>CM060905.1:419249181-421749181 GCA_030737815.1 Allium fistulosum | reverse complement strand
TATTTTGGGGAAAAGGGTAGAAGAACCAGCTAAGTTAACACAATAGTGAATATAAATTGCTTAAACACCTGAATGAGTAGAATTGCATCCATGGAGTCAGGGTGACCAAAAATATAGGATGCCTAAGCTTTGTAGTTTTTGGTGCATACCAAAAGGTTCAAAGTTAACCCATGAAAACTATGTCGTAAGAGTAGTTGGTTGGGGTCAATTGGTTTGTAGTGAACCCATGAAAACTATATCCGGATTAAGGATTGACAATAGTTAATAGGTTCCTAGTAAACCCATGAAAACTAGGATAAGTAAGTGGTTAATGGATGTATCAGTAGGTTCCTAGTCAACCCATGAAAACTAGAATGTGAAGTGAGTTACCGGATAAATCCATAAGTTCCTAGTAAACCCATGAAAACTAGGATAAGGTGATTTGTTATTGGAAAGTCCAATAGGTTCAGGAGGGCCCATGAATTGATTAAGTTATCTAGCATGAGCCTATAGGTTTTTAGTGATCCCATGAAAACTATGAATAAGGCAGAGTGTCTATTAATTATGACAAGGTTATTAGTAAACCCATGAGAACTAAAAAGGTTAATAGTGACCCTAGAACCTATAATTATGACAGGGTGTTAGATTAAACTGCGAATGGGAAATCCTAATTATTTTCAAGTACGCACATCATCATTATATTTTGAAAATGTATGTTTTAACTATTGTGGATGCAGGAGCACAGTATATGGTTTTATAAAGGTTTTTAGGATACTTGTGAGGGGAAAACCCGTTCCGCTAAGCGGCATGGTCTCACTAGATATCTAAAAGGATTGAGATGTTAGATTATTATTCATACCAGGCTTTATGTCTGACTCAAAGTTTTTTTCCCTTTAAACTCTCGGGTACTCAATTGATTTTGAGTAGTTTGAGATTTAAGGTTTCTAGGTTCTCTTCTTAGACGAATAAAGCTTCCGGAGACGTGCAGGAGGCAAATAGCTATTTAGAGTTTTCTGGTCCGTTGTGTTTTTTTTGTAAAGGCAGATTTATGAGTCTTGCTACATACTCTGATCAACCAAGGGGGCATCTTCATATGTCGCTCTTGGCGTATTTGTAATAATTATATTTTGCTGAACGTGGATAACGTAATTTGGGATTATGTAATGAACATGAAATGTTTTTATTTGAATATGGAAATGTGTTTCGAATTATTAAATTTTTTCCATATATCTGTGATCTGTGAATCAATGAATCTAGCACCGCCGTATTTGGTCGCCGAAGATTAATAACTATGGATGACTACAACATCCATAGCCGTTAGTTTTGGGCCTCCAAGTAGGGGGATGTTACAAGTTGGTATCAAAGCATAGGCTTACGAAACTCTAAAAGAAAAGTTAAACCTAAAAAAACTTATTCAAACATAATCCAATGAATTTAAAAATATGATCGGGGGTTTGGGTTAACTTTATAGTAACGTATTTGTATTTTATATATAGGTATATATCTAAGTACATATTCCCCTTTCTCTTAGATCGTTCTTTTGTATCTTATTATGGCTCGTATGCAGATATACGAGAAAGAGGATATGGAGGTAGGAAGCAGAAGAGGAAATCTAGGTGGAGGAAGCACCACAACCAATGGAAATGCTCGACCTAATACTCGGAGAAACCAAGGTCGGCAGGCCAATGCTAATCAAACTGCTGAGGCCAATGTAGGTGCTGTAAATCCGCCAATAAATATGGGGATGGTGTAACAGTTGTTGGCTAATTTGTTGCAAGTAGGAGCTGCTGGGAATATTGGAGGAGCTAATCATGTAGTTCCAGCTGGTTATAACTATGCTAAGCTGAGTAGAGACTATGTTGGTCTGGGAGGAAAGTCGTTCACTGGAACGAAAGATGCTGTAGAAGTAGAGAACTGGCTATTGAATTGTGAAAGGATCTTCACTGATTTAGGCTTGAATGATGATGAGAAGAGAAGGCTAGCCTCGAGACAGTTGCAAGGGTTAGCGCTTCATTGGTGGAATAGTGTGACGGTCGGAGTGCCAGAGGAAGAGTTTACTTGGGATGACTTCAGGAGGAGGTTTGAGCAGAGGTTCTTATCTGAGGTAGCAAAATCAGTGTTAATGCGGAAGTTTATGGATCTTGTCCAAGGGAAAATGTCTATGATCGTGTATGCTGCTAAGTTTGATGAGCTATCTCAGTATGGTTATGCTTTGGTCGACACGGATGTCAGGAGGAATGAGCGATTCATTAGAGAATTGAGGCCAGAGCTAGGAAGGATGGCTATGACTCACATTAGAGAACCTTATCATGTGATGGTGGAAATGACTGTCCAACATGAGGAAATGCTTGTTGTTTCAACTAGGGAAAAGCCAGTAGAGTCCCAGGGTTCTCAGGGAAGAAAAAGTAAATTCCTTAAGAAGAAAGGAGCCTAGAAAGGGGAGGCAGCTAAGAAGGCAAAGGCTGATGTGGTTTGTTATAAGTGTGATAAGAAGGGCCATTATGCACATGCGTGTAGAACTGGTAAAGGAAAGAAACCTGCGAAGAAGAAGAATGTGAAATGCTTCAACTGTGACCAAGTTGGAAATTATAAGAACCAGTGTCCAGAGCCAGTCAGGGTGGACATTGGGAAGGTGTTTGCTATTAGACCACCATCTTCTTCTAAACCCACTGCAGCGGAGAAAGGAAAGACTGTGTTGGAAGTTACGCTTTTTATTCAAAGTATACCTGCTAGGGTACTTTTTGATATTGGTGCATCACATTCATTTATATCTCAGTGTTTGGTTGATAGGTTATGTATAGAACCCACATACCTTGTTATGTCCATGAGGGTTGCAAATCCAATATGAGGGTATGCAACTCTTGGGATGAGATGTGACCAGTTAGAACTTGATTTGTTAAGTCATAAGTTTGTATGTAGTTTGTATGTCTATGATTTCGTAGATTTCGGGATCATCTTAGGTATGGATTGGTTAAGTAAGTATGAGGCTAGGATATTTTGCCAGGATCGGGAAATATCATTGGGACACCCAGATTGTCATAACCAAATCATTTTCTCAGTGGAGAATTCCAGTAAGAGTGTTTGTGATTTGTAAGAGTGTTTGTGATTGGTTGAGTGCTATTGAGGTTAAAATATTCGTGTGGTTAGAGAGTTTGCAGATGTATTTGAGCCGGTCATTGGATTACCCCTGAAACGAGCTGTTGAGTTTTGTATAGACCTTGTACCGGGAGCTGAACCTATTAGTAGACCACCTAGCAGAATGACACCCACAAAGATGAAGGAATTAAAGGTGCAGTTAGTGGATCTTGAGGAAAAGAATTTTATCAGACCAAACAGTTCGTCTTGGGGAGCAGCCGCGGTGTTTGTGAAGAAACCAGATGGGTCATTAAGGATGTGCATCGACTATCGTAAGCTAAACGAAAGGACGATCAAGAATAGGTACGCTCTGTCGAGGATAGATGATCTATTTGATCAATTGAGTGGAGCTAGAGTATTTTCCCAATTGGATTTGGCGATGGGGTTCCATCAGTTGAGAGTGGTGGAGGATAGTATTCCTTTAACTACATTCCGAACTAGGTATGGTTCACATGAGTGGTTAGTAATGCCATTCGGATTGATGAATGCGCCTGCTTTCTTCATTGATTTAATGAACCGAGTTTTCAGAGAGCACTTGGATAGGTTTGTGTTGGTGTTCATAGATGACATTTTGGTGTACTCTAAAGATGAAAGAGAGCATGAGATTCATCTTAGAGTAGTGTTAGAGACGTTGAGGCAAAATCAACTAAAGGCGAAGTTTTCCAGGTGTCATTTCTAGAAGAGAGAAGTAAAGTTTTTTGGTCATATGTTTTCAGAGGAAGGATTGTCGGTTGATCTGGTTAAGATCGAGGCAGTCAATAATTGGAAGAGACCAAAGACAGTAACCCAGGTCAGAAGTTTCCTTGGATTGGCAGGCTATTACTGGAGATTCATCAAGGATTTCTCACAGATAGCAGCACCTTGGACTAAGTTGACCAGGAAGGACGTGAGGTTTGTTTGGTCCGACAAATGTGAGGAAGCGTTCCTTAAGTTAAAGCATTTGTTGACCAATGCTCCAGTGTTGGTAGTTACAGATGGTAACAAAGGGTTGATAGTATACATAGATGCATGTGGCATTGGATTGGGAGCAGTATTGATGCAGAAGGGCAAAGTTATTGTTTATGCATCTAGGCAGCTTAGACCGTACGAAGTAAGGTATCCAACTCACGACTTGGAGTTAGTTGTAGTGATCTTTGCCTTGAAGATTTGGAGGCATTATCTTTTGGGAGAGATATTTGAGTTGTATACCGATCATAAGTCATTAAAGTATTTATTCTCTCAGAAGGAGTTGAATATGAGGCAGCAGAGATGGCTGGATTTTTTGGCCACTTATGATTTCGGTATAGAGTATACTCCTGGGAAAGGAAATAAGGTAGCAGATGCTCTCAGTAGAAAAAAATCAGAATGTAGTATTAGTGATGTTGGCAGAATGAAAGGATCTAGAAGCTTTAGCCAACTGTGGTGTGCAGTTGAGAACTACTGCAAGTTCTAGTCAGGACACAGCCATGTTGTCATGTTTAGAAGTTCGACCAATGTTGATCGAAAGGATAGCTTCTAAGCAAAGAGAAGATCCAGTTTTAGCCGAGATGATTAGAAGGCTTGAGGAAGAATCAAAGGTTGATGACCTAAATGATTTTAATCTTGACCAAAGAGGATGATTGAGAAAGAAGGGACAGTTATGTGTTCCAGATGTGGAGAATTTGAGGAAAGAAGTTCTAGAAGAATGTCATTGATCGAAGTTTACGATTCATCCTGAAGGGACCAAGATGTATTAAGACATGAAGAGGAGCTTCTATTGGGAAGGCATGAAGAGGGATGTTGGCTTATGGGTTAAGCAGTGTGTTAACCGTCAACAAGTGAAAGTCGAACATCAGAAGCCAAGTGGGTTACTTCAGCCTTTAGATATTCCAGTTTGGAAATGAGATTCGATATCAATGGATTTTATAGACGGGTTGCCAAGGCCAAATAGAGGAAATGAAAGCATATGGATTATAGTGGATAGGTTGACCAATAGTGCCCATTTCATTCCGGTAAAGTCAACCGGGACGACACCTGTTCTAGCAAGGTTGTTCATGAAGAACATCGTTAAACTTCATGGGATTCCTAGTAGCATAGTCAGCAATAGGGATTCATTATTCACTAGCGAATTTTTAAGGGGTCTAAAAGAGGTATTAGGTACCAAGCTCAAGATGAGTACATCATATCACCCACAGATGGATGGGAAGAGAAGAAAGAGTCAATAAGGTACTCGAAGATTTATTGAGAGCTTGTGTGTTGGACTTTAGTGGATCTTGGGAAGATCGCCTACATCTGATTGAGTTTTCCTATAACAATAGTTATCAGACTAGTATAGGAATGACGCCTTTTGAAGCTTTGTATGGAAAGCCATGTAGATCGCCAGCATGTTGGTTAGAGACTAGAGACAGATTGGTCCTAGGTCCGGATTTGGTTAGAGAGTAGTCAGAAAAGATTAAGATAATCTGAGGATGGATGAAGGAAGCTCAATCCAGACAGAAGAGTTACACAGATAAGAGGCGTAAAGACCTAGAGTTCTCAGTGGGAGACAGATTTTTCATTAAAGTATCACCGATGAAGGGTGTGGTACGATTTGGAAGATCGGGAAAGTTGGCCTCAAGGTATATTGGTCCATTACAGATTATAGAAAGGATTGGAAAGCTCGCATATAGAGTAGAGTTGTCGAGCAGTTTGGCAGGTGTCCATAATGTATTTCATGTGTCTCATCTTCGTAAGTATGTGCATGATCCAGAGGCTACTATTCCTCAGATAGAGTTGGAGGACTTGGTAGTAGAGCCTGATTTGACTTTTGTTAGACAACCAGTTCGGGTTGTAGCGAGGGATGAGAAGAGGTTGAGGACCAAGACAGTCAAGTTGGTGAAAGTTCAGTGAAGAGACAACGAGAAAGACTGTACATGTGAGACAGAGGACAGGATTCGAGAAGCTTATCCTGATCTGCTTTGATGGTATGTCTATATCAGATTTATATAGATTGGTTGCTAGTCAGATAGGCTAGTATGGTTGTTAGGAGATGTTACAGATGATTGCCATGTTTTCTAGTTAGTCCTTACTGAATTTCAAGGAAGAAATTCTTTAAGGAGGGGAGCCTATAACACCCCTAATTTTATTGACATTATTCGGAAGATTTAATTAGAATAATTAAATAGAATAATGTAGATGAGGGGATTGAGGTTGATTAATTAATTAGGTGGCTGTGCTTATTAAAATAGATGAACTTATATAAATGGTTAGGAAATTAAACATAAGGGCATTAGGGTAAATAGCCTCTCATACCTCATATCCTTATACTTTTCTCATTAGGCTTTGCATGTTCATTTTCACCAAAACAAAAATACTTACAACCGTGAGAAGCAAGGCCAACCATTAGAAGAGAAGAAGAAAACTTAAGAAAAGCTTAGGATTCAAGCTAGAGGAAAATCAATCTCAAAAATCACTAATCTCCTTATCTCAAGCAAGGTGAATAATAATTTCTACAGCTCTATTTTGATTTTTACATCAAATGATTTCAGATTTAAGGATAGATCTGTTTATGATGTTTTGAATGATGATATGCTTGTTTATGATTTATAAGAGATTAAACAAGGTTGTTTAATAAGGGATGTGCACAATTTTAGGGTAAAACCGAGATGATATGATAATTAAATGCCATAGGAAAATTTTATGTTATAGAATACACGATTTGGAAGATGTGTTTCAATTCTTATAATTTTCTGAGTGCATATGGATTTTATACGATTTTTCTAGTGAAGAAAATGAATTAGTGGGTTATAAATTATTTACGGCAAAAATAATGATTATTTGGGTTCGAAATTTTTATATGTTGGTAGACATATTAAAATAGTTTTTTTGGGATTTTTTCAGATTTTTCCTAAGTGTTTTGATGAATATATAAAATTATTTAAAGTATGGGACTTAAATGTTTTATATATTTTTTAAGGAGAAGGGGCATTTTATAAAATAAAAATTATTATTTAAATCTGAATTTTCGGCAGCATTTTTTTTGAAAAGTGAAGTGTTAAGCAATGAGAATTTGATAAAAAGGATAGGTTAGTTAAAAAGTTACTTTCTTTAAGTTAAAAACAAGAAAATCATGCTTTTATCATGTTCAGCCATTTTAGCATAATATCTTCCGACCCAAACCTTTCGTCTAAGTCGAAAGGATTAAACCTTTCGACAAGGTCAAATAAATGCATATGGTATCAAGTACTTAGTGCGTAATGAATTGGATAGAGTCGAAGGGTTTGCAGTCGAAAGGTTTATGGCCAAAGATGTTGGGATATGTTTGTTTAATAAACTAAAGTTTTCACCTGCTTTGCTTTCGAACTGGAGCTTTCGACTTGGTTGCTTCCAACCAGGTCAAATGTTTAAAGAAAGGTTTTAAACCTTTCGACAAAGTCGAAAGGTTACTGCCACTTTTTATTTTTTGTTTTGAAAATTCCGATACAGTCGAAAGGTTTTATTTTTATAATTTGTTTTATATATATAAGACCTTCCGACACAGTCGTAAGGTTAGGCTTTGAAAGGATTTAAGAGACCTTTCGACAAGGTCGAAAGGTTTGGTTTCAAAAGGTTGTTTCAAAGAGATTTTGGAAAGAACTACCGCCTTTATTTTGTTAAAACCCTTCAAAGGGGTCGAAAGAAGGAGCTTCTGGCTTAGTCGAAAGGTTTACCGGTTTTAAAAAAAACTTCCCGCTTCCCTCATTGTTTTCGGAAAGTCTCACGACTTTCAACTTGAATGATTTACCCTTGTATTATAATTGAAGTATAACCCCAGCTTTCGAAGGAGTTGCTGCAAAAGGCAAAGGTCTGTTGTTTTAAAAGAAATGATTTAAGCTTCTGTAGTAGACCTTCCGGCAAGGTCAAAAGGTTGCTTCCTTTGTATTCGAAAGGTTTTAAAAGAGGACCTTCCGCATGTTTTAACTTGAACCCAGTAAGTTTTCGAAAGGTTTAATCTAGTGGTGAAAAGGATTATGTATAAGGGTTGAATGCTTTCGAAAAGTTTAAATTGATGAATGGTTTCAAAAGGTTGTTTTGTAGACCTTGCGACAAGGTCGAGAGGTTTGGTTTTGAAGGTTTGAAAACCCATACTCTATTTTTTAAAGGAAAACCCACGGCTTGTATAAAGGAGTTTTATAATGGCTTTAAGTATGTAATTTTGAAAAAGTATTTCCTTGATAAAAATATAAGTTAAAGAGGTTAACTATGTTATGATATATATATATTTCAAGGACTTTAAACCCACAGGAGTGGTATTGTTAAAGTGTTGTTTTGCTTCTTTAAATATGAGTATGTTCTCATGATAACCCATAACTGTATTTTGGGGAAAAGGGGTAGAAGAACCAGCTAAGTTAACTCAATAGTGAATATAAATTGCTTAAATTTTTGAATGAGTAGAATTGCATCCATAGAGCCAGGGTGACCAATAATATAAGATGCCTAAGCATTGTAGTTTTTGGTGCATACCAAAAGGTTCATAGTTAACCCATGAAAACTATGTAGTAAGAGTAGTTGGCAGAGGCCAATTAGTTCATAGTGAACCCATGAAAACTATATCTGGATTAAGGATTGACAACGGTTAATAGGTTTCTAGTAACCCATGAAAACTAGGATAAGTAAGTGGTTAATGGATGTATCAGTAGGTTCCTAGTCAACCCATGAAAACTAGGATGTGAAGGGAGTTACCGGATAAATCATAAGTTCCTAGTAAACCCCTGAAAACTAGGATAAGGTGATTTGTTACTCGAAAGTCCAATAGGTTCAGGAGGACCCATGAATTGATTAAGTAATCTGGCAGGAGCCTATAGGTTCTTAGAGATCCCATGAAACTTATGAATAAGACAGAGTGTCTATTAATTATGACAAGGTTATTAGTAAACCCATGAAAACTAAAAAGGTTAATAGTGACCCTAGAAACTATAATTATGACAGGGTGTCAAATTAAACTGGGAATGGGAAATCCTAATTATTTTCAAGTATGCACATCATCTTTATATTTTGAAAATGTATGTTTTAACTATTGTGGATGCAGGAGCAGAGTATATTGTTTTATAAAGGTTTTTAGGATATTAGTGAAGGGAAAACCCGTTCCGCTAAGTGGCGTGGTCTCACTAGATATCTGAAAGGATTGATATGTTAGATTATTATTCATACGAGGCTTTATGTCTGACTCGAAGTTTTTGTTTTCCCCTTAAACTCTTAGGTACTCAATTGATTTTGAGTAGTTTGAGAATTAAGGTTTCCAGGTTCTCTTCTTAGACGTATAAAGCTTCCGGAGACGTGCAGGAGGAAAATAACTATTTAGAGTTTTATGGTCCGCTGTGTGTTTGTTTGTAATGACAGATTTAAGAGCCTTACTATATAATCTGATCAACCAAGAGGGCATCTTCATATGTCGCTCTTGGCGTATTTGTAATAATTATATTTTGCTGAACATGGATAACGTAATTTGGGATTATGTAATGAACATGAAATGTTTTGATTTTAATATGGAAATGTGTTTTGAATTATTAATTTTTTTCCATATATCTGTGACCTGTGTATCAATGAATCTAGCACTACCGTATTTGGTCACCGAAGATTAATAACTATGGATGACTGCAGCATCCGTAGCCGTTAGTTTTAGGCCTCCAAGTAGGGGGATGTTACATGGAAGCTGGTCCAAGGAAAGTGGCATGTTAGGCATGTTATGGGGTTGGCGTGCATCTGGCTTAGCTCGGTCGTAGGATGAACCGATAGAGGTGGAGCACGGAGTTTAGCTATAAACTTTGGCTTCAGACCCGGGGTTTCTTGGTAGTCTTGGGAGTTGATTAGGGATAAGAATGGATGACCTCGGGATGACCGTAGATGACTTTGGGGATGGCAACCAAGTATAATAACTTCGATAACTCGATGTGATGAGTAACTATGGCATATGATGGTGGACCGAAAGGACAATTTCTACATGATAACTCATAAAATTGAACGTTAGGTGGTAATGCTTGTGATTAGGAAAGTGTATTCTGTGTGTACCCACGTATTGGAGGTCTACGTGTGTTTAGTCCTTAGCCATCTTTGTGCGCAAGAGTTGAGCATCTATGGGGCAGTTCTACTATCGGTACTTGTGCTAAGGGATTGATGGATAACTCTATAGTTGTGATGCTCACTAACGGGATAGCTAGTCTATGTGTACCCATATTTTGGACATCTGCGTGTGTCTAGTCCCTAGCCATCTGTGTGATCAATGAGTTGAGCATCTGAGAGAGTTATCGTATATCCAAAGCATTAGAGTGAGAGATGCAAGGCTGTGTGACGAATTTTATGTTTACTATATGCTTGCTATGATGTGTGATACTCCTATATCCTATATTTTCCACTTGTGATATTAGTGTAGCATATATTTTGTTTATGTGCTAACTCTTTGGATGCAGGGACATATTAGGTATGGTTGTTCATACCCTATACCATATTCACTATATATGAGTTTTATAGTATGTTTAGATGATATATCACTCATACTATACTGTTGTCTAACCCGAGGTTTTATGTTTTGCTTCTTATTATCTTCGGTACTCTTAAATGAATAGATTAGGGATAGTAGGTTTGGGTAGTGCATGGAGCTTTACAGAGTATGACCAGGAGGCTACGATTTCATATATCTATATTTAGAGCTTACTATCGCTTATATTCCACTATGTAGTACTGTGGAGCTATGTTAGTACTTGTATTATTAGAGATAGTTATAGAGTTTATTTTGGTATGTATAATTCTTTATTTTAATTTTTGTATATTCTGTAAACCTGATGCACTCTGATGCTCTTATTTATGGTTCAGTTGATTAAATCATGGGCTCGACTGTTTTACATCTATGTTGTTATATTATACTTTATCTATGTGTTGTGAGATGTTTTACAGGTTTTGTGTTTAGATTTTCTCCTCTTCATATTCTTTGCTGCCATCCTGCATTGACGGGGTACCTCCTCAATGCATTACATTGGTATACTGGGTATCAAAGGTGTAGGGCGGTCATCACATTTGGTATTAGAGCTTAGGTTACATGGATGACCTAAGTTGATACTAGGATCCATTAGAAATAAGAAAGGAGTTATCGCCTTAGAATGGATCTAGCGATATATGATAGCGTATTTGTTATGTTTTGGTTTTCAAAACTATGTGGTGGTGTATATACATAGTATGTAAGTCACATTGCATTCATGGACATCATTTATTCCTTTTAGAGAGACTGGTCATTCTTCTTATAACTTATAAGAATGAGCCGGCTAATAAGGAGCGCTGCTAGGAACTCCATTTCTAGAGTTGAGGATGGGGTGGGATTGGGGTTGTAACAACCCGGGATTTGCATTACCAATTAATAAATAAAGGTTAGGATTTTTATTTATTTTAATGAAGCTTAAAAGGATTTGGAATAACAAAATTTATTTGAAAAAGGCTATTTTAATTAAATGGGAAATATGGGATTTTAAGATGAGGATAAAATGTTTTTTTTGGAAAGTTAAATATTTTAGGAGAGATCTTAAAACGGGTTTGGATAAGAAAAATGAGTTTTATAAACATATATGAACACTTAGACTAATTTTTGGAAACATGTAAATAACTCTTTTCTTATTGGATTACTAAACCTAGCCCAATAACCCACCCTAAACCTCCTCTATAAATTATCTCAAACTCTCCTAACCTCATTTATTCATCCCTAATCAAAACCCTAATCATTTCCTAAAGCTTCTTAACAAAAATGGCCTCTATCTTCATCTTCTTCTAGTTTTAGCTTATGCAAGTCATTCTATGCAAAGGTAATGCAAATACCCACCTCAAATCAGTTTTTATATCTTTATAATTTCTGAAATTTATTTGGTAACACATGTTTTATGTGTTTTTTGATCTTATAGCCTCCTAATCATCTTTTGCTAACTTGGGTTGATACTATAGTGGGCTTTGTTGCTTTCTAGAGAGGTATATTGCTAAAAACCTCTTCTAATATGTGTTTAATCATCTTTTGATTTCGGTAATCAGTTAGTAACACATGTTTTATTATGTAACATGTGAATCATAGCTCTTTGATCATCTTTGCTTTCATTTTGGGGTGTGCACATAAGGTACTTGTAGTATATGCTAGCTGAAATTATAATTAGTTTATTGCTGTTAGTAAATTAGGCATATCTCATTCATCTTAAATCGGAATTAAGATTTTCTTGATGTTCTGGAAAGCGTATTCTATAGCCTATAACTTTTTTGTTTTGTGCTTTGCCTAATTTTGAGGTTTGAATGGTCGAAATCACGTTTGTTTGTCGCTGACCTGACAACAAACTACAGGGTTGAGAAAATAAAAACCTGAAATTGATTTGGCCATAAGTTACTCGTTTCTTATCCAAATATAATAATTTTGTATGTTCTGGAAAGATTAGATTTAGGGCTAAAAGTTTCATGTTTTGAGTTTCATGAAATTTCAAAGTTAATTTCGTCAAAACTGTGCATTCTTACCACTGTCCCGAGAGCACAACGACAGTGATATAGAATTTAGATCTGAGAATTGTTTTAGTCATAGAATTTTCATCCCCGATCAGAATTTGACGATCTTGGTCATTCCGGAAAGCTTAGAAACTAAGCTACAACTTTTATTTTATTCATCTTGTCAGAATTGGAAGTTTACTATGCCAAAATTGTGGTTTTTCATCTCTGGTCTGTTAGTGCATAGCTACAGGCCTTAATCTCTTTGCTCCCGTTGTTTTCAGCGCAGAACCCCGACTTTGCGACGCCATACCGGGCTCGTCCTTTGTCGGATTTCATTGTTTTTGGTCTCGTTAAAAATATGAGGTCGAGATATTCAACCATGCAAAGTTTGGTTTAGATCTGGGTGCATTAGATACTTTGTTTCTATTACCGAAGTAGCACCCAGAAATTGTTTTACAATAGTGATCATTTTCAGTTATCGTCGGACCAACTTTGAAACATTGTCATTTTTTTGTTTTAAGTCGGAACCAAACAATTCTTATTGCATATCAAAGTAGGAGTATTTTTCTACGCTCCTGCAAATTTTTATCAAGATCTGAGTTCATGTGACCCTTTGACCATGTCGTCGAAGTGGGACCTTTACACTGTTTTGACACAGTAGAGTTTTGTGATTTTTGTCTGACTTTGAGACGACGCCGTTTCTTCTTTTCAAGTCGGAATCGAGTAATTCTTTTTGCGTTCTGAAGTAGGAATGTCGGACTACGTTCCTAAAAATTTTCATGCCATTCGGATTTAGTTTGCTAGTCCGAATAATTTTCCGAACTTGGGTTCGCGTCAGTTTTGGACTATTTTCCAACACTTGGAATATTTTCAGTGATTTTCTGGTTTTATCGATTTCTTTGAGATTTGTCTCTGGATTTCATACAGGGGCCTTATAAAAAGGTTTTAAAAGGATTTTTCACTCCGAAATGGCTTTCGAAATTATTATATAATATTATTTTTAATTAGTAAACTATTTACTCCATAATAGGAGAGTTTTCAAAAGCCGTTTTAAAGTGTTCTCAAAATCAATTATAAATCCGTTTTGAACCATTATTTTCTATAATAAAAATCTCACACTCACTTTTAGCACGTCGAGCGAAGTGGAAAGGTGCTAAACGGTTAGGAAATCTCCGGCCTATGGAACCGTGTGTATTTTCTTTCCTGTTAATCCCCGACCTATTCGATTGATCGTTTTGACCTTTGGGTCTAGTTTACCGATGATACGAGGTGGACTTTTTATTGTTTGGAATGTGAGCTTGCTATTGGTTAGTAAACCGTTTAGTGCGAACGTGGGGTATGGGACTCATTGTTAACACTTTACGGGTTCCTCTCCAAGAAGTTTGTGACACATTAGCCTCTAGGCAGCCAGTACTGGACCTCTGGGTCACCACGCCTCTGGGCAACCGTCTCTGGACACCTGTTCTATGGAGTAGTTACTTTTACGGCGTGTGCCTCTGGGCCTTTATCCTTCTGGGAAGGATCTCGCCGTCTCGCGCGTTCCGCATCTGTGCGAGTGATCGATCACAACTCTACAGTACTTGGCAATAACGACACCGGTCGGTGCACGTGCTATACTTGTATTATCTGATGATTTTTATATCCATTCGAGTACCGCCATTCGGTGTTGGTTCTATGGAACCATACGATGTAAGTGCGATTACCTTGTGGATTCACAGTGTCTCTGGACACTGCTTTTCAGTGTTTGATTTCATTGACTTTTCAGTATATCCCCATTGCTCTTTGGAGCATCGATCTTTGCTTGGGCATTGATTACAGACTCTGGTCACTCTTGGGATTATTGCCTATGGGCAACTTTATATAGCTTTGACTACGCCGATGATATGAGGCAATTTTATTTATTCAACACTTTGGTGCTGATATTCTCTTTGGAGATTTTTACTGTTGATTGATGATTAGGGACCGTCATTATATTCATGTGGTCCAAAATACTCTTCTCTTAGGAATAGTACTATTTTATTTATTACCTCATCATTATATATCTCAGTTATTACTGATTGTTTAGCTAGCCTGACCCGAGTGTTTTCGCTCGGGTCAGACCGAGTTGTTTCAGGTTAGGTCTCTGGACTTAGCTTCTGTGCTTCCGCTTGGACATTATCTGCTATGCTGATAGATAGCACTTTTATTTGTCCACTATTCCGCTACTCTGCTATTATTCAGACTTTGATATGTACATATTTTTGACTCACATGTGTGGGCAGTGGCTTTGTACCCACTTATAGTATTTGGATCTGTATTGACGATGTATTGTTCTGGGATTTTATATCTGTTATGTGATTCTGTTCTGTGATGTTTTATCATGCTTGTTCTGATAGGTCTTTAGCCATTGTAATTTCGTTATGAATATTTATTGAATATGTCGAACCACTTGAAAAAAATATAGATACCATCCTTTCGACGTATTCAGTAGATAGTTATAGCTTGATTACAAATGGTCGCTTCCACTATACTCTATTCTCCGCTTTAACAGACAGTATTACTCCCGTAATACTCTTTGTTACAGTGGGTCTCAGAGTGGGGCGTTACAGCTTGGTATCAGAGCCAAGGTTCAGAATTAAGCATAACAAACACAAAACAGACACGTAGTACAATACGTTATAATACGATCCAAATTGAACATATCCACCTTTAGATAAATTAGTTAGGAATATGTGTAGGAATCTATTATATTCCGTAATATTCCTTAATGAATTATCTATCTTTGAATCGTGCTTAACTAAATCTACCGATCATATGTTTAAAGAGTGTCCCAAGCCTCTTTTCTGCCGCTATTGTAAGAAGGAGGGTCATCATTATTCCACTTATCCTACTGCACCTCCTAGATCTGGCAAGCTTAATGCTGCCAAGGCTCCTAAATCTTCAGCTCAGCCTCGAGGTACGCATCCTTCCGTTCTCGAAGGTTCTATTTTATTTCATGGTAGATCTATTAGAGTTCTCTTTGATACGGGTGCCTCTCACTCATTCGTATCAAAGGAACTAGTTGATACTTTATCTTTGGATGTTACTTGTTTGGTTTCTTCACTAAGGATTGTGAATCTCATCGGCGGATCCACGACCCTTAGCTTGCTTTGTGAGGATATAGATATTGATCTTTGTGGATTTTCTTTCCGTGCGAATCTGCACGTTATGGAGTATTTGGGCTTTGACATGATTCTTGGCATGGATTGGCTCGCTTAGTACGACGCCAAAATCATTTGTTCGGAGCGAATATTATTTCTTCGTCATCCTGACTCGCCCGCTCCGTTAGCTATTGCTCTTCAGGATGTTGGGATTTCTGATATTACTTTATTTGTTCTTGATTCACGAGATGAGGATGTGGACATATCTCGTATTCCTGTTGTTCGGGATTTCCCCGATATATTAGAGCCAGTATCAGGCCTACCGCCAAAGCGGGCCATTGAGTTCCGCATCGATCTCATTCCAGGCTCTCATCCAGTTGGGCGTCCTCCTATGAGAATGTCTACTAAGGAGAATGAGGAACTCAGGAAGCAGTTAGTTGAGCTTGAAGCGAAGCAGTTCATCCGATCCAGTTCTTCGCCGTGGGGTGCAGCTGTGGTCTTCGTTAAGAAGGCTGATGGCTCTCTTAGGCTTTGCATTGACTATCGCAAGCTCAATGAGCTGACCATCGGAAATCGCTACCCACTTCCTCGGATAGACGACATGTTTGACAAATTGAGCGGTGCGAAGGTCTTCTCTCAGCTCGACCTTGCCACCGGATTCCATCAGCTACGAGTCATGGAAGACAGCATTCCTCTTACAGCATTTCGCACTCGTTATGGTTCTTTTGAGTGGTTGGTCATGCCATTCGGCTTGACGAACGCTCCGGCTTTCTTCGTCGATCTCATGAATCGAGTATTCCAGGAATACATCGATAGATTCGTTCTGGTTTTCATCAACGATATTCTTGTTTATTCTAGATCCGAGGCAGAGCATGCTCGGCATCTGCGGATCGTCTTGGATACTCTTCGTCAGCATCAGCTTAGGGCCAAGCTCTCCAAGTGCCATTTCTGGGAGAGTAAGGTCAAGTTCTTGGGTCATATTGTTTCTTCTGAGGGTATTTCTGTTGATCCTGTCAAGATTGAAGCTATTCAGAATTGGAAGCAGCCTGAGAACGTTCATGATATTCGCAGCTTCCTTGGTCTGGCGGGTTATTACCGTCGATTTATCAAGGATTTCTCTCGTGTTGCACTTCCCCTCACGACTCTGACTCGTAACGGAGTTCGCTTTATTTGGTCTGATAAGTGTGAAGTTTCTTTCCAGCGATTAAAGGAACTTCTCACTCATGCTCCTATCCTTGTGGTTCCTGAGAGTAACCAGGATCTTGTTGTTTACACCGACGCTTGTGGTAGCGGCCTCGGTGTTGTGCTTATGCAGAAGGATCGGGTAGTTGCTTATGCTTCTAGGCAGCTACGTCCGAATGAGGTTCGCTATCCGACTCATGATCTTGAGTTGGCAGCCATCGTCTTTGCTTTGAAGACGTGGCATCACTTTCTATTAGGCGAACGCTTCACTCTTTACACCGATCACAAGTCGCTGAAGTATTTATTCAGTCAGAAGGATCTCAATATGAGGCAGCAGCGATGGCTTGAGTTTCTCGCCTCATATGACTTAGACATTCAGTATACCCCTGGCAAGGGTAATCGTGTGGCTGATGCACTCAGTCGCAAACACTCTGCAATAGTTTCTATGTGGGATATTCTTGAGACTCTTTCTATGTGTGATATTCGAGATCGAGCTCCATCTTCTAATGCTCCTGTCTTATTATCCAGTTTGGAAGCTCATCCCATCTTGTTGGATCGCATTGACCATGCTCAACGGCAGGATCCAGAGCTATTGCATTTCATTCATCTTCTCAGGTCGGGATCTAGTGATGAGACATTGTTGGACTATTCTATTGATTTTCATCGGTGTCTTCGGAGGAAGAACCGTATTGTTGTGCCATCTGATTCATTTCTTAGGCGTGACATTCTAGACGAGTGTCATCGCACTAAGTACACTATACATCCCGGGTCGAGTAAGATGTATGCCGACATGTGTCGCCTATTTTATTGGGAGGGCATGAAGAGTGATGTTGCAAGTTATGTAAGCCGTTGCATGACTTGTCAACAGATCAAAGCTGAGCATCAGCGTCCATCTGGTCTTCTTCAGCCGCTAGAGATTCCATTGTGGAAATGGGATCAGATATCCATGGATTTTATTGACGGTCTTCCTCGATCGAGGTCAGGCCATACTTCTATTTGGGTCATCGTCGATTACTTAACCAAATCAGCTCATTTCATTCCTATTAAGTCCACTCGGACTGCTCCTCAGCTTGCCAAGCTATATGGGAAGGAAGTCGTTCGACTTAATGGCATTCCTAGCTCTATCATCTGTGATCGAGACACTATCTTTACTAGTCACTTCTGGAAGGGCCTACAGTCAGCTTTGGGCTCAAAGCTAAATCTCTCGACTGCTTATCATCCTCAGACCGACAGTCAGACGGAGAGGGTGAATCGTGTTTTAAAGGATCTTTTACGCTGTTGTATTCTGGATTTCGGAGGTAGTTGGGAGGATCACTTACCGCTTGTAGAGTTCTCCTACAACAACAGCTTTCAGTCTAGTATTGGCATGGCTCCTTTCGAGGCTCTTTACGGAAGGCCATGTCGTTCTCCTTCGTGTTGGTTAGAATCTGGCGAGAAGCTCCTTCTTGGTCCAGATTCAGTTCGGGAATCTTCTGAGAAGATTATTCTTATTCGTCAGAGAATGAAAGAGGCGTAGAACCGTCAGAAATCCTACGCGGTCAACCGTAGGAAGCCTCTTGAGTTCTCCATTGGTGATCATGTCTTTATTCGGGTCTCTCCCATGAAGGGGGTTGTGCGTTTCAGCTCTACAGGAAAGTTGGCTCCTCGCTATGTTGGACCATTTCCTATTACGGAACGCATTGGCCCCGTTGCTTATCGTGTGGCTCTACCTGCTCACTTCTCTGGAATACATGACGTGTTCCATGTTTCCCAGCTTCGCATGTATGTCCACGATCCTGATTCTATCATTGAGCCGCATGCTGTGCCTGATTTAGAGATCTTACCTGATTTATCTTTGGAGCAGCAACCTCTTCGTGTGCTTGATTCGGAGGTTAGACGCCTTCGCAACAAAGAGGTTCCACTCGTGAAGATTCAATGGTCACCGAATCCTAAGGACTGCACTTGGGAGACCAGAGAATCTATCGAACGCTCTTATCCTGGCTTTCTCCCATCTTCTTCTACGGATGAGAATTCTCTATTTTATCTCTATCACTTCTTTTGGGGATGTGACGTTATAGACGACATCTATCTTAAGGAATTGCGGGGATGCAATTTTCTTAAGGGGGGAGTCTGTAACAACCCGGGATTTGCATTACCAATTAATAAATAAAGGTTAGGATTTTTATTTATTTTAATGAAGCATAAAAGGATTTGGAATAACAAAATTTATTTGAAAAAGGCTATTTTAATTAAATGGGAAATATGGGATTTTAAAATGAGGATAAAATGTTTTTTTGGAAAGTTAAATATTTTAGGAGAGATCTTAAAACGGGTTTGGATAAGAAAAATGAGTTTTATAAACATATATGAACACTTAGACTAATTTTTGGAAACATGTAAATAACTCTCTGCTTATTGGGTTACTAAACCTAGCCCAATAACCCACCCTAAACCTCCTCTATAAATTATCTCAAACTCTCCTAACCTCATTCATTCATCCCTAATCAAAACCCTAATCATTTCCTAAAGCTTCTTAACAAAAATGGCATCTATCTTCATCTCCTTCTAGTTTTAGCTTATGCAAGTCATTCTATGCAAAGGTAATGCAAATACCCACCTCAAATCAGTTTTTATATCTTTATAATTTCTGAAATTTATTTGGTAACACATGTTTTATGTGTTTTTTGATCTTATATCCTCCTAATCATCTTTTGCTAACTTGGGTTGATACTATAGTGTGCTTTGTTGCTTTCTAGAGAGGTATATTGCTAAAAACCTCTTCTAATATTTGTTTATTCATCTTTTGATTTCGGTAATCAGTTAGTAACACATGTTTTATTATGTAACAAGTGAATCATAGCTCTTTGATCATCTTCGCTTTCATTTTGGGGTGTGCACATAAGGTACTTGTAGTATATGCTAGCTGAAATTATAATTAGTTTATTGCTGTTAGTAAATTAGTCATATCTCATTCATCTTAAATCGGAATCAAGAATTTCATGATGTTCTGGAAAGCTTATTCTATAGCCTATAACTTTTATGTTTTGTGCTTTGCCTTATTTTGAGGTTTGAATGGTCAAAATCACGTTTGTTTGTCGCTGACCTGACAACAAACTACAGGGTTGAGAAAATAAAAACCTGAAATTGATTTGGCCATAAGTTACTCGTTTCTTATCCAAATCTAATAATTTTGGATGTTCTGGAAAGCTTAGATTTAGGGCTAAAAGTTTCATGTTTTGAGTTTCATGAAATTTCGAAGTTAATTTCATCAAAACTGTGCATTCTTACCACTGTCCCGAGAGCACAACGACAGTGATATAGAATTTAGATCTGAGAATTGTTTTAGTCATAGAATTTTCATCCCCGATTGGAATTTGACGATCTTGGTCATTCCGGAAAGCTTAGAAACTAAGCTACAACTTTTATTTTATTCATCTTGTCAGAACTGGAAGTTTACTATGCCAAAATTGTGGTTTTTCATCTCTGGTCTGTTAGTGCATAGCTACAGGCCTTAATCTCTTTGCTCCCGTTGTTTTCAACGTAGAACCCCGACTTTACGACGCCATACCGGGCTCGTCCTTTGTCGGATTTCATTGTTTTTGGTCTCGTTAAAAATATGAGGTCGAGATCTTCAACCATGCAAAGTTTGGTTTAGATCTGGGTGCATTAGATACTTTGTTTCTATTACCGAAGTAGCACCCAGAAATTGTTTTACAATAGTGATCATTTTCAGTTATCGTCGGACCAACTTTGAAACATTGTCATTTCTTCGTTTTAAGTCGGAACCGAACGGTTCTTATTGAATATCAAAGTAGGAGTACTTTTCTACGCTCCTGCAAATTTTTATCAAGATCTGAGTTCATGTGACCCTCCGACCATGTCGTCGAAGTGGGCCCTTTACACTGTTTTGACACAGTAGAGTTTTGTGATTTTTGTCCGACTTTGAGACGACGCCGTTTTTTCGTTTCAAGTCGGAATCGAGTAATTCTTTTTGAGTTCTGAAGTAGGAATGTCCGACTACGGTCCTAAAAATTTTCATGCCATTCGGATTTAGTTTGCTGGTCCGAATAATTTTCCGAACTTGGGTTCGCGTCAGTTTTGGACTATTTTCCAACACTTGGAATATTTTCAGTGATTTTCTGGTTTTATCGATTTCTTTGAGATTTGTCTCTGGATTTCATACACGGGCCTTATAAAAAGGTTTTAAAAGGATTTTTCACTCCGAAATGGCTTTCGAAATTATTATATAATATTATTTTTAATTAGTAAACTATTTACTCCATAATAGGAGAGTTTTCAAAAGCCGTTTTAAAGTGTTCTCAAAATCAATTATAAATCCGTTTCGAACCATTATTTTCTATAATAAAAATCTCACACTCACTTTTAGCACGTCGAGCGAAGTGGAAAGGTGCTTAAACGGTTAGGAAATCTCCGGCCTATGGAACCGTGTGTATTTTCTTTCATGTTAATCCCCGACCTATTCGATTGATCGTTTTGACCTTTGGGTCTAGTTTACCGATGATACGAGGTGGACTTTTTATTGTTTGGAATGTGAGCTTGCTATTGGTTAGTAAACCGTTTAGTGCGAACGTGGGGTATGGGACTCATTGTTAACACTTTACGGGTTCCTCTCCAAGAAGTTTGTGACACATTAGCCTCTAGGCAGCCAGTACTGGACCTCTGGGTCACCACGCCTCTGGGCAACCGTCTCTGGACACCTGTTCTATGGAGTAGTTACTTTTTCGGTGTGTGCCTCTGGGCCTTTATCCTTCTGGGAAGGATCTCGCCGTCTCGCGCGTTCCGCATCTGTGCGAGTGATCGATCACAACTCTACAGTACTTGGCAATAACGACACCGGTCAGTGCACGTGCTATACTTATATTATCTGATGATTTTTATATCCATTCGAGTACCGCCATTCGGTGTTGGTTCTATGGAACCATACGATGTAAGTGCGATTACCTTGTGGATTCACAGTGTCTTTAGACACTGCTTTTCAGTGTTTGATTTCATTGACTTTTCAGTATATCCCCATTGCTCTTTGGAGCATCGATCTTTGCTTGGGCATTGATTACAGACTCTGGTCACTCTTGGGATTATTGCCTATGGGCAACTTTATATAGCTTTGTCTACGCCGATGATATGAGGCGATTTTATTTATTCAACACTTTGGTGCTGATATTCTCTTTGGACATTTTTACTGTTGATTGATGATTAGGGACCGTCATTATATTCATGTGGTCCAAAATACTCTTCTCTTAGGAAAAGTACTGTTTTATTTATTACCGCATCATTATATATCTCAGTTATTACTGATTGTTTAGCTAGCCTGACCTGAGTGTTTTCGCTCGGGTCAGACCGAGTTGTTTCAAGTTAGGTCTCTGGACTTAGCTTCTGTGCTTCCGCTTGGACATTATCTGCTATGCTGATAGATAGCGCTTTTATTTGTCCACTATTCCGCTACTCTGTTATTATTCAGACTTTGATATGTACATATTTTTGACTCACATGTGTGGGCAGTGGCTTTGTACCCATATATAGTATTTGGAACTGTATTGACGATGTATTGTTCTGGGATTTTATATCTGTTATGTGATTCTGTTCTGTGATGTTTTATCATGCTTGTTCTGATAGGTCTTTAGCCATTGTAATTTCGTTATGAATATTTATTGAATATGTTGAACCACTTGAAAAAAGTATATATACCATCCTTTCGACGTATTCAGTAGATAGTTATAGCTTGATTACAAATGGTCGCTTCCACTATACTCTATTCTCCGCTTTAACAGACAGTATTACTCCCATAATACTCTTTGTTACAGTGGGTCTCAGAGTGGGGCGTTACAGGGGTGCTAACCCCGACTTGCAGAACATGTTTGCTAAGATGGTGCCAACATATTTTAGAATGCCCAAGTTGCTTCTTGTACGGCTGTTGGAGGTGATGCTCTAGTGCAAGCGCCGAGGGCAGATTTCGCCAAATTAAGCAAGGATTTCTCAACTCTGGGTGGCAAACCATTTCTTGGAATGGAATCAGCCATCAAAGTGCAGGATTGATTGGATACCCGTGAATGCATCTTTGAGGATATGGAGTTAGAGGATGCAATGTGGAAGAAACTGACCTATAGATAGCTTCAAGAGGGAGCTATAGGTTGGTGGAACGCCATCAAGATTACTACTCCCGAAAACTAGATTACTTGGGAGGAGTTCAAGGCAAGATTTGAAGAGAAGTATATACTAGTTGTTTATAAGTCGGTACACTTCTCAAAGTTTATTGACTTAATATATGGCGATTTGTTTGTGATGGAGTATGAGGCCGAGTTCTGCATGCTATCGAAGTACGATCTACCTTTAATCAATACTCCGCTCAAGAAGAATAAGAAGTTTATCATGGACTTGGATGATTATCTTAGAGAGAACCTTGTAGGGCATATTGATGAGCCATTTGAGAGGCTGGTAGAGAAGGCTCTTTGACATAAGAGTCTGTACCCTAAGCCAAAGTTGGTTGTTGCTCCTAAGGATGAGCCAAAGCCGCAAGCTAGCAGAGGAGGCAAGAGGAAGTGGGACAACAACAACAAGATAAAGCAGTTTTAGAAGGATGGCCAGAAGAAGGGCAAGTAGGAGCTTACCTGCTACAACTGTGGATAGAGAGGCCATCTTAGCAAAGATTGCAGGAATAAGAAGAAAGGATGTTTCAACTGTAACAAGCCAGGGCATATCAAGAAGGATTGCCTAGAACCATCAAGGAACAAGCAGGTTGTGCCTGCTTATGCTTTGAACGCTATTCTAGCTTTGTCGAGTGCTCCATCGATGAAGGAGAAAGAGAAGAGCGTCATTATATAGTGTATGTTTTCTATTTCTGATACACATGTAGATGTTTTATTCGATACCGTGGTTTCACATTCCTTCGTATCTAGTGATTTGGTTGGTAGATTAGGATTGAAACCCGAAATTTTTGATCGACCTATGATTGTGGCAAACCCAGTTGGATGCTCTACTAGCCTTTGCATGGTTTGTAGAGACAGCCTTATCTGGTCATGGATGTTTGTTTGCTTATGATTACCTTTTTTGGGTTCAGTGTTATAATGGGGATGGACTGCTGAGGATGTATGCAGTTGTGGTGGATTGTAAGAAGCTGTTGGTGAAGATTGGGGCTGTGAAGGAACGGACGGTAGTGATTGGCTTCCTGCTAAAAAATGGAGCTATGTTAACTTTCTATATTCGCTTGAGACTCTGTAGGATGAGTTTTCATTTGTTCCTACAGCGAGAGAGTATCTAAACATATTCGACGAGGTGATCGGATTTCCACCATACAAAGAAATTGAGTTCCGCATAGACTTAGTGAAGTATGCTAAACCTATAATTATGCCTTTGAGATATATGGCACCTAAAGAGCAGAAGGAGTTAAAGTTCAAGCAAGTGACCTATTGAGGTGAGATTTCATTCATAGAAGAATATCTGAGTAGGGTGCACCCATAGTATTCGCCATTTGGGCGGATGGCTCTCTGAGGTTGTGTGTAGACTATCGTGAGCTGAATATGATGACGAAGAAGAACAAGTATCTACTCCCGCATATTGATGACTTGTTCGATCGGCTCCATGGTGTGAAGGTGTTCTCTTAGTTGGGCCTTACCATGGGGTTTCATCAACTGAGAGTGGCGAAAGAGAGCGTGCCGATTACATCATTACGTATGCTATTTGGATTCTATGAGTGGTTAGTTATGCCGTTCGGGCTAACCAATGCACTGGCATAATTTTTTTATCTTATGAAACGTGGATTTAAGGATTGGCTAATAAGTTTGTACTTGTGTGCATGGATGATATCCTTGTTTATTCGAGGATGGAGGAAGAACACAGGGAGCATTTGAGGATTGTGCTCATAGTATTGAGAAAGCACCGATTGAAGGCGAAGTTTTCGAAATGTCACTTCTAGAGGAGGGAAGTGCGATTTTTGGGTCATGTTGTTTCTATGTAGGGTATTGCTGCAGAACCTATGAAGGTGGTGGTAGTATAGGATTGGGATCGACCTTGCTACAGACATGAGAAGTTTCCTTGGACTTGTTGGATACTACTGACATTTTATCTAGGACTTCTCTAATGTAGTAGCGCTGTTAACCAACTTTGCAAAGAAGAGTCATACTTTTATTTAGGACGCGAGGTGTGAGCATGCATTTGGAGTCTGAAGGAGTGGTTGATGGGTGCATTAGTGTTAGTCATTTCAAGCAGGAATGAGGAGCTAATAGTATACACAAACTCCTGTGGTACTGGACTTGGTGCGGTGTTGATGTAGAGTGGAAAGGTTGTCGCCTACGCTAGTCGATAGCTAAAACCGCACGAGAGAAAGTTCCAACTCACGGGAGTTGGCAGTGATAGTATTTTCTTTGAAGATATAGAGGCATTATTTACTTGGGGAGAGGTTAGAGTTGAATATGAACTAGAAGTCGTTGAAGTATATGTTCTCCCAGAAAGACCTCAACCTTCGTCAACAGTAATAGTTAGAGTTCATAGCCTCCTTTGACTTTGAAATTTCTTGTACGCCTAGTGAGGGAAATGTGGTCATTGATGCATTAAGTAGAAGACATGTTAGCTTATGAGTGATGCTCCTAGAGTAGAAGCAGTTGGAGTTCATCGCTAGCTATTATTTTAGACCTTGATGTGGGCTAGAGCCGGAAGTGTTGGTTAGCTTAACGGTTAGACCTACCTTGATTGAGAAGATCAGTGCTAGTCAGAGGCGAAATGCTACACTAACGGGGACCATGGCGAAGATAGAGGAAGGGGTGGAGTCTGAGGAGATGAAGCAATACGGGATTGACCATGGCAGTTGGCTCTATAAGGACGGCAGATTGTTTGTTCCTGATATCGATAGGTTAAGGGATGAGGTGCTACATGAGTGCCATCATTCAAGATTGAATGTACATCCCAGTGGCAATAAAATGTACTGTGATATAAGGCAGGCATTTTTTTGGGGAAGAGATGAAGAAGGATGTTGGAGCATTCACCTTGAAGTGCATGAACTGTCGGTTAATAAAAGCAGAGTAAAAGAAGCCTAGTGGTTTGTTGCAATCGCTCGAGATTCTCGAGTGGAAATTGGAACAAGTTTTGATGGATTTCATTGATGGGTTGTCGAGGACCAGAGGAGGGTATAATAGCATTTGGGTCATAGTCGATAGATTGACGAAGAGTGCCTGATTCATACATATCAAGTCAAGTAGAATGGATCCCAAATTTGTCAAGTTATATGTGAAGTGGGTTGTGCGATTCCATAGCATGTCGAAGAGCATTGTGAGACCGAGACCCTTTGTTCACTAGAAGGTTTTGGAAGAGCTTACAAGAGATGTTAGGGACAAAGCTGCATCCTAGCACGGCTTATTATCCGCAAACTGATGGGCAAACCAAGAGGGTGAATCATATTACAGAGGATCTCTAGCGAGCTTGTGTTCTCAATTTTGGAAACTCGTGGGACAATCATTTGCATTTGGTAGAGTTTGCATACAATAACAGTATCAGTCCAGCATCGGTATAGCACCATTTAAGGTGTTATATGGTTGACCATGAAACAAATGATACATGGGCTAGATATGATTAGAGAAATTTGGAAGAAAATTGAGATCATTCGACAACGAATGAAAGCTGCCCAGGAGAGACAAAAGAGCTACGCTGATAGAAGGAGACATGATTTGGAGTTCTTCGTCGGTGATATGGTATTCATCAAGATCTCTTCTTTGAAGAACGCTGTTCTATTCGGTACTAAAGGGAATCTGGCACCGATATATGTTGGTTCTTTTTCGATACGTGAGAGGACCGAGGATCTAGCATATAGAGTTGACTTACCTATGAATATGGCTAGCATGCATAATGTGTTCCACATATCTGACTTACGGAAGTTTGTGCATGACTCGGGCGTGATAGTTCAATTGGATCGGCTTGGAGATATCAAGATTGAGCCGAAAGCATCGAAACCTCATTGGTCTATTCATATCGTCGGACGTGACACGAAGAAGCTTAGGAGGAAGATGGTAGAGCTAGTGAAGGTTCAATAGAGTGACAACGAAGGCGATTGTACTTGGGAGACCGAGGAGAGCATGAGGACCGGTTATCCAGAGCTCTTTACTTGGTGAGACTTTTGTTTATTGCATTTACTATCATTTTTTATATCATATAAGGTAGTTTAGTATCCTACATGTGCATTGGTACCATTTATTGCTTCTTTGTGCATGTTTGATGTTTGACATGTTTGCTCATGGATGATAGGCAGGCGGGGTAGCTGTGTTTGATTTACCTTGGTAGTATTGAGTTTTTCAAGGGCGAAATTCCTAAAAGGGGGAGAGTGTAACGACCCGTATTTTACGTATCGGAGGATCGTAAAATATTGTCTTTAAATTCATATGAGGTTGTATAACTCTATGACTTTGTGAAATTCATATTAGTGAAATTTCTTATATTTAGAATTTTTTCTAGCGATTTTACCCTTGGAAAGTTGTATCCGCTATAAATATTAATAGAAGTCGAATTAGCATCCGAGACCACTTCCATTACAAAGATATGATGGTTTCCCTTAACGTAGAGCAGCCATGATAATGATTTGAACTTTTTGGCTAGGAGATATGGTTGTTTAAAGATGGGTAGTTTTTAGAGTAGCTTAGTGGGTAGTTAGTGAGTTTGGGGACAAGCCCACTAACCCATTTCGGGTTTGGAGACCTTAAATCCCTGAACCATCGTCCCCAAATCACTTTTACACCTTCTCCCATAGATCTAAGCCTTCGTTAACCAATTCTCTTCCTAAAACCTGCTCTTTTCTCCTCTAAATCAAGTCTAAATCATAGATTAGTGATAGATTAGCAAGGAGATTCATTAGATATCTTCAAATCAACTTTGTTAGGGTGGAAAAATTACACTTTTGCTATTCATTTTTGGATCTACCTCTATTTACATACAAAACTTGGATTTTGGGGTTTTGATGAGTGATTTATCATCTCTCACCTTATTATATATGTATGTATATATTTTAACTTGTTTTGAATCCATTTTCAAAGTCAAAATTAAGTTTTAACGCTGTTATAAAACCCAACCTGTAGTAAAAATGTAAAAAAATGGATTTTTGATGTTTTAAACATGTTATTTGGATATGTGATTGCCTTGATAGATGTTACGTATGTTGTATACACCTTGTATGATGATTGCTATGATTGATTGTGTGATTTACATGTTGGAATGTTGTTTGGTGCATGTATGGTGTTTGTTTATATGCTTGTATGGTTGAAAATGCTCATCGGAGCGAATTAGAGTAAGAACCATGAACAGACTTCATCGGATTGCTCTAGAGCATTTGGAGTCATATCGTTGCATAGGCAATGAACGAGGGTCATTGCATTAGGCGTAGCGATGGAATCGTCATAATGCTGAAGTACTAAAGGGGCTACGGGATTTTTTTCGACATTGGCTGGTTCAGCCTAAGCATTGGTTCTGCAATGGAATGGTGTTGTAGCCAAGCATGATGATTGGTTCGGTGGTGAGCTTAGGTTAGTTGTTGAGCATGAAGATCGGTTCAGTGGTGGGCTAGGCTCGATGACAAAACAAAGGTGTCGTTTTGATGGAAGTGTTGGCCCAATGGCCGAACAAGATTGGGTGTTCGGTGGTGGTGGGTGCTCGATAGCCGAACAAAGTTGGTTGTCATGTGGTGGTGGGTGGTTGGTAATCGAACGAGATTAGCTGTTTAGTGGTGGTGGGTGCTCGGTGATCGGGCCGAGATTGTTGTTCGGTGGTGGAAGCTGGTCCAAGTAAAGTGGCTTGGCTAGGCGCATTGAGGGGTTGGCTTGCATCTAGCTTAGCTCAGTCGTAGGATGGACCAACAGGGGTGGAGCATGAAGTTTAGCTATGGACTTTAGCGCAAGACTCGGGTTGCTTAGTACTCTTGGGAGGTTGTTCGAGGTAAGGGTGAATGAACCTGGGATGACTCTAGATGACTTTGGGGATGGAAAACTTCGATAATACTGTTTGCACAAAAAATGGACAAACACCTCAAAGTTGTATGATTTAGTAGATCTTATGTTGTTCTTAGTAATTTGAGTGATTTATGCAAATATATGAAAAGCAGGGGCTAAACTGTAAAAAGACACGCAGATTTATAGTGGTTCAGCCTGAATGTGCCTACGTCCACTTTATATGTTATTTCTCTTTTCTTCTTTAGATTACAAGTACAAAACTTTGATACAAGTAAAAGAAAGTTGTTCGAAAGCTCTCTCCGTGCTTCAGCTCTCAAAACTTGTCCCCCATTGTTGTACCCCTGCCCCTCTATTTATAGAGTGAGGCTGGAGGTAGGGGTCTTGGATGTATACAGCTGCTGATGGGCCCGGGCTGATACAATCTGGCCTGGCAAATCTGGTTCTGCATCGTCTTGGTCCGGTGGTAAGTATGGTTCGGTAGGAAACTTGATTCGGTGGGAAGTGTGGTTCGGTAGGAAGCTTGGTTCGGTGGGAAGTGTGGTTCGGTAGGAAGCTTGATTCAGTGGGAAGTGTGGTTCGGTAGGAAGTGGTGGTTCGGTAGGAAGCTTGATTCGGTGGGAAGTGTGGTTCGGTAGGAAGCTTGGTTCGGTGGGAAGTGTGGTTCGGTAGGAAGCTTGATTCGGTGGGAAGTGTGGTTCGATAGGAAGCTTGGTTCGGTGGGAAGTGGTGGTTCGGTAGGAAGCTTGATTCGGTGGAGGCGAGTGTCTCTCGTTCGGTGGTGGCTGGTTCGGATGTGGTGAGGATGCCGAATGAAGTTTAGCTTTCCATGGTCTTGAGACCTTCTGGGTGAGAAATTTACCCAACATTTGGCCCCCAAAGTAGGATGTGCGTGCGCGCATGTCCTGCTTTGTTTGAGTTTGAGCAATCTCATCCGGCTCCAGAAACGAACCATGTGGTTCGATGATTCAACCTCCTCCTATAAATGGGAGGCTTAGGCCATTGCATTTCTTCACCGAACATTGCTTGTAGCCGAATCACTTGCAGCCGAATCAACGTGCGCCGAATCATTGTAGCCGAATCACTTGCAGCCGAATCAACGTGCGCCGAATCATTGTAGCCGAATCACGTGTGCCGAATCACGTGTGCCGAATCACTTGTAGCCGAATCACGTGAGTTGCTTTACCACCGAATGAAAGCTTATACTACATATTACCTAATGGGCTACTGATGTTTATTTGTTTACATCCTCCGTTCTAACAGCATGTTTTTCTGGTGTTGCAGATAAAGTCTCGTAAAGTGGAAACTCGATCAGACAAAAAGAAATCCGGGGGTGAAGGAGGTTCCTCTGCCGTGCCCCCAGCTCAGCCAAATCCAGAACGTCACGGATCTGCCCCGAGATCACTAGTGGACGGGTACGGCCCTCAGGAGCTCCTGGACTCCCCGCCCGATTGCTTTCCTAGCTCCCTCAAGGAGGAGCAGCTCGATGTCATTTCCCGATCCTTTGGAATCGATAGGGCGCGCTTGCTATTGCCTGGGAGAGACGTTATGCCGTATGATCCTCCTGAAGGGTACTTCGCCTACAGCAGATACCACTGCATGTGTGGTGCCATCCCTCCTCTGAACGCTTGGATAGCCAGCTTCCTCACATACCTTAAGGTGGCCCCGTTCCAGCTTCAACCCAACTCCTATGCTATACTGGTGAGCTTCTTCGTCATTTTCCGGAGGAAGTATGGTCGTGCTCCTTCCAACCGAGAGATCCGGTATCTATATAACCTAAGGGGCTATAAGAAGGGGTCCCCATACATTAGCTTGGAGTCAGCTGTGACCTTCAAGCCGGTCTTGGATCTGTATTCCAAATTCAGCATGTTCAAGAAGGAATGGTTCTTTTTTAGGGACGACTCTGTTTCAATTCGGCGCTTTACTTCGGGATGTAAGTTGATGCTTTTACTTATAATTTCCATTACGATTGCGATGCTTCTTCTCATACTTCCTCATTTTTGCTAGCGACAGGTGGCTTTGCGGTTGTGGAGACTGACCGCCTGGTTCAGACGGCGGCTGAGATAGAAGCTATTCTCGGGAAATATAGATCATCTGCCTTCTTGATCAGAAATGCGATTCTTCTGGAGTATAACTTAATCCTTCCACAGCAGTCAGTAGTTAAGCTGAGGGAAACGGCGGAGGAGAGTGCGGCTGCTCAGACCAAGGAAGGTGTTACGGTAGAGAGTAGCAAGAGGAAACCTTTCACGAAACCTCCAGCCGTCGGAGGTAAGAAACTCAAGAAGTCGGATGGTCCCTCCCCCAGCAACTGTCCACTTACCCAGGAGGAGGAAGATATAGAGGAGGAAAGAGGTGAGGGTGGAGATGGTCGGGAAGGTGATAAAGGTGGTGATGGCATCGGGGCCTTGCTTCCTGGGCAAGCGGGCGAGATTCAGGAGTGGACGGATGATGCGTTCCACCAGGCTTTCGAGGGGCTGGACGAAGATCCGGCTTTGGTAGAGAAAACCGGGAAAGCGGACAAGGCCGGGACCGGTGCAAGCGAGTCTTCTCAGACCATTCCAGCCAAGGCGGCTCCGACGACTCAAGGTGAACTCTCGACTCCTGCATGCTTCATTAATGATAGGGACTTAGGAATATTTTATGACCCGCTCCCGTCCTGGAATGAAATCCAGGACTTATTGCAGTATCCTACTCCTCCCCAGGGTTTGTACAACCACAGATGTGTTTCTTTTCTTTTTATCTTTTAATTTGCCGTGTTTTCTCGAATCATAGATCAATGCATGCTTATGACACTTTTTCTTTACATCGGGAGCAGGTAAGACATCCAAGGCCTTGGATCTTCGACATAGGCTTGAGCAATACAAGCTTTCAAAAACTTCCGCCAAGCCGAAGCCTTCGACCCACCGCTCCGGGGATGTAGTCGGCTACCGTCCTCTTCTCGGGGTTATCGAAGAGGGTATTCATCAGAGAAAGAGGAGTCGTTCTTTATCCGAACCTTCGCCCGGTCCTCAGCTCCCGGCTCAGCCTCTTCATGATATCACGGAGGAGGATAGCGAGTTTGCACCTTCTCCGCACCCGTCCGGAAATCCTTCTGTTACTCATATTGACCGTCCTGACTTGGCTCGTAATCCATTTGCGGGTCATCCTGATCTGGATCCAAGTTCCCATGATGTTACTTTTGATGAGGTTACTGGCGAGCACCTTCTTCCCCGCAATCCCATGGTACGGGTGCTCGATGAGGCTAAGTCTTTAGATCTTGATCTTCTTACTACTCGGATAGTTACCATGGGAGATGAGGCCAAGGCTAATATTGATCGGGTGGCGGAGGAGACTAAGAAGCTGATGGGGCATCATGCCCGGCTGGTTAAGGCTGGAGAGGAAATTGGGAGTGCCAACATCCGATTACGGTTGATGGTTTCGGACCAGGCGAAACAGCTTGATGATCAAGCCATTCAGATTTCCCAACATGAGGCTGCCTCCGGGCGGCTGAGGAAGGTTATGGAGGAGGCTAGTAAGGCGGAACTACGGAAGATGGAGGCCGCCTGCAAGGAACAGATAAATATGGCCATCTCGACAGTGGATGAGGTTCGGAGGGCGGATCTTGAGCGGGTAGAGGAGCTGTCGGGGAAACTTGAAGCCGCAGAGCTTGCTCAGGTTAGGCTGAAGGAGGAGATGGAGGCGATGCAGAAATCCCTTCAGGCTGACTGCTCGAGATACCGTTTGGAAAGAGACGCTGCTGTGGGAAGGTTGTCGGCTTCCGAGGCCCGGATGAGGGAGTTTGAGGAGAATGAGGGGATAATGGATGAAATGCTTCAGGACATGTACTTTCGAACTTGGAAGCAGGGTAACCTATCTTGGATGGATGATTATCCTAGGGTCATGGCTAAGGTCTATCTTCGGGCTTTGGAGGAGGCTAAGGCCGATGCGGATAAAGATGGTGGCGTGGTCTTCAGCATGGATGCGGTCACTACTCAGTTTGCCAAGGAGGAGAGGGTGGCAGTGAAGGAAGGTATGCGGTTGCTTGCCGCTGAGGAGGTAGGCGTGCAGGTAGAGGATGACGATCAGGATAGTCAGAAAGCAGGCTTATTGCTTCCCTTTTTAGTTTCTCCATCAACTTGGTCGCTTATTGCTAATGAATCCTTTTTCTGACTGGACAGGGGGTCAACAGGACAAGGATAAAGCTCCACTGCAGCCGGCCCCTTGATTATACCTGGAAAAACTCTTTTTGTGGATTTGACAGTGTCGTATATGTTAGTCGAAAAATAGTAAAGTAGCCTTTGGGTTGTAATATTTTGCTACTTGTAATAAATAGTCTTATTCTTGACGTGTAATTCTTTAACTTAAGCTGATTTTGTCATTTTTTGAATGTTTGCTGTTATTTTGGCATGTTGTATGAGAAATATAGCTATGTATATTCTTGTAATTAAATTGTGTTTGATGTCGGGTTCTGGTTTAAGACATAATTCCATGACTTGCAATATTAGCGTGTGGTGTGAACAAATTATAGTCATGTATTTGTACATAAAAGAAGAAAATACCGCCTTTCATGTTTTAATCGTAGATGGCAGTCTTGAATATCTTGTATGACCGAGCATGGAATGTAGTCGAATGTCCTGACACTGTGAGTCCTTACATCCATTGGCGAGTATCTCCTACTCTGTATCCTGTACTTTAGGGATTGTTATAGAGGATAGGGAAAAAGCTTTTTAAGTAAAATTGAAATACGCGAAAAGGTAAAACTTCCAATCACGGAAGGCCTTCGATGTGCTTAAGTTCGTGGCAAACGGGTTTTGTAGTCACTTTCCCTAGCTGTGGGTCACATTCGTCACCCATCTTACGCCTCCGCGGGGAGTTAATTCTTTTTTACCACAGCCGCACTTAAGACACATCGGAGCCGAGATCGCGCACAGTAACTACCCGGGCCATTATGGCCCGTAATTGTGGGTATTATTCGATTTACTGTGGCCGGCTAGCGTGGGTGCCGATCGTCAACTGTGAACTGCCCCTGGCTGGCCACACCTTATGTTAGGGCTTATAGTCGATTCACAGTTGCCGGCGAGCCTAACGCCGTAATGAGCTGCCTCGGCTATAGTCGGCCTTCTCGGTGGCTTATAATCGGCTCATTACAGTTGGCTTTAAGGGCCGTCGCGAGCAATGAGTTAACCCGCAGCAGAGGGATGCTGGAGCGAAAGTGTCTCATTGGCGAGGGCATAGATTCGCATAGTACCTGCTAGGTCTTGTCCAGGTGAAGTTGCGTTGTGGAGTGCTTTGAATAGAAATGCTATATACTCAGGATTGTGTTCAACAGAAAAGGATAAAGTTAACAAGCAGCCAGGATACAAAGGAACAAGTTAAAAAAGAGACAAGGTTTTTAAAGTGGTTCGGCACGAAAATGCCTACGTCCACTGATTCTCTCTGTTAATTCACTTCATATGGGCAATACAAGTTAAGAAAAGTATCGACGGAGGTGTTGGATGTTCCATGCCCTCTGGAACACCTCTCCGTCCACTGTTGACAAAATATAGGCTCCGTTGTGGAGATCTTTATGAATTACATATGGTCCATCCCAGATTGGGTCTAGTGCTCCGGGGCGAGGAAAGATCCGTTTGAGGACAAGATCCCCTTCCTGCAAGGTACGATGCTTGACTTTGGAGTTGTATTGTGCTGCCACTTTTTGCTTGTGGGCTGCTGTTTTGAGGACTGCATCGTTTCTTCTCTCCTCGATTAGATCCAAAGACATGTGAAGGAGTTCTTCGTTCTCTTCTGGGTTATAGTGGATCCGACGGTGGGAAGGCACAATAGTTTCTACTGGGAGCATAGCCTCCGATCCGTATGCCAAAGAGAAAGGAGTGTGCCCTGTCGATGTTCTGAAAGATGTGCGGTAGGCCCATAGTGCCGTAGGGAGTTCATCCACCCAAGCGCCTTTTGACTTTTCAAGCTTCTTTTTGATCAGAGCTTTCAGAATTTTGTTGACTGCTTCGACTTGTCCGTTTGCCTGGGGATATGCTACGGATGAGAAGCTTTTATGAATTTTGTGTTCTTGGCACCAGTTGGCGAATTCCTCGCTGTCAAACTGAAGTCCATTGTCTGATATGATTTTGAGTGGGACTCCGTACCTGCATAGAACATTTTTGATCAAGAAGTTAATAACTTTTGTTGAAGATACTTTATTTAGAGGTTCCGCTTCCACCCATTTGGTGAAATAATCAACTGCCACTATAGCATATTTGGCCCCGCCTCGGCCCATTGGTAGCTCGCCGATTAAGTCAATTCCCCATATTGCGAAGGGCCAAGGGCTGGTCATCTGAGTAATCTCGGTTGTTGGTAGCCGAGGGATCTTAGCAAATTTTTGGCATCTGTCACACTTCTTGACGAAATCTAAGGCGTCCTTGCTTAAGGTGGGCCAGAAATATCCGTATCGGAGTATCTTTTTTGCTAACGTTTGCCCTCCGGTGTGATCTCCACAGCTCCCCTGATGGATGTTGGATAAGATCTCCTTGGCTTCTCTCCCAGCGACACACCTTAATAACGGGTTAGAGAATCCACGCCGATAGAGGATGTCTTCTTGTATTGTGTAGCGGGATGCTCTCCTCAAGATTTTCTTGACTTCGTTACGCCCGTTGGGTAGAGTGCCACTTTGTAGGTAGTCTCGGATGGGAGTCATCCAAGTTGCTTCTTCGATTGCAGCTATCAGATTCACTTGCTCAAAACTCGGGGCCAGTTGCTTTGAGATGGTTACTGCCCCGAAGATGGTAATGTCTCTCACACTTGCTTGCTTTGCTAATTCGTCGGCCTCTCGGTTCTCCTCTCGAGGGATGTGTTTGACTAAGTAGTGGTCCAATCGGTTGAGAAGTAACTTGGTCTTCTTTAGATATGCTATGAGTCGTTCTTCTCGAGCTTGGAATTCTCCTAGTATTTGATTAACAATAAGCTGAGAATCGCTGTGAAGACACAAAGAATTGGCTCTGATTTCTATGGCAATTTCTAGTCCAGCTATCACTGCTTCATATTCTGCATCGTTATTGGTGGCAGCGAATTCCAGTCTTATAGCATAGTGCAGTTTATTTCCCCTGGGAGTGATTATTACCACACCTGCACCGAGCCTTGTTCGTTAGATGCACCGTCCACAAAGAGATTCCACTTGATATCTTCTGTTATTTCCAATTGCTCCCTATCCTCGTTGGTAGTGAATTCTGCAATGAAATCAGCCATGGCTTGTCCCTTGATGGTGGTGCGAGGGTGATAGGTGATATCATACTGACTTAGCTCAATGCACCATTTAAGTAGTCTCCCAGAAGTGTCAGGACGATGGAGTACCTGCCTCAATGGTTGATCGGTCAGAACTTTGATGGAATGGGACTGGAAGTAGTGACGCAGTTTTCGTGATGTGATTAGTAAACAGTATGCTAACTTCTCAAGCTTAGGATATCTAACTTCTGCCCCAGTAAACCTTTTGATGACAAAGTAAACTGGTCGTTGCGTGCGGTTGTCTTCCCTTACCAAGGCAGCGCTCAGGGCGTGGGATGACACAGCGAGGTATAGGTATAATTCTTCTCCTTCGCTTGGAGTTGAGAGCACCGGTGGTTTCTGGAGGTGTTCGATTAGGTGAAGGAAAGCGGTCAGGCATTCGTCAGTCCACTCGAACTTTCCTTTATCTTTCTTTAGGGCTTCGAAAAAGGGGACGCACTTGTCCGTTGCCTTGGAGATGAATCGGCTTAGGGCGGCCACTTTTCCATTTAGGCTTTGCATTTCCTTTCGGGTGGAAGGTATCTTGATATCCCTTAGCGCTCGGACTTGTTCAGGGTTTGCTTCTATCCCTCTGGCATGAACGATGAATCCTAAGAACTTCCCTGACGACACACCGAAGGAGCATTTTAGTGGATTCAACTTCATTCCATATGGCCGAAGTACTTGAAACATCTCGCCTAGGTGGCTTACATGATCTTTGGCCTTCTTTGACTTTACCAGCATGTCATCCACATATAGTTCGTTTGTCCTATTAGCCCTACAAACATCTTGTTGACGAGGCGCTGGTAGGTGGCTCCTGTATTTTTAAGTCCGAAAGGCATCACTTTGTAGCAGTATAAACCCCGGTCGGTGATGAAACTAGTGTGGTCTTGGTCGGGAGCATGCATAGGAATTTGGTTATATCCTGAGTATGCATCCATAAAAGATAGGAGTTCGTGCCTGGCTGTGATGTCTATAAGTTGGTCGATCCTGGGAAGCGGGAAGCAATCCTTTGGGCAGGCGTCGTTTAGGTTGGAGAAGTCAATGCAGGTCCGCCACTTCCCATTAGCCTTCTTTACTAGTACCGGGTTGGCGATCCATTCTGGGTAAACAGCTTCTCGTATGAAGTCATTGGCGAGTAGATTCTTTACTTCTTCATCGAGGGCTGCTGATCGCTCTGCCCCCATACTTCTCTTTTTTTGTTTTACAGGCGCCTTGGTAGGATCAATGTTTAATACGTGGCATGCTATGTCGGGGGAGATTCCGGTCATGTCAGCGTATGACCAAGCGAATACATCCAAGTTGTGGCGGAGAAAATCAATGAGTTGTTCCTTCAATTCAGCTTTCAGCTGGGACCCAATTTTCAGTAGCCTACTTGAGTCGTGCTTGTCTACAGATATAAACTCCATAGCCTCTGCAGGCTCGGCGGTGGCCTCCTCCTCTTTGTCCCTAGGGTCTAATTCATTGAAAGGGTCGCTGGTGTATCGAAGAGGAGGGGCTTTCTTTAGTTGCTATGCTTCAAGGCTTTTTGTGCAGAGGGCAATCTCTACACCTTTCCCTTTATCTTTCCTGTGGTTGTTGCGAAGTTCGGTTACATAGCAGTCTCGTGCAATATCCTGGTCTCCTTCCACTTCCCCTACCCCATTGTCTATAGGAAATTTCATTTTCAGGCACCATGGGGCTAGGACAATCTGGAAGTCAGACAAGGCTGGTCTTCCTAAGAAGGCGTTGTAGGCCAAATGGTTTTCTATCAGCACAAACGTCTGTTTCCTTACAACGGAGCGGGGATGGCTTCCAATCTCAACAAAGAGGTCCAGCTGCCCGAGGGGCATCTTCGCATCTCCAGTGAAACCGTGCAGTGGTTTATCGCAGGGAGATACATCCTTCATTGATAGCTTCATTTTGTCGAATGCGTGTTTGAACAGGATATTTACAGAGCTTCCAGTGTCTACCAGGATTCGGTAAACTTCGGCGGGACCGAGTCGGGCAGAGATAACCATGGGATCCATGTGAGGGTACTGTCTTCCTTCTAGGTCACGCTTACTGAATGTGATGTCATCACTTTCTTTCCGCTTTGGGTGGCGCTCTTCTATAACCGTATTGACACAGTCTTTATTGTCTCTAAGCGACCTCCCATATCTTTCCATCTCTCTCCAACTTCTGTCTGTGATGTGCGGACCTCCTGAGATGGTATGGACCACTATCTTCTCTTGACTAGAGCTGCTAGCGTTGCGGTTTCCTCTGTCGGTCCCTGGTGAGGGTAGCCTTGGGTTTTCATTGGCAGGAGCTGGAGTCCTGTCTTGACTTTTTACATAACGTTCCAGTTTCTTCCTTCTGATGTGTTCCTCAATCAGATCTCGGAGATGATGGCATTCGTTGGTATCATGTCCGTGAGATTCGTGGAAGCAGCAGAATTTTCCAGACTTCTGTGCGTTATCTGATTCTTTCTTGTATGGTGGGCGTTTGTATCTAACTTCGCCTTGGGTGGCAAGGAAGATATTTTCGACGGTCTCGTTCAAAGGGGTGTAAGTGTCGAATCTTGGTCCTGGCCGATATAGGCGCTTTTCTACCTTCTTGCCCCCAGCATTGTCTCTGGAATCATTTCTTCGAACGTCCCTTGCCACAGCAGGGGCATTGCCATGGGTCGTCTTATTTTGCTGTCCGGACTGCCCCTCAACGGCAGCATCCTCAAGCCTCATGTATTTTCCGGCTTCATGGAAGAAATCGGGTAAAGTAGCTGGTTTTTCTTTTGTCAATCTTCTAGCAAATTTAGTGTCCGGATGCACACCACTGCAGAGGGCCATTAGGATAAGCTTCTCATCGGCATCTTGAACTGCGGCTGCTGCGGCGTTGAATCTGGTTAGGTATTGCTGCAGCTTTTCTCCAGGTTTCTGTTTGACGCTGGATAAGGAATAAGCGTCCTTAGGTTGCTCCACATGAATGCGGAATTGACTGATAAATTTTTCTTTCAACATTTCCCACGAGCTGATGGATCCTTGGGGTAGATGACAGAACCAGGAGGTAGCAAGATCAGCCAAGAAGAGCGGGAAGCATTTGCATAGTACTCCCTCTGTTGCTCCACTCATGAGCATATGTTGCGTGTACCTTTGTAAGTGTACAACGGGATCGGAGGTTCCTTTGTAGGGTTCCATTGTTGGCATCTTCCATTCTCGGGGGGTGATAGCAATTTCGATATTGCGGGCGAAAGGGCTGGTTACCCTAGCGCCTATCCCTCGATCTCTTTGCTCCCGTTGGACACACTCTCTGAATAAGCATGCCATCCTTTCATCAGAACTTGGAGCAGATAGAAATGAGTTTGGTTCTGTTCTGTGGGATTGATTCCGTCCAGATGACCTGTAGGGATGGTATCGTCTATCATTCCTCATATTTTCCAGTGGCTGCCTTTGATCTTCTGGGAGCATGCTTGGGTCAGCTACAGTTGGCCCTTGCCTTGATCTCCCCCTGTTGGGTTCTGATCTAAGCACTTCCTCGGGTCCAACTTCGGGCTGGACTCTAGCTCGGCCCCGTTCACTGGCGTTTCTGTGGTTAGGCAGCATGACAGGCTCAGCTACAGTTGACCTTCGCCTGGTACCTTCCCCGTTGGGTTCGGTACCAAATGCTTCCTCAGGCCTAACTTCGGGCTGTGCTCGGTCTCGGCTCCTACCACGGCTACTTCTGCCGTTAGCTCCTTCGAAGAAGGAAGATCTTTGTTGTCTCTGAGATCCTCCAGATTGGGATTCGCCCCATGATTCAGTGTTGCGGTTGGATTCTTCAGCATCCCTTAAGCGTGACATGAGATGGTCCACCAAGGCTTCCTGCTGGGACGTGAAGCGGTTAGTTACTTCAACCACAACTCTGTCCAGATATGCTCTAGTAATTGCTGCAGCCTGTTCTGTGGCAGGAGTGGTTGGGCTAGCATGTCCTTCATTTGTTACTGCTGCCGGAGGAGGACGATTTACTTGATTCGTGACAGCTGGATCTGGAAGACTGCTGGATGCGATGTTTTTTCCTTTGTTAACATCTTTTCTCTGTTTGGGAGGCATGTTTTCCAAGTAGCGAACGATGCTGTTAGGAAAACTGTTAAGTGGATGAAGCTGAAGCTTCGAGCTTCTAGTTCTCGGTGAAAGCACCAAAAATGTTTGCACAAAAAATGGACAAACACCTCAAAGTTGTATGATTTAGTAGATCTTATGTTGTTCTTAGTAATTTGAGTGATTTATGCAAATATATGAAAAGCAGGGGCTAAACTGTAAAAAGACACGCAGATTTATAGTGGTTCAGCCTGAATGTGCCTACGTCCACTTTATATGTTATTTCTCTTTTCTTCTTTAGATTACAAGTACAAAACTTTGATACAAGTAAAAGAAAGTTGTTCGAAAGCTCTCTCCGTGCTTCAGCTCTCAAAACTTGTCCCCCATTGTTATACCCCTGCCCCTCTATTTATAGAGTGAGGCTGGAGGTAGGGGTCTTGGATGTATACAGCTGCTGATGGGCCCGGGCTGATACAATCTGGCCTGGCAAATCTGGTTCTGCATCGTCTTGGTCCGGTGGTAAGTATGGTTCGGTAGGAAACTTGATTCGGTGGGAAGTGTGGTTCGGTAGGAAGCTTGGTTCGGTGGGAAGTGGTGGTTCGGTAGGAAGCTTGATTCGGTGGGAAGTGTGGCTCGGTAGGAAGCTTGGTTCGGTGGGAAGTGTGGTTCGGTAGGAAGCTTGATTCGGTGGGAAGTGTGGTTCGGTAGGAAGTGGTGGTTCGGTAGGAAGCTTGATTCGGTGGGAAGTGTGGTTCGGTAGGAAGCTTGGTTCGGTGGGAAGTGGTGGTTCGGTAGGAAGCTTGATTCGGTGGAGGCGAGTGTCTCTCATTCGGTGGTGGCTGGTTCGGATGTGGTGAGGATGCCGAATGAAGTTTAGCTTTCCATGGTCTTGAGATCTTCTGGGTGAGAAATTTACCCAACAAATACGATGTGGCGAGTGACTATGGCAACTGGTGGTGGACCAAAAGGATGAGTTATGCATGATAACTCATAGACTTGAATGCGAGGTAGTAATGATCGTGAGTAGGACATGGTAATCTGTGTGTACCCAGGGTTGTCTGTATGTGCCCATGTGTTGGATGTCTGCGTGTCTCCAATTCTTAGCCATTTGTGTGGGCAAGAGTTGAGCATCTATGAGGCAGTTTTACTATCGGTAAGTGTGCTTAAGGATTGATGGATAAACTCTGTAGTTGTGATGCTCATTAAGGGGACACGGTAGTCTCTGTGTACCCATACCTTGGACGTTTGCATGTGTCCAGTCCCTAGCCATCTGTGAAGGAAATGAGTTAAGCATTTGAGAGAGTATCCGTATACCTAAAGCACTTGAGTGAGAGATGCAAGGCTGTGTGATGGATGCTATGTTTACTGTATGCTTGGTATGCTGTGCAATTCCCCTATACCCTATATTTTCCATTTGTGATAGTAGTGTAGCATATATTATGTTTATGTGCTAACTCTTTGGATGCAGTGACTGGTCGGGTATTGTTGTTCATACCCTATACCCTATACCATATACCATATTTTCTATATACGAGTTTTATAATATTTTGAAATGATATATCGCTCACACCATATTATTGTCTGATCTAAGGTTTTATGCTTTACTTCTTATTATCTAGGGTACTCTTTAATGAGTAAATTAGGGATAGCAGGTCTGGACAGCGCATGGAGCTATATCGAGTACGAGTAAGAGGCTACGATTTCATATATCTATACATTGAGCTTACTATCGCTTATATTCCATTATGTAGTATTGTGGGGCTATGTAAATACTTGTATTATTAGAGATAGTTATAGAGTTTATTATGGAGATTTGGGATGTATAAACTCTTTATTTTAGTTTTTGTATAGTCTGTGAACCAGCTGCACTCTGATGTTCTTATTTACGGTTCATTTGATTATACCACTATCTCACCTATTTTACATCTATATTATTATATAATATTTTATATGTGCGTTGTGAGATGTTCTACAGGTTTTGTGTTTGGATTTTTCTCTTCTTTATATTCTTAGCTACCATCCTACACCGACTGAGTACCTCCACAGCGCATAACATAGGTATATTGGGTGCCGGTGGTGTAGGACGACCGTCACAAACCTCATATAACCGAGTGGACGAATTATCTATTGAATAGTATTTCACTTCCAATGCTTCAACTCCAACCCAAATATAGTCGTTCGATGGATGCCATGCCATGATTTAACTATAATCAAAGTGGAGTGTCCATATAGAAGTTCAATGGTATTATCAAGTTGCGAGAACTGTGTAATATCAGCACTTTGAGATTCTCTGTTTGACCTTAGTTATATTAACCAATGAAAAACTCTCGAGTGGGTCATTCTATACCTATTCGGCAATTACTAGTACGTAACCCCTTTGTTCCCCCTCAGCCATGAGTAATACACACCTAACATTTGGAGAGCGTTACGTACTCTAGTCTCACGAATGAATTGATATCCTTGCTTGAAACATTTTGGCTAGGAATATATAAGACAACGTGTTAATTTTCAATGTGATAAAATTCTCATGATTTTAACACATTGTAATTACTATCACATAACATATAATTTAAAGATTTACTATTTAATATACTTTAAATTAATTACTTAATTAATTATATCACAATACAACAAAATATATAATAGTAATCAAACACTTTTATTATGAACAAGATAGGTTATCTTTGATATATGCAAAAAATTACATATTTGCCTCAAGATTAGTATGTAAATATGATTGGCGTATAAATCATTTTGATGAACATAAATAATAAATAAAATTAGAATGTTACCTCAAGATGTAGCCAAAAAGTGCACTATGAACGATGAATAAAGCTCCTAGATTCAATTGAATCATCTCCAAAAGTAGCAAAAATCTGAAGCATCGCCTTTGTATTTATTTAATTTTTATGATCTTAAAAATGATACAAAACACAAATATCACTAAAAACGATCAAAAAAAATAAAAACGATGAAATCAAAAGGGAATGAAGGTAATATATAAGATTTTTATAGTGGTTTGGCGAAATCTTTGGCCTATGTTAACTTAATCGATTTTATTTGCGAACTCTCTCAAGAATACAAAATTTATAATCAAATCCATGTTGCAATCTAGTAGACCTCGTTTTTCTCAAAATCTTATGAGATAATATTGAAGAAAACTGTTCCTCATTTTAGTTGCAGATGGGTTGCTATTCATAGATGAGATCTACACGAATTTCATCATTCAAGGTTTGAACGAGTTGATATTCCAAGATCCAAAGTTCCAAAATGAAGAATGGGTTGTCGCAAACATTTCCGTAGGCAACCAAACGTGTCGGTAATGACCTGACCATGTTGGTACCGACACAATTTTATGTGTCAAAACTTAATTTTGTTTCTCCATAGCTTGAGTTCCAAGCCTCCAAAATTGCCAAATAAAGATCCAAAATCATGTCGGAAATGACCAACTTATGGCAATACCTACATTACTTTTGTAACGATCCGTATTTTAATTGGAGGATTGTAAAATATTTTTATTTTATTCATGCGAGGTCATATGATTCTATAATTTTGGGATTTGACTCTTAGGGACATTCTACACACCTTTGATATTTCCCGAATTTCTATGTGACAATTTTGACCCTAAAAGTCTTGTTTGGGCTATAACTTTTTATAGCAATTGAATTAGGGTTTCAAACCAGTTCCATTGCTTCACGATGATGGTTTCCCACTTTGTAGAGTGTTCATAATAGAAAAACAGCCTTACGGTTAGAAAGTTATGCCTGTTTTAAGTTTAGGTAATTGCTGGCCAGAATTATTGTTTAATTTATTAAGCTTAATAGTTAGTTCATTAGTCTAATTGGAGGTTATTATAAATAGGGGTTGTAAGAGTCAAATTAGAACTTTCTCTCTCATTCTAAATCAGGTCTAAACCCTAATTAGCCCTAAAGTCATCCTACTTCATCCAAATTTCTCTCCAAATCAAACTAGATTCGGGATTAGAGATTAGATCGTCGTTCAGAAGCTTGAGATCATCAAATAGGCTAACTAGGAGTGCTTTTCATTGCTATTTGGATTGGATCTACATTCAAATTGGTTGAATTTGGTAATTGGTGAGGGGTTTATGTCTTTTCACTATTCAATGTAGGATTATATGGTTAAATTACATGCTTAAACATGATTTTTGACTTTAAAATCTTTTCTAACCCTAGATATATGATAATCTATGCATACACTTTGAAATGGTTTAAAATCCCACTTTATTCATGTCTTATTCATGTTCATGCATGCATGTTGTGTGTGTGTGTGTGTATTAGAATTGCTTGATTGAATGCATTTAATTGTTGTGATTCTATGCTTGTATGTTGTAGTTTGATGTTGTCTGTTAGTGTTGTGAATGTATAGAAAGGTATATTAGTGAATTGAGTAAATCGAAGGTAAAGTTGGTCGAAATTGGACAAAACTTGAAGGAGGGACTCTAGAGCATATTGAGAGCCTACATGATAAATCGCACCTCAAAAGGAGTTAAGGTATAAAGTCGGTACTGAGTTATAGACGATAAGTCGGCGTCGAGTTATGGTGATGAACCTATAGGTCGGTGGTTGGCATGGATGGATAGTGCTTGACTATTGTAGATGTTCCATAGCATGTTGTATGGTATTTGGCTAAGGGTTGGATGCTATACCGAGTTATCCTTAGAACTTGAAGATGGAGCTTTGGATTGGGAACGAGTTATCTTGGATGGATGGGTTAGGGTCAAAAGCACTTGGAGAAGAGTACTAGAGACATGAAAGAAGAATTAGTCATTGGTTGGCTAAGTGTACAACTCGACACCGAGTTATATCTTTAACTCGATACCAAGTTATCATGGTACATCAGATGATGGTGGAACTTCTAAGGATTGTTGTTGTTCTGTAGGTCGTACTGGAGGTGTTGGCTCGTTCGCATCGAGGTTGGATGGCGATGTAACGACGTAATGAAAAGCTGAATCTTAGGAGTTGGCTCGTGTTGGGTAGGTTCTACATGATGGCTCGATAATAAAGGGAGCCGTAGATCAGGGAATGTGTAAGGGTTCCTCATGAACAATGGAAACTGGATTGAGAATGATGGTTTCGATGTCCAAAAGGAGAAAAGGAGGGCTTGGATGAGTACGTGCTAAGGAATCTTTGATGCTCAGAATGTTTTCATGTATACTTGAAGTAGGGATATTGTATGTGGGGACACCCATGGGTCCTTTGGGGGACTTGTATACCCTAGACTAGTGGCTTTGGGTCTAGTGCCTTGCTTTGGGCTACGAGACACATATCGAGCATTGGGTTGCACGATACAAGAGTACACAGAAAACCAGGATTTCCATTAGTCCCTGGCAATAAGGAGGCCATATGAGTCATTATATATTCAAGGCACAGGGGTGAGTGATAGTGGGTATTGCTTGATGGATGCTATGGTTGTTTATTAGTGGGCTATCACTCGAGTATATCATTAGGAATAGGTACTAGAGATGGGAATATTTTGGACATCCACTATTGTATCATGTATAATACGTTTATGATATTATAGAATAGCATATTATAGTGTTATGTGCTAACTCTTTGGTTGTAGGGACATGTCAGGTACGGTTCTTGTACTCTTGTTCCTTACCATATTTACATGTATATAATTTTGAGATTCATTTACCGCTCACACCAGACTGCTGTCTAACCCAAGGTTTTATGCTTTGGTTCTTATTATCTAGGCTACACTTAAATGAGTAGACTAGATAACTGGTCTAGGTGACGCAATAGTTGTTTGGAGGATGTGCTGGATGGAGCTATCTTGTATTATATACTTATATGGATTCTATGCTTATTCCGCTATGCAGCACTGGGAAGCCTTAGTAGTGATTGCTTATACTTCTATTTGAGACACTTATTGAGTTTTTTTGTATAAACTCTATGACATTTGATGTATAACTCTATGAATCTATACTCCGATGATTTGTTTACATAGTTATTACTGTCTCTTTTGTTACATCTATGATATTATATTTTATGCATACACTATGAAATATGACATGTTAAATGTTGTGTTTGTTGTTATTCTTTTAGATGACGTCCGTTATCGACTGGGCATGACTGCAACGTGCTATTTAGTTATTATCTATGCCGATGGTATAGGGCGGTTGTCACATTTGTATTAAATCTTTGGTTACATGATTAACCGAAGTTGATACCGTGATCTAGTAGAGATAGCGAAGGTGTTATCGCCTTAGACTAGACCTAGAGTGTGTGTATATGAGAGAGTGTGTATATATGAGAGAGTGTGTACTTGTTATATATTTTGGTTCTAAAAACTATATATTAATATATTATATAGTATAAGTTGCATGCATATAAGCACCACATGCACGGTTTTCTTTATGAGAGACTGGTCATTCTTTTTACATATAAGAATAAGCCAGCATACAAGAAATAATGTGAGATCTTCTTTAGGAGTTGAAGAGGGAGTAGGATTAGGAGCTGCTATGCCTAATTTCCAAGCTATGTTTAATGCTATAATGATAAAGATGATGAGGAATGCTCCTGGTATGGCTGTTGGTGGTGGTTATCTACGGCAAGCGTCTAGGGCATATTTTGCTAAGTTGAACAAGGGTTACACTACCCTTGAAGGGAAGCCATTCCATGGAATGGAATCAGTTATAGAAGTGCAAGGTTGGATTGATATTTGTGAGCGCATCTTCAGTGGTATGGAAGTGGATGACGCTATTAAGAGGAAGTTGGCTTCTATGCAACTTGAGGAGTGAGCTATGAACTAGTGCAATGTTGTTACTATTGCCTCTTTAGAGGATCGGTTTGGTGGGGACCAGATCAAGGCAAGATTCATAGATAAGTTCATCCTGGCTACCCAGAAGTCAGTATTGTTTAGAAAATTCGCCGACTTGAAGCAGGGATAGATGTCGGTCTCGGAATATATTGCAAAGTTTTACGCCTTGTCAAAGTATGGGATGTCATTCATTGATACTCCCTTGGTAAAGAATGAGAAATTCATCATTAGTTTGGATGACTACTTAGGAGAGGAGCTAATGGTTCATATTTATGAGCCGTTTGAAAAGCTTGTGGAGAAGGTGTTTCATCATGAGAACATATATCCTAATGCTAGGACCGCAAGTGTTGCTGCTGCAGGAGGAGCCAATGCCGCAGCAAGGTGGTGAAGGAAAGAAGAAGTGGAATGGAAAAAGAAAGCAGTCCTAAGGGAATGTTTGTAAGAACAAGGATAAATAGGAACCTAATTGCGATGGATGTAGAGAGAAAGGCCATTTGAACAGAGATTGCAAAGTGAACGATAAGAAGAAGTGCTATATCTGTGATAAGCCTGAGCATTTGAAAAAGGATTGTCCAGAACTGGTGAAGGATAAGCAAGTTGTGAGGGCATATGCTTTGGATGTCGTCCCGACTTTATCGATTGCTCCCTTGACGAAGGAGAAGGGAAAGGGAAAGGGAGTCGTCATTTAAGGTATGCTTTCCATTGGTGATGTTCCTGTTCGAGTTTTGTTTGATACCGATGCTTCATATTCATTCATATGTAATGACTTAGTAGATAGATTAGGATTGAGATCCAAGATAGTAGACAGGCCCTTAATTGTAACAAACCCTGTTAGAGGCTCCACTAGCCTGTGTATGGTTTGTAATAGTTTCTTCCTATTGAGTCATGGATGCTCTTTTGTTTGTGATTGCTTTGTTTTGAATTTTGTGGGGTTCGAGATTACCTTGGGAATGGACTAGCTAAAGAGATATGCGGCTATAGTGGATTGCAAGAAGCTATTGGTGAAAATCGAGGATGTGGAAGGGAGAACGGTAGTGGTTAGCTGCCTACCAGAAGATATGGCGATGATTAGCTATCTATATTCACTAAAGGTTCCACGGGATGGGTTGTCATATGTGCTTTTGCTAGAGAGTATCCGGATGTCTTTGAGGAAGTGACCGGATTGCCGCCACATAGAGAGATTGACTTAATGAAGGAAGTTATACCTATAGTTATGCCTTTGAGGCGTATGGCACCCAGAAAGCAAAAGGAATTAGGGTTGCAAGTGAATGATCTATTAAGGAGAGGGTTCATTCAAAGAAGTATATCCGAGTGGGTGCACCTGTTGTATTCAAAACTAAGGCGGATGACTCTTTGAGGTTGTGCGTGGACTATTGTGAGCTGAATAAAGTGACGAAGAAGAACAAGTATCCACTTCTACATCTTGATGACTTGTTCAATCAACTACACAGTGCGAACGTGTTCTCTCAAATGGATTTTTTAATGGGATTTCACCAGCTTAGAGTAGCGAAGGAGAGTGTGCCTATCACTACGTTTTGTGCACCATTGGGTTCTTATGATTGGTTGGTAATTCCATTTGGGTTGACCAACGCTCTGGCATACTTTATGGATCCCATGAATTAGGTTTTCAGAGACCAGCTGAATAAGTTTGTGCTTATGTTCGTGGATGAAATTCTGATCTACTCAAGAATTGAAGAGGAGCACAAGACGTGCTTGAGGATTGTGTTAGAGATACTAAGGAAGCACAAGTTGAGAACGAAGTTCTCCAAGTGTTACTTCTAGAGGGAAGAAGTGAGATTCTTGGGTCATGTCGTTTCAGGATAGGATATAGCAGTAGATCTTGCAAAGGTGGCAGTGGTCCAAGATTGGAATCGACCCATGAATGCTACAAATGTGAGGAGTTTCCTAGGATTGGCGGGATACTATAGACGCTTCATCAAGGACTTCTCAAAATAGCATTAGTGTTGACCAATTTAATGAAGAAGAATCATACTTTTTTGGAATGCAAAGTGTGAACATGCGTTTGTGAGTCTAAAAGAGAGATTGATGAGTGCCTCAATGATGACCATTCCAAGTGGAAATGAAGAGTTAATAGTATACACAGATGCATGTGGTACTGGATTAGGTGTGGTGTTAATGCAGAAGGGAAGGGTTGTCACTTATGCCAATCGACAGCTAAAGCCGCATGAAAGGAATTACCTAATTCATGATTTGGAATTTGCGGCAATTGTTTTTTCTTTAAAGATGTGGAGACACTATTTGCTAGAAGAGAGATTCAAGCTATTTACAGACCACAAATCCTTGAAGTACCTTTTCTTTCGATAGGATCTCAACCTTTATCAGTAATTTTGGTTAGAGTTCTTGGCCTCTTATGATTTTAGTATTTCCTTCACTCTAGGAAAGGGATTTCAGTTGTCGATGCATTAAGTAAAAGACATGTCGGGTTGGGAGTGATGTTCTCGGAATGGAAGCAAATAGAGCATATTGTTGAATTTTATTTTAGGCCTCACTATGAACTATAACCTGAAATGTTGGCCAGCTTATGGATTAGTCCTACTCTAATTGAAAGGACCGGTACTAGATAGAAGCAAGATGCTAGGCTAGTATAGATCACAAAAAAGATAGAGGAAGGAGTATAATATGAAGACATAAAGCAATACAAACTCGGCCGAGAAGGTTGGCTTCATAAAAATGGGAGGATATTTGTTCCCAATGTTGATGGATTGCGAGATAAAGTGCTAAGAGAGTGTCATCATTCCAGATTTATTATTCTTCCCAGTGGTAACAAGATGTATAAAGGTATGAAGCGAACTTACTACTATGAAGGCATGAAAAGGAATGTTTGGGGCATTCATCTCCAAGTGCATGAACTTCTAATTAGTAAAGGAAGAGCAGATGAAACCTAGTTGATTGTTGCAACTGCTAGACGTTCCTGAGTAATGGGGGCAAGTATCAATGGATTTTATAGATGAACTACTGAGGACTCGAGTAGGGTACGATGACATTTGGGTCATAGTAGATTGGTTGAACAAGAGTGCGAGATTTATACCTATCAAGTCATATAGAATGGTATTCAAGCTGGCAGAGTTGTATGTGAAATAGATAGTACGATTTCATGGTGTGCCAAAGAGCATTGTGAGCGACCAAGACCCATTGTTCACTAGCGGGCTTTGGAAGTGGTTACAAGAGGCATTAGGAACCGAGCCGCATCTTAGTACAGCTTATCACCCGCAAACGGATGGACAGACCAAGAGAGTAAATCATATATTGGAAGATCTTTTGCGAGCATGTATTATAGATTTTTGAGGATTGCGGGATGATCATTTGCATTTGGTGATGTGTGCATACAACAATAGTTATCAGTTGAGTATTGGTATGGCTCCGCATGAAGCATTATATAGCCGACCATGTAACGCTCCTTCATGTTGGTGGGAAGCAGGCGAGAAATTGATACTCGGGCCAGTCATGATTAGTGAGATATCAGAGAAGACTGAGATCATTCGACAACAAAAGAAAGCTATTCAGGATCAACACGGATAAAAGATAAAGAGATTTGGAATTTTCTGTCGGAGATATGGTATTTGTAAAGGTTTCTCCTTTAAAGAATGTAGTTCAATTCGGTAGTAAGGGGAAATTGGCACTGACATTCGTAGACCCTTTTTTGATATCGAGAGGATTGGGAAGCTAGCATATTGGGTCGACTTACCTTAAAAGATGGCAAGCGTGAACAACATTTTCATTGTCACTTATCTACGAAAGTTGTGCATGAATCAAGCATGATGATTACACCAGATCAGCTAGCAGATGTTGAGGTAGACCTAGAAGTTTCTATATCTCCTAGGCTTTTTTGTATTGTTGGGTATGATACGAAACAACGTAGGAGAAGAATGGTGAAACTAGTGAAAGTACAATAGAGTGGAAGTGATGACGATTGTATGTAGGAAACTAAGGAGAGCATAAGGACTAAGTGTCTAGAGCTCTTTGAGTAGTAAGACCCAACGTTTACCATATCCACTTTCGCTATTGTATATTATATTAAATAAGATAGTATTCTGCATGCTAGGATAAGTTTACTATACTTTTGGTTGCATGGCTGCTTGTATGAGATGTTTGATGGTGGCTTATGATCGGTGAGTATGCGGAAGAACTATAGTTGTTTATACTTTGGCTTGTTTGGGGAATTTGGGGAAGAAATTCCTAAAGACGGGGTGAATGTAACGACCCGTATTTTACGTATCAAAGGATCGTAAAATATTATTATTATATTCATGTGAGGTCGTATGATTCTGTAATTTTGGAATATGACTCTTAGGGACATTTTACACACCTATGATTTTTCCCGAATTTCTATGTGACCATTTTGACCCTAAAAATCTTTTTTGGACTATAACTTTTTATAGGATTTGAATTAGGGTCTCAAACTAATTCTATTGCTTCAGGGTGATAGTTTCTCATTTCGTAGAGTGGTCATAATAGAACAACGGACTTACGGTAAGAAAGTTATGCATGTTTTAAGTTTAGATAGCTGCTGGCCAGAATTATTGTGTAATTAATTAAGTTCATTAGTTGGTCCATTAGTTTAAATAGAGATTATTATAAAAGGGGTTGTAGGAGTCAATTTAGAACTTTCCCTCTCATTCCAAATCAGATCTTAACCCTAATTAGCCCTAGATTCATCCTAATTCATCCAAATTTCTCTCTAAATCTAGCTAGATTGCGGGTTAGAGATTAGGTCCTCGATTAAAAGCTTGAGATCATCAAATTAGATTATTAGGAGTGCTTTTCATTGCTGTTTGGATTAGATCTACATTGAAAATGGTTGAATTTGGTAATTAACGGGTGGTTTATGCCTTCTAGCTACTCTATGTAGGATTATATGGTTAATGTAACGACTGCGATTTTTCGTCGCTCGAAAATCGACATTAATACATTCACTGTATCAACTGCCGAGCAATCGAATGCCGGAAAACTGAATTGTTATGGAGAAAAAGAAGAGGTAGAAGAAAACAGAAGAAAAAGAAAGAAAAAGGACACATAAACATAAACAATATCAGAATCTCACATTCGCAGCGGAACAACATATAATAGATAAATGAATAATCTTTAAATCAAAGAACTATATCATTTTATAAATTACATCATCATCAGAGTTTACAGCAACAATATACAACACACTGGACAGTTATATAAACTTGTCCTCATACAGAATACACAACAGAATAATAATATCATATATAAATGCTACGTCTCGCCATCCAGCTCGCCACTGAGCTCCAAAGCATCTCCTGAATCTAGAATGACCTGATAACCTGACTCTAGACTGCCCATGTGGAAAATGATGGGCACCCAGAGTTTAGGAAGGAAACAATAAACTCCAGGTCAGTCATGGTGACTGGTGTGAGAACAAAAACAGTTTATCTTTCAACAACAACAACAAAGCAAGTAGAAAAATATCTGCAATGCTTTTGGAAAATGAAACTACCATAAGACCTCCCGCCACACACACAATGCAAACGCAGAATTGGAGGAGATTTCTTCTTATGACAGTCAAATAAGCTTACTATGCAAATCATTGGATTATTATTATTAGTGCATAGTGGAGAAAACATTTCGAAAGTATAATATTAATCTTAGCCAACATACGACCAGTATCGTATGCCTACTATAGCTACCATCTAAACAGTGGTGACCACCATAAGTAAATGGCAGGTTCTACAACTAAAACCGTACATGGTTAGTATTGGAAAATGGATTTCCAACAAATGGTCAGGCTAAGGAACTTCCTTTCCTACTGCCGAATGGGATCGCCTCTGGCTGGACGTCCCGAGAGACAAATTGCTCTCTGCCAACAAAGCCGGGTTACCCCTGTAACTATGTAACTCACGAATATGTCATCACCCGGTCCTTTGGGACCTTTATCCGAGCACTCGGTAACCAACATCACACATAATAAATAAAGTGTGTCCACATGAGTAAGTATCTGGGCTCCATACCATGATACCACCCCTTTCCAGAAGGAAATGACATACCCTAAAGGGCGCGACCCTCATAACCTTGCTGCAACATTCCTGTTTCGACCATTTTCGGGTTGTTGAGGCCCTGACGAAGTCTCGTCCACAAAGCTACGCTTTTTCACAAAGCCACGCTTTGATCACAAATGATCAATAAATGATCATCATTACAACAACACTCAGCATGCCACATTACCAAATTGGGAATATATCGCTAGTAAATTTCAACTACATAACCTCTGAGCTCGTACGTCTTAGAGAAGGGTGTTAAGCTAAGAGAATAAATTCTCCGCCACCAACAGAAATGTATTTGAAAGAAATCAACTTTATATCTCAAAACGTAATGTTAGACACGTAACCATACAAGTCTGTTCCGGGTTCGAACAGAACCGAAGGCACTTCCAAAGAAGCCCTTGCAATCCGGATATTCACAATCCCGATAAAACTTCCCATCATAAAGGAAATCTCTATACCGTAGCTAACGGTGCAGAGACAATCGATAGGTCATCCTATCGTTTTCACAAATACCCAGTCTTCACCACCGGTCTTCAATACGATCCATATCGTCGTATCACAAATTCGGAATGGGTTATATGACACAAAGGTCCTTTCCCGGCTAACCCGAATAGTGAGCGCAATATTTCAAAACATCTGGATATGGGATTTCAATTAATTCACAACTTATTACCCAAATCCTTTCTTTCAAATGGTTTAACAAATTACCATTTTAAATCTTTAAACAAAAAGATTTACTTCACAAAGATTCATTCACAGATTTCCAGATCAATTTCCATTTCAATTTGATTAACCCATTAAATCTTTAAATCAAGATATAATTTACAGCTTTCAAAACTATTCACAATTCAAGTCTTTTATAATATAAAAGATACAACTTTTGAAATACACTTTTATTTCAAAATAAAGTTTAATAATCTTCACAAGGGTTAATTCATAGCTTTCTAAACTATTTACAATTTCATTTCAACTTGAATTGTATTATCATTTGAAAACAGATAGCTTTCATTTTGGGAAAAACCGGTTACATTTACACAGGTTAAAGCCATTCAAGTATAAACTTGAATATAAATTCAAATTTCCCCTAAGACCGTATTTTAATTAGTTAAAAACCATAAAAACACCTTCTATACTTATTAAATCTTTTAAACCAAAATTCCCAATTCATTGAATTCAATTTAAAATATTGAATTCTAATTTAAATCAAATGATTTAAATTCCAATCCTATTAAGTTATTTAAAAATAACTTTTATTTTTGAAACTCATTTCAAAAACTTCCAATTTAAATTCCAAAACTATTTTGGATTCAAAAACTCAATTTTTCCAAAATTGATAAAAATCTGTGACTTAACCGATTTCCACGTGAAATCCACTTTTGTGTGTGTATTGTGTAGTCCATGGTTTAACACAATAGTTCACAATCATTCAATCATTACAGATCAAATATAATCATATATTTGATAAGCGGTATAACTATAACGCTTATCTTCATCCACAGATCACAGATATATCATATATCGCAGATAAATAAATCACAGATCACAATACAAAACAAGATATATCACAAAGCATAACACATCAAAGATGTCAAATAATTTCACATCCAATATAATCCAAACATCCATAGATAGGATTAATTAAATTATCTAATTTATTTAAATCTAATAAATTTCCAAACATTTCCAAAAGATTCATTTCCTTTTTAAATAAATTCCTTTAGCTCTTCAAATCTATTTAAAAATACAAAATCCATTTATTAAGCTCTTTTTCCCAAATTTGAAATTAAATTCAATACGGCTTAAAAATAAGACTTTTATCTTTTTCAAATTCCTTTTAAATTTATCCAATTATCAAAAATGAATTTTTCGATAAATTTTCAACTTATATTTTCAAAATTTTAATTTTTTAAATATTTCTGGTATCCATCGATACCAAAAATATATACGGCTAAATTACAGCCTTTTACAATTCCAATTTCACAATTATAATCATACGGCGCTTATAAATAAACAACACACAACATATGAAATAAATTCAAATGTTTGAGGAATCCAGTTGGATCCCTCCAACCTGTTTCCCTGCATCCACAGATGTTAGCACAATACCAATTTCACATCAATGTGAAATTATCGCGGTATATGGGACTTATAAATATTATCCGCTATTATGCGGCGCAATAGGGTCTCATCCGCTATACAATGCGGGAAATCAACTCCAATATATACATATTCCAATATATATATATATATTGCTATATACTTATATAATACCAATCCCACTTCAATGTGAAATTATCGCGGTATATGTTTTTAATAAATAACCTTCGCTTAATAACGGCGTATAATGTCTATTTATCACAATAAATAGCAATCATCATTCAATCCACACAATCAACACTATCAACAATTTTAAATCTCAACTATTTAAAATTTAAATCGAAACAAAACATTCGATTGAGTGAGGAGTTCTCACCTTGATTTCAATTCCGTTCCAGCTTTTATTTCGAATAAAATTAAACAGACGTTTAATTTTACCCAAAATTCACACTAGCTCCAAATGACTCCAATCCAGTTCCATATCGTAGTGTTCGTCAATACGATTCCAATGCAACTGGTTTCGTGCGTTTTCGACCTCGTACGAAAGAGTTATCAAATTTTAAAAATCGTACAATTTAATATACAATTAATTTACAATTTCAATTTTAATTTCTAACCCTAATGCATCTCGGCCACTCGTTTTTGCTAAAGAAAATCTGGGCCGCAACTTTTCCTTTCATCTTCTTCCAGGTATGAACGAGACATTCAAACCCATAGCCGCCGTGTAACCCTAATTCACGCGTCCAAACTACTCGACTTTATGACGATCAACCAACTCCACTTCGACGAGCAATGTCGACTCCATCTTCGGCCAAAAGCATAGCAAGCTCGGTCTCCCCCTGCTGTTGCAAATCGTGCACGAAGAACAGATGAATGCGGCGCCGTAGCCAACGATCCATAGCTCCATTTTACATCTTGACTGTTGGATCGATAGAGTTCGACAAGCTCTACAATTTGTTAGTTGAAGATTCGTGATGAAAGTCGACGGATTTTGAGATATTAGAGGAAGAAACTAAGCCATTTTCGGCCATTAAAATGATAGTGGCGGCTGAAGGTTAAGAGAATTAGGGTTTCCTCTTGTTAACATATATATATATACGTATATAATAATATTAAATTCATTGTAAAACAAATTTTCCAAACGATCTCCAAATCATACGTGCCGCATGGCATTCGTAAGGTTTACCCCACGTTTCGAACACAATGGAACGTGTTTCAAGAGCTAATTCGGTCATATGTGCGAGTTACGGAATTAAACGATCGATTTTAAATTAAACCGATTAAGCGAATTTCTAGGCGTTTTGGCTTGCCTCGGACAAACGGTAAATCCAATTGACACGAAATTTGAAACCCTATAATAATATCACATTACGGATCTGATGAAACAAATTTCATCGAAATCCGAGACTTTTTGGAAAATGACTAACTCGCCAAATAAAATATTAAAACAATTTCGATGCGTTTCGAGCTGCCACGGTCACACGACAACTCCGATAGCTATGAAAATTGAAATGAGATAATAACAAACTATTACAGATCCAATGGAACTAGTTTCGTCCAATTCTAAGACTGTTCCAAAAATGGCTAATTTCTCTAGTCGATTAAATATTAAAATATTCAAATTTCACAAATTTACTTTAAATTCAATTTTAAAAGTTCTATAGCATCACTATAACTTCAATATGATTTAATATAACTTTATAAATCATTTTCAATTACATTCAATCCAGATTTCAATTATTTCTGGAATTTCAACTATTAAATTGCCGATTTAATTATCCAATTAAATCCAGATATTCGAATTTTAAATTATTCGACTTATTAATTCTACTTATTAATATTTAAAATTAATTAAATATTCGAATTTCAAATGTCAGAAATTCTGGGTCGTTACAAACTTCCCCCCTTAAAAGAATTTCGTCCTCGAAATTACCAAGTAAGAAAAATTCACAAAATTTATTAACTTTCCATAAATCCACTTAGTGAAAATTTTATATTCACCTTTTTCAAAACCTTTAACTTCAACCAAAACAATGGTTTCCATTTTCTAGTTCAATTCCTACATTTTCATTTCAATTTAGAAATCAACTTTTCATTAACAAAAATTTCCAAAATTTCCCGAAAATTTTCTAACGCCTTAAATTTTCAGAAAAATTCGCCAGCGTCTCCTTTACGCGGTTCGATCGTAGTAGGATCACAATAGACATAAATATATATACATCGACCCACCCGGTCGGAAAAGCAGAAAAACAGTTCATATTTCCTATTTTTATTGCGTAGGCGTACCTTTTTAGCATTTTAAGCAAAGCAGTTATTAATTTAGCATTTTAGCGCAACCAAATCAACCGAACGGTAGCCACGACACCTGTACTTACTCAATTTAAATATGTAAGTAACATATATATAAAGTTATTAATAATTTACTCTTTTAAACAACTACAACATTTGCATATCAAAAGAAATGCATACTAAACAAGTTTTATAAGCACTTATAATATCTCAACATTACTTGCAATTGTTTACAACCAATTCATATATAATGACATTCAATTATTCATTTTCAATTAGTTTACATTCACTAATTTAAATTCAAGTTGGCTCACTTTCAATTCAAATCCAATTTCTATTTAAATTAACTTCACCTTTAATTTAAATCAAATTACATAGCTTCCAATTCCATTTATTCAATTTCATTAACACTAATGAATTATACTACAATCAACCAACAATCAAATAACAACCAATGCACAAACAACACAACCAAATTATTTAATTTACATTCAATTTGGTTCAACACCTTTAATTCCAATTGGTTTAATATTGAATTGACTTTCATTCAATTATTCAATTAGCTTTTAATGAATTAACAGTTATATTCATTATTTCATATCAATTATTTACATTCAATTGATTAACATTCCATCCATTCACATTAGATTGATTAATATTCAATCCATTCATTCATTAATTCAATTGCTAATTCATTTTTAAATTTCATTTATATAGCTCAAGTTCACATTCATTTAATAAATTCACTTTATTAATTTACTTTGATATCAAAATCAAACTCATTCAACATTATTTAAGTTATTTTCCATTTCAAACATCATTTATTTAAATTAACTTAAGTTTCCACTTATAAATTCAATTCAAATTCAAATTTTATTTAACTTTTATCAAGGTCAAAATTTATTATCTCGTATTATAAGTTCAAAACTTGATTACTTTTTTTCAACAATTATAGCTTGGACTTAATTGATTCACTTATACTTACTTTAATTTAATTCCTTCCTTTAAGTTAAATTTATTCTATCAAAAATTCAAATGGTATAAGTTATCAACTCATTATCATTCCCATAAATATTTTAAATAGGATTCCAGAGTCTTTTCAATTTTTCAAAACCATTTTTTTTAAATCAATTCAAATTTATCTTTTGAATTTCCAAAACCAAATCCAAATTTTCCAAACAACTTTCATTTAAAATAATCTGGCAGCAATTCCTCTTTTGGAAACCCGAAAATGAACACCAATGATGTCGCGATCATCATCGGAATTATTTTCCAGCGACCTGAAAAGAGTTTAGAGCTTTCATCTCTCCAAAACAATTTTCCAAAATATCAAATCCTTTCAAACACATCCCTGGAATTTTATTTCAGATTATAAATCACATTTATAAATCTTTTACTTACAAAATTTCACTTCTTATATATAAGATTATTTTACCATTGTAAATCATTTCAATTATAATTCCATAATTATAATTCATTTTCTTATATAATTTATTCTTTTAAAATTGGTGTTTTATTTAACTTATTCAACAACCAACAATCAATTCAAATACACTTCAATAATTCTGAAAAATTATCTCTTTATATACAAAATATAATCGAGGTAAAATTATTTCATTTACCCAATTTAAAACAAATATCGTGCCGAATTGTTCTGAACAAGTGTTTAGAGATCCCTATCGATAGAGTTGTACAGACTATACCGACCAGAATCCATATACCACTCAACAAACCAATCATCACAATATAAAACAATTTTATATTAACTAACAAATACGCGCTCATATCTATTATTACACTCAATTCATTCTAGAGTACTACTGACTCTATCTCTTATGAGTAACACCCAATAGAGCAGGGTTGTCGCTTAACCATATGCTCTGATACCAAATGTAACGAACGCGATTTTTCGTCGCTCGAAAATCGACATTAATACATTCACTGTATCAACTGCCGAGCAATCGAATGCCAGAAAACCGAATTGTTATGGAGAAAAAGAAGAGGTAGAAGAAAACAGAAGAAAAAGAAAGAAAAAGGACATAGAAACAGAAACAATATCAGAATCTCACATTCGCAGCGGAACAACATATAATAGATAAATGAATAATCTTTAATTCAAAGAACTATATCACTTTATAAATTACATCATCATTAGAGTTTACAGCAACAATATACAACACACTGGACAGTTATATAAACTTGTCCTCATACAGAATACACAGCGGAATAATAATATCATATATAAATGCTACGTCTCGCCATCCAGCTCGCCACTGAGCTCTAAAGCATCTCCTGAATCTAGAATGACATGATAACCTGACTCTAGACTGCCCGTGTGGAAAATGATGGGCACCCAAAGTTTTGGAAGGAAACAATAAACTCCAGGTCAGTCATGGTGACTGGTGTGAGAACAAAAACAGTTTATCTTTAAACAACAACAACAAAGCAAGTAGAAAAATATCCGCAATGCTTTTGGAAAATGAAACTACCATAAGACCTCCCGCCACACACACAATGCAAACGCAGAATTGGAGGAGATTTCTTCTTATGACAGTCAAATATGCTTACTACGCAAATCATTGGATTATTATTATTAGTGCATAGTGGAGAAAACATTTCGAAAGTATAATATTAATCTTAGCCAACATACGACCAGTATCGTATGCCTACTATAGCTACCATCTAAACAGTGGTGACCACCATAAGTAAATGGCAGGTTCTACAACTAATACCGTATAGGGTTCGTATTGGAAAATGGATTTGCCAACAAATGGTCAGGCTAAGGAACTTCCTTTCCTACCGCCGAATGGGATCGCCTCTGGTTGGACGTCCCGAGAGACAAACTGCTCTCTGCCAACAAAGCCGGGTTACCCTGTAACTAGGTAATTCACAAATATGTCATCACTTGGTCCTTTGGGACCTTTATCCGAGCGCTCGGTAACCAACATCACACATAATAAATAAAGTGTGTCCACATGAGTAAGTATCTGGGCTCCATACCATGATACCACCCCTTTCCAGAAGGAAATGACATACCCTAAAGGGCGTGACCCTCATAACCTTGCTGCAACATTCCTGTTTCGACCATTTCCGGGTTGTTGAGGCCCTGACGAAGTCTCGTCCACAAAGCTACGCTTTTTCACAAAGCCATGCTTTTTCACAAAGCCACGCTTTGATCACAAATGATCAATAAATGATCATCATTACAGCAACACTCAGCATGCCACATTACCAAATTGGGAATATATCGCTGATAAATTTCAACTACATAACCTCTGAGCTCGTACGTCTCAGAGAAGGGTGTTAAGCTAAGAGAATAAATTCTCCGCCACCAACAGAAATGTATTTGAAAGAAATCAACTTTATATCTCAAAACGTAATGTTAGACACGTAACCATACAAGTCTATTCCGGGTTCGAACAGAACCGAAGGCACTTCCAAAGAAGCCCTTGCAATCCGGATATTCACAATCCCGATAAAACTTCCCATCACAAAGGAAATCTCTATACCGTAGCTAACGGTGCAGAGACAATCGATAGGGCATCCTATCGTTTTCACAAATACCCGGTTTTCACCACCGGTCTTCAATACGATCCATATCGTCGTATCACAAATTCGGAATGGGTTATATGACACAAAGGTCCTTTCCCGGCTAACCCGAATAGTGAGCGCAATATTTCAAAACATCTGGATATGGGATTTCAATTAAGTCACAACTTATTACCCAAATCCTTTCTTTCAAATGGTTTAACAAATTACCATTTTAAATCTTTAAACAAAAAGATTTACTTCACAAAGTTTACCCATTTTCACAAAGATTCATTCACAGATTTCCAAATCAATTTCCATTTCAATTTGATTAACCCATTAAATCTTTAAATCAAGATATAATTTACAGCTTTCAAAACTATTCACAATTCAAGTCTTTTATAATATAAAAGATACAACTTTTGAAATACACTTTTATTTCAAAATAAAGTTTAATCATCTTCACAAGGGTTAATTCATAGCTTTCCAAACTATTTACAATTTCATTTCAACTTGAATTGTATTATCATTTGAAAACAGATAGCTTTCATTTTGGGAAAAACCGGTTACATTTACACAGGTTAAAGCCATTTTAATTGGTTAAAAACCATAAAAACACCTTCTATACTTATTAAATCTTTTAAACCAAAATTCCCAATTCATTGAATTTAATTTAAAATATTGAATTCAAATTTAAATCAAATGATTTAAATTCCAATCCTATTAAGTTATTTAAAAATAACTTTTATTTTTGAAACTCATTTCAAAAATTTCCAATTTAAATTCCAAAACTATTTTGGATTCAAAAACTCAATTTTTCCAAAATTGATAAAAATCTGTGACTTAACCGATTTCCACGTGAAATCCACTTTTGTGTGTGTATTGTGTAGTCCATGGTTTAACACAATAGTGCACAATCATTCAATCATTACAAATCAAATATAATCATATAATTGATAAGCGGTATAACTATAACGCTTATCTTCATCCACAGATCACAGATATATCATATATCGCAGATAAATAAATCACAGATCACAATACAAAACAGGATATATCACAAAGCATAACACATCAAAGATGTCAAATAATTTAACATCCAATATATTCCAAACATCCATAGATAGGATTAATTAAATTATCTGATTTATTTAAATCAAATAAATTTCCAAACATTTCCAAAAGATTTATTTCCTTTTTAAATAAATTCCTTTAGCTCTTCAAATCTATTTAAAAATACAAAATCCATTTATTAAGCTCTTTTTCCCAAATTTGAAATTAAATTCAATACGGCTTAAAAATAAGACTTTTATCTTTTTCAAATTCCTTTTAAATTTATCCAATTATCAAAAATGAATTTTTCGATAAATTTTCAACTTATATTTTCAAAATTTTAATTTTTTAAATATTTCTGGTATCCATCGATACCAAAAATATATACGGCTAAATTACAGCCTTTTACAATTCCAATTTCACAATTATAATCATACGGCGCTTATAAATAAACAACACACAACATATGAAATAAATTCAAATGTTTGAGAAATCCAGTTGGATCCCTCCAACCTGTTTCCCTGCATAAATGTAACGAATGCGATTTTTCGTCGCTCGAAAATCGACATTAATACATTCATTGTATCAACTGTCGAGCAATCGAATGCCGGAAAATCGAATTGTTATGGAGAAAAAGAAGAGGTAGAAGAAAACAGAAGAAAAAAGAAAGAAAAAGAACACAGAAACAATATCAGAATCTCACATTCGCAGTGGAACAACATATAATAGATAAATGAATAATCTTTAAATCAAAGAACTATATCATTTTATACATCACATCATCATCAGAGTTTACAACAACAATATACAACACTGGACAGTTATATAACTTGTCCTCATATAGAATACACAGCGGAATAAATAATATCATATACAAGTGGTACGTCTCGTCATCTAGCTCGCCGCTAAGCTCCACAGCATCTCCTGAATCCAGAATGACCTGATAACCTAACTCTAGACTGCCCGTGTGGAAAATGATGGGCACCTAGAGTTTAGGAAGGAAACAATAAACTCCAGGTAAGTCTTGGTGACCGGTGTGAGAACTAAAACAGTTTATCTTTAAAACACACAACAAAAGAATTTTTTTTAACATTGAAATCCGCAATGCTTTTGGAAAATGAAACTACCATAAGACCTCCCGCCACACACACAATGCAAACGCAGAATTAGAGGAGATTTCTTCTTATGATAGTCAAACATGCTTACTACGCAAAATCATTGGATTATTATTATTAGTGCATAGTGCAGAAAACATTTCGAAAGTATAATATTAATCTTAGCCAACATACGACCAGTATCGTATGCCTACTATAGCTACCATCTAAACAGTGGTGACCACCATAAGTAAATGGCAGGTTCTACAACTAAAACCGTACAAGGTTCGTATTGGAAAATGGATTTGCCAACAAATGGTCAGGCTAATTGTTTGTAGATTTGGAGATAATAGAGGAGGAAGTTTCAAAAAATTTCAGCCATTGAAATCTAAAGTGGCGGTTGAAGATAATAGACTAGGGTTTCCCCTTGTGAACGTATATATATACGTATATAAATAATATTAAATTTATTTTAAAACGACCTTTTCAAACGATCTCCATATCACACGTGCCGCCTGGCGTACGTAAGGTTTACCCCGCATTCCGAACACAATGGAACGTGTTTCGGGAGCTAATTCGGTCGTATGTGATAGTTACGGAAATAAACAGTCAAATTTAAATCAAATCGATTTAAACCGATTCCGATGCGTTTTGGCTTGCCCCGGACAAACGATAAATTCAATTGACACGAAATTTGAAACCTTACAATAATATCACATTACGGATCCGATGAAACTGGTTTCGTCGAAATCCGAGACTGTTTGAAAAATGACTATTTTAACTCGCCAAATTAATATTAAAACAATTTCGATGCGTTTCGAGCTGCCACGGTCAAACGACAACTCCGATTGCTACGAAAATTGAAATCCGATAATAACAAACTATTACGGATATAATGGAACTAGTTTCGTCCAATTCTGAGACTATCCCAAAAATGGCTAATTTCACTAGTCGATTAAATATTAAAATATTCAATTTTCACAAATTTACTTTAAATTCAATTTTAAAAGTTCTATAATATTACTATAACCCCAATATGATTTAATATAACTTTATAAATCATTTTCCTTCACATTTAATCCAGATTTCAATTATTTCTGGAATTTCAACTATTAAATTATCGATTTAATTATCCAATTAAATCCAGTTATTCGAAAAATAAATTATTCGACTTATTAATTTCACTTATTAAAATTTAAAATAAATTAAATATTCCAATTTCAAATGTCAGAAATTCTGGGTTGTTACAAACTTCCCCCCTTAAAAGAATTTCGTCCTCGAAATTACCAAGTAAGAAAAATTCACAAAATCTATTAACTTTCCAAAATCCACTTCGTGAAAATTTTATATTCACCTTTTCCAAAACTTTTAACTTCAACCAAAACAATGGTTTCCACTTTTTAGTTCAATTCGTATATTTTCATTACAATTTAGAAATCAACTTTTCATTAACAAAAATTTCCAAAATTTCGCGAAAATTTTCTAACGCCTTAAATTTCCAAAAAAATTCGCCAGCGTCTCCTTTGCGCGGTTCGATCGTAGTAGGATCACAATAGACATAAATATGTATACATCGACCCACCCGGCCGGAAAAGCAGAAAAACAGTTCATATTTCCTATTTTTATTGCGTAGGCATACCTTTTTAGCATTTTTAAGCAAAGCAGTTATTTATTAGCATTTTAGCGCAACCAAATCAACCGAACGGTAGCCACCGCACCTGTACTTACTCAATTTAAACATGTAAGTGACATATATATAAAGTTATTAACAATTTATTCTTTTAAACAACTACAACATTTGCATATCAAAAGAAATGCATTCTAAACAACTTTTATAAGCAACTTATAAAATCTCAACATTACTTGCAATTGTTTACTACCAATTCATATATATGACATTCAATTATTCGTTTTCAATTAGTTTACATTCACTAATTTACATTCACATTAGTTCACTTTCAATTCAAATTGAATTCAATTCTATTCAAATTTATTTACTTCCAATTTGAATTTAATTACATAGCTTCTAATTTCGCTAATTTAATTTCATCAACACTTAATGAATTTATATACAATCAACTAACAATCAAATAACAACCAATGTATATTCAACACAACCAAATAAATTCAATTTACTTTACTTACACTCAATTTGGTTCAACACATTAAATCAACTAACTCAATTTGGTTCAACACATTAATGTCGACGCTCGAAAGTCGACATTAATACGTCCACTGTATCAAATGCCGCACAATCGAATGCCGGAAAACCAAACCATTAGGGTTAAAAGAAGAGGTAGAAGAAGATAGAAGAAGAAAAAGAACAGAAAAACAGAAACAGAAACAATAACAGAATCTCACATTCGCAGCGGAATAATATACAATAGATAATCACTAGTCTTTTAAAACAAAGAACTATATCAGTTTATACATACATCAATCAGAGTCAATAAACAACTCAATACAACAATGGACAGTTATATAAACTTGTCCTTATAAAGAATACACAGCGGAATAAATAACAAGTACGGAAGTACGTCTCGCCATCCAGCTTATCCCCAAAGCTCCAGAATATCCAGAATATCCTGATAAAAATAACTCTAGGCTGCCCGTGTGGAAAATTATGGGCACCCAGAGTTTAGAAGGGAACAATAAACTCCAAGTTAGTCATGGTGACTGGTGTTAGATCGTAAAACAGTTATTTTCACAAAGAAAATAAAACAGGTCGCAATGCTTTTGTGAAAATGAAACTACCATAAGACCTCCCGCCACACACACAATGCAAACGCAGAATTGAAGGAGATTTCTTCTTATGATAGTCAAAGATGCTTACTACGCCAATCATTGGATTATTATTATTAATGTATAGTGTGGAAAACATTTTCGAAAGTACAATATTAATCTTAGCCAGCATACGACCAGTATCGTATGCCTACTATAACTACCATCTAAACAGTGGTGACCACCATAAGTAAATGGCAAGTTCTATAACTAAAACCATACAAGTTCCGTATTGGGAAATGGATTTCCAACAAATGGTCAGGCTAAGGAACTTCCTTTCCTACTGCCACATGGGATCGCCTCTGGCTGGACGTCCCGAGAGACAAACTGCTCTCTGCCAAACAAGGCCGAGTTACCCCTGTAACTAGGTAACTCACGAATATGTCATCCCCCGGTCCTTTGGGACCTTTATCCGAGCGCTCGGTAACCAACATCACACATAAAAATAAGGTGTGTCCACATGAGTAAGTATCTGGGCTCCATACCATGATACCACCCCTTTCCAGAAGGAAATAACATACCCTAAAGGGCGCGACCCTCATAACCTTGCCGCAACATTCCTGTTTCGACCATTTCCGGGTTGTGAGCCCCTGACGAAGTCTCGTCCACAAAGCTACACTTTTTCACAAAGCCATGCTTTGATCATAAATGATCAATAAATGATCATCATCACAGCAACACTCAGCATGTCACATTACCAAATTTGGAATATATCGCTGATAAATTTCAACTACATAACCTCTGAGCTCGTACGTCTCAGAGAAGGGTGTTAAGCTAAGAGAATAAATTCTCCGCCACCAACAGAAATGCATTTGAAAGAAATCAGCTTTACATCTCAAAACGTAATGTCAGACACGTAACCATACAAGTCTGTTCCGGGTTCGAACAGAACCGAAGGCACTTCCAAAGAAGCCCTTGCAATCCGGATATTCACAATCCCAATAAAACTTCCCATCACAAAGGAAATCTCTATACCATAGCTAACGGTGCAGAGACAATCGATAGGTCATCCTATCGTTTTCACAAATACCCGGTCTTCATCACCGGTCTTCAATACGATCCATATCGTCGTATCATTATTCGGAATGGGTTATCTGACACAAAGGTCCTTTCCCGGCTAAACCGAATAATAAGCGTTTGTTTTTAAAAACAAATTCAAATGCCATCTCAAAGGCAAATATTGATAGTCGGTGATTTAACTATCAACAATATTCATAACAATCATCAGATTCAAATAATTTTCCCAAATTATTAAATTTCAAATATCTTCCCGATATATGGTTTATACTTCAACCATTTGAAAACAATTTCCAAATCACATTCATTTAAACCACTTAAATAAATCCTTATCGATTTATTTCAAATTTACATCCCAATCATTAAATTTATTTCCACACTTCATCACTTTGAAAACCAATTTTCAAATAATATTATTTCACACTTTTAAAGATAAATCAACGTTTATTTTTAAAACAAATTTCCCTTTCCTTTATAAATTCTATTCGGAATTTACATTCTCAAATATTCATTTTCAACACCAAATCGACTTTCAAATTGATTCTAATTTTAATCCCAAATACCAAATCATTTTACAAATCGATTTACACATTTATTCTCAACACCAAAAATCGATTTTCATTCAAACACCAAATAGATTTTTATATCGATTTCCCAAAGATTTATTTCTTCAATACAAAATAAATTATCAATTGGATTTCAACAAATTTATCACTTTTAAAACAAATTTCTTTATATTTTCCAAACCATTTAAAATTCCATTTCAAATAAATTTTCCAATCTTCCGAATAATACTATTCAAAATTCATTTACAAAAATCTTTTCCCATATCTTGGAATTTATTCAATAAGATTTCGACAATCCATTTTAATACTTTAAAATTCCTTTATTCAAATAAATTCAATTCTTAAAAATAAATTCATTTAAAGTTTTCCACTTTAATTTCAAAATCCAATTTATATTCATTTCTAGTATCCAACGATACCAAAAATACATTCGGCTAAATTTTTTTAGCCTACAACAATTACAATTATCAATAAATCATCCACAGATTATCAATAATTACATCATTCACATATAAAATAATATTCAAACAATTTGAAGAATCCAGTTGGATCCCTCCAACCTGTTTCCCTGCATCCACAGTTGTTAGCACAATACCAATTCCACTTCGAGGTGGAATATCGCGGTATATGGGATTTATAAAAGTATCAATCCGCTATTATGCGGCGTAATAGGGTCTCATCCGCTATATAATGTGAGAAATCAACAACTGCAATATATACATATGCCAATATATATATATTGCTATATATAGATATATCCTACTATATCTAATATCACATCCAAACAGAAATCAATCAATCAATAACTGTAAAATCAACTTTACATTCGAGTGGGAAGATCTCACCTTTATTTTGCAATCCAGTTTTATTTCCAGCTTGATTCTCAATTTTAAACCTTGTATAAACAATTTTATACAATTCATTAATATTCGAACAAATCGAATAATCAATTATCAATTTATTAATGATTTGGTTTAAGACTGTTTTACTTTAACAAATTATCTTTATTAGCCAAAATAATTGATTAATCCAGTTAAACAAATCTCCTTATTAATAAATTGGTAAATTAAAAATATACATTTTTTTTCTTTTGAAACCTCATATACTAAAATATAATCTATGTATATTTTAATGTAATCTATATAGATTTTTATAAATCTGGTTTTATACAAAACTTCTCAAACAATTAAAATCCTCATTTTCAAAACCTTACCCCTACATATATATTTATTTCTCTCCTTATCCATATATATATTTCTGTTTTCTATACAAATGCATATATATAATTTTAGATTTAAATTAAATTATGGTAAAGAGCAGAAATCGTTCATTCATTACTGCCGATATTTCCTAAACTGTATATATATACATAGCCGATTAAATCTTTAAAGAAGACTCAAAAATCATTGTATTAAAAATGTTTAAAGAATTAAATCACCTTACTGTCGATTTCCAGAACTAGCTGAGTCATCAGCGACCCCATCTCCATTGCTCGAGTATGACAGAGCATCACGAACTATGCCCTAAGCTCCAGCCCTAGCCCACGAATCGACACTAGCACCTTGCTCGACTTCGAGCTCCATGCCACCGCGCCATCCTTCCACGTGTGCCAAGTCCAGAAATCGCGATTGGAAGACTTGCAAATGCCAACTACAAAGTTCATCGAATCCCTAACCCTCGAAATCACGACCCTAGCTTTGAAAATTCTAACTGCTAACCTTGCGCCTCCCCAATCCCTGCGAACGGGTCGCCGCCTTGAACTATTGCGACGCCATCATTGCCAACTCGCGAGTGCGAGATACTCGATCGCGACTTCGATCATCGCGGAAGACCACTGCTATCGATCTTCGTATGAGGCTGAAGCGATTTGACTTCGAACGAGTCGATTTTGATTTTCGATTTTTAAACGAGGTGAGAACGATTCGAACTACGGGGAAGGGTTCCTAATTGCTCGATTTTTTTTCTTTTGTAATTTTGTTTTAAACGAAGATAGTTTTCGTTTTGTACGTATGCTTTTCATTTTCAAACGCGTGTCTTACCATTTTGCCAAGTGTTGAAGATAGAAGCAACGTGTTCATTGCTACAGTAATGGGATTTTATTAATTTTTTTATTTTTAAATTCAAATTCAAATTGCCTTGGTTTTCACAATTCAAAATTTCGATCTAAATTCCAACGCGTTTATATATCGTACGCTCACACAACAACTCCAAATGTTTCGAAAATTGAAATCCGATAATAATACAATATTACGGATCCAATGGAACTGGTTTTGTCGGATTCTGAGACTGTGCTTCGGAACGCTATTTTCAAATATCGATTTAAAAGATATAATTCAAAACTGAACAAAACAGTTTCAAATTCAATCTGAAAGTTCCAGTACCTTCAAAATTATCAATATAAATTTTCTAAGCCTTGAAAATATTTTTAATCGGCTTAAAAATCGAGATTCAACATTTTTACCCAGTTTCAATAATTAAATTCAATAATTTAATCACTAAATCCATTCTGATATTTGAATTTCAAATAAAACAATCATTCGAATATTTAACCTCGATTAAATATTCACATTTCAAATATCAAAAATTCAGGGTCGTTACAATCTTCCCCCCTTAAAAGAATTTCGTACCGAAATTACAAGTAAAGAAGAATGATCCAATACCCGTTTAACATTTTACCAAAACCGAACAGTTTTATCAATTTTATCAACCCAAATCTTTTTATTAAAGATTATCATTTCAATTAACTGTCCAGACACTTTCATAGTTTTCAAACAACTTCATTTTACTTCATAATTCAATTCGAATTTGTGAATTATCCAAAATTTCTCAAAAATTTCCTAACTCTCTAAATTTTTGAAAAATTTCGCCAGCGTCTCTTTTGCGCGGCTAGCTCGGTACGACTACAAAACGTCCCTACGGGAATTTATCCGTTCGGCCATTGTTTTTCTTCTTTTGATTTTTAACTGTGGAAATTGCGTAATGATATTTAAAAAGGGATGGAGGGAGACAGGAGAAGGGATCCAACTGGATTCCTCAAATTGTTGAATATTATTTCATATGTGAATGATGTGATTTATTGATAATCCGTGGATGATTTATTGATAATTGAAACTGTTGAAGGCTATAATTTAGCCGAATGTATTTTTGGTATCGTTGGATACCAGAAATAAATGAAATTGGATTTTTGAAATTAAAATTTGAAATTTCAAGTAAATTCTTTTTGAAAGGAATTTAAAAACGTAAAGTTGATTTATGAAATCGTATTGAATAAATTCTAAAATATGAGAAAGATTTGTATAAATGGATTTTAAATAGTATTATTCGAAAGTTGGAAAATTTATTTAAAAATGGAATTTTGAATAATTTGGAAAGAACAAAGGAATTTATTTAAAAGTGATAAACTTTTAGAAATCAATTTGAAATTGATTTGGTATTGGAAAATGAACCTTTGAGAAATCGATTTGGAAATTTATTTGGAGTTGAAAATAAATTTAGAAATCAAACTTGTAATAAATTCGATGATGGAAAATAAATCATTGGAAAATTTATTCGAAATTGATTTAGTGTTTGAGAAATAAATCTGAAAGTCGATTTGCAAATGATTTGTTATTTGGAATTAAACTTAGAAATAAATTGGCAATGTTTTGTTCTATTGAAATTGTAACGACCCGATATTTTCAACCATTCGCATCCATTATAAGTGTATAGGTAGACACTCATGCCGGAGTTGAATTGCTCAAAATACCGCGTTGTAAATAAAATTTGGCAAATCTCAGAATATACAGTAAATAAATATAATTACAGATCACAGACACAGAGTAAAATAATGCAGCGGAAGTAAAAGAAATAGTAGTTCATGAAGCTACTATATAAATATATCAGAGTTACATGAGATATAACAGAAGAAATAGAATACAACAAAAGTCTCAATATATTAACCATGTACAAGCTGAGTAGAACAACGGAACTGAAATAGATAGGACATGACAAGCAGATAATCTCCAGCGATTCAAATCTCCAAGAGAGTGGAAATCCAAATCTGTGAATAACTCAGGCTGACCCGAGCGTAAAGCAAAACACAAAACACTCGAGTCAGGACAATATATACTTATATAATGTAAACCAACTCAAGTGAACTGTAATAAAGGTACAAGTAACTTAAAGAATGCTTGGGATCGCCCATTCTTTAAGGATCCGTTAAACTATTTACTATGTAGTAATATACGCTATATACAGTAGTGTCTAAATAAGTAAAGTATAATCATATCGGAAAATAGCGTTAAGGGGATGGAGAACCTTAACGCGGTCGGAGCTTAAAATCATAATCGTAGTAAAGCTCGATATGGTAGGTGACACGGCACAACTAGGCAATGCCAGGGTAGATATACCAATTACGCACACGGACTGATGGATACGCATAGCAGCCACTACCGTTCCACCTCGAACAACACTCCCAAATCGGAGGATGGCCATCTAATCAATCATAAGTAAGAGTATAATATCGAAGAAATGTGTCCGAGAAGAGGTGCTACCTCACTGGTCCGAGATCGCTCCTGTTTTAGCCACCTTATGCCAACTCACGGGAGTTGGGTCTACGTAACATACCTTAAGAACGTCGCCACCATCCTACTTCATTCTGGAATCTCCACCGCGTACACAGTTGCCAAAGTGGTTTTCGGTAAGACAGAGAGTATGTCCATATCCGATCCCGGTCTCTTTAACAACCCAACGTTATTATAACCCGTGGTTATAACTTTTAAAAACAATACTTTACTTCAAAATAAAATATCATTTCAAACCATATCTTTATCAAAATAAAGATTAAATCAATTCCAAACCATTTCCATATATTTAAATTTTCATATAATTTCAAAACTTCATTTCAAATCATTTTAATATAATAAAATATCATATCCTTACAAAACTTCATTTCAAATCATTTTAATAAAATAAAATATCCTATCAGTTCAAATCCAAATATTCAACTTGAAATACCTTTTATATTCAAAGATATCGTTCATTTACTATCATTTCAAATCACCTTTAAATAGTTTATATTCCAATCAAAATAATTCATTTAAACCTTTTAAAAGTGTAATTATTATATTTTCAAATCAAGTATTCAATTTCCAAAGTTTCAAACCATTCTGAGTTCGTTTACTAAGTCAAAAACCCTAATTATTAAAATTTCAGCATTTCACAGCATTTAAAACAACTGCTATAAGTTATATTTGAAAACATTTTTAATTCAGCAAAGACAGCACTTAAAACTGCTGTTAAAACTCAGTTTTAGTTGAATTATAGTTCAAAACAGAAAAGACAGCATTTTAGAAGTGCTGCGGTAGTTCAGATTGCAAAACAAGGGTTAAATTTGGTTTCAGCAAAGACTGCAGACCACTATAGCATTTCCAGAGAATGCTATAATAGGCCTGAGTTCAATATTAGCCTATAAGTTCAATTACAGCAACTACAGCATTTCAGAAATGCTGTAATAGCTCTTTTTACACAATTTTAGTTCAAAACAGAATCTATAGCATTTCTGAATGCTATTAAAAGTAGATTTCAGGTGTTAGTGTATTTCCAGCAATTAAATAACTTCAATTTAAAACACATAAACATTTTAAAAATCATATTTTAACATTTAAAATGTTCATTTATATATCATTTAACATGTATCTTTTTCACAATAAATTTCTTATAATTAAATCCAATTTTCAACAATTTACTTAATAAATTTAAGTGTAAAAGTTTCCAATTCTTCACATTTCAACAAATAACTTAACACTTCAAATTTAAATTACCATTTCACAAATTTAACTAAATTTCCAATTTTATTTAATTAACTTAAACCTTTAATTAAAACCAAATTTCACATTTCCAAGTCAAGTTATATTTTAAAAGATCACTTTTAAACATTCATTTATTTCACCACTTAAATTCATAGAAAAATCAATAATACTTTAATAAATCACTTAAATTCAAATTTAATCAAATTATCATATTTACCATTTCCAAATAAAATTTAATATCCATTTTATTTATATAACCTAAATATCACTTTTAACCAAAATTCCAAATTTCCAACTTAAGTTATATTTCAAAAATCCAGTTAAACCATTCATTAATTACATTTTTAACACATAGAAAAATCATAATTTCTTTATTTTAAAACATTTCAAAATCTATTTAAATCAACTTTCATAAATTTATAATTTTTAAAATACTTAAAAATATCCAAAACACTTTATAAAATAACCACGGGCCTGTATATAATTTTCTAACTTAGGTCAAGTGATACGGATATGTATCATTTCAATCCGCAGTTAAAAAAAAGAAAAATCCGGGTTCTATCATTTCAAACCCGCAATCCCAAGTTAAAATAATTTTAAATAAAAATCGTTCAGGCCTATCATTTCAGCCCATAACGATTTTTCCCTATTCTAAAGTCCGTTCGGGTATGCATCATTTCAACCCATAGTGATTCTAATCTACAGGGAACTTGCAATGGTGATAACAGATATAAATAACAGAATAACATTAAATAATAGTAACATATGATATAACAGGTATAATAACAGGTGTGAACATCATATGATAATAATATAAGCATATAAAACTTGATAATATATTTCTACAGATTCGCAGGGTGTCAATTTACTAGTTATATAGGTACATATTGTCTGGTGAGAATAACTCACCTTTTTATGCTGGAGATATCAATTAGAATGACACAACGGATCCAGAAGGCACGACCTTTGATTTGAGTGGAGAAAATAGCCAAGATATCATCTTGTAAACAATACCCAAACAAGACAAAACAATATAGCACATGAATATACTTAACATAAAACAATGTTGAACAAATTGAAATACAAAGCAATAAAGACAAGACTTTGCCTTTACCATTCAAATGCTTGACCATAGGGGATCAAGTGCTCAGCCATGATGTGTTTGGGCTCAGGTTAGCATCATATAGGTCAGGTTTAGCACACCTAAGCATGGCAACATGAAGTGATGTGAAGGGTAGGAGATGCAACATGAAGAATATCAATGGACAAGGCAAATAGGTGAAGTTTTGGTCACAACAAGGCTCGACTTGGTCATTGCTTGGCTCAGCCATGCATGGTACAGGTCTGGACAGTGGAGGGTGATGGTGCAGCAGCAGCCAAAGGTCATGTAGTTGCTGGTGGTGGTGGTTCTAGGGGTGGCCAAGGCGATAGATGAAGGTGGTGGTGAAGCATATGTGGTTTAGGCATTGTTTGGAAGGGTTTTTGTGCAATTTTGTGGTGCTAACTTAAATGGATGGGCATGGCTTGTCATGGTCAGTGGAGGAGGAGGAGGTGCTGCTGTAGATGGTGGTGGGGCTGAAGGTGGAGAGGATGGTGGAGATGAAGGTGGTAGAGGCCAAGCAAAGCTAGAAGAGGAGGAAGGCAAAATCAATGGAAATTGTGAAGTAAAGAAGAGATAAAGGAAGAAGATAAGAGGAGAATGGAAGCCATATATTTTTTTAGGGTTTAGGAGCTTTGGAATTTCGTGAATGAGAGAAAAAAAAAGTGGCGGCTGAAGAAATGAGGAGATGTTGCCAATTGAATGAAAAGTTAGGTTAAAAAGTAGAAGGGTTAGAAAATAAAAGGGCCTTAGGAAGATAGAAAGTTTAAGGCCTTTCAAATTTCTTTAATTCATTTTTATAAGTTTATATTTCTGATAATAACAGAAATTCTAGTTAAAAATTCGAAAATTTGATAAAATATAAAAATATATATAATATTTATTGATTATATAAAGTAGAATTAAGGAAAATAGTTAAAACAGTGAACTAGACTAGAAAATTTTGAAATTGAATAGAAAAAAAAATTTAGAAAATTCATATGAACTTGAAATATATTTTTAAACATAAATAATATATAAAATAAAAATATATTCACAAAATAAATATTTAAAATTTAATTTACATATAATTTTTAATGAAGAAAATAGCAGAAAATAGGAAAACAGCCTTTAAAAATGAAAAATAAATACAGTAAATTTTGGAAAAATACTATTATCAATTTAAAAACATAAAAAGACAAAATATACATAAAAAACATATTAACACATATTAAAACAAAATATAAGAAAGAAAATATGATTTAAAAAATTTAAAATAGGCAAAATTGCACAAATAAACAAATTATACTAAAAATTGAAATGTACATAACTTTTACATTTTAACTCCGTTTTCAACGAAACGAAAAGTAGTGTTCAAGTTATTAAATCTATTTTAATAATAAAAGATAAAATTTATAATTTCAAACTATTAAAAATTTAAACTTAAAAGTCAAAGTTTGACTATTGACCAAAATTCACATTTTCAGGAAATATTAAATTTAGTCATATTTGGAATTCTAATCCACATCAAAGTCAAAGTTTATATTTAAAATAACAAAATTTATTATTTTCATAAATAAAGCTTTTGAATCTGGAAAATCAATAAAAAAAAATATTTGAAAAATACAGGGTTGTTACACTCTCCCCCACTCAAAACTTTTCGTCCCCGAAAAGGAACGAGGTACGGGAAAGCACAGAAAAAGATAGAATGAAATAGAATTAAGACAAGATGATAAGACGATTGGAATTACACCTTATAATTATTGTTATAGGTAAGTTTAACAAGATGGAGGTGATCAAATCAAGAATATAAGCACGAAAAAGTTCCTCTAGAGTCTGAATCTCCCTTTCACTTGACCGACAGTCTATGAATGGAAAAACAGTGTTCAGATCCAGATGAGTAACAAAGATTATCATAGATTACAGAAAGATTTCTAAATAGACTAGTATAAGCAATAGCCTTCCCATTATGTAACAAGATAAGGGTAATAAGGACAACCAAAAGATAGTTTGGAAAAACAAAACCAGAAAATAAATTTAAAACCATAATGCTTTGAAATCATAACAATTTAGGGATGTTTATCATTTGGAAATCACACTGCTAAAATCATAACACTTTGGACAAGTTATTCTTTAAAAAAAAAACATAATACTTAGAAAATCATAACACCCTAAAAAAAGTAATCTTCATTTAAACCATTTTAATTCAAGGTCAAATAATATTCATTTTAAAGTTGTAACATTTCTAAGTTCATTTAATTATAAAAATTTCCAAAACATTGTATTTTCAAAATAGTAGTACTTATAAAATGCTACAGTAGATATATTAATATTTCAAATCAGTTCAATTCCAGAAATATTTATTTGGATATCATTTAACTTATAACTTATTAAACAAACTTTATGAATGGAATATTCAAATCAAACTATACTTCATTTATTAAGTTAAAAGTTCACTATTTTAGTTAGCTCTTAATTTAACACATAACCTAACACTTTATTTAAAATACCCATTTCATAAATAGATATTCCTTTAATAAGTTACACTTAAAATTTCATTTGAAAACCAAATTCTCAATTATCAAATTTTAGTGATGTTAAAATACATTTTAACTATTTAAATCATAATTATTCATTTTTCAAGACATATCTATTTCATAAATAAAATATTTATCATAGCAAATATAACAATCAAATTCCTTTACACATTTATTCATTTAGACATCAATTAAACTATGAATTCAAGTTAAATAAACTTTATTACAAAATGTCCAATTCCAATGTATTTTATTTTATCTATTCAAAGATACATTATTTATTATACAACATATTCGTTTCAGGAAATAACCATTATTAAAATTCCTAGGTTAGACTTAAGGTTCCATATTAAATCAAATTTGATTATTAAGTTATTTAAATAAAATCTCTTTAAATTCCTTTTTCACTATTTACCTCTGTTAATCTTTTATAACTAAAATTTAAGTGTATAACATTTATTATAACCACTCAAATTTTATTTATAAAATCATTTCTGTACTGCATATTATCCAATTACATTGTTAACTTCAAAAAAAATTTAAGGTAAGTTATATTTGAATGCAATTGTATTATACAAATAAAACTTTCCAATTCAATTATCTCAAGTTTGAATCATTTATCCAAATTTTTATTTTTTCTTCTTATAATTGAAATTATTCTTCAAGATAAAATTTAAGAATTTGAATCTTCGAACATCTTCAAACCATTTGGAGATAAGTAATTATATATACATAATATGTTAAATCAAATTTAAATCATATATCTATATATATATATTATAATCCAGTCATATTTTAGAAGTTCAAATCAATCAGATTTTCCAAAACAAAGCTGTAGCAAGACTACAGAATGGTTTCTTCACTTCGAAACTCGAAAATGAACGTCGATGATGCTGCAGTCATCACCGGAATTATTTTCCAGCGACAAAGAGAAGAGCACTAAATTTTTAAACTTTAAAATCCTTTAGAGACAAATTTTTATTCAAAATACTTTAAATAATATCCTTTTAAAAATTTTAAACACAAGGTTTGAAACCATCGGAAATTAAATTCTTTAACTTTCTTGTTTTAAATTCATTTCAGTTCCCAAATAAATTTATAAACAACTATTTATAAATTCATTTGTAGAACAATAAATGATAAATCAAGTATTATCATTTCAAATTATCAATTTAAATCAATTCATTAAGTTCCATAAAATTATATATCCAAATTTATTTCATAAACCAAATTTTAAAATAATATTGTGTCAGTTTGTTCTGTCAAAGTGTTTTAGAAATCCTATCGATAGCGTTGATCAGACGAATCGATCGGAAACCCAAATCAACATCAACAACTCAAACAACACAATATAAAACAAAACATTAATTTACAAGTACAGTTCAAAATGTTTGGAAGATAGATTGGAACAAAAGACAAGATGATTAAACAGAGTAGAGAGATGGGTAAGCTTAGATAAATCGTGGACAACCTTAACCGGGTCAACCGTGACTTAATGGATAAGATCAAATGTGGATTTTCTGGGGTAAATCTACCTTCGATCTCAAGAGATAGAGTTTGGAATAACAAAAGATATTAGAATCTAAACCAAGGATAAATATAAATCTCTGGTTAATCGATGCTGATTGTAAAGGATTTTCACCCCTTTACAAGAAAATTAGAATATTGGCGAGACCGCCAATTTACTATAAAGATCATTCGAAGTGGGGTTATGTGATACTCCAAAATCAAAAGAAGATGAATAGTGAGGGACAAGAATGAATTTTGGAACCGCAGGGAACGTTCCAAAAATTCAAAGGAATTTGGAATCAAGAGGAAAAGATTCAAACTCGAACGAAAGTGATTCTGTAAATAAATCTACTCCATATGCTGAGTTTTACCTCAAAGCCAAAGCTCTGATACCAACTGTAACGACCCGATATTTTCAACCATTCGCATCCATTATAAGTGTATAGGTAGACACTCATGCCGGAGTTGAATTGCTCAAAATACCGCGTTGTAAATAAAATTTGGCAAATCTCAGAATATACAGTAAATAAATATAATTACAGATCACAGACACAGAGTAAAATAATGCAGCGGAAGTAAAAGAAATAGTAGTTCATGAAGCTACTATATAAATATATCAGAGTTACATGAGATATAACAGAAGAAATAGAATACAACAAAAGTCTCAATATATTAACCATGTACAAGCTGAGTAGAACAACGGAACTGAAATAGATAGGACATGACAAGCAGATAATCTCCAGCGATTCAAATCTCCAAGAGAGTGGAAATCCAAATCTGTGAATAACTCAGGCTGACCCGAGCGTAAAGCAAAACACAAAACACTCGAGTCAGGACAATATATACTTATATAATGTAAACCAACTCAAGTGAACTGTAATAAAGGTACAAGTAACTTAAAGAATGCTTGGGATCGCCCATTCTTTAAGGATCCGTTAAACTATTTACTATGTAGTAATATACGCTATATACAGTAGTGTCTAAATAAGTAAAGTATAATCATATCGGAAAATAGCGTTAAGGGGATGGAGAACCTTAACGCGGTCGGAGCTTAAAATCATAATCGTAGTAAAGCTCGATATGGTAGGTGACACGGCACAACTAGGCAATGCCAGGGTAGATATACCAATTACGCACACGGACTGATGGATACGCATAGCAGCCACTACCGTTCCACCTCGAACAACACTCCCAAATCGGAGGATGGCCATCTAATCAATCACAAGTAAGAGTATAATATCGAAGAAATGTGTCCGAGAAGAGGTGCTACCTCACTGGTCCGAGATCGCTCCTGTTTTAGCCACCTTATGCCAACTCACGGGAGTTGGGTCTACGTAACATACCTTAAGAACGTCGCCACCATCCTACTTCATTCTGGAATCTCCACCGCGTACACAGTTGCCAAAGTGGTTTTCGGTAAGACAGAGAGTATGTCCATATCCGATCCCGGTCTCTTTAACAACCCAACGTTATTATAACCCGTGGTTATAACTTTTAAAAACAATACTTTACTTCAAAATAAAATATCATTTCAAACCATATCTTTATCAAAATAAAGATTAAATCAATTCCAAACCATTTCCATATATTTAAATTTTCATATAATTTCAAAACTTCATTTCAAATCATTTTAATATAATAAAATATCATATCCTTACAAAACTTCATTTCAAATCATTTTAATAAAATAAAATATCCTATCAGTTCAAATCCCAATATTCAACTTGAAATACCTTTTATATTCAAAGATATCGTTCATTTACTATTATTTCAAATCACCTTTAAATAGTTTATATTCCAATCAAAATAATTCATTTAAACCTTTTAAAAGTGTAATTATTATATTTTCAAATCAAGTATTCAATTTCCAAAGTTTCAAACCATTCTGAGTTCGTTTACTAAGTCAAAAACCCTAATTATTAAAATTTCAGCATTTCACAGCATTTAAAACAACTGCTATAAGTTATATTTGAAAACATTTTTAATTCAGCAAAGACAGCACTTAAAACTGCTGTTAAAACTCAGTTTTAGTTGAATTATAGTTCAAAACAGAAAAGACAGCATTTCAGAAGTGCTGCGGTAGTTCAGATTGCAAAACAAGGGTTAAATTTGGTTTCAGCAAAGACTGCAGACCACTATAGCATTTCCAGAGAATGCTATAATAGGCCTGAGTTCAATATTAGCCTATAAGTTCAATTACAGCAACTACAGCATTTCAGAAATGCTGTAATAGCTCTTTTTACACAATTTTAGTTCAAAACAGAATCTATAGCATTTCTGAATGCTATTAAAAGTAGATTTCAGGTGTTAGTGTATTTCCAGCAATTAAATAACTTCAATTTAAAACACATAAACATTTTAAAAATCATATTTTAACATTTAAAATGTTCATTTACATATCATTTAACATGTATCTTTTTCACAATAAATTTCTTATAATTAAATCCAATTTTCAACAATTTACTTAATAAATTTAAGTGTAAAAGTTTCCAATTCTTCACATTTCAACAAATAACTTAACACTTCAAATTTAAATTACCATTTCACAAATTTAACTAAATTTCCAATTTTATTTAATTAACTTAAACCTTTAATTAAAACCAAATTTCACATTTCCAAGTCAAGTTATATTTTAAAAGATCACTTTTAAACATTCATTTATTTCACCACTTAAATTCATAGAAAAATCAATAATACTTTAATAAATCACTTAAATTCAAATTTAATCAAATTATCATATTTACCATTTCCAAATAAAATTTAATATCCATTTTATTTATATAACCTAAATATCACTTTTAACCAAAATTCCAAATTTCCAACTTAAGTTATATTTCAAAAATCCAGTTAAACCATTCATTAATTACATTTTTAACACATAGAAAAATCATAATTTCTTTATTTTAAAACATTTCAAAATCTATTTAAATCAACTTTCATAAATTTATAATTTTTAAAATACTTAAAAATATCCAAAACACTTTATAAAATAACCACGGGCCTGTATATAATTTTCTAACTTAGGTCAAGTGATACGGATATGTATCATTTCAATCCGCAGTTAAAAAAAAGAAAAATCCGGGTTCTATCATTTCAAACCCGCAATCCCAAGTTAAAATAATTTTAAATAAAAATCGTTCAGGCCTATCATTTCAGCCCATAACGATTTTTCCCTATTCTAAAGTCCGTTCGGGTATGTATCATTTCAACCCATAGTGATTCTAATCTACAGGGAACTTGCAATGGTGATAACAGATATAAATAACAGAATAACATTAAATAACAGTAACATATGATATAACAGGTATAATAACAGGTGTGAACATCATATGATAATAATATAAGCATATAAAACTTGATAATATATTTCTACAGATTCGCAGGGTGTCAATTTACTAGTTATATAGGTACATATTGTCTGGTGAGAATAACTCACCTTTTTATGCTGGAGATATCAATTAGAATGACACAACGGATCCAGAAGGCACGACCTTTGATTTGAGTGGAGAAAATAGCCAAGATATCATCTTGTAAACAATACCCAAACAAGACAAAACAATATAGCACATGAATATACTTAACATAAAACAATGTTGAACAAATTGAAATACAAAACAATAAAGACAAGACTTTGCCTTTACCATTCAAATGCTTGACCATAGGGGATCAAGTGCTCAGCCATGATGTATTTGGGCTCAGGTTAGCATCATATAGGTCAGGTTTAGCACACCTAAGCATGGCAACATGAAGTGATGTGAAGGGTAGGAGATGCAACATGAAGAATATCAATGGACAAGGCAAATAGGTGAAGTTTTGGTCACAACAAGGCTCGACTTGGTCATTGCTTGGCTCAGCCATGCATGGTACAGGTCTGGACAGTGGAGGGTGATGGTGCAGCAGCAGCCAAAGGTCATGTAGTTGCTGGTGGTGGTGGTTCTAGGGGTGGCCAAGGCGATAGATGAAGGTGGTGGTGAAGCATATGTGGTTTAGGCATTGTTTGGAAGGGTTTTTGTGCAATTTTGTGGTGCTAACTTAAATGGATGGGCATGGCTTGTCATGGTCAGTGGAGGAGGAGGAGGTCCTGCTGTAGATGGTGGTGGGGCTGAAGGTGGAGAGGATGGTGGAGATGAAGGTGGTAGAGGCCAAGCAAAGCTAGAAGAGGAGGAAGGCAAAATCAATGGAAATTGTGAAGTAAAGAAGAGATAAAGGAAGAAGATAAGAGGAGAATGGAAGCCATATTTTTTTTTAGGGTTTAGGAGCTTTGGAATTTCGTGAATGAGAGAAAAAAAAAGTGGCGGCTGAAGAAATGAGGAGATGTTGCCAATTGAATGAAAAGTTAGGTTAAAAAGTAGAAGGGTTAGAAAATAAAAGGGCCTTAGGAAGATAGAAAGTTTAAGGCCTTTCAAATTTCTTTAATTCATTTTTATAAGTTTATATTTCTGATAATAACAGAAATTCCAGTTAAAAATTCGAAAATTTGATAAAATATAAAAATATATATAATATTTATTGATTATATAAAGTAGAATTAAGGAAAATAGTTAAAACAGTGAACTAGACTAGAAAATTTTGAAATTGAATAGAAAAAAAAATTTAGAAAATTCATATGAACTTGCAATATATTTTTAAACATAAATAATATATAAAATAAAAATATATTCACAAAATAAATATTTAAAATTTAATTTACATATAATTTTTAATGAAGAAAATAGCAGAAAATAGGAAAACAGCCTTTAAAAATGAAAAATAAATACAGTAAATTTTGGAAAAATACTATTATCAATTTAAAAACATAAAAAGACAAAATATACATAAAAAACATATTAACACATATTAAAACAAAATATAAGAAAGAAAATATGATTTAAAAAATTTAAAATAGGCAAAATTGCACAAATAAACAAATTATACTAAAAATTGAAATGTACATAACTTTTACATTTTAACTCCGTTTTCAACGAAACGAAAAGTAGTGTTCAAGTTATTAAATCTATTTTAATAATAAAAGATAAAATTTATAATTTCAAACTATTAAAAATTTAAACTTAAAAGTCAAAGTTTGACTATTGACCAAAATTCACATTTTCAGGAAATATTAAATTTAGTCATATTTGGAATTCTAATCCACATCAAAGTCAAAGTTTATATTTAAAATAACAAAATTTATTATTTTCATAAATAAAGCTTTTGAATCTAGAAAATCAATAAAAAAAAATATTTGAAAAATACAGGGTTGTTATAGAAATTAAGCTTTGAAATCAATTTGTAATCGATTTGATATTGAAATAAAATTGGAAATCAATTTGGAATTTGGTTTTGGGGTTAAAAGTGAATATTTGGAAATGTAAATTCAAAATGGAATTTATGAAATGGAAGTGAAATTTGTTTAAAAATAAACGCTGATTTATTTTTAAAGTGTGAAAGTAAATTTACAGATTTGAATGTAAATTTAAAATAAATCGATAAGGGTTTGTTTAAATTGGTTTAAATGGACCATTTTGAAGTGAAATTGTATTTTCACTATTAAGCCGAGTATATTTTCCAAAGTAGCTTTTAAAATATAAATTAAAAGTTCTAAGTGGGTTTTTAAAAGATATATTTGGAAATATATTCTGTGTAAGGAAATTGATTTGGAATTTATTTTCAAAAGTTGAAAGGTGAAAAGTGATTTGAAATTGGTTTTCAAATGTGAAGTGTGGAAAATATATATCTCGTGAAGATATTTTGAAAATAAATAATTTGGGAAAATTATTTAAATCTGATGATTGTTGTGAATGTTGTTGATAGTTAAATCACCGACTATCAATATTTGCCTTTGAGATGGCATTTGGGTTTGTTTAAAAAAAACAAACGCTTATTATTCGGTTTAGCCGGGAAAGGACCTTTGTGTCAGATAACCCATTCCGAATAATGATACAACGATGTGGATCGTATTGAAGACCGGTGATGAAGACCGGGTATTTATGAAAATGATAGGATGACCTATCGATTGTCTCTGCACCGTTAGCTATGGTATAGAGATTTCCTTTGTGATGGGAAGTTTTATCGGGATTGTGAATATCCGGATTGCAAGGGCTTCTTCGGAAGTGCCTTCGGTTCTGTTCGAACCCGGAATAGACTTGTATGGTTACGTGTCTGACATTATATTTTGAGATATAGAGCTGATTTCTTTCAAATACATTTCTGTTGGTGGCGGAGAATTTATTCTCTTAGCTTAACATCCTTCTTTGAGACGTACGAGCTCAAAGGTTATGTAGTTGAAATTTATCAGCGATATATTCGCAATTTGGTAACGTGGCATGCTAAGTGTTGCTGTGACGATGATCATTTATTGGTCATTTGTGATCAAAGCTTGGCTTTGAGAAAAAGCGTAGCTTTGTGGACGAGACTTCGTCAGGGCCTCACAACCCGGAAATGGTCGAAACAGGAATGTTGCGGCAAGGTTATGAGGGTCGCGCCCTTTAGGGTATGTCATTTCCTTCTGGAAAGGGGTGGTATCATGGTATGGAGCCCAGATACTTACTCATGTGGACACACTTTATTTATTATGTGTGATGTTGGTTACCGAGCGCTCGGATAAAGGTCCCAAAGGACCGGGGGATGAAATATTCGTGAGTTACCTAGTTACAGGGGTAACCTGGCCTTGTGTTGGCAGAGAGCAGTTTGTCTCTCGGGACGTCCAGCCAGAGGCGATCCCATTCGGCAGTAGGAAAGGAAGTTCCTTAGCCTGACCATTTGTTGGAAATCCATTTCCCAATACCGAACTTGTACGGTTTTAGTTGTAGAACCTGCCATTTACTTATGGTGGTCACCATTGTTTAGATGGTAGCTATAGTAGGCATACGATACTGGTCGTATGCTGGCTAAGATTAATATTATACTTTCGAAATGTTTTTCCACTAGACATTAATAATAATAATCCAATGATTGGCGTAGTAAGCATCTTTGACTATCATAAGAAGAAATCTCCTCCAATTCTGCGTTTACATTGTGTGTGTGGCGGGAGGTTTTATGGTAGTTTCATTTTCCAAAAGCATTGCGAACTAATTTTATTTTCTTTGTGAAATAACTGTTTTACGATATCACACCAGTCACCATGACTGACTCGGAGTTTATTGTTTCCTTCTAAACTCTGGGTGCCCATAATTTTCTACACGGGCAGCCTAGAGTTATTTTTATCAGGATATTCTGGATATTCTGGAGCTTTGGGGATAAGCTGGATGGCGAAACATACTCCCGTACTTGTTTATTTTATTTCCGCTGTGTATTCTGTATGAGGAAAAGTTATATAACTGTCCATTGTTGTATTGAGTTGTATATTGACTCTGATGATGTATTGTATAAAACTGATATAGTTCTTTGTTTAAAAGACTAGTGATTCATCTATTATATATTGTTCCGCTGCGAATGTGAGATTCTGATATTGTTTCTGTTTCTGTGTTTTTCTGTTCTTTTTTTTCTGTCTTCTTCTACCTCTTCTTTTTAACCCTAATGGTTCGGTTTTCCGGCATTCGATTGCGCGACATTTGATACAGTGGACGTATTAATGTCGACTTTCGAGCGTCGAAAAAATCGTAGCCGTTACATTTGGTATCAGATTGTAACGACCTTAAATTTTTAACATTTGAAATGTGAATATTTAATTGAGTTTAAATATTCGAATGATAATTTAATTTGGAATTCATTATATCAGAATGAATTTGGCAATTTAAATTATTGAATTTAATTATTGAAACTGGGTAAAAATTTGAATCTTCAGTTTTAAGCTGATTAAAACTGTTTTTCAAGGTTTCAAAAATTTATAATGATGATACTGAAGATAACGGAAGCTTTAGAATTGAATTTGAGTCTGTTTTGTTCAGTTTTGAATTTTATCATTTAAATCGATATTTAAAAATAGCGTTCCGGGGCACAGTCTCAGAATTCAACGAAACCAGTTCCATTGGATCCGTAATATGGAATTATTATCAGATTTCAATTTTCGTAGTGATCAGAGTTATTTTGTGATCGTACGATAAGCAAACGCGCTGATATAATATAACGAGATATTTTTGAATATAAAAATATAAATTTTTGTTCAACTTTTCAATGCCGACTTACTTTATGCCAAATCACGTTCTCTTGTTCCTCCTTTCCAGTTGATAATCACGTACTCTTGTCCCCTTCCGTTTCTTCTATCATGCAACCTTACTCTTTTTACTCAGTTAAAACATTTCAAACGAAAGAGAAAAAAATTAAATAAAACAATGGCAGAACGAAATCAAAGAGAGTGGCCGCAAATTCAATTCAAATCTCGAGCCTCTCTTCAGTACCCACGAACAAACGAAAACGTTTTTTTTCGTTAAGGAAATGGTGATAGTTTTTCCTCTTCCAAAAATTAAAACAAAAGCGAAATCAAAACCCACGTTTAGCTGACAAAGTCGAGCATCGCGACTCCAAGCGCGCGAGTGGGGGAGCTGGGAAGTGGAGCGGCGAGCAACGCGATGATGCGCGTTCGATGGTTCGCCATCGTGAGGCTGTGGAGTCACCGCGTGGAGGCAGGTTGGAGTTGCTCGACGTGTGAGTCGATGTCGTCTGGAGTCGCGAACTCGAGGTCTCAGTCGCGAAGGGGTTTCGTGATGATGGGGGGATGGCTGGAGCTCGGCGAATCGAAGTTTAGGGTTTCACGATACTGGGCTAGGGGACGTGTTCACGGGGAGGAGGCTCGTCAATTTTGGGGACTGTGGTATCTCGCGTTGGCGAATTGAGGGATCGTCAATGTCGTAGGCGATGTACTCGAGCGTGGCAGTAGGCGACATGTGGTTCGGCGATGGGATTTCGGTGGTGTAATACCCCAAAATTTTGTGAAAAATCATTTTTGTAAAATGATTTAATTTTTGAAATATTTAGATTTAAATATGGTGAAATTTCTGGAATAAATAGTGTGCAAGTATATGTGTGCACGTGCACACTGAAATGGCACAAGGAAGAACTCCAGATTTCTTGGATTTAGAACAAGAATTAAAAAGCAATACAAACATGATTTTGCAACATGGATATTTGATTTCTGGAATAATATGGATCATCATAGAAAATAAGAAAAGTAAGTTTTACTTTAAATCAGTAAACAGATTTTATTTAAAACCCAGAAAAGAAAATTTTATATATATATATGTTATAAGGATTTGTAAACCTGTATACATATAGGTGCATATGTTTCTGAAATTAAGGAGGAATTAAATAAGCCTAGATAAGATGTGTATACAAATATACATTTTTAAGTACTGAAAAGTATATATATATATATATATATATATAAGCAAGTGAAACTATAACATTAAAATGACATGAAATGTGATACAAGTCAATATGCTTGTGTAGGCAAAAATAGCAAAGGGGATTCTCAGGAATAATTGAAATATAAAATAGGATAGTCACACTTTTAACATGACTAGGTGAGTGGCCATTTTCTGAAAAGTAAAAGAAAGAAAATGCAGCCTTTAAATTGGTTAATATGGCCGGGGTATTATGAATGAAAAATGCATGATGCTGGCCAGGACAGAAATGGAATTCTGTTTTAACAAAACCCTAGTGGAAAAATGCATATAAATAGGCAGTTTTAGCCAGTAGAATTATTTTTACCCCGAGCTGCACAAAAATAAAAAAAGAAGAAAAATATTAGAAGGAAGGAGAAAACACTCATACAAGGATTTTCTGGATTAATAAGAAGAAATATTTAGGTGAGTAACCTCACTGAGTTCATGGCATTAAGACCTGAGATGAGGCGGCCACTTTTTATTGCCATTTATATATATTTCTGGTTTTGATGTATATGATTTCATCAATGCTTTTTGGATGTCTTATTTTAAATCTGATATGATTTAATATGAATGATTTTGATGATCTTTGATTGGTTAAGACATTTGTCTTTGGATGTGTATCATACTGTTTTATTTATACTCATAAATGTTAAAGTCTAGGATCTTAAAATTATATAGAGAATACTCTCAACTGTTATAGATCTATGGCATGGAAACTTTACAAAAATGTTGGGAGCTGCATTATACTTGGTATAAGTGCTGAGGCTTGAAAAGAAAAATGTTAAGGGTGCAATAGAAATTTTCTAAGTGCTGAGCCCTTAAACAAATAAAAAAAAAAGAATAAATCCACAAGCTAAAATTATGATTGAACCAGATCCTGAATCTGAATCAATCATAAAGGCTTGCAGATCAATATAATAAGAACATGCCATGCCTCTTTTACAGTTGAAAATATTCTTATATTTTACTAAGATCAAGACATATGGACCCCATTTAGGAAATAACTATCTGCTTATTTCTGAGGAGAATTATGCTAGGGAAGATTATGGATGTTTCCATGTTTGCAGTGACATGTTCACTTAGCATATTTGATGATAGGATTTAAGACAATACACTAGTAAATAAACTAGGGAAGGGAAGGCCAAGAAGACTGCTGGAATGCTTGTCATATTTGAAGTATGCAAGTTGGCACATGGTTTGTTTAAGCCCTGAGATCTTTGTGCAATGATGTGAATTAGTTCATTGCAATGTGTCCCTGTGATTCCTTAATAGCAGATGAGGCAGGGATTTAAATTGAATTAGACAACCTGTAAATGAAGAAATAGGAAATTGAATATTTCTTAGGTTGGTTGGTATGAAACCATGATGGTTCCAGTGAATGCAAATGTTGCAGATAGATAATTATGTTTGCATGATTATGTATGCAAGTGAAGAATGATAAATGAATATATCATACCTGAATCAACTTAATTATACTATGTTAAAGTAATTGATTGCAGGAATTAGCTTAGATAACTAGTTGGTACTCTTATATTCTCTATTGCTTAATATCATGAATGTATTGATGTTACTCATACCAGATCATAGATCTGACCCTTGTTTGCTCATGGCATATGGGGTGTCTCATTTTAAAATGAGGCAGCCACTTATGCTCTTTCAGGTAACCCAGGCACTAAGTAAAAATGAAGTTATGGCTATTATGGAGGAGTGAATGAACATGCTAGCTAGTTTCAATAAGAGCTTAAATTGATTATATCTGCATGTATTCAGGAAAAATTTTATGTTTCTAAGATTTCCAGTCATGTAATGAATTCTATTATGGTTAGATGGACTAGTTGTATCATGTTAAATATATTGTTATGCACTAAGGTTTAAAATCTAAAAGAAATTATCTGAGTAGGAAACAAGGAAATGATTTTAAGTATTGATATGGATGCTTGGAAAAGAAATATGCATATGTAGGTGAGCTACTGTTTTGCATAATTTATATTATGTATTAGTAATCTTGAGACATAACAGAACACTGAGTTTTAGAATAAAATCTGGATTTAGCTAAAAGTAAACTTATAAGGATTTTAGTTTCCTTTTTACTGAAATGCTTTATAAATAAGTTTGAATTCATTTCTGAATCGTATTGAGAAAAGTAAAATGTTTTTAAAGGCTTCAGACAGAATGCAATGAATGGTATCTCCATTGCTTTGAACTAGTGTGTATCAAATACAGGGTACATGAGTTAACCAGCTTCAAATAAATGATGTATTGGTTGATCATGATAGATTGTATTTTGAAAATAAAAATGCATTTCAAAAGCTTAGTACATTTAGCAATTGTTTCACCACAATCATCTTTAAAAGATTAAGACAGATAAGCAATGTAAACTGGTTTGAACAAACAAAACCTGGCAACAATGCTAATAAAAGAATGGTCAGATTAACCACATGGTTAGACCATAGGTCAGGCAAATTGTTCACTTCAAATCAATGAAGTAAGGAACCATTTGAACCCAGTTTTCTGGAAAATGAGCAAAGGTATTGACATGTACATGTATATCTGTGTACATGTTGATATTTGGGCAAAAATATAAACATAAATTCCTAGAACAATTGTAGGAAAGGGTTTTAAAAATAATAAAGCAAGAAATTTTGTTTTGTATGTTAGATTATAGGATGAAATTAAGTATATATGTGCAGATATAGGTAGATATCAGATTTCAAACCATACAGGAGAAAAATAAAAAGAAAAACAAAAATTGTGTTTGAACCGACCAGCATAGCACTCGAACTCGTGACCTCTCATGTATAAGTTAGGCGCGTTTCCATTACGCCTAGATGTTGCTTGTGTTCACTTATGATCCCCTTTCTTTTAGCCTGAGTTTGATACTATACAGACTTTAACACAATCATCCATATTAAAAGCTTGCTTTCCACTGATTAATACTTGATCATTTCTTAATTAGAATAACAGACTAAAGTACATGTTTCCAGTGGATTCTATGGTCAAAAATCAGGATACAATAATTAATCTGAATTGCTAAAAATCTAAATCAAACAGAATGTTCTTGAACAACAAAAAAATAAATAAAGTATATACTCTGAATTTAAACAAGAGGAACACATACATCTTCATATGTATGTGTATGTTATTAGATATACACTGATATATTTATATTGGTAAGTTATTTTGATCCTGGATATATTTTGTTTATTGGAGAAAGAAAATGACCTTGGGAAATATATTTGTAATGAATGATATATCTATATATCATCTCTTAAAAAAAAATTCCTTATGAAATTAGGGTGGAAATAGTAGGGTCATTTCAGTTGGTATCAGAGCACTTGGTTGCATTGATTGTTAAGTATTATAGAAATGTATTATGTCTGTTTGTTTTGGATGAAATAATTTAGATAAGAAAACAGAAATTACAGAAGTACTCATAATATACTAATACCATTTGCCCAGAATTTAGTTAGCAGACCATGGTAGGAAGAGGATCTCATCACAATGCAGGACCCAGTGCACCTCAAATGCTTGATATGCAAGAATTTGTGAGGGTTTTAAGAGATGGAATTGGGCATAGGCCTGAGAACCCACATGAAGAGCTTTCAAAACTACTGAAGACTTATTCCAATTTGGGAGGCAGGAGATTTGAAGGAACTGAGAGTGTGATGGAAATTCAAGCATGGTTGAGAACACTTGATAGGATTTTCAATGACATGCAGTTGGATGACCAAAGGAAGAGGCAAGTAGCTTCTAGACAACTGAAAGGGGTAGCTCTAAGCTGGTGGGAGGTGATCATAGCTGGAAGAAATGAAAATGAAATCACTTGGAATCAGTTCAAGGAGATGTTGGAGGCAAGATTTGTACCAGCATCAGCCAAGACCATTTTGCTTGAAGAATTTATCAAACTTAGGCAGGGAACTTTGAATGTCACTGAATACACTCAAAAGTTTGAGGGGCTATCCAATTATGGAGCAATGCTAGTGGCAGATGAAGCATCCAAAAATGATAGGTATATAAAAGGACTGAACCCAGGACTTAGCAGAGCTATGCTACCATATGCAGATAGAACCTTTGATCAAGTAATTGATCTGGCCTTGAAACTGGAACAACATGACAAAGAAAGAGAGAAATATAGGAATTTTAAGAGCAACAACAAGAAGGATAAGGGAAGATATCACCCTTATGATAAAAAGAAGGAGGAGGCAGACAACAAGAAGAGTAAAGATACAAAAGCCAATGATACTAAGAAGAAATTGGTTTGCCATCATTGTGGAAAAGGACACATCAAACCAAGGTGCCCAGAGTTAAAAGGAGGAGCCTTCAAATGCTACCTATGTGGGAAAGAGGGGCATATGAAGAGGAACTGTCCTGAGAATAAACAGCAAGGGAAATTGGCAACTTTGGAAGGTAAAGGCAAATCTGCAGTGAAAATTGATGCTGAAAATCATGGCCAAGTGGAAGGTACATTACTCATTTGTGCCATACCCATACCAGTAGTATATGATACTGGAGCAACACACTCTTTGATTTCCTATGAATTAGTTAAAGTGTTAAAATTAAACTGCATATTGGTTGAAACCCCATTGCTTGTACAAAGTCCCCTAGGGAGTTCTAGTGTTTTGAACATGAATTGTGTGGATGTGGAGTTAAACATAGGAGGAAATATTTTTATTTCCAATTTATATGTTTTAAATTACCCAAATATAGGAGTTATATTGGGGGTAGATTGGTTAAGGCAATTTCAAGCCATAATTAATTTAGACTCATCCACCATATCATTGCAAAATTCTAGAGGTCAGAGGATCACAGTTCTATGTGAAGTAGCTAAGGAAGGGAAATTGTATCATTTAGTTGACTTAGAAAAAGATCTGAGTGAACTAACCATTGAAGAAATTCCCATGGTTAATGAATACTTGGATGTGTTTGGGGAAGTTAAGGGTGTTCCACACCACAGACCAGTTGAGTTCCAAATTAATCTCATTCCAGGAGCAAGTCCAATAATCAAGAAACCTTATAGAATGGGGCCAAGTGAACTGAAAGAATTGAAAAATCAGTTGGAAGAATTAGAAGGCAAGGGATTTATAAGGCCAAGCAATTCCTGCTGGGGTTCTCCAGTAGTGTTTGTAAGAAAACATGATGGTACCTTGAGAATGTGCATAGATTACAGGGAACTAAATAAAGTAACCATCAAGAATAAATACACATTGCCTAGAATAGATGATCTCTTTGACCAACTCAGTGAAGCTAAAATATTTTCTAGATTAGACCTAGCATCAGGATTCCATCAAATGAAGGTTGAAGACTCAAGTGTTAAGTATACTGCATTTAACACAAGATATGGCTTATATGAATTTTTGGTTATGCCATTTGGTTTGACAAATGCTCCTTCATATTTTGTTGATTTAATGAATAGAATATTTAGAGATTATTTAGACAAGTTTGTACTGATTTTTATTGATGACATTTTGATTTATTCTAAGACAGTGGAAGAGCATAAAAATCATTTGCATTTAGTTTTGTCAAGACTAAGGGAAAATGATTTAAAAGCAAAATTTTCAAAATGTGCATTTTGGAAAGAAGAAGTGCATTTTCTTGGGCATGTTATCTCTGCCAAAGGAATATCAGTAAACCCTAATAAGGTAGTGGCAATCCAAGCATGGAAAAGGCCTAGCACCATCAGTGAGATTAGATCATTTATGGGGATGGCAGTATATTATAGGAGATTTATAAAAGATTTCTCAAAAATATCATCACCACTTACCAATTTAACTAGAAAGAACCAAGCCTTTGTATGGACAGAAAAATGTGAGCAAGCTTTTATCAAAATAAAGGAAGCTCTGATTAATGCACCAGTATTGAGAGTGCCAGAAGGAAATGAAAATTTGGTTGTGTACACTGATGCAAGTGGCTCTGGGTTAGGGGCTGTGTTGATGCAGCAAGACCAGGTGGTAGCCTATGCATCTAGGCAATTAAAGCCACATGAAACCAGATATGCAACCCATGATCTTGAACTAGCAGCAGTTGTGTATGCTCTGAAACTTTGGAGACATTATTTGTTAGGTGCCAAATTCATTTTGTACACTGATCATAAGGCACTGAAATATTTATTCTCACAAAAAGATTTGAACATGAGGCAACATAGATGGGTAGAGTTCCTAGCTGCCTATGATCTAGATATACTGTATACACCAGGCAAGGCAAATAAAGTTGCAGATGCCTTGAGTAGACAACATGCCAAAGTAGCCATGTTGATGATGGAAGAGTTTAGGGATTTGTCTATACTTACTGATTTGGAAATTGAGGAAAACAGTGAGGTACAAATGATGCCCATTGAAGAAGATGAAGGTAAAGGAAAATTAAGTATGATATCTCTGCAATCAGATTTACTTCTTAAGATTGGGAAAATGCAGGAACAAGACCTAAACATGGTGGAAAAGAAAATGCTCATATCAAAAGGGGAGAAAGTAATAAATTATCAAGTTGATAAAAATGGTTATTTAAGGAATAAAAATAGGATATGTGTTCCAGAAAATATAGAATTGAAGGAGGAAATATTAAATGAGTACCATAGGAATAAGTACTCCATACACCCAGGTAGCACCAAGATGTATCAAAATTTGAAAAGAAATCTTTGGTGGAAGGGGATGAAGTCAGATGTGGCCAGATATGTTGCAAGGTGCATGACTTGCCAACAAGTCAAGGCAGAGACACAAAGGCCATCAGGACTAATGCAACCCCTTAGTATACCACAGTGGAAGTGGGAGGATATATCTATGGATTTCATAGATGGTCTTCCTAGATCTAAGAAGGGAAACACAAGTATATGGGTAATAGTGGATAGGCTAACTAAGGTAGCACATTTTATCCCAGTTAGAACAGAAAGAAATGCTCCAAAATTGGCTCAAATATTCATGAAAGAGGTAGTAAGGTTGCATGGCATACCCAAAACCATTGTGAGTGATAGGGATACCATCTTCACCTCAAGATTTTGGAAAAGTTTTCAAGAGGCCATGGGGAGTGAATTGTGCTTAAGCACTGCCTACCATCCACAATCAGATGGTCAAACTGAGGTGGTAAACAAAGTCCTAGAGGATTTGTTGAGAGCATGTACACTGGACTTTGGAGGCAACTGGGAAGACCACCTCCATCTAGCTGAATTCACATACAATAACAGTTACCAAAGCACCATAGGGATGGCACCATTTGAAGCCTTATATGGCAAGCCATGTTTATCACCTATATGCTGGGTAGAGACTGGAGAAAGGGCTGTTCTTGGACCTGAATATGTTAAAGAAACTACAGAGAAAATTGGGTTAATAAGAAAAAGAATAGCAGCAGCTCAAGATAGGCAAAAGAAATTTGCAGATAGGAAGAGAAAGCAAGTGGAATATGAAGTGGGAGACTTTGTTTTCATCAAGATTTCACCTATGAAGAAAGTCTTGAGATTTGGCAAGCAAGGTAAGCTTACACCAAGGTATGTTGGACCCTATAAAATTCTGGAAAGAATTGGTTCATTGGCTTACAAATTAGAACTACCAGAGGAAATGAAAGCAATGCATAATGTTTTTCATGTGTCCCAACTTAGAAGATGGGTACATGATAAAGAAGACATTTTGGAAGAGCCTACCAAAATTCAAATAAATCCTGACTTGGTTTATGAAAAAGAACCAGTGGGGATTGTAGCCAAGGAAGAAAAGAAATTAAGGAGCAAAACCTTGAAACTAGTTAAGATCCAGTGGAGTAGTGATCCTAATGACTGCACATGGGAGTTAGAGGATAAGATTAGAATGGATTATCCTAAGCTTTTTGCAAATTAAAAGGTAATTTTTTTCTTTTTCTGGAAAATTTTGTTATGCATGGTTGATATGGTTGAATTTGTTTGCTTATGCATATGTTTGATAAGTTTTCAGAAAAGAAAATGATGCTTGTTATAAATGTTAGAAAAATTGTGAGGACACAATTCCTAAAAGGAGGGGTGAATGTAATACCCCAAAATTTTGTGAAAAATCATTTTTGTAAAATGATTTAATTTTTGAAATATTTAGATTTAAATATGGTGAAATTTCTGGAATAAATAGTGTGCAAGTATATGTGTGCACGTGCACACTGAAATGGCACAAGGAAGAACTCCAGATTTCTTGGATTTAGAACAAGAATTAAAAAGCAATACAAACATGATTTTGCAACATGGGTATTTGATTTCTGGAATTATATGGATCATCATAGAAAATAAGAAAAGTAAGTTTTACTTTAAATCAGTAAACAGATTTTATTTAAAACCCAGAAAAGAAAATTTTTTATATATATATGTTATAAGGATTTGTAAACCTGTATACATATAGGTGCATATGTTTCTGAAATTAAAGAGGAATTAAATAAGCCTAGATAAGATGTGTATACAAATATACATTTTTAAGTACTGAAAAGTATATATATATATAAGCAAGTGAAACTATAACATTAAAATGACATGAAATGTGATACAAGTCAATATGCTTGTGTAGGCAAAAATAGCAAAGGGGATTCTCAGGAATAATTGAAATATAAAATAGGATAGTCACACTTTTAACATGACTAGGTGAGTGGCCATTTTCTGAAAAGTAAAAGAAAGAAAATGCAGCCTTTAAATTGGTTAATATGGCCGGGGTATTATGAATGAAAAATGCATGATGCTAGCCAGGACAGAAATGGAATTCTGTTTTAACAAAACCCTAGTGGAAAAATGCATATAAATAGGCAGTTTTAGCCAGTAGAATTATTTTTACCCCGAGCTGCACAAAAATAAGAAAAGAAGAAAAATATTAGAAGGAAGGAGAAAACACTCATACAAGGATTTTCTGGATTAATAAGAAGAAATATTTAGGTGAGTAACCTCACTGAGTTCATGGCATTAAGACCTGAGATGAGGCAGCCACTTTTTATTGCCATTTATATATATTTCTGGTTTTGATGTATATGATTTCATCAATGCTTTTTGGATGTCTTATTTTAAATCTGATATGATTTAATATGAATGATTTTGATGATCTTTGATTGGGAGTCATTTGTCTTTGGATGTGTATCATACTGTTTTATTTATACTCATAAATGTTAAAGTCTAGGATCTTAAAATTATATAGAGAATACTCTCAACTGTTATAGATCTATGGCATGGAAACTTTACAAAAATGTTGGGAGCTGCATTATACTTGGTATAAGTGCTGAGGCTTGAAAAGAAAAATGTTAAGGGTGCAATAGAAATTTTCTAAGTGCTGAGCCCTTAAACAAATCAAAAAAAAAGAATAAATCCACAAGCTAAAATTATGATTGAACCAGATCCTGAATCTGAATCAATCATAAAGGCTTGCAGATCAATATAATAAGAACATGCCATGCCTCTTTTACAGTTGAAAATATTCTTATATTTTACTAAGATCAAGACATATTTACCCCATTTAGGAAATAACTGTCTGCTTATTTCTGAGGAGAATTATGCTAGGGAAGATTATGGATGTTTCCATGTTTGCAGTGACATGTTCACTTAGCATATTTGATGATAGGATTTAAGACAATACACTAGTAAATAAACTAGGGAAGGGAAGGCCAAGAAGACTGCTGGAATGCTTGTCATATTTGAAGTATGCAAGTTGGCACATGGTTTGTTTAAGCCCTGAGATCTTTGTGCAATGATGTGAATTAGTTCATTGCAATGTGTCCCTGTGATTCCTTAATAGCAGATGAGGCAGGGATTTAAATTGAATTAGACAACCTGTAAATGAAGAAATAGGAATATGAATATTTCTTAGGTTGGTTGGTATGAAACCATGATGGTTCCAGTGAATGCAAATGTTGCAGATAGATAATTATGTTTGCATGATTATGTATGCAAGTGAAGAATGATAAATGAATATATCATACCTGAATCAACTTAATTATACTATGTTAAAGTAATTGATTGCAGGAATTAGCTTAGATAACTAGTTGGTACTCTTATATTCTCTATTGCTTAATATCATGAATGTATTGATGTTACTCATACCAGATCATAGATCTGACCCTTGTTTGCTCATGGCATATGGGGTGTCTCATTTTAAAATGAGGCAGCCACTTATGCTCTTTCAGGTAACCCAGGCACTAAGTAAAAATGAAGTTATGGCTATTATGGAGGAGTGAATGAACATGCTAGCTAGTTTCAATAAGAGCTTAAATTGATTATATCTGCATGTATTCAGGAAAAATTTTATGTTTCTAAGATTTCCAGTCATGTAATGAATTCTATTATGGTTAGATGGACTAGTTGTATCATGTTAAATATATTGTTATGCACTAAGGTTTAAAATCTAAAAGAAATTATCTGAGTAGGAAACAAGGAAATGATTTTAAGTATTGATATGGATGCTTGGAAAAGAAATATGCATATGTAGGTGAGCTACTGTTTTGCATAATTTATATTATGTATTAGTAATCTTGAGACATAACAGAACACTGAGTTTTAGAATAAAATCTGGATTTAGCTAAAAGTAAACTTATAAGGATTTTAGTTTCCTTTTTACTGAAATGCTTTATAAATAAGTTTGAATTCATTTCTGAATCGTATTGAGAAAAGTAAAATGTTTTTAAAGGCTTCAGACAGAATGCAATGAATGGTATCTCCATTGCTTTGAACTAGTGTGTAGCAGATACAGGATACATGAGTTAACCAGCTTCAAATAAATGATGTATTGGTATCATGATAGATTGTATTTTGAAAATAAAAATGCATTTCAAAAGCTTAGTACATTTAGCAATTGTTTCACCACAATCATCTTTAAAAGATTAAGACAGATAAGCAATGTAAACTGGTTTGAACAAACAAAACCTGGCAACAATGCTAATAAAAGAATGGTCAGATTAACCACATGGTTAGACCATAGGTCAGGCAAATTGTTCACTTCAAATCAATGAAGTAAGGAACCATTTGAACCCAGTTTTCTGGAAAATGAGCAAAGATATTGACATGTACATGTATATCTGTGTACATGTTGATATTTGGGCAAAAATATAAACATAAATTCCTAGAACAATTGTAGGAAAGGGTTTTAAAAATAATAAAGCAAGAAATTTTGTTTTGTATATTAGATTATAGGATGAAATTAAGTATATATGTGCAGATATAGGTAGATATCAGATTTCAAACCATACAGGAGAAAAATAAAAAGAAAAACAAAAATTGTGTTTGAACCGACCAGCATAGCACTCGAACTCGTGACCTCTCATGTATAAGTTAGGCGCGTTTCCATTACGCATAGATGTTGCTTGTGTTCACTTATGATCCCCTTTCTTTTAGCCTGAGTTTGATACTATACAGACTTTAACACAATCATCCATATTAAAAGCTTGATTTCCACTGATTAATACTTGATCATTTCTTAATTAGAATAACAGACTAAAGTACATGTTTCCAGTGGATTCTATGGTCAAAAATCAGGATACAATAATTAATCTGAATTGCTAAAAATCTAAATCAAACAGAATGTTCTTGAACAACAAAAAAAATAAAATAAAGTATATACTCTGAATTTAAACAAGAGGAACACATATATCTTCATATGTATGTGTATGTTATTAGATATACCCTGATATATTTATATTGGTAAGTTATTTTGATCCTGGATATATTTTGTTTATTGGAGAAAGAAAATGACCTTGGGAAATATATTTGTAATGAATGATATATCTATATATCATCTCTTAAAAAAAAATCCTTATGAAATTAGGATGGAAATAGGAGGGTCATTTCAGGTGGTCTCGTGGTCGATTTGAAAGGAGCAGGAAACGTGAGACTGTGGAATCACTGATGTCAGGAGGAGTTCGCGAGCAGATACGCAAATGATGATGGCAGTGGGTTCTAGATTCTTTGTTAGCAGTAAGGTATTAAAATTAATTTTTGTTTTCCCTTGTTTTGAAATTTTAAATGATGAACACTGGAAAATTTATTTTTACATGTTCAAAGAAAAATAATATATACTTTTAGTATAAACTGTTTAAGCAGAAATATATATAGATAAGATTCAGAAAATAGAAGTTTTAAGTGGTGATAGAGATTATTTTATATAGACATATATATATTTTACAGATTTGGAAATCTATATATATAAATATACTATTTCAAATGGATATCTATTTTCAAAATAATAAAGGTAAGAAGAAAATTATATGCATATCAGTTAGAGAATTTTTACAGTAAAATTTGTTACTGTTTTAATTTGTAGAAAAGAAAATAATAAATATACAAGATCTGGTTTAAATTTTGGATATTTGTTCGAAATAAAATTTTTTGGTTAATTAAATTTATCCAATAGAAATTGATTATTCGATTTATTTCAAATATTTAATAAATTGCATAAAATATTTATACAAGGTCTAAACGGTGAAGAAAACAAACTGGATTGGAAATGGGACTGCAAAATAAAAGCAAAGGTGAGATCTTCTCACCCAAATTGGAATTTGATTTTTGCAGTTATTAATTGATTGCTATTGATTGTGATATTAGATATAGTAGGATATATCTATATATATATATATATAGCAATATATATATATATTGGCATATGTATATATTGCAGTTGTGATTTCCCGCATTATATAGCGGATGAGACCCTATTGCGCCGCATAATAGCGGATGATATTTTTATAAATCCCATATACCGCGATATTCCACCTCGAAGTGGAATTGGTATTGTGCTAACATCTACGGATGCAGGGAAACAGGTTGGAGGGATCCAACTGGATTCCTCAAATTGTTTGAATATTATTCCATATGTGAATGATGTGATTTATTGATAATCTGTGGATGATTTATTGATAATTGAAACTGTTGAAGGCTAAAATTTAGCCGAATGTATTTTTGGTATCGTTGGATACCAGAAATGAATATAAATTGGATTTTGAAATTAAAGTGGAAAATTTTAAGTGAATTTATTTTTAAGAATTGAATTTATTGAAAGAAGGAATTTTTAAAGTATTAAAATTTGATTTTCGAAATCTTACCGAATAAATTCCAAAATATGGAAAAGATATTCATAAATGAGTTTTGAATAATATTGTTTCAAAAGTTGAAGAATTCATTTAAAAAAATGGAATTTTGAATAATTTGTAAAGAACAAAGAAATTCATTTAAAAGTGATAAACTTTTAGAAATCAATTTGAAATTGATTTGGTATTGGAAAATGAACCTTTGAGAAATCGATTTGGAAATTTATTTGGAGTTGAAATAAATTTAGAAATCAAATTTGTAATTAATTTGGTGATGGAAAATAAATCATTGGAAAATTTATTTGAAATTGATTTAGTATTTGAAAAATGAATTTAGAAGTCGATTTGCAAATGGTTTGTTATTTGGAAATAAACTTAGAAATAAATTGCAATGTTTTGTTCTATTGAAATAAAACTTAGAAATCAATTTGTAATTGATTCGATATTGAAATAAAATTAGAAATCAATCTGGAATTTGATTTTGGGGTTAAAAAATGAATATTTGGGAATGTAAATTCAAAAATGGAAATTATGAAATGAAAGGGGAATTTGTTTTAAAAATAAACGTTGATTTACTTTTAAAGTGTGGAAATAAATTTACGGATTTGGAACATAAATTTTAAATAAATCGATAAGGATTTATTAAATTGGTTTAAATGGACCATTTTGAAATGGAAGTGTATTTTCCTTGAAAAACCGAGTATATTCCAAAGTAGCTTTTAAAATATAAATTAAAAGTTCTAAGTGGGTATTTAAAAGATATATTTGGAAATATATTCCGTGTAAGGAAAAGTGATTTGAAATTTATTTTCAAAGTGTTGAAGTGTGGAAAAATATATATCTTGTAAAGATATTTTGAAAATAAATAATTTGGGAAAATTATTTGAATCTGATGATTGTTGTGAATATTGTTGATAGTTAAATCACCGACTATCAATATTGCCTTTGAAATGGAATTTGAATTTGTTTTTAAAACAAACGCTTATTATTTGGTTTAGCCGGGAAAGGACCTTTGTGTCAGATAACCCATTCGGTAAGATTTCGAAAATCAATTTTAATACTTTAAAAATTCCTTCTTTCAATAAATTCAATTCTTAAAAATAAATTCACTTAAAATTTTCCACTTTAATTTCAAAATCCAATTTATATTCATTTCTGGTATCCAACGATACCAAAAATACATTCGACTAAATTTTAGCCTTCAACAGTTTCAATTATCAATAAATCATCCACAGATTATCAATAAATCACATCATTCACATATGGAATAATATTCAAACAATTTGAGGAATCCAGTTGGATCCCTCCAACCTGTTTCCTTGCATCCACAAATGTTAGCACAATACCAATTCAACTTCGAGGTGGAATATCGTGGTATATGGGATTTTATAAAAATATCATCCGCTATTATGCGGCGCAATAGGGTCTCATCCGCTATACAATGCGGGAAATCAATCACCAATATATACATATGCCAATATATATATATTGCTACATATAGATATATACGAAAAGGTTTTTTTTTCCTATATATATAAATTTAAACTCTACAGATTTTGAAAACTGGACAGTAACATGCTTTACTGTAAAAACAAAAATATTGTGTGCTTACGTATTTTAAATTTAAATTGAATTAAAAAAAAAAGAAAAAAAACAATACCTCACTGCTCGATAATGGCCTCGCAACAGCAAAACCCTAAGTCGAGATAGAACTCGACGAGCTTCCAGTCGCCATCTCACGAAACCCTAGATCTACCATTTGCCTCGACATCGCGATGAAGCTCCACGCCCTTAGGTCAGTGCCCACGCAATTCCAGTCGCTCACCTGCTGCCAACTTCGTCGATCGAGCCTCGAGATCGAACGCGCATCATTGCATTGCTCGCCGCTCCACTTCCCAGCTCCCCCACTCGCGCGCTTGGAGTCGCGATGCTCGACTTTGTCGGCTAAACGTGGGTTTTGATTTCGCTTTTGTTTTAATTTTTGGAAGAGGAAAAACTGTCACCATTTACTTAACGAAAAAAAAACGTTTTTGTTTGTTTGCACAAAAAATGGACAAACACCTCAAAGTTGTATAATTTAATGGATCTTATGTTGTTCTTAGCGATTTGAGTGATTTACGCAAATATATGAAAAGCAGGGGCTAAACTGTAAAAAGACACGCAAATTTATAGTGGTTCAGCCAGAATGTGCCTACGTCCACTTTATATGTTATTTCTCTTCTCTTCTTTTGATTACAAGTACAAAGCTTTTATACAAGTAAAAGAAAGTTGTTTGAAAGTTCCTTCCGTGCTTGAGCTCTCAAACTTGTCCCCATTGTTGTACCCCTGCCCCTCTATTTATAGAGTGTGGTTGGGAGCAGGGGCCTTGGATGTATATAGCTGCTGGTGGGCCTGGGCTGATGCAATCTGGCCTGGCACACCTTGGTTCGGCATCCTCTTGGTCCGGTCATGAGGTGGAGGAGATTTGATCCGATTGTATTTGGTTCGGTGGTAGCTTGGATCGGTGGAGGGGATTTGGTCCGATTGAGCTTCATTCGGTGGTAGTTTGGATTGGTGGTGGGGATTTGGTCCGGTTGAGCTTCATTCGGTGGTAGTTTGGATCGGTGGTGGGGATTTGGTCCGGTTGAGCTTCATTCGGTGGTAGTTTGGAAACTTGGCCAACATTTGCCCCCCAAAGTAGGGTATATGTTTACCATATATCGTGCTTTGTTTTTTGTCCATCCATTCTCGACGTCTACGTGTGTCTCGTGTTGCCGATCCAAGTGGTCCGGTACACTGCCTTCGCCTATAAAATAGGGGGCTAGGGCTTCTATCTCTCCACCTACCGAACCATTCCCACGAACCTCAGCGTTAGCCGAACCAAACCCTTAACCGAATCAGTCAGCGTTAGCCGAACCAAACCTTTAACCGAATCAGGTGAGATCTTTAGCCGGACCAAGTCTAATCTTTTTTGCCGAATGAACTTGCGTTCGTACGTTTGCATGCCGAATGAACTTAATCCTCTGATACCGAATGACACATGAACGTTTAATACCGAATGAGATTATTGAAGTGCATCTGTTTGCCAAATGAATTGTTGTACTGAGTGAACATGTGTTTCATACTTCGAATTTTTAAGCGAAATTCCAGATTACGCTGCTTGTATATTCTAACGATATACTTTTCCCATGTTTGCAGATAAATGTCTCGAAAAGTTGAAACTCGATCAGATAAGAGGAGATCCGGGGGTGAAGGAGAGCCCTCGGCCGTGCCCCCAGCTCAATCAGGATCGGAGCGTCATGGGCCCGCCCCGAGGTCATTAGTGGATGGATATGGTCCCCAGGAGCTGCTGGATTCCCCGCCTGACTGCTTTCCTAGCTCTCTCAAAGAGGAGCAACTCGATGTTATATCTCGTTCCTTTGGGATCGATAGAGCCCTCATGCTGCTGCCGGGCCCAGGAGTCATGCCATACAGTCCTCCCGAAGGATACTTTGCTTATAGTAGGTACCATTGCATGTGTGGTGCTATCCCGCCTCTCAATGCTTGGGTAGTCAGCTTCCTCACGTATCTGAAGGTGGCCCCATTCCAGCTTCAGCCCAACTCTTATGCCATACTGGTGAGCCTTTTCGTTATTTTTCGGAGGAAGTATGGTCGCTCTCCCTCCAACCGGGAGATTCGGTACTTGTATAATTTAAGGGGCTATAAGAAGGGGTCCCCATATATTAGCTTGGAGTCCGCTGTGACCTTCAAGCCGGTCCTGGACCTGTACTCTAAATTCAGCATGTTCAAGAAAGAGTGGTTCTTTGTTAGGGACGACTCCGTCTCCATCCGGCGCTTTACCTCTGGATGTAAGTTGATGCTTTTACTTATAATTTCTATTCCGATTGCGATGCTTCTTCTCATACTTTCTCATTTTTTCTAGCGACAGGTGGCTTTCCGGTTGTGGAGACTGACCGCCTGGTTCAGACGGCGGCTGAGATAGAAGCCATTCTTGGGAAATACAGATCATCTGCCTTCTTGATTAGAAATGCGATTCTTCTGGAATATAACTTAATCCTTCCGCAGCAGTCTGTAGTTAAGTTGAGGGAAACGGCGGAAGAGAGGGCGGCTGCTCAGGCTAAGGGAGGCGTTGCGGCAGAGGGTGGAAAGAGAAAACCATTCACGAAACCTCCAACCGTCGGAGGTAAGAAACTTAAGAGGTCGGACGGTCCTTCTCCCAGCAATTGTCCACTTACTCAGGGGGAGATAGATGCGGAGGAAGAAAGAGGTGAGGCTGAGGGCGGAAGTGACGTTGAGCGTCTTGGTGATGATGGTGGCGATGGACAGGGTGGTGATGGTTCCTGGGCTCTGTCTTCTGGGCAAGTAGGCGAAATGCAAGAGTGGACGGATGATGCTTTCCGCCAAGCTTTTGAGGGGTTGGATGATGATCCGGCTTTGGTAGAGAAGACCGGGAAGGCGGACAAAGCCGGGACTGGTGTAAGTGAGTCTTCTCCGACCATTCCGGCCAAGGTGGCTCTGACGACTCAAGGTGAACTCTTGACCCCTGCACGCTTCACTAATGATAGGGACTTAGGAATATTTTATGACCCGCTCCCGTCCTGGAATGAAATCCAGGACTTATTGCAGTATCCCACTCCTCCCCAGGGTTTGTACAATCACAGCTGTGTTTCTTTTCCCCCTTTTTTTTAACTTGTAATTTACCGCGTTTCTCGAATCGTATAGTAATGTAAGATTGTAACACTTGTACTTTATATCAGGAGCAGGCAAGACGTCCAAAGCTTCAGACCTCCGACACAGGCTTGAGCAATATAAACTTTCCAAAATTTCTGCTAAGCCGAAGCCCTCAACCCAACGCTCCGGGGATGTAGTCGGCTACCGTCCTCTTCTTGGGGTCATCGAAGAGGGTATTCAGCAGAGGAAGAGGAGTCATCCTTTATCCGAAACTTCGCCCGGTTCTCAGCCTCCGGCTCAGCCTATTCATGACATTACTGAGGAGGGTAGCGAGTTTGCACCTTCTCCGCACCCGTCCGGAAACCCTTCTGTTATTCGTATCGACCGTCCCGACTTGGCCCGTAATCCATTTGCGGGTCATCCTGATCTGGATCCCAGTTCTCATGATATTACTTTTGACGAAGTCACTGGTGAACATCTTCTCCCCCGTAACCCCATGGTACGAGTACTTGACGAAGCCAAGGCCTTAGATCTCGATCTACTCACTACTCGTATAGTCACTATGGGAGACGAGGCCAAGGCTAACATTGATCGGGTGGCAGAGGAGACCAAGAAGCTGATAGGGCATCATGCTCGGCTGGTTAAGGCCGGAGAGGAGATTGGGAGCGCCAATATCCGACTTAGATTGGTGGTTTCGGATCAGGCCAAACAGCTTGCAGACCAGGCTATCCAGATTTCTCAGCATGAGGCTGCTACTGGGCGACTAAGGAAGACCATGGAAGAGGCCAGTCGGGCTGAACTGCGGAAAATGGAAGCTGCTTGCAAAGAGCGGATTGACATGGCTATTGCCACGGTGGATGAGGTTCGGAGAGCGGATCTCGAGCAGGTGGAGGAATTGTCCGAGAAACTTGAGGCTGCAGAGCTTGCTCAAGCTAAGTTAAGGGAAGAGATGGAGGTGATGCGGAGGTCCCTTCAGGCTGATTGCTCGAGATACAGATTGGAGAGAGATGCTGCCGTCGAAAGGTTGTCGGCTTCCGATGCCCGGATGAGGGAGTTTGAGGAGAATGAGGGAATGATGGATGACATGCTCCAGGACATGTATTTCCGAACTTGAAAGCAGGGCAATCTCTCTTGGATGGATGATTATCACAGGGTCATGGCCAAGATCTATCTTCGGGCTTTGGAGGAGGCTAAGGCTGATGCAGATAAAGAGGGTGGAACGGTCTTCAGTATGGATGTGGTCACTGAACAGTTCACCAGGGAGGAGAAAGCGGCGGTAAAGGAGGGTATGTGGCTGCTTGCTGCTGAAGAGGCAGGTGTGCAGGTAGAGGATGACGACCAGGACGGTCAAGAAGCAAGTGCTGGTAAGTCTTCCTTTCTAGTCTTTCCGTTAACTTGGTTACTTATCACTAATGAATCCTTTTTATGACCGGACAGGCGGGCAAAAGAACAAGGACAAGACTTTGACGCAACCGGCTCCCTGATTAAACCTGGAAAATTCTTTTTGTAGGTTTGGCATTGTTGTATCTGTTAGTCTTAAGACAGTAGAGTAACTTCTAAGTTGTAATTCTTGCTACTTGTAATAATCAACATTATTCTTGACGTGTAATTTTTTAACTTAAGCTGATTTTGTCGTTTCTTGAATGTTTGTTGCTGTTTTGACATGTCGTATGAGAAATATAGCTGTGTATATTCTCGTAATTAAATTGTGTTTGATGTCAGATTCTGGTTTTAAATCATAATCTCATGACTTGCAATGTTAGCGTGTGGTGTGAAAAAAAATTAGATTACAGTCATGCATCTGCACATAAAGGAAGAAAATACCGCCTTTCATGTTCTGTTTGTAAATGGCAACTTCGAATATCTTGTACGACCAAGCATGGAAAGTGGTTGAATGCCCTGCCATCTGATTGTGAATCTCTGCATCCATTGGCGGGTATCTCTTACCCTGCATCCTGTACTTTATGGTTTGTTACAGAGGATAGGAGGAAAGTTTTTTAAGTAAAATTGAAATATGTGAAATAGTAAAACTTCCAGTCATGGAAGGCCTTCGATGTGCTTAAGTTCGTGGCAAACGGGTTTTGTAGTCACTTTCCCTAGCTGTGGGTCTTGGAGACATTTGTCACCCATCTTACGCCTCCGCGGGGAGTTAATTCTTTTTTACCACAGCCGCACTTAAGACACACCGGAGCCGAGATCGCGCACAGTAACTACCCGGGCCATTATGGCCCGTACTCATGGGTATTATTCGACTTACTGTGGCCGGCTAGCGTGGGTGCCGATCGTCAACTGTGAACTGCCCCTGGCTGGCCACACCTTATGTTGGGGCTTATAATCGGTTCACAGTCGCCGGCGAGCCTAACGCCGTAATGAGCTGCCTCGGCTATAGTCGGCCTTCTCGGTGGCTTATAATCGGCTCATTACAGTTGGCTTTAAGGGCCGTCGCGAGCAATGAGTTAACCCGCAGCAGAGGGATGCTGGAGCAAAAGTGTCTCATTGGCGAGGGCATAGATTCGCATAATACCTGTTGGGTCTTGTCCACGTGAAGTTGCATTGTGGAGTGCTTTGAATAGAAATGCTATATGCTCAGGATTTTGTTCAACAGAAAAGGATAAAGTTAACAAGCAGCCAAGATACAAAGGAACAAGTTAAAAAAGAGACAAGGCTTTTTTAAAGTGGTTCGGCACGAAAAAATGCCTACGTCCACTGATTCTCTTTGTTAATTCACTTCATATGGGCAATACAAGTTAAGAAAAGTATCGACGGAGGTGTTGGATGTTCCATGCCCTCTGGAACACCTCTCCGTCCACTGTTGACAAAATATAGGCTCCGTTGTGGAGATCTTTATGAATTACATATGGTCCATCCCAGATTGGGTCTAGCGCTCCGGGGCGAGGGAAGATTCGCTTGAGGACAAGATCCCCTTCTCGTAAGGTACGATGCTTGACTTTGGAGTTGTATTGTGCTGCCACCTTTTGTTTGTGGGCTGCTGTTTTTAGGATTGCATCATTCCTTCTCTCCTCGACTAGATCCAAAGACATGTTGAGGAGCTCTTCGTTCTCTTCTGGGTTATAGTGGATCCTACGGTGGGAAGGCACAATGGTTTCAACTGGGAGCATAGCCTCCGATCCGTATGCCAAAGAGAAAGGAGTGTGCCCTGTTGATGTTCTGAAAGATGTGCGGTAGGCCCATAGTGCCGTAGGGAGTTCATCCACCCAAGCGCCCTTTGACTTTTCGAGCTTCTTTTTGATCAGAGTTTTCAGAATTTTGTTGACTGCTTCGACTTGTCCGTTTGCTTGGGGATATGCTACGGATGAGAAGCTTTTGTGAATTCCGTGTTCTTGGCACCAGTTGGCAAATTCCTCGCTGTCAAACTGAAGTCCATTGTCTGATATGATTTTTAGTGGGACTCCGTACCTGCACAGAACATTTTTGATTAAGAAGTTGATAACTTTCGCTGAAGATACTTTATTTAGAGGTTCTGCTTCCACCCATTTGGTGAAATAGTCGACTGCTACTATAGCATATTTGGCGCCGCCTCGACCCATTGGCAGTTCACCGATTAAGTCAATTCCCCATACTGCAAAGGGCCAAGGGCTGGTCATCTGAGTAATCTCGGTTGTTGGTAGCCGAGGGATCTTAGCAAATTTTTGGCATCTGTCACACTTCTTGACGAAATCTAAGGCGTCCTTGCTTAAGGTGGGCCAGAAATATCCGTATCGGAGTATCTTTTTTGCTAACGTTTGCCCTCCGGTGTGATCTCCGCAGCTTCCTTGATGAATGTTGGATAAGATTTCCTTGGCTTCCCTTCCGGCGACACACCTTAACAATGGGTTAGAGAACCCGCGCCGATAGAGGATGTCTCCTTGTATTGTGTAGCGGGACGCTTTCCTCAAGATTTTCTTGACTTCGTTACGCCCGTCGGGTAGTGTGCCATTTTGTAGGTAGTCTCGGATGGGAGTCATCCAAGTTGCTTCTTTGGTTGCAGCTATCAGATTCACTTGCTCAAAACTTGGGATCGTTTGCTTTGAGACAGTTACTGCCCCGAAGATGGCGACGTCTCTCATACTTGCTTGCTTTGCTAATTCGTCGGCCTCTTGGTTCTCTTCTCGAGGGATGTGTTTGACTAAGTAGTGGTCCAATCGGCTGAGAAGTAACTTGGCCTTCTTTAGATATGCTATGAGTCGTTCTTCTCGAGCTTGGCATTCCCCTAGTATTTGATTAACAATAAGCTGAGAATCGCTGTGAAGACACAAAGAATTGACTCCGATCTCGATAGCAATTTCTAATCCGGCTATTACTGCTTCGTATTCTGCATCGTTGTTGGTGGCAGCGAACTCCAACCTTATAGCATAGTGCAGTTTATTTCCCCTGGGAGTGATTATTACCACACCTGCCCCCGAGCCTTGTTCGTTAGATGCACCGTCCACAAAGAGATTCCACTTGATATCTTCTGTTATTTCCAGTTGCTCCTTATCCTCGTTGGTAGTGAATTCTGCAATGAAATCAGTCATGGCTTGTCCCTTGATGGCGGTGCGAGGGTGATAGGCGATATCATATTGACTCAGCTCAATACACCATTTAAGTAGTCGCCCGGAAGTGTCGGGACGATGGAGTACCTGCCTCAGTGGTTGATCGGTCAGAACTTTGATGGAATGGGATTGGAAGTAGTGACGTAGCTTTCGTGAAGTGATTAGTAAACAGTATGCTAACTTTTCAAGCTTAGGATATCTGACTTCTGCCCCAGTAAACCTTTTACTGACGAAGTAAACTGGTCGTTGCGTGCGGTTGTCTTCCCTTACCAAGGCAGCGCTTAGAGCGTGAGATGACACAGCAAGGTATAGGTATAATTCTTCGCCTTCGCTTGGGGTCGAGAGTACCGGTGGTTTCTGGAGGTGTTCGATTAGGTTAAGGAAAGCGGTTAAGCATTCGTCCGTCCATTCGAACTTTCCTTTATCTTTCTTTAGAGCTTCGAAAAAGGGGACGCACTTGTCCGTTGCTTTGGAGATGAATCGGCTTAGGGCAGCCACTTTTCCATTTAGGCTTTGCATTTCCTTTCGGGTGGAAGGTATCTTGATGTCCCTTAATGCTCGGACTTGTTTAGGGTTTGCTTCTATCCCTCGGGCATGGACGATGAATCCTAAGAATTTTCCCGATGACACTCCGAAGGAGCACTTTAGTGGATTCAACTTCATTCCATACTGTCGAAGTACCTGGAACATTTCGCCTAGGTGGCTTACGTGATCTTTGGCTTTCCGTGATTTTACCAGCATGTCGTCTACATATACTTCCATTGTTCGTCCTATTAGCCCTGCGAACATCTTGTTGACGAGGCGCTGGTAGGTAGCTCCTGCATTTTTAAGTCCGAAGGGCATCACTTTGTAGCAGTACAAACCCCGGTCGGTGATGAAACTAGTGTGGTCTTGGTCGGGAGCATGCATAGGAATTTGGTTATATCCTGAGTATGCATCCATAAAAGACAGGAGTTCGTGCCCGGCTGTGCTGTCTACAAGTTGGTCGATTCTGGGAAGCGGGAAGCAATCCTTTGGGCAGGCGTCGTTTAGGTTGGAGAAGTCAATGCAGGTCCGCCACTTCCAATTAGCCTTCTTCACTAGTACGGGGTTGGCGATCCATTCTGGGTAAATAGCTTCTCGTATGAAGTCATTGGCGAGTAGATTCTTTACTTCTTCATCGAGGGCTGCTGATCGCTCTGCCCCCATACTTCTCTTTTTTTGTTTTACAGGCGCCTTGGTAGGATCAATGTTTAGTACGTGGCACGCTATGTCGGGGGAGATTCCGGTCATGTCAGCGTGTGACCAAGCGAACACATCCAAGTTGTGGCGGAGAAAACCAATGAGTTGTTCCTTCAGTTCAGCTTTCAGCTGGGACCCAATTTTCAGTAGCCTACTTGGGTCATGCTTGTCTACAGATATAAACTCCATAGCCTCCGCAGGCTCGGCGGTGGCCTCCTCCTCTTTGTCCCTAGGGTCTAATTCATTGAAAGGGTCGCTGGTGTATCGAAGAGGAGGGGCTTTCTTTAGTTGCTATGCTTCAAGGCTTTTTGTGCAGAGGGCAATCTCTGCACCTTTCCCTTTATCTTTCCTGTGGTTGTTGCGAAGTTCGGTTACATAGCAGTCTCGTGCAATATCCTGGTCTCCTTCCACTTCCCCTACCCCATTGTCTGTTGGAAATTTCATTTTCAGGCACCACGGGGCTAGGACAATCTGGAAGTCAGATAAGGCTGGTCTTCCTAGGAAGGCGTTGTAGGCCGAATGGTTTTCTATCAGCACAAACGTCTGTTTCCTTATAACGGAGCGGGGATGGCTTCCAATTTCAACGAAGAGGTCCAGCTGCCCGATGGGCATTTTCGCATCTCCAGTGAAACCGTGTAGTGGTTTATCGCAGGGAGATACATCCTTCATTGATAGCTTTATTTTGTCGAATGCGTGTTTGAACAGGATATTTACAGAGCTTCCAGTGTCTACCAGGATTCGGTAAACTTCGGCGGGACCGAGTCGAGCAGAGATAACCATGGGATCCATGTGAGGGTACTGTCTTCCTTCTAGGTCGCGTTTACTGAATGTGATGTCATCACTTTCTTTCCGCTTTGGGTGGCGCTCTTCTATAACCGTATTGACACAGTCCCTATTGTCTCTAAGCGACTTCCCATATCTTTCCATCTCTTTCCAACTTCTGTCTGCGATGTGCGGACCTCCTGAGATGGTATGGACCACTATCTTCTCTTGACTAGAGCTGCTAGCGTTGCGGTCGCCTCTGCCGGTTCCTGGTGAGGGTAGCCTTGGGTTTTCATTGGCAGGAGCTGGAGTCCTGTCTTGACTTTTTACATAGCGTTCCAGTTTTTTCCTTCTGATGTGTTCCTCAATCAGATCTCGGAGATGATGGCATTCGTTGGTATCATGTCCGTGAGATTCGTGGAAGCGGCAGAATTTTCCAGACTTTTGTGCGTTATCTGATTCCTTCTTGTATGGTGGGCGTTTGTATCTAACTTCGCCTTGGGTGGCAAGGAAGATATTTTCGACGGTCTCGTTCAAAGGGGTGTAAGAGTCGAATCTTGGTCCTGGCCGATATAGGCGTTTTTCTACTTTCTTGCCCCCAGCATTGTCTCTGGAATCATTTCTTCGAACATCCCTCGCCACAGCAGGGGCGTTGCCATGGGTTGTCTTACTTTGCTGTCCTGACTGCCCCTCAATGGCAGCATCCTCAAGCCTCATGTATTTCCCGGCTTCATGGAAGAAATCGGGTAAAGTAGCTGGTTTTTCTTTTGTCAATCTTCTAGCAAATTTAGTGTCCGGATGCACCCCACTGCAGAGGGCCATTAGGATAAGCTTCTCATCGGCATCTTGAACTGCGGCTGCTGCGGCGTTGAATCTGGTTAGGTATTGCTGCAGCTTTTCTCCAGGTTTCTGTTTGACGCTGGATAAGGAATAAGCGTCCTTAGGTTGCTCCACATGAATGCGGAACTGACTGATGAATTTTTCTTTCAACATTTCCCATGAGCTGATGGATCCTTGGGGTAGATGATAGAACCAGGAGGTAGCAAGATCTGCTAAGAAGAGCGGGAAGCATTTGCACAGTACTCCCTCTGTTGCTCCACTCATGAGCATATGCTGCGTGTACCTCTGTAAGTGTACAACGGGATCGGAGGTTCCTTTGTAGGGTTCCATTGTTGGCATCTTCCATTCTCGGGGGGTGATAGCAATTTCGATATTGCGGGCGAAAGGGCTGGTTACCCTAGCGCCTATCCCTCGATCTCTTTGCTCCCGTTGGACACACTCTCTGAATAAGCGCGCCATCCTTTCATCAGAATTTGGAGCGGACAGAAATGAGTTTGGTTCTGTTCTGTGGGGTTGATTCCGTCCAGACAACCTGTAGGGATGGTATCGTCTATCATTCCTCATATTTTCCAGTGGCTGCCTTTGATCTTCTGGGAGCATGCTTGGGTCAGCTACAGTTGGCCCTTGCCTTGATCTTCCCCTGTTGGGTTCTGATCTAAGCACTTCCTCGGGTCCAACTTCGGGCTGAACTCTAGCTCGGCCCCATTCACTGGTGTTTCTGTGGTTAGGCAGCATGACAGGCTCAGCTGCAGTTGACCTTCGCCCGGTACCTTCCCCGTTGGGTTCGGCACCAAACGTTTCCTCAGGCCTAACTTCGGGCTGGGCTCGGTCTCGGCTCCTACCACGGCTACTCCTGCCGTTAGCTCCTTCGAAGAAGGAAGATCTTTGCTGTCTCTGAGATCCTCCAGACTGGGACTCGCCCCATGATTCAGTGTTGCGGTTGGATTCTTCAGCGTCCCTCAAGCATGACATGAGATGGTCCACCAAGGCTTCCTGCTGGGACGTGAAGCGGTTAGTTACTTCAACAACAACTCTGTCCAAATCTGCCCTAGTAATTGCTGCAGGCTGTTCCGTGGCAGGAGTGGTTGGGTTATCCTGTCCTTCATTTGTTACCGTTGCTGGAGGAGGACGATTTACTTGATTCGCGACAGCTGGATCAGGAAGACTACTGGATGCGATGTTTTTTCCTTTGTTAACATCTTTTCTCTGTTTGGGAGGCATGTTTTCCAAGTGGCGGACGATGCTGTTAGGAAAACTTGTTAAGTAGATGAAGCTGAAGCTTCGAGCTTCTAGTTCTCAGTGAAAGCACCAAAAATGTTTGCACAAAAAATGGACAAACACCTCAAAGTTGTATAATTTAATGGATCTTATGTTGTTCTTAGCGATTTGAGTGATTTACGCAAATATATGAAAAGCAGGGGCTAAACTGTAAAAAGACACGCAAATTTATAGTGGTTCAGCCAGAATGTGCCTACGTCCACTTTATATGTTATTTCTCTTCTCTTCTTTTGATTACAAGTACAAAGCTTTTATACAAGTAAAAGAAAGTTGTTTGAAAGTTCCTTCCGTGCTTGAGCTCTCAAACTTGTCCCATTGTTGTACCCCTGCCCCTCTATTTATAGAGTGAGGTTGGGAGCAGGGGCCTTGGATGTATATAGCTGCTGGTGGGCCTGGGCTGATGCAATCTGGCCTGGCACACCTTGGTTCGGCATCCTCTTGGTCCGGTCATGAGGTGGAGGAGATTTGATCGGGTTGTATTTGGTTCGGTGGTAGCTTGGATCGGTGGAGGGGATTTGGTCCGGTTGAGCTTCATTCGGTGGTAGTTTGGATCGGTGGTGGGGATTTGGTCCGGTTGAGCTTCATTCGGTGGTAGTTTGGATCGGTGGTGGGGATTTGGTCCGGTTGAGCTTCATTCGGTGGTAGTTTGGAAACTTGGCCAACATCGTTTGTTCGTGGGTACTGAAGAGAGGCTCGAGATTTGAATTGAATTTGCGGCCACTCTCTTTGATTTCGTTTTGCCATTGTTTTATTTAATTTTTTTCTCTTTCGTTTGAAATGTTTTAACTGAGTAAAAAGAGTAAGGTTGCGTGATAGAAGAAACAGAAGGAGACAAGAATACGTGATTATCAGCTGGAAAGGAGGAACAAGAGAACGTGATTTGGCAGAAAGTAAGTCGGCATTGAAAAGTTGAATAAAAATTTATATTTTTATATTCAAAAATATCTCGTTATATTATATCAGCGCGTTTGCTTATCGTACGATCACAAAATAACTCTGATCACTACAAAAATTGAAATCCGATAATAATTCAATATTACGGATCCAATGGAACTGGTTTCGTTGAATTCCGAGACTGTGCCCCGGAACGCTATTTTTAAATATCGATTTAAATGATAAAATTCAAAACTGAACAAAACAGTTTCAAATTCAATTCTGAAGCTTCCGTTATCTTCAATATCATCATTATAAATTTTCGAAACCTTGAAAAACAGTTTTAATCAGCTTAAAACTGAAGATTCAAATTTTTACCTAGTTTCAATAATTAAATTCAATAATTTAAATTGCCAAATTCATTCTGATATAATGAATTCCAAATTAAATTATCATTCGAATATTTAAACTCAATTAAATATTCACATTTCAAATGTTAAAAATTCAGGGTCGTTACAATCTTCCCCCCTTAAAAGAATTTCGTCCCGCAATTACAAGTCAGGAAAAATGCTCCAATTCCCATTAACTATTTTCTTAAATCCAAATAGTTTTAACAAATTTTCAAACCCAAATCTTTTCATTAAAGATTTGTTATCACTTCAGCTAACTTTCCAAACACTTTCATAGTTTTCAAACAACTTTATTCACTTCACAATTCAAATTCAAATTTAAATTCAAATTGTAAACTTCCAAAATTTTCTCAAAATTTTCTAACTCTCGAAATTTTTGAAAATTTTCGCCAGCGTCTCCTTTGCGTGGCTAACACGGTACAACTACAAAATGTCCCTACAGACTCTCAAATCCCAATAGAAAACAAAATGCCAAGTGGCAAAACCAAAATCTCATCAAATTTCATATTGAAATTCAAATACATACCTTTTGTGGAGAAATTCAAATTTATCTTCGAAATCAAAATCCAATTCCATTTTCCTATCGCCTTTACACTCCCTGTATATTTTACTTGACTATAATGTCCAAATTCACTTATTGGATTCCAAACACCCATTTAAACTTAAGAATTTACACCATTCATTCCTTAAATTCAACATAAACATTTACATACTTTTAATATTTAATTTCACTACACAAACAAAGTTATATATTCATTCAACTTTGCATTTTCAATTTCATTTGAATTCAATTGACAATTTCGATTCTATTTGGAATTCATTTCAAATCTCAATACTTTTTTTCCAAAAAATTTCATTCAGATTTTCATTTCAAATTTTACTTCAATTCGATTCATCTTCTAATTTCGAATATTGAGTATTATTCACCTTTATTTCAAATTCCAATTTTTAAACCTTTTGTCGTTAAGTGAAAATTTTTTCAAAAATTCCAAAATTTTTCTAACTCCTAAAATTTTCAGAAAATTTTGGCGGAGTCTCCTTTGTACGGAGGAGCTTTTGCAATTTGACAAAAGATATAAATATATATACATCGACCCACTTGGTCGGAAAAGCAGAAAAACAGTTCATAATTCCTATTTTTGTACTGCGTAGGCGTACCTTTTTAGCATTTTAAGCAAAGCAGTTATTTATTAGCTTATTAACGCAACCAAAATGTAGCTAAATGGCTTCCAAAACCCTGCACTTACTCAGTTTAAACATGTAAGTGACAAATATAGAAAATCTATTTAACAATTCACTTATTTCAATAACAAATATATAGATTTCATTAGCCATACATCCAAAATAAATTCCATTAGCAATTCATAAGGTTTCAATTCAACTTAAATCGCTTTCATCTAATTCACATTCAATTTCTATTCAATTCAAGTGATTAACAACTCACTTTCTTACATTCAATTCATTTCTAAGTGAATCTAACTCATATCTATTTCAATTGATTCAAAAATTAATTTCTATTTGCTTTTATTAACTCATAGAATTTATACAATCTCGTTTTTGTCAAACGATAATTCTTTCTATTCAGATTTGTTAATATTCATGCAACTAAATGATTACTTGAGCTAACAATCATTTAAATTGATTCCATTCAATTAAATTTACATTCCATATTCTCATTCATTTCATTTGAAACCATTTCACAAAAATTTTCTTAAGTCGAGCATTTATTCAATATTTACTTAAGCTATTTCACTTCAAACTCAAATTCATTTCCTTGTAAACAATTTCCAATTTCAATTTTTGATGTGATTTAATTTATCAATCTATTCCATTTACTAATTTAATTCAATTAGTACATTTACTTATTCATTTTAAATTTCAATTTCCATATTCAATTCATCCCGAATTCACTTAATTAATAACAAGGAAATTACAATTAATTTCTGCTTACTTGAATTTATTTGCAAATTCAACCCATTTTAAATTTAGTTCACAACTCAACTTTAATTTAACTAACTTCCAATTCATTACGTAATTCATTTATCTTATTTACTTTAGTTTACTTGAATTCAATCCACTTATCTTATTTATTTATTTTTCCAAATTTGGATTTTTACTCAACTTTATTCAAATCAAATTTCTTTCCATTTCTTTAATTCATTTATTTACAAATGTAAACTCATTTGTTCATTCACAATTTCATTCCTTTTCAATTTGAATCTCATTCCAATTAGATTTCAAATATTTTATAAGTTATCAACTTATTTATATTCCAAAACAATTTAAAGAAATCCCTGAGTCTTTTAAACAATTACTCTGGCACTTTATTTTTAATTTAGAGAACTCGTTTATAAATTCACATTACCATTTCATTAAATTAATGAATTTATTCTCAAATATCCTTCTGGGATTCTATTTCCAATTATAAATCTCATTTATAATTTATATTTACAAATCCCATTCATATATGAATTCATTTCCTTATATTTTCAATTCATATTTATAAATCTCATTTGTTAAACGAATTTATCTTCAATCTTTGGTTATATCATTTTATTTCTTATTTGTTTATCATATAACAGTGATAATAATTCAATATTATCTTTTCCTAACAACCAAACATCCATATACTATGATAATTCATAGAAAATCATTTCTTTTCTATACAGAAATAGTTTTGGGCAAAATTATTTCATTTACCCTATTTTTAAAACAATACTGTGTCAGTTTATCTTGTTTAAGAGTTTAGAAACCCCTATCGATTACAGTTCGCCAGACTGCACCGACCAGAATCTATAAACAATCAACCGATAAGTCAACACAATACAAAACAAAAAAAATTTGTATTCACTAACAAATACGCGCTCATATCTATTAATACACTCACACTCATTCTAGAGTACTACTGACTCTATCTCTAACGAGTAACACCCAACAGAGCCAAGGGTTGTCGCTTAACTGGATGCTCTGATACCACATGTAACGACACGATTTTTCGACGCTCGAAAGTCGACATTAATACGTCCACTGTATCGAATGCCGCGCAATCGAATGCCGGAAAACCGAACCATTAGGGTTAAAAGAAGAGGTAGAAGAAGACAGAAGAAAAAGAAAGAAGAAACACAGAAACAGAAATAATAACAGAATCTCACATTCACAGTGGAATAATATATAATAGATAAATCAATAATCTTTTAAACAAAGAACTATATCAGTTTATACATACATCAATCAGAGTCAATATACAACTCAATACAACAATGGACAGTTATATAAACCTGTCCCCATACAGAATACACAGTGGAAATAATAACTAAGTACGGTAGTACGCTTTGCCATCCAGCTTATCCCCAAAGCTCCAGAATATCCTGATAAAAATAACTCTAGGCTGCCCGTGTGGAAAATTATGGGCACCCGGAGTTTAGAAGGGAACAATAAACTCCGAGTCAGTCACGGTGACTGGTGTGAGATCGTAAAACAGTTATTTTCACAAAGAAAATAAAATTAGTTCGCAATGCTTTTGGAAAATGAAACTACCATAAGACCTCCTGTGACGACCGCCCATGACCCCTACACCGAACCTAGAGATAGTGCGCTGTAAAGTGTGCCAGGCGACCATGGACGATTGCCAGGGTAAATTTAAACAACAGAATCTATCGTATTACTCACAGCGCATGGACAAAATACAATAGAATATATATATAGTGAAGCTTCACAGAATAAAATCTCATCAATAAAACTTCATAATAGTTGAATACAAACATCTGAACAGTCATTACATCAAGCCTCACTACATAACACTCAGAGAATATACAAGCAGCGGAACATTCAGTACATATAGTAAGAAGATAATATGCAAGCCTCCAGCTCGTCTTCGACATCAGCACCGTGGAAAGCAAGAACAACACCTGTCACCTGCTACCTAGTCTGCCCGTCCCAAAATGGACGAACAGCCCAAGGCAATAAGAGTTAAAAACATAAAGCCTTGAGTCAGACAACAGTCTTAGTGAGCGGTAAATTAACTAACAATCATACCAAAAGAGCATAAAGGAAAAGGAATAGGAATCCAACCCTCCCACTCCACCTCTTTCTACAGTGATAGCCCCCAGACACACACTAAGCAGGAGCAAACATAGCAAAGCATACAATTTAAAGTAAAGCAATTATCACTCGAGTCAAGGGCGATGTTTTCCAAGTACAAACCCCCAAGGCCTAAACCAAGATCAGATAAGCACCCAGAAAATACCGCTCTTGAGACCGAATGACGATACAACCAAACATCCATGACTCTGGGTATCACTGTTATCATTGCTTCGATATCATCGTTAATTGAATGACCGGCTCTTTATTTCATCCGTCCGTCAAGGGCTAATGGAAACCCCGGTTCTAGACATAACTCCGCACGTCATCGTGACCCGTGCCTAGGACTATCGAATCTGCCCAGAGTACTTGACTACCAATCAGTAGCCTTCAGGGACTATCGAATCTGCCCAACGTACTCTTGCTTTGAGCATGCTAGAACCTTCAACAACGATGAGTTCTCAGCCTTCTAGTCATCCTCCTTGACAACTATTTCCATACTAGCTCAAGCACCTCTCGAGCAAACCATTATCCTCAAACTCGAACCATTTTCACCGAGTTGTCAACATGCTTGGAATGATCCCATCTGGACAAGACCAAGGCTATCTCATATCATACTTTGCCTCATCATCATCATAGCAAAGCTTCATCTCAACATCACCATCAAATCTATCCATATGAGCTTCCTCATCCGCCACATATGCCACGAGCAGCTTTTCCAATTCAAGAGCCTTTCCCTTAGCTTTTGAATCATCTTCGGTCTAAATCAAATCATCAATCATCTAATTCATAGCAATCAATCAAGTCAAACATTAATCCAAGTAAACAAGCATTCAAATATGATCTAAATGGACAATTATTACAATAATGGCAATTTCGTAATTAAAGAGTCAAAAGTCTAACAAGCATGAAAACATGAGCAATATCTCTATAATCTTGATGAATGAACTTGCATAGGTTAACATGTAGTAAAATGGATGCCAAATCATTATGAACAAAGGATCTATACTTAGGATTAGGAAAATGCATGGAAATCACTACTTTAACACAAAATCAAGCCAACGATCCGATATACTCCTTTGGATCCGTGTGAGAGATAATCACCACTCACCAAATCACATAAATACCCCCAAAAGCAACACACTTTAGATCTAGACAGCGAAGGATCTAACTCGATCTATCACAAATCCGCTTCAAACGATGAAATCTCTCTTCGATGGATGAAGATCTTCAATCTAAGCTCTTGGATCTTCGATTTGGATGGAAGGAAGTACTAAATCAAAGTGGAGAAAAGAAGTGAATAAGTGTAGAAGTCGAACTCTCAAAATGGCAGCACTTCGTCGCTTCGAAATCCGGATCCCAAAAATGAAGAAAGACCCTCCTATTTATAGGCTGAAATCACCCTTAGGTCGTTTGCTCGGAGTTAGGTCATCCACGACCTAAGAACCCTTACGACCTAAAACCCCACGACCTAAAATCTTCGACCTAACAGCCCCAAGCCTCTACGACCTAACCAGATGCGCTTCCTCGCGACCTACGACCTAACTAGATGCGCTTCCTCGCGACCTATGACCTAACACATGCGCATCCGCGACCTAACTGCTAAGCCCTTACGCGACCTAACACTCATGCGACCTAACACACACAAGCTCACGATCTAACTAACTTAGGTCGCCTACGACTTAACTCAACACAGAAGCTTACGACCTAACTGACTTAGGTCGCCCACGACCTAACTACGCTAACCTTCTAACTCTCTTAGGTCGCTGCCTATCCTTAATTCGCTCAAACCTTAGGTCGCCAACTTCCTATAGGTCGCTAACTCCTATAGGTCGCTTACTCTCTTAGGTCGCCAACTTCCTATAGGTCGCTAACTCCTATAGGTCGCTCATTCCCTTAGGTCGCTCCAATCTCCTAGGTCACTCACTCGACCTAACCTATCCCACGACCTATCTTCTATACGACCTAACTATTATATGACTTAACTATCATACGACCTAACTCCTTAGGTCGTTCCAATCCTTAGGTCGCTCCACTCCACTAGGTCGTCTACCCCTTAACTCGCCCACTTCCTTAGGTCGCTCCAAACTCTCATACGACCTAAGACTTAGACTCTGGACGACTTATCAACAATGCGACCAAATGTCAACTGTTTTACGATGTTTCGATCCGTAAAAATACGGGTCGTTACACCTCCCGCCACACATACAATGCAAACGCAGAATTGGAGGAGATTTCTTCTTATGATAGTCAAAGATGCTTACTACGCCAATCATTGGATTATTATTATTAATGTCTAGTGTGGAAAACATTTCGAAAGTATAATATTAATCTTAGCCAGCATACAACCAGTATCGTATGCCTACTATAGCTACCATCTAAACAGTGGTGACCACCATAAGTAAATGGCAGGTTCTACAACTAAAACCTTACAAATTTCGTATTGGGAAATGGATTTCCAACAAATGGTCAGGCTAAGGAACTTCCTTTCCTACTGCCACATGGGATCCCCTCTGGCTGGACGTCCCGAGAGACAAACTGCTCTCTGCCAACACAAGGCCGGATTACCCCTGTAACTAGGTAACTCACGAATATGTCATCCCCTGGGCCTTTGGGACCTTTATTCGAGCGCTCGGTAACCAACATCACACATAATAAATAAAGTGTGTCCATACGAGTAAGTATCTGGGCTCCATTCCATGATACCACCCTTTTCCAGAAAGAAATGACATACCCTAAAGGGCGCGACCCTCATAACCTTGCCGCAACATTCCTTTTTCGACCATTTCCGGGTTGTGAGGCCCTGACGAAGTCTCGTCCACAAAGCTACGCTTTTTCACAAAGCCACGCTTTGATCACAAATGATCAAATAAATGATCATCATCACAGCAACACTCAGCATGCCACATTACCAAATTGGGAATATATCGCTAATAAATTTCAACTACATAACCTCTGAGCTCGTACGTCTCAGAGAAGGGTGTTAAGCTAAGAGAATAAATTCTCCGCCACCAACAGAAATGTATTTGAAAGAAATCAGCTTTATATCTCAAAACGTAATGTCAGACATGTAACCATACAAGTCTGTTCCGGGTTCGAACAGAACCGAAGGCACTTCCGAAGAAGCCCTTGCAATCCGGATATTCACAATCCCGATAAAACTTCCTATTACAAAGGAAATCTCAATACCGTAGCTAACGGTGCAGAGACAATCGATAGGTCATCCTATCGTTTTCACAAACACCCGGTCTTCACCACCGGTCTTCAATGCGATCCATATCATCGTATCATTATTCGGAATGGGTTATCTGACACAAAGGTCCTTTCCCGGCTAAACCGAATAATAAGCGTTTGTTTTAAAAACAAATTCAAATGCCATTTCAAAGGCAATATTGATAGTCGGTGATTTAACTATCAACAATATTCACAACAATCATCAGATTCAAATAATTTTCCCAAATTATTTATTTTCAAAATATCTTTACAAGATATATATTTTTCCACACTTCAACACTTTGAAAATAAATTTCAAATCACTTTTCCTTACACGGAATATATTTCCAAATATATCTTTTAAATACCCACTTAGAACTTTTAATTTATATTTTAAAAGCTACTTTGGAATATACTCGGTTTTTCAAGGAAAATACACTTCCGTTTCAAAATGGTCCATTTAAACCAATTTAATAAATCCTTATCGATTTATTTAAAATTTTCGTTCCAAATCCGTAAATTTATTTCCACACTTTAAAAATAAATCAGCATTTATTTTTAAAACAAATTCCCCTTTCATTTCATAATTTTCATTTTTGAATTTACATTCCCAAATATTCATTTTTTAACCCCAAAATCAAATTCCAGATTGATTTCTAATTTTATTTCAATATCGAATCAATTACAAATTGATTTCTAAGTTTTATTTCAATAGAACAAAACATTGCAATTTATTTCTAATTTTATTTCCAAATAACAAACCATTTGCAAATCGACTTCTAAATTCATTTTTCAAATACTAAATCAATTTCAAATAAATTTTCCAATGATTTATTTTCCATCACCAAATTAATTACAAATTTGATTTCTAAATTTATTTCAACTCCAAATAAATTTCCAAATCGATTTCTCAAAGGTTCATTTTCCAATACCGAATCAATTTCAAATTGATTTCTAAAAGTTTATCACTTTTAAATAAATTCCTTTGTTCTTTACAAATTATTCAAAATTCCATTTTTTAAATGAATTCTTCAACTTTTGAAACAATATTATTCAAAAATCATTTATGAATATCTTTTCCCTATTTTGGAATTTATTCTGTAAGATTTCGAAAATCAATTTTAATACTTTAAAAATTCCTTCTTTCAATAAATTCAATTCTTAAAAATAAATTCACTTAAAATTTTCCACTTTAGATTCAAAATCCAATTTATATTCATTTCTGGTATCCAACGATACCAAAAATATATTCAGCTAAATTTTAGCCTTCAACAGTTTCAATTATCAATAAATCATCCATAGATTATTAATAAATCACATCATTCACATATGGAATAATATTCAAACAATTTGAGGAATCCAGTTGGATCCCTCCAACCTGTTTCCCTGCATCCACAGATGTTAGCACAATACCAATTCCACTTCGAGGTGGAATATCATGGTATATGGGATTTTATAAAATATCATCCGCTATTATGCGGTGCAATAGGGTCTCATCCGCTATATAATGCGGGAAATCACAACTGCAATATATACATATTCCAATATATATATATTGCTATATATAGATATATCCTACTATATTTAATATCACAACCAAACAGCAATCAATAACTGCAAATTAAACTTTCATTTGAGTGAGAAGATCTCACCTTGCTTTTATTTTGCAATCCTATTTCCATTCCAGATTATTCTCTCGATTTATAGACCTTGTATAAATGTTAGACGATTACTTAATATTTGAATTAACTCGAATAAGCCATCACTATTTAATAAATTTAATTTACTAATAATTGGATTTAAACTATTTTCATTTAAAATATCTTTTAGTATCAAAAAGACTTTTAATAAGTAGATTAAACAAGTAATCACTCAATCCATAAATTTAAAGTAATATCTAAAATATGGATACATATTTTATTTTCTGAAACTACACATATATATTTACTATAATTAACAGTGAATTCCTTTACTGTAAAACTTTTCGACGCTCGAAAGTCGACATTAATACGTCCACTGTATCAAATGCCGTGCAATCGAATGCCGGAAAATCGAACCATTAGGGTTAAAAGAAGAGGTAGAAGAAGACAGAAGAAGAAAAAGAACAGAAAAACAGAAACAGAAACAACAACAGAATCTCACATTCGCAGCGGAATAATATACAATAGATAATCACTAGTCTTTTAAAACAAAGAACTATATCAGTTTATACATACATCAATCAGAGTCAATATACAACTCAATACAACAATGGACAGTTATATAAACTTGTCCTTATACAGAATACACAGCGGAATAAATAACAAGTACGGAAGTACGTCTCGCCATCCAGCTTATCCCCAAAGCTCCAGAATATCCAGAATATCCTGATAAAAATAACTGTAGGCTGCCCGTGTGGAAAATTATGGGCACCCAGAGTTTAGAAGGGAACAATAAACTCCGAGTCAGTCTTGGTGACTGGTGTGAGATCGTAAAACAGTTATTTTCACAAAGAAAATAAAACAGATCGCACTGCTTTTGTGAAAATGAAACTACCATAAGACCTCCCGCCACACACACAATGCAAACGCAGAATTGGAGGAGATTTCTTCTTATGATAGTCAAAGATGTTTACTACGCCAATCACTGGATTATTATTATTAATGTCTAGTGTGGAAAACATTTTTGAAAGTACAATATTAATCTTAGCCAGCATACGACCAGTATCGTATGCCTACAATAGCTACCATCTAAACAGTGGTGACCACCATAAGTAAATGGCAGGTTCTACAACTAAAACCGTACAAGTTTCGTATTGGGAAATGGATTCCAACAAATGGTCAGGCTAAGGAACTTCCTTTCCTACTGCCACATGGGATCGCCTCTGGCTGGACGTCCCGAGAGACAAACTGCTCTCTGCCAAACAAGGCCGGGTTACCCCTGTAACTAGGTAACTCACGAATATGTCATCCCCCGGTCCTTTGGGACCTTTATCCGAGCGCTCGGTAACCAACATCACACATAATAAATAAAGTGTGTCCACATGAGTAAGTATCTGGGCTCCATACCATGATACCACCCCTTTCCAGAAGGAATGACATACCCTAAAGGGCGCGACCCTCATAACCTTGCCGCAACATTCCTGTTTCGACCATTTCCGGGTTGTGAGGCTCAGACGAAGTCTCGTCCACAAAGCTACGCTTTTTCACAAAGCCATGCTTTGATCACAAATGATCAATAAATGATCATCATCACAGCAACTCTCAGCATGCCACATTACCAAATTGGGAATATATCGCTGATAAATTTCAACTACATAACCTCTGAGCTCGTACGTCTCAGAGAAGGGTGTTAAGCTAAGAGAATAAATTCTCCGCCACCAACAGAAATGTATTAGAAAGAAATCAGCTTTATATCTCAAAATGTAATGTCAGACATGTAACCATACAAGTCTGTTCCGGGTTCGAACAGAACCGAAGGCACTTCCGAAGAAGCCCTTGCAATCCGGATATTCACAATCCCGATAAAACTTCCCATCACAAAGGAAATCTCAATACCGTAGCTAACGGTGCAGAGACAAGCGATAGGTCATACTATCGTTTTCACAAATACCCGGTCTTTACCACCAGTCTTCAATACGATCCATATCGTCGTATTATTATTCGGAATGGGTTATCTGACACAAAGGTCCTTTCCCGGCTAAACCGAATAATAAGCGTTTGTTTTAAAAACAATTCAAGTGCCATTTCAAAGGCAAATATTGATAGTCGGTTATTTAACTATCAACAATATTCACAACAATCATCAGATTCAAATAATTTTCCCAAATTATTAAATTTCAAATATCTTCCCGATATATGGTTTATACTTCAAACATTTGAAAACAAATTCCAAATCACATTCATTTAAACCACTTAAATAAATCCTTATCGATTTATTTCAAATTTACATCCCAATCAGTAAATTTATTTCCACACTTCATCACTTTGAAAACCGATTCCAAATCATATTTTCCACACTTTAAAAATAAATCAATGTTTATTTTTTTAAAACAAATTTCCCTTTCCTTTATAAATTCTATTCGGAATTTACATTCTCAAATATCCACTCATATACGATTTTCAAAATCGTTTTCCAAAGATTCACTTTCAAACACCAAATCAATTTTCAAATTGATTTCTCAATTTATTTCAACACCGAATCAATTACAAATTGATTTCAAAATTTATTTCCAAATGCTAAATCATTTTACAAATCGATTTCCAAGTTTATTTCAAAAGAACAAAACATTGCAATTTATTTCTAAGTTTATCTCCAAATAACAAACCATTTGCAAATCGACTTCCAAGTTCATTTTTCAAACACTAAATCAATTTCAAATAAATTTTCCAATGATTTATTTTCCATTACCAAATTAATTACAAACTTGATTTCTAAATTTATTTTCAACTCCAAATAAATTTCCAAATCGGTTTCTCAAAGGTTCATTTTTCCAATACCAAATCAATTTCAAAATGATTTCTAAAAGTTTATCACTTTTTAAATAAATTCCTTTGTTCTTTCCAAATTATTCGAAATTCCATTTTTAAATGAATTCTTCAACTTTTGAAACAATATTATTCAAAACTCATTTTTCTCCATATTTTGGAATTTATTCGGTAAGATTTCGAAAATCAAAATTTAATACTTTAAAATTCCTTCTTTCAATAAATTCAATTCTTAAAAATAAATTCATTTAAAATTTTCCACTTTAATTTCAAAATCCAATTTATATTCATTTCTGGTATCCAACGATACCAAAAATATATTCGGCTAAATTTTAGCCTTCAACAATTACAATTATCAATAAATCATCCACAGATTATCAATAATCACATCATTCACATATGAAATAATATTCAAACAATTTGAGGAATCCAGTTGGATCCCTCCAACCTGTTTCCCTGCATCCACAGATGTTAGCACAATACCAATTCCACTTCGAGGTGGAATATCGTGGTATATGGGATTTTATAAAAATATCATCTGCTATTATGCGGCGCAATAGGGTCTCATCCGCTATATAATGCAGGAAATTACAACTGCAATATATACATATGCCAATATATATATTGCTATATATATAGATATATCCTACTATATCTAATATCACATCTAAACAGCAATCAATCAATAACTGCAAAAAATCAAATTTTCCTTTTGAGTGAGAAGATCTCACCTTAGCTTTAAATTGCAGTCCATTTTCCAATTTCGGCTGTTTTCTTGATTTTAAACCTTGTATAAACAATTTATATAAGATTTCATTAATATTCGAATAAATCGAACAATTTATTTCCTTTTAATAGATTTAATTAACTAATAATTAAATTAAACCAATTTCCCTTTTCAATAAATTTATTTAACAAAAAAATAAAGTTTAAAACTAAATTTTCTTTTCTGAAATTTTTTTTCTTATATATATATCCAAATTGAAAAATCTGCATATATTTACAAAACTATTCTATATAGATAAAAATCAAATCTTTTTATATAAATCCCTAATTCTTTCCAAAGTCTTATCTATATATATATTTGTATTTATATCATCTTGTTCTAATGCAATTTTAAACAACTGTAGTTTTCTAAAATTATGTATATATACCTGACAACCCCAGAGACATCGCCGCTGCCCAGAAAACATTGCCAGCAACGTCATCACTTACTGACCACGCGAACGACCTGTGCTCGCCTATGAAGACCCCACACCATCGGGACTTCATCGCCGCCCGCTTCCACGTGCTCGAGTTCGAGCTCACGTCGCCTCACTCGACCATTGCTTCGACAGCTCAGGCGAGCGCCAACCCTAAAATCGATCGCTCATCGCGAGCTCTCCCCCCCAAACGAATCGCCGAAGCACTCCCCCAAATCACTCGCGAGCATCCACCAGATTGCCTCAATGCTCGCGCGTACGACCTCGATTTCATCGTGCCTGACAGTCGACTCGCGATCGATCATTAACTCGCGATCCTCGCAAGTTCAACGAAGATGACTTTCGTTCGAGAGGAAACAGGCGACTTCAAGGTTCTCGATATAATTTTTTTTTTGATAACGAACTGAGGAAGGGGAATAAATCTGTTATGAAGAATGCGGCCAATTAAATTTTGTTTTGTTTGAATTCGATTTTGAGAAGAGAATGAGCACGCGATTTCTTGAAGGGTTTTGATTTACACTTCGGCCATTTTTATTTTCTAGAGATCGAATTGATTTGTTCGATAGTGATTTATCTTCAAGGATCAAACTGCTTCCAAAGGAAGACAGGGTAGCATGCTTTAAACGAGAAGAGGAGACAAGAGAACGTGGTTAAGCAGAGAAAAAGTAAGTCGGTTGATGGAAAAGAAATCTTTGACAGATGAAATGATAAACGATATTTAAATTAAAACGATTAATTATTTCTAGGCGTTTTTATACCGTATGCTCACATAACGACTCTGAACGCTACGAAAATTGAAACCCGGTAATAATTCAATATTATGGATCCAATGGAACTGGTTTCGTCAAAATCCGAGACTGTGCCCCCGGAATGCTATTTTCAAATTCAATTTAAACGATAAAATTCAAAACTGAACAAAACAGTTTCAAATTCAATTCTGAAAGTTCGATTACCTTCAGAATTATCAATATAAATTTTCAAAGCCTTTAGATTATTTTAAATCAGCTTAAAACTGAAGATTCAAATTTTTACCCAGATTTAATAATTAAATTCAAAAATTTAATCGTCAAATTCATTCTGATATTTGAATTTCAAATTAAATTATCATTCGAATATTTATACTCAATTAAATATTTACATTTCAAATGTCAAAAATTCAGGGTCGTTACAATCTTACCCCCTTAAAAGAATTTCGTCCCGAAATTACAAGTAAAGAAGAACGCTCCAATACCCGTTTATCATTTTTTTCTAAAACCCAAACAGTTTTATCAAATTTTCAACCCAAATCTTTTTATTAAAGATTCGTTATTACTTTAACTAACTTTCTAAACACTTTCATAGTTTCAAACAACTTTTATTTTACTTCACAATTCAATTCGAATTTGTGAATTATCCAAAATTTCTCAAAAATTTCCTAACTCTCTAAATTTTCGAAAAATTTCGCCAGCGTCCCCTTTGCGCGGATAGCTCGGTACAACTACAAAATGTCCTTTCGGACCCTTAGATTTCAAACAGAGAAAGGAAAGCCAAGCGGCTAAACAAGAAAAGACCAAATTTCTTACTGAAATTTAAACACATACCTTTTTGTTGAGAAATTCAAATTCATCTTCGAAATCAAAATCCAACTCCATTTTCCTTTATACCCCCTGTATATTTTACTTCACAACAATGTCCAAATTCAACATTCCAGTTAAATTTTTCATTCACTTATTATGTGACGACCGCCCATGACCCCTGCACCGAATCTAAAGATAGAACGCTGTAAAGTGTGCCAGGCGACCATGGACGATTGTCAAGGTAAGATTAAAACAACAGAGTCTATCGTATTACTCACAGCGCATGGACAAAATACAATAGAACATATGTATAGTGAAGCTTTACAGAACAAAATGACATCATATAAAACTCCATAATAGTTGAATACAAGCATCCACATAGTCAATACTTCAAGCCTCACGACATATCTCTCAGAGAATACAAAACAGCGGAATATCCAGTACATAATAATAAGAAGATAATATGCAACCCTCCAGCTCGTCTTCGATATCAGCATCGTGAGAAGAGAACAGCACCTGTCACCTGCTACCTAGTCTGCCCGTCCCGAAATGGACGAACAGCCCAAGGCAATAAGAATTAAAACATAAAGCCTTGAGTCAGACAACAGTCTTAGTGAGCAGTAAATTAACTAACAACATACCAAAAGAGCATAAAGGAAAAGGAATAGGAATACAACCCTCCCACTCCAACCTCATTCTACAGTGATAGCCCCCAGACACACACTAAGCAAAAGCAAACATAGTAGAGCATACAATTTAAAGTAAAGCTACTATCACTCGAGTCAAGGGCGATGTTTTCCAAGTACCAAGGCCTAAATCAGATAAGCACCCAGAAAATACCGCTCTTGAGTCCGAATGACGATACAACCAAACATCCATGACTCTGGCTATCACTGTTATCGTTGCTTCGATATCACCGTTAATTGAATGACCGGCACATTCTTTCAGCCGTCCGTCAAGGGCTAATGGAAACCCCGGTTCTAGACATAACTCCCGCACGTCGTCGCAGCCCGTGCCTAGGACTATCGAATCTGCCCAGAGTACTCGACCATCAACAGTTGGCCGTTGGGACTATCGAATCTGCCCAAACGTACTCTTGCTTAGAGCATGCTAGAACCTTCAACAACGATGCTATCCAAGCCTTCTAGTCATCCTCCTCGACGACTATTCTCATATCCATTCATTATCCTCAACTCGAATCATATCACCGAGTTATCAACATGCTTGGAATGATCCCGTCTGGATTAGACCAAGTCTTCATCACATGATTGCCTCGCTTCATTACATCCTCGCAAAGCCTCATCTCATCATCACATCATCAAATCTATGCATAAGAGCTTCATCATCCCGCTACATATGCCACGAGCAGCTTTCCCAATTCAAGAGCCTTTCCCTTAGCTTTTGAATCGTCTTCGGTCTAAATCTAATCATCAATCATCTAGTTCATAACAATCAATCAAATCAAACATCAATCCAAACAATCAAGCATTCAAATATGATCTAAGTAGACAATTATAACAATAATGGCATTTTCGTAATTAAAGAGTTGAAAGTCCAATAAGCATGAAAACATGGATTATATCTCTACAAACTTGATGAATGAACTTGCATAGGTTAACATATGATAAAATGGATATAACATCATCATGAACAATGGATCTATATGGATCTACACATAGGATGAGGAAAATGCATGGAAATCACTATTTTAACACCAAATCGAGCCAACAATCCGATATACTCCTTTGGATCCGTGTGAGAGATAATCACCACTCACCAAATCACCTAAACAACCTCAAATCAATATGCTTCAGATCTGGACAGCGAAGGATCAAGCTTGATCTATCACGAATCCGCTTCAAACGAAGAAATCTCTCTTGAAAAGATGAAGATCTTCAATCTAAGCTTTTGAATCTTCAATCTTGATCTTCGATTTGGATGGATGGAAGCACTAGATTAGAGTGGAGAAAAGAAGTGAAGAAGTGTAGAAGTCGAGCTCTCAAAATGGCAGCACTTCGTCGCTTCAAAATCCGGATCCCAAAAATGAAGAGAAGCTCTCCTATTTATAGCAGAAAATACCCTAAGTCGTAACTCGGCTATCTTCTTAAGTCGCTGCCGACTTAACACTATGCCGACCTACGACCTAAAAACCCCCACGACTTAACAGAGCCTTCGACCTATCAGGGCCTCCGACCTAAATTCTAGACCTATCCAAACCTTACGACCTACGACCTAACTAAAAAGCCCTCACGCGACTTAACGTACCAGGTCTCAACGAGATACAACTGAACTCCTAGGTCGCTCGCGACTTAACACACAGGCTACGACCTAACACCAAGCCAGAACCCAGCGACCTACGACTTAACAGGTTACGACCTAATTCCTTAAGCTTTTACGCGACCTAATCATAAGTCGCGAACAACTGGGATGCGACCTAACTCTACCCAGACTTACGACTTAACTCCTTAAGTCGCTAACTACTACTTAGGTCGTTGCCGACCTAACTACACTAACTCACTAACCCTCTTAAGTCGCTCAACCCTATAGGTCGCTAACTCCTATAGGTCGTCCCAACCGACCTAACAACTTAATTACTAAGTCGCTAACCCGGAACCACTAGGTCGCTAACTTTCCCAGCCGACCTAACACTTAACAAAACTTAGGTCGCTCACAACATTTCCTTAGGTCGCCTAAACCTCTTAAGTCGGTCACGACTCATCACTTAGGTCGGTCACTACCTTAAGTCGGCAACTCGACCCAGACTTATCCTTTAACTTGCTTATCCCCTTAAGTCGCAGATCTTCTCTAAGTCGCTCACGACTTATCTCCTAAGTCGCCAACAACCTTTAGGTCGCGTACGACCTAGGACTTAGACAAATCTGCCTAAAAATCTGAAATGACATGAAAGTGCTAAAATTCCAGATTTTGACGAACATGTCGATCCGTAAAAATACGGGTCGTTACATTCTCTCCCCCTTAGAAATTTCGCCCCCGAAATTCCAAGCAATCAAAAACTATTCTGTACGCCTACCATCCATAGCAATCAACAAACCATGCATCCAATTCTAGCTTAGCGTACAGAATTCTAAGACTTAGAACAAGTTACAATATCACGAGATGAGACGACACCTTAGGGCCATACCTTGAAGAGTTCAGGATGAGCTGCCTTCATCCTCTCTTCCACCTCCCACGTACAGTCGTTATCATCATCACTCCATTGTATCTTGAGCAACTTAACTACCTTTCTCCTAAGCTGTTTCGTGTCGGTTTCAACAACACGAAGCGGCTTACGAGGTCTTCTATTAACTGGATCAACTTCAAAATCTTCATAGCTATCTGCAGAAACTACTGCATTTGAGTCGTGCACATACTTCCGTAGATATGATACATGAAAAACATTGTGCACACCCGACATCTTCTCTGGTAACTCCAATCTGTAAGCGAGCTTTCCAATTCGCTCGATAATCGGGAATGGTCCAACAAATCTCGGAGTCAATTTTCCTTTCTTCCCGAATCGAATAACATTCTTCAGTGGAGAAATCTTCACAAAAACCATATCTCCTACGTCGAATTCCAAATCCTTTCGACGCTTATCGGCATAACTCTTCTGACGATCTTGGGCTGCCTTCATTCGTTGCCGAATGATTTCTATACAATCTGAAGTCTGTCGAATCATCTCTGGCCCAAGTATCAGCTTCTCTCCGGTTTCCAACCAACATGTCGGAGAGTTACACGGTCTTCCATACAATGCCTCATATGGTGCCATACCAATACTTGACTGGTAACTGTTGTTGTACGCAAACTCCACCAAATGAAGGTGATCTTCCCATGATCCTCCGAAATCCAAAACACAAGCTCTGAGGAGATCTTCCAAAACTCGGTTGACTCTCTCAGTCTGACCATCTGTTTGAGGGTGATAAGCTGTACTCAAACACAACTCGGTTCCCAAGACTTCCTGGAAGCTCTTCCAAAATCCACTAGTGAACAATGGGTCTCGATCGCTCACTATACTCTTCGGAATACCATGGAATCGGACTATCCACTTAACATACAACTCAGCCAACTTTGATGCCGTTCTAGTCGATCGAACAGGAATGAATCGTGCACTCTTAGTCAGACGATCCACAATGACCCAAATCCCTTCATTTCCCGTTCTGGTTCTAGGCAATCCATCAATAAAATCCATCGACACTTGTTCCCACTTCCATGTAGGAACTTCTAAGGGCTGAAGCAATCCACTTGGCTTCTTCTGTTCAGCCTTTACCAACTGGCAGTTCATACAATTGGAAATGAAATCTCCAACATCCTTCTTCATGCCTTCCCAGTAATAGGTTCTTTTCATATCCCGATACATCTTATTTCCACCTGGATGAATTGTCAACTTCGAGTGATGACTTTCCTTCAGAACTTCACTTCTCAATTCATCTATATCGGGAACAACTAGTCGTCCTTGCTTCCGGAGCCAACCCTCTCGATCGACCTCGAATCCTTTATCCTTTTCTGGATCCAATCCAGATTCCAATTCACGGATAATCTTGGCAAGCTTATCATCTCGCTTTTGGCTCTCACCAATCCTTTCCACAAGAGTGGGTCTTATCGATAAGTTTGCCAACATCTCAGGTTCCAATTCGCATCTAGGCCTGAAGTCAAATCCTGCCAAATACTCGAGACTCTTCCATTCGGAAAACATGGCTCCCAATCCTGCATGTCTTCGACTTAACGCATCTGCCACTGCGTTACCTTTTCCCGGAGTATAAGCTATACCAAAATCATATGATGCCAAAAACTCTAGCCAACGTTGCTGCCGAAGATTCAAATCCTTTTGGGAGAAAAGATACTTCAACGACTTGTGATCCGTAAACAACTCGAATCGAACTCCCAACAGATAATGTCTCCACATCTTCAGAGCAAATACAATCGCCGCTAACTCCAAATCATGAGTCGGGTAATTCCTTTCATGCGGCTTCAATTGTCGACTGGCATACGCAACAACTTTATCCTTCTGCATTAGCACTGCTCCAAGTCCAGTACCACATGCGTCGGTGTAAACCACCATCTCATCATTCCCACTTGGAATAGTCAAAACAGGAGCACTCGTCAATCTCTCTTTCAGGATTCCGAAAGCTTGCTCACACTTAGCATCCCAACTGAACACTTGGTTCTTTTTCGTCAATCCTGTTAACGGTGTAGCTACCTTGGAGAAGTCTTTGATAAACCGTCGATAATATCCTGCTAATCCAAGAAAACTTCTCACATCTGATGCATTCTTAGGTCTAACCCAATCCTGGATTGCTGCCACCTTAGCAGGATCAACCGCTATTCCATTTCCAGAAATCACATGGCCTAAGAACCTCACTTCACTCTTCCAGAAGTGACACTTCGAAAACTTAGCCTTCAACTGATGTTTCCGCAAGATTCCCAAAACAATACACAAGTGCGTCTTGTGCTCTTCTTCCGTTCTGGAATAAATCAGAATATCATCCACGAACACAAGTACAAACTTGTTCAACTGATCTCTGAACACTCTATTCATAAGATCCACAAAATATGCTGGCGCGTTAGTCAATCCAAACGGCATTACCAGCCACTCAAAGAAACCGGATGGTGTCCTAAAAGCAGTCTTCGGCACACTATCCTTAGCCACTCTCAACTGGTGAAATCCCGTTGCCAAATCCATCTGAGAAAACACCTTAGCTTCGTGAAGCTGATCAAACAAGTCGTCTATCCTCGGCAATGGATACTTGTTCTTCTTAGTCACTTTATTCAGCTCACGATAATCCACACACAATCTCAACGACCCATCTGCCTTGGTTGCAAACACAACTGGTGCACCCCACTCGGACACACTACGCCGAATGAATCCTTTCTGTAAAAGGTCATCAACTTGCACCCTCAACTCCTGCTGTTCCCTAGGCGCCATCCGCCTAAGAGGCATCACAACAGGTCTGGCTCCTTCAACTAGATCTATACGAAACTCGATCTCTCTATGCGGCGGCAACCCTTTGACTTCGTCAAAGACATCCTCGAATCCAATTGCGATTGGCACTAAGGACAGTCCATCCCGTGGAACAACTAGCGAATACATGAAGCTCATGAAGACGCCTTCCTCATGCTTACATCGTATCACAATCTTTCGCCCTTCCACATTCTCGACTGTCACCTCCAACCTTTCGCAATCAACCTTTGCCGCATACTTCCTAAGCCAGTCCATACCCAAGATAATTCCGAACCCCGCAAAGTTTAGAACAAAGCAATCACAAACAAAAGAGCAACCATGACTCGACACAACTAGACCACGGCATAACATACACAAACAAGACGAACCCCCAACAGGATTAGTCACAACCAATGGCCTATCAACAATATCCGGTGCCAAACCTAACCGGCCTACGAGTTCACTACAAACAAACGAATGCGACGCTCCAGTATCAAACAAAACTCTAACTGGAACACCACATAGGAAAAGAGTACCTTGAACAACCACACTCTTTCCCTTCTCTTCAGCAGTAGGAGCTTTTGAAGACGACGGAACAGCTCCTAAAGCATAGGCTTGCACAATCTGCCTGTCCTTTCTCGGTTCTGGACAATTCTTCCTGAAATGCCCTGGCTTGTCACAGTTGTGACACTTCATCGGTGCCTTCGGATTCTTACAATCCTTAGAGAAATGGCCCTTCTGCTGACAATTGTAGCAAGTCACCTCGCCTTTCGGCTTCTTCTGGCCATCCTTACCCTTCTGCTGCTGCTGCTTCCTCTTCTTGTTTCCACCCTGCTGGGGTTTAGACTCTTCCCTGGTCACAGCAACAACAGATCCTTCCTTAGGAAACAGACTCTCATGCCTAAGAGCTTTCTCTACAAGCTTCTCAAATGAATCGTCCAAATGATCCACCAACTGTCTCCCAAGATAACTATCCAAGCCAGTCACAAACTTCTCATTCTTCTGATAAGTAGATTCAATATATGACCAGGCATACTTGGACAAAGCTTCAAACTCAGAAACATACTCAAGAACAGACCTTCCACCCTGCTTGAGCTCTACAAACTTCTTGAACAGAACAGACTTCTGAGCTGTAGAAATGAACTTAGCTTCAAATCTGACTTGGAATTGCTCCCAAGTAATCTCTTCCTCCGCAGTATTGATGGTAATAGAGTTCCACCAATCAGAGGCTCTCCCCTGAAGCTGCCTCGATGCCAACTTCCTCTTAGTTGCATCATCAATTCCCAAATCACCAAAGATCCTTCTACAAGCATCTATCCACCTCTGGACTTCGATTGTTGATTCTGTTCCCAAGAAAACCTTTCCTCCAAGAGCAGTATAGTCCTTACACAACTTAGCAAAGTCCACCGGTTTTGGAGTTTGAACTTGAACTCCAACATCAACCGTCGCTCCCGGAACTGGTATCCTCCTCATGATCGAAGTCATCATAGCTTCGAACATGGCTGCATAATCAGCAGTCTCTTCAGTAGCACGGCCTTCCCTAGCAGCTGGTCTCCCTCTTCGACTCATTCTCAATATCTATAAAAAGGAATGATTAGAACATCTAGAGAAACAACTGCATAAAGGACTCAACTCTACTAAGCTACTATATTATATATAGTATTCATCCATCAAAATACAATTACGTCTCTCATACGTAGTTACGACAGCGAGCGTTGGGTAAAATCGATTAACCAATGCTCTGATACCAAATGTGACGACCGCCCATGACCCCTGCACCGAATCTAAAGATAGAGCGCTGTAAAGTGTGCCAGGCGACCATGGACGATTGTCAAGGTAAGATTAAAACAACAGAGTCTATCGTATTACTCACAGCGCATGGACAAAATACAATAGAACATATGTATAGTGAAGCTTTACAGAACAAAATGACATCATATAAAACTCCATAATAGTTGAATACAAGCATCCACATAGTCAATACTTCAAGCCTCACTACATATCTCTCAGAGAATACAAAACAGCGGAATATCCAGTACATAATAATAAGAAGATAATATGCAACCCTCCAGCTCATCTTCGATATCAGCATCGTGAGAAGAGAACAGCACCTGTCACCTGCTACCTAGTCTGCCCGTCCCGAAATGGACGAACAGCCCAAGGCAATAAGAATTAAAACATAAAGCCTTGAGTCAGACAACAGTCTTAGTGAGCAGTAAATTAACTAACAACATACTAAAAGAGCATAAAGGAAAAGGAATAGGAATACAACCCTCCCACTCCAACCTCATTCTACAGTGATAGCCCCCAGACACACACTAAGCAGAAGCAAACATAGTAGAGCATACAATTTAAAGTAAAGCTACTATCACTCGAGTCAAGGGCGATGTTTTTCAAGTACCAAGGCCTAAATCAGATAAGCACCCAGAAAATACCGCTCTTGAGTCCGAATGACGATACAACCAAACATCCATGACTCTGGCTATCACTGTTATCGTTGCTTCGATATCACCGTTAATTGAATGACCAGCACATTCTTTCAGCCGTCCGTCAAGGGCTAATGGAAACCCCGGTTCTAGACATAAATCCCGCACGTCGTCGCAGCCCGTGCCTAGGACTATCGAATCTGCCCAGAGTACTCGACCATCAACAGTTGGCCGTTGGGACTATCGAATCTGCCCAAACGTACTCTTGCTTAGAGCATGCTAGAACCTTCAACAACGATGCTATCCAAGCCTTCTAGTCATCCTCCTCGACGACTATTCTCATATCCATTCATTATCCTCAACTCGAATCATATCACCGAGTTATCAACATGCTTGGAATGATCCCGTCTGGATTAGACCAAGTCTTCATCACATGATTGCCTCGCTTCATTACATCCTCGCAAAGCCTCATCTCATCATCACATCATCAAATCTATGCATAAGAGCTTCATCATCCCGCTACATATGCCACGAGCAGCTTTCCCAATTCAAGAGCCTTTCCCTTAGCTTTTGAATCGTCTTCGGTCTAAATCTAATCATCAATCATCTAGTTCATAACAATCAATCAAATCAAACATCAATCCAAACAATCAAGCATTCAAATATGATCTAAGTAGACAATTATAACAATAATGGCATTTTCGTAATTAAAGAGTTGAAAGTCCAATAAGCATGAAAACATGGATTATATCTCTACAAACTTGATGAATTAACTTGCATAGGTTAACATATGATAAAATGGATATAACATCATCATGAACAATGGATCTATATGGATCTACACATAGGATGAGGAAAATGCATGGAAATCACTATTTTAACACCAAATCGAGCCAACAATCCGATATACTCCTTTGGATCCGTGTGAGAGATAATCACCACTCACCAAATCACCTAAACAACCTCAAATCAATATGCTTCAGATCTGGACAGCGAAGGATCAAGCTTGATCTATCACGAATCCGCTTCAAACGAAGAAATCTCTCTTGAAAAGATGAAGATCTTCAATCTAAGCTTTTGAATCTTCAATCTTGATCTTCGATTTGGATGGATGGAAGCACTAGATTAGAGTGGAGAAAAGAAGTGAAGAAGTGTAGAAGTCGAGCTCTCAAAATGGCAGCACTTCGTCGCTTCAAAATCCGGATCCCAAAAATGAAGAGAAGCTCTCCTATTTATAGCAGAAAATACCCTAAGTCGTAACTCGGCTATCTTCTTAAGTCGCTGCCGACTTAACACTATGCCGACCTACGACCTAAAAACCCCCACGACTTAACAGAGCCTTCGACCTATCAGGGCCTCCGACCTAAATTCTAGACCTATCCAAACCTTACGACCTACGACCTAACTAAAAAGCCCTCACGCGACTTAACGTACCAGGTCTCAACGAGATACAACTGAACTCCTAGGTCGCTCGCGACTTAACACACAGGCTACGACCTAACACCAAGCCAGAACCCAGCGACCTACGACTTAACAGGTTACGACCTAATTCCTTAAGCTTCTACGCGACCTAATCATAAGTCGCGAACAACTGGGATGCGACCTAACTCTACCCAGACTTACGACTTAACTCCTTAAGTCGCTAACTACTACTTAGGTCGTTGCCGACCTAACTACACTAACTCACTAACCCTCTTAAGTCGCTCAACCCTATAGGTCGCTAACTCCTATAGGTCGTCCCAACCGACCTAACAACTTAATTACTAAGTCGCTAACCCGGAACCACTAGGTCGCTAACTTTCCCAGCCGACCTAACACTTAACAAAACTTAGGTCGCTCACAACATTTCCTTAGGTCGCCTAAACCTCTTAAGTCGGTCACGACTCATCACTTAGGTCGGTCACTACCTTAAGTCGGCAACTCGACCCAGACTTATCCTTTAACTTGCTTATCCCCTTAAGTCGCAGATCTTCTCTAAGTCGCTCACGACTTATCTCCTAAGTCGCCAACAACCTTTAGGTCGCGTACGACCTAGGACTTAGACAAATCTGCCTAAAAATCTGAAATGACATGAAAGTGCTAAAATTCCAGATTTTGACGAACATGTCGATCCGTAAAAATACGGGTCGTTACATTCTCTCCCCCTTAGAAATTTCGCCCCCGAAACTCCAAGCAATCAAAAACTATTCTGTACGCCTACCATCCATAGCAATCAACAAACCATGCATCCAATTCTAGCTTAGCGTACAGAATTCTAAGACTTAGAACAAGTTACAATATCGCGAGATGAGACGACACCTTAGGGCCATACCTTGAAGAGTTCAGGATGAGCTGCCTTCATCCTCTCTTCCACCTCCCACGTACAGTCGTTATCATCATCACTCCATTGTATCTTGAGCAACTTAACTACCTTTCTCCTAAGCTGTTTCGTGTCGGTTTCAACAACACGAAGCGGCTTACGAGGTCTTCTATCAACTGGATCAACTTCAAAATCTTCATAGCTATCTGCAGAAACTACTGCATTTGAGTCGTGCACATACTTCCGTAGATATGATACATGAAAAACATTGTGCACACCCGACATCTTCTCTGGTAACTCCAATCTGTAAGCGAGCTTTCCAATTCGCTCGATAATCGGGAATGGTCCAACAAATCTAGGAGTCAATTTTCCTTTCTTCCCGAATCGAATAACATTCTTCAGTGGAGAAATCTTCACAAAAACCATATCTCCTACGTCGAATTCCAAATCCTTTCGACGCTTATCGGCATAACTCTTCTGACGATCTTGGGCTGCCTTCATTCGTTGCCGAATGATTTCTATACAATCTGAAGTCTGTCGAATCATCTCTGGCCCAAGTATCAGCTTCTCTCCGGTTTCCAACCAACATGTCGGAGAGTTACACGGTCTTCCATACAATGCCTCATATGGTGCCATACCAATACTTGACTGGTAACTGTTGTTGTACGCAAACTCCACCAAATGAAGGTGATCTTCCCATGATCCTCCGAAATCCAAAACACAAGCTCTGAGGAGATCTTCCAAAACTCGGTTGACTCTCTCAGTCTGACCATCTGTTTGAGGGTGATAAGCTGTACTCAAACACAACTCGGTTCCCAAGACTTCCTGGAAGCTCTTCCAAAATCCACTAGTGAACAATGGGTCTCGATCGCTCACTATACTCTTCGGAATACCATGGAATCGGACTATCCACTTAACATACAACTCAGCCAACTTTGATGCCGTTCTAGTCGATCGAACAGGAATGAATCGTGCACTCTTAGTCAGACGATCCACAATGACCCAAATCCCTTCATTTCCCGTTCTGGTTCTAGGCAATCCATCAATAAAATCCATCGACACTTGTTCCCACTTCCATGTAGGAACTTCTAAGGGCTGAAGCAATCCACTTGGCTTCTTCTGTTCAGCCTTTACCAACTGGCAGTTCATACACTTGGAAATGAAATCTCCAACATCCTTCTTCATGCCTTCCCAGTAATAGGTTCTTTTCATATCCCGATACATCTTATTTCCACCTGGATGAATTGTCAACTTCGAGTGATGACTTTCCTTCAGAACTTCACTTCTCAATTCATCTATATCGGGAACAACTAGTCGTCCTTGCTTCCGGAGCCAACCCTCTCGATCGACCTCGAATCCTTTATCCTTTTCTGGATCCAATCCAGATTCCAATTCACGGATAATCTTGACAAGCTTATCATCTCGCTTTTGGCTCTCACCAATCCTTTCCACAAGAGTGGGTCTTATCGATAAGTTTGCCAACATCTCAGGTTCCAATTCGCATCTAGGCCTGAAGTCAAATCCTGCCAAATACTCGAGACTCTTCCATTCGGAAAACATGGCTCCCAATCCTGCATGTCTTCGACTTAACGCATCTGCCACTGCGTTACCTTTTCCCGGAGTATAAGCTATACCAAAATCATATGATGCCAAAAACTCTAGCCAACGTTGCTGCCGAAGATTCAAATCCTTTTGGGAGAAAAGATACTTCAACGACTTGTGATCCGTAAACAACTCGAATCGAACTCCCAACAGATAATGTCTCCACATCTTCAGAGCAAATACAATCGCCGCTAACTCCAAATCATGAGTCGGGTAATTCCTTTCATGCGGCTTCAATTGTCGACTGGCATACGCAACAACTTTATCCTTCTGCATCAGCACTGCTCCAAGTCCAGTACCACATGCGTCGGTGTAAACCACCATCTCATCATTCCCACTTGGAATAGTCAAAACAGGAGCACTCGTCAATCTCTCTTTCAGGATTCCGAAAGCTTGCTCACACTTAGCATCCCAACTGAACACTTGGTTCTTTTTCGTCAATCTTGTTAACGGTGTAGCTACCTTGGAGAAGTCTTTGATAAACCGTCGATAATATCCTGCTAATCCAAGAAAACTTCTCACATCTGATGCATTCTTAGGTCTAACCCAATCCTGGATTGCTGCCACCTTAGCAGGATCAACCGCTATTCCATTTCCAGAAATCACATGGCCTAAGAACCTCACTTCACTCTTCCAGAAGTGACACTTCGAAAACTTAGCCTTCAACTGATGTTTCCGCAAGATTCCCAAAACAATACACAAGTGCGTCTTGTGCTCTTCTTCCGTTCTGGAATAAATCAGAATATCATCCACGAACACAAGTACAAACTTGTTCAACTGATCTCTGAACACTCTATTCATAAGATCCACAAAATATGCTGGCGCGTTAGTCAATCCAAACGGCATTACCAGCCACTCAAAGAAACCGGATGGTGTCCTAAAAGCAGTCTTCGGCACACTATCCTTAGCCACTCTCAACTGGTGAAATCCCGTTGCCAAATCCATCTGAGAAAACACCTTAGCTTCGTGAAGCTGATCAAACAAGTCGTCTATCCTCGGCAATGGATACTTGTTCTTCTTAGTCACTTTATTCAGCTCACGATAATCCACACACAATCTCAACGACCCATCTGCCTTGGTTGCAAACACAACTGGTGCACCCCACTCGGACACACTACGCCGAATGAATCCTTTCTGTAAAAGGTCATCAACTTGCACCCTCAACTCCTGCTGTTCCCTAGGCGCCATCCGCCTAAGAGGCATCACAACAGGTCTGGCTCCTTCAACTAGATCTATACGAAACTCGATCTCTCTATGCGGCGGCAACCCTTTGACTTCGTCAAAGACATCCTCGAATCCAATTGCGATTGGCACTAAGGACAGTCCATCCCGTGGAACAACTAGCGAATACATGAAGCTCATGAAGACGCCTTCCTCATGCTTACATCGTATCACAATCTTTCGCCCTTCCACATTCTCGACTGTCACCTCCAACCTTTCGCAATCAACCTTTGCCGCATACTTCCTAAGCCAGTCCATACCCAAGATAATTCCGAACCCCGCAAAGTTTAGAACAAAGCAATCACAAACAAAAGAGCAACCATGACTCGACACAACTAGACCACGGCATAACATACACAAACAAGACGAACCCCCAACAGGATTAGTCACAACCAATGGCCTATCAACAATATCCGGTGCCAAACCTAACCGGCCTACGAGTTCACTACAAACAAACGAATGCGACGCTCCAGTATCAAACAAAACTCTAACTGGAACACCACATAGGAAAAGAGTACCTTGAACAACCACACTCTTTCCCTTCTCTTCAGCAGTAGGAGCTTTTGAAGACGACGGAACAGCTCCTAAAGCATAGGCTTGCACAATCTGCCTGTCCTTTCTCGGTTCTGGACAATTCTTCCTGAAATGCCCTGGCTTGTCACAGTTGTGACACTTCATCGGTGCCTTCGGATTCTTACAATCCTTAGAGAAATGGCCCTTCTGCTGACAATTGTAGCAAGTCACCTCGCCTTTCGGCTTCTTCTGGCCATCCTTACCCTTCTGCTGCTGCTGCTTCCTCTTCTTGTTTCCACCCTGCTGGGGTTTAGACTCTTCCCTGGTCACAGCAACAACAGATCCTTCCTTAGGAAACAGACTCTCATGCCTAAGAGCTTTCTCCACAAGCTTCTCAAATGAATCGTCCAAATGATCCACCAACTGTCTCCCAAGATAACTATCCAAGCCAGTCACAAACTTCTCATTCTTCTGATAAGCAGATTCAATATATGACCGGGCATACTTGGACAAAGCTTCAAACTCAGAAACATACTCAAGAACAGACCTTCCACCCTGCTTGAGCTCTACAAACTTCTTGAACAGAACAGACTTCTGAGCTGTAGAAATGAACTTAGCTTCAAATCTGACTTGGAATTGCTCCCAAGTAATCTCTTCCTCCGCAGTATTGATGGTAATAGAGTTCCACCAATCAGAGGCTCTCCCCTGAAGCTGCCTCGATGCCAACTTCCTCTTAGTTGCATCATCAATTCCCAAATCACCAAAGATCCTTCTACAAGCATCTATCCACCTCTGGACTTCGATTGTTGATTCTGTTCCCAAGAAAACCTTTCCTCCAAGAGCAGTATAGTCCTTACACAACTTAGCAAAGTCCACCAGTTTTGGAGTTTGAACTTGAACTCCAACATCAACCGTCGCTCCCGGAACTGGTATCCTCCTCATGATCGAAGTCATCATAGCTTCGAACATGGCTGCATAATCAGCAGTCTCTTCAGTAGCACGGCCTTCCCTAGCAGCTGGTCTCCCTCTTCGACTCATTCTCAATATCTATAAAAAGGAATGATTAGAACATCTAGAGAAACAACTGCATAAAGGACTCAACTCTACTAAGCTACTATATTATATATAGTATTCATCCATCAAAATACAATTACGTCTCTCATACGTAGTTACGACAGCGAGCGTTGGGTAAAATCGATTAACCAATGCTCTGATACCAAATGTGACGACCGCCCATGACCCCTGCACCGAATCTAAAGATAGAGCGCTGTAAAGTGTGCCAGGCGACCATGGACGATTGTCAAGGTAAGATTAAAACAACAGAGTCTATCGTATTACTCACAGCGCATGGACAAAATACAATAGAACATATGTATAGTGAAGCTTTACAGAACAAAATGACATCATATAAAACTCCATAATAGTTGAATACAAGCATCCACATAGTCAATACTTCAAGCCTCACTACATATCTCTCAGAGAATACAAAACAGCGGAATATGTTAAATTCATTTATTTACAAATGTGAACTCATTTGTTCATTCACAATTTCATTTCTTTTCAATTTGAATCTTATTACAAATCAACTTTCACTTTATTTAATTGATTCATTTATACTTTCTTTAATTTAACTTCATCCTTTAAGTTAAATTTATTCTATCAAAATTCAAATTGTATAAGTTATCAACTCATTTATTATTCCATTAATGAATTTTATTTTCAAATACTCTCTCTGGAATTGTATTTCCAATTATAAATTACATTTACAATTTACATTTTACAAATCTCATTTGTATATGAATTCAATTCCTCATCTTTCAATCCATATTTATAAATTTCATTTGTTAAATGAATTTATCTTCAAATCTTTGGTTATATCATTTTATTTCTTATTTGTTTATCATATAACAGTGATAATATTCAACATTATTTCTTCCTAACAACCAAGCACCCATATACTATGATAATTCATAGAAAATCATTTCTTTTCTATACAAAAATAGTTTTGGGTAAAATTATTTCATTTACCCTATTTTAAAACAATACTGTGTCAGTTTATCTTGTTTAAGAGTTTAGAAACCCCTATCGATTACAGTTAGCTAGACTGCACCAACCAGAATCTATAAACAATCAACCGATACGTCAACACAATACAAAACAAATTTATATTCACTAACAAATACGTGCTCATATCTATTATTACACTCACACTCATTCTAGAGTACTGTTGACTCTATCTATAATGAGTAACATGCAACAGAGCAGGGTTGTCGCTTAACCGGATGCTCTGATACCAAATGTAAGGATTGGTAGGCTTTTCAACCATCCCTACAACGGCATACACTGGTAGGCTTTGCAACCATCCCAGCCCCACCGTGGCTTACACAGGTAACTCGCAAGTGCTTTTACGGCCAGCCTCTCGACTGCATAACCAACCCATCCCTCTCAGGGACATGTAGGGGTAAGAGTCTCCCGTTCGCCACCAAACCGCGAAGCGAGAACCCCCCATCATGTTGTAATATAGCAAATGCGATCCATATCGTCGTATTATTATTCGGAATGGGTTATCTAACATAAAGATCCTTTCCCGGCTAAACCGAATAATAAGCGTTTGTTTTAAAAACAATTCAAGTGCCATTTCAAAGGCAAATATTGATAGTCGGTTATTTAACTATCAACAATATTCACAACAATCATCAGATTCAAATAATTTTCCCAAATTATTAAATTTCAAATATCTTCCCGATATATGGTTTATACTTCAAACATTTGAAAACAAATTCCAAATCACATTCATTTAAACCACTTAAATAAATCCTTATCGATTTATTTCAAATTTACATCCCAATCAGTAAATTTATTTCCACACTTCATCACTTTGAAAGCCGATTCCAAATCATATTTTCCACACTTTAAAAATAAATCAATGTTTATTTTTTTAAAACAAATTTCCCTTTCCTTTATAAATTCTATTCGGAATTTACATTCTCAAATATCCACTCATATACGATTTTCAAAATCGTTTTCCAAAGATTCACTTTCAAACACCAAATCAATTTTCAAATTGATTTCTCAATTTATTTCAACACCGAATCAATTACAAATTGATTTCAAAATTTATTTCCAAATGCTAAATCATTTTACAAATCGATTTCCAAGTTTATTTCAAAAGAACAAAACATTGCAATTTATTTCTAAGTTTATCTCCAAATAACAAACCATTTGCAAATCGACTTCCAAGTTCATTTTTCAAACACTAAATCAATTTCAAATAAATTTTCCAATGATTTATTTTCCATTACCAAATTAATTACAAACTTGATTTCTAAATTTATTTTCAACTCCAAATAAATTTCCAAATCGATTTCTCAAAGGTTCATTTTTCCAATACCAAATCAATTTCAAAATGATTTCTAAAAGTTTATCACTTTTTAAATAAATTCCTTTGTTCTTTCCAAATTATTTGAAATTCCATTTTTAAATGAATTCTTCAACTTTTGAAACAATATTATTCAAAACTCATTTTTCTCCATATTTTGGAATTTATTCGGTAAGATTTCGAAAATCAAAATTTAATACTTTAAAATTCCTTCTTTCAATAAATTCAATTCTTAAAAATAAATTCATTTAAAATTTTCCACTTTAATTTCAAAATCCAATTTATATTCATTTCTGGTATCCAACGATACCAAAAATATATTCGGCTAAATTTTAGCCTTCAACAATTACAATTATCAATAAATCATCCACAGATTATCAATAATCACATCATTCACATATGAAATAATATTCAAACAATTTGAGGAATCCAGTTGGATCCCTCCAACCTGTTTCCCTGCATCCACAGATGTTAGCAAAATACCAATTCCACTTCGAGGTGGAATATCGTGGTATATGGGATTTTATAAAAATATCATCCGCTATTATGCGACGCAATAGGGTCTCATCCGCTATATAATGCGGGAAATCACAACTGCAATATATACATATGCCAATATATATATATATATATATATATATATATTGCTATATATATAGATATATCCTACTATATCTAATTGGTATAATGTGAAGACCCTGAAGTCGGCCTTCGAAAATCGGCACCCGTACTTCACTTGTACTCAAAATGCCGTAGATTCAAACGCCGAATCTGGTTCTCCAGAGCTTATAACAACATTAAGTATAACAACACAACGGAAGAAAAAGAATATATCAATATATATAACATTGATACAATGACAGATACAAAAATCTGATACAATATGATACAACAGAATGATACAACAGATATCAATATACATCAGAGATATGATACAAGAAATAGCAGCGGAAAAGAAAACGATAACATCAGCAGCGGATAATCTCCATCTTCAAAGCACCAATCCAGAAATAGCTCAAACTCCCAATAACGAGGCACAAAGATAAGCAAGTGCAGTCCATATCCAAAGACTGAACTAGCTCCATAAAATCTACTAATTCTGACTATCTGAAAAACCCAACTCTAGACTGCCCGTGTAGAAAAATTTTGAGCACCCAGAGTTTAGGAAAGAAACAATAAACTCCGGATCAGTCATGGGACTGGTGTGAGCAACAAAAACAGTTTATCTTTAAAATCAAATAGCAGAGAATTTTAAAGTCAATTCGCAATGCTTTTAGAAAATGAAACTACCATAAGACCTCCCGCCACACACACAATGCAAACGCAGAATTGGAGGAGATTTCTTCTTATGAAGGTCAAAGATGCTTACTACGCAAAATCATTGGATTATTATTATTAGCGCATAGTGTAGGAAAACATTTAGAAAATACAATATTAATCTTAGCCAGCATAGACATTTCGAACTATGCCTACTATAGCTACCATCTAAACAGTGGGGCGCCACCATAAGTAAATGGCAGGTTCTACAACTAAAACCGTACAAGTTCCGTATTGGGAAATGGATTTCCAACAAATGGTCAAGCTAAGGAACTTCCTTTCCTACTGCCACATGGGATCGCCTCTGGCTGGACGTCCCGAGAGATAAACTGCTCTCTGGCAACACAAGGCCGGGTTACCCCTGTAACTAGGTAACTCACGAATATGCCATCCCCTGGTCCTTTGGGACCTTTATCCGAGCGCTCGGTAACAACATCACACATAATAAATAAAGTGTGTCCACATGAGTAAGTATCTGGGCTCCATACCATGATACCACCCCTTTCCAGAAGGAAATGACATACCATAAAGGGCGCGACCCTCATAACCTTGCCGCAACATTCCTGTTTCGACCATTTCCGGGTTGTGAGGCCCTGACGAAGTCTCGTCCACAAAGCTACGCTTTATACAAAAGCTATGCTTTGGGTCAAAAAAATGATCAAAGTAATGATCACAAAGATAAATGATCAAACAAATGATCATATCACAAATGATCAAACAATGATCATTTCACAGCAACACTCAGCATGTCACATTACCAAATTGGGAATATATCACTGATAAATTTCAACTACATAACCTCTGAGCTCGTACGTCTCAGAGAAGGGTGTTAAGCTAAGAGAATAAATTCTCCGCCACCAACAGAAATGTATTTGAAAGAAATCTGCTTTATATCTCAAAGTGTAATGTCAGACATGTAACCATACAAGTCTGTTCCGGGTTCGAACAGAACCGAAGGCACTTCCGAAGAAGTCCTTGCAATCCAGGTATTCACAATCCTGATCGAACTCCCCATCACTTAGGAAATCTCTATACCGGAGCAACTTAGTGCAAAGACAATCGAAAGGTCATCCTAACGTTCTCGCAAACACTCGGTCTTCAACACCGGTCTTCAAATGCGATCCATATACGACGTATCATTATTCGGAATAGGTTATGTGGCACAAAGATCCTTTCCCGGCTAAACCGAATAATGAGCGCAATATTTAAAAATATATGGATATTGGGATTTCAATTAAGTCACAACTTAAACCCAAATTTTCTTTTCAAATGGTTTAAAAAAAATACCATTTCAAATCTTTAAACAAAAAGATTCATTTTAACAACCTTCAATGGTTTAAACAATTTCCACACTTTAATCTTTTAAACAAAAGATTCATTCACAGATTTTCCGAATCAATTTCCATTTTAATTTGGTTAACTCGTTAAATCTTTAAAACAAAGATTTAACTTATAGCTTTCAAAACAATTTCATTTCAATTTGTTTAAACAAATCATCATTTTAAATCTGTTAAAAATAAACAGATTCAATTCATAGCTTTCAAAAAGAATTCATTCATAAGTTGAAAAACCATTTTTCAATTCAATCTTGAAATTCCTTTAATTAAACTGGAATTTCTTTTCTTATCTGAAAGCTTTTATCATTTGAAAACAAACAGTTTTCATTTCGGAAAATTCAATTTTATTTACACGAGTTAAAGCCCTTGAATTAATTTCAAATTCCCAAATCAATACATTTAAATTGGTTTAACCCATATATAACTAGTATAACATCTTTAATCCATAGTTTCAAATCACAGAATTCAATTTCAAACTTGAATTCAAATTTAAATCAAATTATTTAAATTTTCAAAACTTGATTAAGTTATTCAAAATAACTTTTATCTTTGAAATTCCATTTCAAAAGCTTTTCACTTAAAACCCAATCCATTTCCAAAATCAATTGAAACTAAAATTTCAATCTCAAAAATATCAAATTAAATCATCTGTGACTTAACCGATTTCCTCGTGAAATCCATATTTGTGTGTGTATGATGTAGTCCAGGGGTTTCACACACAATAGTGCAACATCATTCAATCATCATAGATCAGAATACAGAAATATAGTTGATAAGCGGTATTAACTATCACGCTTATCGTTCATTCACAGATCACAAATATATAAAGGTCACAGATAATAAATTACAGGTCACAACACAAATCAGGATATATCACAAAGCATCACAAATCAGGGATATCAAACAGTCAAATCATCCAATAGAATCCAAATGTTCATAAGTAAGATCAATTTATGTTGTCTGATTAATTCAAATCAGATTAATTTCTTATGAATTACTAATCCTGGTTAATCAACATCGATAAATTACAAATTATTTTGATTAATTATTCTTTAATCATTTATTAATTAACCATTTATAATAAATTAATTAACCTTTAATTATAATTCATCAACCTTTAATTATTAAATAATTACCCTTTAATTATTTAATTCACCATTTAATTAATTATCTTTAATTAATAAATTAACCCTTAATTAATTAATTACCACTTAATTAATAAAATTCCAACAAGTGATCATCCCTAACCACTTACATTAATTAATTTATCTTTGATTTATTATCTTCAAATTAATTGCTTTAATTTATTAACCATATTAATTAATTATCTTTTCACTAATCGTTTTATAAATTAATCAACTTTAATCATTAAATAAATTATCCTTAATCACTTATTGCTTAATCACTTGATTTATCAATTTTAATCATCAATTTAGTATCTTTTAATTACTTAATTAATTAACCTTCAATCATTAATTAAATAACCCTTAATAAATTATCCTTTATTAATTACACTAAGTAATTAGCTTTTAATTTAATTACACCAAGTAACTAACTTTTAAATCAATTAACTTTGAAAACTTAAACCCATACCCGATTTATTTTCAAATTAAAACATGTTTCCTTTACAATTTGAAAACCTAGTATTTTTTATATAAAACCCGAGCCCAAAGCAGATTTACTCGAGCCAAAAACCCATTTACCCGAGCCAGATTCAAAAATACCCGAGCAAACTTCTCTTATATATTTTTCTTTGTGTTTGATTTTAATTTCTTAAAGCCTGGACAACTCTCGCGTACAACACGAATACGAACCCGAGACCAACCCCATATTTCCCGAGACCTTCTTCGTGTCTGCTTCGTCTTCTCAACCCAACAGCCAACAAAACAACCCATTGACACACCCTGACACACGCGATGGCCACTGTGCACATGCACAATCTCGCCGGTGAACTTCGACCGACCTCGACGTTCTCGATCCATCGACGAACACCACAATAACCCTCCCCGATCGTCAACAAGCTCGAATAGGCACTTGATCAAAATCGAGCACCACTCACCCCATTCGAACCTAACCACTGATCTAAAAATCAATTCGCAAACATCACCGACCACCAGGAGCTTCGAGCTTCACGCCGCATCTTCGTCAACCACCCAGCTGCCATTTCCCCAAAGTTCATGCAACTCGACGCACATACGAAACCGCGGTGATCAAAATCCTGACCACCTCAAAACTAGGTTTAGGAATGAAAACTTCTCGTCGTTGTCGCCATAGTGGACTGGACCACTTCCGGCTATTTTTTCCATCATCGCCATGGACTCCTCCGCCTCCACGCGAAATTCCGGCCTCGGCTGAGCTTCCGATCGCCTGAACTTGATCAAAATTCGATTTTTGATCAATATGGAACTGCTCTTCAACCTTACTTCTAAAAATCACCATACCTGGCTTAAAAATCATATTTGTACATGAGGGTTCAGATTATATATATGTCACTTACATGTTTAAATTGAGTAAGTACAGGTGCGGTGGCTACCGTTCGGTTGATTTGGTTGCGCTAAAATGCTAATAAATAACTACTTTGCTTAAAAATGCTAAAAAGGTACGCCTACACAATAAAAATAGGAAATATGAACTGTTTTTCTGCTTTTCCGGCCGGGTGGGTCGATGTATACATATTTACGTCTATTGTGATCCTACTACGATCGAACCGTGCAAAGGAGACGCTGGCGAATTTTTCTGGAAATTTAAGGCGTTAGAAAATTTTCGGGAAATTTTGGAAATTTTTGTTAATGAAAAGTTGATTTCTAAATTGTAATGAAAATATACGAATTGAACTAAAAAGTGGAAACCATTGTTTTGGTTGAAGTTAAAGGTTTTGGAAAAGGTGAATATAAAATTTTCACGAAGTGGATTTTGGAAAGTTAATAGATTTTGTGAATTTTTCTTACTTGGTAATTTAGAGGACGAAATTCTTTTAAGGGGGGAAGTTTGTAACGACCCAGAATATCTGACATTTGAAATTGGAATATTTAATTTATTTTAAATATTAATAAGTGAACTTAATAAGTCGAATAATTTATTTTTCGAATAACTGGATTTAATAGGATAATTAAATCGATAATTTAATAGTTGAAATTCCAGAAATAATTGAAATCTGGATTAAATGTGAAGGAAAATGATTTATAAAGTTATATTAAATCATATTGGGGTTATAGTAATATTAGAACTTTTAAAATTGAATTTAAAGTAAATTTGTGAAAATTGAATATTTTAATATTTAATCGACTAGTGAAATTAGCCATTTTTGGGACAGTCTCAGAATTGGACGAAACTAGTTCCATTGTATCCGTAATAGTTTGTTATTATCAGATTTCAATTTTCGTAGCAATCGGAGTTGTCGTTTGACCGTGGCAGCTCGAAACGCATCGAAATTGTTTTAATATTAATTTGGCGAGTTAAAATAGTCATTATTCAAACAGTCTCGGATTCTGACGAAACCCATTTCGTCTGATCCGTAATGTGATATTATTGTAAGTTTTCAAATTTCGTGTCAATCGGATTTATCATTTGTCCGGGGCAAGCCAATACGCATCGGAATCGGTTTAAATCGATTTGATTTAAATTTGACTGTTTATTTCTGTAACTCTCACATACGACCGAATTAGCTCCCGAAACACGTTCCATTATGTTCGGAACGCGGGGTAAACCTTACGAATGCCAGGCGGCACGTGTGATTTGGAGATCGTTTGAAAAAGTCGTTTTAAAATAAATTTAATATTATTTATATACGTATATATATACGTTCACAAGGGGAAACCCTAGTCTATTATCTTCAGCCGCCACTTTAGATTTCAATGGCTGAAAAATTTCGAAACTTCCTCCTCTATTATCTCCAAATCTACAAACAATTAGCAAAAGTCGTCAACTACAAAGTTGTAGAGGACGATGAGAGCTTCAAATCCATACGGAGATGATCGAAAACGGAGCAACGGATCAATGGGAAATCGAGCTCGAACCTGCTGCGTTTTTCATGTTTTTCGAGGCCAAAGGCAGGGCCGAGCTTCACATGCTTTATGGTGGTGGTAGTGCTCACGAAGGGCTTTCGTATGAAGGTCTTTGATCGTCTTCAAGTTGCTCGGTTTGGTCGTGAAAATTCAAAAACAAACAGCGGCTATGGGTTTCATTGTCTGGAAGAGAACGTGAAGGGAAGAAGCTTGCGTGAGAGGCCCAGATCTGATCTTGAAATTATGAATGACCCAGATCTGATGAGGTTTAAAAATTGAAATAAAATTGTAAATTAAATTATATTATAATGTGAACTTGAGTTATATAAATGAAATTCAACTTTATTTGTAAAAATGAATTAGCAATTGAATTAATGAATGAATGGATTGAATGTTAATCAATCTAATGTGAATGAATTGATATGAAACAATGGATGTTTGGATTATATTTGATGTTAAATTGTTTGACATCTTTGATGTGTGCTACTTTGTGATATATTCTGATTTGTGTGTGATTTGTGATCTATTTATCTGTGATCTGGGAATGAAGATAAGCGTTATAATTTATACCGCTTATCAATTATATTGTTATATTTGATCTGTGATGATTGAATGCTGTTGCACTATTGTGTTAAACCTTTGGACTACACAATACACACACAAATGTGGATTTCACGAGGAAATCGGTTAAGTCACAGATTTTTATCAATTTTGGAAAATTGAGTTTTTAATCCAAAATAGTTTTGGAATTGGAATTGAAGGTTTTTGAAATGAGTTTTCAAAAGAAATAAAAGTTATTTTAAATAACTTAATAGAATTGGAATTTAAATCATTTGATTTAAGTTTGAATTTGATATTTTGAAATTGAATTCAATGAATTGGGAATTTTGGTTTAAAAGATTTTATAAGTATAAAAGGTATTTATATGGATTTTTAACCATTTGAAATATGGTTTTGGAAATTTAAATTTATATTCAAGTTTTATACTTGAATGGCTTTAACCTGTGTAAATATAACCAGTTTTTCCCAAACCGAAAACTATCCGTTTTGCAAATGATAATAGCTTTCATAAAGTGTAAAGATTTCCAATTTTGTATTGAAAACAATTCAAGTTGAAATGAAATTGTAAATAATTTGGAAAGCTATGAATTAACCCTTGTGAAGATGATTAAACTTTATTTTGAAATAAAAGTGTATTTCAAAAGATGTATCTTTTATATTGTAAAAGACTTGAATTGTGAATAGTTTTGAAAGCTACAAATTAAATCTTAACTTTAAGATTTAATGGGTTAATTCAAATTGAAATGGAAATTGATTTGGAAATCTGTAAACGAAACTTTGTGAAATAAATCTTTTTGTTTAAAGATTTAAAATGGTAATTTGTTAAACCATTTGAAAGAAAGGATTTGGGTAATAAGTTGTGACTTAATTGAAATCCTATATCCATATGTTTTTAATATAAGCGCTCACTATTCGGGTTAGCCGGGAAAGGACCTTTGTGTCGTATAACCCATTTTGAATTTGTGATACGACGATATGGATCATATTGAAGACCGGTGGTGAAGACCGAGTATTTGTGAAAACGATAGGATGACCTATCGATTGTCTCTGCACCGTTAGCTATGGTATAGAGATTTCCTTTGTGATGGGAAGTTTTATCGGGATTGTGAATATCCGGATTTGCAAGGGCTTCTTTGGAGGTGCCTTCGGTTCTGTTCGAACCCGGAACAGACTTGTATGGTTACGTGTCTGACATTACGTTTTGAGATGTAAAGCTGATTTCTTTCAAATACATTTTTGTTGGTGGCAGAGAATTTATTCTCTTATCTTAACACCCTTCTCTGAGACGTACGAGCTTAGAGGTTATGTAGTTGAAGGTTATCAGCGATATATTCCCAATTTGGTAATGTGACATGCTGAGTGTTGCTGTGAAATGATCATTGTTTGATCATTTGTGATATGATCATTTGTTTGATCATTTATCTTTGTGATCATTACTTTGATCATTTGTTTGACCCAAAGCATAGCTTTTGTATAAAGCGTAGCTTTGTGGACGAGACTTCGTCAGGGCCTCAACAACCCGGAAATGGTCGAAACAGGAATGTTGCGGCAAGGTTATGAGGGTCGCGCCCTTTAGGGTATGTCATTTCCTTCTGGAAAGGGGTGGTATCATGGTATGGAGCCCAGATACTTACTCATGTGGACACACCTTATTTATTATGTGTGATGTTGGTTACCGAGCGCTCGGATAAAGGTCCCAAAGGACCGGGGGATGGCATATTCGTGAGTTACCTAGTTACAGGGGTAACCCGGCCTTGTTGGCAGAGAGCAGTTTGTCTCTCGGAGCGTCCAGCCAGAGGAGTTTCCTACGTGGCATAGGAAGTTCCTTAGCCTGACCATTTGTTGGAAAATCCATTTTCCAATACGAACCTTGTACGGTTTTAGTTGTAGAACCTGCCATTTACTTATGGTGGTCACCACTGTTTAGATGGTAGCTATAGTAGGCATACGATTCTGGTCGTATGTTGGCTAAGATTAATATTATACTTTTGAAATGTTTTCTACACTATGCACTAATAATAATAATCCAATGATTTTGCGTAGTAAGCATGTTTGACTATCATAAGAAGAAATCTCCTCCAATTCTGCGTTTGCATTGTGTGTGTGGCGGGAGGTCTTATGGTAGTTTTATTTTCCAAAAGCATTGCGGATTTCAATGTTAAAAAAAATTCTTTTGTTGTGTGTTTTAAAGATAAACTGTTTTAGTTCTCACACCAATCACCATGACTGACCTGGAGTTTATTGTTTCCTTCCTAAACTCTGGGTGCCCATCATTTTCCACACGGGCAGTCTAGAGTTAGATTATCAGGTCATTCTGGATTCAGGAGATGCTGTGGAGCTTAGCGGCGAGCTGGATGACGAGACGTACCACTTGTATATGATATTATTTATTCCGCTGTGTATTCTATATGAGGACAAGTTATATAACTGTCCAGTGTTGTATATTGTTGTTGTAAACTCTGAAGATGATGTGATGTATAAAATGATATAGTTCTTTGATTTAAAGATTATTCATTTATCTATTATATGTTGTTCCGCTGCGAATGTGAGATTCTGATATTGTTTCTGTGTTCTTTTTCTTTCTTTTTCTTCTGTTTTCTTCTACCTCTTCTTTTTCTCCATAACAATTCGATTTTCCGGCATTCGATTGCTCGACAGCTGATACAGTGAATGTATTAATGTTGATTTTCGAGCGACGAAAAATCCCGTTCGTTACATTAATGTAAAGGTCCGAAAATAGTGGTATACAATGGTAGGCTTTGCAACCATCCCAGCCCCACCGTGGCTTACACTGGTACCTCGCATTTACTTTTACGGCCAGCCTCTCGACTGCATAACCAACCCATCCCTCTCAGGGATATGTAGGGGTAAGAGTCTCCCGTTCGCAACCAAACCGTGAAGCGAGAACCCCCCTATCATGCTGTAATATAGCAAATGTGATCCATATACTATAATAATTCATAGAAAATCATTTCTTTTCCATACAAAAATATTTTTAATCGGCTTAAAAATCGAGATTCAACATTTTTACCCAATTACCATAATTAAATTCAGAAATTTAATTGCCAAATTCCATTTTGATATTTGAACATCTCGCGAAACCCTAGCTCTACCATTTGCCTCGACATCGCGACGAAGCTCCACGCCCTTAGGCTAGTGCCCATGCGATTCCAATCGCTCGCCTGCTCCCAGCTTCGTCGATCGAGCCTCGAGATCGAACGTGCATCATCGCGTTGCTCGCCGCTCCACTTCCCAGCTCCCCCACTCGTGCGCTTGGACTCGCGATGCTCGACTTTGTCGGCTAAACGTGGGTTTTGATTTCGCTTTTGTTTTAATTTTTGGAAGAGGAAAAACTGTCACCGTTTCCTTAACGAATTTTTTTTACAGTAAAGGAATTCACTGTTAATTATAGTAAATATATATGTGTAGTTTCAGAAAATAAAATATGTATACATATTTTAGATATTACTTTAAATTTATGGATTGAGTGATTACTTGTTTAATCTACTTATTAAAAGTCTTTTTGATACTAAAAGATATTTTAAATGAAAATAGTTTAAATCCAATTATTAGTAAATTAAATTTATTAAATAGTAATGGCTTATTCGAGTTAATTCAAATATTAATTAATCGTCTAACATTTATACAAGGTCTATAAATCGAGAGAATGATCTGGAATGGAAATGGGATTGCAAAATAAAAGCAAGGTGAGATCTTCTCACTCAAATGAAAGTTTAATTTGCAGTTATTGATTGCTGTTTGGTTGTGATATTAGATATAGTAGGATATATCTATATATAGCAATATATATATATATATATTGGCATATGTATATATTGTAGTTGTGATTTCCCGCATTATATAGCGGATGAGACCCTATTGCACCGCATAATAGCGGATGATATTTTATAAAAACCCATATACCACGATATTTCACCTCGAAGTGGAATTGGTATTGTGCTAACATCTGTGGATGCAGGGAAACAGGTTGGAGGGATCCAACTGGATTCCTCAAATTGTTTGAATATTATTCCATATGTAAATGATGTGATTTATTGATAATCTGTGGATGATTTATTGATAATTGAAACTGTTGAAGGCTAAAATTTAGCCGAATGTATTTTTGGTATCGTTGGATACCAGAAATGAATATAAATTGGATTTTGAAATTAAAGTGGAAAATTTTAAGTGAATTTATTTTTAAGAATTGAATTTATTGAAAGAAGGAATTTTTAAAGTATTAAAATTGATTTTCGAAATCTTACCGAATAAATTCCAAAATATGGAAAAGATATTCATAAATGAGTTTTGAATAATATTGTTTCAAAAGTTGAAGAATTCATTTAAAAAATGGAATTTTGAATAATTTGTAAAGAACAAAGGAATTTATTTAAAAGTGATAAACTTTTAGAAATCAATTTGAAATTGATTTGGTATTGGAAAATGAACCTTTGAGAAATCGATTTGGAAATTTATTTGGAGTTGAAATAAATTTAGAAATCAAATTTGTAATTAATTTGGTGATGGAAAATAAATCATTTGAAAATTTATTTGAAATTGATTTAGTATTTGAAAAATGAATTTAGAAGTCGATTTGCAAATGGTTTGTTATTTGGAAATAAACTTAGAAATAAATTGCAATGTTTTGTTCTATTGAAATAAAATTTAGAAATCAATTTGTAATTGATTCGATATTGAAATAAAATTAGAAATCAATCTGGAATTTGATTTTGGGGTTAAAAAATGAATATTTGGGAATGTAAATTCAACAATGGAAATTATGAAATGAAAGGGGAATTTGTTTTAAAAATAAACGCTGATTTATTTTTAAGTGTGGAAATAAATTTACGGATTTGGAACGAAAATTTTAAATAAATCGATAAGGATTTATTAAATTGGTTTAAATGGACCATTTTGAAATGGAAGTGTATTTTCCTTGAAAACCCAAGTATATTCCAAAGTAGCTTTTAAAATATAAATTAAAAGTTCTAAGTGGGTATTTAAAAGATATATTTGGAAATATATTCCGTGTAAGGAAAAGTGATTTGAAATTTATTTTCACAGTGTTGAAGTGTGGAAAAATATATATCTTGTAAAGATATTTTGAAAATAAATAATTTGGGAAAATTATTTGAATCTGATGATTGTTGTGAATATTGTTGATAGTTAAATCACCGACTATCAATATTGCCTTTGAAATGGCATTTGAATTTGTTTTTAAAATAAACGCTTATTATTCGGTTAAGCCGGGAAAGGACCTTTGTGTCAGATAACCCATTCTGAATAATGATACGACGATATGGATCGCATTGAAGACCGGTGGTGAAGACTGGGTGTTTGTGAAAACGATAGGATGACCTATCGATTGTCTCTACACCGTTAGCTACGGTATTGAGATTTCCTTTGTGATAGGAAGTTTTATCGGGATTTTGAATATCCGGATTGCAAGGGCTTCTTCGGAAGTGCCTTCGGTTCTGTTCGAACCCGAAACAGACTTGTATGGTTACATGTCTGACATTACGTTATGAGATATAAAGCAGATTTCTTTCAAATACATTTCTGTTGGTGGCGGAGAATTTATTCTCTTAGCTTAACACCCTTCTCTGAGACGTACGATCTCAGAGGTTATGTAGTTGAAATTTATTAGCGATATATTCCCAATTTGGTAATGTGGCATGCTGAGTGTTGCTGTGATGATGATCATTTATTTGATCATTTGTGATCAAAGCGTGGCTTTGTGAAAAAGCGTAGCTTTGTGGACGAGACTTCGTCAGGGCCTCACAACCCGGAAATGGTCGAAACAGGAATGTTGCGGCAAGGTTATGAGGGTCACGCCCTTTAGGGTATGTCATTTCCTTCTGAAAAGGGGTGGAATCATGGTATGGAGCCCAGATACTTACTCATGTGGACACACTTTATTTATTATGTGTGATGTTGGTTACCGAGCGCTCGGATAAAGGTCCCAAAGGACCGGGGGATGGCATATTCATGAGTTACCTAGTTACAGGGGTAACCCGGTCTTGTTTGGCAGAGAGCAGTTTGTCTCTCGGGACGTCCAGCCAGAGGCGATCCCATTCGGCATTAGGAAAGGAAGTTCCTTAGCCTGACCATTTGTTGGAAATCCATTTCCCAATACGGAACTTGTACGGTTTTAGTTGTAGAACCTGCCATTTACTTATGGTGGTCACCATTGTTTAGATGGTAGCTATAGTAGGCATAAGATATTGGTCGTATGCTGTCTAAGATTAATATTATACTTTCAAAATGTTTTCTACACTAGACATTAATAATAATAGTCCAATGATTGGCGTAGTAAGCATCTTTGACTATCATAAGAAGAAATCTCCTCCAATTCTGCGTTTGCATTGTGTGTGTGGCGGGAGGTCTTATGGTAGTTTCATTTTCCAAAAGCATTGCGAACTAATTTTATTTTCTTTGTGAAAATAACTATTTTACAATCTCACACCAGTCACCATGACTGACTCGGAGTTTATTGTTCCCTTCTAAACTCTGGGTGCCCATAATTTTCCACACGGGCAGCCTAGAGTTATTTTTATCAGGATATTCTGGATATTCTGGAGCTTTGGGGATAAGCTGGATGGCGAAGCGTACTACCGTACTTAGTTATTATTTCCGCTGTGTATTCTTTATGGGGACAGGTTTATATAACTGTCCATTGTTGTATTAAGTTGTATATTGACTCTGACTGATGTATGTATAAACTGATATAGTTCTTTGTTTAAAAGATTATTGATTTATCTATTATATATTGTTCCACTGTGAATGTGAGATTCTGTTATTGTTTCTGTTTCTGTGTTTCTTCTTTCCTTTTCCTCTGTCTTCTTCTACCTCTTCTTCTAACCCTAATGGATCGGTTTTCCGGCATTCGATTGCATGGCATTCGATACAGTGGACGTATTAATGTCGACTTTCGAGCGTCGAAAAATCGTGTCGTTACATGTGGTATCAATTGTATAAAATTGTTTATACAAGGTTTAAAATTGAGAATCAAGCTGGAAATGAAAATGGATTGCAAAATAAAGGTGAGATCTTCTCACTAGAATGTAAAGTTGATTTTACAGTTATTGATTGATTGATTTCTGTTTGGATGTGATATTAAATATAGTAGGATATATCTATATATAGCAATATATATTGGCATATGTATATATTGCAGTTGTTGATTTCCCGCATTATATAGCGGATGAGACCCTATTACGCCGCATAATAGCGGATTGATACTTTTATAAATCCCATATACCGCGATATTCCACCTCGAAGTGGAATTGGTATTGTGCTAACATCTGTGGATGTAGGGAAACAGGTTGGAGGGATCCAACTGGATTCCTCAAATTGTTTGAATATTATTTTATATGTGAATGATGTAATTATTGATAATCTGTGGATGATTTATTGATAATTGTAATTGTTGAAGGCTAAAAAAATTTAGCCGAATGTATTTTTGGTATCGTTGGATACCAGAAATGAATATAAATTGGATTTTGAAATTAAAGTGGAAAACTTTAAATGAATTTATTTTTAAGAATTGAATTTATTTGAATAAAGGAATTTTAAATTATTAAAATGGATTGTCGAAATCTTATTGAATAAATTCCAAGATATGGGAAAAGATTTTTGTAAATGAATTTTGAGTAGTATTATTCGGAAGATTGGAAAATTTATTTGAAATGGAATTTTAAATGGTTTGGAAAATATAAAGAAATTTATTTTAAAAGTGATAAATTTGTTGAAATCCAATTGATAATTTATTTTGTAGTGAAGAAATAAATCTTTGGGAAATCGATATAAAAATCTATTTGGTGTTTGAATGAAAATCGATTTTTGGTGTTGAGAATAAATGTGTAAATCGATTTGTAAAATGATTTGGTATTTGGGATTAAAATTAGAATCAACTTGAAAGTCGATTTGGTGTTGAAAATGAATATTTGAGAATGTAAATTCCGAATAGAATTTATAAAGGAAAGGGAAATTTGTTTTAAAAATAAACGTTGATTTATCTTTAAAAGTGTGAAAAAATATGATTTGAAAATTGGTTTTCAAAGTGATGAAGTGTGGAAATAAATTTACTGATTGGGATGTAAATTTGAAATAAATCGATAAGGATTTATTTAAGTGGTTTAAATGAATGTGATTTGGAAATTGTTTTCAAATGGTTGAAGTATAAACCATATATCGGGAAGATATTTGAAATTTAATAATTTGGGAAAATTATTTGAATCTGATGATTGTTATGAATATTGTTGATAGTTAAATCACCGACTATCAATATTTTCCTTTGAGATGGCATTTGAATTTGTTTTTAAAAACAAATGCTTATTATTCGGTTTAGCCGGGAAAGGACCTTTGTGTCAGATAACCCATTCCGAATAATGATACGACGATATGGATCGTATTGAAGACCGGTGATGAAGACCGGGTATTTGTGAAAATGATAGGATGACCTATCGATTGTCTCTGCACCGTTAGCTACGGTATAGATATTTCCTTTGTGATGGGAAGTTTTATCAGGATTGTGAATATCCGGATTGCAAGGGATTCTTTGGAAGTGCCTTCGGTTCTATTCGAACCCAGAACAGACTTGTATGGTTACGTGTCTAACATTACGTTTTGAGATGTAAAGCTGATTTCTTTCAAATACATTTCTGTTGGTGGCGGAGAATTTATTCTCTTAGCTTAACACCCTTCTTTGAGACGTACGAGCTCAGAGGTTATGTAGTTGAAATTTATCAGCGATATATTCCCAATTTGGTAATGTGACTTGCTGAGTGTTGTTGTGATGATGATCATTTATTGATCATTTATGATCAAAGCATGGCTTTGTGAAAAATCGTAGCTTTGTGGACGAGACTTCGTCAGGGCCTCACAACCCAGAAATGGTCGAAACAGGAATGTTGCGGCAAGGTTATGAGGGTCGCGCCCTTTAGGGTATGCCATTTCCTTCTGAAAAGGGGTGGTATCATGGTATGGAGCCCAGATACTTACTCATGTGGACACAACTTATTTTTATGTATGATGTTGGTTACCGAGCGCTCGGATAAAGGTCCCAAAGGACCGGGGGATGACATATTCGTGAGTTACCTAGTTACAGGGGTAACCCGGCCTTGTTTTGCAGAGAGCAGTTTGTCTCTCGGGACGTCCAGCCAGAGGCGATCCCATGTGGCAGTAGGAAAGGAAGTTCCTTAGCCTGACCATTTGTTGGAAATCCATTTCCCAATACGGAACTTGTACGGTTTTAGTTGTAGAACCTGCCATTTACTTATGCTGGTCACCACTGTTTAGATGGTAGCTATAGTAGGCATACGATACTGGTCGTATGCTGGCTAAGATTAATATTGTACTTTCGAAAATGTTTTCCACACTAGACATTAATAATAATAATCCAATGATTGGCGTAGTAAGCATCTTTGACTATCATAAGAAGAAATCTCCTCCAATTCTATGTTTGCATTGTGTGTGTGGCGGGAGGTCGTATGGTAGTTTCATTTTCACAAAAGCATTGCGATCTGTTTTATTTTCTTTGTGAAAATAACTGTTTTACGATCTCACACCAGTCACCATGACCGACTCGGAGTTTATTGTTCCCTTCTAAACTCTGGGTTCCCATAATTTTCCACAAGGGCAGCCTAGAGTTATTTTTATCAGGATATTCTGGATATTCTGGAGCTTTGGGGATAAGCTGGATGGCGAGACGTACTTCCGTACTTGTTATTTATTCTGCTGTGTATTCTGTATAAGGACAAGTTTATATAACTGTCCATTGTTGTATTGAGTTTTATATTGACTCTGATTGATGTATGTATAAACTCATATAGTTCTTTGTTTTAAAAGACTAGTGATTATCTTTTGTATATTATTCCGCTGCGAATGTGAGATTCTGTTGTTGTTTCTGTTTCTGTTTTTCTGTTCTTTTTCTTCTTCTGTCTTCTTCTACCTCTTCTTTTAACCCTAATGGTTCGGTTTTCCGGCATTCGATTGCGCGACATTTGATACAATGGACGTATTAATGTCGACTTTCGAGCGTCAAAAGGTCGAATCGTTACATTTGGTAAAAAATTTAATCTTCAGTTTTAAGCTGATTTAAAATAATCTAAAGGCTTTGAAAATTTGTATTGATAATTCTGAAGGTAATCGAACTTTCAGAATTGAATTTGAAACTGTTTAGTTCAGTTTTGAATTTTATCGTTTAAATTGAATTTGAAAATAGCATTCAGGGGGCACAGACTCGGTTTTCGACGAAACCAGTTCCATTGGATCCGTAATATTGAATTATTATCGGGTTTCAATTTTCGTAGCGTTCAGAGTCGTTATGTGAGCGTATGGTATAAAAACGCCTAGAAATAATTAATCGTTTTAATTTAAATATCGTTTATCATTTCATCTGTCAAAGATTTCTTTTCCATCAACCGACTTACTTTTTCTCTGCTTAACCACGTTCTATTGTCTCCTCTTCTCGTTTAAAGCACGCTACCCTGTCTTCCTTTGGAAGCAGTTCGATCCTTGAAGATAACTCACTATCGAACAAATCAATTCGATCTCTAGAAAATAAAAATGGCCGAAGTGTAAATCAAAACCCTTCAAGAAATCGCGTGCTCATTCTCTTCTCAAAATCGAATTCAAACGAAATAAAATTTAATTGGTCGCGTTCTTCATAACAGATTTATTCCTCTTCCTTAGTTCATTATCAAAAAAAAAAATTAAATCGAGAACCTTGAAGTCGCCTGTTTCCTCTCGAACGAAAGTCATCTTCATTGAACTTGCAAGGATCGCGAGTTAATGATCGATCGCGAGTCGACTGTCAGGCACGATGAAATCGAGGTCGTACGCGCGAGCATCGAGGCAATCTGGTGGATGCTCGCGAGTGATTTGGGGGAGTGCTTCGGCGATTCGTTTAGGGGGGAGAGCTCGCGATGAGCGATCGATTTTAGGGTTGACGCTCGCTGAGTTGTCAAAGCAATGGTCGAGTGAGGCGACGTGAGCTCGAACTCGAGCACGTGGAAGCGGGCGGCGACGAAGTCGCGATGGTGTGGGGTCTTCATAGGCGAGCACAGGTCGTTCGCATGGTCAGTAAGTGATGACGTTGCTGGCAATGTTTTCTGGGCAGCGGCGATGTCTCTGGGGTTGTCAGGTATATATACATAATTTTAGAAAACTACAGTTGTTTAAAATTGCATTAGAACAAGATGATATAAATACAAATATATATTTAGATAAGACTTTGGAAAGAATTAGGGATTTATATAAAAAGATTTGATTTTTATCTATATAGAATAGTTTTGTAAATATATGTAGATTTTTCAATTCGGATATATATATAAGAAAAAAATGTTCAGAAAAGAAAATTTAGTTTTAAACTTTATTTTTTTGTTAAATAAATTTATTGAAAAGGGAAATTGGTTTAATTTAATTATTAGTTAATTAAATCTATTAAAAGGAAATAAATTGTTCGATTTATTCGAATATTAATGAAATCTTATATAAATTGTTTATACAAGGTTTAAAATCAAGAAAACAGCCGAAATTGGAAAATGGACTGCAATTTAAAGCTAAGGTGAGATCTTCTCACTCAAAAGGAAAATTTGATTTTTTGCAGTTATTGATTGATTGTTGTTTGGATGTGATATTAGATATAGTAGGATATATCTATATATATAGCAATATATATATTGGCATATGTATATATTGCAGTTGTGATTTCCCACATTATATAGCGGATGAGACCCTATTGCGCCGCATAATAGCGGATGATATTTTTATAAAATCCCATATACCGCGATATTCCACCTCGAAGTGGAATTGGTATTGTGCTAACATCTGTGGATGCAGGGAAACAGGTTAGAGGGATCCAACTGGATTCCTCAAATTGTTTGAATATTATTTCATATGTGAATGATGTGATTATTGATAATCTGTGGATGATTTATTGATAATTGTAATTGTTGAAGGCTAAAATTTAGCCGAATATGTTTTTGGTATCGTTGGATACCAGAAATGAATATAAATTGGATTTTGAAATTAAAGTGGAAAATTTTAAATGAATTTATTTTTAAGAATTGAATTTATTGAAAGAAGGAATTTTAAAGTATTAAATTTTGATTTTCGAAATCTTACCGAATAAATTCCAAAATATGGAGAAAAATGAGTTTTGAATAATATTGTTTCAAAAGTTGAAGAATTCATTTAAAAATGGAATTTTGAATAATTTGGAAAGAACAAAGGAATTTATTTAAAAAGTGATAAACTTTTAGAAATCAATTTGAAATTGATTTGGTATTGGAAAAATGAACCTTTGAGAAATCGATTTGGAAATTTATTTGGAGTTGAAACTAAATTTAGAAATCAAGTTTGTAATTAATTTGGTAATGGAAAATAAATCATTGGAAAATTTATTTGAAATTGATTTAGTGTTTGAAAAATGAACTTGGAAGTCGATTTGCAAATGGTTTGTTATTTGGAGATAAACTTAGAAATAAATTGCAATGTTTTGTTCTTTTGAAATAAACTTGGAAATTGATTTGTTAAATGATTTAGCATTTGGAAATAAATTTTGAAATCAATTTGTAATTGATTCGGTGTTGAAATAAATTGAGAAATCAATTTGAAAATTGATTTGGTGTTTGAAAGTGAATCTTCGGAAAACGATTTTGAAAATCGTATATGAGTGGATATTTGAGAATGTAAATTCCGAATAGAATTTATAAAGGAAAGGGAAATTTGTTCAAAAAAAATAAACATTGATTTATTTTTAAAGTGTGGAAAATATGATTTGGAATCGATTTTCAAAGTGATGAAGTGTGGAAATAAATTTACTGATTGGGATTTAAATTTGAAATAAATCGATAAGGATTTATTTAAGTGGTTTAAATGAATGTGATTTGGAATTAGTTTTCAAATTGTTGAAGTATAAACCATATATCGGGAAGATATTTGAAATTTAATAATTTGGGAAAATTATTTGAATCTGATGATTGTTGTGAATATTGTTGATAGTTAAATAACCGACTATCAATATTTGCCTTTGAAATGGCACTTTAATTGTTTTAAAAAAAACGCTTATTATTCGGTTTAGCCGGGAAAGGACCTTTGTGTCAGATAACCCATTCGAATAATAATACGACGATATGGATCGTATTGAAGTTCGGTGGTGAAGACCGGGTATTTATGAAAACTATAGTATGACCTATCGATTGTCTCTACACCGTTAGCTACGGTATTGAGATTTCCTTTGTGATGGGAAGTTTTATCGGGATTGTGAATATCCGGATTGCAAGGGCTTCTTCGGAAGTGCCTTCGGTTCTGTTCGAACCGGAACAGATTTGTATGGTTACATGTCTGACATTACATTTTGAGATATAAAGTGATTTCTTTCAAATACATTTCTGTTGGTGGCGGAGAATTTATTCTCTTAGCTTAACACCCTTCTCTGAGACGTACGAGCTCAGAGGTTATGTAGTTGAAATTTATCAGGGATATATTCCCAATTTGGTAATGTGGCATGCTGAGTGTTGCTGTGATGATGATCATTTATTGATCATTTGTGATCAAAGCGTGGCTTTGTGAAAAAGCGTAGCTTTGTGGACGAGACTTCGTCAGGGCCTCACAACCCGGAAATGGTCGAAATAGGATTGTTGCGGCAAGGTTATGAGGGTCGCACCCTTTAGGGTATGTCATTTCCTTCTGGAAAGGGGTGGTATCATGGTATGGAGCCCAGATACTTACTCATGTGGACACACTTTATTTATTATGTGTGATGTTGGTTACCGAGCGCTCAGATAAAGGTCCCAAAGGACCGGGGGATGACATATTCGTGAGTTACCTGGTTACAGGGGTAACCCGGCCTTGTTTGGCAGAGAGCAGTTTGTCTCTCGTGACGTCCAGCCAGAGGCGATCCCATGTGGTAGTAGGAAAGGAAGTTACTTAGCCTGACCATTTGTTGGAAATCCATTTCCTAATACGGAACTTGTACGGTTTTAGTTGTAGAACCTGCCATTTACTTATGGTGGTCACCACTGTTTAGATGGTAGCTATAGTAGGCATATGGTATTAGTCGTATGCTGGCTAAGATTAATATTGTACTTTCGAAAATGTTTTCCACACTAGTCATTAATAATAATAATCCAATGATTGGCGTAGTAATCATCTTTGACTATCATAAGAAGAAATCTCCTCCAATTCTGCGTTTGCATTGTGTGTGTGGCGGGAGGTCTTATGGTAATTTCATTTTCACAAAAGCATTGCGATCTGTTTTATTTTCTTTGTGAAAATAACTGTTTTACGATCTCACACCAGTCACCATGACTGACTCGGAGTTTATTGTTCCCTTCTAAACTCTGGGTGCCCATAATTTTCCACACGGGCAGCCTAGAGTTATTTTTATCAGGATATTCTGGATATTCTGGAGCTTTGGGGATAAGCTGGATGGCGAGATGTACTTCCGTACTTGTTATTTATTCCGCTGTGTATTCTGTATAAGGACAAGTTTATATAACTGTCCATTGTTGTATTGAGTTCTATATTGACTCTGATTGATGCATGTATAAACTGATATAGTTCTTTATTTTAAAAGACTAGTGATTATCTATTGTATATTATTCCGCTGTGAATGTGAGATTCTGTTGTTGTTTCTGTTTCTATTTTTCTGTTCTTTTTCTTCTTCTGTCTTCTTCTACCTCTTCTTTTAACCCTAATGGTTCGGTTTTTCGGCATTCGATTGCGCGGCATTTGATACAGTGGACGTATTAATGTCGACTTTCGAGCATCGAAAAGTCGAATCGTTACATTTGGTATTCGATAAGATTTCGAAAATAAAATTTTAATACTTTAAAATTCCTTCTTTCAATAAATTCAATTCTTTAAAAATAAATTCACTTAAAATTTTCCACTTTAATTTAAAAATCCAATTTATATTCATTTCTGGTATCCAACGATACCAAAAATACATTCGGCTAAATTTTTAGCCTTCAACAATTACAATTATCAATAAATCATCCACAGATTATCAATAATCACATCATTCACATATGAAATAATATTCAAACAATTTGAGGAATCCAGTTGGATCCCTCCAACCTGTTTCCCTGCATCCATATATGTTAGCACAATACCAATTCCACTTCGAGGTGGAATATCGCGGTATATGGGATTTATAAATATCATCCGCTATTATGCGGCGCAATTGGGTCTCATCCGCTATATAATGCGGGAAATCAACAGCTGCAATATATACATATGCCAATATATATATATTGCTATATATAGATATATCCTACTATATCTAATATCACATCCAAACGGAAACCAATCAATCAATAACAGTAAAATCAACTTTACATTCGAGTGAGAAGATCTCACCTTCGCTTTTAATTTGCAATCCATTTCCCAATACGGAACTTGTACGGTTTTAGTTGTAGAACCTGCCATTTACTTATGGTGGTCACCACTGTTTAGATGGTAGCTATAGTAGGCATACGATACTGGTCGTATGCTGGCTAAGATTAATATTATACTTTCGAAAATGTTTTCTACACTAGACATTAATAATAATAAACCAATGATTTGCGTAGTAAGCATCTTTGACTATCATAAGAAGAAATCTCCTCCAATTCTGCATTTGCATTGTGTGTGTGGCGGGAGGTCTTATGGTAGTTTCATTTTCCAAAAGCATTGCGAATTAATTTTATTTTCTTTGTGAAAATAACTGTTTTACGATCTCACACCAGTCACCATGACTGACTCGGAGTTTATTGTTCCCTTCTAAACTCTGGGTGCCCAAAATTTTCCACACGGGCAGCCTAGAGTTATGTTATCAGGATATTCTGGATATTCTGGAGCTTGGGAGATGAGCTGGATGACGAAGCATACTACCGTACTTGTTATTTATTTCCGCTGTGTATTCTGTATGAGGACAGGTTTATATAACTGTCCATTGTTGTATCAAGTTGTATATTGACTCTGAATGATGTATGTATAAACTGATATAGTCTTCTGTTTAGAGATTATTGATTTATCTATTGTATATTATTCCGCTGCGAAATGTGAGATTCTGATATTGTTTCTGTTTTTCTGTTCTCTTTTTCTTCTGTCTTCTTCTACCTCTTCTTTTAACCCTAATGGTTCGGTTTTCCGGCATTTGATTGCGCGGCATTTAATACAGTGGACGTTTTAATGTCGACTTTCGAGCGTCGAAAAATCATGATCGTTACATTTACCACATGTAACGACACGATTTTTCGACGCTCGAAAGTCGACATTAATATGTCCACTATATCGAATGCCGCGCAATCGAATGCCGGAAAACCGAACCATTAGGGTTAAAACAAGAGGTAGAAGAAGACAGAAGAAAAGGAAAGAAGAAACGCAGAAACAATAACAGAATCTCACATTCGCAGTGGAACAATATATAATAGATAAATCAATAATCTTTTAAACAAAGAACTATATCAGTTTATACATACATCAATTAGAGTCAATATACAACTCAATACAACAATGGACAGTTATATAAACCTGTCCCCATACAGAATACACAGCAGAAATAATAACTAAGTAACGTAGTACGCTTCGCCATCCAGCTTATCCCCAAAGTTCCGAAATATCCAGAATATCCTGATAAAAATAACTCTAGGCTGCCCGTGTGGAAAATTATGGGCACCCAGAGTTTAGAAGGGAACAATAAACTCCGAGTCAGTCATGGTGACTGGTGTGAGATCGTAAAATAGTTATTTTCACAAAGAAAATAAAATTAGTTCGCAATGCTTTTGGAAAATGAAACTACCATAAAACCTCCCGCCACACACACAATGCAAAAGCAGAATTGGACGAGATTTCTTCTTATGATAGTCAAAGATGCTTACTACGCCAATCATTGGATTATTATTATTAATGTCTAGTGTGGAAAACATTTTCGAAAGTACAATATTAATCTTAGCCAGCATACGACCAGTATCATATGCCTACTATAGCTACCATCTAAACAGTGGTGACCACCATAAGTAAATGGCGGGTTCTACAACTAAAACCGTACAAGTTCCGTATTAGGAAATGGATTTCCAACAAATGGTCAGGCTAAGGAACTTCCTTTCCTACTGCCACATGGGATCGCCTCTGGCTGGACGTCTAGAGAGACAAACTGCTCTCTGCCAACACAAGGCCGGGTTACCCCTGTAACCAGGTAACTCACGAATATGTCATCCCCCGGTCCTTTGGGACCTTTATCCGAGCGCTCGGTAACCAACATCACATATAATAAATAAAGTGTGTCCACACGAGTAAGTATCTGGGCTCCATACCAAGATACCACCCCTTTCCAAGAGGAAATGACATACCCTAAAGGGCGCGACCCTCATAACCTTGCCGCTACATTCCTGTTTCGACCATTTCCGGGTTGTGAGGCCCTGACGAAGTCTCGTCCACAAAGCTACGCTTTTTCACAAAGCCACGCTTTGATCACAAATGATCAAATAAATGGTCATCATCACAGCAACACTCAGCATGCCACATTACCAAATTGGGAATATATCACTGATAAATTTCAACTACATAACCTCTGAGCTCGTCCGTCTTAGAGAAGGGTATTAAGCTAAGAGAATAAATTCTCCGCCACCAACAGAAATGTATTTGAAAGAAATCAGCTTTATATCTCAAAACGTAATGTCAGACATGTAACCATACAAGTCTATTCCGGGTTCGAACAAAACCGAAGGCACTTCCGAAGAAGCCCTTGCAATCCGGATATTGACAATCCCGATAAAACTTCCTATCACAAAGGAAATCTCAATACCGTAGCTAACGGTGCAGAGACAATCGATAGGTCATCCTATCGTTTTCACAAACACCCGGTCTTCACCACCGGTCTTCAATGCGATCCATATCATCGTATCATTATTCGGAATGGGTTATCTGACACAAAGGTCCTTTCCCGGCTAAACCGAATAATAAGCGTTTGTTTTAAAAACAAATTCAAATGCCATTTCAAAGGCAATATTGATAGTCGGTGATTTAACTATCAACAATATTCACAACAATCATCAGATTCAAATAATTTTCCTAAATTATTTATTTTCAAAATATCTTTACAAGATATATATTTTTCCACACTTCAACACTTTGAAAATAAATTTCAAATCACTTTTCCTTACACGGAATATATTTCCAAATATATCTTTTAAATACCCACTTAGAACTTTTAATTTATATTTTAAAAGCTACTTTGGAATATACTCGGTTTTTCAAGGCAAATCCACTTTCATTTCAAAATGGTCCATTTAAACCAATTTAATAAATCCTTATCGTTTTATTTAAAATTTACGTTCCAAATCCGTAAATTTATTTCCACATTTTAAAAATAAATCAGCGTTTATTTTTAAAACAAATTCCCCTTTCATTTCATAATTTCCATTTTTGAATTTACATTCCCAAATATTCATTTTTTAACCCCAAAATCAAATTCCAGATTGATTTCTAATTTTATTTCAATATCGAATCAATTACAAATTGATTTCTAAGTTTTATTTCAGTAGAACAAAACATTGCAATTTATTTCTAAGTTTATTTACAAATAACAAACCATTTGCAAATCGACTTCTAAATTCATTTTTCAAATACTAAATCAATTTCAAATAAATTTTCCAATGATTCATTTTCCATCACCAAATTAATTACATATTTGATTTCTAAATTTATTTCAACTCCAAATAAATTTCCAAATCGATTTCTCAAAGGTTCATTTTCCAATACCAAATCAATTTCAAATTGATTTCTAAAAGTTTATCACTTTTAAATAAATTCCTTTGTTCTTTACAAATTATTCAAAATTCCATTTTTTAAATGAATTCTTAAACTTTTGAAACAATATTATTCAAAACTCATTTATGAATATCTTTTTCATATTTTGGAATTTATTCGGTAAGATTTCGAAAATCAATTTTAATACTTTAAAAATTCCTTCTTTTAATAAATTCAATTCTTAAAAATAAATTCACTTAAAATTTTCCACTTTAATTTCAAAATCCAATTTATATTCATTTCTGGTATCCAACGATACCAAACATACATTCGGCTAAATTTTAGCCTTCAACAGTTTCAATTATCAATAAATCATCCACAGATTATCAATAAATCACATCATTCACATATGGAATAATATTCAAACAATTTGAGGAATCCAGTTGGATCCCTCTAACATGTTTCACTACATCCACAGATGTTAGCACAATACCAATTCCACTTCGAGGTGGAATATCGTGGTATATGGGATTTTATAAAATATCATCCGCTATTATGCGGCGCAATAGGGTCTCATCTGCTATATAATGCGGGAAATCACAACTACAATATATACATATGCCAATATATATATATATATATATATATTGCTATATATAGATATATCCTACTATATCTAATATCTCAACCAAACAGCAATCAATAACTGCAAATTAAACTTTCATTTGAGTGAGAAGATCTCACCTTGCTTTTAGTTTGCAATCCCATTTCCATTCCAGATTATTCTCTCGATTTATAGACCTTGTATAAATGTTAGACGATTAATTAATATTTTAATTAACTCGAATAAGCCAATACTATTTAATAAATTTAATTTACTAATAATTGGATTTAAACTATTTTCATTTAAAATATCTTTTAGTATCAAAAAGACTTTTAATAAGTAGATTAAACAAGTAATCACTCAATCCATAAATTTAAAGTAATATCTAAAATATGTATACATATTTTATTTTCTGAAACTACACATATATATTTACTATAATTAACAGTGAATTCCTTTACTGTAAATTTTTTTTTCCTATATATATATAAATTTAAACTCTACAGATTTTGAAAACTGGACAGTAACATGCTTTACTGTAAAAACAAAAATATTGTGTGCTTACGTATATTAAATTTAAATTGAATTAAATAAAAAAAAGAAAAAAAAAATACCTCACTGCTTGATAAAGGCCTCGCGACAGCAAAACCCTAAGTCGAGATCGAACTCGACGAGCTTCCAGTCGCCATCTCGCGAAACCCTAGCTCTACCATTTGCCTCGACATCGCGACGAAGCTCCACGCCCTTAGGTCAGTGCCCACGCGATTCCAGTTGCTCGCCTACTCCCAGCTTCGTCGATCGAGCCTCGAGATCGAACGTTCATCATCGCGTTGCTCGCCGCTCCACTTCCCAGCTCCCCCACTCGCGTGCTTGGAGTCGCGATGCTCGACTTTGACGGCTAAACATCGGTTTTGATTTCGCTTTTGTTTTAATTTTTGGAAGAGGAAAAACTGTCACCATTTCCTTAACGAAAAAAAAACGTTTTCGTTTGTTCGTGGGTACTGAAGAGAGGCTCGAGATTTGAATTGAATTTGCGGCCACTCTCTTTGATTTCGTTCTGCCATTGTTTTATTTAATTTTTTTCTCTTTCGTTTGAAATGTTTTAACTGAGTAAAAAGAGTAAGGTTGCGTGATAGAAGAAACAGAAGAGGACAAGAGTACGTGATTATCAGCTGGAAAGGAGGAACAAGAGAACGTGATTTGGCAGAAAGTAAGTCGACATTGAAAAGTTGAATAAAAATTTATATTTTTATATTCAAAAATATCTCGTTATATTATATCAGTGCGTTTGCTTATCGTACGATCACAAAATAACTCTGATCACTACGAAAATTGAAATCCGATAATAATTCAATATTACGGATCCAATGGAACTGGTTTCGTCGAATTCCGAGACTGTGCCCCGGAACGCTATTTTTAAATATCGATTTAAATGATAAAATTCAAAACTGAACAAAACAGTTTCAAATTCAATTCTGAAGCTTCCGTTATCTTCAGTATCATCATTATAAATTTTCGAAACCTTGAAAAACAGTTTTAATCAGCTTAAAACTGAAGATTCAAATTTTTACCCAGTTTCAATAATTAAATTCAATAATTTAAATTGCCAAATTCATTCTAATATAATGAATTCCAAATTAAATTATCATTCGAATATTTAAACTCAATTAAATATTCACATTTCAAATTTTAAAAATTCAGGGTCGTTACAATCTTCCCCCCTTAAAAGAATTTCGTCCCGAAATTACAAGTCAGGAAAAATGCTCCAATTCCCATTAACTATTTTCTTAAATCCAAATAGTTTTAACAAATTTTCAAACCCAAATCTTTTCATTAAAGATTTGTTATCACTTCAGCTAACTTTCCAAACACTTTCATAGTTTTCAAACAACTTTATTCACTTCACAATTCAAATTCAAATTGTAAACTTCCAAAATTTTCTCAAAATTTTCTAACTCTCGAAATTTTCGAAAAATTTCGCCAGCGTCTACTTTGCGCGGCTAATACAGTACAACTACAAAATGTCCCTACGGACTCTCAAATCCCAATAGAAAACAAAATGCCAAGTGGCAAAACCAGAATCTCATCAAATTTCATCTTGAAATTCAAATACATACCTTTTGTGGAGAAATTCAAATTTATCTTCGAAATCAAAATCCAATTCCATTTTCCTATCGCCTTTACACTCCCTGTATATTTTACTTGACAATAATGTCCAAATTCACTTATTGGATTCCAAACACCCATTTAAACTTAAGAATTTACACCATTCATTCCTTAAATTCAACTTAAATCGCTTTCATCTAATTCACATTCAATTTCTATTCAATTCAAGTGATTAACAACTCACTTTCTTACATTCAATTCATTTCTAAGTGAATCTAACTCATATCTATTTCAATTGATACAAAAATTAATTTCTATTTGCTTTTATTAACTCATAGAATTTATACAATCTCGTTTTTGTCAAACGATAATTCTTTCTATTCAGATTTGTTAATATTCATGCAACTAAATGATTACTTGAGCTAACAATCATTTAAATTGATTCCATTCAATTAAATTTACATTCCATATTCTCATTCATTTCATTTGAAACCATTTCACAAAAATTTTCTTAAGTCGAGCATTTATTCAATATTTACTTAAGCTATTTCACTTCAAAACTCAAATTCATTTCCTTGTTAACAATTTCCAATTTCAATTTTTGATGTGATTTTCATTTATCAATCTATTTCCATTCACTAATTTAATTCAATTAGTACATTTACTTATTCATTTTAAATTTCAATTTCCATATTCAATTCATCCCGAATTCACTTAATTAATAACAAGGAAATTACAATTAATTTCTGCTTACTTGAATTTATTTGCAAATTCAACCCATTTTAAATTTATTTCACAACCCAACTTTAATTTAACTAACTTCCAATTCATTACTTTATGAATTAACCATTTATCAAGTTAGTTTACTTGAATTCAATCCACTTTATCTTATTTATTTATTTTTCCAAGTTTGGATTTTTATTCAATTTTATTCAAATCAAATTTCTTTCCATTTCTTTAATTCATTTATTTACAAATGTAAACTCATTTACGAACGCGATTTTTCGTCGCTCGAAAATCGACATTAATACATTCAATGTATCAACTGCCGAACAATCGAATGTCGGAAAACCGAATTGTTATGGAGAAAAAGAAGAGGTAGAAGAAAACAGAAGAAAAGGAAAGAAGAAACAACAGAAAACACAGAAACAGAAACAATATCAGAATCTCACATTCGTAGCGGAATAACATATAATAGATAAATGAATAATCTTTTAAATCAAAGAACCATATCATTTTATACATTACGTCATCATCAGAGTTTACAACAACAATACAACACACTGGACAGTTATATGAACTTGTACATATACAGAATACACAGCGGAATAAATAGTATCATATACAGGAATACGTCTCGCCATCCAGCTCGCCACTAAGCTCCAAAGCATCTCCTGAATCCAGAATGACCTAATAACCTAACTCTAGACTGCCCGTGTGGAAATTGGTGGGCACCCAGAGTTTAGGAAGGAAACAATAAACTCCAGGTCAGTCATGGTGACTGGTGTGAGAACTAAAACAGTTTATCTTTAGAAACAAACAACAATAGAATTTTAACATTGAAACCCGCAGTGCTTTTGGAAAATGAAACTACCTTAAGACCTCCCACCACACACACAATGCAAACGCAGAATTAGAGGAGATTTCTTCTTATGATAGTCAAATATGCTTACTACACAAATCATTGGATTATTATTATTAGTGCATAGTGCAGAAAACATTTCGAAAGTATAATATTAATCTTAGCCAACATACGACCAGTATCGTATGCCTACTATAGCTACCATCTAAACAGTGGTGACCACCATAAGTAAATGGCAGGTTCTACAACTAAAACCGTATAAGGTTCGTATTGGAAAATGGATTTGCCAACAAATGGTCAGGCTAAGGAACTTCCTATGCCACGAAAGAGAACGCCTCTGGCTGGACGCTCCGAGAGACAAACTGCTCTCTGCCAACAAGGCCGGGTTACCCCTGTAACTAGGTAACTCACGAATATGTCATCCCCCGGTCCTTTGGGACCTTTATCCGAGCGCTCGGTAACCAACATCACACATAATAAATAAAGTGTGTCTACATGAGTAAGTATCTGGGCTCCATAGCATGATACCACCCCTTTCCAGAAGGAAATGACATACCCTAAAGGGCGCGACCCTCATAACCTTGCCGCAACATTCCTGTTTCGACCATTTCCGGGTTGTTGAGGCCCTAACGAAGTCTCGTCCACAAAGCTACGCTTTATACAAAACCTATGCTTTGGGTCAAACAAATGATCAAAGTAATGATCAAAAAGATAAATGATCATATCACAAATGATCAAACAATGATCATTTCACAGCAACACTCAGCATGTCACATTACCAAATTGGGAATATATCGCTGATAACCTTCAACTACATAACCTCTGAGCTCGTACGTCTCAGAGAAGGGTGTTAAGCTAAGAGAATAAATTCTCTGCCACCAACAAAAATGTATTTGAAAGAAATCAGCTTTACATCTCAAAACGTAATGTCAGACACGTAACCATACAAGTCTGTTCCGGGTTCGAACAGAACCGAAGGCACTTCCAAAGAAGCCCTTGCAAATCCGGATATTCACAATCCCGATAAAACTTCCCATCACAAAGGAAATCTCTATACCGTAGCTAACGGTGCAGAGACAATCGATAGGTCATCCTATCATTTTCACAACTACCCGGTCTTCACCACCGGTCTTCAATCCGATCCATATCGTCGTATCACAAATTCGGAATGGGTTATACGACACAAAGGTCCTTTCCCGGCTAACCCGAATAGTGAGCGCTTATTCAAAAATAAGTGTGGCATTCAAATTCAAGCAAATCACAACAAATACCAATTCAAGGTAATTATTGATAGTCGGTTATTTAACTATCAATAGGTCTGCACAGCATCATCAGATTCCAAATAATTTTCCAAATTATTTATCTTCCAAAAATATCTTTACCAAATATATAATTTCCACACTTCAACTATTTGAAAACAATTTCAAATAAATTTCCACATTTCAATTTATCTTTGAAGATAAAATCTCAAAACATTTCACTTCATATTGGAAAAACATTTCCATACCTATTTAATAATAGGTAATTCACAAATCCATTTATTTTCAACATTTGAAAATATTCAATATACTTAAATCTAGTTAAGTATATATTTATTCTTTAAGGAAATCATTCTCTTTCACAAATTTTATTTGAGTCAAAACGAATGTTACGTAAAACATCGTTACGACAACCCAAAATCACTAGTATAGGGATTCGAAATTTAGATAAATATATATAAATCCCAATACTATATAAAATATTTCATTTCGGAAACCATTTACTATAACAACAGTGTTATAGTCCACCATTTCCTTATTCCTCAAAACGTCTATTTCAACAATAAATGTTGAAATCTATGTTTCGATACTTAACACGTTTTAAAACATCTTTTAAAACAATTACTTCATTTCGTGATATCACTTCTCCAAAATATATCCAATTTATTTAATAATACATTCACTGTCTAAAATCGTGAATATACTTCGTTAACACATTTAACGTTTCTACACATTTTACTTAAAAGATTATCCACTGTCCAAAATCGTGGATAAAATTCCCAACCAAACTCTTATTATTACAACATTTAACTTAAAAGATAATTCGCTGTCCAAAATCACGAATATATCCCCTTTATTAAACTTCTATGTTTAATTTATCAAATTCAAGTGGTTTCGAATTTATAAAACAATGTTTATAAATTCACATCTATATTTATAAAAGCTTCGATTATAAAATCCCTTTTATAAATCAATTCAATTAATAACTCAATTTTATACCCAAAAATCTAATTTATAAGTTAATTACTTATAAATCTTTTATTTTACAAAAATCTATTCATTTTATAACTTCACATTTTAAATCTATTAATTTCATTCACTTATGAAATCCATTTATACTTCCTTTTAACACTTATAAAAACTCATCTTTTTTTATTCCAATATTTTAATTTATAAATATCAATTTTATAAATCTTTTATATAAACCGTTTATAATTATTCCAAAAATCTCAATTTAAATAAACCAATTCTATAAAACGTATACTTTCAAAAATCACTTTAAAAATCCCTTTAAAATCAAAATCGTTATCTCAAACTTCAAAAATGGATCCGATGATGCAACAGCACCAAATAGTCAATCACAGCATCCAAACATCATATATCATCATATGATAACAGAATATACAACAATATCTGTAAATAAATCACTACGGTGAGGAATCCAGTCGGATCCCTCCAACCTGTTTCCCTGCATCCACAGATGTTAGCACAATACCAATTTCACTTCATAGTGAAATTATCGTGGTATATAGGATTTATAAATATTATTCGCTATTATGCGGCGCAATAGGGTCTCATCTGCTATACAATGCGCGAAATCAACTCCAATATATACATATTCCAATATATATATATATTGCTATACACATATATAACAACAATATTCACAACAATCATCAGATTCAAACAATTTTCCCAAATTATTTAATTTCAAAATATCTTCACGAGATATATATTTTCCTTTCCCACACTTCATATTTGAAAATCAATTTCAAATTACTTTTCACCTTTCAACTTTTGAAAATAAATTTCAAATCAATTTCCTTACACGGAATACATTTCCAAATATTTCTTTTAAAAACTCACTTAGAACTTTTAATTTATATTTTAAAAGCTACTTTGGAATATACTCGGTTTTTTCAAGGAAAATACACTTCCATTTCAAAATGGTCCATTTAAACCAATTTAATAAATCCGTATCGATTTATTACAAATTTACATTTCAAAATCCGTAAATTTACTTTCACACTTTAAAAATAAATAGCGTTTATTTTTAAACAAATTTCCCATCCATTTCATAAATTCCATTTTGAATTTACATTCCCAAATATTCACTTTTAACCCCAAAATCAAATTCCAAATTGATTTTAAATTTTATTTCAATATCGAATCAATTACAAATTGATTTCTAAGTTTTATTTCAATAGAACAAAACATTGCAATTTATTTCTAAGTTTATCTCCAAATAACAAACCATTTGCAAATCGACTTTCAGATTTATTTCTCAAACTCTAATTCAATTTCAAATAAATTTTCGAATAATTTATTTTCCATTACCAAATTAAATACAAATTTGATTTCTAAATTTATTTTCAACTCCTAATAAATTTCCAAATCGATTTCTCAAAGGTTCATTTTCCAATACCAAATCAATTTCAAATTGATTTCTAAAAGTTTATCACTTTTAAATAAATTCCTTTGTTCTTTCCAAATTTTTCAAAATTCCATTTTTAAATGAATTCTTCAACTTTTAAAACAATATTATTCAAAACTCGTTTATGAATATCTTTTCCATATTTTGGAATTTATTCGGTAAGAATTCGAAAATCAATTTTTTTATACTTTAAAAATTCCTTCTTTCAATAAATTCAATTCTTAAAAATAAATTCACTTAAAATTTTCCACTTTAATTTCAAAAATCCAAATTATATTCATTTCTGGTTTCCAACGATACCAAAAATACATTCGGCTAAATTTTAGCCTATAACAATCACAATTATCAATAAATCAGCCACAGATTATCAATAATCACATCATTCACATATGAAATAATATTCAAACAATTTGAGGAATCCAGTTGGATCCCTCCAACCTGTTTCCCTGCATCCACAGATGTTAGCACAATACCAATTCCACTTCGAGGTGGAATATCGCGGTATATGGGATTTTATAAATATCATCCGCTATTATGTGACGCAATAGGGTCTCATCCGCTATATAATGCGGGAAATCACAACCGCAATATATACATATGCCAATATATATATATATATATATTGCTATATATATATATATATATCCTACTATATCTAATATCACATCCAAACAGAAATCAATCAATCAATAACAGTAAAATCAACTTTACATTCGAGTGAGAAGATCTTACCTTTGCTTTTAATTTGCCATCCCATTTCATTCTCGATTTGATTTCACCATTTATAGACCTTGTATAAAAATTTGATGATTTATCAATATTTGAATAAATTGAACAATTAATTTTCCTTTAAAATTTTAATTAACAAATTAATTCAAATTTTTATCGAACAATTTCTTTTAAACAAATCCTTCCATTTTAAACTAATGATCTAAATCTGAACTAATTCTTCTTTAAATAATCTCCTAGTAACTAAAAATTTTTGATCTAATTAAACAATACATCTCCATTATTATAAAGTTAACTGGTACATGAAAATAGGTATATATTTTCTTTCTCAAAAGCTTATCTGTAAAAATAAATTTTTTTGTTTATATTTTTAAATGAAAAAAATATATATATACATATACTTATTCCCCTTTTTCTTCACTGTGTAAACATACACATGCATATATAATTTGAAAACTGTATATACATTTCTTTCAGTTTACACATAAATTTATATATATATTGAATCAAAACAGAATTTATACCTTACTGCAATCGTCGAAAACGAACTACCATACGACGATCATCTCTCCCTCGCTTGCTTGTCGAAGCCTCTCCCATCGCGAATCCCAGACCTCAAATGCCAGAGCCAAGATAACCATCACAACGCGCACAACTCTGCTTGAGTTCAGTCACGCGCCTCATCTCAATCACGCGAATTTCACGACCACGAAGCCATGCTGCTCATCAAACCCACAACTTCACGTCGACCTACGCGAGCGCGCGTACTAACCAATACCTTCGAGAACGAGACCAACCTCAACGTCGATGTTCAGCCTCGCCTTGCACGACGCCTCGCGATTCCGACAGCGATCCAGCCCTGCCGCAAATCGCGACAGCCATCCTAGCCTCGATTTCCTCGAACTGTGCTTGTACGACATCGGGATTTCTGAAGTTATAAGGTGACTCGACGACGACTTCCTGGCGAAATCGAGAAAGCTTGTAGGGTATGGAAGTGATTGCGTTCGCTGTTTAGGGCACTTCAATTTCTCTTCGTTGATTTGGTTTACGAACAAGGGGCCGTGATTTAATGGTTTGCGAACTGAAAAGGGTGAAGATAGGAGAGGATCTCGCGATTTTCGAAATCAAAATGATTTCGTTATCCCAGCTGCTAAGAAATCTCTTATGTTCGGCCATAAAAATTTTAAACCACAGTTTATTTTTATTCTTATTATCTCTGAAGGAAATTAAAGGAATGGAGATAGAAAACGAGATTGTCTCGGTTTTAACTAGAACGAGAAAGAAGTGATTTTTAGAGGACGCGTGTTAACCCAGTTGAACACGTGTTTTAAAATTCCTTTACGTGTCCGCATAGATTTGCAACAGTACCAAAGCAATTATATTATTTATTTATTTAAAATTTCAAATTCAAATTTAAATCATCTCGATTATCGTACTCACAATCTCGATCTCCTATCGAGGCATGCTGCTAGGCGTTTATAATGTTATACACCTATTCCGAACGCAATGGAAAAGGTTCCGAGTCCAAATTTGATCGTATAGAGATAAAAGCTTTTTGGACCAGTTATTAAATTGAATTTTCAATTTAAATTCAACCCGTTTGCTTATCGTACGCTCACACGACAACTCCAATCACTACAAAAATTGAAATCCAATAATAATACAATATTACGGATCCAATAGGACTGGTTTCATCGAATTCCGAGACTGTGCCTCGGAATACTATTTTCAAATTCAATTTAAATGATAAAATTCAAAACTGAACAAAACAGTTTCAAATTCAATTCTGAAAGTTCCAGTACCTTCAGAATTATCAATATAGATTTTCCAAGCCTTGAACATATTTTTAAATCAGCTTAAACTGAAGATTCAAATTTTTACCCAATTACAACAATTAAATTTACAAATTAAATTGCCAATTTCATATTTACATTTGAAATTCAAGTTAAATCAACATTCGAATATTTAAATTCAATTAAATATTCTATTTCAAATGTTCAAAATTTCTGGGTCGTTACAATCTTCCCCCCTTAAAAGAATTTCGTCCCGAAATTACAAGTCGAGAAGAATGATCCAATACCCGTTTATCATTTTTTTTACCAAACCAAACAGTTTTCTCAAATTTTCAAAACAAATCTTTTTATTAAAGATTATCATTTCAACTAACTGTCCAAACACTTTCATAGTTTTCAAACAACTTCATTTTACTTCACAATTCAAATTTAAATTCAAATTCAAATTTTAAATTATCCAAAATTTCTCAAAAAATTTCTTACTCTCGAAATTTTCGAAAAATTTCGCCAGCGTCTCCTTGCACGGCTAACACGGTACGACTACAAAACGTCCCTACGGACTTTCAAATCCCAAAAAGAGAAAGGAAAGCCAAGCGGCTAGACAAGAAAAGATCAAATTTCATACTGAAATTTAAACACATACCTTTTGGTTGAGAAATTCAAATTCATCTTCGAAATCAAAATCCAATCCCAAATATCCTGTATATTTTACTTTAACAAATAATGTCCAATTACAACATTCTAGTTAAATTTATTCACTTATTAACTTAGGATATTTCTCAATTCTAAATTTTACTTAAGAATTTCATACTTAAGTTCAATACAATATTTCTTATATTCATTTTCACTTCAAAAAAGTCATATATTCATTTTCTTTCAACTTTGCATTTTCAATCCCATTTGAATTCATTTTACAATTCCATTTGAATTCATTTTATTTTCAAAAACTAAAAATTCGCTTTTCTAGTTAAATTCTTACATTTCTATTACAATTTGAAAAATCAATATTCCGTTAACACAAAATTTTCAAATTTTCTAAAAAAATTTCTAACTCTCAAAATTTTTCGGAAAATTTTGGCGGAGTCTCCTTTGTACGGAGGAGCTTTTGCAATTTGACAAAAAGTATAAATATATATACATCGACCCACTCGGTCGGAAAAGCAGAAAAATAGTTTATATTTCCTATTTTTTTATTACGTAGGCGTACCTTTTAGCATTTTAAACAAAGCAGTTATTTTATTAGCATTTACGCAATCCAAAATGCAGCCAAACGGCTTCAAGAACCTACACTTACTCAATTTAAACAGGTAAGTGACAAATATAGGAAATCTATTTAACAATTCACTTATTTCAATAACAAATATATAGATTTTTATTAGCCATACATCCAAAATAAATTCCATTAGCAATTCATAAGGTTTCAATTCAACTTAAATCGCTTCCATCTAAATTACATTCAATTTCTATTCAATTCAAGTGATTAACAACTCACTTTCTTACATTCAATTCATTTCTAAGTGAATCTAACTCATATCTATTTCAATTGATACAAAAATCAATTTCTATTTGCTTTTATTAACTCATAGAATTTATAAAATCTCGTTTTTTTGTCAAACGATAATTCTTTCTATTCAGATTTGTTAATATTCATGCAACTAATTGATTACTTGAGCTAACAATCATTTAAATTGGTTCCATTCAATTTAACTTACATTCCATATTCTCATTCATTTCATTTGAAACCATTTCACAAAAATTTTCTTAAGTCGAGCATTTATTCAATATTTACTTAAGCTATTTCACTTCAAAACTCAAATTCATTTTTAATTGATTCCATTCAATTCAATTTGCATTATTCCATATACACATTATATTTATTTTTCAATTTGCCACTTCAGTTAATATCTACTTATATTTAAACTGGATTTCCAATTCCATTCGAATTCAATTTACCTTTCATTTATAATTATTGAATTCAATTCATTTCCAAATCATATTTACTTTGTCATTCCTTCAATTAGTTTCACTTACTAATTTTATTTCAATACTTCACTTAATTTATCACAAATCAAATTAAATTTCCAATATTCAACTTGAATTTCATTTACTAACAAATTCAAAATGAATTTTAACATTCAATTTCATTTTCTTGCTCTTGCAATTGCAAATTTATTTATTCATTCACAAATTCATTCATTTTCACTTTGAATCTCATTCCAATCAGATTTCAAATATTTTATAAGTTATCAACTTATTTACATTCCATAACGTTTTAAAGAAATTCCATAGTCAAACAATTACTATGGCACTTTATTTTAATTTAGAGAATTCATTTATTTATTCACATTACCAATTTCATTTCCTTAATAAATTTTATTCTCAAATACTTTCCTGGAATTCTATTTCCAATTATAAATTTCATTTACAATTTACATTTACAAATCTCATTTGTATATAAATTCAATTCCTTATCTTTTCAATTCGTATTTAAAAATTTCATTTGTTAAATGAGTTTATCTCTAAATCTTCGGTTATACCATTATATCTTATTCAATTTTCATATAACATTGATAATAATTCAATATTATCTTTTCCTAACAACCAAGCATCCATATACTATGATAATTCATAGAAAATCATTTCTTTTCTATACAAAAATAGTTTTGGGCAAAATTATTTCATTTACCCTATTTAAAACAATACTGTGTCAGTTTATCTTGTTTAAGAGTTTAGAAACCCCTATCGATTACAGTTAGCTAGACTGCATCGACCAGAATCTATAAACAATCAACCGATAAGTCAACACAATACAAAACAAATTTATATTCACTTACAAATACGCGCTCATATCTATTATTACACTCACACTCAGTCTAGAGTACTGCCGACTCTATCGAAAATCGACATTAATACATTCACTGTATCAACTGCCGAGCAATCGAATGCCGGAAAACCGAATTGTTATGGAGAAAAAGAAGAGGTAGAAGAAAACAGAAAAAAAAGAAAGAAAAAGGACATAGAAACAGAAACAATATCAGAATCTCACATTCGCAGCGGAACAACATATAATAGATAAATGAATAATCTTTAAATCAAAGAACTATATCATTTTATAAATTACATCATCATCAGAGTTTACAGCAACAATATACAACACACTGGACAGTTATATAAACTTGTCCTCATATAGAATACACAGCGGAATAATAATATCATATATAAATGCTACGTCTCGCCATCCAGCTCGCCACTGAGCTCCAAAGCATCTCCTGAATCTAGAATGACCTGATAACCCGACTCTAGACTACCCATGTGGAAAATGATGGGCACCCATAGTTTAGGAAGGAAAAAATAAACTCCAGGTCAGTCATGGTGACTGGTGTGAGAACAAAAACAGTTTATCTTTAAACAACAACAACAAAGCAAGTAGAAAAATATCCGCAATGCTTTTGGAAAATGAAACTACCATAAGACCTCCCGCCACACACACAATGCAAACGCAGAATTGGAGGAGATTTCTTCTTATGACAGTCAAATATGCTTACTACGCAAATCATTGGATTATTATTATTAGTGCATAGTGGAGAAAACATTTCGAAAGTATAATATTAATCTTAGCCAACATACGACCAGTATTGTATGCCTACTATAGCTACCATCTAAACAGTGGTGACCACCATAAGTAAATGGCAGGTTCTACAACTAAAACCGTACAGGGTTCGTATTGGAAAATGAATTTGCCAACAAATGGTCAGGCTAAGGAACTTCCTTTCCTACCGCCGAATGCGATCGCCTCTGGCTGGACGTCCCGAGAGACAAACTGCTCTCTGCCAACAAAGCCGGGTTACCCCTGTAACTAGGTAACTCACGAATATGTCATCACCCGGTCCTTTGGGACCTTTATCCGAGCGCTCGGTAACCAACATCACATATAATAAATAAAGTGTGTCCACATGAGTAAGTATCTGGGCTCCATACCATGATACCACCACTTTCCAGAAGGAAATGGCATACCCTAAAGTGCGCGACCCTCATAACCTTGCCGCAAACATTCCTGTTTCGACCATTTCCGGGTTGTTGAGGCCCTGACGAAGTCTTGTCCATAAAGCTACGCTTTTTCACAAAGCCACGCTTTGATCACAAATGATCATCATTAAAGCAACACTCAGCATGCCACATTACCAAATTGGGAATATATCGCTGATAAATTTCAACTACATAACCTCTGAGCTCGTACGTCTCAGAGAAGGGTGTTAAGCTAAGAGAATAAATTCTCCGCCACCAACAGAAATGTATTTGAAAGAAATCAACTTTATATCTCAAAATGTAATGTTAGACACGTAACCATACCAGTCTGTTCCGGGTTCGAACAGAACCGAAGGCACTTCCAAAGAAGCCCTTGCAATCCGGATATTCACAATCCCGATAAAACTTCCCATCGCAAAGGAAATCTCTATACCGTAGCTAACGGTGCAGAGACAATCGATGGGTCATCCTATCATTTTCACAAATACCCGGTCTTCACCACCGGTCTTCAATACGATCCATATCGTCGTATCACAAATTCGTTATGGGTTGTATGACACAAAGGTCCTTTCCCGGCTAACCCGAATAGTGAGCGCAATATTTCAAAACATCTGGATATGGGATTTCAATTAAGTCACAACTTATTACCCAAATCCTTTCTTTCAAATGGTTTAACAAATTACCATTTTAAATCTTTAAACAAAAAGATTTACTTCACAAAGTTTACCCATTTTCACAAAGATTCATTCACAGATTTCCAAATCAATTTCCATTTCAATTTGATTAACCCATTAAATCTTTAAATCAAGATATAATTTACAGCTTTCAAAACTATTCACAATTCAAGTCTTTTATAATATAAAAGTCTTTTATAATATAAAAGATACAACTTTTGAAATACACTTTTATTTCAAAATAAAGTTTAATCATCTTCACAAGGGTTAATTCATAGCTTTCCAAACTATTTACAATTTCATTTCAACTTGAATTGTATTATCATTTGAAAACAGATAGCTTTCATTTTGGGAAAAACTGGTTACATTTACACAGGTTAAAGCCATTCAAGTATAAACTTGAAAATAAATTGAAATTTCCCCCAAGACCGTATTTTAATTGGCTAAAAACCATAAAAACACCTTCTATACTTATTAAATCTTTTAAACCAAAATTCCCAATTCATTGAATTCAATTTAAAATATTGAATTCAAATTTAAATCAAATGATTTAAATTCCAATCCTGTTTAGTTATTTAAAAATAACTTTTATTTTTGAAACTCATTTCAAAAACTTCCAATTTAAATTCCAAAACTATTTTGGATTCAAAAACTCAATTTTTCCAAAATTGATAAAAATCTGTGACTTAACCGATTTCCACGTGAAATCCACTTTTGTGTGTGTATTGTGTAGTCCGTGGTTTAACATAATAGTGCACAATCACTCAATCATTACAGATCAAATATAATCATATAATTGATAAGCGGTATAACTATAACGCTTATCTTCATCCACAGATCACAGATATATCATATATCGCAGATAAATAAATCACAGATCACAATACAAAACAGGATATATCACAAAGCATAACACATCAAAGATGTCAAATAATTTAACATCCAATATAATCCAAACATCCATAGATAGGATTAATTAAATTATCTGATTTATTTAAATCAAATAAATTTCCAAACATTTCCAAAAGATTCATTTCCTTTTTAAATAAATTCCTTTAGCTCTTCAAATCTATTTAAAAATACAAAATCCATTTATTAAGCTCTTTTTCCCAAATTTGAAATTAAATTCAATATGGCTTAAAAATAAGACTTTTATCTTTTTCAAATTCCTTTTAAATTTATCCAATTATCAAAAATGAATTTTTCGATAAATTTTCAACTTATAGTTTTGAAAAATTTAATTTTTTAAATATTTCTGGTATCCATCGATACCAAAAATATATACGGCTAAATTACAGCCTTTTACAATTCCAATTTCACAATTATAATCATACGGCGCTTATAAATAAACAACACACAACATATGAAATAAATTCAAATGTTTGAGGAATCCAGTTGGATCCCTCCAACCTGTTTCCATGCATCCACAGATGTTAGCACAATACCAATTTCACATCAATGTGAAATTATCGCGGTATATGGGATTTATAAATATTATCCGCTATTATGCGGCGCAATAGGGTCTCATCCGCTATGCAATGCGGGAAATCAACTCCAATATATACATATTCCAATATATATATATTGCTATATCTATACTATAATGCAAATACCTGGTCAAACCGGTCAAAGTGAAGCCTTTTTGGCAGTCCCCATATTAGCCTCCGTTCACAACAAAATGGAACCACTACAAGAGGGCAGTTCTGTCTTTTCCCAACCGCCCACGTTGCCCCATCCTCTCTTCCATTTCCCTTTCCTTCTGCTTTTCATTTTCCCACTTTCGCCTCACCCACAAAAATGGAAACTTCCCTCCTCCACTTGCTTAACCGCCACACCTACACTGCCCTCCCTTCTTTCCCCTTCCCCTTCTGCTTTCTGCCGCTACAGCCTACGCCGCCGCTATTGCCCCATCACGGTCGACCATCAATGCATACTTCCCTCCCAATTATCAGCACCTGAAATCAATTCAACTTCCCTGGATTTTAATCTAAACATCCTACACATGTTAGCTTCCCTAGAACTCTAGATCTGGAGCCGAAATCACCACATAATAGATCTACTACCACCACTGCCTGAAATTGATGTCGTCACCAACCTAAAAGCACGGCAATCGACCGTTACCCGAAACCGAGACTGCTAGCAATGAGATTCTCTGTCATCCCTAAGCTGCTAGCACTGAGACGGTGGTCGTCATCATGTGACACTGCAAATTTGAAGTCCGGAGGTTGCTATTGTACGTGGTGATGATGTCGACATCTAGGATCCTTGAACTGCTGTGTTGACCGTCACGAAGGTACGATCTCAAACTCCTACAATTAATGGCATAATCTTTTATTTACTTATTCAGTCACCAATTTACTTTGCTTATTCTATCACCTATTTACCTTTTCTGATTTTACAGAAATAGCACAAATCTAGGCTGGGATTAGGGTCTCACAATCGCTCTGGGAAAGAAAAAAATTGGTACATTTTATCTCCTATGAGCTTTTATAATCTTATTTTTCTTACTAATTTATATGCGTATTGTTTCTTTATTTGTTTTAATTCGATAATTACTGCTGCGACAATTAATTAGAAAATGCCAAGCAAAAGAGATGGGTGAATTAGAACGAGAGAGAGAATCAATGAAAAGCGAGGGCTTGAACGTCTTTTGGGAATATCTGAGCTTTTGGGAAAGAAAAGAAAAGAAGGTTCTTGCTGCTTAGTGATGTAACCATCTAATTAAAAATGAGGTACTTTCACACTTTCCCACAATTATTCTATTTAGGGAAAATAATTTAGGATAATTTCAAAATTTATAGCCATTTATTATCTTAATTATGTGTGGCTTAATATGTGAAAAATGTAAAAAAAAGTATAGTTCTATAAATGAGAATTACATATAGTTGTATCCAAATGAATTTGTTATAACAAGTACACATGATATCTTATTTTTTTTCACAGTTATACTATTCACTTTTCCACACTTATTCCACTAATGAACAAATTTTTAGGCTAATTACAAACTTCAAAGTCATTGATTAACGTGACTATGTGTAAGTCTTAATATGCAAGAAAAATACAAAAATATAGTTCTGAGTTGTATCCAAATGAATCTGTTATATCAAGTATACACCACATCTTATTTTTTCCATAGTTATACAATTCACTACGATGCAAAGGGAAAAATTGACGTATTCTGTAAAACCATTGCAGATAGACATATAATGTCATTTTGTATATTGTATTGAACTTACATAAAGATAGAAACTTGGGTTAAGCTGAAAAGTGCAATATACATATCAATAATTTTCATTTCAATATGGTCTTAGTGCCTTAAACTTATTTTCAAAATTTTAATTTTTGAGAATTCCTGTTATATATGTACATGTATTTAACAAAAGCAATTTCTATTCATGTAGAATTATAGCTGCATGTCATTAAAACAAATTGCACCCTAGGCAATATTATGTTCAAATTATAGTTGCAGGTCATTAAAACAAATTGCACCCCAGGCAATATTACGTTCAATGGTTCTATTGGGCAATCTAAATATAAAATTCTCTTATTTTATATTTGTTATCAATTAATTCAATTTGGCTTGATTTTAATTTTGATGTGGTTAAGTCTCTAGATTAGTCATTTCCATAAATATCGTTGTCTTCAAAATTCATTTATGATTTGATATAATCATCTTTGGTATCTCAAAATTTTAGTAATCACTATTACTTTTTACTTATAAAAATAATACCCATCATTTTGGAAATTTTTATACATATGCATACATGTGTTTAATGAGAAAAGAATTTTTCTGCTAAAATACATTAGTACTTGCAGTTCTTAATCAAAATATATAATCCACATAGGTCTTCTTCAATAGTTCTTTTGGACAATAAGTATGGGTTTTTATTCTACATATTCAATTATTTAGTTTACTTTGGTTTCTGACTGACTGTTGCACAGAAATTTTATTTTTATGGAAATGTAGTTTGTAATCAATTTTCGTATCTAAATTTATTTTCATGGTCTTGGAATTTTTTTATATAGAAAGTTAGATTATTGTTTATGGATGTCGTAATAAATTTTGACAAGTTTTACATCGATTCACTCATTTGGTACGATCGTAGTAGAGCAGCAGTAAATTTCTTTTTATCATTGCTTTCCAGTAGCATAGCGGGTAAAGGATTAAATGCTAGATTGTTATCATACTATAAAATACTTAATTTATTAAGATACACCATTGATAATTGTAACATCAAATGATCCACCATAGCTAATTGTTTACAGAAAAACAGAACCCCAACATAAAAAATCTTCAATATAAACATCATTGGATTAGGGATACGATTATATTTGTCTTACATCTTCGTATTTCCATCAAAAATATATAATGTTAATGTCAGTATTATGGTTTCCTTACAAGGGAATATCAGAGACTAAGAACTTATGTTTAGTTAGTTAGCTGCATCATTCTCATTTGTTGTTCGATTGAAAGACAAATGCAAACATTTCCCCTAAAAATATCTCCGGGTAGTGAACTTACGAAGCAAACAGTGCAGTGGCATATGTTGAAAGCAGTTTTAAGACACAATACGTGTGTGTTGATAAATGAGTATACACTGTGTAGCCATGTTCATTTTTTAAAGTAGAAAAAAAATCAATCTTGCATATGACTGATAACTCTTTTCTATTTATATGGGAAACACATGGATAGTGAACTGGATCATGAGGATTTAATAAGGAAAAAATGGCTGACATGAATTTGAAATAATAGAGACGAAGAAAGGTACTTTATTTTTCATCCATACTCATTCATTCTTAACTTTTGCAATTATCAAGCTTTTGTGAGAGTTGATAGTAATGTTTTATCTCTTTAGTTTATTTCATGGTTGAAGCAGTACAGACCATGTACAGAGATAGAATAATTAACAGGAAAATTTTATTCTGACCACACACTCAATATCAAATTGATTGGATTATCGAAAGGGACGTTGGCTCAATGTTATACTATGCCTTTTAATGGCATGTTAAAAGATGGCTTACTTATACGGTCGTTTCTTTGGTCTTTAAATTGTTATATGATACACTTAATGCTATATTAGATTAGATGGTGGTTGTTTGTATTCTGTAGGGATAATAGTTTTCGGAATAAAAATGGGCATTTGCCAAAGTTACAAATGTGATCTTCAAATGAAAGCATTGAACGTGTAGCACATCATTGATTTATATGTTTAAAAAGGAACACAGTTTTGTTCGTATGATTGAATACGGGATTAAACACAATGATAATAGTATAATACTGTCCACTTATTTTCAGAATGCATCAATTGTATTGCAAAGTTAAATTAACTAACATAAAATAATTTTACAACTATTTACTACTGATGCATAAGTACAGTCAACACTACAACATTTGCAAGAAATAATTTAATCACCTGTGAGATTTATTAAATCAAGAGCAACATGTGATATTTTTGATTATAATAGATGTTTGGTATTATATCACTACTGCGACATTATTTTGAACTATTATGCAATCAGGTACAAACATGTACATTGAAGCTTGCATTTGATTCCATTAAGTTTTTACATTCAAAGCATACAACTGTAGTTTCCTGTCCACTTACTTATTATCTTCCCTTCCTGTGTTCCAAATGGTAGCTAAAATTTAGGCTGATGAAGATTGCTGCACCCTAGCTTCATTCAGCCAGACATCCAGTATCCTGGAACGAGGGTGGAATGCTTCTACCTGAGGTAGTATACATGCTTCAGCTTTCTTGGTGGTATGAGTATTGTTTGGTTTTAGATCTTTGGTTCTTCTGCCTGCTGTTGTTTGAATGGTGTTGGGCATTTTGGGTTTTTAGTTGGTGGAGCAAAGTTGTATTTTAATCAAATCTGATTAAGGAAATTTCCTGTTTTCTTATTTATATTTTAATCAAAGCTAATTAAGTTATTAATCATTTGTTTACACTGATACTTGGTTAGGGATAACATGAAAACTCTCCATAGTAGCCACAAATTTGGATGAGTAACATCCACAGCTCTATTGCTTATTAAGTCATGCTGCTCAGTGCCTTTTCTGAAACAAAATATCCTTCTCAACACATTGGCATACATACCAAACTAGCACCTATCCGTCAACAACACAATTATGATGCACGGATATATCGCTAACTACATTCATAGGCCATCACTATAGAAAACATTATATTTGATGCAATTCAATAAACCAAAGTCCACTTGCTGTATCTTAAGCCATCCTCTGGAAAGCTCAAAATTAAAAGTTTAATGATTAATGTGCTTGAAGTGCATTACAGCGCAGGACTATTAAATTATGTATATAATGCTTGAAATAAACATGACAACGTACGTACATGATCTTACTGTTTGATTAATCTGAATCGATTGACAGATTGATTAATTTAAGTGGATGTGCTGGAGAAAATTTACCCGATTTGAATGCCTATTCTGATAATACTAGGCATAAGAAAACTAACAGCTAATGCTAGGTTGACAAATGAAAAAGCATATTTCCTAAATGCCAGGTTGACAAATGAAAAAGCAAACTAACAGTGAGAATTTTTTTATTCCTCTAATCTCCTTGGCCTTTAGGCTTTGGTGGATATAATTTTGATAGTTTGAGTCAATACATTCACATTTATGTCGAGTAAACATTCACCATTCCTACACACGTGATCCATTCACTATTTTTGCACACATAAATGCAGTGAATCCTGGCATATGGTCTTCAGTACTGAAGGTATGTATACCATTTTCTTTAATACATGTAAGCTACTTTTGAGAGCCTTTAGACTGCGTATTTGATTGCCTTGAGCTACTTATCACATTGAACTATAGGAAAAGTACAGTACATCGAAGGTTAATCTATTGGTGTTATAGCTGATGGAGTTGACAAGAATGAAAAGCCTCATAAACTCAGGCTGTATTCAATTGCCAACAGTGCAATTGGTGATTTTGGAGATTCAAAGACAGTGAGCTGTTTTACTTTGAATTCAAATTTGAATTTGAATAAACTAGCTTTAGTTATTGTTTGCTTATTACAAATAATGTTTTGCAGGTATTAGTATGTGTCAAGAGGTTAGTTTACACCAATGATCAAGGAGAAATTGTAAAGGGGGTGTGCTCTAATTTCTTATGTGAGAAGACTTGGTTATACATTTATACATTAATGTTATAAATTAGTGTTTTATATAGTTAAATCATTTGAACTTATATCAGTTTACTGTTTGTACTATTTAGGTGACTTGAAGCCTGGGTCTGAAGTAAAAAATCACAGGACCAGTTGTAAAAGAAACGCTAATGCCGAAAGATCCAAATGCAACTGTCATCATAGTATTAAAAATTATTCCATTTCTATCACAACATTTGATTCAAAAATAAGTTTACTTTAATGTTCGTAAACTAATTCTGTACTGTTGCATTGATAGCTTGGTACTAGAACTGGAATAGCTCCTTTGTACTGTCTACATCCCATTAATCATTGCATGTATATTATCTACAATTTATATTCATTGTCTTTACGTTCACACTATATCTAAAGTAGTGGGATATTCTTTTCTCTTAGCATATACAACATTGTAGAAGCAACAGTATTGTAAATTTTTTGAAGACAATCCAAAGCCAACGTTCTAGCTAAGGCACCAGCTGAAAACTAAACATAAGCATCGTAGAACCACAAGTAAAAATCAACACAACTTTGAACTTGCTTCTGTGGTTAAGCTTAATGCGAAATGTTGCTCGCACTACAACAAGGAACGGCAGAGTCTTCAAATGAGATTTATATTGCAAAATATTTGATTCATACTATTATTTTATATGGTGATTGGATGGGAATATTAGTTATACTGAACTAGGAGATTTGTGTTATTGGTACTAACATTACTATTACTCAACCGAAAAGTGTAATCTACAATTTGGTTTTCAATATTTGTTTGTATCAATAATAAATGCTACATATTATGCTTTATCCTATCTATAACAGTATAAATTATGACCTTCTAATGCTTCTGCCATACAAAATTGCCCTTTCAGTTGATTTCACTGAATCGTTTGAAGTTGTTCTGCCAAACATGTTTTGAAGTGAAATCTACAATTTGGTTTTCAATATTTGTTTATATCAATAATAAGTGCTACATATTATGCTTTATCCCATCTATAACTGTATAAATTATGACCTTCTAATGCTTCTGCCATACAAAATTGCTCTTTCAATTGATTTCAGTGAACCGTTTGAAGTTGTTCTGCCATACATATTTTTCGTAGTTCATGCTGACACCAAAAAAGTGTGACACCAAATGTATTATAACTATTATTAAATATACACACACACATCTGTGTACATATGTATGTATGTGTCTTTGTGTGTGTGTATTTCACTACCGTGACTGTAGCGCACACAAAAAATTTCCACTTCCTTCTTGGCACACGTCCAACGGACGTGCCACCATACTCGTACTTATATAATACCAATTCCACTTCAATGTGAAATTATCGCGGTATATGTTTTTAATAAATAACCTCCGCTTAATAACGGCGTATAATGTCTATTTATCACAATAAATAGCAATCATCATTCAATCCACACAATCAACACTATCAACAATTTTAAATCTCAACTATTTAAAATTTAAATCGAAACAAAACATTCGATTGAGTGAGGAGTTCTCACCTTGATTTCAATTCCGTTCCAGCTTTTATTTCGAATAAAATTAAACAGACGTTTAATTTTACCCAAAACTCACACTAGCTCCAAATGACTCCAATCCAGTTCCATAGCGTAGTGTTCGTCAATATGATTCCAACGCAACTGGTTTCGTGCCTTTTTGACCTCGTACGAAAGAGTTATCAAATTTTAAAAATCGTACAATTTAATATACAATTAATTTACAATTTCAATTTTAATTTCTAACCCTAATGCATCTCGGCCACTCGTTTTTGCTAAAGGATATCTGGGCCGCAACTCTTCCTTTCATCTTCTTCCAGGTATGAACGAGACATTCAAACCCATAGCCGCCGTGTAACCCTAATTCACGCGTCCAAACTACTCGACTTTATGACGATCAGCCAACTCCACTTCGACGAGCAATGTCGACTCCATCTTCGGCCAAAAGCATAGCAAGCTCGGCCTCCCCCTGCTGTTGCAAATCGTGTGCGAAGAACAGATGAACGCAGCGCCGTAGCCAACGATCCATAGCTCCATTTTACATCTTGACCGTTGGATCGATAGAGTTCGACAACCTCTACAATTTGTTAGTTGAAGATTCGTGATGAAAGTCGACGGATTTTGAGATATTAGAGGAAGAAGCTCAACCATTTTCGGCTATTAAAATGATAGTGGTGGCTGAAGGTTAAGAGAATTAGGGTTTCCTCTTGTTAACGTATATATATATATATATACACGTATATAATAATATTAAATTCATTTTAAAACAACTTTTCCAAACGATCTCCAAATCATACGTGCCGCCTGGCATTCGTAAGGTTTACCCCGCGTTCCGAACACAATGGAACATGTTTCGGGAGCTAATTCAGTCATATGTGCGAGTTACGGAATTAAACGATCGATTTTATATTAAACCGATTAAGCGAATTTTTAGGCGTTTTGGCTTGCCCCGGACAAACGGTAAATCCAATTGACATGAAATTTGAAACCCTATAATAATATCACATTACGGATCTATTGAAACTAGTTTCATCGAAATCCGAGACTTTTTGAAAATTGACTATTTTAACTCGCCAAATAAAATATTAAAACAATTTCGATGCGTTTCGAGCTGCCACGGTCACACGTCAACTCCGATTGCTATGAAAATTGAAATCCGATAATAAAAAACTATTACGGATCCAATGGAACTAGTTTCGTCCAATTCTGAGACTGTCCCAAAAATGGCTAATTTCTCTAGTCGATTAAATATTAAAATATTCAAATTTCACAAATTTACTTTAAATTCAATTTTAAAAGTTCTATAACATCACTATAACTTCAATGTGATTTAATATAACTTTATAAATCATTTTCAATTACATTTAATCCAGATTTCAATTATTTTTGGAATTTCAACTATTAAATTGCCGATTTAATTATCCAATTAAATCCAGATATTCGAATTTTAAATTATTCCACTTATTAATTCTACTTATTAATATTTAAAATTAATTAAATATTCGAATTTCAAATGTCAGAAATTCTGGGTCGTTACAGTTAAACTGCATGCTTTAACATAATTTTTAACATTAAAATCTTTTCTAACCCTAAATTTATGATAATCTATACATATGCTTTGAAATCCTAATTTATTAATATCATATTCATGTTCATGTGTGCATGTTGTATATAATTTGATTAGAATTTCTTTGCTTCTTTATTTCTAATGAGTTGATGGATTAAATGGGTGTAATTGTTGTGATTCTATGCTTGTATGTTGTGCTTTGATGTTGTTTATTAGTGTTGTGAATGTATAGAAAGATAGGTTGGTGAATTGAGAAAATCAGAGGCAAAGTTGGTTGGAATTGGAAAAAACTTGAAGGAGGTGCTCTGGAGCATGCTAGAAGCCTATAAGATAAATCGCACCTCGGATGGAGTTAAGGTGTAAAGTCGGTACAGAGTTATAGATGATGAGTCGATGCCGAGTAATCATGGTGGCACATATAGGTCGATGGTTGGCTTGGATGGATAGTGCTTGACTAAAGGAGATGTTCCATAGAAAGGTGAAGGGTATTTGGATAAGGGTTGGATGCTATATCGAGTTAGAACTTGAAGATGGAGCTTTGGATTGGGACCGAATTATCTAGGATGGATGGGTCGGGGTCAAAAGCACTGGAAGAAGAGTATTAGAGACGTGGAAGAAGAATTAGCCATTGGTTGGCTAAGTGTATAACTCGGCATCGAGTTATGCCTATAACTCAGTACCGAGTTATCATGGCACATGGGATGATGGTGGAACATCTGGGGACTATTGTTGAGGTTCTGTAGGTCGTGCTGGAGGTGTTGGCTCATTCACATCAAGGTTGAATAGCGATGAAATGACATAACAAAAGGCTAGAACCTTCGGATATTGGCTCATGTTGGGAGTAGATTCCGAAGATGGAAGCTCGTTAATGGAAGCAGTTGTAGGATTAGGGAATGTGTAAGGGTTCCTTGTGAGTAATGGAAACTGGATTGAGCAAAAGGGCTCGGTGTCCAAAAGGAGCAAAGGAGGACTCAAATGAGTACATGCTGGGAATCATTGATGCTCAGAGTGTTTTTTGTGTACACGAAGCAGGGGTATTGTAAGTGTGGACACCCATGGGTTAATTGAGGGACTTGTATACCCTAGATCAATGGCTTTGGGTCTAGTCTCTAACTTTGAGCTACGAGAGACGTATCAAGCTTTGGGCTTTGTGGTATGAGAGTACACAGAAAACTGGGATTTCCATTAGTCCTGGCAGTAAGGAGGCCATATGAGTCATCATATATTTAAGGCACAGGGGTGAGTGATAGTGGGTATTGCTTGATGGATGCTATGGTTGCTTTGTTCTTCTTTTGTGGGCTATCACTTTGGGATATCATTGGGAGTAGGTACTGGAGATGGGAATATTTGGACATCCACTATTGTATCATATATAGTACCTTTATGATATTATAGAATAGCATATTATAGTGGTATCTGCTAACTCTTTGGTTGCATGGATAGGCCAGGTATAGTTCGTGTACTCTTGTTCCTTACAATATTTACTTGTATAGTATTTTGAGATTTATTTACTGCTCACACCAAACTGTTTTCTGACCTAAGATTTTATGCTTTGCTTCTTATTATCTTGGGTACTCTTAAATAAGTAGACTGGATAATAGGTCTAGGTGACACAGTAGATGTTTGGCCGCGTCCGAGTATATCCACTACAGATGGTAATCGCTGTTATTGCACCACTATGGTTTATGCCACTGTAATCTAGTTTTTGATGTATTACTACAAATAGTTACTCTGAACCCATTCGTTAATCAAATCTCATATATGCATGCATTCTTTTGTCTTATGCCCATCCCGCTCATGGAATAGGCAGAACTTTCTAGATTTCCTTTTCCAATCTATAGGCTCTCTCTTAGCGGATTTCCTATATGGAATCAGTCCACTAGCATCAAGATAGATCCTTTCTATGGTCTCAGTCCAATCAATATAGGAGGTAAACTTTGGCTCCTTTCTTTGCCTCTTCGAACCTTTGAAGCCATCATCGGCTTTTCTTTTACATTCGTTTTTTCTAGATCCTACCTTGGATGGTACTCCATCCTCCATAGCATTAACCTCTCCATTTTCAGTTTCTACATCCTCCTGGATCGAATACCTTTCGACTTGAAAGTAGAAATAAGTGATATCCAATGGCAATCCTTTTCTACTGCCTTTTTCAAATCAATCTTGTTAGCGACTCCAGAAACCATAGCCATAAGGACAATTGAAAGATCTGGTTTCTACACTTCAGTGGCTAATGCATTGAATCTAGTCAGGTAACTTTGCAAAGTTTCGTCTTTCCTCTACTTCATGCTAGACAATGTCATCATGCTCCTTGTTTAAATGATATGGACTCTGAATTGGCTTATAAACTTTTCCACTAACTCAGTCCATATGCTAATTGACCCATCATCCAATTGGAAAAACCACATGATAGCCAAGTCTGTCAAAACTAATGGGAAGCGCCATCCCATCACTTCTTTCGAAGCCCTCATCACTCCCATGTACTGGATTAATCACATCAAGTAGATTGTTGGATCGGTCCGTCCATCATACTGCTTTAAATTAGGAAGTTTAAAATTTTGACGCCCCACCTCTATACTCACACTAGCCAAGAACACTACGGGGTAATGCCGTCGACTAGCACGAAGAATAAGGCTATTGAGGAGCGACCATCTGTGTAATTGCTTTGTGCGAGTACCGATATGTCAAATAGTATTATATGCTTTCAATCTGACACATCAATTACAAATTCAAAACTACTACACAGTGGCTATGTGGTCTTCAGAAACAAATATAAAATAAGCATAACACAAATCAGCCACAGATATTCATATCACTAAGGAGCAAACAGATATGAATATATCACATAAAAGTGTAAACCAAAGTAGTGGTCATATAAGATCCACTACATCACAAAAGAATAGGTACAAGTGCTAGACAAAAGAATATGTATACATCAAGGAGCCTCTATCTCGAATGTATAATAACGAAAACTACTAAGCTAAAGTAGTTAGCCAAAAGTCAAATGACGGACCCTGATAAGAAGTCAAGCAGAAGCACCTAAAATACCTCGGTCTAACGCGAGTATTATTAAAGAAGAAAATAATAAACGGATCAGACTAGCTATAAATATCATATAAAATGAGATAGGATAAGAGATATGACAAAAACGTATGATAACAATAATGTCATACTATGACAAGTATACATCAGATAACAACAAAAATCATACAATATCTCAAATTTTCTCAAACACCAAAAAGAATGTCGTATTCTTTATTTTATTCACCAAACCACAAAATATTGATAAAGCTTATCAATATAAATCACGAAAATTGGTGAAACACAAATTCTAGAAATCATCAATTAGAAATCCAAAAATCACAAAGGGGGAGGCCTATCAAAAACGGGAGCATGAAAATCCACCAACACGTGTATCACAAACGGGACGCTATCCCATGAAAATACGGGGTACTGTCCCCCCTTGGGAACATATAAGCTGAACATCGACGCACCTAAAAAGATACACCCCATGCACAATCGAACATCGACGCACCTGAAAAGATATGCCCCATGCACATACCTATTGAGCCGAACATCAACGCACCTAAAAAGATACGCCGCATGTACCGAAATCATTGAGCCGATTGCTCCACGAACGGTCAAAAAGACCAGGGGTCGCTAGCCCCTAAAAATGAGACGAAGCTCCATAAAACTGGGTACAATCCGCCACGTGGACAAAGAGACATCGTATATCGCTAGTCTAAACATAAAATGATCACCATCGATCAATAAGAAGTGTGAATTACACTAAGCTAGTAAATAAACGAGTTTAGCTTCATGTCCATAACCACTGGCTTAACTTAAATTTTTACGAACAAATTGTAGATTTCAACTCGAAAATTGTCACAAGATTTCAATCGAACAAGTCTAAGAATTAACTGACAAAGTAAACGCAAGTGTTTCATACCACTTGTTTTGTTAGGGCGTTTAATTAGATTTCTCATACGAATGAGGTAAAGGTTTGTATATACTAATAGATCGGAAAATGGTTTTAAAAACGAGCTTTGCATAAAAAAAATCATTGAAATCATTATTGTGAAAGAGTTTGAATATTTATTACTAGTATAGAAACCTTTGTATTTTTAAGTGACAAATCACATAAATGATTGTAAAACAATCAATCACCAAAAATTCACATACGACGATGTGAATAAAAACCATAGAAATCGATATCAAATCCATCAAATGGATATTCCCAAAAATCCAGAAAAGAAGTCATCAAAGTCGATAAAAGTGATAACAACTAATCGGATCAACCAAAAATCGATAAAACGGAAATCCACTCAAAAATAGGAAATATGGCTGAAATTAGTAGCTCTAGACGTCTGGTGGTTTCCCATACGTCTGAGCTGAAAGACTGGAATTTTCATTCCAGATCGTCCAGACGTCTGAAGTAAGCTCAGACGTCTGAGCTGTACATCTGGAATTTTTATTCCGATGGCCCAGACATCTGAGTATTATACCAGACGTCTGAGCTGAAGCTCAGGGCAAGATTTAACCTAGGCCATTGATGGCCAATTCAACTCCGAAGCAATCGAATGAGCGACGATGGCTAAGGATTTATGCCAAGCGACAACCCAGCTCTATAGACTCGTCAATACACTCCGAACAACATGTCCAAACATCCATATAAGGATTTTCATAGATTTTGACTTCAAAATGCCAAAAATTGGAAAATTCGCCAAACCAATTCAATTCAAAAGCAAATGGACATGAAATAGATGTTAGGAATTCATACCTAACAACTATCAAAGGTATAGACATAGATATGAGTTCAAGAACTCACCTTTAAACCCAAAACAACAAGTGAGAAGCTTTAAAACAAAGGAAAGATCAACCACTCTTCAACTTCAACTCAAGAAGCTCCAATCTAAGCTCATAAGCAAATATTTCCTAAGTTAAGGTTTAGGAATTTCTGAAAATTGAAGAGAGATTGAGATGAAGAAGAGGAAGAGGATGCTTACCTAAGCTTCTCTTTGATTTCTACAACTTGAATTTGAATTTCCTAGTAAACTAGGGCTTAGGAATTTTGATTTCTTTTCTCTTCCCCCATTTTTCTTTTAGCTTGAGAGTGTTAGGAAATGAAAATGAATGAAGATGAGAGGACTGGAGTAGTATGTATATGGTAAGGGGTTTGGGTTCCTTGTTAGGTTAGTGGGTTGAAACCCAAACCCAAAGCCCCAAATGCAAATATCAAAATTCTAATCAACTCCAAACATATCGATGTTTATACTCAAAAAGGTCGCAAACGCCATTTTGGACCCAATGGAAGTGGTCTCGAGTCCGGATTCGACCATTTACAAAAAGTCACGTTTTGGACTTTTAAATTCAACTAACGATGCTATATTTAAATAAATCATTTAAATATATTATCGTTAAAATATGCGGGTTGTAACAGACTCCCCTCCTTAAAGAAATTGCGTCCTCTCAATACTTAAGAAGAAAATAAAGGGTATCAACCATACTAAGGCATAACAACACAAAAGAAGAAATTTTGAAATGAGAAGTTCACCTTAAGGAGCACGAGAGAGTAAGTCCGGATGTGTTCGCTCGATAAATTCTCTGGATTCCCAAGAGAAATCCTTAGGATTTGAGGACCATTGAACTTTCACAAGAGGAACATCTTTATTTCGAAGGCGTTTAACCTCCGTAGTAGTGATACGAATAGGATGTTGCTCATAAGTAAAATTAGGCGAAACTTCAATTTCTTCAATAACACCGAGCTCAAGAATGGAATCGGAATCTCTAAGGCATTTCTGTAGTTGAGAGACGTGGAATACGTCATGAATAGCAGAAAATTGAGCCGGTAATAAAAGGCGATAAGCCACAGAACCAATGCGTTCGGTGATGGGAAATGGACCAATATATCGAGGTGCTAATTTTCCCGATCGACTGAAACGCACAACACCCTTCATAGGTGAAACACGAATGAACACCAAATCTCCCACAGAAAATTCTAAATTCCTTCTTCGATAATCGACATTGGATTTTTGTCTACTTTGAGCTTCTTTCATCCTATGACGAATAAGGTCAATCTTTTCTATGGCATCACGAATAAAATATGGGCGTAAAACCAGCTTCTCACTGGCTTCAAGCCAACACGAAGGAGATCGGCATGGCCTTCCATAGAGTGCCTCAAAAGGAGCCATACCAATATTAGATTGGAAGCTATTATTGTAAGAAAACTCAACAAGAGAAATATGATCTTCCCAACTTCCACCAAAATCAAGAACACATGCACGAAGAAGATCTTCAAGAGTTTGATTCACACGCTCGGTTTGTCCATCGGACTGAGGATGATAAGCGGTGCTAAAATTAAGCTTTGTTCCCAAAGCTTTTTGAAGACCTTTCCAAAATCCACTAGTAAATAATGGATCATGATCACTAACAATAGAAGTTGGAACTCCATGCAATCTAACAATTTCTTTGACATAGATTTTAGCCAAAAGAGGTACGGTCTGACTGGACCAAACGGGAAGAAAATGGGCGGATTTTGTAAGTCTATCTACTATCACCCATAGGCTATCATGACCCGAGAATGGGGAAGACGGTCAATAAAGTCCATGAAAATTTGATCACACTTCCAAACGGGAATGTCTAAATGTTGCAATAACCCAGCGGGCCTTTAATGCTCGGCCTTAATGAGTTGGCAAGTCATGCAATGGTTAATGAAGTTAGCAACATCAGATTTCATTCCATCCCAATAATAAAGTTTCTTCATGTCCGCATACATTTTACTACTACCGGGATGAATGGTAAATTTAGAACGATGAGAATCTTCTAAAATGTCTTTACGAAGATCACTAATATTTGGCACAATAAGTCTACCAAATTTTCGAATGCCTCCACGAGCATCGATTTCAAAGTCTTTCAAACCATTAATATTATTTTTATCCCTACAACTTTGGCTAAGATGAGCCAATTCGGAATCATGCTTTTGAGCTTCAAGAATTTGGTCTAAAAGAGAAGGATGAGCCTCAAGGCTACATAAAACAAGAGATGAACATGAATCGAATTCACGATCTCGAATCTCACAAGTGGACAAAGTCTCAAGATCATTCCATTCGGATATCATCATGGAAACAACCGCTTGTTGCTTACAACTAAGGGCATCAGCAACACAATTGCCCTTTCCGGGAGTATAAAGAATATCAAGATCGTAAGATGCAAGGAATTCAAGTCAACGTTGTTGACGCAAATTAAGTTACTTTTGAAAAAATAAATACTTCAAAGATTTATGATCAATGTAGAGAACAAATTTCTCTCCTAAAAGATAATGACGGCAAATTCTAAGGGCGAAAACAATGGCCGCGAGCTCTAAATCATGAGTGACATATCTAGTCTCGGCAGGCTTTAATTGCCTAAGCATAAGCGATAACATGTTCCATTTGCATGAGAACGGCTCCCAAACCAACACGACTAGCATCGTTATAAACAATAAAGTCTTGGTTCCCTTCGGGAATCACAAGAATAGGAGTATCGGAAAGGAGTTCTTTCAATTTATGAAAAGCAGCTTCACATTTGTCTGACCAAATCTACTTAACTCCCTTCTTTGTCAAACTAGTAAGAGGCACGGAAATTTTAGAAAAGTCTTTTATGAACCAACAGTAATAGCCTGCCAATCCAAGGAAGCTACGAATTTCCGTTACACTCTCCGGTATCTTCCAATTTTGAATTGCTTCAATCTTTGAAGGACCACGGAAATTCCGGATTCAGAAATAATATGTCCTAAAAATTTCACATGAGATTGCCAAAGTGGCACTTAGAAAATTTTGCTTTCAATTGATTGCTCCTAAGAGTTTCCAACACAATCCGAAGATGTTTTTCATGCTCCTCCTCGGTTTTAGAATGAACAAGAATATCATCTATAAAGATGAGAACAAATCGATCGAGGAATTCTTTGAAAACTCGATTCATAAGGTCAACGAAATAAGCAGGAGCATTCGTTAAACCAAATGGCATAACAAGCCATTCATAAGATTCATAACGAGTATAGAACGATGTCAAAGGAATGCTATCCTCTGCAATACGAAGCTGATGAAAACCGGTTGCTAAGTCTAACTGTGAAAAGACTCTAGCACCACAAAGTTGATCGAATAGATCGTCAATCTGAGGTAAGGGATATTTATTCTTGATGGTGAGATCGTTAAGCTTGTGATAGTCTACGCAAAGCCTAAGTGTACCATAGGATTTCTTCACAAAAATAGCCAAAGCTCCCCATGGAGAGGAACTAGAATGAATAAACTGCTTTCCTTCCAATTCGGATAATTATTTACGCATCTCCTCATTTTCCTTATTGGACATACGATAAGGAGGACGAGTGATAGGTAGAGCTCTAGGGATTAGATTAATTCTGAAATCAATTTCTCGCTTAGGTGGTAATCCTAAAACGGGATCAAATAAATCGGGAAATTCATGAACAACGTGAATGAGGGAAATGACATCTTCCTCATCATCATTATCGTCATCATGCGGGTTTAGAGAATATAAGGATGCTACCGAATTGGAATCCGAATCTTTAAGAATAATAGAAATCTGCTTAATAGATTGAGGATGTCAAAGATGGATAGTCCTCTAGGGACATAGGATGTGGGCTTCATAACGGTTGAGCAAATCCATTCCTAAAATCATTCTGAAACCTAAGTAATGCATAACATGCAAATCGGCACGGAAAGCATAATCACATAAAATAATCTCGACATCTTTACAAAATAAACTGAGTGTTGTGGATCCACCAACCGGATTCGCAATTCTCAGTGAAGTCATCAAGCCCATAACATTTAAAGACAAAGTATCAACAAGTTCCTTTGATATAAAAGAGTAGGATGCACCCGTATCAATAAGAACTCAAATAGGATGATCAAGAAACATAATACTGCCATCAAGGACAGAATGAGAAATACCTTGACTAAGAGAAGGGTTACTAGGGGCTTGCACAACATTCAGTGTTCCCTCTTTCTTGCTTTGAAGTATGGGACATGAAGATATATGATGACCCGAACTTTTGCAATAGCGGCAATAAAGGGATTTCGGACACCTATTCACATAGTGGTCCTTAGAACCACAATTGTAGCATTCTCCATGATTAGGGGTTGGAGTCTTTGCTACTGAAGTTTCTTGCTTCCCATTCTTGTTGGGATTAGGCTTGAACTTAATATGCCTCTTTTTGTGGTTGTTGAAGTACTGTTTGGCACCCAAAACTTCAACATCACTTTCTTTATCGGCCTCTTCAAGTCGAAGAGCGATATCTACAAGCTGATCGAAAGAAACTTCTAGTTTCAAAAGTAAAGGCTTTTTGAGGTTCTTATTCAAACCATAAATAAACCTCTGATTTTTCTTCAATGGGGTATTAAAATACTCAACCCAATATTTAGAGAGAGATTCAAAGGATGCGACATAGTCGATCATAGAAGATTCACCTTGAACAAGGTCAATAAAGCGTCGAGCTAAAGTTACTTTTTAGCTTCCGGCACAAACTTTAACTCGAACCTTTCCTGGAATTGCTCCTAAGTAAGATCCGCTTCAATAATTTCCGAAATCAAAAGCTCATACCAATCTAATGCTCTCTCCTGGAGCATGCTAGAAGCCACTTGGACTCGATATAGATCAACAAGATTCATGCGAGAAAAGATGCAATCGCATGTTCTAAGCCAAGCTTGGACTTCTATGACGCTTTCGGAACTCTTAAATGGCCTTCCACCCAAATTGGTATAATCACTGCACAAGCGTGCAAACTCGGATTTAGGATGAGTAGGCACAGGAACAGGTCCGACAGCTTGATCATTCTTTACAAGATCCAAAAGCTGTTGGGCAAACATGAATACGCCATCCTAAAGAGTAGCACTAGATTGACCGGTGCTGGGATGGCCAGGTCTAACCATTTCTCTTCTTTAAGAAAGAAAGAAGAGGAAAAAGGTTATTCTCAGAATGAACATCAAACAAACTTGATTGATAAAACAAGGCATCACAAAAGAAAATAGGATAGAACAGGTCTTAAGACTCGAATTAAATCCTAAGGCACGACTCCTAAGAAAGACTTAGGACAATGATCCTTGCTAGATTATTCTACATTGTTCTGAAGTTTGGCTTTGATACCAAGCTTTGACACCCCACCTCTATACTCACACTAGCCAAGAATACTACGGGGTAATGCCGTCGACTAGCACGAAGAATAAGGCTATTGAGGAGCGACCATCTGTGTAATTGCTTTGTGCGAGCACCGATATGTCAGATAGTATTATATGCTTTCAATCTGACACATCAATTACAAACTCAAAACTACTACACAGTGCCTATGTGGTCTTCGGAAACAAATATAAAATAAGCATAACACAAATCAGTCACAGATATTCATATCACTAAGGCGGAAACAGATATGAATATATCACATAAAAGTGTACATCAAAGTAGTGGTCATATAAGATCCACTACATCATAAAAGAATAGGTAATGTGCTAGACAAAAGAATATGTATACATCAAGGAGGCTCTATCTCGAATGTATAATAACAAAAACTACTAAGCTAAAGTAGTTAGCCAAAAATCAGATGACGGACCCTGATAAGAAGTCAAGCAGAAGCACCTGAAATACCTCGGTCTGACCCGAGTATTATTTAAGAAGAAAATAATAAACGGATCAATCTAGCTATAAATATCATATAAAATGAGATAGGATAATAGATATGACAAAAACGTATAATAATAATAATGTCATACTGTGACAAGTATACATCAAATAACAACAAAAATCATACAATATCTCAAATTTTCTCAAACACCAAAAAGAATGTCGTATTCTTTATTTTATTCACCAAACCACAAAATATTGATAAAGCTTATCAATATAAATGACGAAAATTGGTAAAACACAAATTCTAGAAATCATCAATTAGAAATCTAGAAATCACAAAGGGGGAGGCCTATCAAAAACGGGAGCATAAAAACTCACCAACACATGTATCACAAACGGGACACTATCCCATGAAAATACGGGGTACTGTCCCCCCTTGGGGACAAATAAGCTGAACATCGACGCACCTAAAAAGATACGACCCATGCACAGTCGAACATCGACGCACCTGAAAAGATACGCCCCATGCACATACCTATTGAGCCGAACATCGACGCACCTAAAAAGATACGCCCCATGTACCGAAATCATTGAGCCGATTGCACCATGTACGGTCAAAAAGACCAGGGGTCGCTAGCCCCTAAAAATGAGACGAAGCTCTATAAAACTAGGTACAGTCCCCCACGTGGACAAAGAGACATCGCATCTCGCTAGTCTAAACCATAAAATGATCACCATCGATCAATAAGAAGTGTGAATTACACTAAGCTAGTAAATAAATGAGTTTAGCTTCATGTACCATAACCACTGACTTAACTTAAATATTTATGAACAAATTGTAGATTTCCACTCGAAAACTGTCACAAGATTTCAATCGAACAAGTCTAAGAATTAATTGACAAAGTAAACGCAAGCATTTCATACCACTTGTTTTGCTAGGTCGTTTAATTAGATTTCTCATACGAATGAGGTAAAAGTTTGTATATACTAATAGATCGGAAAACAGTTTTAAAAACGATCTTTGTATATAAAAAATCGTTGAAATCATTTTTGTGAAAGAGTTTGAATATTTACTACTAATATAGAAACCTTTGTATTTTTAAGTGACAAATCACAGAAATGATTGTAAAAACAATCAATCACCAAAAATTCACATACGATGATGTGAATCAAAACCGTAGAAATCGATATCAAATCCATCAAATGGATATTCCCAAAAATCCAGAAAAGAAGTCATCAAAGTCGATAAAAGTGATAACAACTAATCGGATCAACCAAAAATCGATAAAACGGAAATCCACTCAAAAATAGGAAATATGGCTGAAATTATCAGCTCCAAACGTCTGGTGATTTCCCAGACGTCTGAGCTGAAAGACTGGCATTTTCATTCCAGATCGTCCAGACGTCTGGGAAGTAAGCTTAAACGTCTGTGTTGAAGCTCAGGGCAAGATTTAATCTAGGCCATTGATGGCCAATTCAACTCCGAAGCAATCGAATGAGTGACGATGGCTGAGGATTTATGCCAAGCGACAACCCAGCTCTATAGACTCATCAATACACTCCGAATAACATGTCTAAACATCCATAAGGATTTTCGTAGATTTTGACTTCAAAATGCCAAAAATTGGAAAATTCGCCAAACCAATTCAATTCAAAAAAAATGGACATGAAATAGATGTTAGGAATTCATACCTAACAACTATCAAAGGTATAGACATAGATGTGAGTTCAAGAACTCACCTTTAAACCCAAAACAACAAGTGAGAATCTTTAAAACAAAGGAAAGATCAACCACTCTTCAACTTCAACTCACGAAGCCCCAATCTAAGCTCATAAGCAAATATTTCCTAAGTTAGGGTTTAGGAATTTCTGAAAATTGAGGAGAGATTGAGATGGAGAAGAGGAAGAGGATGCTTACCTAAGCTTCTCTTTGATTTCTAGAACTTGAATTTGAATTTCCTAGTAAACTAGGGCTTAGGAATTTTGATTTCTTTTCTCTTCCCCCATTTTTCTTTTAGCTTGAGAGTGTTAGGAAATGAAAATGAATAAAGAGGAAAGGAGTGGAGTGGGATGTATATGGTAAGGGGTTTGGGTTCCTTGTTAGGTTAGTGGGCTGAAACCTAAATGCAAATATCAAAATTCTAATAAACTCCAAACATATCGATGTATATACTCAAAATGGTCGCAAACGCCATTTTGGACTCAATGGAAGTAGTCTCGAGTCCGGATTCGACTATTTACAAAAAGTCACGTTTTGGACTTTTATATTCAACTAACGATGCTATATTTAAATAAATCATTTAAATATATTATCGTAAAATTATGCGGGTTGTTACAGAAATAATCCGGGCATATCGAATGTTTGAGGGTGAAGGGGTTTCTATTCACGTTATCCAAACACTGGTCTGGGGCTCTACCTCGAAGTACCCATGTTATCATCTTAACTATTTTGTCATTGTGATTCAATTAAATCTTTGAGGCTCTACACGCCATTTATCCATAACTTCTTCATGCCCCTGTTTTCATGGGGTCCTTCTTACTCTAATCTCTATGGTCTCAAGTTTCATTCGGATCTTCATTCCGAGGCTCGACGTCATCCATATGACGCATCCTTCCATGCTCAACATTCAAATAGCCTATGCCTCCATTTCCAAACATGTCGGTGGTGAGTGGTCCTGATCTCTTGGCACCAACTTGTTAATGTGTCAGGGTATTTGCTCCAGCTTGTTCCACTTTATTTTCTTGTGCGTATGATTTTCCTTGTTCCCTTTGGTTATGATTTCCAACTGCTTTGTCTGCTCTTCATTGATCCATCCTCTAGAAGAATCCATTCATTATCTTCACCTATCGAGCCATCAGTCTCTTTTGCATCATTGCCATCATCCCTTTATTTATTCTCTAGCCATACAGATGGAAGGTGGGTTTGAACTAGAGAACACCTCCTAGGTACCCTAATGCCTTGATTGGCTTGGTCTAGTAATGGCACTTGTAGTCGGCCTCTTCATCTTTAATAATCTCATATCTGAATCTCTTTCTCATTAAATGAGCCAAACATGTTGCTTAAAAAATTAGTATAACTCCCCAATATCACTCAAAAAAAATCAAACAAATATAAAAATGAAGAAATCAAATGGGAACAAAGAAAAGAAACAAGATTTGTCGATGAAATCACTGTCCTACGTCAACTTAATTGATTTTATTCATGAGTCCTCTCTGAAATACAAAATTTATAATCAAATTCGAGTTACAATTTAGTGGATACAAAATTTATAATCAAATTCGAGTTACAATTTAGTGGATACAAAATTTATAATCAAATTCAAGTTACAATTTAGTGGATACAAAATTTATAATCAAATTCGAGTTACAATTTAGTAGATATCATTATTTTCTTCAAATTGTTATGTGGTAGAAGATGAAGAAGATCGATCCTTTCATTTAAAGATAGGCTGTTATTTATAAAAGAGGTCCAGAATGAATTTCATCTTTTTAGGTTTGAATGAGTTGATATTCCAAGATCCAATGTTCCAGCATGAAGAATGGATCGTCGTGCACGTTTCCCAAGGTTGCAATCATGTAAGTATTGATATGATTTTGTGTGTCAAAACTTCATTTTCCTTTATAGATTGAGTCCTAATCCTCTAAAGTAGCCAAATCAAGATCTAAAATAATATTGATACTAACCAAATCATTTCGATATTGACTTGATTTTGGTATCCAAAACTTAGTTAATTTTGTTGTGCTCCTTCATCTTGTCATTCTTAATGGTTTCCAAGTCATGTTGGGAAAAAATGTCGGTACCAATCATGTTGGTGCCAAAAATGTCGGTACCAATCATGTCATTACCAAGCTATTATGCATTTCAAAACTTAAACATATCTTTAGTATCTTTAGTCTTAACATCTTCCAAGCTTCTTGATGCATTCCTTCATCATTTTATAGTCCAGTTTATCTAATCTATGTCAATTCCTAGATTATGGTAAATTTTGCTAGAAACAAATTTGAATGATTTGATTTTGTTTTGAAATTTTCATAGTTAGGAGGCCATAGATTTTTGACCATAATAGTAGAAGGAGAGGAGCACAGAGGAATAAAATTGTTTGTTGAATCAATGAATGAATGAAAGAGAATTGTTTTAAAGGAAATTTTGAAACCTTTTGATTCCCTCCTTTAAAACCATTCCTCTTTAATTCCTGATTAAATCTAATCAAATCCTCTCCCCATATTACCATGCATGGCTGGCCATAAAAGAGGCAATGTGAGCCTAAATTTTTTCCTGAAATCACTTCGCAGTATATTTAAATCCAATTTAATATTCTATCGATATCGTATATCAACATGTACAAATATAACTTTTATATACGCACTTTATTAATTACTAATGGTATTCAAACAAATGAAATAAAATTTAATGAAAATAATTCATAAATATTAGCTAATATAATTAATTTACAATGATAAAATAAACTAAATCATGTGGTTTTTCAAAGTATTCATCATTGCGGTATGCAACTCAAAGGTTTAAATTCAGTCGTCAATTAATATTGAGCAATCAAATATTTACGTTCATAGGTCACCTTAGCTAGTGTTGTGACATTTTGGCTGAATTTATCACTTATGAATCTTGTCGGTAAAATCCAGTTTTACAATTATAAGTGATACATGGTAGTAATGATTATTTAAACCAATTCTCTTCGCCAAACTATATCACATTAGGACTTATGAAATTTGGTTTTGGTTAGAATTCCAATATCTTCCTTATTCAACTTAATTAGTCCAAACACAAAATCCTTGATGCAATAATAATAATTGCAATTAGTCGTACTGCTCTTGCCAATAACGTTGATTTTGAGTTGACTATGGTTGACCATGATACTGACCTCATATGATTGAGGAGACAAATTCTCTATTGAATACTATTTCACTTTCAAATCTTTCACTCAAACCCAACTATAGTCGCTCGATGAAATTCATGTCATAATTTAACATTTAATCCAAGTGGATTGTCCAATTTGAAGTTCAACAATATTCTCAATTCGAGAGAATCGTGTAATATCATCACTTCGAGATTCTCTGATTAACCTTAATTATATTAACCAATAGAAAACTCTCGAGTGAGTCATTCTATAGTCATCCAATAACTATCAGTATGTAACTTCTTGGTGATCCTAATAGCCATGATTAATACATTGCCCAATGTTTGGAAAGAGTTACATGCTCTAATTTCAACGGATGAATCCATATCCTTTCTCAAAACATTTTAACTAGGAATATTTAAAACAATATGTTAATTTTTAATGTGATAAAAATTCTCATTATTGCAACGCATTGTAATTATTCTCGCATAACATATCATTTAAGGATTTTCTATTTCATATACTTTAAATTAATTACTTAATTAATTATATCATAATAACAAAGTATATAATGAAATCAAATGCTTTTATTATGAATAAGAATGGTTATTGAGTTATATATATTTAATAATTAAATTAGCCCTTGAGTATACCTTATACTTTATCAATAAGTATATATAGCAGAATGAAATACACCTTTTATTTTAAACAAGGTTTTATTACAGAGTTAATAATTTATAATAAATTATTGAATTATACCTAGAGCATACCCTTCACTCTATCGATCTCCCACTTGCACTTAGGGCTAATTATGGAATCCTAGTCCCATCTGTTCGATCAGTTTGCTGAGAACTGACTATGCTAGTTCCTTTGTGAATGGATCTGCTTTGTTACCCTTAGTATCTACTCTTTCAATCACTACTTCTTTATTAGCGATGAGCCTCCAATAAGGTGGAACTTTCAAAGTAAGAGTCTCTATTTCTTATGAGCTCTTGGTTCCTTTGCGATCTACATCACATCATTGTTGTCAAAAACAATTTCATTGGGTCTTTAATGTTCGAAACCACTCCTAGCATTGCTATAAATTTGTGCATCCAAACTGTTCCTTTTGCTGCTTTGTTGAGGCGATGTATTCGGCCTCCATCGTTGAATAAATTACGATTTTCTATTAAGAACTTTTCCAACTAACAACCCCAGTGTTTAAAGTAAAAATGTAAAGATATAGACATACTGTCATCGATATCACATTGGAAGCTGGAGTTTTATACCCCTTCATAAGGAGGTCTTCTTTCCTATATATAATGAATAAGTCTTTAGTATTTCTCGAATACTTAAGTATACATTTTATAGCAGTCTAGTGCTTCTCACTAGGATTGGACCTATATCAGCTTTCGCATCCTAAATGCTACATTTGGTCTAGTACGTAGCAAATCATGCATTATGGAACTGATTGTAGATGCATATAGTATCCACTTCATTTTCTCTTTCTCTTCATCAGTATGAGGAGCTTCCTTCTTCGAAAGGTTAGTTCCAGATTGCATTGGAACATTCCCACTCTTGGAATTTTCCATAGTGAACCGTTTCAATAAAATATTTATGGTAGGGATTGGGAAAATCCCATCAACCACTTGGATCTATCTCTATAGATCATAGTATCCATTATGTTGGCCTCTTCTCCAAAATACTTTACGGAGAAGTTCTTGGATAACCAAGCTTTCACTGATCGCAACAATGCAATGTCATTGCCAATCAGTGGTAAATCATTGACATATAATACTAAGAACGCCATAATACTTTCTTTTTCTTTTCAATATACACACGCTTCCTCTTTGTTCTGATAAAACCCGGTTTGATTACTCTATCAAAACACTTATTCCAACTTCTTGAAGCTTGTTTAAGACCATAAATTAATCCACACAATTTGCAAGTCTTGCCCTCGCTCCCACTAACCTCTAAATCCTTGGGTTATGACATGTAAATGATCTCTTCTGAATCACCATTTAGAAATACCATTTTCATGTCAATTTTCTACATTTCATAGTCATAATGCAACAATCACTAAAACTATCCGAGTGGATTTAAACATGGGTACAGGTGAAAATGTTCATTCATAATCAACAACTTGAATATAATAAAATCCTTTCATAACTGTTCTTCCTTTATAAGTCGCTTCTTGTCTATCTATGTTAAGCTTTTTCTTAAACATTCATTTGCAACTGATGAGTTTTATCCCTTCGGGCATGTCGGTCAAAGTCCATACTTTGTTGTTACACATGGAATCCATTTCGATTTCATAGCTTCAAGACAAAGCGCAGAATCTTCACTTTGCGATGCTTGTAAAGATGATATCCTGTTTCCTGCCATCCATGAGAAAAACATAGTCCTCTTTCTTGTTATCCATCAGAAAACCATAGTATCTTTTTGGTATGCGAGATTCCTTTTTAGACCTTCTAATAGATTGCGTGTTTTCATATACTAGTTAATTCCATTCTCTGAGTGACTCGGCCTCTGTGTTAGTTTTCTTATCTTATCCAAGCTACTACTTCACTGTTAATTTCTTTTGATATAAATTCCTTTTCCAAAAAGACAGCATGTTGCAAAATAATAACTTTTTATTCCTTGATGTTATATGAAACATGTCCCAAAGAATTCCTATGATATCTCATAAGTTTACACAAGACTGTTCTTGCCTCAAGTCTGTTGGGGCCAATATTCTTAACGTAGGCTGGACAAACCTACACTTTCAAATGCTTGAGTTGGGGTTTCTTCACATCTCACATGGCGTCATAAGAATGGATTTAGTAGGTATAAAATTCAACATATGCACTACGGTTTCTAGCGGATATCCCTAGTAGGAAAAAGGTTACTTAGCTTTGCTCATCATGAAATGAACCATATCTAATAGGGTTTGATTCATTATTTCCAAAGCATCATTTTTTTGGGAGTATAGGGTGCAATAATTTGAGAGAATCTCATTATCTTTAAGTACTGTTGGAGCTCTTGTCCAATATACTCACATCCTTGATCAGACCAAAATATTTTAATCTTATGGTTTATTTGATTTTCAACCTCATTTTATATTCTTTAAATTTATCTTAAACATCAGAATTATTCTTCATATGATATACGTATCCTAGCCATGAGAAATCATCAGTGAAAGTGACAAAGTAAGAAGGATTATCTTAGGTAACTATAAGCATTGGGCCATATATCGGTATGTATAAGACCCAAGAGTTCATTAACTCTTTCATTGCTTCAACTAAAGAGGTGTTTGGTTATTTTTCCTTTAAGACATGACTCAATGGTATCAAATGATTCAACATCTAATGATGGTTAAGTAAACCTTCAATTCTCAATTTCTATCATCGTTTGTCACTAATATGACCTAGTCTACAATACCATATACAATTATCATCCATGTAAACATTACAAGAATTATTCACAGCACATATATGATTAGAATTAAATACATAAATTTCATTATCTAAAACATCATTGCAGATTTTATTTCTATTAAATATAATGTTTATAACATTATCAACATAATGAAAAACATATCCAATCTCAAACTATCTAGGTACATAAATTAGTCCATTAATAAAGTTTTTAATATAATAGCAACTATTCAAAATTAAATCTAATCCATTTGACAAATCCAGGTGATAATGGCCAAGCGTAGTTGCATCTACTAGCGATCCATCAGCGACGTGAAGCCTCATTTCACCCTTTGCCACATGTCATCTATTTGTAAGTCCCTATAACAAATTATAGGTATGAGTTCCAGATCCAACACCTAAAACCCAAGATAATTTACTAATTGCTAAATAATTTTGGCTCATAAATATAGCTTTAAGAGCGGTAGAACCATTCTCTTTCTTCTTTTTGACAAGTTTTAGGTAGCTCGGGCAATTTGGTTGCCAATGTCCCTTCTTGTGGCAGTGGTGATTCTCACCCTTGTCATTAGGAGCGCACTTCTTACTCCTCTTGTTAACACACTGCCTCTTCTTCGAACCATTCGAATACGATGCCTTCCCTTTTACAGCAAACACTCTGCCTTTTTCTTTGGATGAAGACTTGTTTGATCTCAACATATTGAGCAGCTCTATAAGGCTTATATTCAACTAGTTCATGTTATAGTTCGATATGAATGGCTCAAACAATGGAGTTAGAGACATTAGGACTAAGTCCACTTGCACCTCAATGCTTATCTTAACGTCCAACTGGGAAAGTCTATTAATAAGACGTGATTGTCCATATGTATGCCCTTCGACATCTTCATATTGAACAATTTTTTAGTAAAATTGTACCTTGTAGAACAAGATTTCTCCTCTAACTATGTTGTAAGGCTATAGAAGGTTTGATGGACATACATATATTTGTGATGTCTTTGCAATTGTTTGTCTAATGTGGGCATCATGTAAACTTGGGCGATTTCCAAGTCCGCAACCCACTTATTATAAGTAATTATTAATTCGAGATCGGTATTTTTAGTGGGTTTTTCTCTGAGAGGTTTTATTGATAACCATAAGCGTTCATAGGTTAGTTCATTTTGATTGCTCTTAGCCAATCTATGTAGTTAAGTCCAATGAGCTTGTCATTTTCAAAAATAACTTTGGCATGGACATTTTTTTGCAAATTTAATTTAAGTAGATTAGGATATTTATACACAGAAAATATTCTTATATTATTAGTAAGGTTAAATATTATATTTCATTTTACTAATAAGCTCCTACCACACTTTTATGTTCCTCAAAACCCTAAGAGGAAACATAGAAATCTTTCAAATTATCTAGTAGGTGTTAGGACTTGCTTGCATTGGGGTTCTGACCTTAAGGTATATTAACAAATTATAAGCCCGCGCGTGATGGATAACACTTTATCGGTTGTATCATATACAGCTCCTAACTCATGGCCTTTGTCCTAATCTTATTTCGACCTTGATGAACACCAAAAAGTTGAACGTACCTAACATTTCACGATGACCAAAGTATAAATGCAAATACCTTTTGGAATATCAACAAATACATGCATATATCTTTCATGATCTATTCAATATATTAATAATACTACACATAGCACTTTAGTTTGAGGAAAATCAATAACTAAAGAGTATGCAAATTCACTATTTATATATAAATGATAGAAGACAACATTTATATTAGAGATTCATAATTTTTAATATCTATTTATCTGAGTGATATCGAGTTGTATAAAATAATGTATTTCTTATAAAAATACCCTCTGAGCCAAGTGTCAAATACATCTGAAATCACGGTCTACATACTATACGTATGTATTTATTCCTTAAATCTAATTTTGGGTTTATAACAGTTTCACTCTATTTAAGTAAATCAAATTTAGTTTAGTTTTCATTTTGTTTGTTAAACCATATTTAAGTTCTTTAATTAATTGATTAGTTAACATTTTAATTAATTCAATTTTATTAATTTTAAACATTTTGAAAATTGAATATTTATATACATACTATAATATCTTTAGTAATATACATGTATGATACATAATATTATTTATTATTTAACATTTCATTAATACAATTAATTAAAATAGTTGTAAATAAATTTAATTAATTTTGAATATTTTATTATTTTTTACCTTAAACATTTTAAGACATATGTAGGTATGTGTGTATGTGAGTGTGTATACACATACTAATTTAATAAATTAACTTTTAATTAATTATTTGTTTAATTAATCTATTTAATTATAATAATATTTTTAAAAGTAATTAATTAATGTTTAAAATAACTTTTTAATATATTTCATAACATTTATAAAATACTATTAATATTTTAAATTCAACTTTAAATTTAAATATTATTTGAATTTTCAAAATAAAATCTAACCCATGGTTCAAATGAATTTAGGCATTTATATTGGGAATCGCCTTTAGGCTTAATTCATCCTTCGGGCTAGGCCAGTAGCTTAGAAGGACAGAGTACTTAATTATCCGATCCCAGCCTTAGATACTACCTTTCTGACCACCTTATTTATTGGGTAGGCTTTAATGAGTTAGGCTTAATGCTGTAAATTTAAATCACATAAGTTATTGGGCCTTGATACCATTCGTGGAACTAAGTTGGGGCAGAGGTGGGAGACTTGGATTTGTCTTCTTATGGGACGTGCTTTGGCTCGCTGGAATTTGGCCTTGATTCTGAATCTACTGGATCTCCTTCGACTGAAGAGCGAGGTTGTTTCACTCCTCGTCTTACTGTTCTAGGGGCAGAGATTTCAGCGAGTTTGTTTGAGGTAGATTGTGGTTTTGGTTCTTTTGACTGTTCCGGTCTTGCTAGTGGCAGTGGGGATTTGGATTTGACCACCATTCCTCTGCCATCGACCGTTTGTTTAGTTGATGGGTTCTCTTCTGGTGAGTTGACGCTAGGTTGCTCGCCTGTCCCCTCGGACGCAGCGCCGTTGGCGACTCCGTTGTCAGTAGTTGGCTCTACACCGCAGAGGGCTTTGTCCCCAGTTTGGCATGTTGGTGGCTCTTTGGGTAGGCAGGTTTGCTTTTCTATTTCCTCTGATTTCTACTTCATTGAGTTTGATGGATTTTTGTTATTAGTTGGGTTGGTGGCTTTTGAGGCCAACTCTTTTCGGCTGAGCTATGTTACTCGCCTTTATGTAATCTCTGTCAGCACTCATGACAGGGTTTCATCACCTTTCGCTGTTTCCCTGTCTGGGCCTTTTTGCTTTCCCCTGGGTTCTTTGCAGCTCTCCCACAGCATTATCGGTTCCGTTCGATCACTTATTCGAGCTTGGTTCGTCCATTTGGAATCCGCGTGTTGGATTCCATTTCGTTGCCAAATCGATTTCCCTTTTGTGCCGTCTTTGGCTTGCTCTGTTTTTTATGGGTCATCCCGGGCAGCGTCCTATTGGGACTGCCGATGGATGGCTAAGGCCCGGTGCGGTCGGCGGGGGCTGTCTCCTACAACTGGACGTATAGCGATCGCATACGACCGTTATACGGGCAGTTTGGATACTTGCCAGCCATTCTCGGTCTGCGCGGGCGATCGAGGCATCTGGGATGAGTCGAGACTCCTATCCTATACACGGGGCTGTCTGATTTGTGACAGTCCGGCAGTGGTAGGAGTCCAACAGCAATTTGGGAAGCAATCTGATTGCTCTCCTACACTATTTTGTAGTCCGTCTGCTTCTGCTTCTCTCGTTCTCTTGTCTAACTCCTCCTCCTCCGCATTATCAAAATCGGCGGTTGATTCAGCTATTGTCTCCTTCATCTGTCCGTCGATTGTCACAGCAGTTTGTGACATGTCTTCTTTTGTCTGGCTCGACTGGCATTCCGGACTACGAGTGGATCGCATCCCGTCTTGCTTGCGTTTTCCTTCTATCTTTCCAGGCTGGGAAGACCTCTCGACCCCTCGATGCTCTTCGGAGTGCTCTCTTTCTTCTTCTTTGTGCCCTATTTCCATCTCTATTCCTCTGATGAGCAAGGCAGAGATTGCGCTCTTTAATGAGCGGCTGGATTGTTTGGCTAGGAACTCCTCTCCCTTATCCTTTTCTGTCAGCTCATCTTCGCCTTCTTCGTTCAAGTCTGGGGGAGTGGCGATGGTTGAGTCGACCGACCCTCCTCAGCGATCGTCTCGTTGTAGGCCGCGGAGAGCCATTTCCACTCCTCGCACCATTCGCACACGCTCTATAGCGGCGTCCGAGCAGATCGACCGATCGGCTCGGTATTCTCTGTATCTGGTCTGAGACTGGGGTGTTTATCGACCCGGTCTCCTCGCTACTGGCCGATCTTTCTCATGGCGAATTTTCTTTTCTGGAATATTCGTGGTGTTGGCAACGACGCGTCTTTGGCTAGGCTAAAACGCATTGTTAAGAAGCACTCAGTTGGGTTGATTGCGCTCCTGGAGCCCATGATTGAGCCGGCGAACCTTCCCCGAATCATTCTATCCCTAGGATTCGGTGGTGGCTCGGCGAATGTCTCGGGCAAGATTTGGATTTTATGGTCCAAATCGTTTGTGGTTCATCCCCTTTTCGACTCCTCTCAGCTCCTTTCTGTGGTCTGTTCGTCCTCCTTTTTTGCTCCCTCTTTTATCTTTTCGGCAGTCTACGCCAAATGTGATCGTTTGGGTAGGTTGGCTCTGTGGTCTGATATTCTTGCTCTCAATTCTTTTGGCTTCTCTACTTCTGTGGTTGGCGGAGACTTCAATATCGTCGCTACCCAAGAGGAAAAAAGGGGTGGGGCGGCCATTAACCGAGGGGCGATGGCTGATTTCAATTCGTTCATCGTCTCCTCTAGCCTTTCGGAAATCCCCTTCGTGGGATCGGCTTTCACCTGGTCCAACAACCAAGAAGGTCCGAATCGTATTCTTTCTAGACTGGATCGGGTTTTCGGATCGGAGGAATGGTTTCGGCTTCCATTCTCCTTCGCAATCTCTCATCTCCATCGGTCCTTCTCGGACCACGCTCCTATGATTCTTCGGTGCTCTCCTCTGTCGATCTCGGGACCCTCTTCTTTTAGGTTCCAGAGCATGTGGAGGTCCCACCACTCTTTCCTTCAAGTGGTTTCTAGCTCTTGGAGCTCCCCTGTTTCTGCTTCTCCCTGTTCGGCTTTTGGGCGCAAACTGTCGCGTCTCAAGGCGTGCCTTAAGGTGTGGAACGTTGAAGTATTCAGGAACATTTTCGACCGCGTTCGTTTAGCCGAAGAGGCGCTTATCGTTGCAGAATCTTTGTTCAACGAACATCCGTCCGCTGCCAACAAGGAGACGTAGGCCCTTGCCCAAGTTTCTTTCTCCTCCGAACTTCGTGTCGAGAATGACTACCTCCGTCAAAAGGCGAGGGTCAAGTGGGCTATCCACGGTGATGCGAACTCCAAATTCTTCCACTCTTCTATTCGTAAGAAGAATAGTCTTTTATCGATCCGTGAAATTTTGCGTCCTGATCTCACAATGGCCTCTGCGCCCGAGGAAGTAAAAGATATCATTCTTTCCCACTTCCAATCCTTTTTGGGCTCCCCGTCAGTCTCAGTTACTGACCCGGCCCTTTTAGCTTTCATTCCTCCGTTGGTTCTCCCCTCGGAGAGCGCCGAGCTCACGGACATCCCGTCCCCTGAGGAGATTCGTGCTTGTGCTTTTGCTTTGAGCAAGGACAGTGCCAGTGGTCCTGACGAATTTAATGGTGTTTTTTATAGGTCTACTTGGTCTATTATCCAGGCCGATTTTTGTCTTGCTGTTCAATCCTTCTTCTCAGGGGGGAATCTTCCCGCTGGTTGGACCTCCACCAACCTGATTCTCATTCCGAAGAGCGACAACCCTCGGTCTTGCTCGGATTTTCGTCCGATTAGCCTCTGCAACTTCTCAAACAAGGTTATTTCAAAAATTCTGGCCACTCGTCTGGCGCCTTTCCTTGAACGTATCATTTCCTCTTCGCAAGCAGGTTTTGTCAGAGGTCGTCTTATCTCTGATAACGTCCTCCTCGCCCAGGAACTGATATCTCAAATTGACCGGAAAGTCAGGGGTTCTAATGTCGTTTTTAAACTAGACATGGCTAAGGCCTACGATCGCATGTCTTGGTTTTTCGTCATCAAGGTCCTTCGGACGTTCGGGTTTCCGGAGGCATTGATTGACATGGTTTGGAGGCTTATCTCCAACGCTTGGTTCTCTGTCCTCGTTAATGGCTCTGCCCATGGGTACTTCAAAGCTGGGAGGGGTTTGCGTTAGGGTGATCCTCTCTCGCCTTCTTTGTTTGTGATTGCGGCTGAGGCTTTTGTTCGCGGTCTTCAATCCTTAACCATTTATGGTCAAATCCAACGTTTCGGAATCCCGAGGGGTTGTCCCCTTATTTCTTCTTTATCCTTCGCTGATGACATTGTCATTTTCTCTAACGGCAGCTGTTCCTCTGTTAGGCGGCTCCTTAGTTTTATCCATCAATACGAGAGATCTTTGGGTCAGCTCGTTAACCACTCCAAATGTTGCTTCGTTCATTCTAAGGACTTGTCTCCTGCTAGCGCTTCTTGGATTGAGTCTACCTCTGGTTTCAGGGAATCTTCCCTTCCGCTTCCTTACCTTGGTATTGTCCTTTATCGGGGCAGGAAGCTAAATGCTCTTTTCGATCCATTGATAGACAAAGTGAGGGGAAAGATATTACGCTGGAACGCGTCTCTTCTATCCCAGGCCGGCAGGCTTGTTCTTATCAAATCTGTGTTGGATTCCATGGGAACTCATATTTTCGCGACTATGACCCCTACTGCCTCTTTCTTCCGAACTTACCGGTCCTTGGCTTCTTCCTTCCTCTGGGGAAACAAGGTTAACGGCCTTCGTCACCATTGGGTGTCGTGGAACGTGGTTTGTCGCCCCAAATCTGAAGGTGGTTTAGGGCTGCGTAACCCATCCGACCTTTGCAAGGCCTTTGCGTGTAAGCTGTGGCACCGGTTTGGGGTTAACAACTCCCTTTGGGCTACTTTCCTCCGAGCTAAATACCATAGACTTGCGGGCTCTAATTTCTCAAGCTCTCCATCTTTTGCTAGCGAGACCTGGAAGCATATGCAGTCGGTTAAGGCTCTTTCTGACGCTCATGGCGGCATGACAGGCTGGGATGGCGACTCCTTCTCCATTCTGAAAGCCTGGTCTTCTATCAGAATTCCATCCCCTATCCGTCCTGAATTCTCTTTCATTTGGGATGCTCGTATTCCGCCCAAGGTTTCTATGCTGATGTGGCGACTCCTACACGATGGTTTGCCACTTGACGAAAATATCCAAAAGATCGGTATCCCATTGGTCTCCCGTTGTCTTTCTGCGGCAATGGGGAAAGGGAATCTTTGAGCCATTTGTTTTTCGGCGGCTTCACTGCCAAAGCTTGCTGGAATTACTTCGGTAACCTGGTTGGGGTTCGGAGTAATGCTAGCATGCCTTCTGATCCTCTTTTTTCCTGGTGGGCCGGGAACTCAGGAAAATCCCTTCGGGCTATCGTGTTCAGATTAATCCCGTGTCTTGTCTGCTGGCACGTCTGGTGCGCTAGGAATAAGGCCATTTTCGACAACGTTCCTATCGATCCGCTTTCCATTATTCATCGCGTGAGGAATGATGTGTTCATGGCCTTTCGGGGAAGACCGTTCAAGGGATCCATGAGCCAGAGGTCCCGGCGGTTAGTGGGACTCCTATCGATCTCCTGCGTGCAGTCGGCCGCCAGACTAGGAGTTGGTTGAGCCTTCATTATAAGGTGGTGCCTTTCACACACCGTCTTATCCCCCTTCCCCCCTCTTTTTATTTTAAATGTGTTTGCTAGCCTTCTGTTCAGGAAATTGCGGTTTTATCATGGTTTGTCTTTCTCTTGTGCTTGCTTGGTGGGTTTTTTCTGGTTTCTTCTAGGGAGGTTTGAGCGGGTCGTTTTATTTTCCGCTGATGGATCTCTGTGGTTCCTCGCCTGCTGCTCTTGTGCTGGTTTTCATTGGTATAGCTTAGACTAGTTTCCACATGGCTGGGCTCAGTCCGTGGTTTCGTCGCCATCTTCATCGGTCAGGGGTCTTCTGTTCTGGTCTATCCTTCTGGCCGGTTTTAGGCTCCATCTCTAGGAGTTAGTTTGCTATGGTTTCCCTGTTTTGGTTGTTTGAAGTTCAGTCGCTTCAGTGGTTCTGAGTGGAGGTCTGGTCTTTACTGATGGTAAAGACGGGTTGGTGGCTTGCTGGTGGTCTCTTTTTCTATTTTCCTTTCTATGTACAGTGGGGTAGTGCTGCCGTTTTGTTTTTGTATTTCTAGTTTTTACTTCTATTGTTTCAAATATTGGCCTATGGGTGGTATATGTGGTTTTATGCTAACCCCTTTTCTGTAAGCCACCGGAGAATGGCATTTATTCTCCTTTTTGTTTATAGACTTTTTTTAAAAAAAAAATACTTGATTATAAATAACATATGAAATAGGAAGTTAGTCTATAGCCAATAAAAAGCATCTTGTAGATTAAATGAAGCTTCTTTAGATCCGATCTAAACTCCTCAAGAAAGTGCAATTGACTAAATGAGAATACCACTCCTTGAAATATTTAATTTGACTTGTATTTTATTTGGAAATGAAGGTTTATACCCTACAAAAATTGTGGCCAATGTATGGGGAAAAAGGAGGTTGAAGTCAACTCAAATGAGAGTGGATGTGAGAATTAAATAGGCACAAGAATTAAGTGAAAAGTAAAGATCTAGACTCCTTGTTTACTTATTCTTTTAGCCAATTCAAAAATAGATTTCTGCATTCTAAAGCCACCTTTCCTCCCTCCTTATGGTTGATCATTACATGGGTCAAATGGGCCCACAAAAATTTCCAAATCCAATTGGTATTTAATTAGTTTAAATCCAATTTAAATATTTATCAATATCGTATATCAATATGTACACATATTACTTTTATATATGCACTTTATTAAATACCAGTTCTAATAAATCAGAAGAAAATTAGTAACTGATATTTCATAAATACTAATTATTCTGATTAATTTATAACAGTTATAATTTAATTAAATAATATGGTGTTTCAAAGTATTCAACATTGCGGTTGTGCGACTCAAAGGTGTAAACTAAATCAACAATTAATATGAACAATTCGAATATTAAGGTTCACACATTACCTTAACTAGTGGTGTGATAGTTTGGCAGAATTTATCGCTTGCATAATTTATTGATAAAATCCAATTTCACTATTTTAAATGGCACTTGGTAACAAGGATTATTTACACCAATTCTCCTCATCTAAACTATATCACTTTTGGACTTATGAAATTTGGTTTAGGTCAAATTTCAATATTTTCCACGTTCAATTTGTTTAGTCCAAACACAAAGTCATTGTTTTAATAATAACAATTATTATAAACCATACTAATATGGCCAAAACTTTGACTTTGATTTTTCCCCAGTTGACTACGGCAATAACCTCATAGCCGAGGAGACGAAATCTCTATTGAATAGTGTTTCACTTTAAATGCTTTAACTCAAACCAAACTATAATCTTTGATAGATGTTGGGCAACGATTCAACTGTAATCAAATTTGAGTATCCACATTAAAGTTAAACAGTATTTTCAAGTCGATGGAACTGTGTAATATCATCACTTTAAGATTTTTTATACCTTAGTTATATTAACAAATAGAAAAATCTCGAGTGAGTCATTCCATAGTTATCTAGTAACTATCAGTATACAACCCCTTGGTGCCCTAGCAGTCATGAGTGATACACTGCCCAACATTTGGAGAGCATTAGGTACTCTAGTCTTTATGGATGTATCGATATTTTTCCTTGAAATATATAAACTAGGAATATTTAAACAATAAGTTAAATTAAAATAATAAATTTCTCATGATTACAACACATTTTAAAACTATCGCATAACATATTATTTAAGGATTTTCTATTAATTGAACTAAAATTAAATAGTTAATTAACATAACATAGTATGACAAGTATATATAATAGAAAGAAAGCTACTTTTTCTTTCGAATGAGATTTTCTTACAAAGTTAATAATTTACAATAAATTATAGAATTACCCTAGGGCATATCCCTAACTCTACCAATATTATTTGGTTATTATCATCAAATCAATTTCCATGGTTCTAACAATCTCCCATTTTTTGATGATGATAGCCATACAAATATTCTTAGATAAAATATAGGGTTAATTTTCAATTTAACTCCCCCTATGTTAATGTACCCTCAATCTTTTTGTATAAATTATAATTTTATCTTTTCCTCTTCCCTTTTTCACATTAATAAATGAATAAATATATATATAATTTAGTTAATATCAATAGAGTATGGGGTGTCGAATAGTTGTTTAAATATAGTAATTATATGAATTTTATATACTATAATTACAAAAAATATAGTCATTTAAACAAATAACTATTTTATATATAAATCATTAAAATTGTATACACTAAACAAATATATACACATAAATACAAAGGAAGAGAAAATGTACACGTACATATACAACTAATATCTAAATGGATGATGATTTCTTATTATTTCCTTGAAGGAAATTTAATCCATCCATTGTTAGGACTAAAGATGTGGTCAGTTGAGATTACTTCCCATTCTTTAAGAATTTTTTTTATCAATATCCACGCCTTCATCTTTTATCTCCCATAACCAACATTTTCAGTGGCATATTTGTTCCTTCTGTTTAGGACATAAGCAATAAAGTAGTGAAGAGAGAGAAATTCGTTTCTTGTTTGTACCCATTTGTTTTTTATTCATTCTGGATGTTTTTGAATTCTTAGAATAGTGTGGAGTGCCTTATTAAAGTTTTGGAAAGTTGCTTTAAGATTTTCACCCATTTTTTCTTCGATGACTGCTTTTCCTTTATCCATTGTTTAAGAAATGAAAGTGAATATTTAATGGAGAAGATGAACCCATTTTCTGGTAGAAAATAGGGTTTTTATAGTGTAAAATTTCGTTTTAAACTATTCCCTCTAAATGTTCAATAACTAAATTTAATTTGAATTAAAAAAAAATGATTTTACCGTTGTATGTTATTATAGGCAAATGTGTATGTCAACACATTGTCCTTTCTTACTGATATGTCGACTTATGTTCTGTGTATATCGACATATAGGTCATTTTCCTGCTTTAAATTGTTTCTTTATATGTTTTTTATATATTACATTTATTAAAATTATGTTTTATTTTTATATGTTTCCAGAGAATATAACATGTACTATTTTCATATATTTTGGAATTCAAATGATTACATTGATTAGAAAAAAAGTATGTAAGTAAAGAAAGAGAAATATAAATTACTACCAAGGAAAGAAAATACAAAGCTAAGAAGATGATGAAGAATTGCCACCAATTTTTCTCATAATTTTTCTTAAGAAGTTATCCAATTTGTTGGATAACTTTGAGAAATTCTTGCTCGGGGACCTTTTAAGCTTCTTTTGACTGTAAGAAGCTTCTATTGATTCCATTGTAAGTCCAAATTGATTGATCTAAATTTTATCTCCAGGCTTTTAAGAGAAGTATCCTTGTAACGACCCGTATTTTTACGGATCGAAAAGTTCGTTGAAATCTGGAATTTTTAGCGTTGTTAAGTCATTTCAGGTTTTGGCAGAATTTTGCTTAAGTCCTAAGTCGTAGCCGACTTAGGAGTTGTGAACGAGTTAAGAAAGTTAGGTCGTGGTAGCTTAGGTCGTAGGGTGTTGGAGCGATCTAAGGTAGTGGACGACTTAAGGGGAGTATGTTGTAGGCGACCTAAGGATTTGGATAAGTCGTATGTTGAGGCTTAGATCGTTTGGGGCTTAGGTCGTATAACAGTTAAGTCGTAGACGACTTAAGGAAGTTGGTGACCTAAGAGTTTTGGTAAGTTAAGTGTTAGGTCGGTAGGGCGAGTTAACGACCTAAGGAACTGACCGACTTAAGGAGATGGCGACTCAAGGGTAGGCAGACTTAGTAAGTGACCGACCTAGTAGAGTTAGCGACCTAGTGGTTACCGGGTTAGCATAGTTAGGTCGGCAGCGACCTAAGGCAGCTGGGGTAATAGTGAGCGACCTAAGGAGTAAGTCGTAGACGACTTAGGGGTTTGGTCGTGGGTTGTTAGGTCGCTAAGTATTAGGTCGCTAAGGGTTAAGTGAGTAGGTCGTATGTCTATTAAGTCGTATCCCAGTAAACTTTTAAGTCGTAGAAGGTGATTGAGTTGCTAAGTCGTAGGTCGGCATGCTAAGCAGTTAGGTAGTGGCATTGTTAGGTCGCAAGGTTTTATAAGTCGTAAGTCGTATACACTGTTAGATCGGAGACTTTGTTATGTCGCGCAGTGTTAGGTCGTAACACTGTTAGGTCGCATAAGTGTTAAGTCGCGCATATTAGTTAAGTCGTGGGTCGGCTTAGTAGATAGGTCGTATGCGCATGTGTTAGGCGGAGCAACTGTTAAGTTGTGTGAGTTGTTAGGTCGGTGGAGACTTAGTTCGGTAGGGAGTCTTAGGTTGTAGGTCGGAGACGACCTAATTCCGAGTTACGACTTTGGGAAATTTCGCCTATAAATAGAAGGGGGTTGGCTTCATTTTTGGGATCCGGATTTTGAAGCGACGAAGTGCTGCCATTTTCAGAGCTCGACTTCTACACTTCTTCACTTCTTTTCTCCAATCTAATCTAGTGATTCTATCCATCCAAGTTGAAGATCAAATTGAAGATTCAAGAGCTTAGATTGAAGATCTTCATCCTTTGAAGTGAGATTTCTTCGTTTGAAGCGGATTTGTGATAGATCAAGCTAGATCCTTCGCTGTCCAGATCTGAAGCGTTTTGATTTGGGGTTGTTTAGGTGATTTGGTGAGTGGTGATTATCTCTCACATGGATCCAAAGGAGTATATCGGATTGTTGGCTCGATTTGGTGTTAAATTAGTGATTTCCATACATTTTCTTCATCCTAAGTGTAGATCCATATAGATCCATTGTTCATGATGATGTTACATCCATTTTACTACATGTTAATCTATGCAAGTTCATTCATCAAGATTATAGAGACATTGTTCATGTTTTCATGCTTATTTGACTTTCGACTCTTTAATTATGAAATTGCCATTATTGTGATAATTGTCTACTTAGATCATATTTGAATGCTTGATTGCTTGGATTAATGTTTGATTTGGTTGATTGCTATGAATTAGATGATTGATGATTTGATTTAGATCGAGGATGATTCCAAAAGCTAAGGGAAAGGCTCTTGAATGGGAAAAGCTGCTTGTGGCATTTGTAGCGGATGATGAAGCTCTTATGCGTAGATTTGATGATGATGTTGAGATGAGACTTTGCGAGGATGTGATGAAGCGAAGTATGATATGAGATAGTCTTGGCCTAATCCAGACGGGATCATTCCAAGCATGTTGGTAACTCGGTGACATGGTTCGAGTTGAGGATAATGGATGCTCGAGAGGCGCTTGAGCTAGTATGGAAATAGTTGTCGAGGAGGATGACTAGAAGGCTGAGATCTCATCGTTGTTGAAGGTTCTAGCATGCTCAAAGCAAGAGTACGTTGGGCAGATTCGATAGTCCCTGAAGGCTACTGATTGGGTAGTCAAGTACTCTGGGCAGATTCGATAGTCCTAAGCATGGGTCACGATGACGTGCGGGAGTTATGTCTAGAACCGGGGTTTCCATTAGCCCTTGACGGACGGCTGAAAGAATGTGTCGGTCATTCAATTAACGGTGATATCGAAGCAATGATAACAGTGATAGCCAGAGTCATGGATGTTTGGTTGTATCGTCATTCGGTCTCAAGAGCAGTGTTTTCTGGGTGCTTATTTGATCTTGGTTTAGGCCTTGGGGGTTTGTGCTTAGAAAACATCGCCCTTGACTCGAGTGATAATTTCTCTACTTTACATTGTATGTTCTGCTGTGGTTGCTTCTGCTAAGTGTGTGTCTAGGGCTATCACTGTAGAAAGAGGTTGGAGTGGGAGGGTTGCATTCCTATTCCTTTTCCTTTATGCTCTTTTGGTATATTGTTAGTTAATTTACTGCTCACTAAGACTGTTGTCTGACTCAAGGCTTTATGTTTTAATTCTTATTGCCTTGGGTTGTTCGTCCATTTTGGGACGGGCAGACTAGGTAGCAGGTGACAGGTGTTGTTCTCTTCTCACAATGCTGATATCGAAGACGAGCTGGAGTATTGCATATTACTTCTTACTATATGTACTGGATGTTCCGCTGTTTTGTATTCTCTGAGTGTTATGTAGTGAGGCTTGTTGTATTGACTATTCAGATGTTTGTATTCAACTATTATGAAGTTTTATTGATGAGATTCTATTCTGTGAAGCTTCACTATATATATGTTCTATTGTATTTTGTCCATGCGCTGTGAGTAATACGATAGATTCTGTTGTTTTAATTTACCTTGACAATCGTCCATGGTCGCCTGGCACACTTTACAGCGCACTTTCTCTAAGCTCAGTGCAGGGGTTATGGGCGGTCGTCACATTTGGTATCAGAGCATTGGTTAATCAATTTTACCCAATGCTCGTCGACGTAACTACGTATGAGAGACGTAATTGTATTTTGATGGATGATTACTATATATAATATAGTAGCTTACTAGAGTTTGAGTCCTTTATGCAGTTGTTTCTCTAGATGTTCTGACCATTTCTTTTTATAGATATTGAGAATGAGTCGAATAGGGAGACCAGCTGCTAGGGAAGGCCGTGCTACTGAGGGGGCTACTGATTATGCAGCTATGTTCGAAGCTATGATGGCTTCGATCATGAGAAGGATACCAGTTCCGGGGGCAGCAGTAGATGTTGGGGTTCAAGTTCAAACTCCAAAACCAGTGGATTTTGCTAAGCTGTGCAAAGATTATACTGCTCTTGGAGGGAAGGTTTTCTTGGGAACAGAATCAACCATTGAGGTCCAGAGATGGATAGATGCTTGTAGAAGGATTTTTGGTGATTTGGGAATTGAGGGTGCAACTAAGAGGAAGTTAGCATCAAGGCAGCTTCAAGGGAGAGCTTCTGATTGGTGGAACTCTATTACCATCAATACTCTGGAGGAAGAGATTACTGGGGAGCAATTCCAAGCCAGATTTGAAGCTAAGTTCATTTCTACAGCTCAGAAGTCTGTTCTGTTCAAGAAGTTTGTGGATCTCAAGCAAGGTGGAAGACCAGTTCTTGAGTATGTTTCTGAGTTTGAAGCTTTGTCCAAGTATGCCCGGTCGTATATTGAATCTGCTTATCAGAAGAATGAGAAGTTTGTGACAGGTTTGGACAGTTATCTTAGGAGACAGTTGGTGGATCATTTGGACGATTCATTTGAGAAGCTTGTGGAGAAAGCTCTCAGGCATGAGAGTCTGTTTCCTAAGGAAGGATCTGTTGTTGCTGTGACCAGGGAAGAGTCTAAACCCCAGTAGGGGGGAAACAAGAAGAGGAAGCAGCAGCAACAGAAGGGTAAGGATGGCCAGAAGAAGCCGAGAGGCGAAGTGACTTGCTACAATTGTCAGTAGAAGGGCCATTTCTCGAAGGATTGTAAGAATCCGAAGGCACCGATGAAGTGTCACAACTGTGACAAGTCGGGGCATTTCAGGAAGAATTGTCCAGAACCGAGGAGGGACAAGCAGATTGTGCAAGCTTATGCTTTGGGAGCTATTCCGTCGTCTTCGAAAGCTCCTACCGCTGAAGAGAAGGGAAAGAGTGTGGTGGTTCAAGGTACTCTTTTCCTATGTAGTGTTCCAATTAGAGTTCTGTTTGATACTGGAGCGTCGCATTCGTTTGTTTGTAGTGAACTCGTAGGCCGGTTAGGTTTGGAACCGGATATTGTTGATAGGCCATTGGTTGTGACTAATCCAGTTGGGGGTTCGTCTTGTTTGTGTATGTTATGCCGTGGTCTGATTGTATCGAGTCATGGTTGCTCTTTTGTTTGTGATTGTTTTGTTCTGAACTTTGCGGGGTTCGGAATTATTTTGGGTATGGACTGGCTTAGGAGGTATGCGGCAAAGGTTGATTGCGAAAGGTTGGAGGTGACAGTCGAGAATGTGGAGGGGCGAAAGATTGTGATACGATGTAAGCATGAAGAAGGCGTCTTCATGAGCTTCATGTATTCGCTAGTTGTTCCACGGGATGGACTGTCATTAGTGCCAATCGCGAATGGGTTTGAGGATGTCTTTGACGAAGTCAAAGGGTTGCCGCCGCATAGAGAGATCGAGTTTCGTATAGATCTAGTTGAAGGAGCCAGACCTGTTGTGATGCCTCTTAGGCGGATGGCGCCTAGGGAACAGCAAGAGTTGAGGGTGCAAGTTGATGATCTTTTGCAGAAAGGATTCATTCGGCGTAGTGTGTCCGAGTGGGGTGCACCAGTTGTGTTTGCAACCAAGGCAGATGGGTCGTTGAGATTGTGTGTGGATTATCGTGAGCTGAATAAGGTGACTAAAAAGAACAAGTATCCATTGCCGAGGATAGATGACTTGTTCGATCAGCTTCACGAGGCTAAGGTGTTTTCTCAGATGGATTTGGCAACGGGATTTCACCAGTTGAGAGTAGCTAAGGATAGTGTGCCGAAGACTGCTTTTCGAACACCATCCGGTTTCTTTGAGTGGCTGGTAATGCCGTTTGGATTGACTAACGCGCCAGCATATTTTGTGGATCTTATGAATAGAGTGTTCAGAGATCAGTTGAACAAGTTTGTACTTGTGTTCGTGGATGATATTCTGATTTATTCCAGAACGGAAGAAGAGCACAAGACGCACTTGCGTATTGTTTTGGAAATCTTGCGGAAACATAAGCTGAAGGCTAAGTTTTCGAAGTGTCACTTCTGGAAGAGTGAAGTGAGGTTCTTAGGCCATGTTATCTCTGGAAATGGAATAGCGGTTGATCCCGCTAAGGTGGCAGCAATCCAGGATTGGGTCAGACCTAAGAATGCATCAGATGTGAGGAGTTTTCTTGGATTAGCAGGATATTATCGTCGGTTTATCAAAGACTTCTCCAAGGTAGCTGCACCGTTACAGGATTGACGAAGAAGAACCAGGTGTTCAGATGGGATGCTAAGTGTGAGCAAGCTTTCGGAATCCTGAAAGAGCGATTGACGAGTGCTCCTGTTTTGACTATTCCAAGTGGGAATGATGAGATGGTGGTTTACACCGACGCATGTGGTACTGGACTTGGAGCAGTACTGATGCAGAAGGATAAAGTTGTTGCGTATGCCAGTCGACAACTGAAGCCGCATGAAAGGAATTACCCAACTCATGATTTGGAGTTAGCGGCGATTGTTTTTGCTCTGAAGATGTGGAGACATTATCTATTGGGAGTTCGATTTGAGTTGTTTACGGATCATAAGTCATTGAAGTATCTTTTCTCCCAAAAGGATTTGAATCTTCGGCAGCAACGTTGGCTAGAGTTTTTGGCATCATATGATTTTGGTATAGCTTATACTCCAGGAAAAGGTAACGCAGTGGCAGATGCGTTAAGTCGAAGATATGCATGATTGGGAGCCATGTTTTCAGAATGGAAGAATCTCGAGTATTTAGCTGGATTTGACTTCAGGCCTAGATGTGAATTGGAACCAGAGATGTTGGCAAACTTATCGATAGGACCTTCTCTTATGGAAAGGATTGGCGAGAGCCAAAAGCGAGATGATAAGCTTGTCAAGATTATCCGTGATTTGGAATCTGGATTGGATCCAGAAAAGGATAAAGGATTCGAGGTCGATCGTGAGGGTTGGCTTCGGAAGCAAGGACGACTAGTTGTTCCCGATATAGATGAATTGAGGAGTGAAGTTCTGAAGGAGGGTCATCACTCGAAGTTGACAATTCATCCAGGAGGAAATAAGATGTATCGGGATATGAAGAGAACCTACTACTGGGAAGGTATGAAGAAGGATGTTGGAAATTTTATTTCCAAGTGTATGAACTGCCAGTTGGTAAAAGCCGAACAGAAGAAGCCAAGTGGATTGCTTCAGCCATTAGAAGTTCCTACATGGAAGTGGGAGCAAGTATCGATGGATTTTATTGATGGACTACCTAGAACAAGAACGGGAAATGAAGGGATTTGGGTCATTGTAGATCGTCTGACTAAGAGTGAAAGATTCATTCCTGTTCGATCGACTAGGACTGCATCAAAGTTGGCTGAGTTGTATGTTAAGTGGATAGTTCGATTCCATGGTATTCCGAAGAGTATAGTGAGTGATCGAGACCCATTGTTCACTAGTGGATTTTGGAAGAGCTTCCAGGAAGTTTTGGGAACCGAGTTGTGTTTGAGTACAGCTTATCACCCTCAAACAGATGGTCAGACCGAGAGAGTCAATCGGGTTTTGAAAGATCTTCTTAGAGCTTGTGTTTTGGATTTCGGAGGATCATGGGAAGATCACCTTCATTTGGTGGAGTTTGCATACAACAACAGTTACCAGTCAAGCATTGGTATGGCACCGTATGAGGCATTGTATGGAAGACCGTGTAACTCACCGACATGTTGGTTAGAAACTAGAGAAAAGTTGATACTTGGGCCAGAGATGATTCGACAGACTTCGGATTGTATAGAGATCATTCGGCAACGAATGAAGGCAGCCCAAGACCGTCAGAAGAGTTATGCCGATAAGCGTCGAAAGGATTTGGAATTCGACGTAGGAGATATGGTTTTCGTGAAGATTTCTCCACTGAAGAATGTTATTCGATTCGGGAAGAAAGGAAAATTGACTCCGAGATTTGTTGGACCATTCCCGATCATCGAGCGAATTGGAAAGCTCGCCTATAGATTGGAGTTACCTGAGAAGATGTCGAGCGTGCACAATGTTTTTCATATATCATATCTACGGAAGTATGTGCATGACTCGAATATGGTGGTTTCTGCTGATAGTTGTGAAGACTTCGAAGTTGATCCAGTCGATAGAAGACCTCGTAAGCCGCTTCGTGTTGTTGAAACCGACACGAAACAGCTTAGGAGGAAGGTAGTTAAGTTGCTCAAGATACAATGGAGTGATGATGATAACGACTGTACGTGGGAGGTGGAAGAGAGGATGAAGGCAGCTCATCCTGAACTCTTCAAGGTATGGCCCTAAGGTGTCGTGTCATCTCACGATATTGTAACTTGTTCTAAGTCTTAGAATTCTGTACGCTAATCTAGAATTGGATGCATGGTTTGTTGATTGCTATGGATGGTAGGCGTGCAGAATAGTCTTTGATTGCTTTGTTTGTTTGGAATTTCGGGGGTGAAATTCCTAAGGGGGGGAGAATGTAACGACCCGTATTTTTACGGATCGAAAAGTTCGTTGAAATCTGGAATTTTTAGCGTTGTTAAGTCATTTCAGGTTTTGGCAGAATTTTTCTTAAGTCCTAAGTCGTAGCCGACTTAGGAGTTGTGAACGAGTTAAGAAAGTTAGGTCGTGGTAGCTTAGGTCGTAGGGTGTTGGAGCGACCTAAGGTAGTGGATGACTTAAGGGGAGTATGTTGTAGGCGACCTAAGGATTTGGATAAGTCGTATGTCGAGGCTTAGATCGTTTGGGGCTTAGGTCGTATAATAGTTAAGTCGTAGATGACTTAAGGAAGTTGGTGACCTAAGAGTTTTGGTAAGTTAAGTGTTAGGTCGGCAGGGCGAGTTAACGACCTAAGGAACTGACCGACTTAAGGAGATGGCGACTCAAGGGTAGGCAGACTTAGTAAGTGACCGACCTAGTAGAGTTAGCGACCTAGTGGTTACTGGGTTAGCATAGTTAGGTCGGCAGCGACCTAAGGAAGCTGGGGTAATAGTGAGCGACCTAAGGAGTAAGTCGTAGACGACTTAGGGGTTTGGTCGTGGGTTGTTAGGTCACTAAGTATTAGGTCGCTAAGGGTTAAGTGAGTAGGTCGTATGTCTATTAAGTCGTATCCCAGTAAACTGTTAAGTCGTAGAAGGTGATTGAGTTGCTAAGTCGTAGGTCGGCATGCTAAGCAGTTAGGTAGTGGCATTGTTAGGTCGCAAGGTTTTATAAGTCGTAAGTCGTATACACTGTTAGATCGGAGACTTTGTTATGTCGCGCAGTGTTAGGTCGTAACACTGTTAGGTCGCATAAGTGTTAAGTCGCGCATATTAGTTAAGTCGTGGGTCGGCTTAGTAGATAGGTCGTATGCGCATGTGTTAGGCGGAGAAACTGTTAAGTCGTGTGAGTTGTTAGGTCGGTGGAGACTTAGGTCGGTAGGGAGTCTTAGGTCGTAGGTCGGAGACGACCTAATTCCGAGTTACGACTTAGGGAAATTTCGCCTATAAATAGAAGGGGGTTGGCTTCATTTTTGGGATCCGGATTTTGAAGCAACGAAGTGCTGCCATTTTCAGAGCTCGACTTCTACACTTCTTCACTTCTTTTCTCCACTCTAATCTGGTGATTCTATCCATCCAAGTTGAAGATCAAATTGAAGATTCAAGAGCTTAGATTGAAGATCTTCATCCTTTGAAGTGAGATTTCTTCGTTTGAAGCGGATTCGCGATAGATCAAGCTAGATCCTTCACTGTCCAGATCTGAAGCATTTTGATTTGGGGTTGTTTAGGTGATTTGGTGAGTGGTGATTATCTCTCACACGGATCCAAAGGAGTATATCGGATTGTTGGCTCGATTTGGTGTTAAATTAGTGATTTCCATACATTTTCTTCATCCTAAGTGTAGATCCATATAGATCCATTGTTCATGATGATGTTACATCCATTTTACTACATGTTAATCTATGCAAGTTCATTCATCAAGATTATAGAGACATTGTTCATGTTTTCATGCTTATTTGACTTTCGACTCTTTAATTATGAAATTGCCATTATTGTGATAATTGTCTACTTAGATCATATTTGAATGCTTGATTGCTTGGATTAATGTTTGATTTGGTTGATTGCTATGAATTAGATGATTGATGATTTGATTTAGATCGAGGATGATTCCAAAAGCTAAGGGAAAGGCTCTTGAATGGGAAAAGCTGCTTGTGGCATTTATAGCGGATGATGAAGCTCTTATGCGTTGATTTGATGATGATGTTGAGATGAGACTTTGCGAGGATGTGATGAAGCGAAGTATGATATGAGATAGTCTTGGCCTAATCCAGACGGGCTCATTCCAAGCATGTTGGTAACTCGGTGACATGGTTCGAGTTGAGGATAATGGATGCTCGAGAGGCGCTTGAGCTAGTATGGAAATAGTTGTCGAGGAGGACGACTAGAAGGCTGAGATCTCATCGTTGTTGAAGGTTCTAGCATGCTCAAAGCAAGAGTACGTTGGGCAGATTCGATAGTCCCTGAAGGCTACTGATTGGGTAGTCAAGTACTCTGGGCAGATTCGATAGTCCTAGGCACGGGTCACGATGACGTGCGGGAGTTATGTCTAGAACCGGGGTTTCCATTAGCCCTTGACGGACGGCTGGAAGAATGTGCCGGTCATTCAATTAACGGTGATATCGAAGCAATGATAACAGTGATAGCCAGAGTCATGGATGTTTGGTTGTATCGTCATTCGGTCTCAAGAGCAGTGTTTTCTGGGTGCTTATCTGATCTTAGTTTAGGCCTTGGGGGTTTGTGCTTGGAAAACATCGCCCTTGACTCGAGTGATAATTTCTCTACTTTACATTGTATGTTCTGCTATGGTTGCTTCTGCTTAGTGTGTGTCTGGGGGCTATCACTGTAGAAAGAGGTTGGAGTGGGAGGGTTGCATTCCTATTCCTTTTCCTTTATGCTCTTTTGGTATATTGTTAGTTAATTTACTGCTCACTAAGACTGTTGTCTGACTCAAGGCTTTATGTTTTAATTCTTATTGCGTTGGGCTGTTCGTCCATTTTGGGACGGGCAGACTAGGTAGCAGGTGACAGGTGCTGTTCTCTTCTCACGATGCTGATATCGAAGGCGAGCTGGAGTATTGCATATTACTTCTTACTATATGTACTGGATGTTCCGCTGTTTTGTATTCTCTGAGTGTTATGTAGTGAGGCTTGTTGTATTGACTATTCAGATGTTTGTATTCAACTATTATGAAGTTTTATTGATGAGATTCTATTCTGTGAAGCTTCACTATATATATGTTCTATTGTATTTTGTCCATGCGCTGTGAGTAATACGATAGATTCTGTTGTTTTAATTTACCTTGACAATCGTCCATGGTCGCCTGGCACACTTTACAGCGCACTTTCTCTAAGCTCAGTGCAGGGGTTATGGGCGGTCGTCACAATCCTCCTCTTTTCCTTCTTCGTCCTCCTCCTCTTCTTCTTCCCCTCCTTTTCTATTTTCGTGGCATTTTCTTCCACTTTTTCCATTCTTTCTTCCATAGCTAATCTTTGCTCTTTTTCCACAATCATTGCGTACAAAATCATATGAAATGTACATAAGAGAAAGATTTTTTTATCAAACACCATTGCACGAAAGATGTTTTCTCCTTTCAAATCTACTCCAAAATAAGTAGTAATTCTAGTTACACTCCATGATAAAGTGTATTTTCATGCCTTAAGACCTTTTTAGCCATAAAGTTGGAAAGAAAGACTTGAGACCAATTTAGGTCCCTTTTAGCAAAGATAACAAATAAAGCTTCAAAAATCCTTGAAGTAAGATTATTATAATTTCCAGTTTAGGGAGTTATAATTTTTTGCAAAATTAAACTCATGTCTTGCTTTTGGTCGAAGATTCTTTGCTTTAAAAACAACTTCAAAATCATTTCCAAGTAAATCATGTATAACTTCGCGACTGTCAAAATCAACTTTTTTTAAAAAGCTCATTTCCATTATTTTTGCATCCCAAAATTTCACTAAGTAAATTTGAATCTAAAATAATAGTAGTGCCTTTTACATTACTTCAAACTTGATCATCATTTCCATCATAAAATTACCATTCAAATTTGCATCAGTCTTTTTCACAATATTGGGATAGCAAGGAAAATTACTTTGTGGAGAATTAATCAACCCAAAAGTTCTATTTTTAATTGAAGGAGAAAGCAAATCATAAGAGGAAAAATCACTAAATTTAGCAAAACGATCGTAAAATACATTTGCATACGTTTTGTAATCTAAGTATGCTTCTATTGACTCCTTATCATCATGGAGCCCATTTCTAAGCTTTGTGGAGAACCTGGGAGCTTGAGAAGTCTGGGCTTGATGTGTAACCATTGTTTGTAGAGAAAGAAGGTGAATAAAGATCATTTTGATTTTTGAATTTTGATATAAAGTGAGATGTGAATGAGTGAGCTAGTTAAGGAAATTAAATAGACAAGTGACATTCAAGAAAGTGTTATTTAAAATTTAAAATGTTAAAAAAGATTGGGAAATTCAAAAGTTTAAATTTTAAAAGGTTGGTGGGTCATTTAAGGCCTGCTTATGTCGACATATGGGTTTTGGTTTATTGATGTATGCACCGAAATTATGCCAATTCATTTTTATTTTTATTATATTTTTATTTTACTTAAATATTATCTTCTAATATGATTTTATTTTATAATGTGTTGTTATTTTATCATTTTGATATTTCATTATTATTTATTATTATATTTAAAAAGATATTTGTTTAATTTGTATATATTCACGAAAATAAATTTGATTTTATTTAAAAAATTATTTTATTTTATTTATTCATTAACTTGCTATAAATATATTTATTTTTATGAATATATAATTATATTTATTCAGAAAGCTTTAAATAAAATGATCTAAATATATATTAATTTTGGATTAATTTATAATATATATATAATCTACTTAAAGTATCTTTTCAAATTTCATTTTATTATTTAATTTATTTTTATAGTAAATTCCAATATGCATATATTAACATGTGTATTCCTAACTACCAATGATAAAAAAATAGTAGAAATTAGTGTTACCGAAATTATCTAAAGCTTTGTTCCTCTTCTACTATGAAGCACAAATTCGCATTTCATATCTAAACTTGTGTTGCTTAAAGTGTTATCAAAATCATCCTAAGTTTCTGTGAATGCATGTTTCCTCTTTTTAATTGAATTAGTGTTGGAAGAATCCTTTGATTTCTTCAGTGTTGGACAGTCTCTTTTTAGATATCTAGTTTTCTCGCATTCAACACATTTTACTACACTTCTAGAGTTGTTGTTGTTGTTGTTGTTTTTGTTGTTATCCATCCTTTGGAATTTGTTCCTTTTTCTTGATTTCGGAAATCTTCTAAAATTCCTTGTCATAAATCATATCTCCTCATCATCATCTTCTGATACTTATTCTTCGGTTTAGCATTAAAAACGAGTGGCTTTTTGCATTTACCTGGTTTTCCACACTTCCCTACGTTTGAACTTATATGACATTAAATTACCTATTAATTCTTCTACTTTCATAATACTTATATCATTTGCCTCTTATATTTCCAAAGTCTCTTGATCCCACAGTTGAAAGCAAATTTAGAACCTTTTAGACTTGGTCTTCCTCAGTAAAGTTTTTGTCTACTAGAATTAAAGCATGTAGTATGTATTGAAATCTTGCATATATGTTAGAAAAAGACTCATTGGGTTTCATTTTAAATAATCAAAACAATTTAGTTGACATAGAGATCTAGGTTTGCTTAACCTTACTTGTGCCTTCGTGTGTGACTTGTAATGTTCGCCAAATTCATATACACTTTTACAAATAGACACATTATTAAACTCACTTTTATCTAAACCATAGTCTTTGAATTATTGAGTGCATGTGCCTTTGAATTGTTGAATGCTTATACATTTTTCTCATTCGTCCATTGTGAATAATTAATCTGAAGCATTGTATATTCAGTTTGTGTGATATTCCATATATCTAAATCATTAGATTATAAGTAAATATTCATTCTACATGACCAATAACTATAATTTCGACCATTAAATAGTAGTGGTCTAACAGTAGACTGTCCTTCTAAAAATGTGTTAAACATAATATTTGTTTTACTAGCTATTTAATTTTAAAACTTAGATTATAGAATTTTGAAAACCAATGATATGATACCAAATGAGGGGTTATAATGCGATACATCAATATTGTGCGAAATGGATTTTAAGGCTAATGTAACAGTAGGGGAAAAATAGTGTTTTTAAAAGTGCCAATTTATTTTTAATTATCGAACTAAACAAAGAAGAATCAGATTCATAGGTAGTAATATTGTAAATGCCGAAAGTAAAAGCAATAAAAGTATAGAGAAAACACTAGGAATTATTATTTGGTTCGGATTCCCAATCCTACATCCAATCTTGTACCCTATAAAAGTTTCACTATAATAAACTTGCAATTTCCCAAGTGGCAAGTACGCCTATACAATTTGACTTTGAATCAGATAACAAGCAACACCTATCCCAACTTTCCATGAGTAGCAGGACACACATAACCTCTTGTAATTTCATGAGTTGCAAGAACACCTGACCTTCTAGACTTTGCACGAGTTGTAAACATCACCTTTACAATCCTGATTTTCTATTGGTGTCAGGATGCACTTTGAAAAAAAATAGTAGAGTAATATTTACAAGAAATTTATTCTTTCGATCACAATTTCAATTAGTCTTCAATACAAGTTCCTATAGACCTATGACAACAAATATCTTTGATTTCTTTAAGGAGTAGAATATGAACATAGAGTAAATGAAGAGATTTTGTATATGGATTCTTTGATTTTCAGTGGTTTGCTAATCCATGAAGAAGTACATAGAAAGCGGGTGGATTTGTAATGTGTAGGTATATACGAGCAATAGGACTTTTCTACAAAATATGAGAATGCAAAGAGTAAGAGAAACAAGAGAGAATATTGATTGAAAAAGTCATTTTTCGAAATCTTTAAATAGAAGATGAAGAGAAGTGACTCTTCGCAAAGGGGTAAAGGAAAGAGTCTATTCCTTTAAATTCAAAAGTTATCATAACTAATAGTATGTCGACATACATTTTTGGATATGTCAGCATATCCTAATTTATTTTGACAATGTTTTTATGGAAATTATTTTAACTCTTTTAGCTTGTAAAACCAATATTTTTTTTTATAAAAGATTAAAGAGAACAAAATAAAGAGTTTTAGGAAAGAAATTTTAAAGGTTTGCTATTGGATCTTTAACAACTAAATCCAAAACTATATATACTTAAAATTGACTGGCTATTGTCTTGTACTCTTACCGTCTTTGTTTCTTGAGTCTTATTTGTTCTTCTAATCTTTCCTTTGAATCTTTTTTGTTCTTCTAGCCTTTCTTACCTCCTTAATATTGATTCCTCTTGACCTATCTTACAATATGTCTTAATAGTATTCCTGTATTTTTGTACTACATCATACATAAAATTGAAAAATTACTAATACCAATATTTATCTTTTTGTCATCATCAGAATCAATTCCTATTATTCTCATACTCTATATGGACTTAAGCAGTCGTGTAGATAGTGGTACAAGAGATTTGATTCCTTTATGCTTTCACTTGGTTTTAATCATAATATTAAAGATGCATGTGTTTATATCAAGAATTTAGAGAATGATAATTAGATGTATTTTCTCTTGTATGTGGATGATATGTTGCTTTTTTCCAAGGATAAAGCTAAAATTAATGAATTGAAGTTAAAATTAAATGCTGAATTCGAGATGAAAGACCTTGGAGAAATAAGGAAGATTTCGGAGATAGAAATTTAAAGGGAAGAAAGCGTGGAATTTTGAGGCTCACTTAAAAGGAATATATTCGAAAGATGCTTGTTCTGTTTAGCAAGAAAGGAGCAAAGGCTATTAGTACACCTATGCCTTTGCACATATAACTTTCTGGTAAAGGCTCTCTAATTTAAGAGAGGTATAACGCCTACATGGAGAAAGTACCCAATGCAAGTGCACTTGGTAGCCTCATGTATGCTATTATGTGCATTAGGTCTGACATTGCATAAGCTGTTGGTTTGGTCAGCGGATATATTGCAAATCCAGGAAAGATGCAGTGAGAGCTAATGAAGTATGTTTTTGGATATCTTAGAGGAATTACAGATCATGGGCTTGTTATTAGCGTCAAAGATTGAGATTTTATCTTAATTGGTTTGTCTTATTTTGACTATGACGGAGATAGAGATCGAAGGAAGTCAATCTCAGATTATGTGTTCACTCTTGGAGGGATGATTATTAATTAGAGAGCATGATTACAAATGATAATTGTTTTGTCTACTATGGAGGCAGAGCTAATAGCTGTTGTTGAAGTAGCTAAAGAGGCACTCTATTTGAAGTGGTTGATGTGTGATTTGTGCTAGTGAGTTGTGATGGTCAAAGTGTATTTCACTTAGCTGAGAATTTGGCTATAACATCCTCCATTTTGAGGCCCAAAAATAAGCGCTACTGATATTACAGTCATCAATAGTATTATTCTCCGGTGACAAAATGCGGTTATGTTAATCAAATCAATAACATCATAAGCACATGGATAAGAAATTTTCTTTCAAACATTTTTCATTAATCAAACTTTCATTACATTTAGAAATAAGATTTTCACATTCATTACATAATCACATTTGTAGCCCATGTTCAGAGAAAATATAATAATTACAAAATACTCCAAGAGCGAAATATGAAGATGCCCCCTTGGTTGATCAAAGTCTATTTTTTGATAGTTATAAATTCTGCCATTACATCCATTCAATCATAGCATAAGCTTTGAAGAACACAGCACAAATATAAACAACTAATATTAGCTAGCTTGCCTCCTGCACTTCTCTAAAAGAGTATTCATCTAACCTAAAAATCTCTACTCTTAACCAACTTAAATGAGTACCTGAGAGTTTAGGGGAGAGAAAAAAAATTTTGGGTCAGACAAAACTCTGGTGTGAATAATAATATTCCATCTCGAACCAAATAGATATCTTGTGAGACCAGCCGCTGAGCGAAACGGGTTTTTCCTTCACTAGTATATTATCCAAGTATGTCAATCATAAATCATGCACCTACAACCACAATGATTAGAACAAAACATAACATGATCATATGTTTGTATTTAACCTGGGTAAGTTTGACTAGTCTGTCATCCTAGAGTTATGTACAACTAAGGTTTACCCTTTTCAACAATAGATTATCTGTCTCAAATCATAGTTTTTCTAAGGTCACCATGACCCTAATGGTTTTATGGGCGAACCAATAATCTATCGGGTTGACTTGTGTTAAAACATAACCAGATGTACACAAATCTCCAAATACAGTTAGGAGTAAAATATCTGTGAGCATATAGAGCTACGAGTTCCTTTCTGTGCATAAACATTCTTTTAGTTTCACTACTGATAAAGCCCTTTGCACTGGAATCGTAGACCTTTACCAACCTGGGCTAACGGCTGAAGCATAAGGCATGACCCTACACCTGTCCCGCCTATAATCTTATATAGTTTTAAATTCATGAGTCAGTCCTTTTGATCAGTTCAGGACATCCAAACATAATTGATCTATATGATCTCCTGGATGCAATTCTGCTCACTTTGGAGTTTAGTCTAACCATACTCACTACTCGGACAACTTAATTGGTAATTCTGCTCCCAAATCCCAAGATGCAGTATTGGGTCATGAAATGTGAGTGTGACAATGATAAAATATGTAAATTTAACTAATTATTTGATAATAAGGACATATAACATCATTCAGTAAACAATATTCAATCAATAGTCACATACACAATGAAATTACTTAAAGTTATGTAATATTTTCCATTGGCAAACTTCACACAAAATTAGGCTAAAATGCCATTTATTTTCTTGAAACCATTTATTTTTAACATTGACAAACCACTTAAAATCATTCTTTAAGATAAGGAAAACTTCACCCATTACTTAACCAAAATCTTTTGCCAAAGTGCTAACCTGATGGCATAAAACAGTCATCGTAAGTCTAAACTGGTGGCATAAAACAGGGTGTCATATGTCTAAACTGATGGTATAAAACTGGGTGATGATGATCTGAACTAGCGGCATAAAACTAGGTGGCAATGACCCAAACTGGCGGCATGAAACTGGGTGGCATTAACCCAAACTGGCGGCATAAAACTGGTTGGCATTAACCCAAATAGGCGGCATAAAACTTGGTGGCATTAACCCAAACTGGCGGCATAAATTGGGTGGCATCAACATTGGGTAGCAAAAACATTGATGTCGTAGGTGGCATCAACATTAATGTCTTTAACAAAGGGTGGCATCAACATTGTTATCATCAACAAAAAGGGGGCATCACCATTGATGTCGTCAATAAAGGGTGGCATTAACATTGATTCAATGTCCTAGGTCATCACCATTGATTTAATGTCATAGGTCATCAACATTGATTCAATGTCGTAGGTCTGATGGCATTTCTATAAATATCTCAAAAACTGAATTATTTCCTTTTAAAAGTAATACTTTCCATCAACTCTTGCCTCTTGTCAAATTTTTATTGGAAAACAAATTCTCTTTCCATATTCTTTTCCGAATTTGTTGGAAAATCACATTTTACTTTCCCAAAACAATTTGCAACCATTTATAATCAGTATCATTAACTAATATTAATTAAGAACTTTTCTATTATCAAAAGTTCATAGAATATCATAAAAAGTTGGAAAAAAATCCCTAAAAATTCGATTTTCCATCTTCTTTCATATACAAAAATTTGGAGATCAAAATATTATTTTTATTATTTTTAATAATTAAAACCCAAAATAAACACTTTTTCAATCTTAGGAAATTCATACAAACTTCGAAAATTATGAAATAAAAAACCATCTCCAAAATAATGTCTTACACAATATATTCGAATTTAAAATCAATTGGAGATTAAAAAATAGCTTTTTTTACCTTTAAAACCTTTAATAATAATTCCATAAAAATTCCAATAAATTATCACTCAATCAAACAATGAAATAATCAATCAAGCATGACATATTATCATAACCAAATCGGAAATCATCTATAGATCTAAAAATAAACATAATTAAATGAGATGGATGTTGTTATTCATCATAGATTTAATAAGAGAGATTGAGATTTGTTTGAAGATTAATTACCCCAAGCTTTTCCCTTGAATCCCTTAATTTTCCCCTTCTTTCATTCTCTTGTAATGGCCGACCTCTTTAGGTAATGTTTTGATTGTTTGAGAATGAAATGAAAGAGGGAGAGCTAAGGAAATGAAATAAGAAACTATTCCTATTATGCCCCTCTCATTTATCTTTTCTTTTTTAAGTTTAAAACAATCTTATTAGTTGATTACTTAAGGCACAACTCAAATTAATTAAAAATCTCATTATGCTTATCATATCACACACATTATTCTTTTAGTTTATCTGATTAAATATTCTAAATAATGTTAAATAAAAATTAGGCGTGTTACAGGCTCCACTCCTTAAAGAATTTCGTCCTCAAAATTCGGTAAGAATCACAATAAGCATATCAACCATGCAAATATAAAATTCTGGCAACCAATCAGATTTAGACAAACAAGGCAGGTTGGGAACAAAAGAACTATTTTAAAGTACAAATAAATAGTTTTTCTACTATTTCAACTCTTTCGGCAAGAGCATCCGCCTCCATTACAAACCTTTCGACAAGGCTGAAAGATATCAAATCTTTCGGCTGGGTCAAATACTAATGCACATGGTATCAGACAACTGGTATGTAGTGAACTGGATGAAGTCGAAAGGTTTAGGGACGAAAGGTTAGAGCTTTCGAAGGAGATGAAACTTTGTTTTGGTTTTAAAAAAAAATACGCTTGCTAGCTTTCGACAAATTGCTTTTGACATTGTCAAATGGTTTAAAATAAAAAGGTTTCGATTGGTTTGCTTTCTTGTTTTAATTGAAACCTTTCGACAAAGTCGAAAGGTATAGCTTTCAACAAGGTTGAAAGCTTAGTTGTTGCTTCCAAACCTTTCGACACAGATGGAGTTGAAGGTTATCTTTTGTTTTATAAAAGCTTGCCCCCTATCTCCATTGATTTCGAAGGGTTGGTTCCAACACCAACATTTTATTATTTTCGAAAGATTTTGAAAGGTTTTGTAAAGGTTTCAAAGCAGTAGCTTTCGACTCCAATGTTTTCTAATCATTTTGCTCTACTTGAAGGCATAATCCAAATGTTTTAATTCAAAATGTTTTAAAGGTTTCAAAGTAGTTAACTTTGAATGGTTTCGAAAGGTTTCCACTTGTTCTAAATTAAATCCAATGTCTTCGAAAGGTTTTGAGTTTCATTGCTTTCGAAAGGTTTATAAATGATTTTATAGGGGAGGTACCCCAAGCTTTCGACAAAGTCGAAAGGTGAAACATTTTGACTAGGCCGAAAAGAAACCTTTCGACAAGGTCGAAAGTTATAGTTTTACAATGTTTTCGAAAGTCTAAGGTTTAAAGGATTTAAAAGGCAGATGCCATATGTTTTAAAGCTTATAAAGGAAAGGCTTTTTTAATGGTTTGAAGGAGACACCTTCAATGATTTCTACGGGTTTTATCAATGGTTTTGAAGGAGTTACCTTCATTGTTTTCAAAAGGTTGTTTAAAGATTTTAAACAAAGGATTCGAATAATATGATTAGGCAGATAGCCTAAGTGTTTTAAGTTATAAAGGACCCAAACTTATTTTAAAAGGATAGATAACCTTATCTAACATCATCAACATTATTCTGAGTAAAGTATATATAACATGGCAAAAATAGCTTAGAGTAAAGCTAATGATATATTTTCCTTTTATATATATGGTTTGACAGACTAAATCATTTTGAAAAGGTTTTCAAGGAAAATTTGAAGGACAGTTAGCCCAGATATTTTAAAGGGCAGTTAGCCCTGATAATTTAAAGGGTAGTTAACCCCAAAAAAAATTCGGGAGTTAGCTCATTTAAATTCGGACAGTCAGTCCATTTTGAGGACAGTCAGCCTAGAAGACAGTTAGTCCAAAAAAGACCAGTTGGCTCTGATATGAATAGATAGTTCATTTATTAGCATAACGGACCTTGCTACTTTTTAAGGACAGTTAGTCCTCCCTTTTTACCTTTTTTGGGCAAATAGCCCATTATCTAGCATAAAAGATATTACTATTTTGTTATAATTAGTTTTAGGACAGACAGTCCAGAAGAGAGCAGTTAGCTCAGGATTTAGGACAGATAGTCCAATATAAAGTAGATAGCTCAGATTTTAGACATATAGTCTATTTCATTTCCTGTTTTCGCATAATGGATATTGTTATATTATTATTATAATCAGCTAATTAACCAGTTTGGTTGTAGGAAAGGATTTGCAAAATGTATGTTTTGAAAAGAGATATTAGTGAGGGGAAACCCGTTCCGCTAAGCGGCGTGGTCTCACTATTTATCAGTAAATTGAGATGTAACAGAAATTATTCATACTAGGCTTTATGTCTGACTCGAAGTTTTTTCCCCTTAAACTCTTGGGTGCTCAAAATTTGATTTGAGTAGGCTGAGGGTTTAGGTTTTCAGGTTTTAGCTGATTTTGGCGAATAAACCATCCAAAAACGAGCAGGTGGCTGACGAATAGCTAATTTAGGAATTCTGTTTTAAATTGTTTCCACTGTGTATTATGACAATTATGTCTATATTGCTTTGATCATCCAAGAGGGCATCTTCATATGTCGCTCTTGGCGTATTGTTGTAAATTATATTTGATCAGTGCTTGGGATACGTTTGGGGATTTTTGTAACTTGGATATGATATTATTTGAAATGTAATCACTGAAAATTATTGTTTTTTGGAAAGCTTTTATTTTGTTCATATTCAAGTGCTTCTGATATTATGGATACCATTTACGTTACCGTATTTCATCACTAGAAGTTAATATTGTGGATGACTTCAGCATCTATAGCGTTTAGATTTTGGCCTCCAGATACAGGATATTACAAGAAGAGGCTTAGAACCAAGACGTTTTGATTGGTCAAAGTCCAGTGGAGCGACGCTGATTGGGACTGTAATTGGGAGATTGAGAGCATGATTAGAGATACTTATCCTGACTTGTTTGATGGTATGTTTTACCTTCTTGTTTGATTTGTTGTGTACCCTACCGTAATTTTCAGAACGAATTTTTTTAAGGAAGGGAGTCTGTAACACCCTAAATTTTTGGTGACATTATTTAGAATATTTAATTAGCTAAATTTAATAACATAATGTGTTGATTAGGGGATTGAGATTTGATTTAATCAAGGGTAGCCACACCATTTAACAATGAACTAAAAGAAGAGTTTAAATTGAAATAGAGGAGGGGTAAAATAAGAAAGAGGCCATTCCTATATCCTCAAAACCTTGGTTGTGTATTAGAATACACCTTCATTTAATTTTGAAAATTTTAAAACAAGTGGCCGACCACCATTAACAAGGAAAAGAGGAAGAAAAGCTAGGAAGAAGCTAATTCAAGTCAAATCTATTCATATCTCAATCTCTTTAATCTCTAAAGCTAAGGTGAACAACATTTACATCTCATTTTTTATGGTGTTTTTGGTTTTTTGATGATTTTCGAATATTTTAAATTGTTTTGTCATGATTTTGATGATGGGATGATTATATATACATGTTGATGATTTATGTATATTCATATTGATTTGATGATACGTTTTAAGGTGAAAACCCTATAAAATGACATCCAAATGCCTTGAGAATTTTTATGAAGATCATAAATAATATTTTAGGAATTTTCTGAAATTATGTGGAATTTATATGAATTTTCTATTAACGAAAATGCTAATTTGGGTTAACAATTATTTTCGGTTAAATAATAAAAGATCGAGGTCTGAAATTTTTATATGTTGGAAAACATGTTAAAATAGATTTTCTGGAATTTTTGTAGATTTTTCCTAAGCGTTTTAAGGGTTATATAAAATTATTTAAGGTATGAGACTTAAATGTTTTATATAATTAAAAGAGGAGAAGGGGCTTTTTGTAAAATGATTTAAATTATAAAATTTAGAAAGTTGGCAGCACTTTTGAAAAGTGCAGTACTTTTTATTGGTAAAGAAAGAGGAATCCAATCATAATTAGACACATAAGGCAGGTTAGGTGAAAAGAACTATTTGCTACATGTTTTTAACTGTTTCGACACCATCCGCACAGGTTCCGCCTCCTCATCTTTGCTTTTGACACAGTCGAAACCAATGCACATGGTATCGATTTACTAGTACGCGATGAATTGGATGAAGGCGGAAGATAGGGAGTCGAAACTAGGGGTTCCGAAGGGGTTGAGACAGTCCTTTGTTTTAAACTTAAAGAAATACGCCTGTTTGCTTTCAACTAAATGGCTTTCGACAAAGTAGCTTTGGACAGGTCAAATGATTTAAAAGAAAGGGTTTTAATTGGGTTGCGCCTCTATTTTTAATTAATTTCTTTCGACTAAGTCGAAACCTTTTTGCTACCGCTTTTTTACCTTTCAACTCAGATGGTTTCGAAAGGGTTGTTTTGGTTTTTAAAAACTTGGCCACCTCTCCAATGCTTTTGAAGGGATGGTTTCGACACCATTACTTCTCTACTTAGGAAATGGTTTCGAAGCAGATGCTTTCGACTTAAATGTTTTAAGACCCTTTTTCTATAAGTAAAGTAAAACCCAAATTGGTTATGAAAGAGATAGTTTTAAATGGTTTTGAAACAGATGCTTTCGACTTTAATGGGTTTCTGATCCTTTTGCTCTACTTGAAGGTAGAATCCAAATGGTTTCGACCGAGACATTTTTCAAAGGTTTCGAAGGGGTAAATTTTTGAATGGTTTTGAAAGTTTTCCACATGTTTTAAATTGAACCCAAAGTGCTTTTGATAAGATTGATTTCTGACTATTTCGAAAGGTTTTAATGAACGGTTTCGAAAGGGGTGGTTCCCTAGGGTTTCGATAGGGTCGAAAGGGAAGGTTTTTCCTAGGTTTTCGAAAGGCAATATTTATAAGGTTTTAAAGGAGGAGGTCCGATGTTTTGAAGCTTTCGGAGAAAATAAAGGAAAGGTTTTTCCAATGTTTTCGACAGGCAATATTTAAAGGTTTCGAAAGTGTTTTCAATGGTTTCGAAGGGGTTACCTTCAGTGGTTTCAAAAGGGTTGTTTAACGGTTTTAAACAAAGGTTTCGAATGTAATAGATAGGTAATGTAGCCTAAGTATTTTCAAGTTAAAAAGGGTTTTGACTTGTTCTGGAAGGATAGTTAATCCTTATTAAATCTCATCAACATTATTTTGAGTAAAGTGTATATAACATGGCAAAATGGCTTGGAGTAAAGCTAAAGAATATATTTTCCTTGTATATATATATATATATGAGTTGAAGGACTAAATCATTTGGAAAAGGTTTTCAAGGAAAATTTAAAGGGTAGTTGTAACGACCCGTATTTTTACGGATCAAAAGATTGTAAAACAGTTGTCATTAGGTCGTAATGTTGTTAAGTCCTTCAGAGTTTAAGTCGACCAAAGCTTAGGTCGTGTGATAGTTAGGTCGGGTAGTGGTTTAGGTCGTACAGTAGTTTGGGACAACTTAATAGATTGGAGCGACCTATAGGATTTGACCGACTTAAGGAGTAGAAGACATAAGGAAGTTGACGACCTAAGGAGTAGACGACTTAAGGATTGGAGCGACCTATAGGATTGGCAGCAACCTAAGTTAGTGAGCGACCTATGGAAGTTAGTAGTAGAAGTGAACGACTTAGGAGTTAACGGCTTAAGTTAGTAAGCGACTTAAGGAGGGTAGCGACTTAAGAATTAGCGGCAACGACCTAGGGGGTTAAGCGGGTTAACGACTTAAGGAAGCTAGGTCGTTCGAACGACTTAAGGAAGATTACTTTGTTTAGTTAAGTCACGTAAGTTGCTAAGTCGTTAGGTCACGTGTCTCTGTAGGTCGTGCACGTTTTAGACCGTGTACGTAGTTAGGTCGCATAAGGGCTTAAGGGTTAAGTCGTTAGGTCAGCAATGCTGTTAAGTCGCTAAGTCGCGTGCATGTGTGTTAGGTCGTATATGTACTAAGTCGTTGAGTCGCGTGGGTACTTAAGTCGTTAGGTAGTGTCTGTGTTAGGCCATGTATGCTTCAGGTCGCGCATAGGCTCGTGAGTGTTAGGTCGTTGGGTCGGCATCTCAGTTAAGTCGTAGAATTTGCTAAGTCGTAAGTCGTAGGTCGTGGGGTTTTCATAAGTCGTGGACGACTTAAGGGGGGCGAACGACTTATGGTTCAGCCTATAAATACACGTCCTTGCCTCACTTTTTGGGATCCGGATTTTGAAGCGACGAAGTGCTGCCATTTTAAGAGCTCGAGTTCTACACTTCTTCACTTCTTTTCTCCACTTTAATTTTGTGCTTCCTAGCATCCAAATCGAAGATCAAATCGAAGATCCAAGAGCTTAGATTGAAGATCTACATCCATCGAAGAGAGATTTCATCGTTTGAAGCGGAATTTTGGAGAATTGAGCTAGATCCTTCGCTGTCCAGATCTGAAGTGTGTTGCTTTTGAGGTGTTTAGGTGATTCGGTGAGTGGTGGTTATCTCTCACACGGATCCAAAGGAGTATATCGGATTGTTGGCTTGATTTTGTATTAAGATAGTGATTTCCATGCATTTTCTTAAACTTAAGTATAGATCTATTGTTCATGATGATTTGACATCCATTTTACTACATGTTAACCTATGCAAGTTCATTCATCAAGTTGTAAAGATATTGCTCATGATTCATGCTTGTTAGATTTGGACTCTTTATTTACAAGATTGCCATTATTGTTATAATTGTTTATTAGATCATGTTTGAATGCTTGATTACTTGGATTAATGATTGACTTGATTGATTGTTATAAATTAGTTGATTGATGATTTGACTTGGACAAGTTGGTTGAAGACGATTAAAAAGCTAAGGGAAAGGCTCTTGAATAAGAAAAGCTGCTCGTGGCATATGACGCGGATGATAAAGCTCATATGGATAGATTTTATGATGATGTTGAGATGAGGCTTTGCTATGATGAGATGAAGCGAGGCATGATGTGAGATAGCCTTGGTTTAATCCAAACGGGATCATTCCAAGCATGTTGATAACTCGGTGAAATAGTTCGGGTTTGAGGATAATGGTTGGCTCGAGAGGCGCTTGAGCTAGTATGAGAATAGTCGTTGAGGAGGATGACTAGAAGGCTGAGACTTCATCGTTGTTGAAGGTTCTAGCAGGCTCAAAGCAAGAGTACGCTGGGCATATTCGATAGTCCCAAAAGACTACTGTTGGTAGTCGAGTACTTTGGGCAGATTCGATAGTCCTAGGCACGGGCTACGACGACGTGCGGAGTTCTGTCTAGAACCGGGGTTACCATTGACCCTTGACGGACGGCTGAAAGAATGTGACGGTCATTCAATTAATGGTGGTATCGAAGCAATGATAACAGTGATAGCCAGAGTCATGGATGTTTGGTTGTATCGTCATTCGGTCTCAAGAGCAATATTTTCTGGGTGCTTGTCTGATCTTGGTTTAGGCCTTGGGGATTTGTACTTGGAAAACATTGACCTTGACTCGAGTGATAATTAATTTACTTTAAATATCTGCTTTACTATGTTTACTTCTGCTTAGTGTGTCTGGGGGCTATCACTGTAGAAAGAGGTGGAGTGGGAGGGTTGGATTCCTATTCCTTTTACCTTTATGCTCTTTTGGTATGTTGTTAGTTAATTTACCGCTCACTAAGACTGTTGTCTGACTCAAGGTTTTATGTTCAACTCTTATTACCTTGGGCTGTTCATCCATTTTGGGATGGGCAGACTAGGTAGCAGGTGACAGGTGCTGTTCTTAGTAACCGACGATGCTGATGACGAAGACGAGCTGGAGGCTTACATATTATTTTCTTACTATATGTACTGGATATTCCGCTGCTTGTATAATTCTCTGAGTGATATGTAGTGAGGCTTGATGTATTGACTATTCAGATGTTTGTATTCAACGATTATGAAGCTTAATTGATGAGATTCTATTTTGTGAAGCTTCATTATATATATTCTCTATTGTATTTTATCCATGCGCTGTGAGTAATACGATAGATTCTGCTGTTTTAACTTACCCCTGACGATCATCCATGGCTGCCTGGCACACTTTACAGCGCACTATTCCCTTGTTTGGTGCAGGGGTCATGGGCGGTCGTCACATTTGGTATCAGAGCATTGGTTAATCGATTTTACCCAACGCTCGCTGACGTAACTACGTATGAGAGACGTAATTGTATTTTGATGGATGATTACTATATATAATATAGTATCTTAGAAGGATTTGAGTCCTTTATGCAGTTGTTTCTCAACGTGTGCTGATCATTTCTTTTATAGATATTAAGAATGAGTCGAAGAGGGAGACCTGCTGCTAGGGAAGGCCGTGCTGCTGAGGGAGCTGTTGATTATGCAGCTATGTTCGAAGCTATGACGACTTCGATTATGAGAAGGATGCCAGCTCCGGGGCCAGCAGTTGATGTTGGTATTCAAGTTCAAGCTCCAAGACCGGTGGATTTTGCTAAGCTGTGTAAAGACTATACTGCTCTTGGAGGGAAGATTTTCTTGGGAACAGAGTCAACCATTGAAGTCCAGAGATGGATAGATGCTTGTAGAAGAATCTTTGGTGATTTGGGAATCGACGATGCAACTAGAAGGAAGCTTGCATCAAGACAGCTTCAAGGGAGAGCTTTTGACTGGTGGAACTCTATCACCATTGATACTCCGGAGGAAGAAATTACTTGGGAGCAATTCCAAGACAGATTTGAAGCTAAGTTCATTTCTACAGCTCAGAAATCTGTTCTGTTCAAGAAGTTTGTGGAGCTCAAGCAAGGTGGAAGACCAGTTCTTGAGTATGTTTCTGAGTTTGAAGCTTTGTCCAAGTATGCCCGGTCGTATATTGAATCCCCTTATCAGAAGAACGAGAAGTTTGTGACAGGCTTGGACATTTATCTTGGGAGGCAGTTGGTGGATCATCTGGACAATCCATTTGAGAAGCTTGTGGAGAAAGCGCTCAGGCACGAGAATCTGTTTCCTAAAGAGGGATATGTTGTTGCTGTAACCAAGGAAGAGTCTAAACCACAGCAGGGTGGAAACAAGAAGAGGAAGCAACAGTAGTAAAAGGGTCAGGATGGCCAGAAGAAGCCGAAGGGCGAAGTGACCTGCTATAATTGTCAGCAGAAGGGCCATTTCTCCAGAGATTGCAAGAATCCTAAGGTGTGGTGAAGTGCCACAACTGTGACAAGCCGGGGCATGTTAAGAAGAATTGTCCAGAACCGCGGAAGGACAAGCAGATTGTGCAAGCTTATGCTTTGGGGGTTGTTCCATCATCTTCAAAAGCTCCTATCGCTGAAGAGAAAGGAAAGAGTGTGGTGGTTCAAGGTACTCTTTCCATATGTGGTGTTCCAGTTAGAGTGTTATTCGATACTGGAGCGTCGCATTCTTTTGTTTGTAATGAACTTGTAGGCCGGTTGGGTTTAGAACCGGATATTGTTGATAGGCCATTGGTTGTGACTAATCCAGTTGGGGTTCGTCTTGTTTGTGTATGCTATGCCGTGGTCTGATTGTATCGAGTCATGATTGCTCTTTTGTTTGTGATTGTTTTGTTCTGAACTTTGCGGGGTTCGGAATTATTTTGGGTATGGACTGGCTTAGGAAGTATGCGGCAAAGGTTGATTGTGAAAGGTTGGAGGTGACAGTCGAGAATGTGGAGGGGCGAAAGGTTGTGATACGATGTAAGCATGAGGAAGGCGTCTTCATGAGCTTCATGTATTCGCTGGTTGTTCCACGGGATGAACTGTCATCGGTGCCAATCGCTAATAGATTTGAGGATGTCTTTGATGAGGTCAAAGGGTTACCGCCGAATAGAGAGATCGAGTTTCGTATCGATCTAGTTGGAGGAGCCAGACCTGTTGTGATGCCTCTTAGGCGGATGGCGCCTAGGGAACAGCAGGAGTTGAAGGTGCAGGTTGATGATCTTTTACTGAAAGGATTCATTCGGCGTAGTGTGTCCGAATGGGGTGCACCAGTTGTGTTTGTAACCAAAGCGGATGGATCATTGAGGTTGTGTGTGGATTATCGTGAGCTGAATAAAGTGACTAAGAAGAACAAGTATCCATTGCCGAGAATAGATGACTTGTTTGATCAGCTTCACGAAGCTAAGGTGTTTTCTCAGATGGATTTGGCAACGGGATTTCACCAATTAAGAGTGGCAAAGGATAGTGTGCCAAAGACTGCTTTCAGGACACCATCCGGTTTCTTTGAGTGGCTGGTAATGTCGTTTGGATTGACCAATGTGCCAGCATATTTTGTGGATCTTATGAATAGAGTGTTCAGAGATTAGTTGAACAAGTTCGTACTGGTGTTCATGGATGATATTTTGATTTATTCCAGAACTGAAGAAGAACACAAGACGCACTTGCGTGTTGTTTTGGAAATCTTACGGAAACATCAGCTGAAGGCTAAGTTTTCGAAGTGTCATTTCTGGAAGAGTGAAGTGAGGTTCTTAGGCCATATTATTTTTGGAAATGGGATAACGGTTGATCCCGCCAAGATAGCAGCAATCCAGGATTGGGTTAGACCTAAGAATGCATCTGATGTGAGAAGTTTTCTTGGATTAGCAGGATACTATCGTCGATTTATCAAAGACTTTTCCAAGACAGCTGCACCATTAACAGGATTGACGAAAAAGAACCAAGTATTCAAATGGGATGCTAAGTGTGAGCAAGCTTTCAGACTCCTGAAAGAGCGATTGACGAGTGCTCCTGTTTTGACTATTCCAAGTGGAAATGATGAGATGGTGGTTTATACCGACGCATGTGGTACTGGACTTGGAGCAGTGCTGATGCAGAAGGGAAAGTTGTTGCATATGCAAGTCGACAACTGAAGCCGCATGAAAGGAATTACCCGACTCATGATTTGGAGTTAGCAGCGATTGTATTTGCTCTAAAGATGTGGAGACATTACCTATTGGGAGTTCGATTTGAGTTGTTTACAGATCATAAATCGTTGAAGTATCTTTTCTCCCAAAAGGATTTGAATCTTAGGCAGCAACGATGGCTAGAGTTTTTGGCATCATATGATTTTGGTATAGCCTATACTCCGGGAAAGGGTAACGCAATGGCAGATGCGTTAAGTCGAAGACATGCAGGATTGGGAGCCATGTTTTTAAAATGGAAGAGTCTCGAGTATTTAGCTGGATTTGACTTCAGGCCAAGATGTGAATTGGAACCTGAGATGTTGGCAAACTTATCGATAAGACCGACTCTTGTGGAAAGAATTGGCAAGAGCCAAAAGCAAGACGATAAGCTTGTCAAGATTATCCGTGATTTGGAATCTGGATTGGACCCAGAAAAGGATAAAGGATTCGAGGTCGATCGAGAAGGTTGGCTTTGGAAGCAAGGACGACTAGTTGTTCCCGATATAGATGAATTGAGAAATGAAGTTCTGAAGGAAAGTCATCACTCGAAGCTGACAATTCATCCAGGTGGAAATAAGATGTATCGGGATATGAAGAGAACCTATTACTGGGAAGGTATGAAGAAGGATGTTGGAAATTTTATTTCCAAATGCATGAACTGCCAATTGGTAAAAGCTGAGCAAAAGAAGCCAAGCAGATTGCTTCAGCCATTAGAAGTTCCTACATGGAAGTGGGAGCAAATATGGATGGATTTTATTGATGGGCTACCTAGAACAAGAATGGGAAATGAAGGGATTTGGGTCATCGTAGATCGTCTGACTAAGAGTGCAAGATTCATTCCTGTTCGATCGACCAGGACTGCATCAAAGTTGGCTGAGCTGTATGTTAAGTGGATAGTTCGATTCCATGGTATTCCGAAAAGTATAGTGAGTGATCGAGACCCATTGTTCACTAGTGGATTTTGGAAGAGCTTCCAGGAAGTTTTGGGAACTGAACTGTGTTTGAGTACAGCTTATCACCCTCAAACAGATGGTCAGACCGAGAGAGTCAATCGAGTTTTGGAAGATCTCCTGAGAGCTTGTGTTTTAGATTTCGAAGGATCATGGGAAGATCACCTTCATTTGGTAGAATTTTTGTATAATAACAGTTACCAGTCAAGCATTGGTATGGCACCGTATGAAGCATTGTATGGAAGACCGTGTAACTCTCCGACATGTTGGTTAGAAACAGGAGAAAAGCTGATACATGGGCCAGAAATGATTCGACAGACTTCAGATTGCATAGAGATCATTCGGCAACGAATGAAGGCAGCCCAAGACCGACAGAAAAGTTATGCCGATAAGCGTCGTAAGGATTTGGAATTCGACGTAGGTGATATGGTTTTTGTGAAGATTTCTCCACTGAAGAATGTTATTCGATTCGGGAAGAAAGGAAAATTGACTCCGAGATTTGTTGGACCTTTCCCGGTTATCGAGCGAATTGGAAAGCTCGCCTACAAATTGGAGTTACCAAAAAAGATGGCGAGTGTGCACAATGTTTTTCATGTATCGTATCTACGGAAGTATGTGCACGACTCGAATATGGTGGTTTCTGCTGATAGCTGTGAAGATTTTGAAGTTGACCTAGTTGATAAGAGACCCTGTAAGCCGCTTCGTGTTGTGGAAACTGACACGAAACAGCTTAGGAGGAAGGTAGTTAGGTTGCTCAGGATACAATGGAGTGATGATGATAACGACTGTACATGGGAGGTGGAAGAGAGGATGAAGGCAGCTCATCCTGAACTCTTCGAGGTATGACCATAAGGTGTCGTGTCATCTCACGACATTGTAACTTGTTCTAGTCTTAGAATTCTGCATGGTAGGCTAGTAATTGGATGCATGGTTTGTTGATTGCTATGGATTGTAGGCATGCAGAATAGTTTTTGATTGCTCTTGTTTGTTTGGAATTTCGGGGGCGAAATTCCTAAGGGGGAGAGAATGTAACGACCCATATTTTTACGGATCAAAAGATTGTAAAACAGTTGTCATTAGGTCGTAATGTTGTTAAGTCGTTCAGAGTTTAAGTCGACCAAAGCTTAGGTCGTGTGATAGTTAGGCCGTGTAGTGGTTTAGGTCGTACAGTAGTTTGGGACGACTTAATAGATTGGAGCGACCTATAGGATTTGACCAACTTAAGGAGTAGAAGACTTAAGGAAGTTGACGACCTAAGGAGTAGACGACTTAAGGATTGGAGCGACCTATAGGATTGGCAGCGACCTAAGTTAGTGAGCGACCTATGGAAGTTAGTAGTAGAAGTGAACGACTTAGGAGTTAACGGCTTAAGTTAGTAAGTGACTTAAGGAGGGTAGAGACTTAAGAATTAGCGGCAACGACCTAGGGGGTTAAGCGGGTTAATGACTTAAGGAAGCTAGGTCGTTCGAACGACTTAAGGAAGATTACTTTGTTTAGTTAAGTCGCGTAAGTTGCTAAGTCGTTAGGTCGCGTGTCTCTGTAGGTCGTGCACGTTTTAGACCGTGTACGTAGTTAGGTCGCGTAAGGGCTTAAGGGTTAAGTCGTTAGGTCAGCAATGCTGTTAAGTCGCTAAGTCGCGTGCATGTGTGTTAGGTCGTATATGTACTAAGTCGTTGAGTCGCGTGGGTACTTAAGTCATTAGGTAGTGTCTGTGTTAGGCCGTGTATGCTTTAGGTCGCGCATAGGCTCGTGAGTGTTAGGTCGTTGGGTCGGCATCTCAGTTAAGTCGTAGGATTTTCTAAGTCGTAATTCGTAGGTCGTGGGGTTTTCATAAGTCGTGGACGACTTAAGGGGGCGAATGACTTATGGTTCATCCTATAAATACACGTCCTTGCCTCACTTTTTGGGATCCGGATTTTGTAAGCGACGAAGTGCTGCCATTTTGAGAGCTCGAGTTCTACACTTCTTCACTTCTTTTCTCCACTTTAATTTTGTGCTTCCTTCCATCCAAATCGAAGGTCAAATCGAAGATCCAAGAGCTTAGATTGAAGATCTACATCCATCGAAGAGAGATTTCATCGTTTGAAGCGGAATTTTGGAGAATCGAGCTAGATCCTTCACTGTCCAGATCTGAAGTGTGTTGCTTTTGAGGTGTTTAGGTGATTCGGTGAGTGGTGGTTATCTCTCACACGGATCCAAAGGAGTATATTGGATTGTTGGCTTGATTTTGTGTTAAGATAGTGATTTCCATGCATTTTCTTAAACTTAAGTATAGATCTATTGTTCATGATGATTTGACATCCATTTTACTACATGTTAACCTATGCAAGTTCATTCATCAAGTTGTAAAGATATTGCTCATGATTCATGCTTGTTAGATTTGGACTCTTTATTTACAAGATTGCCATTATTGTTATAATTGTTTATTAGATCATGTTTGAATGCTTGATTACTTGGATTAATGATTGACTTGATTGATTGTTATAAATTAGTTGATTGATGATTTGACTTGGACAAGTTGGTTGAAGATGATTCAAAAGCTAAGGGAAAGGCTCTTGAATAAGAAAAGCTGCTCGTGGCATATGACGCGGATGATAAAGCTCATATGGATAGATTTTATGATGATGTTGAGATGAGGCTTTGCTATGATGAGATGAAGCGAGGCATGATGTGAGATAGCCTTGGTTTAATCTAGACGGGATCATTCCAAGCATGTTGATAACTCGGTGAAATGGTTCGGGTTTGAGGATAATGGTTGGCTCGAGAGGCGCTTGAGCTAGTATGAGAATAGTCGTCGAGGAGGATGACTAGAAGGCTGAGACTTCATCGTTGTTGAAGGTTCTAGCAGGCTCAAAGCAAGAGTATGCTGGGCAGATTCGATAGTCCCAAAAGACTACTGTTGGTAGTCAAGTACTCTGGGCAGATTCGATAGTCCTAGGCACGGGCTACGACGACGTGCGGAGTTCTGTCTAGAACCGGGGTTACCATTGACCCTTGACGGACGGCTGAAAGAATGTGCCGGTCATTCAATTAACGGTGGTATCGAAGCAATGATAACAGTGATAGCCAGAGTCATGGATGTTTGGTTGTATCGTCATTCGGTCTCAAGAGCAATATTTTCTGGGTGCTTGTCTGATCTTGGTTTAGGCCTTGGGGATTTGTACTTGGAAAACATTGACCTTGACTCGAGTGATAATTCCTTTACTTTAAATATCTGCTTTACTATGTTTACTTCTGCTTAGTGTGTCTGGGGGCTATCACTATAGAAAGAGGTGGAGTGGGAGGGTTGGATTCCTATTCCTTTTACCTTTATGCTCTTTTGGTATGTTGTTAGTTAATTTACCGCTCACTAAGACTGTTGTCTGACTCAAGGTTTTATGTTCAACTCTTATTACCTTGGGATGTTCATCCATTTTGGGATGGGCAAACTAGGTAGCAGGTGACAGGTGCTGTTCTTAGTAACCGACGATGCTGATGACGAAGACGAGCTGGAGGCTTACATATTATTTTCTTACTATATGTACTGGATGTTCCGCTGCTTGTATAATTCTTTGAGTGTTATGTAGTGAGGCTTGATGTATTGACTATTCAGATGTTTGTATTCAACGATTATGAAGCTTAATTGATGGGATTCTATTTTGTGAAGCTTCACTATATATATTCTCTATTGTATTTTATCCATGCGCTGTGAGTAATACGATAGATTCTGCTGTTTTAACTTACCCCTGACGATCATCCATGGCTGCCTGGCACACTTTACAGCGCACTATTCCCTTGTTTGGTGCAGGGGTCATGGGCGGTCGTCATAGTAGTTAACCCTAAGAAAATAATTTGGACAATTAGTCCATTTTGATTCGGACAGTTAGTCCAGTTTGCGAGCAGTGGCCCAGTTGTATGGACAGATAGTCCATTTGTAGCATAACGGACCTTGCTATTATGTTGTGGACGGATAGTTCACTTATTACTTGTTTTATGGGCAGATAGTCCATTTATTAGCATAAAGGATGTTGCTATTTTGATATAATCAATCTGATTAACCAGTTTGGTTGCAGGAAAGGATTTGCAAAATATATGTTTTAAAGTGGATATTAGTAAGGGGAAACCCGTTCCGCTAAGTGGCATGGTCTCACTTAATATCAGTAAATCGAGATGTAATAGAATTATTCACACCAGGCTTTATGTCTGGCTTGAAGTTTTTGTTTCCCCTTAAACCCTCAAGTACTCAAAATTAATTTGTGTAGGCTGAGGGTTAGGCTTTCAGGTTTTAGTCTTTTGGTGGATAAAGCTTCCGGAGACGAGCACGTGGCTAACGGATAGCTAATTAGGAATTACATATTGTTTTATTTATTTCCGCTGTGTATTAAGTCAGAAATAACTATATTATTTTGGTCAACCAAGGGGGCATCGTCATATGTCGCCCTTGGGATAATTTTGTAATGGTTATAATTAATCTTTACCTAGGAAATGATATGGGATTATGTAACTTGGATATGAATTTTTTTTTAATGTATTCAGCAAAATGTTGTTTTTTTAAATCTTTGATTTTGTTCATATTCAAGTGCTTCTGATATTATGGATACCATTATCATTGCTGTATTTTGTCACCAGAAGTTAATACTATGGATGACAGCAGCATCTGTAGCGCTTAGCTTTTGGCCTCCAGATACAGGATGTTACAGATGTCGCCGTAGAAGACGAAGCAAATAGTGATGATGATGAATCTGGTAATGGTGATGTAGGTTCTAGCCATGAACTTGAGGTCAGATCCTCACAACGTACATAGCCTCCTAAACCTAAGGAGAGAAAGGGAAGAAACTTGTCTACAGGCTTCGTAAAGGCCAAGTTGCCAAGCAGCCCAAGCCATTTGTCACTTTTCAAGTCGCTTTGGAACAGTCTACTTCTCGACCCCTAGAAAATTTAGAAAACATGTTTGAGGGACTGTCGGATATTCCGATCTAAGATCACGTAGAGATTTATAACTTTACTGATATGAGTGTTGGGGGTCTGATTCTTCTATCAGAATTAGTGCTGATATTCCTCCCAACATTAGGGGAGAGGCTACTATAGTCAGCAAGGCTCCCACATCTGGTCCATTGAGAGGACATCATGACACTTACATCCACATGCACTCCACAACACTGAATTGCACTTGTCACGTGCCCTTTAATGCTGAAATTTAACTTGTTTTTGTTTTCCTTACAGGACCCATGGGGAAAAAGAAACATATGTTCCATTCTTTCCAAAATATAGCACCAGACTTAATGGCCTCGATCAGGCATGTACCACTAGAGTAGCAGTCGTGAATACGACCCCAGTTACCATTCCGATCGAGATTGGGACTATCATGATAGGGGTGATAGGGACCACTCTTCGCATGATTTTGCTTCTAAGCATTAATCCAAATCTAGATCCCCTCCTCTAAAAGGTCCAGATAGGCAGCTGGATCGATGCGATGATATCCCGCCGGCCGACATTTCATGAGGTCCACCCTCTATTTATGTCCCTACACAACCGATTCTTTCTTCTTGTTCTGGACGACCTTTTGACCGTAGATGTCGTAGTGGTTCTGAGGCTCCTCGACACAGGTCGGGCAAAGAGTGCGCCGTTACTCAAGTCATTACCGAAGACCAACATGTCGATAATTCTGCCCGCATGGCCCAAATTAGAGAAGAATTCCCATATGTTTTCTTCAACAGGTTCATGTTTGTGCCCAACCTAAAGAGGGTTCCTGAGAAGGCCCAGCAAATGACCGTTGACTATGTGACCGATATGCATAAGCAATACAACGAGTGGTTGAGAGCAGAAAAGTGGATCTCCAAAGTCTTTAGGGAGAGGCAGCAGTAAATTGGAAAGCTGAACCACTAAGAAGCTAAAAAAAAGGGATCATTTCCACTCTTGATGTTGAGTTAGATCCTTAAGGAAATCTCAGGTAGAGGTTGAATAAAGAGCCAAAGAAGCCACCAAAGCACTCGAAGTGGAAAAATTGAGACACTTGATTGAGGTTGAGCAGTTGCACCATCGAAATCATGAGCTGGTGATCGAGAGAGATATCGCTCGAAGAAGTGTAGCTAAGTTGAATACCAAGCTTGAGCACGAGATAAAAGAGAAAGACGAAGCGTAGAAAATTGGCCAGGAGGCTTGTGACGAATTAGTCACTATTAGACTTGAGAGGGATGCAGCAATTGAGAAAGCTATAGTTATTCATGCTCTCGTAAAGGGATAAGTAGAGGTTGCAAAGAAACAAACCAGGAAGGAGGTTATGGATGAGCTGGATGTGCTCCTTAAATCTTATAACGCTAATGTCTTAATGTTCAGAAATTTAGAATGCCTCCAGGGCGACTACCTCTACCATCTTGCCCGTGCTTGGAAACAGATAATAAAGACGAGAAAAAAGATCTTGGGGCTGAAGAGAATGATCTAATGCAGCTGAAAAAAGAAGTCTTGAGGGGTAATGAACCCAAAATTTTGCATAAGGGCCTACTCCTGATCCAAGAGGACATCGCCGCAGCTTTTCAACAAGAGATGGGTGAGGTTTCCTGATCCATGTAGCATGACGCTATGGCTAATAAAACTCTAATGACTCAAACTGTCCCTAGCTCCAATGTGAGCACCTCTACCGATGCTGGTTATAACCCAAAGGAGCTACTGCTTTAGAAATTCACTGGCCTCTCTCCCATTCTAGAAGTAGCATCTAGCGGTACTCCAGCTCATGTGGAAGTTCCAACTAAAGAGGATATTTCGTTGACTTCTCCCAATTTTCAAAAATTCAATATATCTTCAGTCTACATTTCTAACCCCTCTCGTTGTATTTCTTTAGCTTCGGATCTACCAACTATCACTTCGCAGCCTCCCTAGGGCTCTCAACCAGGACTACAAGTCCTGGCAATGGAGTCCGTAACGACTTTTGCAAAAACCCATGACATTTCGGATGAGGAAGTTCTAGAATTTGATGAGTGCTTAGCGGACGCTTTGTTGAAGGAAGGAGGTAATTTGAACCAGAGGACTCAAGTTGATGATGATGTTGTTATTACCAAGGTTTCCCATTCCTAATCGGGTCCTTCCATGCATGAGATGGAGCAGAAACTTAAGGCGGATGTTCTTCTTGCAACAGAGATTAAACAAGAAAAGCTAGAAGTCATTCCTCCTCCCATATCTCTAGTTCTACCCGGGGTGACCATTTTTTCCCCCATTCACATCTCTCCACCTGGGGTTGTTGGGAGTTCCTCGGTAGTGCCCTCTTTAAGCATTCCAATTTTCATTCCTAGGCCTGGAACTGCCCAGGGCACACCTGTTGGATCAACCATAGCACTCCACTCAAGGGTAAAAGGAGTGGTAGAAGAGGAGAGAAAAAAGGAGAAGAGAGTTCGAGAGAGATTTCTCTTGATTCCAAGAAGAAGAAACAGAAGTCATCAAAGAAGAAATAACCATGGGTTTGCACTTCTTTATAGCTTAAAACAACAGTAGTCTCCCTTTTTTTAGTTTGTTAGATATAAACTTGTACTTGGCTTCCAAGTTTAGTATGTAAATAAAAGTTCTTTTGTTTCTTCTCGACTTTTGCATAAATTTGTTTAAGTGTTCGAGTTATTATGTTTTCTGTTTAATCTATTTGTAGTTCGTTGCTTGCCATTCGAATTGTAGTGTCATACGGTCACCCGTTAATTTAGGCATTGATCGAATAAGTTTATCTTAAGTCCTCCTTTCGTTCATGGCCTTAGGTCATACCAGACGCTAGGCTTGAGTCATGATGTTATGATGTCGAATTCAGCGGTTAAGTGATAATACTCCTGCCCCCAGTTTCGGTCCAGCAGAGTTAGTCAGTGGACGGTCGGGTTCCACCGTTGATAAGTTTATACTCTTCCTGTCAAATTTAGGTCAAAGTTAATTAATGAGCGATTGAATCATGCTCATTCATTTGTTTACACTCTTATCCCCACTCGAGGGATTAGAGTTATGTGGTGACCTTACTCTCAAACACATAGATTTTTTTTTAAAAACATACCAAAGGAATTCACCACTAAACCTCATTTCTACTATATTTGAATATTTACATAATTTCCAAATAATTTTTCCCCAAGACCCAGGATTACCAATATAATTATATTAGTTTATAATATTACACCCCTTGTACATATATGAAGATATATATAAGTTCTCTCATGCAAGCAGAAGCAATTAGCCAGATGTTAGAACATCCTTAAAGTTATCATCAAATTTGTACTTGTAGATCTTGATTCAGGAGTAGTTTTTAAGATGTTTAATTCCATTCTATTTAAATCTAGAGCATGAACATGTATGGGAAATGATGTGTAGTGATAACAGCATATGACTGCATGTACAAAATGCAGCTAGTATGTTGAATGCATATGAAATATGCAGCTAACAATTAAACAGCTAAGTATACATCATGATGTGGGTTTATGAACTGCATATTCAATATGCAGTGAGTGCTTCATATTACAAGTTTTAAATCTGTTATCTGGGTTTATATTACAACTGCATGTTAAGCTCAGTTTCCCCCCCCTGTGTTCACCATGAGATCATTTCAGGTTATACACATAATGATGAGACAAACATATGGGAGAACATGATATATGACATGGTCATTTCTGTTTTCATTTGTCAGATTTTCTTTGATAAAACATAATGCCAAAACATATGCAATCTTCTATTTACCACTTGTAAATCCATCTCAACTAGTTAACTTAATTTTTCTGGCAATTCAAACATCTATCATATGTGCATTTGAACAAAATTATAGTTTATGGGAGTTTGCAAAAATCTCTTTAAACAACCTTCAAAAAGAACCAATATATCCAGATTTTTACCTTCAGATTTTTATAAAATCAAATGCATATGTATTTAAAGTAATTGAATGAAAATCAGGATTTTCCATTGCAGGTCATTAAAACAAATTGGAGGAAGAACATGATCAAATATTATGCTAAATGACATATTCATCCCTTTTTCCCATATTCAGATAATCAAACTATCAAATAACAATAACTTCAATAATCATTCATCCCAGATTTAATTAAGTACATATTTTAATCCAAATACTTAGAAAACTCCCTACAATTAACTTCAACTACAATATGAAATCTGACCAATAAATTCATTACAAAACAACTGCAAATTTAAAACTGGTTTCTTTTATTTATACTAACAGTTAATGCCTTCTTCATCCATCAAGCCAACTTCAATTTCCTGCAAGCAATTCACTGAGCTGCCCCAATTTTAATGAGACACCCAGATGATTGCAAGGGCAACCAAACGGGTAAGTTTTCACTGGTATGAGCATTTATCAAATTTATACACATATCCATAATTTTTGGTGAACTTGCAATGTCTTCCTAATTTAGCAGATTTCATACTTAGCATACTATTGGTTAATACCAAATGATACAAAGACACATTCATTCATTCAAACAATACCCAGCAAACAATCAAAATAAATATATATGTATAATTCTTGATTCATTTTCTCCAGTTCTGAATAAGTAAACTCAGATTTTATACTCCCAATTTCACCCAGCAATTAATTAAAGCACAATATTTAAACTTGATTGATTTAACTCCATATCTGGATATTTATAATCCAGATTTTTAAACCTCACTCCCCATTTATTTTATGGTCTTTAACTCCCTGTCAAATGAACACCATGTATGCATTGTGAAGGAAACTCCCAGGTTATTTAATTTATTCCAACACACAAAGGCCTCAGGGTGCAATTGCACCATGCATATACTTACTCCCACCTGAAGCAAGCAGATCATTGACTAACTCCCAAATGACCAATTTAATTTTTCTTTAATAAATCCCCCTCCAGTTTCTGCTTATTTTATTAAGCTTCTATTTATGAATTCAATCATAGAAACTCCCAATTCATTCATGTTTCAGAAAGGCTTATCTACTTTTATACTTTCTGGTTCAACCCCATGTTCTCCATTTATTTTCCTTATTACAGAAAATACCCCAACATACCTATGGTTTTTCCTAAAAATAATTTAAGCATCATGATCCTACTATCTTTCTTCTATATTATTGTGAATATATGAATAAGGGTTTTATTAAGGAAATCCCTCAAAAACCCAAAAATTCTCCTCTGACTTATGATATGAATATTTAGTTTCATGCTTCATTATCTAAGAAATAAACATGAGCTAGATCACTGTCTTGCTGCCTATTTCCTAAATAATTTAGATCCATACTTCATAATAATAAAATAGAACAAAAATTCTCAAACCATTTTAACTTTGAAAACCCACATACAGATTAAAACCCCAAACAAGAATGCACAACCAAACATCCATCTCACCCATAACAAATCATTTCAGAGATTTTAAATGATTTATAACATTTTAGGCTGCCTACAAGAGGACTTAATGCCATTGCATACAAAGGGATAAATACTCACATAGTGTTCTCCTTTTACTGCCTTAATCCCCTGAACAACAAATCCTCCAAAGTTTCAAGCTAATGTTTCTCCTATTTTATTTTATTTTTGTTTTGATCCCGAGAGAATGGTGGATATGGTTATGTGCAGGTATTATAAAACCATTCTAGGGTTTAAGAAAAATGGGTAATTCCCTTGATGCCCTTAGATATTCATGCACAAATCATTTCCCTGTGTGGTCCTTAATTGGGAATGCATACTTCTGGTTACCTCAATTAGTTATTTCAGGAATCAAGCATTTTAAACACTTCATGCCATTTTCATGACTTTATTTTACTCATGCCATATGCATGTGACCCCTTGTTTATTTTTATTTCTTCTAAGTTTAAAGAAACTGCAAACCCCCTTGTGTTTTCTACCTAACTACCATCTCCATTCAATCATGCATACTATCATACATAATCATGTGATGTAAAAATCATTAACACTATGTTATTTGCTTGAAATAAATATAAGATATAAAATTCATATTTGATCCTATATTTTTTTTATTCTGCCTTTAGTTAAAACAGCAACTCCTCATGCACCTTTATGTGATAAAAAAATCACATATATCATGCTAATTATTTCTAGCATAAATATATAAGACATTTAAACCTATATTAAACTTCATTTTATTCTGTCTTTAAATAAAACAGAAAACACCCCATATATTAAATATATGTATTTATATAATTCTTTGGACATGGAACTATATTTGTTTTGAGTCCCAATTTTTTAATCACCTTAACTCCTTGCATTTTATCAAACAGAAACTCCTATGCACATTTTATTTATTAACAAACTTTTTCTGTTTTAATGCATTATATATTTTATAATTTCAGAAATTCTTAAAATAAATGTAACTTTCATTTTTTTTCTTTTAGGGTCATTACATACCCTCCCCCTTAAAGGAATTATGTCCCCACAATTCCTTCTAGTTCTCCAAATAAAAGCACTAATCCATAGTCTGTTTTAACTCCATAACCCCATACTCACATTTTATGAAAGCAAGCAATATATAAAAATATTCAGAAAGCTATCATAAAGCTACTTAAACATACCTCTCCATCAGAAAACAAATTGGGGTATTTAGCCCTCATTTTGTCTTCAACCTCCCATGTACAATCATTGGTGTCCAAGCTCCATTGAATTTTCACCAGTTTGATCACCTTGTTTCTCAGCCTCTTTTCTTCTTTAGCAACAATCCCCACTGGCTCATTTGCATAGACCAAGTTCTTATGAATTTGAATTTGAGTAGGTGACTCTAAAATTGATCCTTCATCATGTACCCACTTTCTCAATTGAGAAACATGAAATACTGGATGTACACCACTCAATTCTTCTGGTAACTTAAGCTTATAGGCCATGGCACCAATTCTCTGTATGACTTCATAGGGTCCTACAAATCTTGGTGAGAGCTTACCAGATTTCCCAAACCTGAACACCTTCTTCATTGGTGATACCTTCAGAAAAACATACTCTCCTACTTCAAACTCCATTGGCTTCCTCTTTCTATTTGGATAAGACTTTTGTCTTGATTGTGCTGCCTTCGTCCTATGCCTAACTAACTCAATCATGTTGGAAGTTTCTTTAACATGATCTGGCCCCAATATTACACCCTCTCCCACATCCAACCAACAGGCAGGAGACATGCAGGGTCTCCCATATAAGGCTTCAAAGGGATCCATTCCTATTGTTGACTGATAGCTATTGTTTTAAGTGAATTCTGCCAAGTGGATATGATCCTCCCAATTACCCCCAAAATCAAGCACACATGATCTAAGTAAATCTTCCAATATTTTATTCACTATCTCTGTCTGCTCATCACTTTGAGGATGGTAGGCAGTTCTTAAAAAAAGTTGAGTTCCCATTGCTTCTTAGAATCTCTCCCAAAATCTTGAGGTGAACAAGGTGTCTCTATCACTTACAATGGTCTGCCTTGATTTGCTGACAGGTTAAACACTTTGCCACATATTTTGCCACTGCTTGTTTCATTCCTGGCCACCAGTAGCTCCTTTTCAAATCATGATACATTTTAGTGCCACCAGGGTGTATGGTGTACTTGGTTTTGTGATGCTCATTCATGATTTCTTCCTTTAATTCTGCAAAGTCTGGTACACAAAGCTTTTCATTTTTCCTCAAATATCCCTTGGGATCTATTTTAAAATTTTCTGACTCAATGTTATTTAATAACATTTCTTTCTTCTCCTTTAAATTTTGATCTTGATCTTTCATGCCACCAATTTTCTCCACCAGGTTAGATTTCACCGTGATTAATCCCAGTGTACCATACTCCACTATATCACCATGCTTTTTAAAATTCACTCCATCCTTGCTATATATATCTGCCTCCCTAAGCACTGCAAGGTCTTTAAACTCATCAATCATCAAACTTGCTAATCTAATATGATTTCTACTCAAAGCATCTGCCACTCTATTAGCTTTTCCAAGGGTGTACAAAATATCTAGATCATATGCAGCTAGAAACTCCAACCACCTTGCTTGCCTCATATTCAAATCTTTTTGAGAAAATAAATACTTCAATGCTTGATGATCTGTGAATAATTCAAATTTTGCCCCAAGCAAATAATGCCTCCAAAGTTTCAATGCAAACACTATTGCAGCTAATTCTAAATCATGAGTTGCATATTTTGTCTCATTGGGTTTAAGCTGTCTTGATGCATATGCCACCACCTTGCCATGTTGCATGAGCACTGCACCTAACCCAGACCCACTAGCATCTGTGTATACAACCATTCCTTCATTTACCTCTGGGATTTGCAAGACAGGAGCCTCCACCAATGCTTGCTTCAATTTTTCAAAGGCTTGATCACACTGCTCAGTCCACACATATGGTTGGTTCTTCTTTGTTAGCTTAGTCATTGGTGTGGCTATTCTTGAAAAATCCTTGATGAACCTCCAATAGTACCCTACCAAACCTACGAATGATCTCACCTCAGTCACTGTTTTGGGTCTACTCCATGATTGAACTGCAATGACCTTGCTTGGATCCACACTCACCCCTTGCTGTGACACTATGTGTCCTAAGAATTTCACTTCATGTTGCCAAAAGATACACTTTGAATACTTGGCTTTTAATTCATGTTCTCTAAGCCTGGATAATACTAAATGTAGATGCATAGCATGATCATTTTCTGACTTTGAATAAATTAATATGTCATCTATAAATACCAAAACAAATTTATCCAAAAAGTCTCTAAAAATTCTATTCATCAAATCTACAAAATAGGAGGGAGCATTGGTTAAACCAAATGGCATTACTAGAAATTCATAAAGGCCATATCTTGTGTTAAAGGCTGTGTACTCAATGCTTTCCTCTGCAACCTTCATTTGGTGAAATCCAAAGGCTAAGTCTAGCCTTGAAAATATTTTAGCTTCATGCAATTGATCAAATAGATCATCTATTCTAGGCAGTGGATACTTATTCTTGATGGTCACCTTATTTAAATCCCTATAATCCACACACATCCTCATTGTTCCATCATGCTTTTTAACAAAGAGCACTGGGGAACCCCAACTAGAACTGCTTGATCTTATGAACCCATTCTCTTCTAACTCTTCTAGTTGGTGTTTTAATTCCACTAACTCTTTTGGACCCATTCTATAAGGCTTCTTAATGATTGGGCTAGTTCCTGGCATTAATTTTATTTTGAATTCAACTGGCATGTTTTGAGGAATTCCCCTCACTTCTCCAAACACATCTATATATTCATTGGCTACTGGAATTTCCTCTATTTTTATTTCCTTTTGAACTTCATTAATACTCCAGATTTTATTAAAACATGTATTCTTTGCTATTTCACTTAGAATTGTAATTCTTTTGCCTTCATTTGTCTCCAAAGAAATAGTAAGATTTTCTAAATTTAAAATTGCTTTGTTTTTCATTAACCAATCCACCCCCAAAATAACCCCAATACCAGGATAATTTAAAGTATATAGATCTGAATTAAATTCATAACCCCCTATAATTAATTTCAGACCCATACACTTCATCCCTAACATACAATAACTCTCTATGGGGCTGTGTACAGTTAAGGGTTGATCAATAGAAACACAAGCAAGTGCTAACTTCTTTGTAATTTTCAGAGATATTAGTGAATGTGAGGCACCCGTGTCATATATTACTGATATTGGTTGGGTATGAATTAAAATTATACCTTCAAGTTGCCCAACATTTCCAGTGTTGTTTGCTGCCAAAGCTCCTATCCTTGTTGTTCTTCTATTAGTCTCTGGGAAATCCTTCTTTAGATGACCCATCCTTCCACAATTATAGCAGCCTCCTCTAGGTATTTTAGGGTCAGGGCATTGGTTACTATAATGTCCATCTTTTCCACAATTAAAACAATGAGTGAGTTTCTTGCTTTCAGGTGCTATTGCTCCTTCCCCCTTCTTAACTCCTTTGTTTGCCTTTTTCTTGTCATAAGGTTGCACCTTGTTCTGACCTCCCTTCTTCTTGTTGAACTTCATGTTCCTGAATTTCTCTCTGGTGGCATCATGTTGCTCAAATGAGAGAGTTAGATCAATTACTTGATCAAAGGTTTTATCCTTGTATGGCAACATTGCCCTTGATAGACTAGGGTTCAAGCCTTGAATGTACCTTGCATTCTTTGCTTCTTCATTCCCTATCTGGTATGAGCAATATCAAAATATTCAAAACATTAAGCTCTAGGTGATGAGCCTTAATACTTATTTTGTATGCATGTAATTTCTTTAATCCACTACTTTATTATGTTACATACACTTTGATACAAGGATGATATCTTTATCTATCATTTATTCACACAAATTTATTTATTCAATCATGAATATCAATCTACAGTGTGTATATTCAATGGAATAACCAGGGTTCCATTCCACCCAACCTAGGAAATACTCATTTTCCTATTTTTTTTCCATTTACATGTTGTTTTCATTAATTTAAATCCCTAGCCTCATCTGCTAGTAAGGAATCATAGGGACACATTGCAATGAACTAATTCACATCATTGCACAAAGATCTCAGGGCTTAAACAAACCATGTGCCAACTTGCATACTTCAAATATGACAAGCATTCCAGCAGCCTTCTTGGCTCATAACCCTAGTATATTTACTAGTAGTGTTGGTTAAAATCCTATCATCAGATAGCTATGTGGACATGTCACAGTGTATAAAAAAACACCTCCCTATATCTTACAAGTAAACTGTTCAAAACAAACAGATAATCATTTCATAAATATTGCTATAAGATGTCTTAACTTCAAATCATACAAAAGAACAACTACAACTGAGTGTGGAGCCATGGCATGCTATGTTATTATGATTTACAAGTAACTGTGATTGAACTAGATTCAAGATCTAGCTGAATCACAATTTTTATCTTGTGAATTTTGTTATTTCATGAGGGAATCAGCACACAGAAATTTCTATTGCATCCCTTACTCCTTCTTTTCTTAAGCCTCAGCGCTTATATAAAATATAATGCAGCTCATAATATTTTTTTTTAAAGAATAATTTCCTGCCATAGATCCCCATCAGTAGTGAGTATTCCTTCCTTGATTTTAAGGTATTGTTGCCTTAGTTTTTCTTTCAAAATGTAGTAAATAGTAGTATGCACATCCATAGCAACCATTCAAACAGATCAAAGGAATTCATCCAAAGAGCATCCATAATAAACATTATATCAGCTCAAGAAAATAAAATCCATTCAACAACATTAATATAACAGTGATTAACAAAAAAAATCAGAAAATATCAATAGCAACATAAGAACTTGGCTGCCTCATATCAGGTCTTAATGCCATGAATCTAGTGAGATTACTCACCTAAATATTTCTTCTTATTGATCCAGAAAACCCCTGAGTATATTTTCTCTTCCTTTAAAATGTTTTCTTCCTTTCCTATTATAAGTAGCTCGGGTAAAACAATTTCTCTGGCCATAACTACTTATTTATAAGCATATTTTTACTAGGGTTTTTCTCAAGACAAAATTCCATTTCTGTCCTGGCTGGCATCATGCATAGTTTGCATTTTCTCATTTTTATCCCTAATTACCCCTGGCCATATTAACCAATTAAAGGCTGCATTTTCTTTTCTTTACTTTTTCAGAAAATGGCCACTCACTCAAGTCATGTTAAAAGTGTGTGACTATATTTATTCATTTGCTCATTTTTGGAAATCCCCCTTCTTTCTATTTCTGCCTATACATAACATACATACCTGTTTTATGTTTTATACCTATTTAATGTTACTCTTTTGCTTAGCTTTGACATTTTTCTGCTCATAGAATATACATGTGTAAAAATATTTATTTATTTAATCTCCCCTTGTTTCATAGAAAATACATTTAAGCATATACTTCATTTTTAACTTATGCTTAAATTACAATCCAATGCTTTAAATAAGGAATTTACTTTCTTATATATATATATATTTCAGAAATTTTTAAATCTCTTCCTTGTGCTATTTCCAGTGTACATGTGCACACATATCTCTGCACATCATTTAATTTAAAATTCCATCAATATTTGATCCAAATATTTTTAAACAGAATCATTTTATTAAAAATCATTTTCCTCAAAATTTTGGGGCATTACATTCACCCCTCCTTTTAGGAATTGTGTCCTCACAATTTTTCTAGTATTTGTAACAAGCATTCACTGACCTTAAGAAAATCTATCAAGCATATGCATAAACAAACATATTCAATCATATCAACCATGCATAACAAATTTTTCCAGAAAAAGAGAAAAAAATTACCTTTTAATTTGCAAAAATCTTAGGATAATCCATCCTAATCTTATCCTCTAACTCCCATGTGCAGTCATTAGGATCACTACTCCACTGGACCTTTACTAGTTTCAAAGTTTTGCTCCTTAATTTCTTTTCTTCTTTGGCTATAATCCCCACTGGCTCTTTTTCATAGACCAAGTTAGGATTTATTTGAATTTTGGTAGGCTTTTCCAAAATGTCTTCTTTATCATGTACCCATCTTCTAAGTTGGGACACATGAAAAACATTATGCATTGCTTTCATTTCCTCTGGTAATTCTAATTAGTAAGCCAATGAACCAATTCTTTCCAGAATTTTATAGGGTCCAACATACCTTGGTGTGAGCTTACCTTGCTTGCCAAATCTCAAGACTTTCTTCATAGGTGAAATCTTGATAAAAACAAAGTCTCCCACTTCATATTCCACCTGTTTTCTCTTCCTGTCTGCAAATTTCTTTTGCCTATCTTGAGCTGCTGCTATTCCTTTTCTTATTAACCCAATTTTCTCTGTAGTTTCTTTAACATATTCAGGTCCTAGAACAGCCCTTTCTCCAATCTCTACCCAGCATATAGGTGATAAACATGGCTTGCCATATAAGGCTTCAAATGGTGCCATCCCTATGGTGCTTTGGTAACTGTTATTGTATGTGAATTCAGCTAAATGGAGGTGGTCTTCCCAGTTGCCTCCAAAGTCCAGTGTACATGCTCTCAACAAATCCTCTAAGACTTTGTTCACCACCTCAGTTTGACCATCTGATTGTGGATGGTAGGCAGTGCTTAAGCAAAATTCACTCCTCATGGCCTCTTGAAAACTTTTCCAAAACCTTGAGGTGAAGATGGTATCCCTATCACTCACAATGGTTTTGGGTATGCCATGCAACCTTACTACCTCTTTCATGAATATTTGAGCCAATTTTGGAGCATTTCTTTCTGTTTTAACTGGGATAAAATGTGCTACCTTAGTTAGCCTATCCACTATTACCCATATACTTGTGTTTCCCTTCTTAGATCTAGGAAGACCATCTATGAAATCCATAGATATATCCTCCCACTTCCACTGTGGTATACTAAGGGGTTGCAATAGTCCTGATGGCCTTTGTGTCTCTACCTTGACTTGTTGGCAAGTCATGCACCTTGCAACATGTCTGGCCACATCTGACTTCATCCCCTTCCACCAAAGATTTCTTTTCAAATTTTGATACATCTTGGTGCTACCTGGGTGTATGGAGTACTTACTCCTATGGTATTCATTTAATATTTCCTCCTTTAATTTTATATTTTCTGGAACACATATCCTATTTTTGTTCCTTAAATAACCATTTTTATCAACTTGATAATTTATTACTTCCTCCCCTTTTGATATGAGCATTTTCTTTTCCACCATGTTTAGGTCTTGTTCCTGCATTTTCCCAACCTTAAGAAGTAAATCTGATTGCAGAGATATCATACTTAATTTCCCTTTACCTTCATTTTCTTCAATGGGCATCATTTGTACCTCACTGTTTTCCTCCTTTAATTTTATCATAAGGGTGATATCTTCCCTTATCCTTCTTGTTGTTGCTCTTAAAATTCCTATATTTCTCTCTTTCCTTGTCATGTTGTTCCAGTTTTCAATGCTAGATCAATTACTTGATCAAAAGTTCTATCTGCATATGGTAGCATAGCTCTGCTAAGTCCTGGGTTCAAACCTTTTATATACCTATCATTTTTGGATGCTTCATCTGCCACTAGCATTGCTCCATAATTAGATAGCCCCTAAAACTTTTGAGTGTATTCAGTGGCATTCAAAGTTCCCTGCCTAAGTTTGATAAATTCTTCAAGCAAAGTGGTCTTGGCTGATGCTGGTACAAATCTTGCCTCCAACATCTCCTTGAACTGATTCCAAGTGATTTCATTTTCATTTCTTCCAGCTATGATCACCTCCCACCAGCTTAAAGATACCCCTTTCAGTTGTCTTGAAGCTACTTGCCTCTTCCTTTGGTCATCTAACTGCATGTCATTGAAAATCCTATCAAGTGTTCTCAACCATGCTTGAATTTCCATCACATTCTCAGTTCCTTCAAAACTCCTGCCTCCCAAATTGGAATAAGTCTTCAGTAGTTTTGAAAGCTCTTCATGTGGGTTCTCAGGCCTATGCCCAATTCCATCTCTTAAAACCCTCACAAATTCTTGCATATCAAGCATTTGAGGTGCACTGGGTCCTGCATTGTGATGAGATCCTCTTCCTACCATGGTCTGCTAACTAAATTCTGGGCAAATGGTATTAGTATATTATGAGTACTTCTATAATTATTATTTTCTTATCTAAATTATTTCATCCAAAACAAACAGACATAATACATTTCTATAATACTTAGCAATCAATGCAACCAAGTGCTCTGATACCAACTGAAATGACCCTCCTATTTCTACCTTAATTTCATAGGGATTTTTTTTCATAGATATAATATGTGTACATGCATATACACATTTAATTTATATGTATTTGAATGTCCACATATATTCATTTGCACTTTTAAGTTTTAATTTAAATTTCCTTTGAATTATCAGAGTCATTTTCTTTCAAACAATTCAAACCAGGATTCAAACTCATTACCAATATAAATATATCAGTGTATTTCTAATAATATACACATACATATGAAGATGTATGTGTTCCTCTTGTTTAAATTCAGAGTATATACTTTATTTTTATTTGTTATACAAGAGCATTCTGTTTGATTTGGATTTTAGCAATTCTGCCTAAAGTTAATTACTATATACTTTTGAATATTTGTAATAAGTCAGTAAATCCTATGCGTATTTAATTTATATGAACTTGCTCATTCTATTTGATAGTTTTTAATATCAATTTACCTTAACAGTTAAATCTCAAGATTCTTGAGATTTTTATTTCAGATCATGGATCAAAGGTATTGATATTTGGCTAAGGCCAGAAATGATATATTCACTTATCATTTTCCACTTATGTATTTTCTAAAAACTTTCTTATTTAAGATTCAATCTATGTGACTTGTTTGCCTTAATCTTAGCCCACATGACACATAGTGAGTTGTGTATTTGCATAAGATTTGCTATGTCAAGAATTTGAACTTACAAACATTCATAAGAATAATTCCAGGTATGTTTGTGCAAACCTGTCCAGATTGCATATCTGTTATGACTTTGAAAAATTGGTTATGGTAAAACAATGACTTAAGGATTTTGAAAGGCATTTTTACTAACAAAACACAACCAGACGTAATCAACCAAAACTTCACTCATTTGAAGCTGGTTAACTCATGTGCCTTGTGTCATGCCAGGTACCTGATCATGGCAATTGAAATGCCAGTCATTTGCATCATACCTGTAGCCTTCCCATACAATTACTTTTCTCAAAACAATTTAGAAAGTAGACTTGAACCATTTGTAGACATATTTCAAGGGAAAAACCATTAGATACTTAAAGGTATACTCCAAAACTCAGTGTTTTAAAATGACTCAAGGTTGTCTAATACATAATATAATTTATGCTAAGCAATTGCTCACATACCTATATATTTCTTTACCAGGTTTTCATGGCTAACACTTGAGCATATTTTACTTGTTCATGTTCCAGACACTACTTCAAAAACAAATCAAACCTTAACACACGACAATTTCGACAGAACAACTAATTTAATCTAACACTTTACAGAACATAAGAGCAGCTTGATCACTAACCATAGAATATTTATTACATGACTGGAAATATTAGAAACATAATTTTTCCTGAATACATGCAGATATAATCATTTTAAGCTCTTATTGAAACTAGCTAGCATGTTCATTCACTCCTCCACAATAGCCATAACTTCATTTTCTACTTAGTGCCTGCATTCCCTGAAAGAGCATGAGTGGCTGCCTCATTTTTAAAATGAGACACCCCCATATGCCATAAGCAAACAAGGGTCAGATCTAAGATCTGGTATGAGCAATATCAAAATATTCAAAACATTAAGCTCTGGGTGATGAGCCTTAATACTTATTTTGTATGCATGTAATTTCTTTAATCCACTGCTTTATTATGTTACATACACTTTGATACAAGGATGATATCTTTATCTATCATTTATTCACACAAATTTATTTATTCAATCATGAATATCAATCTACAGTGTGTATATTCAATGGAATAACCAGGGTTCCATTCCACCCAACCTAGGAAATACTCATTTTCCTATTTTTTTTCCATTTACAGGTTGTTTTCATTAATTTAAATCCCTAGCCTCATCTGCTAGTAAGGAATCACAGGGACACATTGCAATGAACTAATTCACATCATTGCACAAAGATCTCAGGGCTTAAACAAACCATGTGCCAACTTGCATACTTCAAATATGACAAGCATTCCAGCAGCCTTCTTGGCTCATAACCCTAGTATATTTACTAGTAGTGTTGGTTAAAATCCTATCATCAGGTAGCTATGTGGACATGTCACAGTGTATAAAAAAACACCTCCCTATATCTTACAAGTAAACTGTTCAAAACAAACAGATAATCATTTCATAAATATTGCTATAAGATGTCTTAACTTCAAATCATACAAAAGAACAACTACAACTAAGTGTGGAGCCATGGCATGCTATGTTATTATGATTTACAAGTAACTGTGATTGAACTAGATTCAAGATCTAGCTAAATCACAATTTTTATCTTGTGAATTTTGTTATTTCATGAGGGAATCAGCACACAGAAATTTCTATTGCATCCCTTACTCTTTCTTTTCTTAAGCCTCAGCACTTATATAAAATATAATGCAGCTCATAATATATTTTTTTATTTTTTTTAAAGAATAATTTCATGCCATAGATCCCCATCAGTAGTGAGTATCCCTTCCTTGATTTTAACGTATTGTTGCCTTAGTTTTTCTTTCAAAATGTAGTAAATAGTAGTATGCACATCCATAGCAACCATTCAAACAGATCAAAGGAATTCATCCAAAGAGCATCCATAATAAACATTATATCCGCTCAAGAAAATAAAATCCATTCAACAACATTAATATAACAGTGATTAACAAAAAAAATCAAAAAATATCAATATCAACATAAGAACTTGGCTGCCTCATATCAGGTCTTAATGCCATGAATCTAGTGAGATTACTCACCTAAATATTTCTTCTTATTGATCCAGAAAATCCCTGAGTATATTTTCTCTTCCTTTAAAATGTTTTCTTCCTTTCCTATTATAAGTAGCTCGGGTAAAACAATTTCTCTGGCCATAACTACTTATTTATAAGCATATTTTTACTAGGGTTTTTCTCAAGACAAAATTCCATTTCTGTCCTGGCTGGCATCATGCATAGTTTGCATTTTCTCATTTTTATCCCTAATTACCCCCGGCCATATTAACCAATTAAAGGCTGCATTTTCTTTTCCTTACTTTTTCAGAAAATGGCCACTCACTCAAGTCATGTTAAAAGTGTGTGACTATATTTATTCATTTGCTCATTTTTGGAAATCCCCCTTCTTTCTATTTCTGCCTATACATAACATACATACCTGTTTTATGTTTTATACCTATTTAATGTTACTCTTTTGCTTAGCTTTGACATTTTTCTGCTCACAGAATATACATGTGTAAAAATATTTATTTATTTAATCTCCCCTTGTTTCACAGAAAATACATTTAAGCATATACTTCATTTTTAACTTATGCTTAAATTACAATCCAATGCTTTAAATAAGGAATTTACTTTCTTATATATATATATATATATATATATATATTTCAGAAATTTTTAAATCTCTTCCTTGTGCTATTTCCAGTGTACATGTGCACACATATCTCTGCACATCATTTAATTTAAAATTCCATCAATATTTGATCCAAATATTTTTAAACTGAATCATTTTATTAAAAATCATTTTCCTCAAAATTTTGGGGCATTACAATTCCATACTTAGACAATGCTTCAAATTTCTGAGTGTACTCATTCACACTCATGCCTCCTTGCCTTAATCTAATAAAGTCTTCTAGCAGTGTGGCCTTGGCAGATGCTTGGACAAACCTAGCCTCAAGCATGACTTTGAATTCATCCCAAGTGATGTTATTCTCTGGCCTTCCTACTATCACAACCTCCGACCAATCTAGTGCAACCCCCTTCAACCTCCTTGAAGCTATCTGTCTCTTCCTTTGGTCATTGACTTGCATATCTGCAAAGACCCTCTCCATAGTTCTTATCCAAGTTTGAACACCCATAGCTCCTTCAGTGCCTTCAAAATCCTTTCCTCCCAAATTGGTGCAGGTCTTAAGCAGTTTGGAAAGCTCCTCATAAGGGTTGTCATGCCTTGGTGCTATTCCATCTCTCAAAGCTCTCACAAAATCCTCCATGTTTATCACAGGTGGCTCATGTGATGGTCCTGCACCTGTGTGATGTCTTGTTCCTACCATATTGTTATAAATATGATTTTTATGTTAGTTTGTTTACCCCCATCATTCTTGGTGTCTTTACTTTGTTTATTTTATTTCTGTGCACACTGTGCATGTATCACATGCACACATCTTTTTTTTATTCAAACATAAAACAAAAGCATCCAACACCAATAATTTAAATAATGCATGCAAACATCCATATGCATACAATAATATTTACTATGTTATTTAAAACATAGCTCTGATACCAACTGTGCTGACCCTACTCTCAAACACATAGATTTTTTTTTAAACATACCAAAGGAATTCACCACTAAACCCCATTTCTACTATATTTTAATATTTACATAATTTCCAAATAATTTTTCCCCAAGACCCTGGATTACCAATATAATTACATTAATTCATAATATTACACCCCTTATACATATATGAAGATATATATAAGTTCTCTCATGCAAGCAGAAGCAATTAGCCAGATGTTAGAACATCCTTAAAGTTATCATCAAATTTGTACTTGTAGATCTTGATTCAGGAGTAGTTTTTAAGATGTTTAATTACCTTCTATTTAAATCCAGAGCATGAACATGTATGGGAAATGATGTGTAGTGATAACAGCATATGACTGCATGTACAAAATGCAGCTAGTATGTTGAATGCATATGAAATATGCAGCTAACAATTAAACAGCTAAGTATACATCATGATGTGGGTTTATGAACTGCATATTCAATATGCAGTGAGTGCTTCATATTACAAGTTTTAAACCTGTTATCTGGGTTTATATTACAACTACATGTTAAGCTCAGTTTTCCCCCCTTGTGTTCACCATGAAATCATTTCAGATTATACACATAATGATGAGACAAACATATGGGAGAACATGATATATGACATGGTCATTTCTGTTTTCATTTGTCAGATTTTCTTTGATAAAACATAATGCCAAAACATATGCAATCTTCTATTTACCACTTGTAAACCCATTTCAACTAGTTAACTTAATTTTTCTGGCAATTCAAACATCTATCATATGTGCATTTGAACAAAATTATAGTTTCTGGGAGTTTGCAAAAATCTCTTTAAACAGCCTTCAAAAAGAACCAATATATCCAGATTTTTACCTTCAGATTTTTATAAAATCAAATGCATATGTATTTAAAGTAATTGGATGAAAATCAGGATTTGCCATTGCAGGTCATTAAAAGAAATTGGAGGAAGAACATGATCAAATATTATGCTAAATGACATATTCATCCCTTTTTCCCATATTCAGATAATCAAACTATCAAATAACCATAACAATAACTTCAATAATCATTCATCCCAGATTTAATTAAGTACATATTTTAATCCAAATACTTAGAAAACCCCCTACAATTAACTTCAACTACAATATGAAATCTGACCAATAAATTCATTACAAAACAACTGCAAATTTAAAACTGGTTTCTTTTATTTATACTAACAGCTAATGCCTTCTTCATCCATCAAGCCAACTTCAATTTCCTGCAAGCAATTCACTGAGCTGCCCCAATTTTAATGAGACACCCAAATGATTGCAAGGGCAACCAAACGGGTCAGTTTTCACTGTATGAGCATTTATCAAATTTATACACATATCCATAATTTTTGGTGAACTTGCAATGTCTTCCTAATTTAGCAGATTTCATAATTAGCATACTATTGGTTAATACCAAATGATATAAAGACACATTCATTCATTCAAACAATACCCAGCAAACAATCAAAATAAATATATATAATTCTTGATTCATTTTCTCCAGTTCTGAATAAGTAAACTCAGATTTTATACTCCCAATTTCACCCAGCAATTAATTAAAGCACAATATTTAAACTTGATTGATTTAACTCCATATCTGGATATTTATAATCCAGATTTTTAAACCCCATTCCCCATTTATTTTATGGTCTTTAACTCCCTGTCAAATGAACACCATGTATGCATTGTGAAGGAAACTCCCAGGTTATTTAATTTATTCCAACACACAAAGGCCTCAGGGTGCAATTGCACCATGCATATACTTACTCACACTTGAAGCAAGCAGATCATTGACTAACTCCCAAATGACCAATTTAATTTTTCTTTAATAAATCCCCCTCCAGTTTCTGCTTATTTTATTAAGCTTCTATTTATGAATTCAATCATAGAAACTCCTAATTCATTCATGTTTCAGAAAGGCTTATCTACTTTTATACTTTCTGGTTCAACCCCATGTTCTCCATTTATTTTCCTTATTACAGAAAATACCCCAACATACCTATGGTTTTTCCTAAAAATAATTTAAGCATCATGATCCTACTATCTTTCTTCTATATTATTGTGAATATATGAATAAGGGTTTTATTAAGGAAATCCCTCAAAAACCCAGAAATTCTCCTCTGACTTATGATATGAATATTTAGTTTCATGCTTCATTATCTAAGAAATAAACATGAGCTAGATCATTGTCTTGCTGCCTATTTCCTAAATAATTTAGATCCACACTTCATAATAATAAAATAGAACAAAAATGCTCAAACCATTTTAACTTTGAAAACCCACATACAGATTAAAACCCCAAACAAGAATGCACAACCAAACATCCATCTCACCCATAACAAATCATTTCAGAGATTTTAAATGATTTATAACATTTTAGGCTGCCTACAAGAGGACTTAATGCCATTGCATACAAAGGGATAAATACTCACATAGTGTTTTCCTTTTACTGCCTTAATCCCCTGAACAGCAAATCCTCCAAAGTTTCAAGCTAATGTTTCTCCTATTTTATTTTATTTTTGTTTTGATCCTGAGAGAATGGTGGATATGGTTATGTGCAGGTATTATAAAACCATTCTAGGGTTTAAGAAAAATGGGTAATTCCCTTGATGCCCTTAGATATTCATGCACAAATCATTTCCCTGTGTGGTCCTTAATTGGGAATGCACACTTCTGGTTACCTCAATTAGTTATTTTGGGAATCAAGCATTTTAAACACTTCATGCCATTTTCATGACTTTATTTTACTCATGCCATATGCATGTGACCCCTTGTTTATTTTTATTTCTTCTAAGTTTAAAGAAACTGCAAACCCCCTTGTGTTTTCTACCTAACTACCATCTCCATTCAATCATGCATACTATCATACATAATCATGTGATGTAAAAATCATTAACACTATGTTATTTGCTTGAAATAAATATAAGATATAAAATTCATATTTGATCCTATATTTTTTTTTATTCTGCCTTTAGTTAAAACAGCAACTCCTCATGCACCTTTATGTGATAAAAAAAATCACATATATCATGCTAATTATTTCTAGCATAAATATATAAGACATTTAAACCTTATATTAAACTTCATTTTATTCTGTCTTTAAATAAAACAGAAAACACCCCATATATTAAATATATGTATTTATATAATTCTTTGGACATGGAACTATATTTGTTTTGAGTCCCAATTTTTTAATCACCTTAACTCCTTGCATTTTATCAAACAGAAACTCCTATGCACATTTTATTTATTAACAAGCTTTTTCTGTTTTAATGCATTATATATTTTATAATTTCATAAATTCTTAAAATAAATGTAACTTTCATTTTTTTTTCTTTTAGGGTCATTACAAGTTAGCTGATTGATGATCGGTCACACCCTTTTATGCTTATACTCCAGTCCATGCTTTGAGGACTTAGAGTTATTTTGGAAATTTTCGAACTGTGTTTTCCTTCATCGATTATTTTGCCCCCAGGTCTGGGGTAAGGGTTGATGAGTGATCGGTAATACCACGATCATTATAACTTCATGTTTCTTCCATCAAACGGTGGGAAAGAATTGGTTAACAGATGGTCGATTCACATATGTTTTATTTAATTAGATTATGGACTTGAGTAATTGATCGGCACCAAACTCTGGTTACCTATTAGTTTATATTAGGCATATGTAAATGCAAGTTGTTTGCATATCACAACCATTATATCATGCATAAACAGTTCACAGATGTGGAAGAAATTTAAATTCTATTGCCAACTGAAAAGAAGCGACAAAATTTGTCTTATTACATAACTTTGAGCCGAAATGCAAAAGCAAATGCTGAATGAAATACAACATAATGAAATAAAACTAAGTGAAATAGCATTGTAGATGCTTGCTATTCCATGCTCTTGGGAGTGCAATGTCATCGATGGTTGTTATTTTGAAAGTTCCATCTCCAATTATTTGGCTGATGACATATCGGCCATCCCATTTTGGACCCATGTGGATAGGGATAGGAAAAACCCCAAGACAATATCGCTAATTTCAAAGGTCCTAGTTCGGTCGTTAGTATTGTAGTATCGGGAAACTCAATATCGATATATACAGTTGCCCTTAAATTAGCTTCTTCACGCTTCTCGTCGACCATGTCTAGAGATTCCAAAAGGAGATCTCAGTTTGTTTTGGGGTCGTAGTAAGTCACTCGATGAGAAGGAACTTCGAGTTTTACAGGAATCACGGCTTCGGAGCCATATGTAGGGGCGAATGGAGTATGGCCAGTCGTGGACTTGTGGGTGGTTCGGTATGCCCATAATGCTAACGAAAGTTCATCGACCCACTCGCCTCCGACCTTCTCCAAACGCTTCTTCAAAATGCATTTTATGATTTTATTAACAGCTTCGACATGTCCATTAGCTTAAGGGTGAGCAACTGCCGCAAATCTTTTCTTAATGTGGTCTCGGCAGCAAAAGTCTTTAAATTCAGAACTGTCGAATTGGGTCCTGTTATTAGTTATGATTGTTCGGAGGAGAACAAAATGACAGATAATGTTTCGAACAACAAAGTTGATTAATTTCTTCATTGTGATCATAGCCAAAGGTTTGACCTCATTCCACCTTTAGAAATCGATAAGGAGTCGACGATGTCAATGCCTCAACTGTCAAACGGCCATGGAGTGACCATTTGAGTAATTTTCGTCGGTGGGGCTCATGGAAGTTTTACAACCATCTTGGCTTGTATTTATAACAGAAACAGTCGTGTTGGGCTAGAAATCAACCTGGGGCAGAGTCCAAATATCGGTCTGAAGTAGTGTGCAAAGTTGCAAGGTCTCTTGAGTTAACCATAGAGGTTGGTGCCGACCTCTCAAGTCGGTAATGACTTCTCCTTGTAGTTCAAATCACTTCGAACCTTCTTGCATCCTTCTTCTTACTTCATTTTAAGGTGTCCCATGCTATGTCCATCGATCATTGGTCATCCAAAACAAGTTGGTAGCTACCTCTCTCCAAAATTGCTCAGTATCAGCCTTTTTACCTAAGAGGTTGATAGTGAATTTTTTCCTTAGCTCAAAATAACTTGTACTCTTTTGCGACACTCTTCTAATTCCATATAGAGGTGTCCCAAAGTGGTCGCGACATCTATGGAGTTAACAAGAGAGGTCGATAACTACTTGAGAGGTCGGTGGCAACCTCTCTCCTTAGTGTATTTTTCATCCAAATTTCTTGAGCATGCATGGAATAGGTGGACAATGATTTCTGTAAAATTTGAGTGGGAAATACTAAGCCAAAAAATGTCTTCAACGGCATGGTCATGTCGGTACTGACATATGTGGTTAATGTATTTTCAATTGAATTTTTTCTAATATGTTTTTGCCCTATTTAAGAGTGCTTGCCAATTATTAGGTCGTTTTGCTACCATTTGAATCTTATAAGTCCATCTGAAATCTGCTTTGCTAAAAAGCAGGTTAACACTTGCCCTCCAAAGTATGCCTTTTGAATTAAAGGTGTGCTTTGCTCAAGAACAAGTTCCAATAATTAGTCATCGATAATTGAGCTCTCCAACTGCTTCAATCTTGGTAAATCATCTAATTCCTTATTATCCTCTTATCAATCACAAGTCGTTCCAACCTGTTATAGCCTTATACTCTAAACTCCGCCTAAGTGTAGTTTATACATCACAATTATTCCGATTTCATTCGAAGTTGTTACATCACATATCCAAAATCATCTCGTTTTCATCCAGAATTTATTAGTTCCATTCTAATTACAAGGCGTTCAAATCCTTTTATCAAGTATATTTCCATTCTAAGGTCAATCTCTCCATATCATTTTTATTTAATTTAACGTGCGATCTCTCCGGATCATTCATCATTTAAGTTAAGATGATGATTTCTTCGGATCATTTAGTTTTTAGTTTAAGGAAACAATCTCTCTGGATCATTTAATCTTTAAGTTAAGGGGATGATCTCTACAAATCATTTAGTGTTTACCTTAGGGGAACATCTCTCAGGATCATTTGGCATTCTATTTAAGGTTTGGCCATTCCGAGTCGTTTATCGCCGAATCTAAGGCTTCAATCTCTCCGAATCCTTATTGAGTCTGCATGGTTTTCGACAAAGGAACACAACAATGTAGTAAGTACATCTGCTCACTCTCCGATGATGGGACTTACTTCTTGCACTCCAGTCCCGTCTCTCTGGTCAAGACTTAAAGCGATCAATATCGTAAAAGTTCATCTGCTCGCTCTTTGATGAGGGGACTTGCACCCTACACTTCGGTCCCGTCTCTCTGGATGGGACTCTTAAGCGATCAAAATCAGTAATCACTCTTTGGTGGAATTATCCAAATCAAAGCAAATAAGCATAAATCCTAAGTGTTCATCCTAGACATCCGACTCATAGCGTGCCTAGAGAACAATCTAGGTCTCGTACAGTGTAAGCGATCCGGGGTTATTATTATCCTAAGCAGTCACCCTAGGCATCTAAATTAGAGTGTGACTAGAGACTAATCAGATTTTATGCACATCTAAGTGGTCTTGAAGTATTTTGTCATAATTATCCAAAGTAAGAAAAAGCAGAGTGCGAGAGCCGAACCTGACCCCCGATCATGGGATTTCGAGTCTCAAACCAAATCCTTGGTTGTATTTGGATGTGTTTGCTGTAGATGGGGTTTACTCTGGCTGCTCTATCATATTTGATTTCTCACATACTGTTACAACTGTTTACTCCAAACCAGTTCCTCGATCAAGTCATGAAGGTGTCTGCACTTGTTTGCTTCATGTCCATTCGGCTCATGAAATATGCAGTATTTTTCGGGTCTTTTCTCACGATCAGTAAGTTCTTGCCTAGCTGGATTCTGATAGAGGATGGGCCTCCTAGGTTCCAAATAGATCTTCTCTGAGGTCCCTTTCAACTGAGCATAAGAAGAGAACTTTGGTCCTCTCCTTATACATTTTGATTCTCTGCCATCATCATCAGCTTTCTATTTCCCTCTGCCATCCAACAAAAGTCTCAGACCACCAACTGCACTCTGCCACCTATCCCTATAGGGGGATCTTGGCACGTACTTTGGCACATACTCCTCCAGTCTTTGACCATTCATATTCAAATTCACGTTCCTTGATCCATCATTATCAATTCTTGGCATTCCAATAGCCATTCTGACATTACCCCCAAGTATCGATTGTTTTGTTCATGGGGGCATTGTTCCAACTTGCTCTGCTCCAACTCCAGATGCTCCTGCATTGTTTCCTGGCACTTGATTCTGAATTCCTGTAGCACTAGCAATTCCCTGATGTCCCATCCTTTGGAAGAGCCCTTCTAGCATCTACTGCTACCTAGCCATGAAGCCTTCTAGCATCTCCTGTTGCCTAGCCATTATCTCAACTTGCATTTCCTCCATCATCCTCTCCATCCCTTCTCCGATTATGTAGTTAGATTGATGAGAATTTAAGGAAACCTCCTAGCTACCCCAAGGCACTGGTTGACTTGCTCCAGATTTAGATATAGGATTATGACTCTTCATTTTCATCAAATCTCAGATTCAAGCATCAAGTCATCCGATTTTGTCCAAGGTTCTCAGTGAAAGCACCAAAATGTTAACCCAAAAATTGGAACGACACCCAGAGTCAAGATGAAAGCACCGGTTCATATAAAATTAAAAGAAAAAGGTGAAAGTAGACAAGAACACACAGAAGTTTTTATAGCGATTCGATGTAATCTCTGACCTACGTCCACTTTAATCTTTTATTAGTTGTTCTCTCACTGGATTACAACTAGCTATATCAGATCTGACCTAATCTAATGGATCTTAGATTTACAAAGGAGTTTCTAGGTGTTTGTGAGTCATTAGTACTAAGAATTTGTAGATCTAAGTCCTAGAACAACAAATAGTTATTTTCTAGCTGACTTTAATGGAGGAAAGGTTAGACGTGAAGAAGTAGAAGTCTCTAATGGCAGAGAATCTAGTCCTCCTTTTGGTTTCTCTATGGCTTGTATTTATAGGAGAAACAGTCGTGTTGGGCCAGAAATCCACCTAGGGCAGAGTATAAATATTGATCAGAAATAGTGAAAGTTGTAGGATCTCCCGATTTAACCATAGAGGTCGGTGCCGATCTCTCAAGTCGATGATGACTTCTCCATATGGTTTAAATCACTTAGAACCTTCTTTCATCCTTCTTCTTACTTCATTTTATGGTGCCACATGTTGTTTCTTTGATCGTTGGTTATTCAAAACAAGTCAGTACTTACCTCTCTCTAAATCAGCTCAGTATCAACCTTTTTGCCTAAGAGGTCGGTAGTGACTTTTTTGCTTAGCTCGAAATGACTTATACTCTTTTGTAGAACTCTTCTAATTCCATATGGAGGTGACCCAAAGTGGTCGCAACTTCTACGGAATTAACAAGAGAGGTCGGTGTTGACCTCTCTCCTTAGTGTATTTTTCATCCAAATTTCTTGAGCACACATGGAATAGGTAGACAATGACTCTTGTAAAATTTGTGTGGGAAATACTAAGCTAAAAAATTTCCTTGACGACATGGCCATGTCGATACAGACCTGTGTGGTTAATGTATTTTCGGTTGAATTTTTTTTTAGATGTTTCTTTGCCTTATCTAAGAGTGCTTGCCAATTTTTTGGTTGTTTCGTCCTCGTTTGAATCTTCTAAGTCCAGTTGAAATCTGTTTCGCTAAAAAGTGGATTAACACATATCTTACTTCCTTTGAATCTGCATATAGATCTTTATAAGATATAAAGAATTGTCTAAGAGAGATGGGAGAATAAAGATAGGATACATACTAATACATAGCAAATACAAGTATGTTACTATAGCGTTATCTCATACCCCAATCTTATTCTCTAATTTATTTAGATTATGTTTTCAAAAACCCTTTAATATTTTAAATTTTACATAAACTATGCTCTGATACCAAGTTGTAACGTCCCCCATTTTTTGAGGCCTAAAAATAAGTCCTACTAATGCTGAGTCATCAATAGTATTATTCTCCAATGACAAAATGCAGTTATGTTAATCAAATCGGTAACATCAAAAGCACATGATTATAAAAAAATTCAAACATTTTTCATTAATCAAACTTTCATTACATTTCAGAAATAAGATTTTCACATTCATTACATAATCTCATTTATAGCCCACGTTCAGAGAAAATATATCATTACAAAATACTCCAAGAGCGACATATGAAGATACGCCCTTGGTTGATCAGAGTCTATTACTTGACAGTTATAAATTCTGCCATTGCATCCATTCAATCAAAGCATAAGTTTTAAAGAACACATTGAAAATAAAAACTTCTAATATTAGCTAGCTTGCCTCCTGCACGTCCCCAGAAGCATATTCGTCTAACTTGAAAATCCCTACTCTCGACCTACTCAAATGAGTATCCGGGAGTTTATGGGGAAAAAAAACTTTAGGTCAAACAAAAAGTCTGGTGTGAATAATAATATTTCGTCTTGAACCAAATATATATCTTGTGAGACCACTCTACAGAGCGGAACAAGTTTTCGCCTCACTAATATCTTATCCAAATATGCCAATCATAAATCAAGCACCTGCAACCACAATGAATAGAACAAAACATAACATGATCATATGCTTACATGTAACCTGGGTAAGTCTAACTAGTCTGTCTTCCTAGGGTTATGTACACCCAAGGTTTGCCCTTCCCAACAATAGATTGTCTGTCTCAAATCATAGTTTTTCTAGGGCCACCATGAACCTAAATGTTTTGCAGCCCAATGTAACATCTCCCTACTTGGAGGCCCAAAACTAACGGCTACAAATGCTACAGTCATCTATAGTTATTAATCTTCGACGACCAAATACGACGGTGCTAGATACATTGATACAAAGATCATAGAAATATGGAAAAAAAATTAACAATTCAGAAAAATATTTCCATATTCAATTCAAAACATTCTTTTTCATTACATAATCTCAAATTACGTTAACCACGTTCAGTGAAATATAATTATTACCAATACGCCAAGAGCGACATATGAAGATGCCCTTTTTGATCAGAGTATATAGTGAGGCTAATAAATCTACCTTTACTACAAAACACACAGCGGAAAGAAAAAATCTTAATATCTATCTGCCTCATGCACGTCTCCGGAAGCTTTATTCGTCAGAAAAGAAAACCTGAGAACCTTAAATCTCAAACTAATCAAAATCAATTAAGTACCCAAGAGTTTAAGGGGAAAACAAAAACTTCGAGTCAGACATAAAGCCCGGTATGAATAATAATCAAACATCTCAATCCTTTTGGATATCTAGTGAGACCACGCCGCTTAGCGGAATGAGTTATCCCCTCACTAGTATCCTAAAACCTTTATAAAACCAAATTATGTGCTCCTGCATCCACAATGGATAAAACATACATTTCAAAACATTATGATGATATGCATACTTGAAAATAAATAAGATTTTCCCATTTCCAGTTTAATCTGACACCCTGCATTATTATAGTTTCTAGGTTATTATTAACCTTTTAGTTTTCATGGGTTTACTAAAACCTTGTTATAACTAATAAACATCCTGTCCTATTCATAGTTTTCATGGGATCACTAAGAACCTATAGGCTCCTGCCAGTTAACTTAATTAATTCATGAGTCCTCCTGAACTTATTAGTCATTCCAATAACTAATCACCTTATCCTAGTTTTCATGTGTTGATTAGAACCTATGGACTTATCCAGTAACTCACTACACATCCTAGTTTTTATGGGTTGACCAGGAACCTACTGATACTTCCATTAGCCACTTACTTATCCTAGTTTACAAGGAACCTATTGATTGATGTCAATTCTTAATGTGGATGTAGTTTTCATAGGTTCACTACAAACCAATTAGCCCCTGCAACTATCCTTGTGCATAGTTTTCATGTGTTAACTATGGACCTTTTGTTATGCACCAATAACTACCTTATCATAGTTTTCATGGGTTTACTATGAACCTCTTGGTATGCACCAATAACTAACTTATCTTAGTTTTCATGGGTTTACTATGAACCTTTTGGTTTACCTCCAATAACTACAAAATTTGGGCATCCTATATTTATGGTCACTCGGACAACATGGATGCAATTCTACTAATTCGGGAGTTTAAGTAATTTATATTCACTATTTGAGTTAACCTACTGGTTCTTCTACCCCTTTTTCCCCAAAATACAGTTATGGGTTATCATGTGAATATACTCATATTTGAAGAAGCAAAACAACAATGTAACAATACCACTCCTGTGGGTTTAAAGTCCTTGAAATACATATCATAAAACATTTTTAATACCTTTAACTTATATTTTTATCAAGGCAATACTTCTTCAAAATTACAAACTTAAAAACCCTTACAAACCTCCTTTCAATAAGCCGTGGGTTTTCCTTTAAAAATTAGAGTATGGGTTTCCAAATCTTTTAAAACCAAACTTTTCGACCTTGTCGAAAGTTCTTTAAAACAACCATTTATACCTTTCGAAACTATTGAAAACATTCAACACTTTAAACTTTTCGAAAGCATTGAACTCTTAAAATATAAACCTTTCGAAACCATTGGATCTTATCTTTTTTTTAAAACTTACCGAGTTCAAGTTAAAACATGCGGAAAGTCCTCTTTTAAAACCTTTCAACTAAAATGGAAGCAACCTTTCGACTACAATGGGAGAAGCAGCTGGTTTTTAAAACAAGTAAACCTTTCGTCTTTGTCGAAAGCAACAATTTCGAAAGGTTGGGAAAAGCAGTTATAACCTTTCAACTGTGTCGAAAGGTTCAAAACAAAAAAATAATAAGTGGTAGTAACATTTCGACTGTGTCGAAAGGTTTAAAAACAAAATAGTGGTAAAGCAGCAATAACCTTTCGACTTTGTCGAAAAGTTTAAAACCTTTCTTTAAACATTTGACCTGGTTGAAAGCAACCAAGTCGAAAGCTCTAATTCGAAAGCAAAGCAGTGGAAAGCTTTAGTTTATAAAACAAACATACCCCAACCTCTTTGGCCATCAACCTTTCGACTAAGAACCCTTCAACTCTGTCCAATTCATTACACACCAAGTAACTTGATACTATAAGCATTGGTTTGACCGTGTCGAAAGCTATGAACCTCTTGACCTTGTCGAAAGGTCTGGGTCGGAAGGTTTACTACCGTAAAAGGATGAAACATGCTAAAAGTATGATTTCTTTGTTTTTAACTTAAGAAGGTTAACTTTTCAACTAACTTTCTTTGGTTTGTCAAATTCTCATTGCTTAATAATTTCTTTTTAGAAAATATTGCCACTATTTTCATATTTAAATAATAATTTTATTTTATAAAATTCCCCTTCTCCATAATTAAATAAAACATTTAAGTCCCATACCTTAAATAATTTTTATATTTAATTTAGAAGAAGGGGCATTTTATAAAATAAAATTATGATTTAAATCTGAAAATAGTAGCAGTATTTTCTGAAAAGAAATTATTAACCAATGAGAATTTGACAAACCAAAGCAAGTTAGTTGAAAAGTTAACCTTCTTAAGTTAGAAACAAAGAAATAATACTTTTAGCATGTTTCAGCCTTTTACGGTAGTAAACCTTCCGACCCAGACCTTTCGACAAGGTCGAGAGGTTCATAGCTTTCGACACGGTCAAGCCAATGCATATAGTATCAAGTTACTTGGTGTGTAATGGATTGGACAGAGTTGAAGGGTTCTTAGTCGAAAGGTTGATGGCCAAAGAGGTTGGGGTATGTTTGTTTTATAAACTAAAGCTTTCACCTGCTTTTCTTTCGAATTAGAGCTTTCGACTTGGTTGCTTTCAACTAGGTCAAATGTTTAAAGAAAGGTTTTAAACTTTTCGACAAAGTCGAAAGGTTACTACTGCTTTACCACTATTTTGTTTTGAAACCTTTCGACGCAGTCGAAATGTTACTACCACTTATTATTGTTTTGTTTTGAACCTTTCGACACAGTTGAAAGGTTATAACCGCTTTTTCCAACCTTTCGAAATCGTTGCTTTCGACAAAGACGAAAGGTTTACTTGTTTTAAAAACCAGCCGCTTCTCCCATTGTAGTCGAAAGGTTGCTTCCATTTTAGTCGAAAGATTTTAAAAGAGGACCTTCCGCATGTTTTAACTTGAACTCGGTAAGTTTTTTTTAAAAGATAAGATCCAATGGTTTCGAAAGGTTTATATTTTAAGAGTTCAATGCTTTCGAAAATTTCAAAGTGTTGAATGTTTTCAATAGTTTAGAAAGGTAGAAATGGTTGTTTTAAAGAACTTTCGACAAGGTCGAAAAGTTTGGTTTTAAAAGATTTGGAAACCCATACTCTAATTTTTAAAGGAAAACCCACGGCTTATTGAAAGGAGTTTTGTAAGGGTTTTTAAGTATGTAATTTTGAAGAAGTATTGCCTTGATAAAAATATAAGTTAAAGGTATTAAAAATGTTTTATGATATGTATTTCAAGGACTTTAAACCACAGGAGTGGTATTGTTACATTGTTGTTTTGCTTCTTCAAATATGAGTATATTCACATGATACATAACTGTATTTTGAGGAAAAAGGGGTAGAAGAACCAGTAGGTTAACTCAAATAGGGAAAAAGGGTTCTTAGTCGAAAGGTTGATGGCCGAAGAGGTTGGGGTATGTTTGTTTTATAAACTAAAGCTTTCCCGTGCTTTGCTTTTGAATTAGAGCTATCGACTTGGTTGCTTTCAACCAGGTCAAATGTTTAAAGAACGGTTTTACACTTTTCGACAAAGCCGAAAGGTTACTGCTGCTTTACCACTATTTTGTTTTGAAACCTTTCGACACTGTCGAAAGGTTACAACCACTTATTATTGTTTTGTCTTGAACCTTCTGACACAGTCGAAAGGTTATAGCCGCTTTTTCCAACCTTTCAAAGTCGTTGCTTTCGACAAAGACGAAAGGTTTACTTGTTTTAAAAACCAACTGCTTTTCGTATTATAGTCGAAAGGTTGCTTCCATTGTAGTCGAAAGGTTTTAAAAGAGGACCTTCCGCATGTTTTAACTTGAACCTAGTAAGTTTTTTCTAAAAGATAAGATCCAATGGTTTCGAAAGGTTTATATTTTAAGAGTTCAATGCTTTTGAAAGGTTTAAAGTGTTGGATGTTTTCAATAGTTTCAAAAGGATAGAAATTGTTGTTTTGAAGACCTTTCGACAAAGTCGAAAGGTTTGGTTTTAAAAGATTTGGAAACCCATACTCTAATTTTTAAAGGAAAACCCATGGCTTATATAAAGGAGTTTTGTAAGGGTTTTTTAAGTATGTAATTCTGAAGAAGTATTTCCTTGATAAAAATATAAGTTAAAGGTGTTAATAATGTTTTATGATATGTATTTCAAGGACTTTAAACCCACAGGAGTGGTATTGTCACATTGTTGTTTTGCTTCTTCAAATATGAGTATATTCACATGATAACCCATAACTATATTTTTCAAATGTGAGTATATTCACAGGATAACCCATAACTATATTTTAGGGAAAAAGGGGTAGAAGAACAAGTCCGTTAACTCAAATAGTGAATATAAATTACTTAAACTCTTGAATGAGTAGAATTACATCCATGGAGTCAAGGTGACCAAAAGTATAGGCTGCTTAAATTTTGTAGTTATTGGAAATAAACCAAAAGATTTATAGCAAACCCGTAAAAACTATGATAAGGTAGTTATTGGTGCATACCAAGTGGTTCATAATAAACCCATGAAAACTATGATAAGGTAGTTACTGGTGCATACCAAAAGGTTCATAGTTAACCCATGCAAACTATCCATAAGGACAGTTGGCACGGGCTAATTAGTTTGTAGTGAACCCATAAAAACTATATCCGGATTAAGAATTTACATCAGTCAATAGGTTCCTAGTAAACCTATGAAAACTAGGAATAAGTAAGTAGCTAATTGAAGTATCAATAGGTTCCTTGTCAACCCATGAAAACTAGGATGTGCAGTGAGTTACTAGATAAGTCCATAGGTTCCCAGTAAACCCATGAAATCTAGGATAAGGTGATTAGTTATTGGAATGACTAATAGGTTCAGGAGGACCCATGAAAACCTTTGGGAATGGAGAAGGGAAACATAGCATGTCACAAGAGCGAGGGGCCCTACAGCGAGAGGGACGCCTTGCGAGCCGGGCATTGGAGATGAGGTGCGTAGCGGCGAAGCCAAGTCAATTTCGGGCCACCAAACCCTGCAACTGATGAGAAGGACGGGGGAAGCGTGTACGTTGTCACACTCCCTGCCTTCCAAAGGTATTAATTTAACTAGCAGGAACCTATAGGTTCTTAGTGATCCCATGAAAACTATGAATATGACTAGATGTCTATTAGTTATAACAAGGTTAATTATTAGTAAACCTATGAAAACTAAAAAGGTTAAAAGTGACCCTAGAAACTATAATAATGACGGGGTGTCATATTAAACTAGGAATGGGAAAATCTTTTTTATTTTCAAGTATGCATATCATCATAATGTTTTGAAATGTATGTTTTAACCATTGTGGATGCAGGAGCATAGAATTTGGTTTTATAAAGGTTTTAAGATACTAGTTAGGGGATAACCCATTCGGCTAAGCAGCATGGTCTCACTAGATATCTAGAAGGATTAAGATGTTTGATTATTATTCATACCAGGCTTTATGTTTGACTTGAAGTTTTTGTTTTCCCCTTAAACTTTCGGGTACTCAATTGATTTTGAGTAGTTTGAGATTTAAGGTTCTCATGTTTTCTTCTCTAACGAATAAAGCTTCTGGAGGCATGTAGGAGGCAGATAGATATTTAGAGTTTTTCTTTCCACTGTGAGTTTTGTACTAAAAGTAGATTTAATAGCCTTACTATATACTCTGATCAACCAAAGGGGCATCTTCATATGTCGTTCTTGGCATATTTGTAATAATTATATTTTGTTAAACGTGGTTAATGTAATTTGGGATTATGTAATGAACAAGAAATGTTTTGGATTGAATGTGGAAATATGTTCTTGAATTGTTAAATTTTTTCCATATTTCTGTGAGCTGTGTATCAATGTATCTAGCACCGCCGTATTTGGTCCCCGAAGATTAATAACAATGGATAATTGCAGCGTCCATAGCCGTTACTTTTGGTCCTCCAAGTAGGGGGATGTTACAAGTTGGTATCAGAGCATAGGTTTACGAAACTTTAGAAGAAAAGATAAACCTAAAAGCTTTTTCAAACTTAATCCAATAAATTTAAAAATAAGATCGGGGTTTGGGTAAACGTTATAGTAACGTACTTGTATTTGCTATATATATAAGTATGTATTCCCTTCTCTATTAGACCATTCTTCTTTATCTTACTAAGGCTCGTATGCAGATATACGAGAAAGAGGATATGGAGGAAGGAAACGAAAGAGGAAATATGGGTGGAGGAAGCACCACAACCAATGGAAATGCTCGACCTAATACTCGGAGAAACCAAGGTTGACAGGCTAATGCTAATCAAAATGATGAGGCCAGTGTAGGTTCTGGAAATCCGCCAATAGATGCGGGGATGGTGTATCAGTTGTTGGCTAATCTTTTACAAGCTGGAGCTGCTGGTAATGTCGGAGGAGCTAATCCTATAGTTTCAGTTGGATATAACTATGCTAAGCTGAGTAGAGACTATGTCAGTCTGGGAGGAAAGTCGTTTGTTGGAACGGAAGATGCCATTGAAGTAGAGAATTGGTTGTTGAACTGTGAAAGGATCTTTACAGACTTGTGCTTGAATGATGGAGAGAAGAGAAGGCTAGCCTCTAGACAGTTGAAGGGGTTAGCGCTTCATTGGTGGAACAGTGTGACAACCGAAGTGCCGGAGGAAGAGTTGAATTGGGATGACCTTAGGAGGAGGTTTGAGCAGAGGTTCTTGTTTGAGGTTTCCAAGTCGGCATTGATGATGAAGTTCATGGATCTTGTCCAAGGACAGATGTTTGTGATCGAGTATGCTGCTAGTTTTGATGAGCTATCTCGGTATGGTTATGCTTTGGTTGACACTGATGTCAGAAGGAATGAGAGATTCACTAGAGGTTTGAGGCTAGAGCTAGGTAGAATGGTTATGACTCATATTAAAGTGCCTTATCATGTGATGGTGGAGATGACCGTCCGCCATGAGGAAATGCTTGTTGTTTCAACTAGGGAGAAGCTAGTTGAGTCACAGGGTTCTCAGGGAAGGAAAATGAAATTCTTTAAGAAGAAAGGAGTCCAGAAAGGGGAGGCCACTAAGAAGGCGAAGGATGATTCAATGTGCTATAAGTGTGATTAGAAGCGCCATTATGCCCACAAGTGTATAACTAGAAAAGGAATGAAGCCCGCGGAGAAGAAGAATGTGAAATGCTTCAACTGTGACCAAGTTGGGCATTATTAGAACCAGTGTCCAGAGCTAGTCAGGGCGGATAGAGGGAAGGTGTTTGCTATTGGTCCACCAACTTCTAAACCACTATAGCAGAAAAAGGAAAGACTGTGATGGAAGGTACGCTTTTGATTCAGAGTATACTAGTTAGGGTACTTTTCGATACTGGTGCATCACATTCATTTATATCTTAGTATTTGGTTGATAGGTTATGCATAGGACACACATACCTTATTACTTCCTTAAGAGTTGCGAATCCAATAGGAGGGTATGCAACTCTTGGGATAAGATGTGACCAGTTAGAACTTAAATTGTTAGGTCATAAGTTTGCATGCAGTTTGTATTCTTTTGATTTCGTAGATTTCGGGATCATTTTGGGTATGGATTTGTTGGGTAGGCATGAGGCTAGGATATTTTGCCAGGATCGGGAAATATCATTGAAGCACCCGGATAGTCGTAACCGAATCATTATCTCAGTGGAGAATTCCAGTAAGAGTGTTTGCTTTGTTGAGTGCCATGGAGGTTGAAGAAGAGTTTAGTCAGGTTCGTGTGGTTAGAGAGTTTGCAAATATGTTTGAGCCGGTCAGCGGATTACCTCCGAAACGAGCTGTTGAGTTTCAGATATATCTTGTACCGGGAGCTGAACCTGTTAGTAGACCCCCTAGCAGAATGACACCGACAGAGATGAAGGAATTGAAGGTACAGTTAGTGGATCTTGAGGGAAGAAATTTTATTAGACCAAGCAGTTCGCCTTGGGAAGCAGTTGCGGTGTTTATAAAGAAACCAGATGGATCGTTAAGGATGTGCATCGACTATCGTAAGTTAAACGAGAGGACAATCAAAAATATGTACCCTCTGCCAAGGTTTGACGATCTATTTGATTAGTTGATGGAGCCAGATTATTTTCCCAATTGGACTTGGCGATGGGGTTCCATCGGTTGAGAGTGGCGGAGGATAGTATTCCTTTGACTGCATTCCGAACTATGTATGTTTCATATGAGTGGTTAGTAATGCTATTCGGATTGACGAATGCACATGCTTTCTTCGTTAATTTAATGAACCAGGTTTTCAGAGAGCACTTGGATAGGCTTGTGTTGGTGTTCATAGATGACATTTTGGTGTACTCTAAAGATGAAAGAGAGCATGAGATTCACCTTAGAGTGGTGTTGGAAACACTAAGGTAGAATCAGTTGAAGGCGAAGTTTTCCAACTAGAAGAGAGAAATTAAGTTTCTTGATCATGTGGTTTCAGAGGAAGGATTATCAGTAGATCAAGTTAAGATCGAGGCAGTTAATAATTGGAAGAGACCAAAGACAGTAACCGAGATCAGGAGTTTTCTTGGACTTGCTGGCTATTATTAGAGATTCATCAAGGATTTCTCGTGGATAGCAGCACCTTTGACTAAGTTGACCAGGAAGGACGTGAAGTTTGTTTGGTCCGAAAAATGTGAGGATCCATTCCTTAAGTCAAAACATTTGTTAACCAATGCTCCAGTGTTGGTAGTTCCAGATGGTAACCAAGGATTGGTAGTATACACTGATGCATATGGTACTGGATTGGGAGCAGTATTGATGTAGAGGGGCAAAGTTATTACTTACGCATCTAGCCAGCTTAGACCGCATGAAGTTAGATATTCTACTCATGACTTAGAGTTAGTTGCGGTAATTTTTGCCTTGAAGATTTGGAAGCATTATCTTTTGGAATAGAGATTTGATTTGTATACCGATCATAAGTCATTTAAGTATTTATTCTCTCAGAAGGAGTTGAATATGAGACTGTAGAGGTAGCTGGAGTTTTTGGCTGCTTATGATTTCGGTATAGAGTATACTCCGGGAAAAGGAAATAAGGTAGCAGATGCTCTTAGTAGAAAACATCAGAATGTGGTGTTAGTAATGTTGGCAGAATGGAAGGACCTAGAAGCTTTAGCCAGTTGTGGTGTGCAGTTGAGATCTACTACTAGATCTAGTCAGGGTACTGCCATGTTATCATGTTTAGTAGTTCGACCAGTGCTGATAGAAATGATAGCTTCTAAGCAGAGATAAGACACATTTTTAGCTAAAAGGATTAGAAGGCTTGAGGTCGGATTAGAGATTGATGACCTAAAGGATTTTAACCTTGACCAAAGAGGATGGTTGAGAAAGAAGGGACGGTTATGTGTTCTAGATGTAGAGAACTTAAGGAGAGAAGTTCTAGAAGAGTGTCATCGATCGAAGTTCACGATAGATCCTGGAGGAACCACGATGTATCAAGGCATGAAGAGGGATGTTGGCTTGTGGGTTAGGCAGTGTATTAACTGTCAATAAGTGAAGGTCGAACATCAGAAGCCAAGTGGGTTACTTCAGCCTTTAGATATTCCAATTTGGAAGTGGGATTCGATATCGATGGATTTTATAGACGGGTTTCCAAGGTCAAGTAGAGGAAATGAAAGCATATGGGTTATAATGGATAGGTTGACCAAGAGTGCCCATTTCATTCCAGTAAAGTCATCCAGAACAGCACCTGTTTTAGCAAAGTTGTTCATGAAGAACATAGTTAGACTTCATGGTTCCTAGTAGCATAGTCAGCGACTGAGATGCATTGTTCACTAGCGAATTTTGGAGGAGTCTACAAGAGGTATTAGGTACCAAGCTCAAGATGAGTACAACTTATCACCCACAGACGGATGGGCAGACAGAGAGAGTCAACTAGGTACTCGAAGATTTGTTGAGGGCTTATGTATTGGACTTTGGTGGATCTTGGAAATACCACCTACATCTGATTGATTTTTCCTATAATAATATTTATCAGACTAGTATAGAAATGACACCTTTTGAAGCTTTGTATGTAGGGCCATGCAAATCGCCAGCATGTTGGTTAGAGACTGGAGACAGATTGGTTTTAGGTCCAGATTTGGTTAGAGAGACGTCTAAAAAGATTGAGTTAATCTGAGGACGGATGAAGGAAGCCCAATGCAGGCAGAAGAGTTACGCATATAAGAGGCGTAAATACCTAGAGTTCTCAGTAGGAGACAAGGTTTTCATTAAAGTGTCACCGATGAAGGGTGTGGTACGATTTGAAAAGTCGGGAAAGTTGGCCCCGAGGTACATTGGTCCATTTTAGATTATAGAAAGGATTGGAAAGCTCGCTTACATATTAGAGTTGCCGAGCAGCTTGGCAGGTGTCCATAATGTATTTCATGTGTCTCATCTTCGTAAGTATATGCATGATCCAGTGGCTACTATTCCCCAAATAGAGTTGGAGGACTTGGTAGTAGAGCCTGATTTGACTTTTGTCAGACAACTATTTCGGGTTGTAGCGAGAGGTGAGAAAAAATTGAGGACTAAGACAGTCAAGTTGTGAAGGTTCAGTGGAGCGACGACGAGAAAGATAGTACTTGGGAGACGGAGGACATGATACGAGAGGCTTATCCTGAACTGTTTGGATGGTATGTCTATAGTAGAGTTACATAGATTGGTTGCTAAGAGACGTTACAGATGATTGCTATGTTTGCTAGTTATAATTTCTAGGACGAAATTCTTTAAGGAGGGGGGCATGTAACACCCCTAATTTTATTGACATAATTCAGAAGATTTAATTAGAATAAATTAAATGGAGTAATGTAGATAAGGAAATTGAGCTTGATTAATAAATTAGGTGGTCGTGCTTACCTAATATCTAATGAACTTGTATAAATGGTTAGCAAAGTAAACATAAGGGCATTAGGGTAAATAACCATACTTCCCACCCTTATACTATTCCCATTAGGTCATACACGTTCATTTCACCAAAACAAAAATTATAACCGTAAGAAGTGAAAGCAAGGCTGACCATTAGAAAGAGGAGAAGAGAAAATTAACTAAAAGCTAGGAGTCAAGTTAGAAGGAATCAATCTCAATCAAACTTCAATTTCCATATCCAATCTAAGGTGAATAATATTTTTTGCATCTCTATTTTGATTTTTACAGCAGATGGTTTCGGATTTAATGATAAATTTGTTTTCATGATATTGAATGATGATATGCTTGATTTATGATTTATATGGATTAAATAAGGATGTTTAAAAGGGTAGATATACATGGTTTTAGGGTAAAACCGAGATGAAATGATTTTTAAATGCCATGGGAAAATTTTATGTTATGGATAACATAATTTGGGAGATGGGTTTCAATTCTCATAATTTTCCGTGTGTATATGGATTTTTTACGAATTTTCTAGTGAAGAAAATGATTTATTGGGTTATACATTACTTACGGCAAAAATAATGATTATTTGGGTTTGAAATTTTGATATGGTGGAAAACATATTAAAATAGATTTTACTTAAGTGTTTTGATAAATATATAAAACACTTAAATAATTTTATATATTTATAAAACACTTAAGAAAAATCTGGAAAAATTCCAAAAAATCTATTTTAATATGTTTTCCACCATATCAAAATTTCAAACGCAAATAATAATTATTTTTCCCGTAAATAATTTATAACCCAATAAATTATTTTCTTCACTAGAAAATTCATATAAAATCCATATACACTCGAAAAATTATGAGAATTGAAACCCATCTCCAAAATCATGTTTTATATAACATAAAATTTTCCCAAGGCATTTAAAAATCATTTCATCTCGGTTTTACCCTAAAACCATGTATATCTACCTTTTTAAACATCCTTGTTTAATCCATATAAATCATAAATCAAGCATATCATCGGCCAATATCATAAAAACATATTTATCATTAAATCCGAAACCGTTTGATGTAAAAATCAAAATAGAGATGTAGGAACTATTATTCACCTTAGATTGGATAAGGAAATTGAAGTTTGATTGAGATTGGATCTATCTAACTTGAATCCTAGCTTTTACTTGATTTTCTCTTCTCCTCTTTCTAATGGCCGACCTTGCTTTCACTTCTTACGGTTATAATTTTTGTTTTGGTGAAATGAACATGTATGACCTAATAGGAATAGTATAAGGGTGGGAAGTATGGTTATTTACCATAATGTCCTTATGTTTAATTTCCTAACCATTTATACAAGTTTATTAGATATTAAGTAAGCACGGCCACCTAATTTATTAATCAACCTCAATCTCCTTATTTGCATTATTTCATTTAATTTATTCTAATTAAATCTCTTGAATAATGTCAATAAAATTAGGGGTGTTACACCCAACCAATAACCTATCGTACTGACTTGGGCCAAAACATAACCAGATGTCCATAAATCTTCAAATACAGTTAGGAGTAAAATAACTTAAATAATCTGATGAGCATATAGAGCTATGAGTTCCATTTTGTGCATAAACATACTTTTTGCCTCAATACTGACAAAGCCCTACGCATTGGAATCGCCGACCTAATAAAAACCGGGAGCTAATGGCTTAAACATAGGGCGCGACCCTACACCAGTCCCACCTACAATATTATCAAGTATTAAACTCACGAGTCAAGTATTTTGATTAGTTCAGGACATCCTAACACAATTGATCTATCTGATCTCCTGGATACAATTCTGCTCACTCTAGAGTTTAATCTGACCATACTCACTACCAGGACAACCTAACTGGTAATTCTACCCCTAAAGTCCCACGATGCAGTATTGGGTCATGAAATATGAGTATGAAAATGATAAAATATGTAAATTCAACTGATCATTTGATAACTAGAACATATAACATCATTCATTAAACTATGTTCAATCAATAATCATATACACAATAAAAGTACTTAAAGTTAAGTAATATTTTCCGTTGCTAACTTCACATAAAATTGGACTTAAACACCATTTATTTCCTTGAAACAATTTATTTTTAACATTGAAAACCCACTTAAAATCATTCTTTAAGACAAGGAAAACTTCGCCTATTACTTAACCAAAATTTTGTGCCAAAGCACTAACCTAATGGCATAAAACAGTCGTTATAAGTCTAAACTGATGGCATAAAACAGGGTGTCAAAAGTCTAAACTGATGGCATAAAACCGAGCGACATTGATCTAAACTGGAGGTATAAAATTGGGTGGGATTGACCCAAGCTGGCAGCATTGACCCAAAATGGGTGGCATTGACCCAAACCGGCGGCATAAAACTGGGTGGCATCAACATTGATGTCATCAACAAAGGATGGTATCAACATTGGGGTGGCATCAACATAGATGTCGTCAACAAAGGATGGTATAAACATTGGGGTGGCATCAATATTGATGTCGTAGATGGCATCAACATTGATGTCATCAACAATTGATGGCATCAATATTGATGTTGTCAACAAAAGGGTAGCATCAACATTGATGTCGTCAATAAATGGTGGCATCAACATTGATTCAATGTCGTAGGTCAACAACATTGATTTAATCTTATAGGCCATCAACATTGATTCAATGTCATAAGTCTGATGGTATTTTTGTAAATATCTTGGAAACTTAATTATTTCCTTTTAAAGGTAATATTTTCCACCAACACTTGCCTCTTATCAAATTTTTATTGGATAACAAAATCTCTTTTCATATTCCTTTTAGAATTTATTGGAAAATCTCATTTTACTTTCCTAAAATAATTTTTTACTCTTTATAATCAATATTATTAATTAATATTAATTAAGAGGTTTTCTATCATCAAAAATTCATAGAAAATCATAAAAACTTGGGAAAAATCCACAAAAATTTGATTTTCTATCTTCTTTTATATATAAAAATTTCGAGACCAAAATATTAATTTTATTATTTTTAATAATTAAAACCTCAAAAAAACACTTTTTTAATTCAATTCATAAAATATTTCATATGAACTTGAAAATTTATGAAATTAAAACCCATCTTTAAAATAATGTTTTACACAACATATTTGAATTTCAAGTCAATTGGAGATTAAAAACTAGGTTTTTACTTTTAAAACGCTTAAGAATAGTTCCATAAAAATTCCAATAAATCATTAATCAATCAAATAATGATATAATCAATCAAGCATGACATATTATTATAACTAAAATCATCCCTAGATCCAAAAATAAACATAATTAAATAAGATGGATACTATTATTCACCTTAAATTTGATGTTAACCCCTGCACAAAGGCCTATAGGACTTAAACAAGTCATGCACATACCCATCATACTCCTTATGATGAATAGATGAAGGCTTTTCTCCTAGATTAGTTTTATAATCTAGTGACCAGTCTCATTTCTTATTTCAGAAAGATTTATTAACTCCTGGGTTGCTTTTACTTTCTTTCTTTTTCTATGAATCAGAGAGAGGGTTAATCTTACTCAGGGATTTCAACTGACCCTACATTCATTCATGAAAATCATGTTTTCATTTCATTTTTCTTTCCAGTTGTCTCATTCAAAATTTGTTTTATCACTTGTATACTTCTGTATTCCAGAATGTCATGATCTCTTAACAAATCCAGTAGTGTTCCATTAAAATTTCTTATGCTTAATTCTATTGTGAACATAGGGTAAGGTTTTTAGAGAAAAACCCCTAAAACATTTTTTTTAGCCTTAGATCTGAACAAATCAGCACATAAATAATTTATTGCATTGTTCATTTCTAATTTAAAACAAACTAGACATAAGCATGAACCTCCTTTGTTCACACTGCCTGGTTTATCTTTCAAATTTTTACCCTACTTCATAATAAAATTGTATTTATCTTACAATCATAAATACAAACTGATGGTTTATGGTACTGGATCCATCTCAGAGATCATGGCATTACTAATATCAAACAATCAAATGAAACATATCAAAGCATCAACCAAAGATCTATCAATACACCAACCATGCTCAGCATTCATTAATTCAGAGAAAGAAAAACAAGTTGATCAAGCACAAAAGAAAATAAAATGGCTGCCCTTAACTTGGGTCTTAATGCCTTAGCCTCATGAGATTGATTAATCACTCACCTTTCTCTTCTTTTTCCCCGAGATTGCCTAAGCTTGCAAACAGTGTATGTTCTTCTTCTTCTTTTTTTAATATGTTTCTGTTTTTCCCTCAGAGAAAAACCTCTGCTTCTTTTCTTGATTTAAATCATTTTCACTAGGGTTTTACTGAAGGGAAAAACCCCTTTTATCCTCACATCACTCAAAGAATTATGTGTGTGCTGTTATGGCTAAATGTGCCATTTTCCCCTGGTTTCTATTTCTGGTAAAAGCAGTTATCCACTGCTTTTCCCTGTGTACATGCAATTTGCATGTTCCAGTTGTATATTATTTTCATGTGGCTTATCTTTCAAAATTTTACTTATGTATAGCTAATATAAAACTGGTTTTTAAAGCATTTTAATTTATCAAAGAATATATCATTTTCTCCTTACCTAATTGTTGAAAACAATTTTCTCTTTACAGAATTATTTTTATTTTCTTTATGTTAAACTGTAATATATATGTATATCCTCTTTATCAATTAACCTCTGGTTAATATCTCAAACCATCTGTTTTCTCTTGATATGTAAATGTATTCATATTCTTAATTACTCTGGTGTTCTTTCCTTATTTATCTTATGTTTATTCTTTCTGGGTATATATATATATAAATACAACATATGGTAACATATGTCCATATATACACTCAGTTATATATCCTCTTCCCTCTGAAATACTATTTCTTATTACTGTTTATATTCAAGTTACATATATGTATATGTATACATGTGAATATAAGACTTACTCAATTTAACTATTATTACTTTTAACTCATTCTCAATATTTGTCTTCAGACTACATATATATATATATATATATATATATATATTTGGTTTTGAAAGTTTTCTCTTTTTTTTTTTAATTATTCTAATCTCAATAATTTGGGTCTTCACAGGTTTTGATTGTGATGATGAAAATGAGAATGAAATGAGAGAGGAAAAGCTAAGGAAATAAAATAAGAAACCATTCCTATTATGCCCATCTTATTTATTCTTTTCTTTCTAAGTTTAAAACAATCTTATTTGTTGATTACTTAAGGCATGGCTCAAATTAATTAAAGATCTCATTCTCCTTGTCATACCACACACATAATTCTATTTAATTTATCTAATTAAATCTACTAAATAATGTTAAACAAAAATTAAGGGTGTTACATTGGCTTTCATTTTAAAGATGAAGCATATAGAGATGAGAGAGTCCTTTCATGTCGTGATGAATGAAGAGAAGCTACTTCATCTTTTAAAGGTTCGAACGGAGGAATGTGCAGCATATATGTTTGATAAGTCCTAACCTACTGCAAAGTTTGAGCATTGCTCGAACTTGATTTGTTTATTAAGACAGTGGGTGCCACATGGTGACACAAAGGGAGAGTGAATTGGCAGATGAAAGCATCTTTTCATGGTGATATTGGAGATTGACAAGTCTCACTTACACAAAGAGGGTATTTTAATCTATTTATTGGCATCGATGGTCTTGTCGAAGTTCGTTGAAAAAATGTAATGGGTGATGGTCATGTCGTAGCTTATTGGGAAAGTATCTATGGTGTCTCATCGACAGTTGCTTGGGGTATGATGATGTTGGTGGACAGGACTGGCCCTAGCCCAAAGCCAGTAAGGCGGTCACCAAGGGCCTTCGATTTTCGGGGGTCCAAAATTAAAATTTTTATTTATATATATAATTGTATTTGGTTTATATATATTATTACATCTCATCCTTTAAAATAATGAAGTGTGTTCAGTGCCAGGGTAAGATGATGTGCTTTATATTCAAGCCACCAGAGTTCAAATTTGGTATTGTGCATTTATTTTGCTTGATTATAAATTTTCATTTTAGTGTTTGATTATAATATTTTTTACACTTTACTTCGGAACTTTTAGATCCCCAACAAGCTAGGACCGACTCGATAGGTGGAGTTAGTAATCTTGTATGGAAATATAGTATCAATGTGGAGATTGTGAGATTTCGATGATAAAATATTTCCAAACTGAAGTAGATTTTGAAGAAATTTTGAGCCAATGTGGAACTATGACTCAAATATATTGCATCTTACTGCCTTAAAGAAAAGACATGAAATTATCTACATGGGAAGGGATTATATTGAGAGATTGAAACAATCAATCAATTTTCAAATCAATCGATTAAAGAGGATATTTTAGTAGGCACATGCATAGTAGAGGAAACTGAAAAAATCAAGTAGATATACATTTCATATATAAATCGATGAAAAAATCAAGTAGATATACATTTCACATATGCATTGATTTATTGATACAAATCAATTACTCCAACCCAAGTAGTAATCTCAATGTAAAGGTAGTTGTTCTTTAGAGATTTGTATCATCCTCTTCTTCATATTCCTCTACTTGGTCTCTATTATCAATCTTGTAATATTCTTTTTTTAGAAAATAATAATATCTTCTCTCCTCAAAGTGGATATACACTATCTTATGATAGTGGACCACTATAGATCTTGTGTGTGATTTTCATTTCTATTTGTGCATATGTGATCTATGTTTTCTTATTTTGGAATATTAGTTTTCTTTTTGTATTACTTCCCATCAATACGATCATGTTTATGCCGCTGCGTTTGGGGGAGTTAGTCCGAATTCTTCCCAACATGAAAATGAGAGATTTGAAGACTTAATTATGATAACGAGAGATTTACCGTAAGCAAACATGATACCAACTAATTATCACTTAAATTTAAATTATTAAACATGTGATGTATATAAACAAAAAGAGATAAGTGCTCTATTCATTTAATGCAATAAATATTAAATCGAATTGGATTTGAAAAATAAAACGAACCTAGCAGAAATGATTTCGATTGACAGTAATCGGTTTAATTGAACTAAAAAGTTAAATGAAAGTATTATTATGGGAATGTTTAACTTACTCACGGAAAAATAGAAAAAAAATGATTTGAGAGTTGCAATCTTAGTTTTAAATAATATTGTTCTACAAATTTTGATTGCTAATTATTATAAAACTACTATAACACCAAACTATTTGATATTATAATGAAAGTTTAATTAACTCGGTTAGATAGATGAACAATTAAAATTACTTTAGGAATAAAACATAAATTGATTTAACTTGGCAATCAATTAGAACCAACCAAAATGAACGTGTTGCTCAGTCCCATATTTCTGTTTTTAGTTGGATAAATTCCAAACTAAGTAAAAAATGAAAATATACGTGTTACTTGGAATTCATAGACTTCATATCGTCTAGATCATCATTATTTGTACGTATATCAAATGCTTTGTACTTTGAACACATTCATATCCTTTTATAAGTTTTATTTGGAATAATGCTTATACATGATACAAATTCATTAATCAAATGCCCCTTGACACTATTTGCAAATTTAATTTACTTACCCTTTAATCAACTTTCCTTTTTATGACACCATTTCTTCTCCTATTTAAAACTTCTCCCTCCATTTTTCAAGTAGACAATGGCAGCGGTAGCAATAGAAAAAAGTGGTTGCGGAAATGAAAAGGGGTATTCAGGGAAGTTAACACCATTTGTGTGTGTAGCCTGCCTCATTGCTGCAACCGGTGGCCTCATACTTGGCTATGATATTGGAATTTCAGGTTTCATACACTTTTTTACCGTTGGTTGTTAAATAATTCTGTAAACTATGTGAATATTTTCAGTCTGTGCATTTTCTCATTCTAAGCAGCATTCCCAAATTGAAATCAATTAACTTGCTAACAATTATTTTGATGTGTGTTATGTTTATTAGGAGGGGTGACATCCATGGATTCTTTCCTATTAGAATTCTTTCCTTCCTTGTACGAGAAAGCAAGAGAAGAATCATTGGGAAATTTACAATGCAAATATGACAGTGAAATACTTACTTTATTCACATCATCACTATACCTTGTTGCATCAGTTGCATCAATTTTTGCTTCTGATGTTACAAAATGTTTAGGTAGAAAATGGTCGATGTTTATCGGTGGTTTCACATTTCTCATAGGTTCTGCTTTCAGTGCATCCGCACGTAATTTCCTTATGCTCATTATAGGGCGCATATTTCTTGGTATCGGCATTGGTTTCACTGTTCAGGTATTATATATATATACTGAGGAAAAATAACTTATTATTGTCTTCTTCATGTTCTCAAAGCTTTTGTACGGTTGATTATTATGCAGGCAGTGCCACTGTATTTGTCGGAAATGGCACCTACAAGAGTTCGTGGCATGGTGAATACAAGCTTTCAATTCATGATAACTGTAGGAATACTACTGGCAAATGTCATCAACTACGGCAGCATAAAAGTAGCTTCCTCAAATTGGAGACTCAGTCTGGGTGTAGCCACAATCCCTGCATGCCTGGTCACTATTGGGACGTTACTCATTCCGGATACACCAAATTCACTGTTGGACCGTGGCTATCAAAACCAAGCAAAAGAAATACTGAAAAGGATTAGAGGCACCAATGAAGTTGAAGCTGAATATAATGACATGGTTTTGGCCAGTGAAGAGGCATGGAAATTTGACCATCCTTGGAAAATCATTCTTCGTAGAAAGTACAGGCCTCAGCTTACAATGGCCATATTGATCCCTTTCTTCCACAACCTTACGGAGCATAGCATTATCATGTTTTACGCACCTGTTTTGTTGAAGTCCTTTGGATTTGGAGCCGATGCTTCACTTGCTGCTACAGTTATCATCGGTTCTGTGAATTTGTCTGCAACTTTGGTTTCATTTCTTTCTGTCGATAAATTCGGTAGAAGGGTTTTCCTTCTTCTCGGTGGTCTGCAGATGCTTATTAGCGATGTACGATTTCTCTTTTCATATTTATTTGTTAACTATAATTCGAATTAGATCACCTGCTCTGGTTCAAAATCAAAGTAGGATATTCTAGTAGCTTTGGAGCCCTTATTTAAATATTTTAATGCATACGAATTAAGCAAGGTAAAATATATTAAAATGCACTCAAAACAGCTAGAGAAAGTACTGTTCTATTGTGAATGACTGAATTCTTGTGTTTTAGATTGTGAAAGGAACACTAATGGTTGCGAAGATAGGAGCCGATGAAATTGAAACAACACCTTCAAAACCAGTATCTACAGTGATATTGGTGTTCTTATGCACATATGTAGCTGGGTATGCATGGTCATGGGGAACACTTGGGTGGCTTGTTCCTAGCGAAATATTTTCACTGGAAGTTCGATCGGTAGGGCAAAGCATAACTGTTTCCCTTAAGATGTTGATCACCTTTGTCCTAGTACAAACTTCATTATCGTTAGTCTGTCATATAAAGTATGGACTATTTTTGTTTCTTGGTCTTTGGATAATAGTCAAGACGTTATTTGTTGCCTTTTTCTTGCCTGAGACTAAGAATGTTCCTGTAGAAGAGATGTCCCTTGTATGGAAGAAGCATTGGTACTGGAAAAGATTCACTGACGATGATGAAGTTGACGATGAGTGTTGAAGAGATCGTCCGTTTAGTCCCAAAACGAAATTACAGATTCTATTTTTACGCATTGAAGCTAGCAGTATATTTCATTATTGTAATGCTTATTTTTCCCGTTATGTTCTGGAAATAGTTAACTTGTTAAATATTCATGAACATGATTAATTAGTCCGCGGATGCAGCGCAATGAAAAGAAATCTTAGGTTTTGATAAAAAGATCCATATTTTATTTCTATCATGCGTTTTTTCTATCTTAACTAAATTTACCAGGACGGACGGACTTTACTAAACCATGTTTGAAATGATATTTGAAAGTGAGACACACGTACCATTTGTTATAAGTGGAAAATTTTTAGAGCCAACTTGCTGCATGCACGATTCATCATGACATAACTCATACCTAAAGTTTCTTTCCTCTTTTGCTTGTTAAATTAAACGAAGAGTAAATGTAATCAAACCCAATTGCCGATCACCATTTAACTTCTTGTCTTCTGGTATGAATGAATGTGTAGGTTAAATTATTCATGGATGTAATTAATAAATTCACTGTATAAATATGAATTCATGAAAAATTATGTTTATTGGGATTTTTTTTTAAAGCAGAAAATTATTTATAACTAGGAAAAGTATTTAAGTATCATGTTCATTAAAGGAAAAGATATAATATATATGAAGAGTCACTGTCTGTTTTAAAGGATGAAATAGTGTATATATATGTGTATACGTATGATTTGAGAATGTAACCAAATACGCAAGTTAAGTTAAAGTATGTATATGCAGTCATATTTTAGGGATGTTTGAATTATTAATTTGTTGTCTTATCGGATAGATGAATGTATTTGTTTAAATTATCCATTAATAGTGTGAACACAAGAAAATATATGTCCATTTGGAAAATATATATAAGTGCCATGAATATTAAAAAAAATGTCAAATTGAAGAATATTAAAAAAAATAAAGTGGAAATTAGAGAGGCATCCCTATCATACTTTCATATTGTAAAGCGGGTCCCTGTCAAAGTTTCATTGTAAAGCGGGTCCCTGTTTTCTAGAAACGAAGAAAAATTATTGCTGAAATGTCAGCAACTTTTATAAATAAGTGCTGATATTTCAGCAACTATCTGTGTCAAAGTTTTATTGTAAAAACAAAGAAAAATTATTGCTGAAATGTCAGCAACTTTTATAAATAAGTGCTGATATTTCAGCAACTATCTGTGTCAAGGTTTTATTGTAAAAACAAAGAAAAATTATTGCTGAAATGTCAGCAACTTTTATAAATAAGTGCTGATATTTCAGCAACATTCATAAACAGTGTTCACAGTGTACAGAAATGTTGCTGAAATATCAACAATTTTTATAAATAAGTGTTGATATTTCAGCAACTTTCATACACTATGTTCACAGTGTACAGAAATGTTGCGGAAATGTCAGCAACTTTTATGAAATGTTGCATCATGCTCTGCAATAATCGTGAATAAAAAACAGGGACCTAATTTACACTGAAATTTAGTGAAGGACTTTTCGTGAATTTTGAAACTTAATAAGGACTTGTGCCAAAAGTACCCAAAAATAAAAGTCAAATCGAAGAATCATGTATATATATAGGTTCAATCCCATCCATGTTTAAGAGCATTCTCTTTAGCACCTCTATCGTATCTTGAGCTACGCTATTCCAAATGTAAAAAAATTATGTAGATGTTCAGTTCACATATAGAGAATCATCTATGTAAAATTTTGGCATATTTCGACATTTGTAGCATAATATGTTTGATTTTTAAATTTAATAATTCAAATAAATGTTTGAATGATGAATAATTGAGTTAAGATTTTGAAAAGACTATAAATGTCAAATGAGTTCAAATTTTACATAGATGATCTTCTATATGTGAATTAAAGATGTACAAAATTTTGTCACATTTGGAATAGCATGGCTCAAGATACGATAGGGGTACTCCAAAACAAGGGGTGTCATTAAACCTTCTTCATATACATACATACATACATATATGTGTGTGTAGACAAACACACCACGTTAACGTTGGCTCACGCGTCAGACGCCTCGATGGTCCAAATGTCACATTTGGACAGTTGAGAGAAAGGGAGGAAATTGGCACGTTGACGTTGGACACGTCGTGTCGTTTTCCCCCAAGCGGCTACTATTTTCTTTCCCTTTTCTTCTATTTACTCCTCCATCTCTTCTACCTCCACACAACCAAATATGAATCTTCATCAGTTTCTACACACCAATCTGATTGTTTTCTCTAGTATATTTTTACGGTTTTTTGTTTATTTTGTTCGTATCCATATCATATATTTTTCTACGATTCTTTTGTTACATTTTATAGTTTTCAATTTTCAGAATATCATACGGATCTTGTAACAACCCGCGCCTTGATGGGCCTGAATTTTGAATAAATCGAAACCCAAGTCCCTTAGAGAACAGATCGTTGGTTTTGATAACTTGTAATAAACGTAAGCATATCAGAGTGATTGCAAACTCATAGCGGAATAGAAAAATATGATAGAACATATATACGACTAAGGCTACTACATTGAAATCAATATTATTTCCTGGATATCTAATCGCTTTACCAGTGCCGAGCATGAAAGAGAAGTCTCCACCATCTGTAGTTCCCATCTTGTACCAATAGCATGTCCCTCTAAATCTATCATATGGATTGTAATGGAGAGAGGTTAGAACAACGTTTGGTAGCAGAAAAATTACACATTTTTCCCATAAAATTAATTTATGCCAATTGATTTCCATTTAAGTGTTATATATATATTATTTATGGCTAATCCGTTCAATCTTATGTGCGCATACGATATGTCTAACCTCCTCCAAGGTATAACTAATATATGGCTATATACACACACACACACATACATACATACATACATACATACACAAACACACACACACAAAAACACACACACACACACACACACACACATATATATATATATATATATATATAAATGTTGTACTATCCAAAAACCTCGGCCAATTAATACTTCTTAAATAAAGAGGAGGCAGAACCAACGACCACTTAATACCTCAATCCCGAAACGGGCCCTTCGTAACGTAAAAACTAGTCAATCGGTCCTAATTACAGACCGATGACTCCTATATACGGCTTTATAATTTAATTGTTGTATTACTAACGCATTTTAAAGACTCGTCTAATGGTTAATAACCCACCTTCGACAAGCAAACATCTAACTAACTAAACTTGAGGTCTGTGCATATCCCATACGGTTATACACTAGTATGAAGCAAAACCCGTTAGGGCATAATCTGAGTCTTTTCTACCAACCGTTCGATACCGCTGGTGATCATAACTTATATATCAGCCCTACTACTAAATACCGGTTCAACAATAATACTGACATAGCTCGCCGACCTTTAACGGCCGATATCTCGTTTAGACCAGCCTAATGTAAGTCAAGGAAAATGCTTCTTTAAGTTGCTTAATACCTCTTATTAGAAACGAAGCAAACCATATTTCCTTAAAAGTACTGAGCCATTTAATACTTCAAATCAAAGGCGAACCCAAGGTATATTTTTCCCTACCTATCCGCAAACGCATATCCCTTACCTATGGGTCCTATAGTTGGAGATGTCACACATCAGTAGTAAGTATACACAACTGTTGGTAGCATCTAGGTAAATGACAGACTTCTGTTGTGCAACTCTACCAACCTTGCATCCCAGCTAATTCTAAACCAAAACAATTATCCTAGGCTTAGATATTGAAATGCGTCCACTAATTCACGCTTATCCTAAATGCATAATTAAGAATTCATAATTTCTCACTAGGAAAATTATACTGCCTCTTAGTATTTAATTTCTATCATATTCGCTTATTTTTTATATTCCATAAATGTTAATTGTTAGTAATAAATGGTCATTATTATTTTATTTGGACCATTTCTAATAACATTTATTTATTCGTTTTAATTCAACCTATTATGCCTATTTCATTTCCCCATAAATGTGATATTGAATCCTTTAACCAGTCCCATTATTCGTGTTTGTGTCCCTATTTAGTTCTTGTAACTCCCTATTAACTGCACATTTATTGCCCTATTAATTTTGAAGTTACTATCTCTTTTCCACCTACACCTCATAATCTTATAATTTACTACGCTATTTATAACCAATACGAATATCGACATATATTACGTTATATGTATGTGTGTGTAATCGGTGGGCACAATTAAATGCGTGTGTGTGTATTTCTATTACTAACACGTTAATTCTTTCGCTTAGGAATTTCAAAATATTAATTTCCACATTTTAATTTATTAGAGTTATCCCTACCAAAATGGATTACTGTTATAATTTTCCATAAATTACCCAAAAATGCGACTTTTGTTTCATTTGAAATAATAAGAAATTATCTCTTTTTATTGAAATAGACGGTGCAAACTACGAAGAAGAATATCTGTAATTTACATATCTCTTCCTTTTTGTTATATTCCTTATTATTTAAAACGACACGCTTTTATATATTTGTGGAATTAGATAAATTATAGAGATTACATGGAAATAGATACAATTATATTGTTCCCCACTTCCAATAAATTAAAACATAGAAATTCACATTCCAAGTCAAATTAGGCCAATCTAAACTAATACTAACATTCAACAATCCACCTACAAATCTAGAGTAAACTTTGTAACTTCATCAACATTCAGCTTTAACAAATTTAGGGACTGATTTTCGAATTTCAAATTATGGTGTAAATATCATTCCTATTCCAATTACCTAACTTATAGAATATGTAGATGAGATTTCATCTTCCTAAGCCTTCGACTCATCAGATCTTATATAGGCATAATAATTAAATAAAATTCAACGATACAAATTTCAATATTATAATTAATTATATAATTTTCCACTCACTTTCTAGCTTTCCAAATCTCCCAAATCCGAACACAACCCTTTACTTGATTTTTTTCCTTTCTAATCCAAAATAATATGGTATATACATACTATTAAATTACATACCTGAGAAATGATTTGGGGTTAAGGGAAATATAGATTTATAGTTATAGAAATTTTATCTTTTCCTGTAGTATCGATTCGCTTCTTCTATTCTTCTCTTTTATTTTCTGCCATTTTCCGATATATACACACACACATATATATACACACACACACACACACACATATATATATATATATATACATATATATATACATATATATATATATATAATTAATTTCTACTAATAGTGGAGAAGAGAAAATGGTAGAGCTTTGCTACTTTGATCGGAAAATATGAGAAGATATGTGAATGGTTAGGCCTGTATTTATAGGCGCTCGAATCAATCGTATATGTTAGATTAAAATAATTAAATCCAAGCCGTTCGGCTAAGGTTCAACCCTAGCCGCCACTTCAGGATCGGTCGACCACTCCCATATAGGCGGTTGACCGCTAGTGGTCGATCGATCTAAGAAGGGGGTCGATGGATGGGGTCTTACATTTAATATTATTTATTTCCTATTTTCGTTTTTTAATTATTTTCATTCCCAAAACTTCAAATGCTAATAACCTTTTCGTTTGAACTTAGATCGCAAAACTCCAAATATGAAAGTTGCTTAAGAAATCGCCATGAATGCAATGGTGTAGGTTTCATGGTGAAATTCTGATTTCTGCTCAAATTCAATTTTGGAGCCTTATTATTTATTTCTTAATTAATGTTAATTTTACAGGGTGCTACATTCTCCATCTAAAAAAAATTCATCCCCGAAATTCCACAAGTGTTGAATCATGTAGCATAGCGCGACACCATCTAAACTATCCAACAAATTAGTGTACTATCAATTTTGTAGCCAAACGTCTATGAGTGCGTGGTGTGTCACAACATATATGAGATGCATGCTGAATAATTCTATATCAGCGCCTCCTATATGAATGTATTCTTAAATATATTTTGAAAATATGATGCAAACAACCTATATAAATATATATATACTTGCAGTTCTATATGTATGCAAGTTCAAAAATCATTTTTCACACAACAATTTCCACACTCCTGCTAGTAGAAGTATGGTTCAACCAATTTTGCATCCAATTCCTACCATCCAAGACCAAGCACACAATTTCTAACATCTAGAAATTTTGAAATTCCAGTTTTCCTTGAATTATATTCCTATGTTTGGAAAGGAATTTAGATTGAGAATTTTACATTTCCACTCTTTTATTAGATATTTATTCCATTATACTTTGGAACCTTCTCTTCTGCCCACAATATTTATACAGCTTTTTCAAGTACAATTAGCATAAGGAGGTTTATCTTTTGTATGTTAAAATAGGATTATCCTGGATGCAAGTTTTGTTTCACTATCAACAAGGTATGAAAATAGAAACTCCAAAGCTGAAATAGTATTTTCCCTTGTTATTATCTATTACTGTCTTCCTTGTCGAAGAATAAAATTTATATTTACTAATATCTCGAACCTCCCTACGTTGAGCTTGGGGCACTAGAAAATTAGAAAATTTCATTTTGTTGCCAAAAATATTTTTCCCTCTTTCAATCAACTTGCAACATAGTTTGAAAATCGATTTTCCAAAAGCATATAAACACTAATTTTTTTTCGAAAGCATTTGAACAAAATTTTCCAAAATCATTTGAACACAACTTCTCAAAAGCATTTCAACAAAAGAAATTTCTTTTTTCAAAACATTCGAGCACAATTTTCTAAACATTTGCCCCTTTATCCTTAAAAACAAATCAAGCCACATCTTAACGTAATCGGGACTCAGTCAAGAGTTAACGCACATGATTGACCCTGCCATTGTGCGGTTAACCCTACATTTAGGGAACCTTTCCTTTTTCTCTAAAACAACAAACTACCTACAAGCATATTTATAAATTTAGAAACATTTTTATCAAATTCAAAAATTGTTTGATTTCCAAAAAGGAGCCATGAAAAATTTCTCTTTTCAAAGACTTTCCATAACAAAGATTTACTTCTTCAAAAGTAGGATTTTCAACTTGAAACAATTCTTATGTTTGCATCCAAAAACCCAATTGTCGTACCAAACTATTTTTTCCTCAAACATCTTCCATAACTTTAGAAAAAATAAAAACTAGAGTAGACAAGGATAACTTCCATCATATTATTTTCCTGCTATTCGTGCTATTTTCGCTTTCAATTTTAATAGCATATGAAAGAGACTTCTAAAAGATACGTGCAATTACAACATCTATCTAAGGGCCTATCTAAAATATGTGGGCAATTGCAGAAGATTTCTATGAAATTTATCCATTCTTCTTATCCTATTCTATTGCTTTTCTCTTATATTATTCCTAATTAGAGTACTAACCCTATTAAAATCTTTAATGTTATTTCTATCTAACTTTCCCAAATACTGACTCATTATAGTGCGCTCGTCTCCGGCTTTAATCATTGGGTTTTCCTTTATTAACATGGAAAGATACACACACACAGATATATATTTCAACTGCTATTCTCTGTATTTCCTTATACCGGAATGTTCCTCCTACCATCATTTTCTGGCATTCTTACCCTTCTATTTTCATGACCCCATTTCAATCGAGTATAATTTCCAATCATCAACACATCGAAAAGAATTTTTTTTATAAAAGGAACTTCCAAATTAACAAAAATAGGAAAAATCATTGAGACAAACTACGCTCTATTTTCCATTTATTAAAACAAAAAATTCCTTTATCAAAAACTTTTAAATCCAACTAATTTAAAATCAAGAATTTCAAAATTTTCTTACCTTTTCAAACAACAACTTCTCAATAAATCTTTTGAAAAACTCAATCAAAAAGTTTCGAGGAATTTTCAAAAATATTTTTATCAAATTCTTCCACATGGGATTGGACTCAGAAATAGACTTTACCTGTCCTTTATTTTGGACTTTCTTCTTTTTACTCTCCTTTAAAAAAATCTGGTTTATCATCTTATGGTGGTCAAGGTATATCTTCTCGCGGAAACTTTCTCTACTCCTGTTATATCTTACTTTCGTATGTTTGCAATATATAGTTTCTTACTTTCCATTTGTTTGGATGAAATGTGAATCTTCAATCGAAAATCCATCAAAATCTATAATCATAAGCCAGCCTAGGTCTAACAAAGGAGTAAAATACCATCCAGCCTCTGGAATCCTTCTATATGTCGCGCTCATGCTCTTCTTGGTCAATGCCTTGCGGCCAATCAACACTTCGTAGGGTAATCGGGGTATGCGTATAAATTAACTCTATTTATTGTTCCAACTCATGGTTGCCTCGTCCTTCCTTTCAGAATATGGTTGCAACAAATTCTATAGCTTGAATTCGTGGAGTTTGGCGTATAATATATATATAACTATAGGTAAAAATACAAATACGTTCTCTCAGCATATCCTGATTCCTATGATCGACTAACCTAAGCTCCGATACTAAATGTGAAGACCGTGGGTTCGAAACCTGTCATCCTAGAAAGAAACACCATGCACTAACCACTGTGCTAAAAGATCTTTTTTATTAGGCTTTCCAAGAGGAATGTTACAGACTATCCCCTTAAAGAGCTCAACATCTTCATTGGCTCATCATCACACACCGTCTAGGTGTTGTGGTTGTAAACCACATCATACACCAGCTGACATCCGCAGCATTACAACGCATAATTCCGACTGGGTATAGGCTATGATACCAAATGCAATAACCCGCACCTTAATAGGCTGGAATTTTGACCAAATCAAAACTCAAGTCTACTAGGGCATTGATCGTTGGTTTTGGTAGCCTGTAATAAAAATAAGCATATCATAGAGCGATGGTAAACTCACAACAGAATAGAAAAATATAATATAACATATATACTGATTAAGGCTACTATCTTGGAATCAATATTATTTCTTGGATATCTAGTCGCCTTGTCAGTGTCGTGCATGAAAGAGAAGACTGCACTAATGCAGTTCCCATCATGCACTAGTAGCTTGTCCCTCTAAATCTATCGTATGGGTTGTAATAAGGAGGGGGTCGAAACAACATTCTAGTGACTGAAAACTTACACACTTTACCTATAACATTAATTTATGCCAATTGATTTCCGTTTAAGTGTTTTGTTTATTATTTACGGGTAATCCGTTCAATTCTATGTGCGTGTACGATATGCCTAACATCCTCCGAGGTATAACTATATATATTTATATATATGCATATATACATATATATCTAAATGTTGTACTACCTAAAAACCTCAACCAATTAATACTTCTTAAGAAGGAAGGAGGCATACACAATGGCCATTTAATACCTCAACCCCAAGTGGGCCCTCCGCAACGTAAATGTTAGTCAATCGATCCTAACTACAGATAACGATGACCCTTATATAATGCTTTATAGTTTAATTATCGTATTACTAACACATTTCAAAGGCTAATCTAAGGGTTAACTAGCACATCTACGATAAATAAACAACTAACCAACTAAACTTGAGGTCTGTACGTATCTCATATGAATTCTACATTAGTAGAAAGCAAAATCAATTAGGGCATAACTCGAGATCGCTGGTGGTCAGAGCCTATATGCTAGCCCTACTACTAAACATCAGTTTAACAACAATACTGACATAGCCCATCAACCTTCCACAGCCGAAATCATGTTTAGACTAATCTAAAGTAAGTCAAGGAAAATTCAACTTTCGGTTACTTAATACCTCTTATTAGAAATGAAGCAGATCTCATTTCCTTAAAAGTACTGGGGCATTTAATACTTCAAATTCGAGGCGAACCCTTGGTATATTTTCCTCTGCCTATCCGAAAATGCATATCAGTACCCATAGGTCCTATGGTTGGAGACATCCTACATCAGTAGTAAGTATACATGACTACCGGTAGCCTCTAGATGAAGGGTAAACTTCTATTGTGTAACTCTAGTGACCTCACATCCCAACTCATTCTAAACCAATCCAATTATCATAGTCCTAAATTTTGGACTAGGCCCACTAATTCACGGTTATCCTAAATATATAATTTAGGCTTTATAATTTCCCGCTATGAAGATTATACTGCCTCCTAGTATTTAATTCTTATCTTATATTCTTATATCCAATATTCCATAAATGTCAATTGTCCACATAAATGGTTATTATTATTTTATTTGGAAAATATCTAATAACATTTATTTATTCGTTCTAATTCAAGTTATTATTCCTATTCCATTTCTCCATAAATGCTATATTGAATCCTTTAATCAGTCTCATTAACTACATTTATGTCCCCATTTAATTTATATCATTCCTATTAACTGCATTTTATTGCTTGTTAATTTTGGAGTTACTATCCCTTTTCCATCTACACCTCCTAATCCTATAATTTATTACGTTATTTATAACTAGACGTCCTAATTATAGCTAATATGAATATCTACGTATGTAACGACCCGTATTTTTAACACTTTAAAAATACGAATTAAAATGAAAATTTTGGATAAAAACCCGAAGGAAATAAAATTTTGTGTCGTTAAATGTGAATTACAAGTTAAAATACAAAACTGAATTCTGAAATAACTTATTTGTAAATTAGATAAAGATGTTAACTTGTAATTGAACGTAAGTAAAGATTTAAATTTGAATGTAACAAGTAATTGAATTGAATTGAATTTGATTGTAAACAACGAAATAAATAAAATGTTACATTTAATATTGAAGTTATAATATGGAAATCAACGTAAATGAATGTAATTTAATATTACTGTGAATTTAAATAAGATGATAACTGAAGAAAATGAAAGTAAATGAATTATAAACTATTGATAATAATGTATAAGTAAATGGTTGATTCAATAATGAAAGTGTAAATCGAAATAAAAGAATTCATTTGGAATTAAGTAACTTGAATTTGAATTACAATATAATTGAACGCTGAATCTAATATAATCTTTTATATTGGATTTATAATGGAAAACTGCATTGTAGAAGATTGTTAATTACTGTGAAATAAAAAATGAAATTTGTGAACAATTGAAATTTGATTTAAAAGTTAATAATTTAAAATTGGGAATTTTATATTGAAATTAAACAGTCGAATAATTTATTTTTCGAATATTGGGTTTAATTAGACAATTAAATCGATAATTTAATAAGTTAAATTTCAGAAATAATTGAAAATCGAGTGGAATATGATTGAAAATGATTTGTAAAATTTTATCTTATCATATTGGAGTTATAGTAATGTTATAGAACTTTTCAAATTGAATTTAAAGTTAATTTGTGAAAATTGAATATTTTAATATTTAATTATCGATTAGAAAATAGCCATTTTTCGAACAGTCTCAGAATTGAACGAAACTAGTTCCATTGGATCCGTAATAGTTTGTTATTGTCGGATTTCAATTTTCGTAGCAATCGGAGTTATCGTTTGACCGTGGCAGCTCGAAACGCATCGAATTGTTTTTAATATTAATTCGGCAAGAGAAAATAGTCATTTTTCAAAAAGTCTCGGATTTCGACGAAACAAGTTTCAACGGATCCGTAATGTGATATTATTGTATGTTTTTAAATTTCATGTCAATTGGATGTACCGTTTGTCCGGGGCAAGCCAAAACGCATCGAAATCGGTTTAAATCGGTTTAATTTAAAACTGATCGTTTTTCTCCGTAACTCGCCCAGATGACCGAATTAGCCTCCGAAACATGTTCCATTGCGTTCGGAACATGGGGTAAACCTTAGAAACGCCAGCCGGCACGCTTCGTTTGGAGTTCGGAAAATTTTCGATGAATAGTGTTTTGCCAATTTTCTATATAAGGACCTCACATCTTCCATTTGCAAACAAAAGCCCAAAACCCTAATCCAAATAGCTCCAGCCGCCACTAACGCATTCTAAGGCCAGAAATTCATCTTCTTTCCTCCTCAATCTCTCTCAATCCGTGAAGAATTAGAAGAAGTGTTCAACTACAAAGTTGTAGCACTCGTCGAGAGCTTTCAATCCATACGGAGATGATGGGGTATGGCGCGACGTAGTGGAGGCTATGGGGGCTGGAACAGTGGCCGTTTGGCCTCGAGCTGCGTGCAAATGGTGGGGCCGAGTTCATCATGGTGGTAGGCGTGGGTGGTGGTGGCCGAGGCGCTTCGAATGGCGGTAGTTTGATGAAGTTTCGTCAAGCGTGGAGGCGGTGGCACGTAACCCTAGCTAATGGAGATGAGTTTTGTTTTGTACGTGTTTTACTGGAAGGAGTGCGTTTGGGAAGAAGGCAAAGCATGCGGCCAGATCTGGTAGAGGCAGAATCAAGGGCCCAGATCTGATGAGGTTTAAAATTTGAAAAGAAATTGTAATTTATTTATATTAAAACATGTACAAACTTTAAAATAGCATAACTTCTTCATACAAGGTCCGTTTTGGACGAAACTTTTTGCGTTGCGATCGTAATGACGAGAGCTTCGAAATGAAACTGGTTTGGATGGATTTGGAGACGTTGGAAATTTGGGCTAAAGTTGGGCGTCGTCCAGTTTCAGTTCCAAACCGGAACGTCTCGGCGACAACAGAAAATCAAGGTGAGTGTTTTATAACGCTCACAACGTACTGAATATCTTATGGTAGTTAAATTTGACATTATGAAGTGATATGAATTTATTTGTCGTTGTTTGATAAAAATTTAATTGTCATATAGATTGTCATGTGAATTCACCGTTGAAAAATTAAATTGACAGTAAATTGAAATTAGGATTTAATTGAAATCAAATTTCCCGATATTGATAACTATGAAATTGCCGTGAATTGTATTGACTATTGGATGATTTATTTCGATGGATGCTATTGGTTGATATTTAAATGTTTGGATGTTTATTTGCTTATATATATATCCTGTTATACATGCATATGACACTGTGATTGGTTTAAGTAATATATATTCATCCCTGACATGTAATTGAAATAAATAATCACTTGGCCATAGGTTAGAAAATTATATACGGACACCGGGTTGGTTAAATTAAATGATTTAAAAGTTGTTTTGAAATTATCAAGTGAACTGATTTTAAGAATAAAATCCAATTTATGGAAATTGAATTATTTTGAATTAAAGCTCGAGATGTTGGAATTTAAACTTGGTAAATGAATATATTTTTTTATTATTGAAGTTTAGATTTTTAAGAAAAAAATGAAATACGGCGAAAATTTTCGAAAGTTGATTTGTTTTAAAAGATTGGACTTTTAATCGAACTCTGAATATTTCTAAGAAAATTTATATGAAATGATATTTCAAGTTTGAGTTTGGAATTGAAAATTTATTTGAAATTGAGATTTAATTAATTTGGAATTTAATTGAAATTCAAAGAAATTTATGGATTGGACTAAATTGAAACTATTGAATTAAATTTGAAGACAAAATTGATTTGAATAGGATTTGAACTGAAATTGATTTGGAATGTAATACTTAAATGAATTCTTGAAATCCGAATGTTAATCTAAGTTTATTGAATTGGAATTGTTCCAGAAATTAAGTAAACTACTTAATACGGATGTTTAATTTGAAGTATATTCTAATTTGAATACGAAATGGTTTTAAAGCGAATCTTATATTCTTATATAAATATATGAACTGTTTTGAAATGTGAAATATTTAAAGTTTCGAAATATATTGGAAGTGAAATTGTTTATTTTGTGGTTCAAATATGTATTTGAAATTGATAATTTGAAATGGTTTATTGAGAAGCTGAATCGAGTTGAAATTGATGATTTGAGATTTGATTAAATTTTAAATTTTGGAATTCGAGTTTATGTAAATCGTTTTGTGGAATTTGAGGCGAAAATGATTTTGAAATCGAAATGAGGTATTGAGGCGAAAATGATTTTTGAAATGAAATTGTATACTTTGAGTAGATATGATGATTTTGAAATGGATTTGATTCTGAAGCGAATATGATATTTTGATATCAATTATGAATTGATTTGAAATGTAAAAGATCCAACCGGTGTGAAAAATATAACGTAGTTATTAAAGAGACCGGGATCGGATATGGACATACTCTCTGTCGATACCGAAAACCACTTTAATAACTATATTCGTGGAGTGTTGATCCAGAATGAAGTGGATGGTTTGATGAACGTGTTGACTGAAGAAAGAGAACGATTTTGGATGACCCCTGACATGACTAAAACAGGAGCCGCGCCGGGCCATTGAGGATCGCCATCTCTAGCGGACACACTCCTTCGATACCATGTCTATTACTTTTGTGATTCGATTTGGGTGCACCCCGCGATTTGGGAGTGTTGTTTCGCGGTGTTGGGGTAGTAGCTGCTATGCCCAACATCAGTCCGGATCAGGCAACTACTAGTATCCTAGTTGGTATCGCCTCATGTACCTTGTCATACAGATTATCCTATTCGCGACCACTACGTTTTGGTTTGTACCTTTAGTATATGGATTGCCCTCTGGTGACTTCCGGTTTTGGGGAAACTACGGTCTTGTATATGCTCTTGGGAATATAAACTGTGTTAAGGGTGGAATGGGCCATGGCTTAACGCTATTTTAATACTTTTACTTTAGTGTAGACATATTATAATAGCGTATTGTACTACATAGTAGATAGTTTAACGGATCCTTGAGAGATGGAAAATCCCGTAACATCTCTTAAGTTATTGCACTCACGTTGACACTGGATAGGAGATGTCAAAACCCGTAAACATCTCTGACGCCGTCACACTCATATTTTCTTATTCGATTTGACTTACATGAGATATTTTAGTCCTGACTCGAGTGTTTTGTCTTTTCATTATGCTCGGGTTAGCCTGAGCATTTCAGATAAGGTTGAAGATCTATTCTGGAGGACGAAGATGAAGTTTGGTATTATATCATTTGTATTCTACTACTGTATTATTTTTCCGATGCATTATTGTATTATCTCTGATATGTATGTAACTCTGATTTATGATGTATAATAATAATCAAATTTATTTATTTAACAGCTTCATGAACTGTTATTTTATTATTATATCTTGTTCCTTCCGCTGCGAGATTCTGAGTTTGTTTCTGTTCTTTCTTTTCTTTTCTTATTTAACCCCAATAAACATCTGCCTTTTTGAACGGTTTGAGTTGGACATGTGTGGATTATTGTCGACTTGAACGGTCAAAAATGGCGGGTCGTTACAGTTGGTATCAGAGCTTTGGTTTAGATTACCTTAGCTCTAGTGGGGAATAACTCGTTGAAATAGGGTTGATGTAACGTATCGGGTTTTGCCCGCTCGAAAATCAACATCCGTACTTCACACTGTACTAAAATGCCGCAGATTCGACCGTTCAAATCCGATTCGCCGGAGCTATAACACAATTAAGTAAATAACACAGCGGAATAAATGAATAATACATTGATATACAATATCTGATACAACAGAGTGATACAACAGATATCAATATACATCAGAGATATGATACAAGAAATAGCAGCGGAAAAGAAAAGATAACAACAGCAGCGGAACAATATCAATAGAAGTGATAACTCCAAAATGATCTTCAGACAAGAATGAATCCACAACTCCAAGATAACCAACTCTGATGAATGAACTAGCTCTAGATAATCTACTAAACCTGAATATCTGAAAAGAAACCCAACTCTAGACTGCTCGTGTGGAAAATTATGAGCACCCAGAGTTTAGGAAGGGAACAATAAACTCCGGATCAGTCATGGGACTGGTGTGAGCAACAAAAACAGTTTTATCTTTAAACAACAACAAAGGATTTTAAACATTGAAATCCGCAATGCTTTTTGGAAAATGAAACTACCATAAGACCTCCCGCCACACACATAATGCAAACGCAGAATTGGAGGAGATTTCTTCTTATGATAGTCAAAGATGCTTACTACGTAAAATCATTGGATTATTATTATTAGTGCATAGTGCAGAAAAACATTTCGAAAGTATAATATTAATCTTAGCCAGCATACGACCAGTATCGTATGCCTACTATAACTACCATCTAAACAGTGGTGACCACCGTACGTAAATGGCAGGTTCTACAACTAATACCGTACAAGTTCCGTATTGGAGAAATGGATTTCCAACAAATGGTCAGGCTAAGGAACTTCCTTCCGTCGCATGGGAACGCCTCTGGCGGGACGCCCCGAGAGACAAACTGCTCTCTGCCAAACAAGGCCGGGTTACCCCTGTAACAGGTAACTCACGAATATGCCACCTCCCGGTCCTTTGGGACCTTTATCCGAGGCCTCGGTAACCAACATCACACATCATAAAGAAAGTGTATCCACATGAGTAAGTATCAGGGCTCCATACCATAATACCACCCCTTTTCCAGAAGGAAATGACATACCCTAAAGGGCGCGACCCTCATAACCTTGCCGCAACGATCCTGTTTCGACCATTTCCGGGTTGTGAGGCCCTGATGAAGTCTCGTCCACAAAGCTACGCTTTTTCAAAAAGCCACGCTTTGGGTCAACAGATGATCAACCTATGATCACAAAGATATAAGATCAAACAAATGATCATATCACAAATGATCAAACACTGATCATCACACAGCAACACTCAGCATGTCACATTACCAAATTGGGATATATCGCTGATAAATTTCAACTACATAACCTCTGAGCTCGTACGTCTCAGAGAAGGGTGTTAAGCTAAGAGAATAAATTCTCCACCACCAACAGAAATGTATTTGAAAGGAATCGGCTTTACATCTCAAAGTGTAATGTCAGACATGTAACCATACAAGTCTGTTCCGGGATCGAACAGAACCGAAGGCACTTCTCACGAAGCCCTTGCAATTCCGGATAATTTCCAATCACGTCCGGACTTCCCGTCACAAAAAGAGTGATATAAATCTCTATACCGGAGCAACTCAGTGCAGAGACATTCGACAGGTTGTCCTTTCATTTTCGAAAAATATCCGGTCTTCAACACCGGTCTTCAAATGCCATCCATATACGACGTATCACTATTCGGAATGAGTTATATGACACAAATGTCTTTTCCCGGCTAACCCAAATAGTGAGCGCAATATTTAAAAATATATGGATATTGGGATTTCAATTAAGTCACAACTTAAATCCAAACTTTCATTTTAAATGGTTAAACAAATTACCATTTTAATCTTTTAAACAAAAAGATTTACTTCACAAAGTTCACTTAATTTCACAAAGATTCATTCACAGATTTTCCAAATCGATTTCCATTTCAGTTAAATTAATTCGTTAAATCTTTAAATCAAAGATTGAACTAATAGCTTTCAAAACAATTCCATTTCAAATGGTTTAAACAAACATCATTCTAAATCTGTTAAAAATAGACAGATTCAATTCATAGTTTTTAAAACAGTTCATTCATAACTTGGGAAAATCCATTTTTCAATTCAATCTTGAAAATCCTTTAATTAAACTGGAATTTCATTCCTTATCTGAAAGCTTTTATCATTTGAAAACAAACAGTTTCATTTCAGAAAATCTGATTCATTTATACGAGTTGAAATCCTTGGGTTAAATCTAAATTCCCAAATTTTTACTTTTATAATGGTTTAAATTCATACACACATTTATATCATCTTTAATCCCTAGTTTCAAATCATAGAATTCAATTTCAAAATCAATTGAATTCAAATTTAAATCAAATTATTTAAATTTCAAAACTTGATTAAGTTATTCAAAATAACTTTTATCTTTGAAATTCTATTTCAAAAGCTTTTCACTTTAAACCCAAATTTCTAATTTCAAAATCAATTGAAATTAAAATTTCAATTTCAAAAACATCAAATTTAAATTATCTGTGACTTAACCGATTTCCACGTGAAATCCATATTTGTGTGTGTAAAAGTGTAGTCCAGGGGTTTCACACAATAGTGCAACACAATGAATCATCACATATCAGAATACAGAAATATAATTCGATAAGCGGTATAAGAACAACGCTTATCGTTCATTCACAGATCATAGATATATAAAGGTCACAGATAAGTAAACTACAGATCACAACATAAATCAGGATGTATCACAAAGCATCATATATCAGGGATATCAACAATCAAATCATTCAATAGAATCCAAATATACATAGGTAAAATCAATTTATTCATCTGATCAAATTAAATCAGATTAGTCGATGATCCTGGTTCAATCAACATTAATTAATTACCAACCATTTTAATTAATTAACATTCAATCCTTCATTAATTAACTTAAAATTATTAAATTATTCTTAAATTAATTAATTACCCTTAATTAATTATCATTTGATTAATTAACCTTAATTAATTACAGTAAGTGATTATCCCCAATCAATTCCATTAATTAATTAATTAACCTTTAATTAATTATCCTCAAATTAATCACCTTAATTAATTTATCACATTAATTAATTATCCTTTAAATAAATTATTGTACAATCACTTAATTTATCAACCTTTAATCAATAATTAATCCCTTTTAATTACTTCTCTAAGTAATTTTTATTTTCTAAATCGTCAAGTGATTATTGATTTAAACTTTAGTTAATACATTTAAACTTATAATTTACAAATTATCAATTATCATCCTAATTATCTTAAATAGTTAATGAATTTAAATCTTAATCTTCATTTCTTAAAAGAAAACCCATTTTCCATTTATTTATCTAAGTTTCACTTAAATATGTTTGGAAACATTTATTTCAAATTTTCTTTGAACTTTAATTTTAAACTCCAAGTTCAACGATCATTAATTTAACTTTAAATCACTGTATAAACTAACCGTTAAAACTTTAAATTATAAATTAAAACAATACTTAGTGATGAAGGGGTTTAAATCGAATTTACTTAATTTAAATCTCTTTAAATTTGTTTAAAAGTGTTTAAATTAAAACTTTATTTTATTTCAAAAGTCTGGAAATTTTAAACACTTAATATTTCTCAATTTAACATTGGTTTTAAATTTTAAAATCCACACTTTAAAAACTGTTTAAATCTGGTTCAGTTTTAAACTTGAAACAAATGACCCGAGTTCCCCACCAAATTACTTCGAGAAAAATGCAAGTTTCCCCGAGCCAAATAATAATCTACCCGAGCAAATTCGAGTCATACTTAGCTACTGTAAAAAACTAAGGAAACAGACCTACCTGAGTTTCCCATGTTTTACTTCGAGAAAACCCCTAAAAAGCATGAGTAACTCCCGAGCCAAACAATAATCTACCCGAGTAAATTTTCGAGTTCTTCCCAGACCCACACTCAACAGTACAGAGATGCACGGTGCACGTGCACACCGATTGACGTTGACTCCGATCATCATCGCGATGCCGTGAAATCGGACTCGCCGCCCCTTCCCACACCAGATCGACGACAGCACTCCTTCTCTTCGCAAACGAAAACAACTCGATCACGAGACCTGGAACGAACAGGGAAACAACACCCAAGCCTGGAAACTTCGCCGACCTTGCCAATTTCCGACCACCAGAAGTCCACCACCCCTGGCTACAGCCTCGTCTACCTCTCCCCTACCCAACCACCAACGCACGTGACACTCGATCGCCTGATGGCCCCGTGCGAACGAAACTTAACAGCACACAAAAACTAGGTTTAGGGATGAAAATCTCACGCCGCCGCCACCACGACCAACTGTTGACCACCCCATCATTTTTCCTCAACTCACCAAAGGCCCCTCTATCGCCAGCCCAAACCTCAATCAACACGAGACAGTGGGTTGCCTTAGAATGCCAAATTTTCGAAATTCGAACAAACCCATACTGCTTCTTAAACCCCCATCTAAAAATTTTGATTCTTGTTTTAAAAATCCAATTTTAGTTTAAGGATTCAAGTTATAAACCTGGATTTGTAAATTAAGAAATTTGAAGTTTGACCATTTTAAAGTTTCACTCAGTACCTTGGTTTCCAGAAATGTTTACATTTATTTACTTGAATGAATTACCAAACTAAACTCGTAGTTAAACAAACAATTTCATTTAAAACTTAAGTTTAAACAGAGAATAACAAAAAGATTTTGAATTTCTTTTGCAAACCAAAGCCTGGGAACTAAACACAGGGAGTACTCTGTTAATTCACCTGCCTTGTATATCATATATTCATATGTACTGATTAGAATTAAATTAATATTCACTCATTCCATACTTACTCAACATGAATATTCAACAGGTATATAAGCATAACCATTAAGAGTGAGGTTACTCACAAGTAAACAAGAAGAGTTGCTCACCTTGGTTTCAAAAGAAAAGAAGAACAGAGCTTTATGTTTGAAGTAGGCTTGAAAGTTTGCAAGTTGAAGTCTCTACTTTAATCTCTGATTTGTATGGGTTGTATTTTAAATGGAATCTTGTTTAAGTTTGAATGATTTTCAACTTCAGATTTTTGCTCAGTTTCGAAGGTGAATGAACTGGAATGGAAATAATGAAGGAAATATACAGAGATGGGTTTTGTACTGGAAATTGTTTTATAAATCTTTGATCAGAGATTTTCTAAGTTTTGTAGGCTATGGTAAGATTTATCTTGTGTACTAAAGATGATGGTATTAAATTGACATGTACAACTTATCTTCATTTCGGCTGATGGTTTCTATAATTTGGTGGCTAAAGATATTGGCATTTATTGCCATGGTACTTTATGTCTTCTTTGTTAATCTATACTTGAGATATTTGCTATCATATTCTTTTCAATTCAGTTTGTATTTGTTTCTTTTGCTTTGTCCTCTGACTTTATTTTGGCTGTACAAATATACTTACCCAAGTTGATTTTGTACATAGATATTTATACTAGCATCTTCTTTTGCAAGTGTTCAAACATGAATACATATTAATGTTTGTATTCTATTTGTTTTTATAATATAAGTGAATACATTTCTATTTTTATCATGTTGTTGGATTTTATTTAACCAATGTGTTATTTTATATCATTACATAGTTTATTAACACGAGATTAAGATATATATCTTAACTTTATATTCTAACATCTTATATATTTTCATTTCTTAAACCATTTACTTACATTTTAAATTCAGATCAAATACATATTATATTATTTCAAATTTACTCAGATATGTTCGAATACATATATATATTCTCATATATACAAGAATTTAAATTTTTAAACAATTTATACAAATATACTTAGATATCGGGGAAACTCGCATCACCTTATCGATTTATTTCACAAATATTAATTCAAATATTCAATAAATTATCAATTTAAATTTAATTAAAATCCGGGGTCGTTACAGACTTCCCCCCTTAGAAGAATTTCGTCCTCGAAATTACCAAGGAAACAAAAATATAGATGAAGAATATTTCATCAACTCAAACTGAACATTTATTCTGCATTTGGCTCACCAAATCAGAATATCAATAACAGATACAAGAACGAATCTGTTTAGCATTTCACAAGATACTCGGGTTATCCAGATCTACGAAATATGCAGTGGCATTGGTCAGTTCGAAAGGATAACTAACCATTCGTAGAATATACTGGGACCCAAAGAATAGATAGATATATGAATAAAATTCCGAAACTTTTAGTTTAAAACTAAAGTATACCTATCAACCATAGCAATCAAAGCAAACAAGGCAACCAATACATCCAAACAAACAATTTCGGCTTATTCGGAGTTTACGTCCCATATTAATATATCAAATTTCTTCCTGGATCTACCAGAAATCATCGAAAAATTGAGAAAAGATGCTGAACAAAAGAGATTGATAGAGAAAATTTGTTTCCACTGTTGTTACAGAATATTGACCATTTATAGTCGTATTTCCCTGTTCTCTATCTCATCCTCTTCTTGCACTCATACTTACTATCTGTGGATAGTAAGAGAATTTACTGAGGCACACGGACGGATATCTGAGAATTACTCATTCTAGAGTTTACTTCACTCTATCTCTAATGAGCTACTTAACGTGTTATACTCCTGAGCTAAAGTTCAACCTTAGCTCTGATACCAAATGTAACGTATCGGGTTTTGCCCGCTCGAAAATCAACATCCGTACTTCACACTGTACTAAAATGCCGCAGATTCGACCGTTCAAATCCGATTCGCCGGAGCTATAACACAATTAAGTAAATAACACAGCGGAATAAATGAATAATACATTGATATACAATATCTGATACAACAGAGTGATACAACAGATATCAATATACATTAGAGATATGATACAAGAAATAGCAGCGGAAAAGAAAAGATAACAACAGCAGCGGAACAATATCAATAGAAGTGATAACTCCAAAATGATCTTCAGACAAGAATGAATCCAAAACTCCAAGATAACCAACTCTGATGAATGAACTAGCTCCAGATAATCTACTAAACCTGAATATCTGAAAAGAAACCCAACTCTAGACTGCTCGTGTGGAAAATTATGAGCACCCAGAGTTTAGGAAGGGAACAATAAACTCCGGATCAGTCATGGGACTGGTGTGAGCAACAAAAACAGTTTTATCTTTAAACAACAACAAAGGATTTTAAACATTGAAATCCGCAATGCTTTTTGGAAAATGAAACTACCATAAGACCTCCCGCCACACACACAATGCAAACGCAGAATTGGAGGAGATTTCTTCTTATGATAGTCAAAGATGCTTACTACGTAAAATCATTGGATTATTATTATTAGTGCATAGTGCAGAAAAACATTTCGAAAGTATAATATTAATCTTAGCCAGCATACGACCAGTATCGTATGCCTACTATAGCTACCATCTAAACAGTGGTGACCACCGTACGTAAATGGCAGGTTCTACAACTAATACCGTACAAGTTCCGTATTGGAGAAATGGATTTCCAACAAATGGTCAGGCTAAGGAACTTCCTTCCGTCGCATGGGAACGCCTCTGGCGGGACGCCCCGAGAGACAAACTGCTCTCTGCCAAACAAGGCCGGGTTACCCCTGTAACAGGTAACTCACGAATATGCCACCTCCCGGTCCTTTGGGACCTTTATCCGAGGCCTCGGTAACCAACATCACACATCATAAAGAAAGTGTATCCACATGAGTAAGTATCAGGGCTCCATACCATAATACCACCCCTTTTCCAGAAGGAAATGACATACCCTAAAGGGCGCGACCCTCATAACCTTGCCGCAACGATCCTGTTTCGACCATTTCCGGGTTGTGAGGCCCTGATGAAGTCTCGTCCACAAAGCTACGCTTTTTCAAAAAGCCACGCTTTGGGTCAACAGATGATCAACCTATGATCACAAAGATATAAGATCAAACAAATGATCATATCACAAATGATCAAACACTGATCATCACACAGCAACACTCAGCATGTCACATTACCAAATTGGGATATATCGCTGATAAATTTCAACTACATAACCTCTGAGCTCGTACGTCTCAGAGAAGGGTGTTAAGCTAAGAGAATAAATTCTCCGCCACCAACAGAAATGTATTTGAAAGGAATCGGCTTTACATCTCAAAGTGTAATGTCAGACATGTAACCATACAAGTCTGTTCCGGGATCGAACAGAACCGAAGGCACTTCTCACGAAGCCCTTGCAATTCCGGATAATTTCCAATCACGTCCGGACTTCCCGTCACAAAAAGAGTGATATAAATCTCTATACCGGAGCAACTCAGTGCAGAGACATTCGACAGGTTGTCCTTTCATTTTCGAAAAATATCCGGTCTTCAACACCGGTCTTCAAATGCCATCCATATACGACGTATCACTATTCGGAATGAGTTATATGACACAAATGTCTTTTCCCGGCTAACCCAAATAGTGAGCGCAATATTTAAAAATATATGGATATTGGGATTTCAATTAAGTCACAACTTAAATCCAAACTTTCATTTTAAATGGTTAAACAAATTACCATTTTAATCTTTTAAACAAAAAGATTTACTTCACAAAGTTCACTTAATTTCACAAAGATTCATTCACAGATTTTCCAAATCGATTTCCATTTCAGTTAAATTAATTCGTTAAATCTTTAAATCAAAGATTGAACTAATAGCTTTCAAAACAATTCCATTTCAAATGGTTTAAACAAACATCATTCTAAATCTGTTAAAAATAGACAGATTCAATTCATAGTTTTTAAAACAGTTCATTCATAACTTGGGAAAATCCATTTTTCAATTCAATCTTGAAAATCCTTTAATTAAACTGGAATTTCATTCCTTATCTGAAAGCTTTTATCATTTGAAAACAAACAGTTTCATTTCAGAAAATCTGATTCATTTATACGAGTTGAAATCCTTAGGTTAAATCTAAATTCCCAAATTTTTACTTTTATAATGGTTTAAATTCATACACACATTTATATCATCTTTAATCCCTAGTTTCAAATCATAGAATTCAATTTCAAAATCAATTGAATTCAAATTTAAATCAAATTATTTAAATTTCAAAACTTGATTAAGTTATTCAAAATAACTTTTATCTTTGAAATTCTATTTCAAAAGCTTTTCACTTTAAACCCAAATTTCTAATTTCAAAATCAATTGAAATTAAAATTTCAATTTCAAAAACATCAAATTTAAATTATCTGTGACTTAACCGATTTCCACGTGAAATCCATATTTGTGTGTGTAAAAGTGTAGTCCAGGGGTTTCACACAATAGTGCAACACAATGAATCATCACATATCAGAATACAGAAATATAATTCGATAAGCGGTATAAGAACAACGCTTATCGTTCATTCACAGATCATAGATATATAAAGGTCACAGATAAGTAAACTACAGATCACAACATAAATCAGGATGTATCACAAAGCATCATATATCAGGGATATCAACAATCAAATCATTCAATAGAATCCAAATATACATAGGTAAAATCAATTTATTCATCTGATCAAATTAAATCAGATTAGTCGCTGATCCTGGTTCAATCAACATTAATTAATTACCAACCATTTTAATTAATTAACATTCAATCCTTCATTAATTAACTTAAAATTATTAAATTATTCTTAAATTAATTAATTACCCTTAATTAATTATCATTTGATTAATTAACCTTAATTAATTACAGTAAGTGATTATCCCCAATCAATTCCATTAATTAATTAATTAACCTTTAATTAATTATCCTCAAATTAATCACCTTAATTAATTTATCACATTAATTAATTATCCTTTAAATAAATTATTGTACAATCACTTAATTTATCAACCTTTAATCAATAATTAATCCCTTTTAATTACTTCTCTAAGTAATTTTTATTTTCTAAATCGTCAAGTGATTATTGATTTAAACTTTAGTTAATACATTTAAACTTATAATTTATAAATTATCAATTATCATCCTAATTATCTTAAATAGTTAATGAATTTAAATCTTAATCTTCATTTCTTAAAAGAAAACCCATTTTCCATTTATTTATCTAAGTTTCACTTAAATATGTTTGGAAACATTTATTTCAAATTTTCTTTGAACTTTAATTTTAAACTCCAAGTTCAACGATCATTAATTTAACTTTAAATCACTGTATAAACTAACCGTTAAAACTTTAAATTACAAATTAAAACAATACTTAGTGATGAAGGGGTTTAAATCGAATTTACTTAATTTAAATCTCTTTAAATTTGTTTAAAAGTGTTTAAATTAAAACTTTATTTTATTTCAAAAGTCTGGAAATTTTAAACACTTAATATTTCTCAATTTAACATTGGTTTTAAATTTTAAAATCCACACTTTAAAAACTGTTTAAATCTGGTTCAGTTTTAAACTTGAAACAAATGACCCGAGTTCCCCACCAAATTACTTCGAGAAAAATGCAAGTTTCCCCGAGCCAAATAATAATCTACCCGAGCAAATTCGAGTCATACTTAGCTACTGTAAAAAACTAAGGAAACAGACCTACCCGAGTTTCCCATGTTTTACTTCGAGAAAACCCCTAAAAAGCATGAGTAACTCCCGAGCCAAACAATAATCTACCCGAGTAAATTTTCGAGTTCTTCCCAGACCCACACTCAACAGTACAGAGATGCACGGTGCACGTGCACACCGATTGACGTTGACTCCGATCATCATCGCGACGCCGTGAAATCGGACTCGCCGCCCCTTCCCACACCAAATCGACGACAGCACTCCTTCTCTTCGCAAACGAAAACAACTCGATCACGAGACCTGGAACGAACAGGGAAACAACACCCAAGCCTGGAAACTTCGCCGACCTCGCCAATTTCCGACCACCAGAAGTCCACCACCCCTGGCTACAGCCTCGTCTACCTCTCCCCTACCCAACCACCAACGCACGTGACACTCGATCGCCTGATGGCCCCGTGCGAACGAAACTTAACAGCACACAAAAACTAGGTTTAGGGATGAAAATCTCACGCCGCCGCCACCACGACCAACTGTTGACCACCCCATCATTTTTCCTCGACTCACCAAAGGCCCCTCTATCGCCAGCCCAAACCTCAATCAACACGAGACAGTGGGTTGCCTTAGAATGCCAAATTTTCGAAATTCGAACAAACCCATACTGCTTCTTAAACCCCCATCTAAAAATTTTGATTCTTGTTTTAAAAATCCAATTTTAGTTTAAGGATTCAAGTTATAAACCTGGATTTGTAAATTAAGAAATTTGAAGTTTGACCATTTTAAAGTTTCACTCAGTACCTTGGTTTCCAGAAATGTTTACATTTATTTACTTGAATGAATTACCAAACTAAACTCGTAGTTAAACAAACAATTTCATTTAAAACTTAAGTTTAAACAGAGAATAACAAAAAGATTTTGAATTTCTTTTGCAAACCAAAGCCTGGGAACTAAACACAGGGAGTACTCTGTTAATTCACCTGCCTTGTATATCATATATTCATATGTACTGATTAGAATTAAATTAATATTCACTCATTCCATACTTACTCAACATGAATATTCAACAGGTATATAAGCATAACCATTAAGAGTGAGGTTACTCACAAGTAAACAAGAAGAGTTGCTCACCTTGGTTTCAAAAGAAAAGAAGAACAGAGCTTTATGTTTGAAGTAGGCTTGAAAGTTTGCAAGTTGAAGTCTCTACTTTAATCTCTGATTTGTATGGGTTGTATTTTAAATGGAATCTTGTTTAAGTTTGAATGATTTTCAACTTCAGATTTTTTCTCAGTTTCGAAGGTGAATGAACTGGAATGGAAATAATGAAGGAAATATACAGAGATGGGTTTTGTACTGGAAATTGTTTTATAAATCTTTGATCAAAGATTTTTTAAGTTTTGTAGGCTATGGTAAGATTTATCTTGTGTACTAAAGATGATGGTATTAAATTGACATGTACAACTTATCTTCATTTCGGCTGATGGTTTCTATAATTTGGTGGCTAAAGATATTGGCATTTATTGCCATGGTACTTTATGTCTTCTTTGTTAATCTATACTTGAGATATTTGCTATCATATTCTTTTCAATTCAGTTTGTATTTGTTTCTTTTGCTTTGTCCTCTGACTTTATTTTGGCTGTACAAATATACTTACCCAAGTTGATTTTGTACATAGATATTTATACTAGCATCTTCTTTTGCAAGTGTTCAAACATGAATACATATTAATGTTTGTATTCTATTTGTTTTTATAATATAAGTGAATACATTTCTATTTTTATCATGTTGTTGGATTTTATTTAACCAATGTGTTATTTTATATCATTACATAGTTTATTAACACGAGATTAAGATATATATCTTAACTTTATATTCTAACATCTTATATATTTTCATTTCTTAAACCATTTACTTACATTTTAAATTCAGATCAAATACATATTATATTATTTCAAATTTACTCAGATATGTTCGAATACATATATATATTCTCATATATACAAGAATTTAAATTTTTAAACAATTTATACAAATATACTTAGATATCGGGGAAACTCGCATCACCTTATCGATTTATTTCACAAATATTAATTCAAATATTCAATAAATTATCAATTTAAATTTAATTAAAATCCGGGGTCGTTACAGTTGAAACCTATGAATGAGTTTGAGGGTACGAGAGAGCGTATTTGTTATTTTGATATAAAATGGTTTTATATTGTGTTGATCTGTTCCGTTGAGTATTTATAAATTCTGGTCGGTACATGGGACGTCATGGCATCGATAGGGGTTTCTAAACACTCGAATAGGACAAATTGACATAATATTGTTTTGACTTATATTTATATATAAATATTACTACGGATATATAACTTTGATTTTATTGGTTGGTAGGAGATGATAATATTAGATTATCGTCGTCAATTGGTTGACTTGTCAATATTTCTAAATTATTGACAAATGAAAAAAAAAGAATGAATTTGGAAAATATAATTGAAAATGGAATTAAATGAATATGATTTTAAATTTGAGAATATAAACTCCAATGTTTTGAAATTTGTACCAATGGTTTGGAAATAATCTACGTATCATTTGAAAATTTTGAATAGGAATGATTTGCCAAATGATTTTGAAATAAATAAGTGGTGTATGCCCCGCTTGATGTTTGGAAAATAAGTTTCGGTAATGAGTGCACGCATTATCGACGTTTATTTTTCAAAAGTCCGAGTGGGGGAGACCCTCAATGTTTTCTATACTCTTTGAATAAAATGGAAATTGAAATTTTTCTAAAATATGAAATAGAATTTGAAGGTTAAAAATGAAAATTTAAATTGCAATAGTAAACCTTAATGTGATTAATAATAAATTGAAGATTTATTAAATAGGCTCAACACTAAAATTTAATGAAAATAAGTTGTATATTATCAACTACACTAAATTTGCATAACCATAACTTACCTAATATTTAAAAGTTTAAAATGCATATTCTGATAAGTAAGAAATAATATACAAGTACGATTGTGAAAACAAAATGTGGAGATTCTTTGATAGTTGTGAATATAAAAGAAATTCAATTGAAATTGAATAATATATACTTAGTTAATAGTGTGAATTTAATTTAAACAAGTAAATTAACCGAATTGAAACAATAAAGTAAACAAATAAATTAAATGAGGGAATTTGCTTTAACTTAAACAAAGCAAATGAATGAGTAAACTGGATTTGTTAGGAATTATAAAAGATGGAAAGTTAAGCTAAAATTTAGAGTGAAAGAAATATACAAAGGAATGAATTAGATTTAAATCAATGAAATATAAAACTTGTAAATGGAAACTAAGTAAATTTGAATAAACTAAATGTCAATAAACTTGAAATTGATTGACTTGGTGGGAAATTTTGTATGGATGTTAATGTTGTGGTGCAATGGTTGTTAGATGGATGTTAATTGATTAAGTATGATTCATTTTGGTAATAAATTGAATAAATGGAATATAAATTTAAATAATTAAATTCAATTTGAAGTAAGGTGATGTTGAATATAATTGTATTCAATTTAATTTGAAGAAAAATTGTCTTGAGTTAAATGTGGATGTAATAAAGTGAATAAATCGGAAAACAAATTTAATGTAAACTTATTTCATAAAAATATAAAATAAATTAACAACTTTGTGTTAATGCTTGATTTTCCGGAAACTTTAAATTGGATAGTTTGTATTTGTAATAACAAACAAATGTGGAAATCTAAAATTGTCCGGTATGTGCTGAAACTAAAAGTACCATAACTTTTAAATGAATAATCGGAATTTGATGATCTTGGACTTTTCGGAAAGCTTAGAATCTGTAGCACAACTTTTGTTTAGAGTATTTCAGAAAATTCATTCGTTTACTAGGATAAAAATGTAAATGTCTATCGCTGTCCTGTGTAAGAATAAGCAAAACCAATAGCATTTGACCTTAGTATTTATGACATAACTTTTTACTGGTTTATCGGATTTTCATGATCTTGTACTTTCTGGAAACCTCAGAACCTATGCTCCAACTTTTGTTTTAGAAGCCTTGCATTTTGCTGAAGTTTAGAAGGTCGAAAGTGTGCGTGAAGGTCGCTGACCTGCACGGACCTAAAACGTATTCTCGTAGTAAAACGGCCGTAACTTTTGAACGGATAGTCCGAATTAGACGATTTTGGACATTCCGGAAACCCTGAAACAAATGCCACAACTTTCATTTTGATTACTTGCAAAATTATGTCGTTCAGCTAGCTAAAAACTATGTTCTGCTCGCTGTCCAGAATTTTGGTATTTCAGTTTTGAAATTAAAGATGTTATATACGTGTGTATATGCTAAATATATTGATATATATTCATTTGCACGGTCCTAACTTGGTTATTGAGCATTTTAGTAGGTAGCAAAGGGGTTGCGCTTCGCTTATGGAGCTCGCTTCTGCGCTTAATGCAAAATGTAAGTTAAAATGCTAATAAACGCTAAATAAAAGGTATGTTCTCGGATTACAGTTTATGTTGTGGTATATTATTGTGTTCCCCAGATGCCTCATTCTTGTAATGAGATGTATATCATGCAATTATTACTACTGTGAAATTTTTCGGTCCTAGCCGCGCAAAGGAGGTGCTGCCGAAATTTTTCAAAAAAATCCGGGAGTTAGGAAATTTTGTGAAAAAAAATCCTATAACTAAATTTTGCAAATAAGTAGAATATTTTGAATGAATTATATCTAAATGATGGTTTCCCATTCTTCGTTCCTTTTCGAGGACGAAAAGTTTTAAGTGGGGGAGAATGTAACGACCCGTATTTTTAACACTTTAAAAATACGAATTAAAATGAAAATTTTGGATAAAAACCCGAAGGAAATAAAATTTTGTGTCGTTAAATGTGAATTACAAGTTAAAATACAAAACTGAATTCTGAAATAACTTATTTCTAAATTAGATAAAGATGTTAACTTGTAATTGAACGTAAGTAAAGATTTAAATTTGAATGTAACAAGTAATTGAATTGAATTGAATTTGATTGTAAACAACGAAATAAATAAAATGTTACATTTAATATTGAAGTTATAATATGGAAATCAACGTAAATGAATGTAATTTAATATTACTGTGAATTTAAATAAGATGATAGCTGAAGAAAATGAAAGTAAATGAATTATAAACTATTGATAATAATGTATAAGTAAATGGTTGATTCAATAATGAAAGTGTAAATCGAAATAAAAGAATTCATTTGGAATTAAGTAACTTGAATTTGAATTACAATATAATTGAACGCTGAATCTAATATAATCTTTTATATTGGATTTATAATGGAAAACTGCATTGTAGAAGATTGTTAATTACTGTGAAATAAAAATTGAAATTTGTGAACAATTGAAATTTGATTTAAAAGTTAATAATTTAAAATTGGGAATTTTATATTGAAATTAAACAGTCGAATAATTTATTTTTCGAATATTGGGTTTAATTAGACAATTAAATCGATAATTTAATAAGTTAAATTTCAGAAATAATTGAAAATCGAGTTGAATATGATTGAAAATGATTTGTAAAATTTTATCTTATCATATTGGAGTTATAGTAATGTTATAGAACTTTTCAAATTGAATTTAAAGTTAATTTGTGAAAATTGAATATTTTAATATTTAATTATCGACTGAAAAATAGCCATTTTTCGAACAGTCTCATAATTGAACGAAACTAGTTCCATTGGATCCGTAATAGTTTTTTATTGTCGGATTTCAATTTTCGTAGCAATCGGAGTTATCGTTTGACCGTGGCAGCTCGAAACGCATCGAATTGTTTTTAATATTAATTCGGCAAGAGAAAATAGTCATTTTTCAAAAAGTCTCGGATTTCGACGAAACAAGTTTCATCAGATCCGTAATGTGATATTATTGTATGTTTTTAAATTTCATGTCAATTGGATGTACCGTTTGTCCGGGGCAAGCCAAAACGCATCGAAATCGGTTTAAATCGGTTTAATTTAAAACTGATCGTTTTTCTCCGTAACTCGCCCAGATGACCGAATTAACCTCCGAAACATATTCCATTGCGTTCGGAACATGGGGAAAACCTTAGAAATGCCAGCCGGCATGCTTCGTTTGGAGTTTGGAAAATTTTCGATCAATAGTGTTTTGCCAATTTTCTATATAAGGACCTCACATCTTCCATTTGCAAACAAAAGCCCAAAACCCTAATCCAAATAGCTCCAGCCGCCACTAACGCATTCTAAGGCCAGAAATTCATCTTCTTTCCTCCTCAATCTCTCTCAATCCGTGAAGAATTAGAAGAAGTGTTCAACTACAAAGTTGTAGCACTCGTCGAGAGCTTTCAATCCATACGGAGATGATGGGGTATGGCGCGACGTAGTGGAGGCTATGGGGGCTGGAACAGTGGCCGTTTGGCCTCGAGCTGCGTGCAAATGGTGGGGCCGAGTTCATCATGGTGGTAGGCGTGGGTGGTGGTGGCCGAGGCACTTCGAATGGCGGTAGTTTGATGAAGTTTCGTCAAGCGTGGAGGCGGTGGCACGTAACCCTAGCTAATGGAGATGAGTTTTGTTTTGTACGTGTTTTACTGGAAGGAGTGCGTTTGGGAAGAAGGCAAAGCATGCGGCCAGATCTGGTAGAGGCAGAATCAAGGGCCCAGATCTAATGAGGTTTAAAATTTGAAAAGAAATTGTAATTTATTTATATTAAAACATGTACAAACTTTAAAATAGCATAACTTCTTCATACGAGGTCCGTTTTGGACGAAACTTTTTGCGTTGCGATCGTAATGACGAGAGCTTCGAAATGAAACTGGTTTGGATGGATTTGGAGACGTTGGAAATTTGGGCTAAAGTTGGGCGTCGTCCAGTTTCAGTTCCAAACCGGAACGTCTCGGCGACAACAGAAAATCAAGGTGAGTGTTTTATAACGCTCACAACATACTGAATATCTTATGGTAGTTAAATTTGACATTATAAAGTGATATGAATTTATTTGTCGTTGTTTGATAAAAATTTAATTGTCATATAGATTGTCATGTGAATTCACCGTTGAAAAATTAAATTGACAGTAAATTGAAATTAGGATTTAATTGAAATCAAATTTCCCGATATTGATAACTATGAAATTGCCGTGAATTGTATTGACTATTGGATGATTTATTTCGATGGATGCTATTGGTTGATATTTAAATGTTTGGATGTTTATTTGCTTATATATATCATGTTATACATGCATATGACACTGTGATTGGTTTAAGTAATATATATTCATCCCTGACATGTAATTGAAATAAATAATCACTTGGCCATAGGTTAGAAAATTATATACGGACACCGGGTTGGTTAAATTAAATGATTTAAAAGTTGTTTTGAAATTATCAAGTGAATTGATTTTAAGAATAAAATCCAATTTATGGAAATTGAATTATTTTGAATTAAAGCTCGAGATGTTGGAATTTAAACTTGGTAAATGAATTTTTTTTTATTATTGAAGTTTAGATTTTTAAGAAAAAATTGAAATACGGCGAAAATTTTCGAAAGTTGATTTGTTTTAAAAGATTGGACTTTTAATCAAACTCTGAATATTTCTAAGAAAATTTATATGAAATGATATTTCAAGTTTGAGTTTGGAATTGAAAATTTATTTGAAATTGAGATTTAATTAATTTGGAATTTAATTGAAATTCAAAGAAATTTGTGGATTGGACTAAATTGAAACTATTGAATTAAATTTGAAGACAAAATTGATTTGAATAGGATTTGAACTGAAATTGATTTGGAATGTAATACTTAAATGAATTCTTGAAATCCGAATGTTAATCTAAGTTTATTGAATTGGAATTGTTCCAGAAATTAAGTAAACTACTTAATACGGATGTTTAATTTGAAGTATATTCTAATTTGAATACGAAATGGTTTTAAAGCGAATCTTATATTCTTATATAAATATATGAACTGTTTTGAAATGTGAAATATTTAAAGTTTCAAAATATATTGGAAGTGAAATTGTTTATTTTGTGGTTCAAATATGTATTTGAAATTGATAATTTGAAATGGTTTATTGAGAAGCTGAATCGAGTTGAAATTGATGATTTGAGATTTGATTAAATTTTAAATTTTGGAATTCGAGTTTATGTGAATCGTTTTGTGGAATTTGAGGCGAAAATGATTTTGAAATCGAAATGAGGTATTGAGGCGAAAATGATTTTTGAAATGAAATTGTATACTTTGAGTAGATATGATGATTTTGAAATGGATTTGATTCTGAAGCGAATATGATATTTTGATATCAATTATGAATCGATTTGAAATGTAAAAGATCCAACCGGTGTGAAAAATATAACGTAGTTATTAAAGAGACCGGGATCGGATATGGACATACTCTCTGTCGATACCGAAAACCACTTTAATAACTATATTCGTGGAGTGTTGATCCAGAATGAAGTGGATGGTTTGATGAACGTGTTGACTGAAGAAAGAGAACGATTTTGGATGACCCCTGACATGACTAAAACAGGAGCCGCGCCGGGCCATTGAGGATCGCCATCTCTAGCGGACACACTCCTTCGATACCATGTCTATTACTTTTGTGATTCGATTTGGGTGCACCCCGCGATTTGGGAGTGTTGTTTCGCGGTGTTGGGGTAGTAGCTGCTATGCCCAACATCAGTCCGGATCAGGCAACTACTAGTATCCTAGTTGGTATCGCCTCATGTACCTTGTCATACTGATTATCCTATTCGCGACCACTACGTTTTGGTTTGTACCTTTAGTATATGGATTGCCCTCTGGTGACTTCCGGTTTTGGGGAAACTACGGTCTTGTATATGCTCTTGGGAATATAAACTGTGTTAAGGGTGGAATGGGCCATGGCTTAACGCTATTTTAATACTTTTACTTTAGTGTAGACATATTATAATAGCGTATTGTACTACATAGTAGATAGTTTAACGGATCCTTGAGAGATGGAAAATCCCGTAACATCTCTTAAGTTATTGCACTCACGTTGACACTGGATAGGAGATGTCAAAACCCGTAAACATCTCTGACGCCGTCACACTCATATTTTCTTATTCGATTTGACTTACATGAGATATTTTAGTCCTGACTCGAGTGTTTTGTCTTTTCATTACGCTCGGGTCAGCCTGAGCATTTCAGATAAGGTTGAAGATCTATTCTGGAGGACGAAGACGAAGTTTGGTATTATATCATTTGTATTCTACTACAGTATTATTTTTCCGATGCATTATTGTATTATCTCTGATATGTATGTAACTCTGATTTATGATGTATAATAATAATCAAATTTATTTATTTAACAGCTTCTTGAACTGTTATTTTATTATTATATCTTGTTCCTTCCGCTGCGAGATTCTGAGTTTGTTTCTGTTCTTTCTTTTCTTTTCTTATTTAACCCCAATAACCATCTGCCTTTTTGAACGGTTTGAGTTGGACATGTGTGGATTATTGTCGACTTGAACGGTCAAAAATGGCGGGTCGTTACAACGTATATAATGTTACATATATTTTTAACCGTACGTATGTGTGTATTCCTATTCCTAACACATTAATTCCTACGCTTAGGAATTTGGAGATATTAATTTCCACATTTTAATTCATTAGAGTTATCCTTCCTACAATGGATTTCCATTATAACTTTCCATAAATTACCCAAATATCGGACTTTTACTTTGATTGAAATTACAAGAAATTATCTCTTTTTTTTAATAAACGGTGCAAACTACAAAGAACAATATCCATACTTTACACATCTCTTCCATTTGTTATATTCCTTATTATCTCAAACAAGGTATTTTTTATACATTTGTGGAATTAGATAATTTATAGAGATTACACAGAAATAGATACAATTAAATTGTACCATGCTCCTAATAAATTAAAACATAGAAATTCATATTTTAAGTGAAATTAGGGCAATCTAAACTAATACTGACATTTTACAACCTAACTATAAATCATGAATAAACTTTACAACTTTACCAACATTTAACTTTAACAAATTTAGGGACTGATTTTCAAATTTCCAAATTAGGGTGTAAATGCCATTCCTATTCTAATTACCTAACTTACAGAATATGTAGGTGAGGTTTCATCTTTCTAAGCCTACAACTCATTAGATCTTATATAGGCATAATAATTAAATAAAATTCAACGATGTAAATTTCAATATTATAAATAAATCATATAATATCCTACTCAACTTTCTAGCTTTCCAAATCTCCCAAATCCGAATTCATCCTTTTGCTTGACTCCTTTTCCTTTTCAATCCCAAATAATATGTATAACAAGGTGTATATATATACTATTAGAATTACTGATCCGAGAAGAGATTTGGGGTTAAGGAAATATAGATTTATAGTTATAGAAATTTACCTTTTCTGCAATATCGATTCGCTCCCTCTCTTCTTCTCTTTTATTTTCTGACCTTTTCCGATTTATATATATACATATAATATTTTATAATTCTTAGAAATAGCGGAGAAGGGAAATGACAAAGTTTTGCTTGCTTTAATCGAAAAATATGAGAAGAGAAGTGACTAGTTAGGCATGTATTTATAGGAGCTCGAATCAATCATATCTGTTAGATTAAAATAATTAAATCTAGCCCATTCGAACAAGGTTCAACCATAGCCGCTACTTCAGAACCGGTCAATCGCTCCCCTATAGGAGGTCAACCGTTAGTGATTAACCGGCCCAAGGAGGGGGTTGACGGTGGGGTCCCGTATTTAATGTTATTTATTTTCTATTTTCATTTTTTAATTATTTTCTTTTCGAAAAATTCAGACATTGATAACTTCTTCGTTTGAACTTCGATCACAAAACTCCAAATATGAAAGTTACGTAGAATATCACCACAAACATAATTGTGCAAGTTTCGTGGCCAAATCCTAACATTTGCTTAAATTCCATTTTGGAGCCTTATTAATTATTTATTAATTACCGTTAATTTTATGGAGTATTACAGATCTTCTGTTTCTGCTTCCTCTCAACATATTATTTATGAACACCCAAAAGGGAGGGTATTTTTATAGACTTGTGCCTGGAATTTTTTTCGGAAAGAAGGAATTCTGTCAGCTCGTTTTATTCATCGGTGATAAATGCATTTAATGACAGATTGAATCTTGACTAGTCCTAGACACAAATAGAGAAAAAATGGGACAACCTGAAGCATCCTTGGGTTGAATTGGACAAAACTACTACAGCTAGAAGGAGGGATTTAGGACCCGGTGAACGATTACAAGGACGATTTTGAGGAGTGGTGGAATACGACTGCACGAAGATTCAAAAAATTCAAAAAAAGAGTCCATTTTTAAATTCAGATAGTTGGATCAATTTTTTGGAGGTTGCATAAGAAAGGAGACTAGTAGATATACAATAGCTCCTAACCCACACTCTTAGGCATTTACTACTATCGTTATTAATTAATACTCTGATTGGATAGCCCATGACACTCGTTACTCGGTGTTTAGATGCAGTAGGCATACCTAGTAGGTAGTTTGAGCAAGCATGATGTTGGAAGGTCAATCGTGAATATGTATCGTTACAACAATGTTGTGCAGCAATGTTATGGTTTAATGGCTCATATTATGTCTATTTAGTGGTGGGAGCTTACGTTAATTTTTCGCAGCAAATCCACAAACTTGGATATCGTTAAAAAATTGAGTGATGAAAGAGTACTAGGATTTATACTATACTAGTTGGATTTGTTGCGTGGTCAGTAGTTTTAGTTTGTTTTTTGAATGTATTTGAATTTAAAAATGTATTGGTTTATTTTAATGAAATTGCACATTTTATTTCTTATTATTTGCAATAATTAAACACATATTACATCATAAAAATAATAATTAATTAAATATAAATTAATTAAAAATAATATTTCAAATACTCCGCTCAGATACCTCTTTCGCATCACCAAAAACAGTCCCCTTTTGTCCAACTTCCGCACTCAAATACCTCGCTTAAACGTCCCGCTCGAATGGTCTGCTCACTTCTCAAAGAATGGACCCTAAGCAAGTAAACAAGTTTAGCTGCGTTATTAGTAATACAAAAGGATTTTCTCCACTCTTTCCTTATGAGTTAGATTTGAGAATAAATTCTCCTCTTTCTAATAGATTAGTATCAGAATCAAAAAAACATTATGGGCCTTTTTTATCTTTATTGTTTTTCTCACAAAATAAGATTATAATTTATGAAGTACGAAGCATTAAAAAGGAAAAAAAAGTAAGGATTTGCAAAGTATAATGGAAATGAAAAATAAAACATTCACGAGTTTGCAAAAGAAAGACCATTGCACACATATTTTAATGACTGGTAGCTTCAATGAAGTAACATTATGTCATATTCACTTAAAATGCATTTCAAAAGACATATGGAATTATACTAAGGATGCGTTCACGGACAACTTGGGCTAGAGGTTAAAGCGTTCGCGGATAAATTTTTTGATTAGAGGTTGGTTAGAGGTTGGGTTGGATGTAAAAAATGTTGAGTAATTTGGAAATAGTGATTTATTTTGTAATAATTAAATAATAATTTTAATTATTATTTAATTATTAATTATTAACTAACTTAATATTTTAGAATTCATAATGCAAATTCAAATTCAACATCCACTTCAAATTCTAATACATTTTCTAATACAAACTTACTACTACTCATCAAACAAAAAATAAAAATACAAAAACAAATAACACAAATTCAACGACGCTCTCATAATATCCTCAATTTTGTTTCGATCCACTCACATGCTGAATCATTTGTATCCAACAATAACAATCCTCTTTAGAAATTCCTGCCGATATATAAATTTTCTAATCTCTATAATGTTATATTGGCCCAAGTGCATGCACCGATCTCGACAGACCATAGCATCTGCCAACTTACGATCTCCATGCTGAGGAATTTCATTGCCTCCATAAGAACTTGACGACTTGAACATCGTTCTTCTTTCCATCTTTCCACCATCTTCTAAACATCGTCATAAAATATATGTTGTGTGGGTCTTTGGTTAGCATGAGCAGTGGAATGAACGCTGAAAGAATGACGCATTGAAGAAGGATTTTTCACATCAACATCGAAATTTGGATCAGGTTAAATTCTTTGCGATTAGTGTCGTGCTTGTTTTTTGGCAACCGCTGCATCCAGCACCTGAGTCCTTTTCTTGAACTAGTTAAATTTATAAGCAGTTTTCTTATAAATTCACTTTTTCCTTTTTTTGAGTTGTGGAGAATTCTTCAATGAAAATTTTTGTGAACAACTTGGACAACTCAGGATTCTAGGAAGAATACTGTTTTTTGCTAGAAGAAGCCATTTGAAAAGATTCGTTAAAATGAAGAGGTGTGATGTTTAAAACAAGAAGGAAGGAATTTAAGGACGTAAAAGTTTATGTCCGACTTATCTTAGATATATCGGACATAAATATTACACCTACAATTTCCTCTCCAATTCCAAGCGGTGGAACACGTGGAGAGAAATGGCTAACTAAATTTACACCCGACATATATAAGATAAGTCGGACATATATTCGCTTCTGCTTTTCCCAAGTGAAGCCGCTTGTCCATGAATGCATTGTAAATCAAGAATATTTTTAGTGCCTATTTAAAGTAGACATTTACTTTCTCTTTTCGTATAAATTTCACGTTTCCTTCACTCTTCTCCATGTCATCCTCCACAACTTCCTAAAAACTTTGATCTACCCCATGACTTCATCAATTTCCCACGCGACTTCTTCAGATCTTCCTCTGGCAGCCACCTTGCTTCTTTCCATATCCCTACCCTTGTTTACTGAGAGCCTCCTTACCTATTTTCTTAATCAATCAACCCATTGATGCCAAAGAACTTCCTCCAAGACCTCTGGATCCATCTAAACATAAAATCTGTAATAGACAATATGCATATTTTACTGAGATTGAACAGTGAGGATGATTTTATAAAATTGTGGCTTCATGAAAATTTATAGTGTTAGGGGTATAGCCTAAGGGGACATTTACATAATTTATTGTAAATTATTAACTTTATAGTAAAATCTTGTTCAAAATAAATTAACTGGTATTATGAAATAATTATTAAAGTTTATTTGGTTTGTTTGATTGACATTAGTATTTCGTGAAGTGTGTATATAAAAGTTATATATGCGTGTATCGATATACGATATCGATAAGTATTTAAGTTTGGTTTAAATAAATTAATTACCAAGTTAGTTGTTAAAGGCCCAAAAAGCCTCATGTAATGGCCGAGCATAGGAGCTTAGGGGAGGTGATTTAAGTGTTCAAATATTGATTTGAAATGATAAACAAAGACCGAGTAAAGATAAGAGAAAAATGTCCACTTTTTCCTCTACTTAGATGTATTCTTAAACACCTCATTCTCATGGATTTTGACATTCGACCGCAAGTATCAAGAATAATAGCCATCCATTTCCAAAACAATATGCAATAAAAAATCAATTAAATTAAAAGGTGGTGTTCGTCTTTGGATTGTTGCAATTTCTGAAGGTGATTCGATCAGATCTAATAGTTGATTCTTTATTCAGGGCATTTCATAGGCTACATCTTAAGGTAATCTTTTCAATTTCATTATCATCTATAAACATAATTTGAATTTATATGTGCCTGTGTTGCCTAATTTAATTTGTATGTTTAATTGTTTAAATAAAAAACCATGAAAACTTCATTATAATACATGTATCATTTTCGACCATGTTTTAAATAATTAAATGTTTATTTAATACTGATTTAATTAGCTCTGATAATTTTATAATATGGCAAATGTCACTACACATTCATGTAAAATGAAAATATTATATATGTATGTAATATTAATTTCTTCAAAAATATTTTACAAATATAAATATACTTTTGGATTTTATAATAATTATATATTTTAAAATATTTTTAATACATTAATGTATATATTATAATTTTAAAAAATTAAATCAAATTTGTATGGATTTGATATAAAAAATTATTCTAAAACCTTTTTAGCCCGAAAAAACAAATTATACATATACTTACTATTTGATAATATATGTATATATAACTGTGGTTTAAATTAAAATATAAAATATATATATATGTACATTTTGAATTTAATTGTAAAAAAATTGTATACAAATTATTTGAAATTTTAATTTACAATTTAAAATAGATATTTACTTAAACCTACATCTGATTTTGAAATTTTAATCGAACAAGATTTTTATGATACTAAGCAAAATATTTTGAATTGGTCAAAACTATTTAAACAAAAGTTTATAGTTATTATCTTATATATATATATATATATATAATTTTAAGAATAAAATAATTGACAACAAAGGCATATATAAATGGACAAATGTGTCTATTGTGATGTAAATCCTAGCACCTACAAATGTACACATTAACCATGTACATTATTTAATATTGCATGTGTAGTACAAATATGAGTATATTCAGATATACTCTAATTTAAATTCTGATTAAATCCATTATTTAGTTAGAGTAATAAATTAAACAAAATAAGATTTTATTTAAATTATATATTAGATCTGATCTAAAATCATTTAGACTTCAGGCCTAACAATGATCTAAAATAAAAAAATGGAAATTCACGCATTGAGCTGCGACCCAACCTAGTTCCTTTAATAGTACTAGAGCCTAATAGCCTATACGGTCCAAATTAACAGTATTAGGACTAGCTTATTAAAGTTACTCATTTAGTAGAGCGTCTAGAAAGATAGCGTCTATATTAGATTTGGTAATCAAGCACTCTACCCTACCTAGCTGGCTATTGGCCTGATTTAAAGGCTGATGTAAGCATAAAGATTATCCCCAATATAAAGGCCCGAATTTATTTTGGGTCTTGGGCTAATTCTCAAAATCTATTTTGAAAATTTGATAAAATATTTTAAATTTAAAAGTTAAGTTTAAAATATAAATAAATTTTCATAAATATTTTAAAATATTTTCAAAACTTTTTTTGAAAATTAATGAATTATTTTTGAAATTTTATTTTAAATAATGAGATTAATTAGAAAATAATTAATTAAAATTTGATTAATTAGACTAAAACATGTATAATGATATACGTATATTTATCTTAAAATGTCTAAGGTTGATAATAATAAATTTTCAAAATTAATTTTATTTTAATTAAAATTGTTTTAAGTAATTATAATTAAATGTTAATTGATATACATGTATAATGATATATGCATATGTAATTACTATAAATGTTATAGTCAATATCCAATTTTAAATGTTTAGAATGAATAAAATATCAATTATTTAAAACGTTAATTGAATAAATAAATAATTAAATTAATTAAGTATGCTTTAACTAATAAAATTAAAATTAAAGTATATATGATTTAATTAAATAAAGTGGAACTATAAGAAACCCATATAAGGTTAGGGAATATATACGTACTTATAGTATGCATACCATAATTTCAGATATGTCTGACACTTGAATCAAGAGGGTATCTCATGAGAAATATATTGATCCATAAATTGATATCACTCAAATAAATATATTAAAGATTATGAATCTTTAATATAAATGTTCTACTTTATCATTTATGTATTAATAGATTACTTGCATAATCTTTATTTATTGATCTTTCCTCAAGCTATAGATGTTATATGTAGTACAATTAATATATTAACTTGATGAGATAAGATACATGCACGTATTTGTTGAGCTTTCCTCACGGTACATGCATTGTACTTAGGTGGTTAAGAAATGGTCAGTAGGAATGAATAATCTCTCTTGATTTGCTACACTTTCCTCAAGGTTAATTTGAGATTAGGGCAATGACCACATGTTGGGAGTTGTATATGATATAACCAATAAGGTGTTATCCATTTCATGCGAAACTAAGACCTATCGAGCTACCTCGACGTTGGAATCCCAAAGCAAGTGAGTCATAACACTCACTAGAGGATTTAAAAGACTTCCATACTTCTTTTCGGGTTTCGAGAAATACAAAAATCTAGTGGGAGCTTATTATTAAAATAAAATAGAAAAATTTAACCTTACCGAAGGAACCGGGCTAGTCGAAAGTGGGTTAAATAAGTGGATTTCAAAAAATAAAATCCATTTTTATTTTAGTTGAATCTATGAAATCTAAATGGATTTAGATTCAATCCAGAATATTTAAATAAAATTTTCATTTTATTTAAGATGTTTAAAAAGTGTTTTTTTTAAGTTTTAGCTTACAGGTGTATCAAGTACATTTATGTGAAATGCACATGTTATAGATAAAAAGTGTACATAGATAATGTGATTGCGTTGGGATTTACATCGCAACGGACTCATTTTTTCTTTACATATGCCTTTGTTGTGACACCCGCACCTCTAGGCACCCCGAAATCGGACATGACTTGAAGCACGGGTGGTCGAGTGAAATAAAAATCCATAATGTAGCATAGAGACTAAGGCAACATCATAAAATGATTAAAATATTACAGCGGAAGAAAACTTTCACTAATTATAAATTAATAGCAAAACAGCTTCATTAAAAACAACATTATCCCAAATTTATTTCTGAAACCAAAAGTACCAAGTAGTCCCCACAAAAACATAAAACATAACAAAGTTCACCATATAGGTCCCCACATATAGAGTAAAGTACGGAAAAGAGAAACGAAGTACATGAAACAAAAGAAACAAAAGTTGAAGATAACAACTGCTCCAATGACCCTCCAAGTTGCAAAGAACTGCAACCTAGACTTGCCCTCCTATGAATTGGGGAAAATAGGAAAAATAGGAATATATTAGACATAAAGTCTGGTGAATGAGAAATAAAATTAAGCAGAAAGAATAAAATAGTTTAATTCCAAGTCTTCCCCGGATATCGCAGAGGGTGAATAATATAATGCAGTGAATCCTTCTTAGATACAGTTCCTAGAAGCCAAAGTCTGTAGTCACTCTAGGGAATTCAACCATGCAGTAATACTAAACGTCAATCGGCGTGTCAGACCTGCTGTCCTTACCTATCCACGTGCTACAGCGTGAAAGTTATGCTCTTCACCCGTGCACTGTAACTAAATGTCTCTTACGTTTGATCGGCGCCAACTCAAACAACCTCGCAGGACCCCAAAGTTGCGCTCAGGCTCCGCCAAACTGGACTCCTATCCTCCTATCTCCTTGGTCACCAACATGGACTTGCCCTATCCAAAGTGTCGGTCCTTCGAAAGAGCGCCCGTAGCTGGGTCGGCTGCGCAAAATCCTCTAACGATCTGCCTAAAGAAGCCTATGTCGGAGCACACTTGTCATGTTCCGTCCGCGTCGATCTGCCTAAAGAAGACTACGATTGCGGATGCTATCTATCCTACGTACTAGCAACCTATGAAAGGTAACAAACATCCTTGTGAACCTACTTGCCCGCTCCTAGTACGTACAGCCAAAACTATATTTTGGTCTTAACTGCATGAAACACCTATCCAGACTTTTACAACGTCTGCCTGCGAAATCGCTTCCAAATTAATTAATTTTACCGTTAAAGTTTACCTACTGTTTATTTCCATTAATCTGCTTCGGGCCATTTTTACATCCGATTTGGTTAGTTCACAATTTCCCTTTTTCTTACATAAATGGTATTTCAATTTCACGTCCGTTCAGTCTCTATGGTTTGTCTATAATTTTTATGTCATCTTGTTACAGATTTACACTAGCCTTTAGGGTCCATTTAATTTACATTTTTTTCCACCCTAAGTTACATTCTCCTTTTAGAGATTTAATCTGTACAAAAGTTTTATCCAATAGCCACAAAATATTTAAAAACACAAAATTCCACTTTTACATTTTTAGGTCACATATGAAACAAACAATTACGCAAATTAGACCTCCCAATTTTGTTCCAAAACCATATTCAAAATTATATAATTATATCAATCAAAACCATAATTTTTTTCAAGTAACATATTCTTAATTTATTCAACTAACATGTTTTACCATTAGAAATTGCATATCAATTTAATTAAACCAATCTTATTTACGCCATGAAGCGTGAATAACAATTTGTTTGTTCCAAATTTCAACCCAAATATGAATTGGAATTGAGAAGTGGAAGAAGTAGAATATGCAATAATTTACATAAATTTCAATCTTATTTATGTCATAGAACGTGAATAGACAATTTATATGTCCATATTTTAAACCAAACATGAATTAGATTTGAGAAGTGGAAGAAGAAGAAGTTGCAATAATTTCCATCTATTCTCAATTAATAACATAAATTAATTCATATTAATGTGCCAGAAAAGAACTGAAATTGAACTACTTTATTTTTCTATTTCATATTAATTCCCACTCACGTGGCACTTGAGCTTGCATAAATTTGAAAAAAGCTTTGCTTTAATCTTTCTCCCTTTGATTCTTCTAAATTCCCCATATTGCTTGAATATATATAGATAATTTAATTTGGTAGAGATTTGTTTATTTATTAGAGAAAAGGAGGAAGAATAATACACACTAATTTTACTGTAGAATTATGGCGACGGCTGAATAAGAGATTAGGTTTAGGTTAGATGGTTTATTTATAGATTGTTTGAGTAAATATAATCCATTAAATTATTTTAGATTAAATATGGTTCTTTCATACACTAAATGGTTATCCATTCTAGTCCATACACATCAGTTAACCAATAAAATTTAGCCATCTCATCCTATTACATCACTGGAGCGAATGGGAAGCCGCCACATGTCAGAAACAACGCTGAAATACGTAGGAAATGCGTTGGAAATGAACCAGCTAAAAAACATCGCTCTAGATTTTGGGCGACAACGGGACTTGATCCCTGGTCACTAAGGAAGTCAACATGCGTCTTTACTACTATACCAAATGCGCTTTTAAATTTCTTTTTTTAATTATATTTCCCATAAAATATCGGGGTGTTACATTCCCCCCAAAAGGATTTCGTCCCTGAAATCTCCAAAGACGGAAGAACGTAATTTACAACCAGCATCCAATAACTACATCCATCTACTAACTATCATCCATTTCTACCATAGTCCTTATTTTTAACTAATGCAATTTATGATTTATGCAAAGTGAAATGCATATGAACTTACCTAATGCGAAAAGGTAGTCGGTCTACTAATTCAGTTGACCTCCTGTAATGCAAGTATGCTTATGCCATGCAACCAAATGTATGCAATTACCCTAGTATAATTGATAATTCTATATGTATGTTTCAATCATTCACCCAAATGCACCATCCATATGCAACATCCATTTATATATACACACACATATATATTCAACCATGTGCAAATGCAATAGATAACAGACACGCATATGCAGGTGTGTGTACCTAGTTGGCCTATTATCCTAATAAATATCTATCTAGTGCATGCAATGCATCCATTTGCAAACAATTTCATCCATCAAACATAACATGCCCTAATAACATGTTTACAACCAAACTACCATCCATAGGTTTCACCTAAAGATTATCGAAAAGACCGTAACTAAGGAAAGATCAAAGATCAAAGATAGGATATTTGAAGTGTACCTTCAAATAGAAAAGGATAAGAAGTTCGAATTCTCTCCTCAGATTCCCATATGCACTCCTTGGGGTCATCTCCCCAGTAAACCTTCACTAGACGAACTTCCTTGTTGCGTAATCTCTTGATGCCGTGTTCCAATATACGAGTGGATGTACGACGCACAAGTGATTCGCGCTCTATCTCCACTTCCCTTAGCTGATCGGGTTCTACTACTACTACGGAATCATGCACACACTTCCTCAGATGCGGGAAAGACATCATGAATGCCTTCCAACTTATCTGGAAGATCAACTCTGTATGCCACCTTTCCAATCTGTGCGGTAATAGGGAAGGGTCCTACAAATCTCGGTGCCAACTTACCCACTGAGCCAAATCTCATAACGTTTCTCAAAGGAGAAACCTTGACAAAAACTATATCTCCAACCTTAAAATCCAAATCTGAACATCTTCTGTCGACCTATGACTTTTGTCTATCTTGTGCAGTCTTCAACCTCTTGCGAATCAAATCCACCTTCTCGGAAGTTTACCTCACCAAGTCTAGTCCAAGCAAGATCCTATCGGTGGTATCCCACCAACAGGCTGGTGATCTACATGGTCTGCCATAGAGGACCTCGAACGGTGCCATCCCAATGCTTGCTTGATAACTATTATTATACACGAACTCCACCAAAGGTAGATGGTCTTCCCAAGAGCCTCCGAAGTCAATGATGCACAATCTGAGCAAATCTTCCGAAACCCTATTTACCCTCTCAGTCTGTCCATCTGTCTGAGGGTGATATGCCGTGCTCAGATTCAATTCTGTTCCAAAGGCTTGCTGAAGACTCCTCCAAAACTCGCTGGTGAATAATGGATCTCTATCGCTCACAATGCGGGTGGGAACTCCATGAAGCCAAACTATCTCCCTTGCATAAAGAGTCACCAAAGAAGTTGTCGTCCTATTACTCTTAATGGGTATAAAATGAGCGCTCTTCGTCAATCTATCCACAATGCCCCCAAATGCTCATGTTCCCTCTCTGTGACCTTGGTAATCCATCCACGAAGTCCATAGAGATGCTCTCCCATTTCCATAATGGAATATCCAATGGCTGCAACAGTCCTCCAGGCTTGTTCTGTTCCACCTTTACCCTTTGGCAAGTGATGCACTTCTATACATACTCCGCCACCCGCTTCTTCATTCTGGGCCAATAGAATATCCTCTTCATATCCTGGTACATCTTATCACCACCAAGGTGCACTGTCATCCTAGAATGATGAGACTCGGCCAACACCGCATCTACTAAATCCTCACTACGGAGAACGTAGACTCTACCATCCCTTCTAAGCCATCCCCCAGTGTCTATGGTATAGCGCCTAAGATGTGCTGATGACTCTCCTCTACCAAGCTTATCTAAAATGTCCTTTAACTCTTCGTCCTTACCTTGCCTTGCTCCAATCTGCTCCATTAAAGTAGGCTGGACGTCAAGGGCTGCTATCTCTCCCGAAGCTAAATCTGATGGAGGTCTATAATCAAAGGTAGCAATGTACTCCAAATGCTTCCATTCCAAAAACAGAGGACTTAAAACCACTTTGCGTCTACTCAACGCATCTGCCACTACATTACACTTGCCAGGGGTATAGGAAATCTCAAAGTCATAAGAGGCTAAAAACTCCATCCATCTTTGCTGTCTCAAATTCAAGCCTTTCTGAGAGAATAGATACTTCAAAGACTTATGATCCATGAAAAGCTCAAATCTTTTTCCTAAGAGATAGTGCCTCTAAGACTTGAGAGCAAAAACTATAGCTGCCAATTCAAGATCATGCGTCGGGTAGTTCTTCTCATGCACTTTCAACTGACTACTCGCATAGCACACTACCCTATAATCTTGCATCAGTAATGCACCTAGCCCCGTACCACAAGCATCTGTATAAACTGAGAAAGGCTTAGTTTCATCCGGTAATACCAATACGGGCGCGGTAGTCAGAGCTTCCTTCAATCGACCAAAGGCATCCTCACACTTGGCATCCCAAATAAAAGCTGAGTTCTTCTTGGTAAGGTGGGTAAGTGGAGCTGATATCCTAGCGAAGTCCTTAATGAACTTCCTATAGTAGCTTGCAAGACCAAGGAAACTCCTTATGTCCGTGGAATTCTTAAGGGTCTGCCAATCCTGTACGGCTGCCACTTTCACCGGATCTACTGCAAGTCCATCCTCCAAAACGATGTGTCCCAAAAAGCGAACCTCATCCCTCCAAAAGTGGCACTTGGAGAACTTCGCCAACTTATGTGCTCGTAGGATCCTAAGCACTTTTTCCAAGTGAACAGTATGCTCCTCCTTGCTTCGCGAATAAACCAAAATGTCGTCGACGAATACCACCACAAACTTGTTCAACGATTCGCGAAATACTCAACTCATCGGGTCCATAAAATATGCCGAAGCATTGGTTAGCCTAAATGGCATGACTTAGCACTTAAATAACCCATCCAGAGTCCTAACCGCAGTCTTCTCTATGCTATCCTCCGCCACACTCAACTGACGAAATCCCATGGCCAAATCGAGCTGTGAAAATACCTTGGCTCCTACTAGCTGGTCGAAGAGATCGTCTATATGGGAAGAGGATAACGATTCTTCTTCGTCAGCTTATTTAGCTCCCTATAATCCACGCAAATCCCGAGAGAGCCATTCACCGTAGTGGAAAAGACGACGAGTGTGCCCCACTCAGAAATGCTCCTACGAATGAAGCCCTTCTTCAAACGCTCTCTAGTCTGCTTGCTCAACTCACGACGTTCCTTAGGAGTCATATGCCTTACCGGTAAAGCAACCGGTTTGGCATTATCGACAAGCAACCGGTCCATTTAATTTACATTTTTTTCACCCTAATTTATGTTCTCCTTTTAGAGATTTAATCTGTACAAAAATTTTATCCAATAGCCACAAACCATTTAATTACACAAAATTCCACTTTTACATTTCTAGGCCACATATGAAACAAACAATTATGCCAATTAGACTTCCCAATTTTATTCCAAAACCATATTCAAAATTATGTAATTATATCAATCAAAACTATAATTTTATTCAAGTAACATATTTTGAATTTATTCAACTAACCTTTTCTACCATTAGAAATTGAATAACAATTCTAATTCAATTTAATTAAACTAATCTTATTTACGCCATGAAACGTGAATAATAATTTGTTGTTCCAAATTTCAACCCAAACATGAATTAGAATTGAGAAGTGGAAGAAGAAGAAGATATAATAATTTACATAAATTTCAATCTTATTTATGCAATAAAACATGAATAGATAATTTATATGTCTCATATTTTAAACCAAACATGAATTAGATTTGAGAAGTGGAAGAAGAAGAAGAAGTTGTAATAATTTACATCTATTCTCAATTAATAACAGAAATTAATTCATATTAACGTGCCAGAAAAGAACTAAAATTGAACTACTTTATTTTTCTATTTCATATTAATTCCCACTCACCTGGCAATTGAGCTTGCATAAATTTGAAAAAAGCTTTGCTTTAATCTTTCTCCCTTTGATTCTTCTAAATTCCCCAAATTGCTTGAATATATATAGATAATTTAATTTGGTAGTGATTGTTTATTTAGTAGAGAAAAGGAGGAAGAATAATACACACTAATTTTACTGTAGAATTATGGCGACGGTTGAATAAGAAATCAGGTTTAGGTTAGATGGTTTATTTATAGATTGTTTGAGTGAATATAATCCATTAGATTATTTTAGTTTAAATCTGGTTCTTTCATACACTTAATGGTTATCCATTCTAGCCCATACACATCACTCAACCAATAAAATTTAGCCCTCTCATCCTATTACATCACTGGAGTGAATGAGAAGCCGCCATATGTCAGAAACAACGCTGAAATACGTAGGAAAATCGTCGGAAATGAACCAGCTAAAAAACATCGCTCCAGATTTTCGGCGACAACTGGACTTGATCCCTAGTCACTAAGGAAGTCAACATGCGTCTTTACCACTGTACCAAATGCGCTTTTAATTTCTTTTTTAATTTTATTTCCCATAAAATATAAGGGTGTTACATTTGTAGTCCAAGATTTTGATTTAAAATTATTTATATATAATAAATGTGTAGAAGTGTATATATAACAAATTTGACAATATTTGTATGATTTGAAACCAAAAATTAGCAATAGTGGATTTGATTTCAACTAATGAAAGATTTGATATCAAATATTACATTATTACACAAGATCCATATTTTGTTTTGAATTAAAGCAATACGTGTGTGTGTCCATATATTTGGATATTCCAATTAATGCTTTGATTTAAAATAACATATATATACACACACACACTACATATTTATAATATATAAATATATATTTAAATATGTTAGAATTTAAATTTAACATTTATATCAACCTTTTATTTGTGTAAGAAACTTAAGTTTACATAATACTTTAAATTTAGGAAGGAGACAAAAGTTTTAGAATTTACACAAAAGTCCATCCATGAATTTTAGATCAAAGCCTTTTATTTATATAAACAATATCTAAAACAGTCATATTAAAAATACCAATTATATAACATAAGAAATTAATTTAATTAAAAACTAAAATGTAAAAATCAGTAGAATTGTGAATGTAAACATTATAAAGCTACAAAATAGATGTCAATCTAAATTTGCCCTTTTTTCATTAACAAAATTTCAAAAAAAAAAAAAAAGAATTCGACAATTTAGGCATATGTAAATTCTTGATAATAACATTCAAATCTAGATAATACAGAGAGCAATAAAAAGTTAACAAAGGAGAAAGATTCTAAATCATATCAATTATGATGAACATATTTTGAAAAGAGATGAAGAACAAAAGTAGATCAGAAATTAACAGAGACGAACGTAAAAAGGTTTGAACTACTTATTGCAAGATGAACCATTAAAACACCAGATGAATCATATGGAATATAAACATATGAATAACATAAAATTAAATCAGATAATTACCTTGATATGTTGCCAAAATATCCCACCATGAATGATGAATCTAAAGTTCCTATATTCTTTAATCAACCTCTATATGTTACAATGATCAAGAGGTATAAACCAACTTTTGTTTTTGATGTTATTTAGGTTTTGTTATGGGAATTTTATCCATGGAACGCATTATAGCATTTGTCCATTAGAGGATGAAAGAGGAGATGTAAAACCAAATGGTTGAATAAAATAATGAAGGTAATGAATTTTCAGTTAAGGGTAGAGATCATATCACTTCCGTTTTTCACCCCTTACCTCTTCAAATCTAATTTGAGTCCCCTCCTTTTTCTATCTTTCGTTCGAGAATGCAAGGTAATAATGGACCTAAAAATTCCCCAATTCGATTAGTATTTATTCCATTAAATGATTTACCGATATCGCATACCGATATGCTTATGCATAACTTTTTTTATATACGCATTTCATTAAACACTAATAGCATTCAAAATTTAAATATAATTTCATAATTAATATTTCATAAATATTAATTGACTTAATAAATTTACAATGTTTATAAATTAATTTAAATGTGTAGTTTATTCGGAGTATTCATCATTATGGTTGCGCAGCTCAAATGAGTAAACTCAATCAGCAATTAATATCGAATAATTTGAATATTAATGTTCACACATCACCTTAGCTAGTGGTATGGCATTTTGGTTGAATTTATCATTTACACGTCTTTTTTATAAAATTCAATTTTACTTATTGCAATCGGTACCTAGTAGTAATAATTGTTTACATTAATTCTCTAAGTCAACATTGTATCACATTAGGACTTATGGAATTTTGTTTCGGTAAAAATTTCAATATTGTCCACAATCAACTTAGTTAGTTTAACCTCCCCCCCCAATAATTTATAGGACAATTAATTAATAAACAGTAATTTCGAAAATTTAGTTTTCACAAACATTAGAGTTTGATTATGAAACCTACACCGTTGGGTTTGTGGTGATTTTTTGATCGATTTTCATATATAAAGTTTTCCAATTGGAGTTTAAATGAAAATGTTATTAACGTTTGAAGTTTTGGAGTCAGATATAATTATTTATATAATTAAGGTAATAAATATAATTAACTGACCTTAATTACCATTAGTTAGATTTAACTGATAATTAACGTTATTTAAACAATAAGCAAGATTAGGGTGGAAAGAAATTATATCGATCGGATTGACAAGGAATTAAATAAACAAATAAACAACGCACAGAGTAATTTACGAAATAAAGGCCGACTGGTTGACCCCAATTGATGGTCGGTCGACCGCTAGCGGTTAGCCAGTAAAGGATAGTAGTCGACCTGTTGTGTTAATTCAAGAATTAGACGTAGCTGAATGGTCGAGGTTTAAAATAATTTAATCTAATGGCTGGAATTTATTCGAAACCCTATAAATATGAGCCCAACCCCTCACTTCTCTTCTCATAGTTTTTGAGCAACGCCGAAGCTCTGCTATTTTATCTTCTCCACAAATTCTTAATTCTTAAAAATAATTATAGCTTATATGTATATACAAGTGGAGAATAGTAGAGGATGATTAAAAGAAGAATAGGATCGAATCAAATCGCCAAAGCAAAGGTAAATTGTAAATCTGAATCTAAAATGTAAATTAAATCCAAATAACTTTTCTAATCCATATGTCTGATAAATATGTGTACGATTGTGGTGTATATATCCAAAAAGGGAGAAAAGGGTGGACTGGAATAACAGGGTTTGGATTGGAGTTATAGGTTAAAATTGGAGATAATGATAGGAAGAAAACCTAAAAAAGGTGAGTGACAAGTTACATATTTTTATATATAACTGAATTTATTTCTTTGTGAATCAATCCTTATATACCTAAAATGTAAATTAGAATTGTAGGTTAAAATTGTATAAGTGGATGAATATATAAATCCTGCCTATATATTATATAATTGAAAACTTGAATTGTATATTGCATGTATGTAAATCTGAAAAATGTTGGGTAGTAGGCCCTAAATTTAGAATTGGGTATCAATAGTCCCTGAGACTTAAAAAATTATGTGATAGTTCTAGATTTGTAGAATTAAATAACTTTTGCAAGTGAGTGTAGGATAAGTTATCTATAGAATTAAGCGACCAAGTAAAAATAAAAAGACAACATGCAAAGGAAGGCAATTAGCATAAACTAGTGTTATGTGTGAAATGTATAATTTACCAGTCAGCAGAACGTTGTTCTGATCCCCCTTCCCATTACAACCCACATGATAGCTTAGAGGGACATGCATTGGTGTAAGGTGGGAACCATGAAAGATCAGGTTTCCTTATGCATGCTCGGCACTAACAAGACACTAGATATTGGAAGTGTCAATTTTGGATGGTAACTATATGTTTTATTATACTTTGCTATTACATGGTGCGATATATCGATAGTGCTCAGATATCCATTTATTTGAAAATTTAGGAAACGCTGAGTGAACATATTTGTATTTTGCATATAAAAATAATATATTATATGCCAAATCTAATAAATTCCAACTATAGAGTGGTTGCGTCCATACACTGAAAGATGGACGAGTCGATTATGAGTCGGAACAATGGACAAAGTTGAAGATGTACACCTACCCCGATTACCCCATAGGAAATAGGCTATATGGAAAACTATAAGATGCGAACTTGTTTTAAAACTCTTTCTTCTCCATTTTTCCTCCACTTTATTCGCCGATAACTTCCTCTATTTTATACTAAATCAAAATTTTCTTATAATTGATTCATATGAAATTTCAGTAGCTACAACTTTCTCTTTTAACACTTTTTCTAATTTCAAGCTTAGGTATGTCAAAATCTCATTTCTTGGCAGTGTACTTTTAAACTTAGAAATTCAAGTCCAAAAATAGCTCTCCTTCTTTTGACCATATCTACTTCAAACGGAAACTGATTTGAGCGGTTATTTTTTTCAGTTTGTAGAAAAAAGAATTTTCTAAAACTTTTCTTTTAATCACTTTATCAAAATCTAAGGGTAATATGTCCAAATATCACGTGGAAAATGACATATTTTTGGAATGATTTTTGTGCATCTAAGACATTTCAGGTTTTAAAGATTTTCGGTGAGTAAAACTATCTCATTTTTAGAAAGAACTAACTTTATTTCGTAGATTAAATGTTGTGGAAATCCATAGTCCATGTTGTTAAAATATCAAGCTATGATAATGATATACGTTTGTGATTTGTGGTTAGCATAGTTTGGATGTTAAACATCATGTTTAGATATTTAAAATGGTATGTTTGGTTGAAAGAATGTGATGTTGGTGTATGGTATGTTGATGGTTTGGTTGTGATCAAAACTAGTGTATGTTGTGTAAGAATTACAAAGTTCACACCTTTGTATGTTGCGACGGACGTGAGATCCGATTTGGAATAAAAACTAAGTTTTCTAGTTTTAAATTTTGGAAATGGTTTCAAATTTTTTATCTTTGTTTTTAAGTTTCAAAAACTTTCAAAATTAGGTTTCCAAACTTTTAATAGCAAGGAATAAGCAAAGTATTTTGCTTAAAGTAAGATTAAGCGAACTGCGCTCATAGCGATAGTCGCTATGGACGTAGTTCGACAGAATTTTCAATTTCCGTTTTAAAATATTTTATTTTGGAATGTTTTGCAAACGTTTTATGAACTTGATTGTAACATAAAAAGAGTTAAATTTAGATAATTTAATAACTTATTTATTTAATAAATTAATTAAAAATTAATTATTACTTAATTGGTAATTAAGTAAGTGATTAAGGTTTAAGTAACATTTAAGGAAGGTTAATGCTTAAATAGTGATTAATAAAGTTTTTAATTAGTGTCTTATGAGGTTAAGAAGTAATTAAATAGTTAATTATTATTTAATTAAGTTAATATATGATTAATTATTATTTAATTAATTTTTAATTAATTAGGGTTTAACTAATAATGAATTGATTAAACCTTAACTAATATACATTAGGAAGTTAATTAGGACTTAACCAATTCATTAAGTTAATTAAAGTTTAATTATGAATTAATCTTGATTTAATTAAGATATATTTAGGGTTTAAGCTAATTGAATATACTTTAATCTTTTCAAAGCTATTTTTAAACTTAACCGGTTATGTTTTAAATCAATTTTCTTTTTAAGGTTAATTGATTTCAAATCAAAGGATCTCTCATCTGGACCACTAAGTAGCCAAATGAATTAAAGTAGTGATTATAAAATGTTGGCACGTTTTACGGGAAGTAAGTTGACTTGTGTTAGCACAAATGTTGAATATCAGTAATGTGATAAACACAAGGAAGTTAATTTCAATAAGCGGGTCATGCAAACTTAAGCATACAGAATATACTTCTATATGTACATTTTTCGCCCATAATGGATGTATCTATATTTGTAATTTGGACATCTACCTATGATTGATTGTATGTTATGTGTGAATTCCTTACATATCGGATGTAAAGCAATACCCATGATATAACTTGGATAAGTAAACCTAAATTTAATGATCCATTGTAGTCATTAAGCCTTTGTTTGGTTTTGAAAAGTTAATATTTCATTTTCTTTTAAAATGGTCTTCAAGGTTATGCTAATTGAATAAGATATTTGAAGAATGATTTGACAATTGTTTTGAATATTATATAAAGTGGTTTATGAATAATTTTGGGGTATTCATAAAACGAGTTTTAGAAATAGTTTTGAATGTTATAATTTTTTTTATAAATGGGTTTGGATGTCTATAAAGGGAATTTTTATACAAGGTTTAGAAGTTTATATAACCGGATTTGAATATTTATAAAGAGTCTCATAAATGAGTATGGAGGATGATAAATGTTTTGTAAACGGATTTGGGTTAAATCCTAAAGGATTTCATGGGTAAGGGAAATTTATAAAGGATTTTTGATGATAATTACAACAGGAATTCGAGGTTTGGGTTTCTCGAGGTTGATCTTTTAAAAAATAGTGGTATGGAACATCTGTTCCACACTTAACATCGAAGGAATAATGCTTAGAGTTATCCTATTCTCCAATTTAAATAATGTAGTTAAATCCATTTAAGTGATTTGGAAATGGAAAATCTTATAAATGTTTTGTGAATATACTTATGTAAAGGAGATAAGTATACGAATGTTGATAAATGTTTGGGAAAGGAGATTTATAAATGAAAATGGTTTAGAGGCTTAGTGATTGCTTATGGTAATTAAATCTCTAGATTTTGTTGTTGTTATTTGATAGTTAAATTACCGACTATCAAATTTGGCCTAATTTGACTTAGGAAGTATGAATGTAAAATTCGAGTTTTCGACAAGGACTCGAATACTTACTTCCAAAAGAACCGGGAATGAGTCAACCGGAAATTATGGTTGTTGGTACGGAGAGACCGGGATCAGATTTATATATCCGAAAACCATTCTGAACCAACATGTATGTTCGAGTGAAAGACATCTTAATGATGATTGAAGATGGTGCTCTTTGAAGTGCAAGGGCTATTGCTACTAATCCTTAGGGTGATTCCAAAATGGATGTAGTAAAGTTAGTGCATTCGGTTTCGTTCAGACCTAGAACGAACTGGTATGGATGAATAATGACATTGCATTAATGCATGGAGGGCAGTGTTAGCATTCCAAGATGGATTGCTATTCAGAAAGGTAAAACGTAGCCTCAAGCCTCATCAACCGAAAATGAATAAAACATGGGATATGCAGCAAGGCTATGTGGGTCGCACCGATTAGGGTATATCATCACCCTTCTAGATATATACACAATCATCAATGAATTCGTGTATGTGGGAGATCTCGATTAAAGGTTGCAAAGCGATCGGGCTGATGATATATTCGGTACTATCTAGCAAGAGGTAGGCCAGTTCTATGTTGTCAGTGGTCATTAGGTACGACCTCGGTATATTTTTCTAGAGGTGTACTATGGCGGGCGGTACTCCAGTAGCCCAGTCATTAGTTAGAACCCAATCTCCAATGCGTGCCTTACATTTTCGACTGTAGAGCCTAGTATGTTGGAATGTGAGATGCAAGCATTTCAGCTATTTTATATATTTACTTTAGACCTAGACACTTTGATAATATTACTGGATTTTGATATAATTTTTTTTGATTATTGTAAGGTAAAAACCCGTCCGATTTTATGTGCGGTGTGGTCTTACAAGACACCTGTAACGACCCGTAAATTTTAACTGTTTTAATAATGTAATTAGTTGAAATTTTGTGAAATTTTAAACGATAAAATTTTGAAATAAAAATTTGATATTTGGAATGCGTCTAATTAATCATAGCAACTGGTAAATTTTCATCAGATAATTTGGAAGTTTATTTTCTAGTGTAATTTTATTCTAATTTATATCAGTTAAAATTGATGATAATAAAATATTTTCCAAACCTGAATATTTTTACATAGAAAAATTCTAATTCATCTTCTGACTAAGACGCCATTTTTCGTTTTTCCAAATTCGGACTTCTTTAGCTCCGTCGATCTTATTTTTCTACGTTTTTGCTGCATTTTCCGCTAGTAGAAAATTCGAATTTTTATAATTCAATCATAACACTGATATCTGTATACCGTGTTGACCGTCTCATCGTACTGATATCTGCGGTATATTCAAACCTGTGTTTTGAAGTCTGGCACGCAGCGTAATCCGTGTAAACGGTGACCGTATCGGTAACCGTTGTGTTCATTGGTTTCCTATACCCTTCGTTTCCTACCGTGCAAATTAATTCCCACCAGCTAGCTGTGCAAATTAATACCCACGAGCTAGCCATTGATATTCCTAGAATTTAAATGTGACCATCACTCTTCCCTGTGCAAATTTATTACTGTTCGTTCTGTTCTGAAAAGCCAATAGAATATAAAGTTTCTATAGCTAATCTTCTTATCTTGTGTTTCCTCCTTAAGCCCCAATATAATATCTAGTTATATTTGAAAAACTGCAACTCATATTTTTAACCGAGCTCATCGTTCTCCCTATCAGCCCCGCCGACCTCCACTTCTCGCCTCCACCCACGTCAACGCAAAAAAGAAAAAAAAAACCCATGAAGCCACCATTCGGCTTTCACTTATTGGCCTACCCATTTGCTGAACGCTCTCTCTCCTCCACGAGCGAGCCACCGCCACCTGGAAGCCGGAGACAGCATCGCTTCCCTACGTGTGCCGATCCACCACCAATCTCCAAGCATCTGCCACCAATCGCGAACACTCATCTTTTGCTTTGCTGTTGTAAATTGTATATATATGATAGGCTTATATATATATATATAGTTGCTTGAATCTGGATATGTTTTGACTTGAACCTGTGCAATCTTTTTTATCCAGAGTAAGTACATATTATGTTATCATAGTTATCTTGTTTTTTATGAATATTGAAAATATTGTTTAGTTAATCATTGTTTTCTGTATATATATATATACCGATATATATAAGGTTGTATATATGTACTTTTACAGAGAAGTGGTTCTATCAAAATTTCGTTCTGTATATATATTTTGTTAGTTGATATTTTATTATATATGTTTTATACTGTTCGTATATATATAATTTATTACTTATATATGCAAGCCTATGAGTTATATAAAAAGTGTTATTTCACATATTTATATTGGTGTTGCAGTAGCTGATGTGTAAAGTCGATCTATATGTTTGGGGTTTATGAGTTGTGCTGTTAAATTTTTTGTATCATGTATTTTATTTTAAAAGTAATATATATTATATTATTTGAGTCTGTTATATTGAATGTACGTTATATGATTGATAGTGTTTTCGATATATATATATATATATATTTGATTTAGTTGTATATTAGCATCTATATGGTCTACTGTTATATATACATATCATATGTTAAATCTATTGTATATTTTGAAGCAGGTTGAAAGTTTATAACGTATACACTTTGACTTTTTACATATATGTAGTATCTATATATATAGTGTATATTTTGTAATATGTTAGTCTGTGATTATATATATTTTGTTCGTTTTTTTAGCGGTATTATATACTTGGACTAGTGTATCTATATAAGTTTTATTACAATATATATTAAGCACGTGTTATTTTATATAGTTACGTGTATGTACGTAGAAGATCTAATCTATAAAGTGTTATATATAAAGTTGTTATAGGTTCTGGCTGTTGTTTTAAAGGATGTTATATGTTAGTTTTATATGTGCTGGTTTATATATGTAGGTATAACATGTCTAGAATATTCTAGTATGCGTTAAAGGGTATTGTATTTACGGTAGTTATATAGAATGTTGCGTTAGTTTATATTTAATGTTTTAGTATAATGTATATAGGTTATATTTGTAGTACTATGCATATGTTATACTTTGATTTTAAATTTCTCAAGTACTGTTTAAGTCATATACGTATTATAATAAATTGTTATTTTGATTTTATAATAGATATTGATATTTGGATTTTTTTCTTTCTTTAGATATATATATATATATATATTATTTTAAAATATGAGTTTAATATTTTAGATATAATTTAGGGTAAGATATATATGGATACAACATTTATTTTGTTCCAATTTTGTTAGCCGAATTTGATTTGTTTCCATCGATTCCTTATTTATCAGCTTTGCTGCCAAATTCGTGCCAATCCTGCTTTGCCCTTAAATTTGTGCTTAGATTCGGAACTCATCCCTTTCTCGTCCTTCTCTAACCTCGAAAGGTGAGCAATCACTCACGATTAACGTTCTTTTATTTATTAAATTTGTTTTCAATTGAAACGACAATTGAAATATGCTGCTGCTAGTTATTTACATTGCTATATATATGCCATCATCTGTATCTGTTCACCTGTAACATCTGACACTATTATCTGTTATTTATATTGCTATATATATGCCATTTTCTGTATCTGTTCACTTGTGACATCTGACACCATTATCTGTTATTTATCACTGATGATATATGCATGTTACTGTTGTTATATTTTTATCATATCTGTTATCACTCTGCAAGTTCCCTGTTAATATAGAATTCACTATGGGTTGAAATGATACATACCTGAACGATCTGTAGAATAGGAGAAAATCGTTATGGGTTGAAATGATAAACCCAAGCAATTTTCATTTGAATTGAATTTGGGGTTACGGGTTGAAAAGATATATACCCGTATATATATTTAAATTACGGATTGAAATGATAAATATCCGTATCACTTGACCATAGGGTAGAAAATTATATACAGACACCGTTGGTCTATATATAAATATTTGAAAAATGATTTCTATGGTTTTGAAGGAAATATATGGTTTTAATAAATATTGATTTTAAAGATCTAATAAAGTTGATTTAATAAAGTCGATTCAATCAATATAAAATAATGTTTAAGTATTTATGTAAATTTATATTTTCGAATATAGAGTTTATAATGATTCAGGTTGGAAAGATAAATTTGGAATTGATTTGAAATTATATTTATTTAAGAATTTTACTTAAATAAGGTTGATTTGAAATTTATTAAATTTGAAAATTGAAAAGATATGTTTTATAACTTGAATTTGATTAAAAGTGACTTAAATGAATATTTCAAACTTATATAAATTTAAATGGGATATTTTGTTTATTTAAATTTTTAAATTGAAGTCGTATTTAGATGTATTGAAATGATTAAATAAATATCTCAGAAACTAATTGAAATGAAATTAAATGGATATATAAATGGAATTATCAAATTTAGTTTGTGAAATGTGGAATATTTAAAGCTTTGAAATATATTGAAATTTAATGGTTTATTTTGTGTTTCAAATCTGTATTTGAAATCGTTATAATTCGAAATGATTTATTGAGAAATTGAATTGAGTTGAAATTTATGAATTGAGATTGAATTAAGTTGAATTTGAAAGTTGAGTTAATTTGAATCGATTTGTGAATTTGTGGAAGCTATTTTATTTTATAAAGTATTTTTAAACTATATCTACAACTATTTATATTTCACTTCATAAATTATTTTAATATAAACTATTTTATATAAATCATTTTCAATATATATTATTTTATATTATAAACTATTTTAACTTATAACTATTTTATCATATACACTAATTTTAATATCTAAACTGTTTAAGAGGAAAGTGTTATGAATTCCAAAATGTTATGATTTCAAACTATAGTTTCAAGTGTTATGAATTTCAAGGTTTTGATTTCCAAAGTGTTTGATTTTAAAAGACTTACGATTTCGAAAGCGATATAACTTTGGAAAGTGATATGATTTTGGAAATGGATTTATTTGAAGTGAAAATGATATCGTATGGATATGGCTTTGAAATGGCAATGATATTTCGGTTTTGAAATATAAACTATTTTGAAAGTTTATTAAATGACCAATCGGTGTAATAATTACGTAGTTATTGAAGAGTCCGGGATCGGTTAGGGACATACTCTCTGTCCAAACCGAAAACCACTTTAATAACTAGTATACGCGGAGTGTGATCCAGAATGAAGTGGTTGGAATGATGACGTTGCTGGATTTGAAGAAAGAGAACGATAATGGATTGCCTTGACACTTGTGTCAAATTGGAAATGACTTAAACAGGAGTCGTGCCGGGCCAGTGAGGTTAGCTACCTCTAGTGGACACGCTTCTTCGTAAACTACTCATTACTTGTTTTTGATTGGTGCGCACCCTTGAATTGGGAGTGTTGTTTCGCGGTGTTGCGATCGTTGCGGCGATGCGTTCTCACCGGTCCGGATCAGGCAAACGGTAGTTTCACTACCTTGGGTATTGCCTCATGTGCCTTGTCATACTCGTATCCCTATGTGCGACCACTACGATTTGTTTTGTGTTATACCTATGGAGCACTCCCTGATAGCCCACTAGTTTATGGTGGAGTTTACAGTGCTGTATAGACTATGACGCTTATATAAAATGTGTTAAGGGGGATAATGGTAACGCCTTAACGCTATTTTGATACTTTATATTACTAATAGGCATTATCTACTTAGCGTACACTACTACATAGTAGATAGTTTAACGGACCCTTAGAGGATGGTTATCCCAAACATCCTTTGAGTTACTTGTATGTCAGTTGTAATTTCACTTGAGTCGGATTTATTGATATAAGAATGTTAATCCTGACTCGAGTGTTTTGTGTTTTGCTTTACGCTCGGGTCAGACTGAGTGTACCAGTATTCGAGGCTCACCTTTGGAGTTGGAACTTCGCTTGGAGATCCAGCTATCTATCCAGCTTTCAGAGATTCAGTTGATTCCAGTGATATATTCTGATCTTGTATTTGACTATTGTATTTGAGACCTCTGTTGTATCTTGTTTAACTCTGTTATATATATATAGTAGCTTCATGAACTACTATTCTTTTGTTTCCGCTGCATTATTGTTTATTACTCTGTGTCTGTGATTCTGAGATTTATTTATTACTATATATGTTGAGTTTTGCCAAATTTTATTTACAATCCATTGTTTTGAATTATTCAAGTCCAGCATATGTGGATTTATTGTCGACTTGAATGGTCCAAAATAGTGGGTCGTTACAATACCCTTTGTTTGAAAAGTTTTCAAATGTAGAAATTAGTTTGGTTGTTACTTGTTATCAAGTTTTACTCACGCTGGTTTACCAGACTGACCTAGGCGTTATTGCACGTATTGCTTGGGTCAGACCGAACATGTTTTTCCTAGGTTCGGCTAGATACTTTAGAGCTGAAGAGGAGCTGGATGAGTAAGACGTATTCAAGTGTTTTTCCTTCGGCCGTATTATAGAGTCTGTATGTTTGTCAATGTGAGGACCGGTGTGACGATCCGCCTTTCATAATCCAAAAGACGAGTCGTTATGTAGAAAGAAATAGATAAAAATAAAGAGAGAACTAAACAAACAGAGAATCTCACAGCGTAACAGATAATATATATAACATAATATATATCACATAGTTACTAATTATACAATACATCAGAGTCATAATTATACAGGCACCATATTCAGACAGTCATAATGACTTGTCCATTCATTACAAGTCCAAAATACAAATACAGATACAGCGGAATATAGATAATAACTAGCTAACACTGAAGCCACCTGCTCCAGCTCCTCCAAAATGCATCGTGAGAAACCTGGATTACTTGGCTACTCATCAAAATTTGAGTATCCAAGAGTTTAGGAAAAACAGAAAAATAAACTTCGGGTCAAACATGGTCTGGTGTGAGTAAAATGGTTAAATTACTTTAAATTGTAAACCATTTGAAAATCAAGGGTATCTCGTAAGACCACGCCACACATAAACACGGATGGGTTTTTCCCTTACGATAACCAAAACACCTTTATAGAAAATCCACTGATATTATGATAATGTTTAGGGTTTTCCAAATAAAATAGAACATAGCTGGATTGCTTGCATCTCACGTTCCAACATATTTGGGCATAATAAAAAACGTACGGTGCTTATTGGAAATTGGGTTCCATATAATGACTGGGCTACTGGGGTACCGCCCGTCACAGTGCATCTCTAAATAAAATAACACTGAGTACCTCGCCGGGGTCCCCTGCTACACAAGACCGGTCTACCCATAACCTGGATAGTACCGAATAAGATTACCCCTCGGTTAGGATCAGCAACCGTACCAAGCATACACGAATTAATAGGGACTCTAGATAGGGATAACCTTACCCTAATTGGATGCGACCCACTTAGCCTTGCTGCATCTCCCCTGTTTTAGTCATTTCTGGTTGATGAGGCTTGAGGCTACGATTACCTTTCAAGAACAAATTCACTTGGAATGCTCATCGTCCTCCAATGATGATGTTCTGGAAGCATTCGTCCATACAAGTCCGTTCTGGGTTTTAATGGAACCGAAGGCAACATTTCCACTACACCCATTATTGGAATCACCCTCTGAGTTAGTGACAAATAGCCTTTGTACTCTGAAATCATCATCCTGAATCATTCCTCTGAATCTTCTCAACTCGTTCGCTTAATTATGGATCGAAGTGGTTTTCGGATATTACTGATATCTGACACCGGTTTCATCGAATCCAAGCGTTAAAATTTTAACGGCCAAGTTGTTTTTAAATAAACAATTCATATTCAGAGTGTCAACATTCACAAAGGGAAATTTTATTACATATGTTTACTTCCAATAAAACGTGTCAATGTTTTATTCTAACCATTTAAATTCGTTTGGCTACTTAATGGCACAGACAAAGAACACTTGAAATCAATATCCAAGATAAATAAAGCCAAAGCATATATCATTAACTAATTTAACGATTAATAACTAATATTAAAACAATTCACAAATCAAAATTTAATAAATGTCAATTAACTAAATCCATTTATTTTTTTAATCCAAATTACATATAAATTAAAGAGATTATAAGAACGATTCATTATTAGTTAATTAAAATTAAACAATTCACTTAATAACTAATTTATTTATTAACATAAGGTTTAACCAATTAAGAATTTAATTAATTACTCACTTTAATTATTATAATTAATTTAATTTTATATTACCGATAAATTAACAAAATTAATTTAGCTTAAAATACTAGGTGATAGGATCATAATGCAAAAAAATTCATGCTGATTGAATTTATAATGAAAGAGAAAAATGCTTTTAGGATTTAAAAGATTATTAACATAATAATTTTGTTAAATTACTTTTTCTTTTATTTTTCAAAAAAAATGCCAGCCCACGTTTTTGGCCCGCAACAACAAACATGCCCAAACCTCTTCCCCTTCACATTTTTTTTTAAAAAAACGAAGCCCGCCATGTTCGGCCCACAAAGACAACCCAGGCCTCCCTCATTTCACTACTTCTTTTCCCCTCCTCTCTCTTTTCACTGTCCAATTCGTGCACATCACCATGCACATGCACGAGCCGCCGACCACCCAACACTCGCCGCCAACCATCTCTCCATATCACCCACGACACCCTCGCCTTGCTTGCACACAAAGAAACACGAACAAACCCAGTACGAAAAAAATCAAACGCCTGATCCAAACTGGAACGACAACATATCGCCACTCAACCACCTCGCCTAGCCACCATACACAACAATTCATCGTCAAACTATGCCAAAATGTTCACCACAGCCTCCTCTTGCTTTTCCTCCCATACCGCACGTCTACATGTGCCTAACGCCGCCGTCATTCACTCGAAACCGAACCCCACCGAAAACAAGCATAAAATCCTAAATCAACTTCCACTCGATGCCACACACCACTAGAACAAGCCGCACCATTTTTCCTTGCTTCCTCATCACCCAAGCAACCTCCACAACGACGAGTCACCACGTTACCTCGGCTACTGGAATTTGCCAAAAACCCACGTTTTGATCATCTTCCTCTATCTCACTCAAAACGCGATTAAAAATCATCAAATCACTTTCAAAAATCATCATTTTCAAAAACAAACCCGTTCATATAATCAAAAGGATGAATTATGATGTTCGAAAATCGTCCATTTTTAAGTTGCTTACTGTAAATGAGCTTTTCTTCCTCTATGCTACATAATATCAAATGAAACTAATTTTAGAATAATCTACACTAAAAAACAATCAACTTTACTTTTGGAGTCATAGTCTAAAACTAACTGGATAATGTGATAATGGTTTTTAAAGTTGCAAAAGGAATTAACTTTTCAAAAAACAGAGGTGGTAAACATGTTACTGTGAGCTTTACAAGGTGTACAACATGATTTAACACACGTATATACAACATAGGTTCTTATTAGCACATGAATACTTGACATAATAAAAGAGTTCATTCAATATATAGAAGCATACATAGTTTTCTAGTAAGTAAAAGATTTAGCTTTACTCACAGGCTTTTGAAAAAAATGACACGCTGCTTTTTGAAAAAGAAGACACTGCTGCTCTTCCTCCTTGTAGCTTGAATACTTAGTTTCTACAAATTTTTAATGGCAGTTTCCTTCCTTTTTTTATATACAAGAATGTAATACGTGAATAACCAAGGCAGTGTATTTATAAAGAAGAGGGAACAAGGCTGAAGCTTTTGCTTATGAACAAGACTCTCTTTTCTATTTCTTTTTTATTCTAATTGATTTGAAAATATGTTGATTTGATTTTGATAAATTGTTGATTTGAAAATTTGAGTGATTTGATTTATTTTATGCTTGACTTGATACTTTTCATTATGATGTTCCCTTATGTATATATACATCATATAAACATATATATAGATTTTCCTATACTCTTTAGACCATATGTAAATGTTTTTGCCTACTAACACTATATTTAACAAGCTAAAGTTTGTACTACTTTGTATAAATTATTTCATAAACACTATATTTAACATACAAACATAAATAGCTACTTACAAGTATTTATCTCTTTATTATTAATATTTTATATCATAAGTTTTGTATATACGTTCATACATATAAATATTTTATCCTATATTTGAAATGTGAAGCTTATTTAATTATTTTCAAAAATTAGGATTTTAAATTTATAAATCAAAGCCTCTAGAATATACATATATATATATATATCATAAATCAGAAATTTATTATTTGACTGATAAAAATTAATATTTCAATATTTAAAATCAGTTGATTATTCTAATAACAGGTGTCAAAAATCAGGGTCGTCACATTCCTCCCCCCTTAAAAGAATTTCATCCCCGAAATTAGAAAGCAAAGAAATAATTCAACTTGTAACAATAGGTTTTATATTCATATCGTAAAGCACATATATTAGTCATATTCTAACACCATAGCAAACATATATTAGTCATATATTAGTCATATTCTAACAACCATAACAACCATAGCAAACACAACACATATCAACACTAGCTATCCCGACACCAATTCTGGATAGGCTTCCTTCACACTATCCAGAGTCTCCCAGATACGATCTCTGGGATCCTCACTCCATTGGATCTTAACCAACTTCACCACCTTATTCCGGAGTTTCTTTTCATCCTGATCAACAATATGAACCGGATGCCTGACTATGGTCAAGTTTGGTTCAATCTCCAAATCTTCATGAACTGATGGTTCTACAATCAATGATGGATCATGCGCATATTTCCTTAGATGAAATACGTGGAATACATTATGAACTCCTGCCATCTTTTCTGGTAATTCAATCTTATACGCAAGAGAACCAATCCTTTCGAGAATACGGAAAGGTCCGACGTCTCTTGGTGCTAACTTTCCAGTCTTGTCAAATCTAATTGCTCCTCTAATTGGAGAAATCTTAACAAATACCAAGTCTCCAACCGCAAATTCCAGATCCCTCCGCCTTTTATCAACATAGCTTTAAAGACAATCATGGGCTACCTTCATTCTCCTCTTAATCAGTTCGAATTTCTCAGACGCTTCCCGAATCATATTTGGACCAAGGATTAAACGATCTCTAGAATCTACCCAACAGGCTGGTGATTTGCATGGCCTTCCATAGAGAGCTTCATAGGGTGCCATACCGATGCTTGCTTGGAAACTATTATTGTACGAGAATTCCACCATATGCAGATGAACTTCCCAAGACCCACCGAAGTCCAAGATGCAGGCTCTCAACATGTCCTCCAAGATGTGGTTGACTCTCTCAGTTTGTCCGTCCGTTTGAGGGTGGTAGGCAGTGCTCAAGCTTAACTTTGTCCCCAGGGCCGTTTGCAAAGCTTCCTAAAATTTTCTGGTAAAAATCGGGTCACGATCGCTTACTATACTTATGGGAACTCCGTGCAATCTATAGATTTCCCTCATGAAAAACTTTGCCAAGGAAACTGCGGTTCTAGTTGGTTTTACCGGAATAAAGTGAGCACTCTTGGTTAACCGGTCTACAATAACCCACACTCCCTCATTCCCCTTTCTAGTTCTGGGTAAACCATCGATGAAATCCATCGATATCATCTCCCACTTCCATTTCGGAATCTCTAGAGGTTGTAACAGTCCAGTTGCCTTTTTCTGATCGCCTTTTATCTGCTGACAGCTCGCACATCTGCTAACAAAGGTAGAGATATCTTCCTTCATCCCTGGACACCAGAAAACCCTTCTCATATCCTTGTACATCTTATGCACTCCTGGATGGACACTTAACTTAGATTTGTGGCATTCTAACAAAACTTCTTGCCTCGGTCCATCCACATCTAGAACGCACAATCGTCTATCTATCCTTAAAGCGCCTCGATCATCTATCTCAAAATCTGAATACCAACCCTCCTCAACTCCTTGAATTAATTCTTCTAGAATTTTATCCTTCCTTTGATTGCTCACAATCCTTTCTTGAAGAGTCAAGGTAACCTCTAAAAGAGCCAAGACTGCATTCCTGCTCAAAGCGTCCGCCACCACATTCGCCTTCCCTGATGTATAGAGAATATCCAAATCATAGGATGCTAGAAACTCCAACCACCTTTGTTGTCTCAGGTTCGGATCCTTTTGGGTGAAAAGATACTTCAGGGGTTTATGATCCGTGAAGAGCTTGAACTTTTTACCTAATTTAAGAAAGAAGCTTACTCCTAAATCTATTAAAGTTAAAAAGAAACTAAACAAGGAATAGAAGGATCCTTATCCAACAAGTAGTGCCTCCACATTTTTAGTGCAAAGACAATAGCCAGCAACTCCAGGTCATGTGTAGCATAGTTTTTCTCATGAGGCTTCAACTCCCTGCTTGCATACGCAATCACTCTACCACGCTGCATCAAAACAGCTCCTAGTCCCACTCCACAAGCATCTGTGTACACTGCGAATTCACTGTTTCCATCTGGAACAGCCAAAACTGGTGCACTGGTCAATCTCTTTTTCAATTCTTAAAATGCTTCTTCACACTTTGGAGTCCATTCAAATTTCCCTCCCATCTTAGTTAGCTTGGTCAATTAGGAGGAAATCTTAGAATAATCTCAAATAAATCTCTTGTAGTACCCTGCCAAATCTAGGAAACTGCGAACCTCCATAGGAGTCCCTGGTTGCTTCCACTCCTGAACAGTCGTCGCCTTTTCTGGGTCCACTGAAATGCCATTTCCCGATACAATGTGCCCTAGAAACTTTACCTCCGATTGCCAAAAATGGCACTTCTAAAACTTCGCCTTTAGGGTATGTCTCCTTACTATTTCCAACACCACTTCCAGATGATGTTTATGCTTCTCCTCAGATTTAGAGTAGATAAGAATGTCGTTGATGAACACTAGCACGAACTTGTTAAGAACATCTCGGAAGACACAGTTCATTAGATCAACAAAATAAGCCGGTGCATTGGTTATCCCAAAAGGAATAACCAGCCACTCAAAGAAACAGTCAGGGCCTCTAAACGCAGTTAAGGATATACTATCTTCAGCAACCCTCAACTGATGTAATCCAGAAGCTAGATCCATCTGCGAAAATACAGTAGCTCCATGAAGTTGATCAAAAAGATCGTCGATGCGGGGTAAGGGATACTTGTTTCTAATGGTTAGCTTATTCAACTCCCTATAATCCACATATAATCTTAACGATCCATCCGACTTAATCGCAAACACCACAGCAGACCCCAGCTCGAACGACTGGGTCTAATCAATCCTTTCCTTAACAAATCCTAGGTTTGACTTACCAACTCTTCCCCCTCTCTCGTATCCATTCTCCTTTTAGGTTGAACTACAAGTCTTTCACCTGGGACTAAATCAATGTCAAACTCTATCTTTTGGTGTGGGGGTAAGCCTTTAACTTCTTCAAAAACATCGGGAAAGTTTTTAACAACTTCTATGGATCCTAATCCTTCTTGAGATACTTCGAGAACGTGCAAGAAACTACACATATGAATATTGGGGTTATCACATTCTACCTTTGATATCCTTCCTAACTTGGTTTCTAAAGATACGATCCTCTCATCACAGTCGAGGACAGCTTTATATTTTCTAACCAAACCATACCAAGTATAAGGTCAAATCCTTTAAAATCTACTACATAAGGGTCACAAGAAAAGCTATGAGAAAGATAAGAAATTGGCATGCCTTCACAAATCATATTCAGATGGGTCACTCCACCTATGGGATTGGATACACAAATAGAGTTTTCTATGGTACTAGGATTGAAATGAAATATCACTACCGATTCCAAAGAAATAAAGCTAAGGGAGGCACCAGAATCAAATAATACTCTAACATAAACACCATTTATAAGTAAGGTACCTTCAAGGATGCCTTTCCCCTTCACATCCGTTGAAGTTGATGGTTCATTCTTGATAGCGTACACCTTGGGCTGTTGCACCTTCTTCATGAGTGGGCAGTCCTTCACCACATGTCCGGGCTGATGACAATTGAAACAAAGAGTCTTCTGAACCATTTGAGAAACAGGTCTGCTTTGCTACTTGGGAACTTCATGATTCGGACAATATCTGGCAATATGTCCTTTTTGCTTGCAATTATAACACCTACTATCCTTATGTTTGCCTACTTGACCTTCTCCCTGTTTCCCTTTTCCTTACTTCTTCCAATTTGGATTAAACTTTCTTTTATTCAAATTAATAGCACCACCATTTGGTGTTGTTGCTGCTGCCGATGGCTTCTTCTTCAAAAGCACTTCATACCTCAAGGTCATGTCTACAAGATCCACAAACGATCCCTTTATGTGAGTGGTCATCTTTTCATGGAACTCTTCCCTCATTCCCAATACGAACATCTCATTCTTCTTAAGTGGGGTGTCAATAATTCCAGGACCGAAACGAGATAACTCATTAAACTTCGTTTCATATTCAGCCACTAACAGGTCCTCTTGCTTGAGATCCATGAAACTTCTATATAATCGGGTTTTACCCGTAGTTGGCATGAACTGTTCTTTGAATACTTCTTTGAATTTTCCCATGAAAATTCATCTTCGGGGACATTTTCCATAACAGAATCCCACCATGCAGCTGCACCCTCTTGCAAATGCCATGATGCCAAGACTCGCTTCTGATCATCAGAAATGCCCAAACCCTTGAAAATTCTTTCACATGAGCATAGCCAAGCTTGTACCTCAATGATAGATTCAGTACCATTAAAAGGTTTTCCTTCTAGGTTCACGAAGTCCTTGCACAGAGTTGCGAAGTTTACTCGAGGCTGTACTAGAGCTACGACCTCAATGGCTATTCCACCACCTCTAACATTAGGGGTTCTTCCATTTGTGGTTGTTGTGCTACTGGCTCCCTTTCCTCATCTTCCTCTAATGCTCATTGTTTACTACCTGGACATAGTAAGATGATACTTAGAACTTGGACGGAATACACTCCAAAGATGGCACTAATAAAAGTTTATCAAAGTTGATCTATCTATTAGGGATATATATATATATATATATTTACAAATACGCTCTCTCAAGATTGACACTAACCCAAAAGCCTAGGTGTTCACTCAACGTAGAGCTCTGATACCAAATGTGATGATCTGCATTTCTTACTCCAAAAGATGAGTCGTTATGTAGAAAGAAATAGATAGAAAAGAAAGAAAGAACTAAACAAACACAGAATTTCACAGCGGAATGGATAATATATATAACATAACATATATCACATAGTCACTAATTATACAATACATCAGAGTCATAATTATATAGGCACCATATTCTGACTGTCATAACGACCTATCCATTCATTACAAGTCCAAAATACAGATACAGATACAGCGGAATATAGATAATGACTAACAAACGTTGAAGCCACCTACTCCAGCTCCTCCAAAATGCATTGTGAGAAACCTGGATTACTTGGCTACTCATCAAAATTTGAGTACTCAAGAGTTTAGGAAAAACAGAAAAATAAACTTCGAGTCAGACATGGGTCTGGTGTGAGTAAAACGGTTAAATTACTTTAAATTGTAAACCATTTGAAAATCAAGGGTATCTCGTAAGACGACGCCGCACATAAACACGGACGGGTTTTTCCCTTACGATAACCAAAACACCTTTATAGAAAATCCAGTAGTATTATGATAATGTCTAGGGTTATCCAAATAAAATAGAACATAGCGGAATGCTTGCATCTCACATTCTAACATATCTAGGCACAATCAAAAATGTACGGCGCTTATTAGAAATTGGGTTCCATACAATGACTGGGTTACTTGGGTACCGCCCGTCACGATGCTTCTCTAGATAAAATAACACAAAGGACCTCGTTGGGATCCCCTGCCACACTAGACCAATCTACCCCTAACCCGGATAGTACCGAATAAGATTACCCCTCGGTTGGGATCAGCAACCGTACCGAAGCATACACAAATAAATAGGGACTCTAGATAGGGATAACCTTACCCTAATTGGGTGCGACCCACTTAGCCTTGGTGCATCTCCCCTTTTTTAGTCATTACCGATTGATGAGGCTTGAGGCTACGATTACCTTTCAAGAATAAATTCACTTGGAATGCTCATCGTCCTCCAATGACGATGTACTGGTAGCATTCGTCCATACAAGTCCGTTTTGGGTTTTGATGGAACCGAGGCACCATTTCCACTAAACCCATTATTGGAATCACCCTTAGAGTTAGTGAAAAATAGCCCTTGTACTCTAAAATCTTCATCCTGGATCTTGCCTTTGAATGTTCTCAACTCGTTCGCTTAATTTTGGATCGAAGTGGTTTTCGGATATTACTGGTATCCAACACCGGTTTCATCGAATCCAAGCGTTAAATTTTTAAAGGCCAAGTTGTTTTTAAATAAACAATTCATATTCAGGGTGTCAACATTCACATATGGAAATTTTATTACATATGCTTACTTCCAATAAAACGTGTCAACGTTTTATTCTAACCATTTTAATTCGTTTGGCTACTTAATGGCATAGACAAAGAACACTTGAAATCAATATCCAAGTGCAATAAAGCCAAAGCATAGATCATTAACTAATTTAACGATTAATAACTAGTATTAAAACAATTCACAAATTAGAATTTAATTAATTTCAATTAACTAAACCCATTTATTTTTTAATCTAAATTACCTATAAATTAAAGAGATTATAAGAACGATTCATTATTAGTTAATTAAAATTAAACAATTCACTTAATAACTAATTTATTTATTAACATAAGGTTTAATCAATTAAGAATTTAATTATTTATTCACTTTAATTATTATAATTAATTTAATTTTATATTACCGAAAAATTAACAAAATTAATTTAGCTTAAAATACTAGTTGATAGGATCATAATGCAAAAAAATTCATGTTGATTGAATTTTAAATGAAAGAGAAAAATGCTTTTAAGGTTTAAAAGATTATTAACATAATAAATTTGTTAAATTACGTTTTCTTTTATTTTTCAAATCAAATGCCAGCCCACGTGTTTGGCCCGCAACAACAAACGAGGCCCAAACCTCTTCCCCTTAACATTTTCTTTTAAAAAAAATTCGAAGCCCGCCACGTTCGGCCCACGAAGACAACCCAAGCCTACCTCCTTTTACCTACTTCTTGTCCCCTCTTCTCTCTTTTCACTGTCCAATTCGTGCACATGCATGAGCCGCCGACCACCCAGCACTCGCCGCCGACTATCTCTCCATATCACCCATGACCCCCATGCCTTGCTTACACACAAAGAAACATGAACAACCCTAGTACGAAAAAAATCGAACACCTGATCCAAACTGGAACGACAACATATCGCCACTCAACCACCTTACCGCCGTACACAACCATTCACCACCAAACTATGCCAAAACATTCGCCACAGCCTCCTCTTGCTTTTCCCCCCATACCGCACGTTCCCCTGTACCTAACGCCGCCGCCATTCACTCGAAACCGAACCCCACCAAAAACAACCCTAAAACCCTAAATCAGCTTCCACTCAATGCCACACACCACTAGAATAAGTCGCACCATTTTTCCTCGCTTCCCTATTACCCAAGCAACCTCCACAACCAACGACGAGTCACCACGTTACCTCGGCCCCCAGAATTTGACAAAAACCCACCTTTTGATCATCTTCCTTTATCTCACTCAAAATGCGACTAAAAATCATCAAACCACTTTCAAAAATCATCATTTTCAAAAACAAACCCGTTCATATAATCAAAAGGATGAATTATGATGTTCGAAAATTGTCCATTTTTAAGTTACTTACTGTAAAATGAGCTTTTCTTCCTCTATGCTACATAATATCATACGAAACTATTTTTAGAATAATCTACACTAAAAAACAATCAACTTTACTTTTGGAGTCATAGTCTAAAACTAACTGGATAATGTGATAATGGTTTTTAAAGTTGCAAAAAAATTTTTGAAAGAACAGAGGTGGTATACATGTTACTGTGAGTTTTACAGGGTGTACAACATGATCTAACACACATATATACAACATAACTTCTTATTAGAACATGAATACTTGATATAATAAAAGAATTTATTCAATTTTACAAGCATATAAAAGCATACATAGTTTTCCAGTAAGTAAAAGATTTAGCTTTACTTACAGGCTTTTGAAAAAAATGACACACTGCTTTTTGAAAAAGAAGACACTGCTGCTCTTCCTCCTTGTAGCTTGAATACTTAGTTTCTACAAATTTTTAATGGTGGTTTCCTTCCTTTTTTTATATACAAGAATGTAATACGTGAATAACCAAGGTAGTGTATTTATAGAAAAGAGGGAACAAGGCTGAAGCTTTTGCTCATGAATAGGACACTCTTTTCTTTTTATTTTTTTCCTAATTGATTTGAAAATATGTTGATTTGATGTTGATAAATTGTTGACTTAATTTCCTAGTTGATTTGAAAATTTGAGCGATTTGATTTATTTTATGCTTGACTTGATATTTTTCATTATGATGTTCCCTTATGTATATATATACATCATATAAACATATATATACATCATATAAACATATATATATATATATTGTTAGCGCCAAAATTGGTCACTAACACCCAGGTCCAGATGAACGCAACAAATCACAGATAGAATGTATACAGAGAATATAAACGTGAAGAATAATCAAAATTAAAATGAAAGTAGTAAAGAACAACAAGTTTTATAGTGGTTCGGCTAACTCCGGCTTACGTCCACTCCAGAAGTTTCCTTTTTATTACTATAAAAACCGATTATAGTTACAAAGTAGTAGAGTAGCCTTAGCCTTAGAAAAGAGAAAGTAAGAGAGCAGAAAGAAGATCTCCTCATCTGGAGACCCACATGCTGTATTGATAGGCAAAACCAGGTTGTTGGGCCTCCTGAGTAGTTTGGGTCCACCAAGACCATAGTCGAACCCTACTTCATCATGCCGAACGACCCTGAGCAGTTGACATGCCGAACGGAAGTTACCCGGGTATTGACCCAAAGCGAGCCTATCCGAAACACGAAGCAGACTAGTCCAGAACTCGGAGGAAAGCTAGCGCCGAACCATGTATTGATGCCGACCCATGTCACCATATAGCCAATGCGGATCCACTTTGCCGAGTCACAATGCCGAGCCATCCTCACCTCATCACGATGCCAAGCGATGTTCAATGCCGAGCGACGTCCAATGCCGAGCGACGTCCAATGCCGAGCGAGGTACGATGCCGAGCGAGGTACGATGCCAAGCGAGGTACGATGCCGAGCGGGGTGCGATGCCGAGCGGGGTGCGATGCCGAGCAGTAATGCCGAGCCGCAACCAAACGACCTTCCTGAACTTCCATACCTCGACCGGACAATGCCATGCTGAACGGCCGAGCCACAAGGTTGAACTCCAAACACATTGAACCATTTCATTCCGACCGAACGACCTATCCTGATCGAGCATCTATCCAAGTGAACATCATTCGTTTAGACCGAATCCGTCATATTCCTGCGTCGATAATCGTGAAGTCGACTTAGTTCAATCAGCCTGCCTCCAGCCTTGCCAAAAGGCGGGTTAACACTTTACCCCCCAAAACATGCCTTGCTATTGGAAGGTGTGTTTTGAATAGCCTCAAATCCGATATCTGTAGTCCATATCCTGTTCATGACCATATTATTAAATTCATGACCTCTCCGGATTTAACCTTGAATCCGTAGACCTCGCCGGGTCGCGTTTCCCTGTTCCAGCCTTAGCTCTTTGGTCAAAAGCTTGTAAGTTCTCCGGCCTCGGCCTTCCGGCCAAGGACTTCGATATTCACCGGTATCGGCCCTCCGGCCAAAGACTTTCATATTCTCCGGCCTCGGCTCTCCGGCCAAGGTTTTTGATATTCACCGGCCTCGGCTCTCCTGCCAAGGACTTTCATATTCTCCGGCCTTGGCTCTCCGGCCAAGGACTTTGATATTCACCAGCCTCGACTCTCCGGTCGAGGACTTTGTATTCTCCGGCCTCGACTCACCGGTCGAGGACTTATTATATTCTTCGGCCTCGACTCTCCGGTCAAGGACTTTGTATTCTGCGGCCTCGACTCTCCGGTCGAGGACTTTGTATTCTCCGGCCTCAACTCTCCGGTCGAGGACTTCTTATATTCTCCGGCCTCGACTCTCCGGTCGAGGAATTTGTATTCTCCGGCCTCGACCCTCCGGTCGAGGACTTTTTATATTCTCCGGCCTCGACTCTTCGGTCGAGGACTTTGTATTCTCCGGCCTCGACTCTTCGGTCGAGGACTTTTTATATTCTCCGGCCTTGACTCTCTGATCGAGGACTTTGTTTATTTCTCTGGCCTCGGCTCTTCGACCGAGGACTTTGTTCATTCTGTTCGAGTCCATTCTGTTGCTCTTCGGCAAAAGGACTCATAATTCGCGATTACTGTCCCGTCTCTCCGGTCGGGACGGTAATCACTTAACCTGTATTATTTATTGAATTAGTCCAATCCCAATAATTACAGAATTCAGTTATCAAAGTGAAAGTTTGTACAACAAAGGGGATTAAATGTCCGAAGTACCAAAGAAACCAGAGTTTGCAGAAAAACAGAAAGAAAACAGGATTTCATAGATCCAAGTAGTACGGTTTTTTGTCATCTCAGAGCACGCCTAGGGACCGTCCTCGACCCCGTACATGTGTAAGTGACCTAACCATATTACTTTGAGTTCTATTACTTATTCAGAACTATAAATCCATTCAGTTAATAACAAGCCGGCGGTGACTAGATCCAGCGCTACCTTCGTTCGAGGTAGGCGGTGGCCGCTCCCGTTCCACTGCTATAGCTCGATTCCTTATGTATTGTTGCAGGTGACCATTCCTTACATGCTCCTCAATGATATCCTTTAAATACCTGCAATCATTCGTGTTGTTCCCATCCAGCTCATGGAATAGGCAATGCTTTCCTGACGCCCGCTCGTATTCCGATGGCTCCCTCCTAGCCGGTCTTCGATACTGGAGGTTCCCTCGAGTATCCAAGTAAATCCTTTATAGAGTCTCAGTTAAGTCTGTGTAAGAAGAAAACTTTGAATCCCTTCGAGGCCTCTTCGAAGTGCCATTGTTTCCATTTGTTTTCCTTTTTCCTTTATCGTCTTTACTTGGATCCTCCCTGGGTGGACCACCACCCCTCACTGCATAAGCTTCAACCTCTCTCCCTACTCTCTCAGCCTGTGCATCCTCCTGTCTCAGGAACCTTTCTGCCTCATGGTAGAACTCCCCGAGATCCCTCGGTGGGTCCCGTTCTAATGATATCTTGAAATTCGAATTATCCGCGATTCCTGAGACTGCTGCCATCAAAACCATTGACGGATCGGGTCGATCCACTGAAGCTACCACTGCGTTGAATCTGGTTAAGAAATCCCTGAGCGATTCTCCCTTCCATTATTTCATCGATGTCAAGGTCATTACATTCTTGGGTCTGACTATATGGACCCGAAATTGCCTCATAAACCTCTCAATCAACTCTGTCCAAGTGTCAATAGAACCACTCTCTAGCTGTCTGAACCACATAGCTGCGATATACGACAAATACAAAGGGAAACATCGAGCTATGACCTCATCTGATGCCTTCAGTACCTCTATATGCCTCATGTACTTTGTCAGGTGAACGACGGGATGCGTTCTCCCATCATACATCTCCAACATTGGTAGCTTAAAATCCGGTGGGTTCCTAGCTTGCCTTATAGTGGGAGTAAAGGGACTCCTATTCACATCCTCCAAGTCTTTATTTACCAGTCCGCCTCTCACAGCTCGTCTGACCATCTCTGCTAGTCTATTATTGTCGCCAAACTACAATCCTTGTCCACTACCTCTGATCTGTCCCCCGAGTTCACGAGGGAATCCCGGCACATACTCCTCATCACATACTCCTGCACTCCTGTTGGTGTCGGATTGCATAGCGTCATCTGGTATCCCTCCATGGATTGGTCCAGCATTTCCTGCTAGTGTGCCCCTGAGTCTAGGTCCATCCAGATTGATAGCCGTCTGCTGATTGGGGGTTGCCCCCTACTGAGCCACTCCCTCTGCTTGCTGGTTGAGCGCTTCTGATCCAGCTCCATGGACCTGAGCTCCTGCATTTCCTGCTTGTGCAAATTGTCTGAGAAGAGCCTGCATCATCTCCTCTTGTCTTTTTAGCATCGTTTCCATCTCGTCTCTGGTGATGTAGATGGATGCTTGACCTGTTCCAACTCCAGAGGAAGCCTCTTGACTTCCCTTTTGATTGCTCCTTTCTGTCACTTGCTTCCTTGTTGGTGGCCTAGCCATTACTTCCTAGAATCCAAGTTCCTAAGCTTTTGAATCCAAAATCCTAGCTTCGAAATCCCCGAGTGCTTGCTTCTCGGTGAAAGCACCAAAATGTTAGCGTCAAAATTGGTCACTAACACCCAGGTCCAGATGAAAGCACCAAATCACAGATAGAATGTATATAGAGAATATAAACGTGAAGAATAATCAAAATTAAAATGAAAGCAGTAAAGAACAACAAGTTCTATAGTGGTTCGGCTAATCCGGCCTACGTCCACTCCAGAAGTTTCCTTTTTATTGCTATAAAAACCGATCACAGTTACAAAGTAGTAGAGTAGCCTTAGCCTTAGAAAAGAGAAAGTAAGAGAGTAGAAAGAAGATCCCCTCATCTGGAGACCCACATGCTGTATTTATAGGCAAAACCAGGTTGTTGGGACTCCTGAGTAGTTTGGGCCCACCAAGGCCATAGCCGAACCCTACTTCATCATGCCGACCGACCCTGAACAGTTGACATGCCAAACGGAAGTTACCTGGGTATTGACCCAAAGCGAGCCTATCCGAAACTCAAAGCAGACTAGTCCAGAACTCGGAGCAAAGCTAGCGCCGAACCATGTATTAATGCTGACCCATGTCACCATATAGCCATGCCGATCCACTTTGCCGAGTCACAATTCCGAGCCATCCTCACCTCATCACGATGCCGAGCGACGTCCAATGCTGAGCGACGTCCGATGCCGAGCAACGTCCGATGCCGAGCGACGTCTGATGCCGAGCGAGGTACGATGCCGAGCGAGGTGCGATGCCGAGCGGAGTGCGATGCCGAGCGAGGTGCGATGCCGAGCGAGGTGCGATGTCGAGCGGGGTGCGATGCCGAGCGGGGTGCGATGCCGAGCGGGGTGCGATGCCGAGCGGTAATGCCGAGCCGCAACCAAACGACCTTCCTGAACTTCCATACCTCGACCGGACCATGCCATGCTGAACGGCCGAGCCACAAGGTTGAACTCCAAACACTTCGAACCATTTCATTCCGACCGAACGACCTATCCTGATCGAGCATCTATCCAAGTGAACATCATTCGTTTAGACCGAATCCGTCATATTCCTGCCTCGATAATCGTGAAGTCGACTTAATTAAATCCGCCTGCCTACAGCCTTGCCAAAAGGCAGGTTAACATATATATATATATATATATATATATATATTCCTATACTCTTTAGACCATATGTGAATGTTTTTGCCTACTAACACTATATTTAACATTCTAAAGTTCGTACTTCTTTGTATAAGTTATTTCATGAACACTATATTTAACATACAAACATAAATAGCTACTCACAAGTATTTATCTCTTTATTATTAATATTTTATTTTTATTTTATATCATAATTTTTGTATATACATACATACACAGATATATATATATATTATCCTGTATTTGAAATGTTAAGCTTACTTAATTATTTTCAGAAATTAGAATTTTAAATTTATAAATCAAAGCCTTTAGAATATACACATATATAGATATTAAATAAATTCGACATTTATTATTTGACTAATAAAAATTAATATTTTAATATTTAAAATCAGTTGATTATTCTAATAACAGGTATCAAAAATCCGAGTCGTTACAACTGGTTTATATAATTGTCCAAAAATTTAGGATAGGCCTAATGTACTCCGATGTTGTATATATGAATAAAGATGTTTCCTATCTATAAAGATCATGGTTGTATTACATATTATTCATTGCATTGTGAGATTCTGCGTTTATTTAGTTTTCTTTATCTTCTCCCTTCTTCTTTCACCCTAACAGATCGGTATTTTCGGCACTTGAATAATCGGCATGTAATAAAGTGGACGTCTTAGTGTCGATTTTTGACGGTCGGAAATCCCGTGCGATACATTTGGTATCAAAGCTGAAAGTTAAGCGAGAACCTTGGCCCTAGTGAGGTAAACTCATTTGGAATTGGGTAAGTGAGACACTAGAATGAGCATGAGTGTAATATAAATATGAGTGCGCATTTGTTAATGAGTAAAAATGTTTTATACTGTGTAGTTTGATATGTTGAGTGGCTTAGGAATTCTTGTCGGTACTTTGGCTAACGTTATTAATAGAGATCTTGAACAAGTCCAATTGAAATAGTATTGTTTTAAAATTGGTAAATGAAATAATTTTACCAAGGATATATTTTATATATAAAGGAATGATTTTCAAAAGTCTATATAGTTATCGATGGGATGTAGGGTTAAAATTGGATTTAGAATTGAATGTGTTTAGTTAAAAGAAAATCTTTAGATGACCTTATAAAAATGAAAGGATTGTGAGAATATTAAATCACGGAGGCTTTGATAAAAATTTAAATGATTTTGTAAAAGTTGTAGTAATTGTACTTAAAGAGATTTTAAGATATAAAAAATGGATTTGAAAGTAAAGTTTTCTATGGATAGTTCGGGAAGGAGTTTCGATCAGTTTTGTGATAATTGGAATAATCTTCTAATTGACAATCGAATGTTTGTTTAGGCAGATATGATAGTGCACTTAGTAAATATCCTTTTTGTATTGTACAACCGAAACGAGTTCGAATCCGAATGAATCCAAAGCTAGTGGATGATTTTATTAAAGAACTATTTATCTACAAATAGTATTGTTTCAAAAGGGAATTTATGAAGAAAGAAATATTTTTATGATTAACTAGTTCGAGTGTCTTAGAAATGACTAAAAAAGGGTAAGAGATGTGTTCGGATGGTAAACACTTCCCTTGAATATTTCCCTACTTAGTAAAAGGGATATATAATACTATTTGGTAGTACCCAGTTCCTTGGCATCATTTGAGTTACTCGGGCTATATGTATGCTTTTAAAAGGTTTTTTGAAATAAAACCCGGGTATTGTATTCTCGAATCCCTTAAAAGAATAGAGTTTTCAAAATAAAAAGATGTCTTGATTAAGAACAGGTTAATAAATAACGTTTTAAATTTTTTGAACATCCTAGGTTAAGTAAAACCAATTTAGATTTGAAATTGTATATACTCTTTTAGATATAGAAGAGTATCATACTAAAATGAATTTGAGTTATAGAATGTTAATAAACTTAAGTAATGTTCTTAAGTAAAATGGCGATTCTTTAAAAAGGGTAATTATAACATTGGGAAGTAGGAATCAATGGGATTACTACGTAGGTTATACGTAGATCATTTCTCCTTTTCACATAGTTCTCGAACCAATATTCGAGTGCATGACTCAAGATGTTTCACACCATTCCGAATAGGGATTTATCACCCGATTTTTGATGGCAAGCGTTGATGAGGGTTCTTATGTGGAACAAAAGGTTGTCCATCATAGTTTATGGCTATGCTAGAAGTACAGAGGTTTCTAATTAAGAAGCCTGATCAAAGTCCGCAATAGGAAGTCGAGTGAGCGATAGTATTTCGGAAGGAAAGTTATGTACTCGAGTGAGTGATCGAATCAAATTTTACATAGGAATGATCTATGTACATCATACGAATTGATGAATAGTTTGAAGTATTTCTGGGGATAGGGTTTTGGTATAATTTCGGCGATGAAATTCTTTTAAGGGGGAAGAATGTAACGACCAGCAAATTTATCGCTTGGATAAATTATATTTATTTTTAGAATATTTAGATATGGGTTTAAAAGTAAAAAATAATCATGGTTTAAGTGGTAAATAATAATATTTATTTTGTTTGGGAAATTATTTGTGGACAAATTACTGAGGTTAAATATTGATAATTTGTAAATATCGTCCTAGGTAAAATATCGATAAAACAGTCGGAAATCATTTTATTGATAAAACTGCTTTTAAACAATAAGAATCATGCACGACTCTGGATACATACACTAATATAGTTATTCAAACAAGATTATGAAATAAAATAACTTATTTTCTTTTTTTTTGAAAATAAAATGTATTTATAACATCGTCAGTTGATATCATCGGTTTTATATATTTCTTCGGAAATTCAAGTTAAATTTAAATATTAAATAAATGGTTTTTATTTACAAATAAACCTATTTTAATTATTTAATAATGATGGTAAAATAGTTTTTAAAATTTATTCACCAAAATAGATAGTTCGTAGAAAAATAGAAAATGTGACCGAAGAACGTTTTCCGAAATTTCGACTTTTCGACACCGGAAAGTTGTTGGGAACGTTGTTCGCCTTTATGCACTATATATACACATATATAATAGATTATTAACCATATAATAATACACTTGATAATGTATTATCTTATGTTAATTATGTTTAGGAAGTGATGTGACAAGTCATGGTTTTAAAAATAATAACATATATATACATACACACTTATATATATACAAAATACATACCTATCTCTTTCCATTTCTTTGGTACCATCATCATCACCCAAGCATGAGCCTAGGGGATGTGACTAGAAAGGGGGAGTAGGTGACGGTGTGACCTTATAATATCATGACATGTTATGTTAATTAATTCTAAAGATAGTTTAGTAATTTCCTTACTTTCTTTTGTCTATAAATACACATCACCTTCACCATATTTTCATTTACCTCTCCATTTACATTTCCCTTAAGCTTTCTTCATAATTTCATGGCTTCTTATGTTAGTTTTAAGTTTTTTTTAAATCAAAAGATTTTAATTGTTTTAAATATGCGAACTTATTTTAAAACTCTTTCTTCTCCATTTTTCCTCCGCTTTATTCGACCACAACATCCTCTATTTTAAACCAAATCAAGATTTTCTTTTTTTCAAATCATATAAATTTCAGTAGCTACAACTTTCTCTTTTAGAACCTTTTCTAATTTCAAGCTTAGGTATGGAAAAATCTCATTTCTTTGCACTGTACTTTTAAACTCAGAAATTTAGGTCCGAAAATAGCTCTCCTTCTTTTGATAATATCTACCTCAAACAAAATCTGATTTGAGTGATTCTTTTTTTTTATTTGTAGAGAAAAGAATTTTCTAAAACTTTTCTTTTGATCACTTTTCCAAAATACGAGGGTAATATGTCCAAAAATCACGTGGAAAATGACATATTTATGGGATGATTTTTGTGCATCAAAGACATTTCAGGTTACAAAGATTTTCACCGAGTAAAACTATCTCATTTTTAGAAAGTACTAACTTTAGTTCCATTGATTATATGTTGTGGAAATCCATAGTTCATGTTGTTAAAATATCATGCTATGATAATGTTATAATGTTTGCAATTGGTGGTTAGCATAGTTTGGATGTTAAATATTGTGTTTGGATGTTAAACATCATGTTTGGATGTTTAAAGTGGTATGTTTGGTTGAAAGAATGTGATATTGGTGTATGGTATGTTGATGGTATCGTTGTGATCAAAACTTTGTATGTTGTGTAAGAATTATAAAGTTTACACCTTTGTATGTTGCGATGGACGTAAGATGGATTTGGAATTAAAACTAAGTTTTCTAGTTTTAAATTTTGGAAATGGTTTAAAAGTTTTTATCTTTGTTTTTAAGTTTCAAAAACTTTCAAAATTAGGTTTCCAAACTTGTAATAGCAAGGAATAAGCACAGTATTTCTCATAAAGTAAGATTAAGCGAACTGCGCTCATAGAGATAGTCGCTATGGACGTAGTTCGACAAAATTGTCGATTTTCGTTTTAAAATATTTTCTTTTAGAATGTTTTACAAAAGTTTTCTAAACTTGATTAGTAACATAAAAAGAGTTAAGTTTAGATAATTTAATAATTTATTTAATAAATTAATTAAAAAGTAATTAGTACTTAGTTAGTAATTAAGTAAGTGATTAAGGTTTAAGTAAAACTTAAGGAAGGTTAATGCTTAATTAGTAATTAATAAAGTTTTTAATTAGTGATTTATGAAGTTAAGAAGTAATAAATGGTTAATTATTATTTAATGAAGTAAATTAGTTAATTAATTATTATTTAATTAAGTGATTATTTAATTAATTTTTAATTAATTAGGGTTTAACTAATAATGAATTGATTAAACCTTAACTAAGGTACATTAGGAAGTTAAAGTTAATTAAAGTTTAATTATGAATTAATCTTGATTTAATTAAGATATAATTAGGGTTAAGCTAATTGAATGTGCTTTAATCTTTTCAAAGCTATTTTTAAACTTAATCGGTTATGTTTTAAATCAATTTTCTTTTTAAGGTTAATTGATTTCAAATCGAAGGATCTCTCGTCTGGACCACTAAGTAGCCAAATAAATTAAAGTAGTGATTATAAAGTGTTGGCACGTTTTATGGGAAGAAAGTTGACTTGTGTTAGCACAAATGTTGAATATCGATAACGTGATAAACACATGGAAGTTAATTTCAATAAGCAGGTCATGGTAACTTAAGCATATAAAATATACTTCTATATGTACATTTTTCACCGATAATGGATGTATATATATTTGTAACTTGAACATCTACCTATGATTGATTGTATGTTATGTGTGAATACTTTACATATCTGGTGTTAGGCAATACCCATGATATAACTTGGATAAGTAAACCCAAATTTAATGATCCATTGTAGTCATTAAGCCTTCGTTTGTTTTTCGAAAGTTAATATTTCATTTTCTTTTGAAATGGTCTTCAAGGTTATGCTATTTTGAACAATATGATTGAAGAATAATTTGACAATTGCTTTGAATATTATATAAAGAAGTTTCTGAATACTTTTTGGATATTCATAAAAGGAGTTTTAGAAATAGTTTTGAATGTTTATAAAAAGTTTTTATAAATGGGTTTGGATGTCTGTAAAGGGATGTTTTATACAAGGTTTGAAAGTTATAAAGAAGTTTATGTAACCAGGTTTGAATATTTATAAAGAGTCTCATAAATGAGTATGGAGGTTGATAAATGTTTTGTAAACGGGTTTGGGTTAAAGCAAAATAGGATTTCATGGGTAAGGGAAATTTATAAAAGGATTTTTGAAGATAATAAAAAAAGGAATTCAAGTTTTGGGTTTCTCGAGGGTGATCTTTTAAAAAATGATGGTATGGGACATCCGTTCCACACTTAACACCGAAGGAATAATGCTTAGAGTTATCCTTTTCTCCAATTTAAATAATGTAGTTAAATCCATTTAAAAGATTTGGAAATGGGAAATCTTATAATGTTTTGTGAATATACTTATGTAAAGGAGATAAGTATATGAATGTTGATAAATGTTTGGGAAAGGAGATTTATAAATGAAAATGGTTTTGAGGCTTAGTGATTGCTTTGGGTAATTAATCTCTAGATTTTGTTGTTGTTATTTGATGGTTAAATAATCGACTATCAAATTTGTCCTAATTTGACTTAGGAAGTATGATTGTAAAATTTGAGTTTTCGACAAGGACTCGAAGACTTACTTCCAAAAGAACCGGGAATGAGTCAACCGAAAATTATGGGTTGTTGGTACGGAGAGATCGGGATCAGATTTATATATCCAAAACCACCTGAACCGACATGTACGTTCGAGTGGAAGACATCTTGATGATGATTGAAGATGGTACTCTTTGAAGTGCAGGGGCAACTGCTACTAATCTGAGGGTGATTCCAAAATGAATGTAGTAGAGTTAGTGCCTTCGGTTTCGTTCAGATCTAGAACAAACTTGTATGGATGAATGTTGGCGTTGCATTAACGTCAGGAGGGCAGTGTTAGCATTATAAGATGGATTGCTATTCAGTAAGGTAAAACTTAGCCTCAAACCTCATGAACTGGAAATGACTAAAATATGGGATATGCAGGTATATCATCACACTTCTAGATATATACACAATCATCAATGAATTCGTGTATGTGGGAGCTCTCGATTAAAGGTTGCAAAGCAATCGAGGTGATGATATATTTGGTACTATCTAGCAAGGGGTAGGCCAATTCGATGTTGATAGGGTTCGTTAGGTACGACCTCGGTACATTTTTCTGGAGGTATACTATGGCGGGCGGTACCTCAGTAGCTCAGTCATTAGTTGGAATCCAATCTCCAATACGTGCCTTACGTTTTTTATTATAGAGCCCGGTATGTTGGAATGTGAGATGCAAGAATTTCAGTTATTTTATCTATTTACTTTAAACCTGGACACTATGATAATATCACTGAATTTTGATATAAAATGTTTTAGTTATATGGATTTCGAAAATCCGGTTTGTTACATGGATGATATTGAAAATTTTGACCATTACCCAATTTCATAAGTCCAAAGTGATATAGTTTGGCCGAAGAGAATTGGTGTAATAATGTCACAACCGGGTAACGCTTATTAAACTAAAATTGGATTTTATCGAAACTGAGTAAGTGATAAATTTGTCCATAATGTCTGTGACGACCGCCCATGACCCCTGCACCGAATCTAGGAATAGAGCGCTGTAAAGTGTGCCAGGCGACCATGGACGATTGTCAAGGTAAGATTAAAACAACAGAATCTATCGTATTACTCACAGCGCATGGACAAAATACAATAGAACATATGTATAGTGAAGCTTTACAGAACAAAATGACATCATATAAAACTCCATAATAGTTGAATACAAGTATCCACATAGTCAATACATCTAGCCTCACTACATTTCTCTCAGAGAATACAAAACAGCGGAATATCCAGTACATATAAGAAGATAATATGCAACCCTCTAGCTCGTCTTCGATATCAGCATCGTGAGAAGAGAACAACACCTGTCACCTGCTACCTAGTCTGCCCGTCCCAAAATGGACGAACAGCCCAAGGCAATAAGAGTTAAAAACATAAAGCCTTGAGTCAGACAACAGTCTTAGTGAGCAGTAAATTAACTAACAACATACCAAAAGAGCATAAAGGAAAAAGGAATAGGAATACAACCCTCCCACTCCAACCTCATTCTACAGTGATAGCCCCCAGACACACACTAAGTAGAAGCAAACATAGCAGAGCATACAATTTAAAGTAAAGCTACTATCACTCGAGTCAAGGGCGATGTCTTCCAAGTACCAAGGCCTAAATCAGATAAGCACCCAGAAAATACCGCTCTTGAGTCCGAATGACGATACAACCAAACATCCATGACTCTGGCTATCACTGTTATCATTGCTTCGATATCACCGTTAATTGAATGACCGGCACATTCTTTCAGCCGTCCGTCAAGGGCTAATGGAAACCCCGGTTCTAGACATAACTCCCGCACGTCATCGCAGCCCGTGCCTAGGACTATCGAATCTGCCCAGAGTACTCAACCATCAACAGTTGGCCGTTGGGACTATCGAATCTGCCCAAACGTACCCTTGCTTAGAGCATGCTAGAACCTTCAACAACGATGCTATCCAAGCCTCCTAGTCATCCTCCTCGACGACTATTCTCATATCCATTCATTATCCTCAACTCGAATCATATCACCGAGTTATCAACATGCTTGGAATGATCCCGTCTGGATTAGACCAAGTCTTCATCACATGATTGCCTCGCTTCATTACATCCTCGCAAAGCCTCATCTCATCATCACATCATCAAATCTATGCATAAGAGCTTCATCATCCCGCTACATATGCCACAAGCAGCTTTCCCAATTCAAGAGCCTTTCCCTTAGCTTTTGAATCGTCTTCGGTCTAAATCTAATCATCAATCATCTAGTTCATAACAATCAATCAATTCAAACATCAATCCAAACAATCAAGCATTCAAATATGATCTAAGTAGACAATTATAACAATAATGGCATTTTCGTAATTAAAGAGTTGAAAGTCCAATAAGCATGAAAACATGGATTATATCTCTACAAACTTGATGAATGAACTTGCATAGGTTAACATATGATAAAATGGATGTAACATCATCATGAACAATGGATCTATATGGATCTACACATAGGATGAAGAAAATGCATGGAAATCTCTAATTTAACACCAAATCGAGCCAACAATCCGATATACTCCTTTGGATCCGTGTGAGAGATAATCACCACTCACCAAATCACCAAAACAACCTCAAATCAACACACTTCAGATCTGGACAGCAAAGGATGAAGCTTGATCTATCACAAATCCGCTTCAAATGAAGAAATCTCTCTTGAAAAGATGAAGATCTTCAATCTAAGCTCTTGAATCTTCAATCTTGATCTTCGATTTGGATGGATGGAAGCACTATATTAGAGGGAAGAAAAGAAGTGAAGAAGTGTAGAAGTCGAGCTCTCAAAATGGCAGCACTTCGTCGCTTCAAAAATCCGGATCCCAAAAAGTGAGAACAACCCCTCCTATTTATAGCTGAAATCTGTCCTTAAGTCGAAATCTGGCTATCTCCCTAAGTCGCTTCCGACCTAAGTCTCTCCGACCTAAGCCTCTCCGACCTAACAGATGTACGACTTAACTCCTTTGCGACCTAACACTTAGGAAACCCAGCGACCTAACAACCTAACGACTTAACTACCTAAGACTCAGTTGGGTTGCGACCTAACACAAGTCGACCTAAAACAACATGCGACCTAACACTTGAACTATCCTAGCGACCTAACAACTTAGCAACCTACGCGACCTAACAGTGCTACGACCTAACACTTATGCGACCTATCTCCTTAGGTCGCTAACACGGCAACCCCTTAGGTCGCTAACAAGCTAACTCCTTAGGTCGCTAACAAGCTAACTCCTTAGGTCGCTAACAAGCTAACTCCTTAGGTCGCTAACAAGCTAACTCCTTAGGTCGCTAACACGGAACCACTAGGTCGCTAACTCGGAACCACTAGGTCGCTAACTCGGAACCACTAGGTCGCTAACTCGGAACCACTAGGTCGCTAACTTTCCCAGCCGACCTAACCACACCCCCAGTAACCACTAGGTCGCTAACTCGCCCTGCCGACCTAGCACTTAGCTCACCGAAACTCTTAGGTCGCTCCCAATAGTTTCCTTAGGTCGGTCAGTTCTTTAGGTCGTTCACGACCTAGGACTTAGACAAATTTCCCTAAAAAAATCTGAAATGACTTAAAAATGCAAAAATTCCAGATTTTGACGAACTTGTCGATCCGTAAAAATACGGGTCGTTACAATGTCACACCACCTGCTAAGTGACGTGTGAATGTTAACTTTCAAATAGTTCGATGTTCATCGCTGACCAAATTTACACCCAAGAGTCACACAACCGAAATAATGAATTCTATTTAGACCAAATGATTTAATTAGATAATAATTGTTATAAATTAATTAAATTAATTAATATTTCTGAAATATTAATTATAAAATTTGAATATGATTTGAGAAATAAAAATTGTTGTATATATTTACAATAGTTATAAATATATCGATCGATATGAGATACCGATAACAAGTTAAGTTAAATATAATAATATATATTTAATTAGGGTTAAATGGCTCACAATCCATGATGTATTGAGGCTATAGGTAACTGCTATGATAAGGGTTTGGGGCAGCTAAAACATGGATCAAGTGCTAGGAGATGTGTGGCTAAGATCAACATAGAAGGTGTATTAGATACCTACCTATTTTATCTCTTGTCCAATCTTATAAGTACTCATCTCAAAGCCCTAATTCGATTGCTCTTTTGGACACCATCTTCTTCCCATTGCTTACTAAAAACAAAGCTCCATTAATCCCCAAAATTCTTAAATCAAATTCAAGTTAAATCAAAAGCTATTCGATAGTGCAAAGTCGCTGATTCTAGACTAGCAATATGATGGATCAAAGAACAATTAGAGAAAGAGAATTCACTACTTAAAAATGGAATTGAGAGCATCTGTAGTAGGTAACATTTATTTATATAGATATTAAATAGATTATCATATTTTATAATTTTTTAATCATGTACCCTTGTATATATGAACATATTATTTTTATATAATTAGTTAGGTGAGATTTTTGTCTGTAATGTTTTGTCACAATGGAGAATGGATAAGTGTATAATACTTAATGTTTATATTCATAATATACTTTTACACTATGATATTATATCAAAAATATTTTTTTTTAGTTTAATATTATATGGTTTATGTGTTTGTGTGTGTATGCATATTAACTTGTGTATTAGTATTCATTTACAATTTGTATTAAAGCATATATATTTATATTTACTATATAATATTGATCTAAAAATTTTATAATACAAGTTTGTGTTTATTATAAATTATAAATGTCGAATATAATTTTTATTAATAATATATATTTATTTATTTTCAATGTTTAATGAATATTAGATTTAATAATTCGTATAAAATAAAATGGTTTATGAAAATTCAATTTTATATTTTTTAAAATTAAATCGTGATGTTAGATTCTCACACTAAGAATTTCAGAATTTTTCAACTTTATTTTATATTTTTTAAAATTATTTTTAGTTCAACCGCAAATTAATTGATTAACAAAAAATATTATTTTAATTCCAAAAATTATGGAAAAAAAATTTGACACCTAAAATATGATCCTAAATATTTTAGAAATTTAAAATTTGAATTTTTGTTAAATAATTATTTTATATTAATTAATTAATGGCCAAAACTAATTATTATTTAATGATGTATGCATAATAAAATATTAAAATCATATTAAGTTTAAATCTATGATATTTTCAAATTAAAAAAATTATGTTGTTATACACACACACACTCATATTTATATTTATATTTTTGTGTGTATGTATATAATATTATAAATTAATTTACTATTCATTATTATATTGACTAGCTATGCATATATATATATACATAAAATTAAAAAAAGTTTATTTTAATTCATATTAAAAATATTATTTTATCATATATATGTGTGTATCTTAATTATTACTTATAATATAACATGTTGTTTACATAAATATATTTTTCTATAATATTTTAATAATGGAACATATTTATATATATTTACTTTTATATGTGTGTGTGTATATATGTATGTAATTATTTGGAATCTATAACTATATGAGCATGCACATATTTGACAACGTGCAGTACATATAAAATGAGCTAATGTGTCTGTTGCAACATAAATCCCAACATCTATATACGGACATGTTATACCTTGCACATATTACTATGTTACACATGCACACACACGCGCGCGCGCACACACATACATATATGCATATGATACATGTGTGTGTGTGTGTATATTTATATATTAAGTAAAACCAAAATCAAATAAATTTCAAACTACAATTTATAAATTTAAATAAATTACATGATTTTATTTAAACTAAAATTAGAAATATTCTAAAGAAATTAGACTTCATAGGCCCAACAAAGATCCAACAGAGTAATTTTTTTTGAAATTCACCCATATCTTCCGCTACGGGCTGGTAAAGTTCCAACAATGGTATCAGAGCTCAATAGCCAATGCATTCTATATTAGCCATATTAGGGTTAACTATGAAGCTCACAGCCTAAAAGGTTATCCCTAATAGAAAATGCCCAATTTGAATTGGGCCTTCGACTAATTTCAAAATTGTGTTGAAATTAAAAATAAAGTTTTAAATTTAAAAAGTATAATTTTAAAATAAGAAGATATTATAAATTTATAATATAAATCAAAACTTCTTGAAAATTAAAATATAAGATTTTAAATTTAAAAGTTAAATCTAAAATAAGATATAAATATATTAGAATAATTATAATATAATAAAATTGTCAAAATGTTTAAAAATAAATATATTACTTTCGAAAATTTCAAAACTTATTAATTGGATTAATAAAGTAAATTAATTAAATAAGTTAATTAAATATATATATATATGCATGTATTATATATTACGATATATGTTATGATATTTTAAAATGTTTTAAAATAATATAAGTATACATGTACGTATATGAAGTGAATTTTGAAATTAATATAATTTAATTAAAATTGTCCATTTAAATAAAATAATCAAAGGTTAATTAATTAATTTAAATAAATATACACATGTATAAGATATATGTGTAATACTATAAAGGTTATAGTATGTAAAATATTTAATATAAATGTTATATTAAAATAATATAAAATTAACTAAATAAGACTTAATTAATATAATGTCGTACATAAGTAATATAAAATATCAACGTTATATAATAATAAAACTTATATAATATGAATGAATAAACTAAATGTGGAACATTAAAGAAACCCAAAACAGACTTAAGTGATAAATACATACGTATTGTATGTATACCATGAATTCGGATGTGTCTGACACTTTAATCACGAGGGCATTTCATAAGAGATACAATATTCCATAAGTTGATATCACTCAATATAATATATTGAAGATTATGAATCTACAATATAATGTTGTCCTCTACCATATATATACACACTAATAAATTACTAGCATACTCTGTAATAACCCACAGATTTATCAATTTGATAAATTATATTTGTTTTTACAATATTCAAATATAAGATTTCTTAACATAGATTATGATGTTTCAAACAATGAATAATAATGGTAATAAGTATTTACAAAAATATATACTTTGGAAAAAATAGCGATAAAATGACCAAAAACCGTTTTATTGATAAACAGCTCTATAATCGTAAAACATCACGCACGGAGCTGGGTACATATACTTATTATGAAATAAAATTATTTATTTTATTTTTGGAAACTAATTTATGACATCATCAGTGATGCCATTATATTTAATAATTGATTTATGATTTTAAAATTGAGATTTAGTGATTTAATAATTATTTTAATTATTGTAATAAATGTTTTGAAACGATAATAAGTCATTTTAGTTTATTATATAGTGATAGTAAATCATTTATAATAGTTTTATGAAGATATATGTTGAATTGAAAAATATAAGAAAACTGATATCACTTTGTCGGTATAATAGCAATTTTTGTAAATAATTGTTAATATTGATTTATATGAATTTATAATTCAAATGAAATCATTTTTATTAATTAAAATTGATTAGAAATTTATTTTCAAATTTTGTTTACATATATATATATATATAATTTAAATTATAAGTGAAAATGTGACTGGTAATCGGTTTCGATTTTCAACGGTTTAACCAACAGAAGTTGTTCGAAAATTGTTGCAAACCTTGTTTATATGTCATGCACTCACATATAACATACATATTCACATATAAACATATAAAAATATACAAATACATTTTTATATATACATATATAAGAAAAAATCTAAGATATTTCTTAAATACTTAACCTTTAAGCAACCTTAAGTCAACTAAGAACATGAATCGATGGCTTGAAAGAGAGTGAAGTGATGGAGGCACATGGAGGGGGATAGTACCATGGGGAACATGATGAAAAAGGAGAGGGTGGGTGCACATGGTGATTGTGATGGATATTGATGGTGTTTTAGATATTTTTTACAACTTATTAGCCTATAAATACAAGCATCCATTCCCTCCTTCATTCACTCATTTCTTCATCTCCTTCCTCTCCTTTCCTTAGCTTTTTAATGGCTTCCACCTTAGGAAAAATATGAAGAAATAATATCAAAGAGAAAATAAAAATATATACGTATATATGTTATCATTAACCTCAAAACCAAGTGCAAACACCTCTCTATCTCCTCTACAACTCACGCCACTACCTACTTCCCCTTTGACCAAGCACATCAACCTTGGCCGAACCTACTCAAGCCTAGGCCGAACCAATTTGAAGAAAAAGAAGGAGTTCGGGGAGCTCCAAAGTGAAATTAGCAAAGAGAACTGCTGCTAGAATCGATTCGTGAAGCTACGGAAAAGATTGGTGGAGTGGAGCCATAGGTGAGTACTCGATTTAGAAAATAATTATATGAATGTTTAAATTATAAATTTAAATGCTTGGATGATTACTTGATTGATTATATTAATGTTAAGATGGTTGATAACTTGGTTGATGAATGATGAACATAAAACAATAATTGAAATGGTTAAGTAATTAACCATTGTTCTTTCATGAAAAATAAATCCATATGGACGTGTATATGAAGTTATTTAGCCTCTTAATGATTTTGAAAATATAAAAAGGTTGAAAATGAATATTATAATAATAAAATATTATGAAATGGTTTAAAAGTGAATATGAGATTTAATATGAAAAATATTTGTTTAAATGATTAAAAATAGTTTATAAATATTTTATAAATAACTAAACTCAATTTGGAGAAGTTTTGATAAGTTATGAAAATAAGTCAAAATAATGTGTGTCGTGTAAAAGTAGTTCACGATTTCACGCCGGAAAAGTTAAGTGAACATATAGAGTGGAATATAGGTCGGAATTCTTCAAAATAAGAATTTTCGGAACTGTTATATTCATAGTTTTCAAACAAAAGAAAAAAAATCGAAATTTCGTTTAGTAGATTTTGAAAAATGAGCAAATCAAGTTTTCAAAATAATCGTGGTTTTGCAGTTTGAAGTCCATAAAGGAATTCTTTTAAAATGATATTTTTAAATTCTTTAAAAATATGAAATAAATTTTATAAATCTTTTAAAATGTTTTAAAAGAGATTTGAGTTATATAAATGAATTTCCAAAAGAGAGAAAAATCGTTTTGATCCATATAACTTTTAAAACATTATTTGCAGCACTTTTTATTAACTTTTGCAAATAATGGTTTTAACTTAATTATTCTTTTTCAAACCTTTTATGAACCTTTTCATATAAACAATTAAGTAATTTAAAGATGATTAAGAGATTTAAAAATGAGTACACAGAAACGGCTAGTACATTTGTTTCATTAGCGAGTGTCATATAAAATCCGACCGAGGAATGGAACAGATCGAAGGGAAAGCCTGAATGCTCTAAAATAATTAAAAGTTAATTGAGTATGTTAACAGATTTAGAGTCGATTAAATAAGTTGACCACCGTATTAGTGACAGAGAGATAGTCTCTAGGCTTGGGTTTGGGAACCAGTTTCCTGCCTTGCCTATCTACCCGGACTGGCCAAACGGAGGGGATAGTAAATTTGATTTACTCGGTTACTCAATAATGTTTTCCAATATGAGATTTAAATAAATGATTTGGAAATATTTTCCTAAATAAAAGGTGAAATGATTTGTAATTATTCCAAGATTCAAAATGGTTTAATTAACCAACTGGTTCGATAAATGAGGCTTAATGATTCCATATACTCTGAAAAAGATAAAGAAATGATTTATTGAATATATCTCCAAGAGAAATTTAATTTAAATAAAAATATTGATTAATTAAATGTTGTGTGATAATCACCTATATACCTAAATGCCTTTTTATCGATGATTGGTTCGGGGGAATCGGGGTCGGATTTGGGTAATTCTTATCCGAAAACCACTTCGAACCAATGTATTCGTTCAGAAATGACGACATGTTGAAGATGATGATTTTTGATGATCAGAGATCTTCAAAATGTAGAGATTGCTATCACGAGTCTCAGGGGTTTACACCATATTATATTTATATGGCAGTGGTGTCTGCATTTTGAAATCCTCGTTGTATTAAAGACCGGAGATCTTAATAGCGGAAGGACAGCTTGCTGACATTCTCTGGGTAGCTCCCAATATAGAGACATTTATTATAGCAACGGTCCTATTGTGTTTTGAAATCTTTCGATTGCAAGGACTACTCGCTACTAATGGTAGTAGTAGGAGTGCCTTCGGTTTCGTTCAATCCTAGAATGAACTTGTACGGACCAATGTCTGACAGTGCATTTCTGATAATATTAATTGATCCCTATCAACGTATCATCTACTTGGTGGCGAAGAAAGCAACTTCTCATAGCTTAACAACCTTTCCTGAGACATATAAGCTCCGGAGTTATACGTTTGTAGAAATCAGTTGTGCGATTACGGAATAGCAATGTGGCATTCAAAGTGGAACTTGTTATGAGAAAGGCAAAGCGTGGCTTTATGAAAAGCAAAGCGTGGCTTATGGAAAGTATAAGCGTAGCCACTGAAGCCTCACATCCCGGTAATGATACGGGTAATTATGTAGTATGTAGGACATATATTTCAGGCTATCAGTTTATGAGCGGATCGGAATGATGAGGTCTTATTGCCTTATATGCCGAAGATGTCTGGACCATTATATTGTATGGTATAGTGTTGTGTGAGTCCTTGCATGAGAAGCCACCAGATACGTAGTAGTGTAGTAAGTATAGTGGTGTGTGAGTCCTCGCACGAAAGGCAACAGGTACGATGGTTGCTATACGTGGAAATCCGCAGAGGAAGGAAAAGACCACTAGTTCTCTATCATGTTGGAAATCCAATTCCAATATGAACTTTACGGTTTTGATTGTTGTCCCAAAATAGCTGTAATGCTTTGCAAACATTTCAGCTACCCCTTTTTGTATCATATATTCCATCAGGTATATTCCGTTGACCTAGTCCGGATATATTACCATAGTCCGGGTATTGGTACTTTCTTTGTATATATATTTATTAGAAAGTATTGTCAAATTGATGTCATTAATAATAATATCAATGTGGTTTTCCGTATAAAGTATTTTGGTTATCGTAAGGCAAAAACCCATCTGTATTAATGAGCGGTGTGGTCTTACGAGATACTATTATTTTTAAGGTTTGTTTAGTACCCATATATGACTCCGTCATATGTTTATGGTTAGAGTATCTCATGCTGGTTAATCAAGCCTGATCCGGGTATTTTTAATACTCGGGTCAGATCTGAGTATTTTAAATTTTAGTTGAAGATGCTTGGTGTTTCCTAAGGAGCGTTGGAGATCTTCTTATATGTATGAATGTATTCTATTATCCGTTGCATCTATTGCATTTGTTTTTATTTTTCAGCATTGTAAGGATAAAGGGTTTATAACTATCCATGCTGAATCTAGGTTAGACTTTGATATTGTATTCAAAATTTTCCATTGTATAGATTTTATATTGGAATAATATATGTTACTCCATTATGTGAGATTCGGTTTTCTATTATATTCTACCTTTATTTTCTTTTTTTCCTAATGATCGGTCTTTCCGGCACTAGGATTCGCGGCACATGAATACCAAGGATGTATTAGTATCCATTTTCGAGGGTCAAAAATCTGGTTCGTTATATTTGGTATCAGAGCTTAGGTTGAGAAACAACTAGGTTTTGATGGGGTAAAACTCATCATAGATAGGGTTAGTAATACCTTAGAATGAGTGACTCATTAACACCCTAGAATGAGTTTTGAGAGTAGTATATATATGAGTTCGTATTTGTAATTTGATATAAAAATGTTTTGTGGTGATTAATCTATTCAGTGGTTTATGGATTCTGGTCGATGCATGAAGAGCTCCATGTAATCGATAGGGATTCCTAAATATTTAAACAAGGCGAATCGACACACCGTTTTAAAAGGAGTATAATTTATATATACAAAAGTATAAATAGTGGTGTGATTTGGAACATTTATAAGATGTTATCCCATTGGAGAGTTCCAAAAATAAGGTATTGGTCTGTTTGGTAATGGTGGGAATAATCTTCTAAGTATCGATCATTAAGTTTGCTTGGGCGAATGGTATCGAACATTTGATAAATTATTCTTCTTATCATTGTACAATCAAGGCAAGTTCAAATTCGAACAATTATGAATCGATTAATTTGGATAAGTCAAGAAATAAATGGTATGAAACTTCTGATAATAACTTAGTATATCATTTAGGTCAGGATGTCTTATTTTATGCTGGGGGATGAGTATTGGGCTAATCCAAAGCAAGCACGAAGAGTACGTGCACAAAAAGAGGCAGAAGAGAAATTAAAACTAGGATCTTATGCTGGCATCTTTTGTTACAAATGCAGTAAATTAGGGCATTATGCAGTTCTGTGTAAGGATAGAAATGAAAAGGAAAGGGATAAAAGGAAAGCAGAGAAAAAGAAGAAAGAAAAATCTTTTAGGGTTGATATATTCTGTTCCAAGTGTAAAAGGCAAGAACATTTTTTACGTGAATGCCTTAAAACAAAGAAGAAACCCAGAATTCAGTCAAAAAAGGCAAAGGGTTGCTACCGTTGCAAAGGACTAGGACATATAACCAAAGAATGTCCCCGAACTTGCATTTGGTGCTTCCAAGGAAAACACTTAATGAAGGACTATCCAAAAATGAGGGTGGCTCACTTAGGCCTCAAAGATAAAGCACCGTCTACTCAAAAGGGATCCAAGAACAGTATATATAGTAGTTCAAGTATCTATTTATAAGATGGTGATGTATGATAAGTTGTATTGCCTAAGGATTATCTCTAAAATTTTGCAACACAGGTCAGGGTTTGTAATGAATGTATAAATATGATGATAACCAATAAACTTCGCTTTGGATTATCCTCTCGAAGCACTTCTTCTATCTTATATCCAATCAAATTTAATAAGATATTTTGAAATAAAAAGATTATATAATATAAAGAGGTATCTATATAAAAAGTGTTTAAATTAAGAAATTATTTTATAAAAGTATATTTTATAAAATAAAGTATAGTTAGCAAATATAAAATGGTGTGTGAGAAATATGGATTTGAGAATCATATCCTAATGTTTTGGAAAATTATCAAAGGGAAAGTTATGTAATATGAAATAATTTTTGGAATTAAATTTATAATGAGATTTATTAACAAAGAAACTTCAAAGGAATTTTGAAATAAGGTTATAATGGTAAGGATAATCGATTTCTTTTGGAAAAGAGTTAGAAATATTTTCATGAATAAATATTTTGAAGAATAAAGGGTTTATATAAGTATTTAAAGAAAAATTTAATAGTTTTATGAGATGTTTTCATAAAAATTTGAAAAGTCAAATAAAGTACGGATGTTATACATAGAACATTTCGTTACACGATTCTGATCTAATATTCGAGTATGGAACTTGGAGGTGTTTACACCAGTCCGAAAAAGGATTCATCACTTGAATCTTGTCGACGAACATTGATGAGGGTTTGTGTTTGGACACTTACGTTTTCTATCATAGTTGAGAGCTATGCAAGGAAAACTAAAAGTTCTAATTGGAAAGCCTGATCAGAGTCCGGACTAGTGGATCGGGGGATTAATACTAGTTCGCAAGTAAAGTTGTGTGTTCAAATAGTAGATCAAATCAAATGATCTTTATACATCATATAGATGTAAGTTGAAAAATAAATATTTAGACAAATACCTCTGGGTTTTGTTTTGGTGTAATTTCGGGGATGAAATTCTTTTAAGGGGAAGTATGTAACAACCCGCAAATCAATTTGATAAATTATATTTATTTTTAAAATATTCAAATATAAGAATTGCTGACATAGATTATGATGTTTTGAACAATGAATAATAATGGTAATAAGTATTTAAAATATATATATATATATACTTTGGAAAAATAGCAATAAAATGACCAAAACCATTTTGTCCATAAACAGCTCTATAATCGTAAAACGTCATGCATGGAACTGGATACATGCACTTATTTTTATAATTGAACAAGAATATGAAATAAAATTATTTATTTTATTTTTGGAAACTAAATGTATTTATGACATCATCGGTGATGCCATTATATTTAATAATTGATTTATGATTTTAAAATTGAGATTTAATGATTTAATAATTGTTCTAATAATTGTTTTAAAATGATAACAAGTTATTTTATTTTATTATATAGTGATAAAAAATCATTTATAATAGTTTTATGAAGATATATGTTGAATTGAAAAATATAAGAAAATTGATATCGCTTTATCGGTATGATAGCAATTTTTGTAAATAATTGTTAATATTGATTTATATGATTTTATAATTCAAATGAGATCATTTTAATTAATTAAAAATGAGTGGAAATTTATTTTCAAATTTTGTTTACATATATATGTAATTTAAATTATAAGTGAAAATGTGACCGGTAATCGGAGGGTTTGGGAAACCAGTTGCTTGCACTTTCTAGCTACCCGGACTGGCCCGACGGATGGAATAGTAAATTTGATTTACTCGGTTACTTAATAATGTTTTCTAATATGAGATTTAAATAAATTATTTGGAAATATTTTCCTAAATAAAAGCTGAAATGATTTGGAATTATTCCAAGATTCAAAATGGTTTAATTAACCAAATGATTTGATAAATGAGGCTTAATGATTCCATATACTCTGAAAAAGATAGAGAAATGATTTAATGAATATATCTCTAAGAGAAATTAGATTTAAATAAAAAGGTTAATTAATTGAATGTTGTGTGATAATCACCTATATACCTAAATGTCTTTTATCCCATGATTGGTTCGGAGGAAGCGGGGTCGGATTTGGGTAATTCCTATCTGAAAACCACTTCGAACCAATGTATACATTCGGAAATGAAGATGTGTTGAAGATGATGATTTTGGAAGACCTGAGATCTTTAGAATGTAGGGATTGCTGTCACGAGTCCCAGGGGTACCCCACATTATATTTATATAGCAGTGGTGTCTGCATTCTGAAATCCTCGTTGTAATAAAGATCGGAGATCTTAATAGCGGAAGGACTGCTTGTTGAAATTCTCTGGGTAGCTCCCAATATAGAGACATTTATTATAGCATTGGTCCTATCGTGTTTTGAAATCTTTGGATTGCAAAGTCTACTCACTATTAATGGTCGTAGGGGGAGTGCCTTCGGTGCCGTTCAATCCTAGAACAAACTTGTACGGACGAATGACGGACAGTGCATTTCTGATTGTATTAATTGATCTCTATCAACGTATCATCTGCTTGGTGGCGAGACAACAACTTCTCTTAGCTTAACACCATTTCCTAATACGTACGAGCTTAGGAGTTATACATTGTAGAAATCAGTTGTGTGATCATGGAATGGCAATGTGGCATTCAAAGTGGAACTTGTTATGATAAAGGAAAAGCGTGGCTTTGTGAAAAGCAAAGCGTGGCTTGGCTTTGGGGAAAGTATGAGCGTAACCTTTCAAGCCTCACATCCCGGTAATTATACGGGTAATTATGTGGTCTGCACGACATATATTTCAGGCAATCGGTTTATCGGTGGATCAGAATTATTAGGCTTTGTTGCCTTATGGGTCGGAAAATATCTGGACCCTTATATTGTATGGTATAGTGGTATGTGAGTCCTTGCTCGAGAATCCACCGGATATATCGTAATGTAGCAAGTACAGTGGTGTATGAGTCCTTGCACGAGAAGCCACTGGGTAAAAGGGTTGCTAAACGTGGAAATCAGCAAAGGAAAAGGCCACTAGTTCCATATCATGTTGGAAATCCTATTCCAATTTGAGATTTACAGTTTTGATTGTAATCCCAAAATAGCTGTAATGCTTTTTAAACATTTCAGCTACCCCTTTTGGTATCATATATTCGGTCCGGTATATTCCATTGACCTAGTCCGGTTATATTACCATAGTCCGGGTATTGGTACTTTCTTTGTATATATATTTATTTGAAAAGCATTTTCAAACTGTTGTCATTAATAATAATATCAAAGTGGTTTTCCATATAAAGTATTTTGGTTATCGTAAGGTAAAAACCCGTCCGTATTTATGAGCGACGTGGTCTTATGAGATACTATTCTTTTCAAGGTTTGTTTAGTACCCATCTATGACTCTGTCATATGTTTATGGTTCGAGTATCTCATGCTGGTTTATCAAGCCTGATCTGGGTATTTTTAATACTCGGGTCAGATCCGAGTAGTTTCAGGTTTAGTTGAAGACGCTTGGAGTTTCCAGAGGAGAGCTAGAGATCTTCATCTACGTATGGACGTAATCTATTATCCGCTGCATCTATTACATTTGTTTCTATTTTTTAGCATTATAAGGATAGAGGGTTTATAACTGTCCAGGATGAATCAAGGTTAGACTCTGATATTGTATTCAAATTTTTCTGCTGTAAAGATTATATATTGAACTAATATATGTTATTCCATTCGTGTGAGATTCTGTTTTCTGCTCTATTCTACATTTATTTTCTTTTTTCGCTAACGATCGATCTTTTCGACACCTGGATTTGCGGCACGTGAATACCAAGGATGTACTAGTGTCGATTTTCGAGGGTCAAAAATCCGATTTCTTAAATTTGGTACCAGAGCTTAGGTTGAGTGAACACCTAGGCATTGATGGGGTAAAACTCATTATAGATTGGGTTAACCCTAGAATGAGTGACTCATTAACATTAACACCCTATAATGAGTTTTGAGTGTATTATATATATGAGTGCGTATTAGTTACTTGGCATAAAAATGTTTTGTGGTGATTAATATGTTGAGTGGTTTATGAATTTGGGTCGGTACCTGAAGAGCTCCATGGAATCGACAGGGATTCCTAAATACTTAAACAAGGCGAATCGACATACCGTTTTAAAAGGAGTATATTTTATATATACAAAAGTACAATATTGGTGTGATTTGGGAAATTTATAAGATGTTATCCCTTTGGAAAGTTCCAAGAACAAGGTATTGATCTGTTTGGTGATGGTGGGAATAATCTTCTAAGTACCGATCATATGTGGACTTGATTGAATGGTATCGAACAATTGGTAAATTATTCTTCTTATCATTGTACAATCAAGGCAAGTTCAAATCTGAACAATTATGAATCAAGTAATTTGGATAAGTCAAGAAATTAATGGTATGAAACTTCTAATAATAACTTAGTATATCATTTAGGTCAGGATGTCTTATTTTATGCCGAGGGATGCGTATTGAGCTAATCCAAAGCAAGCACAAAGAGTACGTGCATAAAAAGAGGTAGAACTAAAATTAAAACAAGGATCTTATGTCGGCATCTTCTGTAATGTAACGACCCGCATTTTTCTAATAATTAAAATATTGAATTTAATAAGATTTTGGAATTTAATGTTGAGAGAAATTAAAATTTACGATTTATTAATAAGAAAATAACTTGAATATGATCCAATAAAGTTGTTTGGTTGTTATTGACAACCATTTAATGTAATTTAAACCAATTGAAATAATGTAAAAGTTAATTTGGTTAGAAATTTGTAAATAACGAATAAATTCAATATTTTATTAATAATGAAATTGTATGTTATTTTATATATAATGGGTTTAGTATATAATGTGAAATCAATCATTTGTATGTAAATTTATAATCTTGTTGTAAACAATAAACTTATAAATGTGATTAAATTAAGTAAAAGGTAACAATTATTATTTATCACCTATCTATTTAATTTGCTGAAATTAAATTTGGAAATCAATTGCAATAAACCTACTTAAATATTGCACTTAATATGAATTAAAATGATAACTGTAGAATATTATTGTAATAAGATGTAAACCAATGTTAATTATATCCATAAGGTGATAGTTGGTTGAATAATAAGATATAAATCAAAATAAAAGATTTTATTTGAAATTAAAATATAATTAATTGAATTTTTATTACAGTTGTAATTGAACACTATAAGTTATGTAATACTTAATATTGAATTGACATGGAAATTTGTTTTAAAAGATTATAAATGTCTAGGTAATCAAAAGTAATAAAAATTGTTAACTTTTAAATTTAAATTTAAAAGGTGATTAATTTAATTTAATAATAATTTATTTAATTAACGTGAAAATTGCCATTTTGGCCACTTTATCGGATTTCGATGAAACCAGTTTCATCGGATCCGCAACGGTGAATTATTGTAAGATTTCAAGTTTTGTAACGATTGGACTTGTCGTTCGATCGTGCGGGCTCGAAACGCGTAGAAATCAATTTAATGAATTCAATTGAAATAAGATGATTTTAAAAGCTAACTTTTGTATACAATGGAATTGGGACTTGAAACCTGTTCCATTGAGTTTAAAAATATCGAAAACATCTATTTTGATATATGGGATGACCCACTTTCGTTTCGGAAGCGGAACGGGCTTTTCGCGTCGTTATTGTCATTTCGAACTAGTTCGATATGTTATTCATTCTTATCCCGATATTTCCATATAAGTAGATTTTGTTTCTAACCCTAGCACCCTTTTTATTTCTTATTACTATACGTATCTGTCTATTCAGTCATCGGCTTCTTTCTTCTTCTAATGGCTGCAGATCCAAAACCCTAATTCAATTTCAAAACCAATTTCAAAAAGCAAACTCCTCAAAACTATGTCATATTATATATCGTTGGAAAGCTCTCAACAAGCGTAATCTATTGAATTGAATCATTTTACAATTAAATGCATTGTTTGATTAGAAATCGAGGATGAACCTCGGTCATCCATTTTAGGGTTTGAGATTTCAACGGCGAATCGTCGATTTCACGACGATCAGGAGGTATGGGATTGTATAGGGCGACCTGCAGAGTGGATCCATTGATTCGCCTTGGGTCCTAGATGACCAGACTTGCCTCGATGGCATGATCTAGGCGGCGGCGACGCAAGTTGATCGGAGGCCAAGTGATGGCCGCGAGTTCATCTAGTGGGGCGGCCCGACATGCAAAGGTCGATGGGAGTGTCAGATCTGGTCTGAGTGGTGTGTGGTGGCGGCAAATTTGGGTGGAAGGTAGCGATTGTAACCCTAGATGCGTGCGCGACATTGAGATGGATCTGAGTGAGGTAACGAGGGTGATGTGTATAATAATAATTATTATTTTATTTGTTTTATATTTTATACCGTATAACTTCTAATTAACATATCTTTTTCGTATGAGCTCGGATTCACGCGCGGTTTATCCACTGTGATCGTATCGAAAATCCAAAGATTATGGAACTAGTTTGGTTGGTTTGGTTGGATTCTAAGACTGGACAAATTTGGGCCTTTATTTGGGTTTTAAATCGTCGAAAAATCAAAGGTGGGTGTTTTAATCCACTCACAACTACTAAATTATCTTATGTTAGTTAAATTAAATTTATGATGTGATTAGGAATTGTTTGATTGTTGTTTGGTATATTTAAATTGTCATTCGAGTTTAATTTGAATTTATACTGAATTTAATTGCATTTGATTTAATATTGAATTTAAATTGCTAATTGAATACCCGAAAATGATAAACAGTTAATTGTTGTGATTTATTAGGTTGATTTGAATGATGATTGTGGTAGATGTTTAATTGTTGATATTTGGATGACTGGATGTATGTTTAAAGTATATATTGTTATCACACTGTAAGTTCCCTTAGTTATTGTTAGGAAAATCACTATGGGTTGAAATGATACGTACCCGAACGATCTATAGAATAAGGAAAAATCGTTATAGGTTGAAATGATAAACTCGAGCAATTTTATGGATTTTGAATTTTATTCGGGATTACGGGTTGAAATGATATATACCCATAAAATTTAAAATTATTGCAGGTTGAAATGATATATATCTGTATCACTTGACCATAGAGTAGTAAATTATATACGGACACCGGATTGGTTAAATTTAATGATTTTAAATCCTTAATTTTTGAATCTAGTTAAATGATATTTTGAAATAAATTTGATTTATATAAACTGGATTATTTTCAAAATCCAAGCTTTAAAATGTTGAAATTGAAATTGGTTTAAATTAAAATATTAAAGTTGAATTTTGAGATATAAATGAAATTTATCAAAATTGAGTTATTGTAACCGTTTGAATATCTAAACCTAGAAATCTATTGAATTTAAAGTGGTTTAAAATTTGTAGATCAAACATGCATTTGAAATCGATATAAATTGAAATGGTTTTCTATTGAGAATTTGAATTGAAAGGAAAAAAAATTGAGTTTTGTTGATTTAGAATCCAGATATGGCCTTGATTTGTTGAAATTAAAGAGACAGTTTGATTTGATACTATTTTTAAAATAAGTTATTTAATAAAAACTGTTTTAAAAATCTATTATTTTAAAATTTAGATTATTTAGAATTTCGAACTATGTACTATATAAACCATTTCCAATAATAAAACCCTTTTATATAAAAACTATTTTAATTTCTTTAAAATCATTAAACTATTAAACTAATTCAACCATTAAAAACTATTTTAAACCATTTTTAACTATTTTTAAATCTATTTTAAACTATTAAAATTATTTTTAAATCTATTTGACTCCATTAACATTATTTTAAACTATTAAATTCTATATTAAAATAATTTTAAACTATTTTAAAGCTATTTTAAACTATTAAAACTATTTTAGGCTATTTTAACTATTAAAACTATTTTAAACTATTAACTATTTTCAAACTATTTTAAACTATTTAAACTGTTTGTGACTATCCAAACTATTTTCAAAAATTCAAACGGTGCAAGGCTGAATTGTTTAATTTTAAATCCTTGATTTAAAAGCGAATATGATTTTCTAGTGAAATGATATATTTTAAGTAAATATGATGATTTTGAAATAAGGGATTAACCTATTTTGTGGATATGATTTCTGAAGTGATATGATTTCGAAAGTGATATGATTTCGAAAGTGAATATGATTTCGAAAGTGATATGATTTTTGAGAATGTGATATTTTGATATCAATTATGAATCGGTTTTGAAAATGTAAAAGAACCATCCGGTGTGAAATAAGCATTTGGTTGTTAAAGAGACCGGGATCGGATATTGTCATACTCTCTGCCAATACCGAAAACCACTTTAACAACTGTGCACGTGGTGGAGATTCCAGAATGAAGTAGGATGATTTGGCGAACGATTCAGCATAAGGTATTAACATAGCCCTGACTCCCTCGAGTCAGCTTGATGTGACTAAAACAGGAGCCACGACAGGCCAAGTGAGGTCGCACCTCTGATTGGACATGCTTCTTCGATACCATATTATGACTTTGTGATTGATTTGGTGGCCACCCCTCGATTTGATTATGAGAGTGTGTTCCGAGGTGGGAGGTAGTAGCTGCTATGCGTTACCACCAGTCCGGATCCGCAAAATGGTAGTATCCTACCCTGGGCATTGCCTCATGTGCCTTGTCACATTCCTTATCGTGCCCATTACGAGTTTGGTTTGTACCGTACCTATGGAGTGCTCACTGAGTAAACCACCGGTTTGGTGGAGCTTACAGTATCATGTAGACATTTAACTAATGCAAAAAATAAATGGTTGGAAGTTTATAAATTAGAAAATTTATTAGCTACTAGAAATCAAGTAATGTTAAGCCCCAAAAGTCTTAAAGTTTTGAGAGGATAAATTTGGGTAAGCAAAGGATAGGGAAAGTCTGTTGCATTGCCATGGGTTAATGTCCGTGTGCCATAAAATTTGAAATTTATGAATGAACTTATGTGCTGGTTGTTATTTTAACATAAAAAATGGTATTTGAAATTTTAAAATTTACCATATAGTAAAATAGAGTCCACTATGGATGTTAAACTATTGATTAAACCTCCGATTGCAAGTGATGTGGCATAATTTGTTCTGAAAAAATATATATACTTTTGAAAATTTTCGTCAAATCTCTTGGTTTTGGAAAATAAGATGCTTTTGTGAAAAGTTTTGGAAAAAAAATTTGTGATGACAATTTTGAACATTAAAATTTTTCCAAATATTTGAAAAGTTATATATCAAAGGATTTAGAGCAAAAAAGAAGAAATTGTCTTATTTTTGAAATGTCACATGCTTAGTAAGGGAAGAAGTCGATGGGTTAGAAAGAAGGGATTTTATTGTGCAGCAGAAGTGATAGTAAAATAAGATATAGTTAGTGATAAAGGGAAAAGCTGTTCTAGTTATGGAATCTCATTTTTCCTACCTTGTCGGTAGGTGAATAAAAATGGTTTTAACATAACTCTGTTTTAAAATTTAAAAGATTTAAGATAAAAAAAAATATGCGGGTTGTACTTGGAATGGTTGGAATAGAAATAGGGGCAAACAAAAGTTTTGAGGCAAAGAGGAAGAAGGGTATACAAGAGAAGGATAGAAATATGGAATTCTCCATATAGACCCTTTTTCGGCATAAGAAAATTGGTTTAGAAAACTGGATTTTTCTAAGTTTTGGATGAAGAAATGGTGTGCTAGGATATTAGATGGCAGGGATTGGATGTAAATTTGGTTGAACTATAATTCTTCTAACAACCCTGGTTTTGTGATTACCTGTCTAAACAAATTATAATGATGATTATAATTTGTTAATTAAAAGAATAAATATGATTTGGAGAGAATAATTTGTTTAATCATTTGAAATGGTTAAATAGTGAGATTTGAGTTATATTGAATTGAAAAAAAAATATAATACCTCAATTCAATATTATTGGGTTAAGTAAACTTAAGTATGGAGAAAATAAAGTTTTGGAACTTTGTAATGGGTAATTGATGATAAAAACATGTTCTAAATATTTGTACATGTTAAAAATGTAACAATTGGATAATTTATTGATATTGGCAAATTTTGGTTATTTTGGAAATTAATTAAGTTGCAAATGAGAATATAAAATGTGTAATATTGATTAAAAATCAATATTAGTGTGTAAAAATAATTTTAATGAGATTTGTACATTTATTATGTTTAAAATAATATGTTAGTGCAAATTTAGTTGTTAAAAATGTAAGTTTTAAACAATTAAGGGGAAAATTACCTATTTTAGTTGAATATGTAAAATTTAAAATGTTTGTGTTAAAATTAATGTTTAAAAGTGGTTTAAATAATTTTATGTATGTTGTATTAATTTTATAAAGTGAAACGTGTTAAAATAGGAACAATAGGTGTTAAAATGGATTAATTAAGTGATAATTAAGTGTTATATAGTGTTAATTAGAATATAATAGCCTAAATTAATTAACCATAGCCTATCAGATCCTAACCATACTAACCCAAACCCAATAACCCAATTAGACTTTCTAGTTGCAAGAAAAGAGTACGTACAATACTCTTTCTCCATCTTCTTCCTAGAAATCAAAAGAAAAATGGCTACCTTCTCTTAAAAAATAAAATCTAGCTCCAAATTAAAGGAGAATTTTGTGAATTCAAGAGAGTTAACAGGTAATCCATTCAAACCATAAGATTATATCATCAATTCCTAGTTTGAGAAGATTTTGGTTTACTGTAACTTTCTTTTTGTGTTTGCATGTCTGTTTCTTCTTCAACTACATGTTCCTAAAGTTAAATAGGAGCTAAAGTCATCACCTTGCTTATAATTTTCTCAATTTTGGTGCTAAGGTGAGTAATAACTCACATTTCTAGCCAAATCAAACTACCTGTAAGAAATTTGATTCAGTTTCCATTGTGTTTTTTATTTACTGTAAACTGTAAATTGAAATTTGTAGTTTACGGTGAAAATCTTGTCTGGGTTCCACCTTATGACCCTATATCTCTTTGGTTTCAAACCGGAATTGAGTGAAACCTTTTCCAGATCATAGACCATGTTTAGTAGTAGTTGCATGGCAAATTTCATTGCTTGATTCCATCTGGAAGTGCCTGGAATCAGTGCTCAAAGTTGGAAACAAAACAGGCAAAATTGCCTGTAGCATTCACGACCATCAGGTCAACCCAGACACACTGGGGTTCAACCTGAGCAATGTATGGGTTGACCCATGCTTTCCCAGGGTCGACCTGTGCCTTTTAAAGGTCGATCCTTCTCTTTTATTTTGTCCAGGTCATTCTATTTTATTCATATGCACTGTTTTGCTTATTCTGCTTATTCTAGTGATTGTGATGACCAATTCTTGCAATATTTTGAAGTGTTTTGAAGGGCTTAAACCTGGATAAGCCAACATTATTGTTGATCCGTACTTCGGATTGATGTGTTTTTGAGTAGAATTCATATGCCGAATTTATGGCATTTTCGGTGATTTTTTGATGTTTTCGAGCACGTGTTTTCTAAACCGATTTGGAATGTTTTTTATAATAGCTTTCGAAATAAATATTTTGCAACATTTATAATTATTTTTGAAGCTATTAAAAATATATATTCTCTATAATAAAGAGAATTTAAAAGCCATGAATTTCCAAACGATTTCGGAAAAATTATTTTAAAACTAGTTTTCGCGAAGCAAAGTATTTTCTGTATAAAATACACATTTTTGCATTCTTTGAGAGAACGAGGAAGTGATTTAAACGATTTAGTAAAACTTGTGGCATGGGACACATGGGTTTACTTTTTCGGTTAATTCCGGATTTGTTCTATTGAAGCAATACGCATTTCGTGGACCTTAGGGTTGTTTTCCAGTACTGGACCTTCGGGTCATTTGGGCTTTTTAGCTGTTGGACCTTCGGGTTGTTGGACCTTCAGGTTGTTTGGCCTTCGGGTCGTTTTAGGCGCCTAATTTGAGATACAGTACTTGGCGGGCTTCGTCCATTTTGTAGAGCACGTGCAGACGTAGCTTAGACTCGCCATTTGTGATATGGTTCCATCTTTTTTTATATTTCTTGATTTATTTGTGATTTCCGAATGTTTTCACCATTTTGAGATTATTGGGCCTTTGAGCCGTTTGAGGATTTATTATATGGTGATTACATTTTGGAGTTTTGAACTCTTAACCGAGTTCTACATATTGTGATTTGTGGTTACCATCCTTTGACATTTTTGAGATTAGTGATTTCCTATTTAGGAGTTATGGGGTTGATGGAAGCCATTATATTGGTTGTTGTAGATGCCGATGATATGAGGCGATTATTTGTGATTAATTGATGTTGTTGTTAATCTTGCCTCTTTCGAGAAATTTTCATATGATATTTCGGTGATATAATCTCGCATGAGTAACTGATTTATATATATATATATATATTTGGTGTTGCTTCTTCTCTTTCGAGAAGAAATATTATCGTTTATCCCTATACTTCATCTATCTTGTGCTAATCAGTTTATTTAAGCTAGACTGACCCGTGTATTTTATATACTCGGGTCAAACCGAGTTGTTTCAGGTTATTCACCTACTGTAGATTACCACTATGCTGCTTCCGCTATGGATTTTCTTGCTTTCTTTTGGATGCTAGTCATCTTTTGTGTATCCTTGTAGTTATTTTGTGTACTTCGATATGTACATATTCTTTTGACTTGATTTATATATTGTGGTCTATGTATCACCACTGGCGTATCATTATGTAGTGTACTATGATGTATCTGTATATATGTGTATATATATATATACACACGTGTGTGACTGTTGTTCTATGATCTGTTGTATTTGTTGTTGTTATATTTTGTTTTGATAGATCCATTAGCCACCGTAGATTTGTGTTAAACATTTATTGAGTATGTCGATCCACTTGACAAAGGTAAAAGAAAAAAAATTAATTAGAGCACCCAGTCGATGTATTCAATACTTGTTTGAGACAAATCTTACGGATGGTCGCTCCTAACCAGCCCTATTCTCTGCATTAACAGACAGTATTACTCCGTAATGCTCTTTGTTAATGTGGGTCTCCGGGTGGGGCGTCACAGCTTGGTATCAAAGCTGAGTTCAGAAAAAAATATGATAAACACAGAACATAACATATATTACAGTACATCAGAGTATAGTATAAGTGTTACATATTCCCTAATCATCGTGTCCTTAATCTTTTCGTGTCCTTGGGATAGATATAAGTTGGGAATACATCTAGGAATGAATTTTAATTTCGTAGTATTCCATAATCAAATTAATGATATCTTTCCCTATGAAAATCCTTATCTTATCTTATACTTTCAGCAAGTGGCTGGAAGAGGTAGAGGTCGTCGTTCTGATGCTGGGCCGTCCAGTGGCTCACATCCAGACGGTGTTTACATGTCTGCTGATTAGTTCATGGAGTTATTCAGGAGCACTTAGCCTCCAGCTCCTACTCCTTCGTCCCCTCCACGCAAGTCTTCTTTTGAGCATACGTGTTGTGATTTCTCTCATATCGGAGGCAAGCCTTTCAAAGGCTCAGATTCTGTTCTTGAGGTCCAGGCATGGCTTCGTACATGCGAGCGTAGTTTTACTCGCATGGATCTTTCCGACCATCATCGAGTTCTTGTAGCATCAAGTATGTTGCTAGAGCATGCACTTGATTGGTATGAGATTCTTATTACTGAGCTTGATGAGTCTACTCTTACTTGGATCCAGTTTAGGGAGCAATTCAAACTTAAGTTCATTCCCGAGTTCGAGAAAGCCCTCTTAGCCCGTCGCTTCCTTGAGTTGAAGCAAGGGAAGTCTTCAGTTTCCGAGTATGTATCTTCATTCGATGCCTTGTCCAAGTATGGTCTCGAGTATATTATCACTTCTTATAAGAAGAATCTCAAGTTTATTTCGGGCCTCAAGAAACATTTGAAGAAATCTTTGATGCTTTAGCTTAAGCTTTCATTTGAGGAGTTTGTTGACTCGGCGCTTCATCTTGAAGCTGTCGAGAAGGAGAGGGATAATAGTGATGAAAATGAGGTTCGTAAGAACCGTAACAAGAAGAAGTTTCCTTTTCAGAAGTCCAAGTCTTTTTCTTATAACAAGAAGAAGGAGTATGTTGGTTCTAGCTCTCAGCCAAGTGGGGCACCTCCTAGTCAGAAGGGGTGTTTCAATTGTGGCTCATCTGATCATTTGATTTGGGATTGTCCCAAGCCTCATGTGTGCCGTTATTGCAAGAAAGAGGGACGTCGGGTTTCATCTTGTCCCATTACTCCTAGTAGTGTTAAGTCTGGCAAGGTTAATGTGGTGGAAGGTTCTGGTAGTTCTTCTCAGCCTAGAGGTACTTTTCCTTCTATTCTCTAAGGTTCTATATTATTTCGTGATCGTTCTATTCGAGTTCTCTTCGATACGAGTGCTTCACACTCATTCATATCGAAGGAACTTGTTGATGTTATACCATTGGATGTTTCTTGCCTTGTTACTTCTTTGAGGATTGTGAATCCTATTAGGGGATCCGCAACACTTAGCATGCTTTGTAGTGATGTTGAGATTATTCTTTGTGGTTTTTCTTTCCGTGCGAATCTGCATGTTATTCACTATCTTGGATTTGATATGATTTTGAGGATGGATTGGCTTGCTTGTTATCAAGCCCGAATCCTATGTTCTGAAAGGATCCTATATCTTAAGCATCCTGATTCGGCTGATCAGTTATCTCTTGTTCTTTGGAATGTTGATGGTAATTCCGAAGCATCTTTATTTGCTCTTGAGTCTCGAGATGATGATGATGTATCTCGAATTCCAGTCATTTGTGATTTTACTGATGTATTTGAGCCTGTTTCGGGTTTGCCACCCAAGCAGGCAATTGAGTTTCGTATTAACCTCATTTCTGGTGCTCATCCTGTTATTCGTCCTTCCATGAGGATTTCCACTAAGGAAAATGAGGAACTCAAAAGGCAATTGTTGGAGCTTGAAGCCAAGCAATTCATTCAGTCCAGTTATTCACCGTGGGGTGCCGCAGTCATCTCTTTTAAGAAATCTGATGGTACTCTTAGGCTTTGCATCGATTACTGCAAGCTTAACGAGTTAACCATTAAGATTAAGTATCCATTGCCTAGGATCGATGACATGTTTGATCAGTTGAGTGGTGCTAAGGTCTTTTCTCAGCTTGACCTTGCCCCCGGTTTTCATCAACTACGAGTTGTAGAGGATAGCATTCCTCTTACCGTACTCCGCACTCATTATGGTTCTTATGAGTGGCTCGTTTGCCACTGGTTTTCATCAGCTACGAGTTACAGAGGATAGCATTCCTCTTACCGCATTCCGCACTCGTTATGGTTCTTATGAGTGGCTCATTATGCCATTCGGTTTGACGAACGCTCCAGCTTATTTCGTCAATCTTATGAATCGAGTATTCTGGAAATATCTCGATAAGTTCGTCCTTGTATTCATTGATGATATTCTTATCTATTCTAAGTCTGAATCTGATCATGCTTATCATTTGAGGATTGTTTTGAGTACTCTTCGTCGGCATCAACTTAAAGCCAAATTATCCAAGTGCCACTTTTGGGAGAGTAAGGTAAAGTTCCTTGGCCACATTGTATCCTCGGATGGCATTTCTATCGATCCATCAAAGATAGAAGCCATTCAGAATTGGAAAAGGCCAGAGAACATTTCTGAGATTCGCAGTTTCCTTGGATTGGCTGGTTATTACCGTCGGTTCATCAAGGATTTTCCCCGTATTGTTCTTCCTCTTACTAGCCTTACTAGAAAAGGTGTTCAATTTATTTGGTCTGATAAGTGTGAAGCTTCTTTTCATAAATTGAAAGAACTTCTCACTAATGCTCATATCCTTGTGGTTCCCGAAGGAAATCAAGATCTTGTTGTCTACACCGATGCTAGTAGATGTGGTCTCGGTTCCATGCTTATGCAGAGAGATCGGGTAGTTGCCTATGCTTCTAAGAAATTGCGTCTGAATGAGGTTCGCTATGCCACCCACGACTTAGAGTTAGCCGCCATAGTCTTTGCCTTAAAGATTTGGCGTCATTATTTATTAGGCGAGTGCTTCATTCTTTATACCGATCATAAATCGTTGAAATATCTGTTCACCCAGCAAGAGCTTAATATGCGGCAACAACATTAGCTCGAGTTCCTAGCCTCCTATGATTTTGATATCCAGTACACTCCTGGAAAGGGGAACCGAGTTGCAGATGCGCTAAGTCGCAAGTACTCAGTTGTTGTTTCTATGATGTTAGCCGAGTGGGATGTGTTAGAGACCTTATCTCTTTGTGATATTCGTGATCATGCTCCAGCTTCTTGTCTCCTATTTTATTATTTAGCTTGGAAGCTCGTCCTAGCTTATTGGATCGTATTGCCGATGCTCAGCGGCAAGATCCAAATCTTATGCGCCTTATTCAGCTTTGTAAGTCTGAATCCCGTGATGATGAGTTGAGGGATTTCAGCATTGATATTCATGGTTATCTTCGTAAGAAGAATCGATTGATTGTGCCTTGTGTTTCTGATCTTAGACGGGACATTCTTGATGATTGTCACTATTCTAAGTATACTATTCATCTCGGCAGTAGCAAGATGTATGCCGATATGAGATGCTTGTATTATTGGGAAGGCATGAAGCATGATGTTGCAAGTTATGTGAGGAATTGCATGACTTTTCAACTCATTAAAGCCAAAAATCAGCATCCCAGTGGTCTTCTTCAGCCTCTTGAAGTCCCGTTGTGGAAATAGGATCAAATCTCTATGGACTTTATTGATGGCCTACCTCATTCGAGATCGGGCCATAACAGTGTTTGGGTTATCGTGGATCGCTTGACTAAATCCACTCATTTTATTCCTATTAAATCTAATAGGACAACTTCTCATCTATCTACGCTATATATTAAGGAGATCGTGAGACTTCACAGTGTTTCTAGTTCGATAGTTTGTGATAGAGATCCACTTTTCACTAATAATTTCTGGCAGAGTCTTCAGAAAGCTTTGGGTACAAAGCTTAACTTCAGCACAGCTTATCATCCACGATCTGATGGAAAGACTAAGCGGGTGAATCGTATTCTTGAGGATCTACTTCGTGCATGCATTCTTGATTTTGGTGGTAGTTGGGAAGACCACCTACCGCTTGTTGAGTTCTCTTATAACAACAGTTTTCAGTCCAATATCAGTATGGCTCCTTTCGAAGCCCTACACGGAAGGCCATGTCGATCACCTTCTTGTTGGTTGGAATCTAGGGAGAAGTTGATTTTAGGCCCCGATTATATTCGTGAAGCTTCAGAGAAGATCGATCTTATTCGTCAGAGAATGAATGAGGCACAGAGTCGTCAGAAATCCAACTTGACAACCGTAGGAAGCTTCTTGAGTTCTCCATTGGTGATCTTGTTTTTATTCGTGTATCTCCCTTGAAGGGGGTAATGCATTTCAGTAGGACCGGGAAATTGGCTCCTCGATTCGTAGGACCATTTTCTATTACTGAGCGTATTGGCCCAGTTTCTTATAGAGTATCACTTCCGGCCCAGTTTTCTAGTATTCATGACGTATTTCACGTCTCTCAGCTTCGGAAATGCCTTCATGATTCAGATTCTGTTATTGATCCTCCTATTTTGGAAGAGCTTGAGATCTCACCCGATTTACGTATTGTGCAACATCATGTCTGTGTTCTTGCTTCAGAGGTTAAACGCCTTCGAAATAAGGATGTACCGCTCGTGAAGATTCAATGGTCTGCTAATTCCAATGACTGTACTTGGGAAACTAGAGAATTTATCGAGCAATCCTATCCTGGTTTTTTATCTTCTCATGTTTAGGGTGAGAACTCTAACTCAAGCTTATCTATTTTCCTTTGCTAGATGAAATAAATCGTGTTAAATATAGCTCTTTACTAGGAATTGCGGGGACGTAATTTTTATAAGGGGGGAATCTGTAACAACCCTGGTTTTGTGGTTACCTGTCTATACAAATTATAATGATGATTATAATTTGTTAATTAAGAGAATAAATATGATTAGGAGAGAATAATTTGTTTAATCATTTGAAATGGTTGAATAGTGAGATTTGGGTTATATTGAATTGAGATATTATTGAATTGAAAAAAATATAATACCTCAATTCAATATTATTGGGTTAAGTAAACTTAAGTATGGAGAAAATAAAGTTTTGGAACTTTGTAATGGGTAATTGATGATAAAAACATGTTCTAAATATTTGTACATGTTAAAAATGTAACAATTGGATAATTTATTGATATTGGCAAATTTTGTTAGTTTTGGAAATTAACTAAGTTGCAAATGAGAATATAAAATGTGTAATATTGATTAAAAATCAATATTAGTGTGTAAAAATATTTTTAATGAGATTTGTACATTTATTATGTTTAAAATAATATGTTAGTGCAAATTTAGTTGTTAAAAATGTAAGTTTTAAACAATTAAGTGGAAAATTACCTATTTTAGTTGAATATGTAAAATTTAAAATGTTTGTGTTAAAATTAATGTTTAAAAGTGGTTTAAATAATTTTATATATGTTGTATTAATTTTATAAAGTGAAACATGTTAAAATTGGAACAATAGGTGTTAAAATGGATTAATTAAGTGATAATTAAGTGTTATACGGTGTTAATTTGAATATAATAGCCTAAATTAATTAACCATGGCCTATTGGATCTTAACCATACCAACACAAACCTAATAACCCAATTAGACTTTCTTGTTGCAAGAAAAGAGTACGTACAATACTCTTTCTCCATTTTCTTCCTGGAAATCAAAAGAAAAATGGCTACCTTCTCTTAAAAATTCAAATCTAGCTCCAAATTAAACAAAAATTAAAGGAGAAATTTGTGAATTCAAGAGAGTTAATAGGTAATCCATTCAAACCATAAGATTATTTCATCAATTCCTAGTTTGAGAATTTTTTGGTTTACTGTAACTTTCTTATTGTGTTTGCGTGTCTATTTCTTCTTCAGCTACAGGTTCCTAAAGTTAAATCGGAGCTAAAGTCATCACCATGCTTATAATTTTCTTAATTTTGGTGCTACAGTGAGTAGTAGCTCACATTTCTAGCCAAATCAAACTGACTGTAAGAAATTTGATTCAGTTTCCATTGTGTTTTTGATTTACTGTAAACTGTAAATTGAAATTTGTAGTTTATAGTGAAAATCTTGTTTGGGTTCAACTTTGCGACCCTATATCTCTTTGGTTTCATACCGAAATTGAGTGAAACCATTTTGGATCATAAACCATGTTTTTTAATAGTTGCATGTCAAATTTCATTGCTTGATTCAATCCGGAAGTGCCTGAAAGCAGTGCTCAAAGTTGGAAACGAAACAGGCAAAATTGCCTGTAGCTTTCGGACCATCAGGTCGACCCTGACACACTGGGGGTCGACCTGAGCAATGTATGGGTCGACCCATGCTTTCCTAGGGTCGACCTGAGCCTTTTAAAGGTCGACCCTTGCTCTTTTATTTTGTCCAGGTCATTCGTTTTTATTCATGTGCACTGTTTTTCTTATTCTGCTTATTATAGTGATTGTCATAACCAATTCTTGCAATATTTTGAAGTGTTTTGAAGGGATTAAACCTATCAATAGGTAAGCCAACATTATTGTTGATCCGTACTTCGAATTGACGTGTTTTTGAGTAGATTTCATATACCGATTTTATGGTGTTTTCGGTGATTTTTGATGTTTTCGAGCACATGTTTTCTAAACCAATTTTGGAATGATTTTTATAATAAAATTGCTTTCAAAATAAATATTTTACAACATTTATAATTATTTTTGTAGCTATTAAAAAAAATATTCTCTATAATAAAGAGAATTTCAAAGCCATGAATTTCCAAACGATTTCAGAAAAAATATTTTAAAACTAGTTCTCTCGAAGCAAAGTATTTTCTATATAAAATACACATTTTTGCATTCTTCGAGAGAACGAGGAAGTGATTTAAACGATTTAGTAAAACATGTGGTATGGGACATATGCGTTTTCATTTTCGGTTAATTCTGTATTCGTTCTATTGAAGCTATACACATTTCGTGGACCTTCGGGTTGTTTTCCAGTACTGGACCTTCGGTTCATTTGGGCTTTTTAGCTGTTGGACCTTCGGGTTGCTTGACCTTCGGGTTGTTTGGCCTTCGGGTCGTTTTAGGTGCCCTTTTTGAGATACAATACTTGGCGAGCTTCGTCCATTTTGTAGAGCACGTGCAGGCGTAGCTTAGACTCGCCATTTGTGATATGGATCCATCTTTTATGATATTTCTTGATTTATTTGTGATTTTCGAATGTTTTCTCCATTTCGTGTTTATTGGGCCTTTGAGCCGTTTGAGGATTTATTATATGGTGATTACATTTTGGAGTTTTGAACTCTTAACTGAGTTCTACATATTATTATTTGTGGTTGCCATCCTTTGGGCTTTTTGAGACTTGTGATTTCCTATTTAGGAGTTATGGGGTTGATGGAAGCCATTATATTGGCTGTTGTAGATGCTGATGATATGAGGCGATTATTTGTGATTAATTGATGTTGTTGTTAATCTTGCCTCTTTCGAGAGATTTTCATATGATATTTCGGTGATACCATCTCACATGAGTAACTAATATATATATATATATATATATATATATATATGGTGTTGCTTCTTCTCTTTCGAGAAGAAATATTATCATTTATCCCTATACTTCATCTATCTTGTGCTAATCGGTTTATTTAAGCTAGACTGACCCATGTATTTTATATACTTGGGTCAGACCGAGTTGTTTCAGGTTAGTCACCTGCTGTATATTACCGCTATGTTGCTTCCGCTGTGGATTTTCTTGCTTTCTTTTGGATGCTAGTCATCTTTTGTGTAGTCTTGTAGTTATTTTGTGTACTCTGATATGTGCATATTCTTTTTACTCGATGTATATATTGTGGTCTATGTACCACCACTGGTGTATCACTACGTAGTGTACTATGATGTATCTGTATATATGTATATATATGTGTGTGACCGCTGTTCTATGATTTGTTGTATTTATTGTTGTAATATTTTGTTCTGATATATCCATTAGCCACCGTAGATTTGTGTTAAACATTTATTGAGTATGTCGATCCACTTGAGAAAGGTAAAAGAAAAAAATTAATTAGAGCACCCAATCGACGTATTCAATACTTGTTTAAAAGAAGTCTTATGGTTGGTCGCTCCTAACCAGCCCTATTCTCTGCATTAACAAACAGTATTACTCCGTAATGCTCTTTGTTAATGTGGGTCTCGGGGTGGGGTGTCACAATTCTATTCATAGAAGTGTGGGAAAATTTGGATGCAAAAACAAAGATTTTGATTTTCAAAATTTGCATACATATAGAACTGCAAGCTTGTATAAATTGTTTGTATCATGTTTTCAAAGATTGTTTTAAAAAGATGCATTCATATAGGTGGCATCAATTTAGAATTACTCAGTATACATATAACATATGTTGTGATACACCGTGCACTTGTACACGATTGGTTGCAAAGTTGGTTGCACACAATTAATTGGCTAGTTTAGAATGGTTGTGCATTATGTTATTTGATTCTATCCTTAAAGAATTTCAAGGACGAAATTATTTTAAGGGATGAAAATGTAACGTCCCGTAATTTTTATGACAATTAATTAAATTGAAATTAATTAATAAACAGAATGTCGAAAAATAGAGTTTTCAAATATCAGAATTTGGCTAAAAAACCTGCACCGTTGGGTTCATGGCGATTTTCTAATCAATTTTCATATATAAGGTTTTACGATCGGATTTTAAACCAAAATTTTATTAATGTTTGAAGTTTTCGAGTCGAAAATAATTATACATGAAATTAAGGAAATAACAATAATTAACTGACATTAATTACCATCAGTTAGAATTAACTGATACTTAACGATAGTTAAACGTTAAGCAAGGTTAGGGTAGAAAGAAACTATATCGATCGGATTAACAAGGAATTTAATAAACAAATAAATAACGCACAGAGTAATTTACAAAACAAAGGCCGACTAATCGACCCCAATTGACAATCGATTGACCCATAGGGGATGGAAGTCGACCGGTTGAGCTGTTAATTAGAGAATTAGACGTGGTCGAATAGCCCAGATTTAAAATAATTTAGTCTAAAGGATGACATTGATTCGAACCCCTATAAATACAGACTCAACCCCTCGCTTTTCTTCTCATATTTTCTAAGCAATGCCTGTAACGACCCGAAAAAAATTTAATGGTTTTAAAAGTATATTTAACTGGAAATTTGTGAAATTTTAAACAATAAAATTTGAAAATAAAAATTTATTATTTGGAATACGTCTATTTTAATATAGCAACTGGTAAATTTTCATCTGATAATATTGAAGTTTATTTTCCCGTGAAATTTCATTTCAAATCAAACCGGTTAATAACAGTGAATTTAAAAGTTTTCCGAAACCAAAATATGTCAACAGGAGAAAATTTATTCAGATCATTCTGAACCAGACTACGAAGTTCGTTTTTCCAAATTAGGACTTCTACTGCTCCGTTTATCTAAATTCTGGTAAAATAGCAGCATTTTCTGGTACTGATTATCGACTTTTGATCGGATGATCGTGCCACAGATATCTGTATACCGTTTTGATCGTCTCGTCGTGCTGATCTCTACGGTATATTTATTTCTGTATTTTGAGATCCAATACGCGACAGTAACAATAAACTGTTCGTCGTGTCGGTACCCTAAATTGCGACTTTTAATTTCCCTTTCCTTTTCAAATTTGAAACGTAAGCGGGACCACAATAATTATTTGCTTTAATCTTTTCAGTTGAATTTTAGGAGGACCATTGCCTTTGCATTAACTTTCACATATATTCACTTTATTTCCCTTTCAAATTCTCCATCATTTCCGCTATACCATTGAAACAAAAATATAAATTTTATATATGTCTCTGCATTTTTATCTGTAGCCAGCTGTTACCATGGCCATCAATTCTATTTATTTTACAATGGACCATTTCCATTCCGCTTTGTTTTCGTGCTCAGTATAACAGAAGAAGAAATTATACCTTTCGTATGTAGCCATCTGTTCTTCTTCCACCCCCTCATTTTTTTTTCTCTTTTTCTCTTTTTTCTTCATCCTTCCTCTCAGGTCCATCGCAGCCCTCCCGCCATTCCCCTCTTCCCCTTCCACATGACCAGCACGCACCCCTCACCCGAGATCTGTGTCCCTCCCCTCTCTTCTAGCATCTCCGCCTCACACCCAGGTCTCGGCCTCCCACCACCTCCGAGCTGCAACTCCCCTCCGCCTACGACCACCAAGGCTCCGCCTACCCAAACCGCAAGCATCTCCTAAGCCACTTCGCCACAACATGCCATCCCACGACAGCGTCCACACGTGCCTAAGCAACCACCACGCCTCGCCCTTCCTCTCACCGTCCCCTCCACGTGACCGCCTCTCAAAGCCTCCATGCGTAGAACACTCTCACCAGCGACCATCTCTGTACTCCGCTTGCACCGTTCCCTGGATCCGGCTTTCCTTTCTCCCCTACTTTAGCAGGCCTCGGCCTTCATCATGTCACACCTCGCTCTGTCGTGTTGCTTCTTTCTCAGGTTAAATATTTTTTTTATGTCACGTGGTTTCTATATATATTGTTATATAAGGTTTTTATATATACAAGCTGTGGCATTGTACAAGTTATGCATATCTGACAGTTATATAAATGCATGTTGGATTATAATGATGATTTTCTAAATATATATTTTTTATATATAGTATGTGTTGCTATTTTATACGGTTTGAGTTTATACATATATTTGATTTTTAACAAATGCTAGTTTCGTTATATATATAATATCTGTAGATTTAAGACAAGACGTATACATATATATACGTAAATGCTACATAATGATATTTTTTTTTTGACATTCCCAGATCTAGGCTTATTTATCTGTCTGCCTACTTATATATATATAATCTTAAATATCTTACGTGTTTGGGTAAATTTACAGCATGTTTAATGGTATGGATGTAACTTACTATAGTATTTATTAAACATATGTTAGTACTCTAATATATTTGTTATAACTGTAATATATATGTATTTCTAAAGTATAATTTAAGGTATATTTGTCATATAAAGGGTCTGCATGGGTTTGTTTGCACATAAATTTTGTTTGCACCTAAATTTTGTTTGCACATATTGGTCTGCGAATATGTTAAATAAAAAAAAAGTTGTTTATAATATGTAAGATTTATATATAAAACTTATACAATTTGTGTGCATACTTTCATGAAGGGGAATAGATATATGTATATATTATAATGTTTTAATCTTTGTTTGTACTTAAGTTAAAGGTTGATTTTTAAATATAATAAGCATGTAAGTTTAAGTATGTATAGTGGCATTTGCCGTTTGAATGTATATAGTGATATATATTGTTGATTTCAAAATATATTATGAAATTTTATATATACATGAGTTTTATTTAAAACATTGATTTTGATATATATATTTAATTTAAAAAAAACAAATTTTTTTTATATGTTATTCTAATATTTGTTTTAAATTAAATATTGATTTCCTGGAATAACATATATCTATATATTTGATGTTTCTGTCAAACTGATTTAATTGTTTCATCGATCCTGTTCTGATTTGAATTCGTCTCTTCCTATTCATCAGCTTCGTTCGCCGATTCAATCTTGCCTTGTTTTGTGATTTCGTGCTTGGATTCGTAGCTCATTTCTTCGTCAAATCTATCTAGCCTCGAAAGGTGAGCAATCACTCACGATTAACGTTCTTTTATTTTTTAAATTTGATTTCAATTGAAATAGCAATTGAAATATGCTGCTGTAGTTATTTACATTGTTATATATGCTATTATCTATAACTGTTCACCTGTGACATCTGACACCAGTATCTAGTATTATATGCATGTTATTACTATTATTTGTATCTGTTCACCTGTGACATTTGACACCCAAATCTGTTATTTATACTGATGATATATGCCTGTTGTTATTTTTTTTTTTAGTATCTGTTATCACTCTGCAAGTTCCCTGTTAGTATAGAATTCACTATGGGTTGAAATGATACATACCCGAACGGACTTTAGAATAGGAGAATTTCGTTATGGGTTGAAATGATAAACCCAAGCGATTTTCATTTGAATTGAAATTGGGATTACGGGTCGAAATGATATCTACCCGTATATATTTAAATTTCGGATTGAAATGATAAATATCTGTATCACTTAACCATATGATAAATATATATACAGACACCGTTGGTCCATATATATAAATATTTTGAAATTGAATTCTATGGTTTTGGAAAGAAATATATGGTTTTAACAAATGTTGATTCCTAAGAATTTTATATATAAATGGTAATGATATATATAGATTTAATAATGATATTTAATTTAATTAAGATTGATTAAATACATATAATATGGTTGAGTATTTAAATTTATGTTTCAAAATAGATTTCAGTAATAATTTGAATAAGTTAAGGTTGAGAAGGTAATTTGAATTTAGTAAAGAATTTTATTTAATTAAACCGATTTAAAACTTATTGAAATTGAGATCTAAGATATGATTTATAACTTGGGTTTAATTTAAGTAATCTAATGAATATTTCTTGTTTAAATAAATTTAAGGAAATATTTAGTAAGAATGAAATTTAAGGCTAAGTTAAATGATATTGAATTTATTAAGTGAATATTCCCTGATTAAATAATGATGAAGTTAAATCAAGAGCTATATGAAACTGTTAAATTTAACTTTGAAAATGTTGAATATTAAAGCTTTGAAATATATTGAAAATTTAAATGATCTGTTTAGAAATGAATTAAATTGATGAATTGAGCTTTGAATAAATTTGAATTTGGAATTTGAAGTTGATTTGAATCGATTTGCTAGACTTGAGGAAATTAAATACTTTACTTTTTAAAATCATTTAATATATATATATATACTATTTTGGAAAATGGATATATTTGAAATGAAATGATATTTGGGTTTTGAAGTATAAATTTAATTGAAATGACCACGGTGTTAAAATGTATATTTCCACCTTGTAGATAATTCTGAAGATCCTTAGAGGATGGTTATCCCAACATCCTTTAAGTTACTCGTATTTCAATTGATATTTCACTTGAGTTGGATTTATTAGTATAAGAATGTTAATCCTGACTCGAGTGTTTTGTGTTTTTCTTTACGCTCGGGTCAGACCGAGTGATACAGCATTTGAGACTCACCCTTGGAGTTTGGAGCTTCCTTTGGAGATCCAATTATCGCCTCAGCTTTCAGCTCTTCTAGTTGATTTGTTCAGAGAGGTCATCTATTCGTACTGAAGAGTTCATTGTATTTGAGATATTCTGTTGTATTTTATTTCTAACTCTGATGTTTATATAGTAGCTTCATGAACTACTATTTTATCTATTCCGCTGCGTATTATTGTATTACTCTGTGTCTGTGATCTGTGATTGATTTATTTACTGTATATGCTGAGTTTTGCCAAATTAAATAACAATCTGATATTTTGAATTATTCAAGTCAGACATGTGTGGATTTATTGTCGATTTGAATGGTCCAAAATAGCGGGTCGTTACAGTTGGTATCAGAGCTTTGGCTCTAAGCGAAACTTAGCATATATTGTAAATTTATTTACAGAATCACTTTCATTTGAGTTGAATCTCTTCCTTTTGATTCGATTTCCTGTGAACTTTGGAACGTTCCCTACGGTTTCAAAATTCATCCTTGTCCCTCTCTATTGGTATTCTTTGATTCTGGAGTATCCCACGACTCCACTTCGAATGATCTCTAGGAGAATAGGATCCCACCAATCTTTGAATGATTTGTGAAGGAGTGAAACTCCTTCACAATTGGCATTGATTCACCGGAGATTTCTATATCTTTGGTTTAGATGCCGCTATCTCTTGCGATCGAATGTTGATTTTTCTTGGAATTCTACATCGATCTTGTTCCTGAAGTTACGGTTGACCCTAGGGTCATCCGCGATTTATATAAGTATATTCATCTTCAATTTTGAAATTTAATTATCTCATCTTCGTTCGAGCTTATCTTCGAATCATAATTCTATTTGATTAAGAGTTCCTCTAAGTTGAATCTCTATCTTTGTTTTGAAATCCATTCCTGAACCATCCTTCGAAAAATCGGGCTTGTTTGTATTTTAGGAATTGTTTTATATATCGAAATTATTATTTTGATAAGTATGATTATATTCTATATATAAAAGTGAAATTGTTTTCGATAAGGATTATATATACCTTTTAAAAATAAGAATTTGGATTTTTGAAAGGATTTGAAATTATATAAGAATTTGATTTATCTAAAAATGATTTATAACTGAAGGATTTTAAAAGTGAAATTCGAGAATTGAACTCCGGTATTTTGAAATTGGTTTTAAGATTTTGAAATATATTATAACAATAATACGATTTAAAAGTATTTTCTGAATAAGAAATGTTTCAAATGATTTTAATGAGTTTCGAATGATTTCGAAGAAATTTCAAAAGAAGTTTGAGAAAATAGAAGTCCAGAACTCACTTATGTCGCTGGAAAATAATTTCGGTGATGAGTGCACGCATCATCGACATTGATTTTCGAGTTTCAGAGTGAGGGATAGGCCACTTCAATAGCTTTGCTATGCGAGTGATTTTGCGAAACCAATTTTGATTCCAAATTCCGAAGTAAGATTTGATATTCAAAGTATATATATGTATATATATTTGAAATGATTTGAAGTAAACCGGTGTTCATTCCTTGAGTTTCGGATTTGATATAACCCCATATATTAAAATTGATTTACTGATTTGTTGATTTCCAACTCTTGAATTTGAAAATGATTTCTTCAACTATTTCGAAGGTTCGAGCACTTCCAAATCAAGGTTAACTTTTCAAAGCTAAATTTTTGAAAAGTATGAATTATTTGATAAAGTGTATAAATTTGTTTGAATGTTTAAGTATGAAGTAATATGATTTAAATAAGTTGAAATTGTTTTGTTAAGTAAATGAATAAGGCTATTTTGAATTTTTTCTAAATATGGAATTTAGATTTGAAATGTTTTGAAAGAATTTGGGCTTCAATATATTTTGAATAAAATTTAGTTAAATGTTTTAATTTAGTAACATCTTTATGAAACTATATATTTAACTAGTTGGAATAAATATATAAGTTGTACGTATGCTGTTTTATTCGCATAATTAATTTGATCCCGGTTTGAGTACACAAGTTCGAGGTGAATTACACCATTTCGTGTTAGGATTTTTCATTTGATTCTTGATGGCGAATATCTGATATGGATTTTGGGCTTGATTCTAAAATTCTCTATCATAGTATATGGCTATGCAAGGAGACTGATGGCTTCTAGTCGAGAAACCATATCGAAATCCGCATTAGGGAAGTCGAATGGACAATACTAGTTCGAAAGCGAACTTGTGTGATCGAGCGAGCGATCAAATGTGATTTTTGCGAAATGATGACGTATGTACATCTTATATCCTAATATCACTGATATATTTTGACGCTGAAATTGAAAGCTGTCGGGTTAGAATATCTTTGCTTACTTTTCCAATTTAAATTACAAAGATATATAACCTATAAAAGTAAAGATATTCAAATCCCATATGGCTCTTCATACAGCGAAATTTATTTTTGAAAAATTTGATCCTTATATAAGATAGACCTTATGTAAGTATAAGATGATTTTGAAAACCATTGATTTTGGAAATGAATTGTTTGACTTAATTATATTGATTTGGAAATTTGGATTTATTTTCTAAATCTATTATTTTGGAAACTTTGAAACTAAAGATATTTAATTTGAGAAGAAATAATTTGGTGAAATTGTATATGATTTTGAAATTGAACGGATATTGAAACAAATTGAAATTTGAGAACCTTATGTTACTAAACACTTGATTTGGGAGTTGTCGAACTTATATAAAATTGATTTGTATGAGTATGAAATTGATTCGAAAACTATAGATTTGAAAAGGTACTCAATTTGGAAGTGAAATCTTATATAATTGAAGTCTATATAAGTATGATTTGATATACTATTGATTTTGGAAAGTATTTGATTTGAAAATTTAATCTTATATATAATGGATTTTATATAAGTACGATATTTGAAAGTGATTTGAAAAGGTACTATATGATACATATTTTCGAAGTAAAGATATGGAAAGTGCCTTCTGCTTGATATCCGATTTGTGGCCACATCTTGGATTCATTCTATCGATATTATTCTCTCTGATTTTTGGTTTTCCGGATATGATACTCGAGTGTCCTTCGAATTCCATGGCGTTACCCATGGTCTTATTGTTCTCTCGTGACTGCACAGCGCAACTGCCTGGCTGAGTCTTGCCTAGGGGTACGGATTGTTTCCTGGGGGATCCAGGCGTAATCATTGTGTATCCTGCAATTTGTGTAGGTCGCGAATAGTAGCGCAAATGCTTGGCTGAGTCTTGCCTGGGGGTACGGATTGTTTCCTGGGGGATCCAGGCGTAACCATTGTGTATCCTGCATTCTACTAGTCATCATGGCGTAACTCGCAGGGCTGAGAAAGCTTACGGATATGGATTGTTTCCTGGGGGATCCAGGCGTAACCATTGTGTATCTGCGAACCATGGTTAGACAAAGGTTTTGTTTGTGTTTTGATTGGATTGTACTTTCCATATCTGTTTTTAAAAGTTTTTCCAGTATTTTCACTGGGTGTTGAAACAAGTCTACTAAGTACCTGGAGAATTCTAGTTTTGCGCCGATCAACGCACTACCAGAGTCTACAAGGAACAAGGATAAACTTGTTGAAACATCGAGTTATAAAAGTATTTTCGAAAGAAAATTTGTTTCGTTATAAAGGTGTTTTATTATAAAAGTATTTCCAACAAAGAAATTCTGTATTAATATTCGAAATTGAAATTCTTATGGTTTGAATTAATTATTCATGCCCGATACTATTCTTTTGAATCTACCTTTATGCTGCTTTTCCAAATCCTCCTTCTTTTCCCTGTTGACTATATCCTTTAAAATATTGTTTATTTGTATACTACATGGTTTAATAAAAAATTAGTGTTATAAATATTTTAGAAGTTATTAATTAAATAAAACATATTTAAAGTAAATGATTATTGATTATTGATAATATTTGTAAAGTATCTTGAGATAAATTAATAAATTTATGAATTATGGATTAATGTTTTCAGATAGCTTCTTTGTAAATATAAGTAATAATGTAAATAATTGTTTTCAAATAGTTCCTATATAATTATAAAGGTGTTATAAACATATAAATGGTATTTATAAAGGAAGCAAGAAATTCTACAAATGGATTTTTGAAAGGTTTTAAAGTATATAAGATAATTCAATTGCAAATGAAGTTTTCAAATCATAAGTAAAATTTATATAGTTCAAATTAATTGTTTAATCTTGACTTTCAATCTATCTTTTCTGTCTGGTTATTTCTATTCTTCTACCTCCTTCCTTTTCGGGGACGAAAAGTTTTGAGTGGGGGAGAGTGTAACGACCCGAAAAAAATTTAATGGTTTTAAAAGTATATTTAACTGGAAATTTGTGAAATTTTAAACAATAAAATTTGAAAATAAAAATTTATTATTTGGAATACGTCTATTTTAATATAGCAACTGGTAAATTTTCATCTGATAATATTGAAGTTTATTTTCCCGTGAAATTTCATTTCAAATCAAACCGGTTAATAACAGTGAATTTAAAAGTTTTCCGAAACCAAAATATGTCAACAGGAGAAAATTTATTCAGATCATTCTGAACCAGACTACGAAGTTCGTTTTTCCAAATTAGGACTTCTACTGCTCCGTTTGTCTAAATTCTGGTAAAATAGCAGCATTTTTTGGTACTGATTATCGACTTTTGATCGGATGATCGTGCCACAGATATCTGTATACCGTTTTGATCGTCTCGTCGTGCTGATCTCTACGGTATATTTATTTCTGTATTTTGAGATCCAATACGCGACAGTAACAATAAACTGTTCGTCGTGTCGGTACCCTAAATTGCGACTTTTAATTTCCCTTTCCTTTTCAAATTTGAAACGTAAGCGGGACCACAATAATTATTTGCTTTAATCTTTTCAGTTGAATTTTAGGAGGACCGTTGCCTTTGCATTAACTTTCACATATATTCACTTTACTTCCCTTTCAAATTCTCCATCATTTCCGCTATACCATTGAAACAAAAATATAAATTTTATATATGTCTCTGCATTTTTATCTGTAGCCAGCTGTTACCATGGCCATCAATTCTATTTATTTTACAATGGACCATTTCCCTTCCGCTTTGTTTTCGTGCTCAGTATAACAGAAGAAGAAATTATACCTTTCGTATGTAGCCATCTGTTCTTCTTCCACCCCCTCATTTTTTTTCTCTTTTTCTCTTTTTTCTTCATCCTTCCTCTCAGGTCCATCGCAGCCCTCCCGCCATTCTCCTCTTCCCCTTCCACATGACCAGCACGCACCCCTTACCCGAGATCTGTGTCCCTCCCCTCTCTTCTAGCATCTCCGCCTCACACCCAGGTCTCGGCCTCCCACCACCTCCGAGCTGCAACTCCCCTCCGCCTACGACCACCAAGGCTCCGCCTACCCAAACCGCAAGCATCTCCTAAGCCACTTCGCCACAACATGCCATCCCACGACAGCGTCCACACGTGCCTAAGCAACCACCACGCCTCGCCCTTCCTCTCACCGTCCCCTCCACGTGACCGCCTCTCAAAGCCTCCATGCGTAGAACACTCTCACCAGCGACCATCTCTGTACTCCGCTTGCACCGTTCCCTGGATCCGGCTTTCCTTTCTCCCCTACTTTAGCAGGCCTCGGCCTTCATCATGTCACACCCCGCTCTGTCGTGTTGCTTCTTTCTCAGGTTAAATATTTTTTTTATGTCACGTGGTTTCTATATATATTGTTATATAAGGTTTTTATATATACAAGCTGTGGCATTGTACAAGTTATGCATATCTGACAGTTATATAAATGCATGTTGGATTATAATGATGATTTTCTAAATATATATTTTTTATATATAGTATGTGTTGCTATTTTATACGGTTTGAGTTTATACATATATTTGATTTTTAACAAATGCTAGTTTCGTTATATATATAATATCTGTAGATTTAAGACAAGACGTATACATATATATACGTAAATGCTACATAATGATATTTTTTTTTTTTGACATTCCCAGATCTAGGCTTATTTATCTGTCTGCCTACTTATATATATATAATCTTAAATATCTTACGTGTTTGGGTAAATTCACAGCATGTTTAATGGTATGGATGTAACTTACTATAGTATTTATTAAACATATGTTAGTACTCTAATATATTTGTTATAACTGTAATATATATGTATTTCTAAAGTATAATTTAAGGTATATTTGTCATATAAAGGGTCTGCATGGGTTTGTTTGCACATAAATTTTGTTTGCACCTAAATTTTGTTTGCACATATTGGTCTGCGAATATGTTAAATAAAAAAAAAGTTGTTTATAATATGTAAGATTTATATATAAAACTTATACAATTTGTGTGCATACTTTCATGAAGGGGAATAGATATATGTATATATTATAATGTTTTAATCTTTGTTTGTACTTAAGTTAAAGGTTGATTTTTAAATATAATAAGCATGTAAGTTTAAGTATGTATAGTGGCATTTGCCGTTTGAATGTATATAGTGATATATATTGTTGATTTCAAAATATATTATGAAATTTTATATATACATGAGTTTTATTTAAAACATTGATTTTGATATATATATTTAATTTAAAAAAAAACAATTTTTTTTATATGTTATTCTAATATTTGTTTTAAATTAAATATTGATTTCCTGGAATAACATATATCTATATATTTGATGTTTCTGTCAAACTGATTTAATTGTTTCATCGATCCTGTTCTGATTTGAATTCGTCTCTTCCTATTCATCAGCTTCATTCGCCGATTCAATCTTGCCTTGTTTTGTGATTTCGTGCTTGGATTCGTAGCTCATTTCTTCGTCAAATCTATCTAGCCTCGAAAGGTGAGCAATCACTCACGATTAACGTTCTTTTATTTTTTAAATTTGATTTCAATTGAAATAGCAATTGAAATAGCAATTGAAATATGCTGCTGTAGTTATTTACATTGTTATATATGCTATTATCTATAACTGTTCACCTGTGACATCTGACACCAGTATCTAGTATTATATGCATGTTATTACTATTATTTGTATCTGTTCACCTGTGACATCTGACACCCAAATCTGTTATTTATACTGATGATATATGCCTGTTGTTATATTTTTTTTTTTTTAGTATCTGTTATCACTCTGCAAGTTCCCTGTTAGTATAGAATTCACTATGGGTTGAAATGATACATACCCGAACGGACTTTAGAATAGGAGAATTTCGTTATGGGTTGAAATGATAAACCCAAGCGATTTTCATTTGAATTGAAATTGGGATTACGGGTCGAAATGATATCTACCCGTATATATTTAAATTTCGGATTGAAATGATAAATATCCGTATCACTTAACCATATGATAAATATATTTACAGACACCGTTGGTCCATATATATAAATATTTTGAAATTATTCTATGGTTTTGGAAAGAAATATATGGTTTTAACAAATGTTGATTCCTAAGAATTTTATATATAAATGGTAATGATATATATAGATTTAATAATGATATTTAATTTAATTAAGATTGATTAAATACATATAATATGGTTGAGTATTTAAATTTATGTTTCAAAATAGATTTCAGTAATAATTTGAATAAGTTAAGGTTGAGAAGGTAATTTGAATTTAGTAAAGAATTTTATTTAATTAAACCGATTTAAAACTTATTGAAATTGAGATCTAAGATATGATTTATAACTTGGGTTTAATTTAAGTAATCTAATGAATATTTCTTGTTTAAATAAATTTAAGGAAATATTTAGTAAGAATGAAATTTAAGGCTAAGTTAAATGATATTGAATTTATTAAGTGAATATTCCCTGATTAAATAATGATGAAGTTAAATCAAGAGCTATATGAAACTGTTAAATTTAACTTTGAAAATGTTGAATATTAAAGCTTTGAAATATATTGAAAATTTAAATGATCTGTTTAGAAATGAATTAAATTGATGAATTGAGCTTTGAATAAATTTGAATTTGGAATTTGAAGTTGATTTGAATCGATTTGCTAGACTTGAGGAAATTAAATACTTTACTTTTTAAAATCATTTAATATATATATATACTATTTTGGAAAATGGATATATTTGAAATGAAATGATATTTGGGTTTTGAAGTATAAATTTAATTGAAATGACCACGGTGTTAAAATGTATATTTCCACCTTGTAGATAATTCTGAAGATCCTTAGAGGATGGTTATCTGATGCAGTACAGAAAGCCAAGGGTCTAGGTCGCTCACGACCTAAGGAGTGTGTAGGTCGCTCACGACCTAAGGAGTTAAAGGGGGGAGTGAGTGATGCTGAGAAGAGTAGTTGCACAGTCCAATTCGGTGAAGTGTTAGGTCGCATACGACCTAACAAAGCTTTTAAGTTGGAGGAACGACCTAACATGTTCTTAGGTCGCGTACGACCTAAGTGTGCAGTACAACATGGTGAACGACCTAACATAACACCAAGTACAGAGCTACGACCTAACGGGTTAGTGGATGGCGAGCTAAAACAAGGAGATAGGTCGCTGGAACGACCTAACATGCCTTTAGGTCGCATACGACCTAACGAGATAGGGAAGAAGGTGCTGGAACGAGCTAGCGGGGTGCTCCGACCTAACAGTCTGAAGGGAAAGGTGATACGACCTAACGAGTTACGACCTATGTTAGGTCGTAAGGAAACGGAACAAGCTAAGTTAGGTCGCAAAGTCTTAGGTCGCGAAGGCTTAGGTCGCAAGGACTTAGGTCGCAAAGGCTTAGGTCGCAAAGTCTTAGGTCGCGAAGGCCTAGGTCGCAAAGTCATTAGGTCGCGGAGGCTTAGGTCGCAAAGACTTAGGTCGTGGAGGCTTAGGTCGCAAACAATTTCTGAAGCCGCTTCTGTTAGGTCGCAAACGAAGGGATGCCGTTCATTCTTAGGTCGCAAAGCTCTGATACCAAAACTGACGCAGCGGATTATTCAAAACAATGTAGATCGGTGAAAATAGCAGTCGATGGATTGATGAATGCTGAATTGCCCGAATTCGTTGATCCGAAGATACCGAACTCTAGCTATCTCGAACTCGTTGATCGCGCACGATACCGGGTTCAAAGATCTTCAATTCTTCAAGCGTTGATCAAGCGCACTTGATTCCGCGAATCGGCTTCTACAATCGTTGAATCGAGCGCACTCGATTATCCGAAAGAGGAGATAGGAGATTACACTCAACTACCAATTTGAATGAAAGCACAAAGCAATCAAAAGAGAATTTTATTCAATATTCAACAACCTTACAAAATGACCAAACACGCCTATTTATAGGCTACAACTCAACACAGCAGAAAAGTTTCAAAATATTACAAGTATTTAGGTCAAAAACGACCTTCTACCTTGAATGTTGCGACCTAGTACAGACGCGTCCTAACAAACAGGTTAAAAGACAAATGACTCACTTAGGTCGGTAACGACCTAATTACGTTATTCCATGACTTAACAAATGAACGGCATCTGATAAAGCGGCATAACAATCTACGGCTACAATCTTCCGCGACTTAAGACCCTACAGCATTCCAGATCAGCGAGTTAAGGAAATCCATGGTATCCAGAGCTTTGCGACCTAAGAATGAACGGCATCCCTTCGTTTGCGACCTAACAGAAGCGGCTTCAGAAATTGTTTGCGACCTAAGCCTCCACGACCTAAGTCTTTGCGACCTAAGCCTCCGCGACCTAATGACTTTGCGACCTAGGCCTTCGCGACCTAAGACTTTGCGACCTAAGCCTTTGCGACCTAAGTCCTTGCGACCTAAGCCTTCGCGACCTAAGACTTTGCGACCTAACTTAGCTTGTTCCGTTTCCTTACGACCTAACATAGGTCGTAACTCGTTAGGTCGTATCACCTTTCCCTTCAGACTGTTAGGTCGGAGCACCCCGCTAGCTCGTTCCAGCACCTTCTTCCCTATCTCGTTAGGTCGTATGCGACCTAAAGGCATGTTAGGTCGTTCCAGCGACCTATCTCCTTGTTTTAGCTCGCCATCCACTAACCCGTTAGGTCGTAGCTCTGTACTTGGTGTTATGTTAGGTCGTTCACCATGTTGTACTGCACACTTAGGTCGTACGCGACCTAAGAACATGTTAGGTCGTTCCTCCAACTTAAAAGCTTTGTTAGGTCGTATGCGACCTAACACTTCACCGAATTGGACTGTGCAACTACTCTTCTCAGCATCACTCACTCCCCCCTTTAACTCCTTAGGTCGTGAGCGACCTACACACTCCTTAGGTCGTGAGCGACCTAGACCCTTGGCTTTCTGTACTGCATCATCCTCCCCAGGTTGAGGAAAATTCGACCTCGAATTTGCACTTTCTGCATCCATCACAACAAACTCATCCCCATGATATGGTACGAGATGTTTAACATTGAATACGTCTGACGTGTACACATCATCTGGCAGCTTCAGTTTATAAGCATTTTCATTGATTTTCTTTAAAATTTCAACTGGGCCAATCTTTCGTGCTTTCAATTTATTATACGTTCCCACCGGAAAACGATCTTTCGTCAATATTGCATAAACCAAATCTCCTTCATTAAACTCAACATTTCGTCGTTTCAAATCTGCAGACTGTTTATACTTCTCATTTGCTTTCTCTAATCGTTCTTGAACGATTTTATGACACTCTGTCAACCCTTCAACAAAATCAGCAGCTTTCTTAACTGTCCCCTTTGAATGTGGTATCATAGTTAAATCCAACGGTCCTTTCGGTAAGCTCGAATAGACAATCTGGAATGGACTGAACCCAGTACTTCGATTCACAGCATGATTATGAGCAAATTCTGCCTGGCATAACTTCACATCCCAACTCTTCAGATTATCTTGAACAAGACACCTCAACAAGTTTCCCAATGATCTGTTAACCACCTCAGTCTGTCCATCCGTTTGCGGATGATAAGCACTACTGAACTTCAGCTTCGTTCCCACCATTTTCCACAAACTCAACCAAAAATGACTCAGAAATCGAGTATCTCTATCCGACACAATAGATTCTGGCAATCCATGAAGTCGATAGATCTCCCTGAAAAACAACTGAGCAACATGAACAGCATCCGCCGTCTTCTTACAAGCAATAAAATGCGCCATTTTCGAAAATCTGTCCACCACCACATATATGGAATCGTTACCACGCTGTGTCCTTGGTAATCCCAACACGAAGTCCATACTCACATCAACCCATGGTTTACTTGGTACAGGTAATGGCATATATAAACCAGCATTAGTCGCAGTTCCTTTCGAAACCTGACAAATATGACAACGCTCCACAAACCTCTCCACTTCTTTCCTCATCGATGGCCAAAAGTAGGATTGTGAAATTAACTGTAAGGTACGGTCTCTCCCAACATGTCCTTCTTCGTGTAACTCCTTGATAATCTTCATTCTCAGACTACCCTCCGGTATGCATAATCGACTTCCTTTAAAAAGAAAACCATCTACCATCAAAAACTCATCCGTCTTTCCCTCCTTAACTTTATCAACAAACTTCATGAAGTAAGGATCTTCAACAAATAATTCTGGCAATATTTCAAACCCCGTCACTTCAACTTTCAACGTAGCCAACAAATGACTCCTTCTACTCAAAGCATCAGCCACTCGATTTGTCACCCCTGACTTGTGTTTCACAACAAAAGTAAACTGTTGTAGATATGCAATCCACGATGCATGTCTCGCTGAAATCTTGTCTTGCCCTTGCAAATGCTTCAATGCTTCATGATCGGTGTAAAGAACAAACTCCTTCTGAAATAGATAGTGTCTCCAGTGTTTGATAGATTGTACAACAGCATAAAACTCCACATCATATGTACTGTATCGTATCTTCGCTCCTGACAACTTCTCACTGAAATATGCAATTGGACGTCCCTTCTGACTCAACACCCCTCCAATCCCAACCTTGGATGCATCAGTATGTAGTTCAAATACCAACTGAAAATCAGGTAATACTAGAATTGGTGCAGTCGTCAGCAATTCCTTGATCTTCCCAAAAGCACTCCCTGCTTCCTCTGTCCATGCAAACTGTTTACCTTTCATGCAATCTGTAACAGGTGCCATCACACTACTAAAGTGTGGTATAAACCTTCGATAGAATGAAGCCAACCCATGGAAACTACGAACTTCCGTTATCGTCTTGGGTTGCGGCCAATTTCTGATCGCCTCAACTTTACTTTGATCAACCTGTATTCCTTTCTCTGAAACAACATACCCCAGAAATAAAACACTATGCGTCATGAACACACATTTCTTCGTTGCAGCATAGAATTGTTCTTGTCGCAATACCATCAGCACTTCTCTAAGATGATTCAAATGTTCCTCTGGACTCCCACTGTAAATAAGAATATCATCGAAATACACCACCACAAATTTCCCAATGAATGGTCGAAAAATCTGATTCATCACCCTCATGAAAGTACTTGGTGCATTTGATAAGCCAAACGGCATGACCAACCACTCGTATAGACCCTCCCTGGTTTTAAAAGCAGTCTTCCACTCATCTCCTGGTCTGATACGAATTTGATGATATCCGCTCTTCAAATCAATCTTAGAAAAGATAGTAGCTCCGCTTATCTGATCCAACAAGTCATCCAACCTCGGCATTGGAAATCTATATCTCACGGTAATCTTATTCAATGCTCGACTGTCAGTGCACATCCTCCACGTCCCATCCTTCTTGGGTACCAATAAAGCTGGTACAGCACAAGGACTCAGACTCTCCTGCACACGCCCCTGCTCAAGCAATTCTTCTACTTGCCTCCGCAACTCTTCATGTTCCTTCGGGCTCATTCTATAATGTGGTCTGTGTGGCAACACAGCACCTGGAACAAGATCGATCTGATGTTGTATATCCCTCAACGGTGGCAACTCCGTTGGTAATTCCTCTGGAAATACATCGTCAAATTCTTTCAAAACTGGTTTAACTTCCTCAGGAATTTCAACTTCTTCACTACTCTCACGCCCAATCAACAAGAATACTTCCGGCTCTTCTTCAACTTCTTTAACAAACTCCTTTAAAGTCAATAAAGTTTTCAGCTCTTCGATTTCTTCGGACTTACTTTCTTCTTGTGATCTCTTCTTCGGAACTAAGATAATCTTCGTGCCTTTAAACATAAAACTGTAGCTATTGGTCCGACCGTCATGTAGTACTGCTCGATCATATTGCCATGGTCTTCCCAATAATAAGTGGCATACATCCATCTCTACTACATCACACCATATTTCATCTTTGTATTTCTTCCCAATAGAGAATGGTACACGAACTCGTCTATCCACTTTCACTTCTCCTCCTTTTCTCAACCATGCTAACTTGTATGGACTCGGATGTTTCTCTGTCTTCAATTTCAACTTCGTCACAGCTTCGGTTGAAATAATATTATCACAGCTTCCTGCGTCGATCACAAACTTACACACCTTCCCCAGAATAGTACATGTTGACTGAAAGATATTACTCCTCAACCAACTAGCTTCCTCCTGCTTCGGTGTTAAACACGATCTCCTCAGCATTAGGTTACAACCTTCGTCTCCTGACGCAATATCCTGCTCATCCTCCTCAGCTGGATTAGAACAATCTTCATCAACATCCTCATCGTCAACTTCTGCAATCATGGTTCTCTTCTTTGGTTTTGGACACTCACTGCTTTTATGACCCATTTCCTGACAATTGTAACATTTGAAACCATTGTTAACCCTTGTCTTCTCAGCCTCCTTCACCACTGGTCTACTGATAGGTTTAGAAACATTAGAATTTCCTCCAACACCCTTCGCTTGATTGTTAGAATTAGTAAACACACCACCTCCTCGTCTCCCTTGTTTTTCCCAAGCCAACGCTTTCTGATGTGCTTCCGCTACAGATCTTGGATCGAACATATTGACCATATCCTGAATCTGCATTCTCAATCCTCCAATGAACCTAGATGTCAGCTGCTCTTCTGTTTCCATAATATCATTCCTTGCAATGAGTTGATAAAATTCATCAGCATAGTCATTCACAGACTTCGTTCCTTGTCTCAAGTTCTGCAATCTCTGATACATAAGCGATTGATAATTATAAGGTAAGAATGTCGCTTTCATCAATTTCTTCATCTTTTCCCAAGATTCAATCTTTGACTTCCCCATACGTTCACGTGTAAGCTTGGTTTGCTGCTACCATGCCAAAGCTCTACCCCTCAGCCTCGTAGCAACCAACTTCACTCTACGATGTTCTGGTACTTCTTTGAAATCAAAAATCTCCTCAACATTAGCCACCCAATCTAGAAACTCCTCTGCTTGCATACCACCCTTGAATTCAGGAATTTCTGTCTTCATCCCCGATTCCCACCTGTGATCATACTCAGAATAGTTTCTTCCTTGACCTCTTCCTTGAATACTACCACCATCATACTCCTCTTCAAAATCAGATGCATAACGATGTCGATTCTGACCACCAACATCTCTACTACCATTACGCCTTCCACCATCATCCCTTCTATCGACATTCCTCCGTTCACGATCATTCACGTTCCTCCCACGCCCTTGATCATTTTCAATACTTCGGTCTCGATTAGAATGTGGCGAGATTCTACTACCTCCATGATTCGATTCTGGTGAAACCCTTCCCCGATTTTGATTCATCTCCGTCATAAGCCTCTCTAACCGGCCAATTCCTTCATTAAGCTTCTCACTAAAATTCTCATTGATTCTTTGCTCCATCTCATCAGCCTCCTCTCTTCGATATAAAGCTTCTACGTTTTGGTGGCGATTAGCTCTTCTTGGCGGCATACTTGAACTTCACAAATTCTAACACTTTTCGGATTTTGATCCAAAATGAAACGGATCGAAAACTTCCACTTTGTAGCAAATCGCGATGAACACGATGGACAAAGTTTCGGCCTCCGATGCAAATCCGATCAAACAATCTTTGATCAATGATGAACACTTCACTCTTGAGCACGGCTTAACACTCCAAGCTCGGCTTCTCTTCAAACTTCAAATTGAATAGGCTCCAAGTCTCGATCTAGCTATGATTGGCTAGAACAAGCTCTGATACCAAAACTGACGCAGCGGATTATTCAAAACAATGTAGATCGGTGAAAATAGCAGTCGATGGATTGATGAATGCTGAATTGCCCGAATTCGTTGATCCGAAGATACCGAACTCTAGCTATCTCGAACTCGTTGATCGCGCACGATACCGGGTTCAAAGATCTTCAATTCTTCAAGCGTTGATCAAGCGCACTTGATTCCGCGAATCGGCTTCTACAATCGTTGAATCGAGCGCACTCGATTATCCGAAAGAGGAGATAGGAGATTACACTCAACTACCAATTTGAATGAAAGCACAAAGCAATCAAAAGAGAATTTTATTCAATATTCAACAACCTTACAAAATGACCAAACACGCCTATTTATAGGCTACAACTCAACACAGCAGAAAAGTTTCAAAATATTACAAGTATTTAGGTCAAAAACGACCTTCTACCTTGAATGTTGCGACCTAGTACAGACGCGTCCTAACAAACAGGTTAAAAGACAAATGACTCACTTAGGTCGGTAACGACCTAATTACGTTATTCCATGACTTAACAAATGAACGGCATCTGATAAAGCGGCATAACAATCTACGGCTACAATCTTCCGCGACTTAAGACCCTACAGCATTCCAGATCAGCGAGTTAAGGAAATCCATGGTATCCAGAGCTTTGCGACCTAAGAATGAACGGCATCCCTTCGTTTGCGACCTAACAGAAGCGGCTTCAGAAATTGTTTGCGACCTAAGCCTCCACGACCTAAGTCTTTGCGACCTAAGCCTCCGCGACCTAATGACTTTGCGACCTAGGCCTTCGCGACCTAAGACTTTGCGACCTAAGCCTTTGCGACCTAAGTCCTTGCGACCTAAGCCTTCGCGACCTAAGACTTTGCGACCTAACTTAGCTTGTTCCGTTTCCTTACGACCTAACATAGGTCGTAACTCGTTAGGTCGTATCACCTTTCCCTTCAGACTGTTAGGTCGGAGCACCCCGCTAGCTCGTTCCAGCACCTTCTTCCCTATCTCGTTAGGTCGTATGCGACCTAAAGGCATGTTAGGTCGTTCCAGCGACCTATCTCCTTGTTTTAGCTCGCCATCCACTAACCCGTTAGGTCGTAGCTCTGTACTTGGTGTTATGTTAGGTCGTTCACCATGTTGTACTGCACACTTAGGTCGTACGCGACCTAAGAACATGTTAGGTCGTTCCTCCAACTTAAAAGCTTTGTTAGGTCGTATGCGACCTAACACTTCACCGAATTGGACTGTGCAACTACTCTTCTCAGCATCACTCACTCCCCCCTTTAACTCCTTAGGTCGTGAGCGACCTACACACTCCTTAGGTCGTGAGCGACCTAGACCCTTGGCTTTCTGTACTGCATCATTATCCCAACATCCTTTAAGTTACTCGTATTTCAATTGATATTTCACTTTAGTTGGATTTATTAGTATAAGAATGTTAATCCTGACTCGAGTGTTTTGTGTTTTGCTTTACGCTCGGGTCAGACCGAGTGATACAGCATTTGAGACTCACCCTTGGAGTTTGGAGCTTCCTTTGGAGATCCAACTATCGCCTCAGCTTTCAGCTCTTCTAGTTGATTTGTTCAGAGAGGTCATCTATTCGTACTGAAGAGTTCATTGTATTTGAGATATTCTGTTGTATTTTATTTCTAACTCTGATGTTTATATAGTAGCTTCATGAACTACTATTTTATCTATTCCGCTGCGTATTATTGTATTACTCTGTGTCTGTGATCTGTGATTGATTTATTTACTGTATATGCTGAGTTTTGCCAAATTAAATAACAATCTGATATTTTGAATTATTCAAGTCAGACATGTGTGGATTTATTGTCGATTTGAATGGTCCAAAATAGCGGGTCGTTACAATGCCAAAGCTCCGCTATTTTTTGTTCTTCACAAAATTATAAATTCTTAAAAATAATTATAGTTTATAGGTATATAGAAGTAGAGAATAGTAGAAGATGATTGAGAAGAAGAATGAGGTCGAATCAAATCGTCAAACCCAAGGTAAGTTGTAAATCTGAATCTAAAATGTAAATTAAATCTAGCTCTCTTTTCTAATCCAGATTTTTGATAAATATGTGAACGATTGTGGTGTATATATATCTAAATAAAGAGAAAAGAGAATCAAACTGGAGTAACAGAGATTAGATCTGGAGATTTGGAAAGCTAAAAAGATAAGTGAGAAATTATATATTTTTATATAATATTGGATTTATTTTGTTGTGGATCTATTCATGTATACCTAAAATGTAAATTGGAGCTGTAGGTTAAAATTATATATATGAATGAATTTATAAATCCTACCTACATATTTTGTAATTGATAACTTGAATCATATATTGCATGTATGTGATTCTAGAAAATGTTGCGTTGTAATCCCTGAATTTAGTATTAGGTATCAATAGTCTCTGAAATTTATAAAATTATACGATAGTTCTAGATCTGTAGAATTAAATGACTTTTGAAAGTGAAAATGTAGGTTAAGTTATCAAAATAGATTGTGGGGATTTATGTAGTATTTTAATTCATTGGAATATAGGGTGTTGCAAAGTGAATTTCTATAGATTATCAAGTTCAGATTTATAAATAAAAGTTTATCATTTAAAATAACAAGGAATACGCCTAAAAGAAAGAGATGTATAAAATAGAGATATTTACCGTATTTTGTACTATCTATTTCAATAAATATGAAAAAGATAATTCCTTGTAATTTCAAATGTAACACAAATTCTTCTTTTGGATAAGATATAGAAATTTGCAGCGTTAACCTATTCATTTGAAGAGACGTAATTCTAATGCATTAAAATGCAGAAGTCCATAAGGATAAATTGAAGAATTATAAATGTGATAATCACAAAGGTTTAAGAGAAGAATTAATATATATGCAATATAAGCAAGGCAGAAATTAAATAAAAACGATAATAAGTGGGTAAGTAATAATTTTAAATAAAATGGAAGGAAATAAAGGTTAAAAAGGAAATAGAGATAGAAAACATAATTTAGAGAAAAGGGAAGTAAATAGAAAAGGATATTTAGATATTTTAAATGAAAGCGGTAAATGACCTTAAATTAAATTGGATGTAAATGCATGAAAAAGTAAAGAATGGGTTGGAATGCGAGGTCAGTGGTGTTACACAATAGAAGTCTTCCCACTGCAAGGGGCTGTCAGTAGTTGTGTATACATTATACTAATATGGGGCTTATCCAACTGTAGGACCTGCGGAATTATATATATGCTTGTGTATAGGAGAAATGAATACACAAGTGGGGTCTACTTCAATCTTTTAGGAGGGGAATTTCCTTGATTGCGTTAGGCAATTTAAATAGGACTGTGAGCAAAGATTGGCACTGTATCAGCATGTTAGGGAGTAGGAGCATAGATAGGTTGTGAACGTCATCGATCTTGAGTGGTCAACGGAAAAAACGAGGGTTACACCTCCTACTAGTGTAGGTCACGTTAGGTCATGCACCGCCATAGTTGTTTACTAGTTTGTTTGTTAGGAGTAAAGCTAGATAACCCTTAAGAGAGGTATTTCAAAACGAATGGGGTAATCTGTGGAGCTGATTCCACAATAGTCCAAGGAGCTGAGACCTCTATAGTCCATGGAGTTGAGTCCACTATAGTCCGAGAGCTGATTCCTCTATAGTTTGTAGAGCTGAGTCCACAATAGAAAGCAAACAAGTAGAAAATCTCCAAGGGGAGAAAAGGTACGGCTAAACTATTGTGATGCCCTTATTAGGCACTACGAGGAGATCCTTAATATGTACGACGACGAGGACGTGATACTACATTGATGATAGATCTTCACGAGGTGTTGAGTTATAGCTACTGGCAGGGGTAGTATCTTGGTCCAAAGTGGGACTGTGGAACTTATATATAGATCAGGTTACACTCCTACTAGTGTAGGTCTTGATTTTTTACATTTTCAATTCTAGAAGAATTCACTTAGCATCCTTCCATTTCCTCTATACTCATTCTGATTTGAGTTTTCCATTTTGAAAATAACAACGAAGAATAATTATTGGTTCAATTTGATGGAGTTAATTTAAAAATGTTTTAAATCAAAATAGAGAAAATTAAAATAAACGTGTGTTAATTTTTTAATGTTATTTATTTAATGCCTTAAAACTAATTAAAATAATATACAAATTTTATATATTGATTTAATTAAATAAATAGGCTAAAATAAATATTTAAATAATTAATAACAGGTATTAATTAGATCATGAATTTATAAATAGTTTGTAAATATAGAGGTCATCCATTGATGCATGGAGAAAGGGTTTGATTTGCCTATTTGAAAAGGTACTAGACCTAGAGAAATATGAGAAGAAAAAGGTGAAGATATACTGGATATCTTATAGTCATTTTATGGCTATCAATGCCACCCTCTTCTCTTATTATTTTTGTGATTTCCAATAATAAAACCATAGCCTCCATCAGCATCGACAGAAGTTGGAGCTTATAACTTAGCCTTGCAAACCAAGTGCCTAGGAGGAGAAAGGGGACAAAATCCGAAGAGGCATAAGTGTTAGCAACCGGCTTGACCAAAGAGGTAAATAATTCTATTTTTATCTATTATATAACATTTTTGATCATTTGTAAACTTATTATAACATTGATCTGCTTTTTATGAGGATAGTATTTGTACATGCACATTTTTTAAGTGTGAACGAACAAATTTGTAATTTGTACTGGAGCACTTTGAATTTTCGCATGTACACAATATTTATAAACAAAGATGGTAGATTATGCACTTTGAAAGTGGGAATGTACAAATTTCTGACAATGGCTTTAAGGCTAGACAAAACTTATACTCGACCCGACGCAACCAATCAACCTGACCCAAACCAACCCAACGCAGTTCATGTTGGATATTGGTTAAAATTTTAAATTCATATTATATACGAGTCGGGTGTGATATTTTATTCAACATAACATTGTTTTAACACAAACTCAACGCTATTTACAAAACTCATTCAATATCAGTTCAAGTAAAATTTGAATAGTCAAAATAGTCAAACCTAAAATTGAGTATGTATTTTATAAAAACTATACCTAAGAAAACAATCTTTGATGTTAGCTCAAATAAAATTACAATGGTTAAAACCAAGGTATTGTTATTGACACTTCACGTTTGGATATGAGGGAGCCATTTTTTATTAAATTTTTTTTTTTCACTATGAGAGATACTAATCAAACCGGTTCCTTTATAAAGTTACAATCAAATTGACATAATTGTTCTTTCTTTTATTTATCCTAATTTTCTATTAATTATCAGTAACCTTTTCAAAATTATTAATCAAATAATGGAGAATTCAAACTCACATCAGATGGAATTACAAATGAGAAAGAGACAATATTGTTTTCTTACTCAAGAAAGCGTTCAACACAGTAAAATTAAACTCTACTTTCTATTATAGTTAAAAAAGCGCAACAAATTGGATTAAAAAATTACTTTTCTATCACATTCTTAGCAAAGTCTGAATCTGATAGTGAAGGTCGAGATAAATTTTTTGTTCTCATCATTATATTCTTTTTCAAAAATGGAAGGAGAAGGAGAGAGTAAATTAAAGTGTTCGGAATTTAGTGTTTTAACTAAGGGCAAAAGAAGTAAAAATATATGTTTGATTAATAAGATATGTATCCCTCATAGCAATTTAAATTTGTCGGGTATGCTCATAAAATTTGGCCGCATCATATCCAAAACTGGAGTGTAAATAACAATACCCTAAAACTAAAGGAATCGATCGTGAGATTTTGAGAAATATTTTAAGTAAATTAATGTATTTTGTAATAAAACTTTTAACTACGTTTGTAGTGAATCAATTATATGTGATTTATTTTGTAATGAAAGTTTAATGAAATATGTGTAGTGAATCAGCTTTATTTAATAAAGTATGATAGCTAAAACTGCTATTTTGAGCAGTAAATTTTAATATTTCAATAGGATGTTTTTTTTTCAAGTTCTCCTTCCAAATTCTTGTATTAGCTTCAATACCCTATCCAACCCTACTAAACTTGACCCAATCCATATTTCAATCAAATTCATGCCCAGCTTCATATGTGTACCGCTGTAAACGGATACTTTCGAATGCGGATAATATCATATCTGCATCTCATCCGAAATCATATTTTGATATCGGATATATGTATCCGCGGATACGGACGTATATTAGATAATTATCATACCGATAACAATCGATAAATCAAGAAATATAAATAGAAAATTACGGTTTAACATAATTAATTGTCAATCTCATTGATTATAAAAGTATTTGAAATCAACAAATATGATGATAATAAATACTTTTGAGCATTTAATATGCATTAGATGCATAAAACATAAACCATTAACTTAATAAAACAATAAATACATATTTTTCATTGTACTGCAATGCATATAAAATAAACTATAATTTTGATAGGTTTTGGACGGATAATTTTCGAATTTGGATACCTTGATAACTGCATTCGTATTTGTTTTTCAAATATTGAATATTTATCCGCTTTTCAGATACGCATGCAGACGAATCTCGGATTTTTCGACTATCCATTGACATCATTACATATGTTATCAAATACAAGTTGAATTATTTTTAATCCACACCTATACGGATTGAATAAAGTATTTGGTTTGTCCAAACTGATCAAATCTAACCTTTGTGTGGAGATCTTGGCTTAGCGATAAGAAAGAAAAGGAAAAATGAAAATAAGACCAGTATGATTGTCTCAATGGTTAAGCGCTTTGACTTTGATGCGAGTGTCGCAACTTGCGTAGTGTGGTTCAGATATATATTGACATGTAGTATGTTGTACAGTAACAAAGACTTGTATGTACTACCATCTAAACGAAAATAAAAGATGAATTTACAAGTTTCGGTGAAAAGAGGAAGCGACGAAGTTTATGCGTAGGTCACACACATTGAACAAACAGTAGTCTTAGTATTGCAGAATATTTTATTATGATACTATTCTAGTCTGTTTTGAACCGGCTTAATTTCTCTATCCCCAACTTTAGTCTCATGTATTCAATTATATTTTAGTCATCTATCATGTTATTTAATTTTTGAATGGATTCTACCATAGTATTAAACTAATTAGAATATATAAAAATCGATGGTTGAGATCAATTTAATACAAAGGGACTGGAAAAAATGGGGGCGGAGGAATTGTATCGTTTTGAACAAACCCATGGAATTAGAGCATCTCCAACAGGTTGCAAATTCTCGAATCCGCACCCGAAATCAACCCCAACAAAGTGCGGGAATTTGCAATAGTGCAGAAAGTAGAGCCTTCGGGCTGAGAAATTAGGATAGAGTGAGGCGCCTGTTCAACAGACGTCTGTTGGCCAAGCGCCTGTTGAACAGGCGCCTCAAGATGAGACGTCTGTTCAACAAGCGCCTAGCAACAGTGGGTCCTGTTAAAACAGGCGCCTGTTGAACACGGGCGCCTGTTCAACAGGCGCCTGCCCTCATTTCTGTTGTAGAAATGAGGGCTTCAATATTTTGGAGTGTGGAAAATCGAATTTCCGCACTCCAAACTGTTGAAGATGCTCTTATAGTCGGAAAGATGAGTCAGTCACATCCACAAGTTGGATCCTGTTGACCCGGTCTCCATCTTGAAAAAATGTAGCACGTCTCAAACGATATTTTGCAGAGATCCAACTTTATGACATTAAAAAACTGCAGTAATTGTTTTTCATGAGTTCGATAGCTCTTGAACATATTCAGCAAGCTTTGAGTCATTCAATTCAAATTCTCTTGTAATATCAACAACTACACCTAAAAGCTAGAATCTTCTTCTCATTAAATTTCAATATCTGTTTTTTAGAGATTACTGTTGATGCTTCAGTTCAGTAGGTAAGATTGAGGAATGATTAAAGAGTTAGGCGAGCAGCATCGAGATAAGAAAATTACGAAAATTAATATATTTCATCTTACTACAGACTATTCAATCGACCACTTCAATACAGATAAAAAAACCCAAAGGGTACAAACATTTTAGCTCGATTCACAATTCTTTAACTACTATGACATAATATTTGACTATAAGACTGACAGTGAGTGACCAGTACTAAACCTGTAGGCACAACGTAATTAATTAGGTCCCCATAATATGAGCTGCATCACTTTCTCTATTCTTTCTAATTCTTTCAGCTCCGTTCTTTTGCTTTCTTCTCTTCCATTCATCTTCCTCGTCATCGTGTTATTACTCGAAAGTTTCCGTTCGTTACTGCTCCCTTTGGCCGGTTGCTTTCCACTTGCATCAAACTTTTGAACGAATTTGAATGTTGAATTCAGACGGCATTCACCTCCGTTGCACATGACTATTTTGGAACGCTACCGTTTACTATTTCTATTCCTGGATCTTTGTACTTTTTAGTTTTTTGAATTACGAAACTGCGTTGTTTTGGTTTAGGAGGTGTGATGCTTGTACTTATATAGAGGTTTAGGAGTTGATGGTTTTGTGTGAAGAACCTGTGGTAAAAGAGAAACCATTAGCCGCTGGTACTTTCCAAATGAAAATTGAGGTAGGCCCATGTTAGGCAAATGGAAATGGTTGTTGTATAGTTACAAACTTGGATCCGTGTTATGGACTTTGGTACCAAAAGCTACTTGTGTAGTTTGAGGTCCATATTATGCCATGTCATTTTTCTTTGTTGCTAATGCTATGTTCCGTCCTTTTTCTTTCTAAACAAACGTGCTCCTTGTTTACTAACAAACTTAGAAAATAAGAAAACACATAAAAGGGAAGGAAAAAAAAAAGGAAGCCAATTGGCGTTTACGTCAAAAATAAGCATCAACATCCAATAGATTCTCGTAAATTAAACTATAAATGAAATTAAAACATAGCAGAAAAAACAAACGAACACACATATTTTTATAGTGGTTTGGCAATTTTGGTCTACGTCCACTTCATATTTTTATTGATCTTGCACTTGATTATGATTACAAGAATGTTTGGTTCAGCTGTGATCCATTATTACAAGAGTGAAAAATAAAGATGGAAGAGCCCCGACAACCGAAAAGAAGAATCCTATTTATAGAGAATGGTCGCTGTATTCATAGGGGAAAACGTGCATGGATCGGACTGAAATTTCGCCAGTAGAATCTCTAGATCTGTATGGGCCCACACGAACGATCGCATATCCAACCTCATCATTCACAACGATCGGTGCCGTTCGTTCAAAAGTGCTCCAATAAAGGTGCAATCATTTCTGTGAGCTCTCCATGATGTTAGCTATTTGCTCTCCAAATTTCGTGTCATTCCGACTTACCATTTGTGAGATATCGCGTTTTCCATGGAGTTTGGATCGTTCTGGCTGAAATGACACGATCAATCATGAACAATGTATATCGGTCTTTCATTTTTGCTCATCTAGGCATGCGATCGATTTTGGGGCCTCCTTTCTTATATGTATATATATATATATATTCTTAAAGTTTCACATATAATGGATTTGTAGATTCTGGGATATCGATTGATTATCATTGAGTTAAGCTGTAGAATCGATACGCTACGATCCATAGTAATGAATATGGATTGTCCCTGATCCATCTTCATGTTGTAGTGAGTTTTCATACTTTCAGTGTTTTATTGAGTTCGTTATCAGCTTCCGCTTTGCCGCTGCTTCATACTATCATTTGTGCCTGATTTTTGGGCTTCATAATCGTTAATCTAATGCATTGGTCATGATGACTATTGAGTCTATCTCGTTCGATCAATCCAGATATAGCCAGGCCAAAATGTTGGATAACATCTGCCCTCCAAAGTACGTCTTGTTGCGTACATGACGTGTTTTGAATCGAAGGAAGTTAGAGTCGTCGGAAAAAAATCCATTCAATTTTCTGAATAGTCGCCATCCTTTCGTTGAATTATCTTCTCGAAGTGTCATATCTCTCTTTGATCATCATAACGCTTGCTCAATCTCCAATAGTATAAATTCAGAATTGTATTCCATCAGTTGCTATCTATGTCCAGTTCTACGGGGCTTGTAAGCTTTGGCTATCTGATCCAGTCTTTTCTCTAATAACTCCAAATGATAATTCAATTTATGTCGGTTTCAAGAAATTGAATTTTTAAGATATACACGTGCACGTTCAGGTACACGCTCTCGTCATTGGCTCCCGGATGCGTTTGTACGCTCACGGGTCGTCACCAATTTCTTAAAGTTTAATTGCAATAGGATTGCAGTTCCTTGTTTATTATTATTTTTTGTAATGAAATAAGGGTCGTAATAAGTCACTCGATGGGAAGGGACTTCAAGTTCTATAGAGATGATGACCTTGGAGCTGTTAGCAAGTGCGAATGGAGTATAGCCAATCGCGGACTTGTGGGTGGTTCTGTAATCCCATAATGTTGTTGGAAGTTCATCCACCTACTTGCCTCTAGCCTTTTCCAAATGATTTCTTCAGAATGAACTTTATGATTTTGTTTACAGCTTCAACTTGTTCGTTTGTTTGAGGATGAGCAACTGCCACAAATCTCTTCTCAATATGATGTCAATGCCAAAAGTCTTTGAATTCAACACTGTTTAATTGGGTCCCGCTATCAGTTATAATTGTTCGGGGAAGACCAAAACAACAGATGATTTTCTGGACAATAAAGTTGATTACTTTCTTTATCATGATCGTAGCTAAAGGTTCTGCGTCAGCCCATTTGATGAAGTAATCAACTGCCGTGATGACGTACTTCGCTCCACCTTTAGAGATCGATAAGGAACCGATAATATCCATGCCCCAAGTGGCAAACGGCCATGGACTGACCATTTGTGTAACTTTCGTCGGTGGAGCTCTTGGAATTTTTGTAAACATATAGCTAGGGCTGTCAATGGGTCGGGTCGGGTTTGGGTCGGGTCAAGTCGGGTTTGGGTCGGGTCAAGTCGGGTTCGGGTTGATTTTAAATGGGTCGGGTCAACCCGTTTATTAAACGGGTCAGAAAAGCTCAACCCGAACCCGAACCGTTTTTAAACGGGTTGACCCGACCCGACCCGTGTAACCCGATTATAAACGGGTCGGATCGGGTCGGATCAGGTCGGGTCGGGTCGTAAATGGGTCGGGTCAACCCGTATAAGGGGTAAATGGGTCGTAAACGGGTCGGGTCAACCCGTATAAGGTATAATTGGGTCGTAAACAGGTCGGAACGGGTCGTAAATGGGTCGGGTCAACCCGTATAACCCGTATAAGATACAAACGGGTCATAAACGGGTCGGGTCGTATACGGGTCGAGTCAACCTATATAAGTATAAACGGGTTGTTAACGGGTCAATTTCGGGTTAGTGGGTCAACCCGAAACCCACCCGTTTATAAACGGGTCAAATTCGGGTTGACCCGAAAATGACCCGCCAAATTAACGGGTCGGGTTAACCTGCTAATTTCCATGCGGGTTTCGGGTCGTGTAGGAAATTGACAGCCCTACATATAGCACTCGTCGCATTGTCTAGCGTGATCAGCTGCATCTCGATTGACTGTTGGCTAGTAATACCCGTAGTGGAGTATTTTCTTTGTCAGAGTTTGCCCTCCGGTGTGATTGTCATACTCCCCTTCATGAACTTCCTTTAGGACTTGTTTTACTTCACCATGAGCGATACACCGGAGTAGGGGAATGGAGAAAATTTTATATACATGACTCCTTATTGGATGATATAATGTGAAGCTTTGCAGAGGATCTGTCGTTTTTCATTTCTCCATCCAAAAAGGATCCCTCGTTGCAGATAACCTTTGACAGGAGTCATCCACGACTCCCTTTTTGGCTCCATCTCCAGAACCCAATCAATCTCTATCTGGTTAACGTTCGAAGCATTTAGTACTTCAAACCAGAACAAGCCCATCTGCTGCGCATCCCCAGAACTGGCCAACTTGGCCAATAAGTCGGCTTTCTCATTTTGTTCTCTAGGAGTGTGTGTAATGGTGTAATACTCGAAGTCTACTAGTAACTCTTGGACCCAACCGAGATAAAGAGCAAGTTGTTGCACCCTAGTCTGATAATCTCCCCCGTGGCATACTACTAACCGAGAATCAAAAAAGACCTGTAACGTTTCCACTTCCAGTTCTCTGGCAAGTTTGAGCCTAGCGATCAAGGCTTCATACTCAGCTTCGTTATTTATTGCAGGTAAGTCAAGTTTCAAGGCGTAGTAGATTAATCGTTCCTCAGGAGTCATTAACACGACTCCAACGCCAGAACACCGATCGTTGGATGCACCATCCGTGTACATTTTCCATAGGTTGGTTGGTTCTCCACTACTCTTCGGAGAGTCGTCTGGTGCAATGAATTCAACTATGAAGTTCCCCAATGTCTGTCCCTGGATAACTCTCCGAGGGAGATAAGTCATATCGAATTGGCTTAGTTTAATAATCCATTTGAGCAACCTTCCAGACGTCTCAGGTCGTTGTAGGACCTGTCGTAACGGCTGGTTGGTGTAGACATTGATGGGGTGAGCCTGGAAGTAAGAGCGAAGCTTTCATGACACAATCAACGGGCATTATGCGAGCTTTTCCAGCTTTGGGTAGTTTCTTTTAGCACCTGTCAATCGCCTGCTAATATAATATACTAGCCTCTGAATCTGATTCTCTTCACGTAATACTGAGACACTTATGGCGTGTACCGACACTGCTAAATAGATGTATTGGTCTTCAGGATCCAGTAGCTTTGGACATGAATCTTCTTAGAATTGGCTTCAATTCCGCGAGATTTGAGCATGAAACCCAAGAACTTCCCTAATGCAACGCCGAAAGGGAATTTCAAGGGATTGAGTTTCATTCCACATCTTCGGAGAATACCGAATATCTCTACCAAGTCATCGATGTGGGTTTTTGATTTCCGTGACTTCACGAGCATATCATTTACATATACTTTCATCAATCGCCCGATCTAATCTTTGAACATCCGGTTGACTAGTCTCTAGTAAGTAGTTTCAGCATTATCTAGTTCAAACGAACTCACAACATAACAATATAGCCCAAGATCGGTAATGAAGCCGGTGTGCTTCTAGTCGGGGACGTGCATCAGGATCTGGTTGTATCTAGAGTACGCATCCATAAATGAAAGCAGTTCATATCTAGAAGTTGAGTCTTCCAACTAGTCGATCCTTGAAAGTAGAAACTGCCTTTCGGGCATCCTTGTTCAGGTTAGAATAGTGGCATATGTCTCCCACTTTCCATCAGCTTTTCTCTCATGAACTGGATTGGATACCCATTTCGGGTAGATGGCTTCGTGGATAAACCCATTATTTTTTAGTTTATCCACCTCCTCTTTAAGGGCAACAAATCTCTCCGGATCCATGTCGCGTTGGTTTTACCGTGTTACTTTTGTTTCACTGGGAGATGCCTCGGGTCGATATTCAATGCATGGCTCGCGATAGTCGGTGAGATCACACACATGTTCGAATGTGTCCAAGAAAACACATCAAGATTCATTCGGAGAAAGCCAACTAATTCCATCATCATCGTTGCACTGAGCTGCGATCCGATCTTTAGTACCAGTGAAAGGTCACTGTGGCTAGTCGTAATGTCGATCATTAGCTCAACGGGTGTAGCCTTGAATTCCTTGAGTTCAAACGTAACTGTTTTGCGTAACAATCAACGTGAAATCTGGTTGGGACAATCAATGACGATGGTCACTCCGGCCGAATCCCAGAGTCTTGTCATAAGTTATTGAGTCTAACAGTGAAGGGCTCTAGATGCTTTGAGCGATTTTCTGCAAATGGCCGAAGATCGGGCTTAGAAGCACGTTGAATCAAATGTCGAGTAGGGTTTAGCCTCGTGTTGCACACAGCTGCAAAGCTGGCTCTTGCTTTGAGTTTGAAACTGCTTGTATATTCGAGTAACGTGCTTTCCATTTAATGTACTCACGATCCATTACTCGTCGTTCGGGTTGGAGTGATGGTCAATTCCCCATGAGCTTAGGCATCGATTCGATCGTTCTATCTCTAGGCATCCTTTCGGTTGTAGCCTTGAGCCATTGTAAAAACTAGGTATGAGTCACGGTATTGAGCTATCGCAGTTAGTCTTTGGATGATCACACTTCTACCCTCGGTCTTGGGTTGATAAATGTACGGCATGGACGGTCGAGTCTCGTCCTAGTCGTGTTTATACTCATACCTAAGCTCCAAAGACTTAGAGTTGATCGATGAATGGTCGGTTCACATTCATCTTGTTTCTCGCTCTTGCCCTCAATTCTGGGGCATACTCAATAAGTGGGAAGGCAAGTCCTATCGACTTTAGCTTTATACTCTTTCCTGTTGAATCGTGGGATCGAGCCAGTTGATGGAAAGCTGAGTCGCGCGCATTCTAGATTCTATTCTACTTTTTCCTCACCGAGGGAAAACTTTGATGCTTCGTCCGATTTTAAGCATGAGTTGGGTACTAGATGTTAAATCACGTCTGCTTTTGATGCATATGTTGCCATACTCTAGGCAGGAGCAAAGAATGGATGGTTAAAACACATCCACTTGTAATTAATGCTCTCTCTGTCGAACCAAGGGCAAAGATTGGTAAGCAGACGGTCGAATCACGTCCATTTCGAATTGTTCTTCTAGTCGAATCACGGTTAGAGCTAGCAAATGAATGGTCGTGTCGCATTCATTCGAAGACAGACGGTCAATCATGTCCATTTTGATTTATCTTCCATCGGATCGAGGGATAAAGTTAGATCAGGAGCGGTCGATTCATGCCCATCTAGTTTCGTACTTCTCTTGACAGATCGAAGGAGAGTGCTGGAGAATAAATGGTCATGTCATACTCATTCATGATTTACCCTCCTATCCATGCTGTGGTGACCGGAGTTATTCGGTGTATGTTCGGTTCACCTTTATTTATGGTTGGTGTGGATTGATATTGACCGTCGATCCAGTGGCACAATATAAAGAGTTTGGATCGATACTACCTATCGATCCAGAGGTATGATATAATCGATCTCCCACAACTTTAGACGTTGTTCTGATTGGTTTTATATTAAGGCCTCCTTATGGTCGTTGCCTTAAGTCATAAAGAACACCAAGCCCGTCTCCATTCTTGGGTTAGTGGAGTTAATTCATGGATGGTCGAATTCCATCCATAATGAGTTTATACTCTTTCTGTCGATTTTTAGTAAAAGTTAATGAATGAATGGTCAAATCACATTCATTTATTTGTTTATACTTTTATCCGCACTCTAGGGATTGAAGGAGTCGACAAGAGGTTAACCACACCGGTTTGATGTTTATGCTCTGGTCCACACTCTAGGAACTGGAGTCATTTCGAAAAATGGTCGAATTGCAATTTGCTTAATGGGTCGAAGTCGAACTCTTGGCTACCATAACCTCCCATCAAGTGATAAGGTTTTCGATGAAAAATATAGTACCCAGATATGGTCTTCTGCATAAGATTATCATGGAGGCACTCAATTTGAAAGCCGAGAGTGTGTAGAATATTGCCAAGATCATGATATTATCAGAATTTTTTCTTCGGTAGCTCATCCACAAGCAAATGGGGTCATAGAGGCAGCCAACAAAACTATCAAAGATGTTTGAAGAAAAGATTAAACAAGGCCAAAAGCAACTGTGCAGATGAATTGCCTTCCATTCTATGGGCTTATAGGACAAGCTTCCAGACCTCGACGGGACATACTCCATTCTCTCTAGTATACGATTTTGAAGTCATGCCCCCAATTGAGTTAGATATTACCTCTCACCAATGGCATTATTATAATATGCACCGGAATGTAGAGCTCCGGGAGGAGTCATTGGATTTGTTACCCGAGCTCCAGTACCAAGCCGCTTTGAGAACAGTAGAGTATATTCGAAAGATGATCTGATACTACAATTGAGGGTTCGAACTAGAAAATTTGAAAAGGGAGATCTCATCCTCCGAAAGATAATGCCAAACACCAAGGATCCGGCAGACGGACCTCTCGGCCCAAATTGAGTAGGACCCTTAATAATTCATGATGTCATCCCTCCAGAAACATAAAGATTAAAAGACCAGGTGGCAATATAATACCTCGGACTTGGAATGCTGAGCATCTGAAACATTATCATAGCACAAGGTTACTATCTGAATAACTCTTTATCATAAGTTTGGAACAATAATTAATCTTTTAGCCGTGACTCAGGTATGCCACGCGAAACTACGGTCTTTTAAAAGTTTTAGGCATTTCAAACATTGCATCAAACATTTTAGTCACGATTATTGTTGTGATCAAGTAATTTCATGCAACTTTCAAAAAGTGCATCAAAACATTTTAGGCATGATACTACTTTGATCAAATAGCATCATGCAAGTTTCAAAGCCATGCTTTCACCCCCCCGGTAAATAAATGATTTCGCATCACTGCAATTGCTTAGTTTCACCAAGTAAATGATTTCACCTTATAGCAATTGCTTTAGTTTCGCCAAATAAATGATTTCACCTCATGGAAATTGCTTAGTCTCACCAAGTAAATGATTTCGCCTAATGTTAATTGCTTAGTTTCGCCAAGTAAATGATTTCACCTCACGATGGTTGCTTAGTTTCACCAAGTAAATGATTTCACCTCACGACAATTGCTTAGCTTCGTCATGTAAGTGATTTCGCCTCACAGCAATTACTTAATTTTGTCGTTAAGCAAAGTATAGAAGATCGGAAAATTAGGTAGATTCCCAATGTAGTGAGCCATAGTCAAGTAGTACCATGCATTGGATAGATCCCAAGAAGATTAAGAAGTTGGGTAGATTCCCAAAAAGATTAGAAAATTGGGTAGATTTTCAATGTAGTGAGCCATGGTCAAGTAGTACCATACATTGGGTAGATTTCTAAGAAGATTAAGAAATTGGGTGTCATGTCCCATTTTTCCGTACCGATTTAAACCGACTTTAAACCACTCTTGTCAGCTAAATAGAACGGAAAGACGGATAGTGAAAGAAAGAAAGAAGGTAGAAATAGAAAGAAGATAGAAGGAAAGAGAACAAATCAGAATCTCACAACGGAACGAATAAATTATAATATAAACAAATCTTTACATGAAACCAAAACTGTTGCTTTATATAACATATACAGACTCTATATCAGAGTTACAACCATACAACTCGGACAGTTTATAACAATTCTGCCCTTACAACAATAATCACACAACAAATACAACTATATATAAACATCTACGCCAATACGTCTCCCAATTCCAGCTCCTCTCCCAAAGCTTCCGCTCTTCCAGCTAAACCTGGAAATATGCTCGGTCTGACCCGAGCATATAGGAAAAACACCAAGCCCGGGTCAGTCTGGTAAACCAGCGTGAGAAACACACTCAACTTGATTATTAAAGTTTGAAAACCCTTTGGAAACAAAAGCATCTCGTAAGACCACGCCACAAATAAACATGTCGGGTTTTTACCTTACGATAGCTAAAACATTTTTATATCAAAATCCTCTGATATTATAATAGGGTCTATATACAAATACTTATTCAAATAGCCGAAATTGTTACATCTACTAAATTCCAGCAAACTAGCCACAAAGTGGGTTCTACAATCAAAACCGTAAAGGCTCGTAGGGAGAATGGATTTCCAACGAATGACTAGGCACTGGGGTACCACCCGTCACAGTACCTGGTCTAGATCAGTGTACCGAGGATCCACCCTAAATCCCCTGCAACACAAGACCGGAACCATCCCTTACTGGATAATTCCGAGTAAGATCACCCCACGGTTAGGATCAGCAACCGCACCACTAAGCCGAAATAAAAAGGGACATCTAGACAAGGATGACCTCACCCTAATGGGTGCGACCCACATAGCCTTGCTGCATAACCCCTGATTTTCAGTCATTCTCGGTTGATGAGGCTCGAGGCTAAGCGTTACCTTTATAGAACATACCCCTTGGAATGCTCACCGTCCACCTGACGATGTTTTGAAAGCATTCATCCATACAAGTCCGTTCCAGGTCCGAAGGCACTAATCCTACTACATCCATTTTTGGAATCACCCTCAGGATTAGTAGCGATTAGCCATTGCACTTCAGTGCTCCATCTTCGACTCCAAGCTCTTGTCTTCATCACGAAAACGTACTCGTTGGATCGAAGTGGTTTTCGGATTACAATCCGATCCCGGTCTCTCCGAAACAACGTTCGCTATTTCCCGGTAAACTCAACCCCGGTTCTTTAGAAAATACACCGACGAAATATATGATCGAAGTTCACCTCCTAACCGTTTGTGGACGGGTCTCCTTATAATTCATCCTAGAGAACAAATGAGTTTATACGTACGGTATAGCACCTCGAACGGTAACCGTACCATATAATTCTCGAGTTTCCTCTAGATATTTCCAAAGTCAGGTTTTGTCCAAATTTGATAGTCAGTAATTTAACTATCAAAACAAATCAATCAATTCAACCAAGTTATTTCCTGTTACAACCTTTAAGCCTTGTTCCCCATTTAAAATTCCAACAAATTTAAAATTCACTAAGAAGGCTTATTTTTCTAGGTAAATATAAATTTAAAACAACTTCTTTCCAAATCATACTTATAAAATCTCCAAATTATTATTTCCAAGTTTATTAAATAAAATACTCATTATAAAAGTTATTATAAAATATTATTTAAAACAACATTTATATTAAATAGATTTATATTGAAGAAAATATACTTAAATATTAATTTAATAAAAATTAATCTTTAAAGGATCATTTCAAAATAGTTAAATACTTGAAAATGGTTTAAATAATACCTTTATAAAGATTTCCGAAAATAATAGTAAATAACTACTTTTGATATTTCCAAAATATTTATCAATTCCTTTAAAACATATTAAACAAAACCAGTTTCAAAATCAACCCAAACAGAATAGGGCTTATCAGTCTCAACGTTACTTATCAATTCACAATTCACAGTCACACAGATATCCAAATCAATCAGCTTCCATAGATCGATTCACATTATATTCTCAAATATAATTAACAGGCAAATAACAGATATATGCATGAATAACAGATAAGAAATCATCATTGTTAGTGACAATTACACAGATAATATCAGATAGATAGCTTATACTATCCATAGAAATTTTAAATTAACTATTCGGCGGAATGGTGTCTGATTCCGCTGACCAGATGTCAAACAGTTAGAAAAATCTATAATAAACACATCTATTCAGTTTTGGGAACATCCTAACAGATAGGCCGTATAAAATTATAGAACGGTATTCATTACCAACGGTAATCAACTTCAATCTGAACAAGCTTATAAAATTTTACTTATTTAACTTCACAATGGATCGTACGACGACGTACCATCAATCGATACGAATCATCTTCTTAATAACACATTATTATGTGTGAAATATAATATCACTTAAGAACTTGAATTATTTTCAAAGTATAAACATTTATTTTCCCTTAATTATCTCAATTTTACTTTTCTTTATTCAAAAACTCAAGGATTAATAATAAATCGTTTTTAAAGCTTGTCTACTTAATGATGAAATAACTTATTTGAATGACTTAAATAAAAACTCAAGGCAAATCAAGCTTGTTTATTTCCAAATTTTCTTTGTCTTTAAAAACTTAAAATAAACATTTAGCATTAAAGAAAAGGGTTTAAAATATTTATTTTAAATCATCATTCCTGTTATAAATTTTTGGAAAGTCAATTTGTTTTGGATTTTGTTTTACTTTATAACCAAATTCCTTTATTAACAAATCTTGTTTAAATTAAACAAGGACCCATTGGCCGAAGCCCACAACCCAAATTAAAACAACCCGCTCCTGTTAAACACCCAACACAAACACAACCCAATTGGACCGAAGCCCAATCACGAAAACATCAGAATGAACACGAAGACCCAAAAAAACGAAACACAGAACCCACCAACCTTCTTCCTCATCACCTCTCAGCTTCCAGGAAATCAATCCCAAATCACTCGAAACGATACCACGAAACCGGAGAGAACATCTCCGACCAAAACGACATCTTCCAAACGAACATCAATGCATGCGAAAACCCAGCCTGGAACTAATCCTATTCTCCTCGCCTACCCCCGATTCAGCCATGCCGAGTTACCACGTGCACACGGTGCACGTGCACCAGTGCTCCGTTGACCATTTCGGCCCCGTGAACCCCTAAGTCGACGCCTCTTCCTCCACTGGTCACCATCGACACTCGACAAAGCCTTGAATTTGCCTTATCGTAAATCGATCCTTCAACCGAACCATCCAAATAAACTCAGGTCCAAGCTTCGACGAACTGCTCTCCACTGACAACTCTAGACCCACCGTATCCTTCTCCATCAGGAAACGCACCCATCACACTACCTTCCTACCAAAGATCGAACGTTCCGGTCGCGCCACCCCTCACCAGTTCGATCGCGTTCAACGACTTCTCAATGCCCCTCTTAAATCCTAAATTCGACCATTACCCACTATCAAGGCATCAAATCAAATTTTGGCCACGGTCATCACCTTCGCCAAGTTCACCAGCATCTCCCAGTCAAATCACAACGTCTCTTGTTGACTAGATGGACGGAAAATAATTTTTGAACGGAAATCGTTCATCCTTCGATTTCTCATGCTATAGATTACTAAAAATTATAATCTTGCCACTAAAATTCATATTTTTACACAAGCATCCTAATTTCATTCATGAATTCATGATTTAAAAACATTGAATTTACACCAAAGTAGGATGTTTACTGTAAAACTTACTGAGAATGAACTACACGGCAAAACTTATCCATAAATTATTTTTAACCTGAACTATACAACAAAATAAACAGATTCATCGTTTACATCATCATCAGATATGATCTAGATTAAGGGATATAGATTTTTGAAGTGGGGATGAATATAAAGTTCACTGTCACAAAACATACATTCCATTTCAAATTTGTAGATAAATATTTCTCACCTTCCACATTTTGATTCCAGAATCTTTGAATTTGAAACCTGAAATCTTTAAATTGAATGTCCTGGACTTGCTTTAATCCTTGCTTTTGAGTTCTTCTAGTTGAAAGAAACAGAGATGTTTCCAGACTTAGTTTTTACAGAGTATTTCTTTTCCTTTAAAATTTTGTTTAAGTTGCTTACAAATTTCGTACAAATGTTTTTGTATTTAAAATACAGGTTTGGCTTCTAAAACAAGTCACTCAAAACTGAAATATAGTACTGACAATTTGGCGGCTGAGAGATGTTTCTTTTTGCTGGGAAGATTTTGAAAAGAAAAAAGAAAGGATTGTGTTGGATTTTTTTCCCAGATTATTTACTGCCAAGTGTGAACGTGTTTTACTGATGGAAATTTCAGTACAACTTACCTATAGTTTACACAGTTTATTAAGACTGTTTGCTACTTGTTACCGTTTTCTGGTTTCTTACTTTTATTCTTCTTACAGTTTTTAAGTTACATGTTTTCTTTGTTTTAAACTATTTTTATTAACCATCTTATCTTAACAGATCATGATTTAAAGTCTATGATTATTATGTAACTGTAAAAGCTTTTAAAGTATATGAATGTATACTTCAGAAAATAGACAGCCTATACTTATTAATGTTTTAACATTTGTTTCAACACACTATCTATATTTTAAAGCAAAAATAAGAACTAGATTAAAACAATACTTCTTGGTATATACACCTATGCAAATATATGTTACTTAAACAAAGATTGCAAAGTGGCTTAACAAAAATTATCTTTGTTTTTGACTTAGTTGAATTTTGCATTTGTCACTCATACAATTTAAAATTAAGGTGAAAACTAGTAAATTAAAACAACCTCTTGTTTCATTTATTCCATATAAATACATATGTTACAAACCAGAATTACAAAGTGATATTAAACTATTTTTAAGCCTTTGTGTATATATGTGTTAGCACCAAAATTGGTCACTAACCTCTTAGAGAAAGATTGTGTAGAGATATAAGTGATGAAAACAAATTAAACAGAGAAGAGAATGCTACTTTAAATTCAGAAAGTAAGAACACTAAATTTATAGTGGTTCAGCGTAATTGCCTACGTCTACTTTGAGGTTAAACTTTATTGATCTTCTTAATAGATGATTACAAATACAATTCGTGAATCAAATGATTGAATGAAGTTGTTAAGTAGAGAAGATGAGTCTCAAAAATGGCAGAGTCTCCCCAGTGTTCTCTCCCCAAAAAAGGATCCCTTTTCACTGTGACCCTGCCCATCTATTTATAGACAAATATGGGCTGGACTTCCCAAGTGGGCTGATGGCCGAACACTCTTGCCCGAGTACATTGGTCGCTGTATGCCGAGAAAGGTATGCCGAATGCCGCTATGCCGAACCATCCCTTTTATGCTGAACGGTGTGTTTGATCTGTGGGAAGTGCAGAATGGTTGTCTGTTGAAGCCGAACGTGCCTCCATCCGAAGCTCTAAACCGAACAGTGCTCTCTGGCCGAACGAAGCATTCTGTCCGAACGATACAGTCATGTTGAGTAGTCGTGTGCGCCGAACGTCTTCTGGATGCCGAGTACTCCTATCGCTGAGTTCTACTGGATGTCGAGCACTACGCCGAGTACTACTAATGTCGAGTTCCTCTGAGTACCGAGTGCTCCTGTTGTCGAGTACTCCTATCGCTGAGTTCTATTGGATGTCGAGCACTACGCCGAGTACTACTGTTGCCAAGTTCCTCTGAGTACCGAGTGCTCCTGTTGCTGAGTACGACCTGAGGCCGAGTATTTCCTGATGTCGAGTACTACGCCGAGTACTATGTGACGCTGAGTACTACGCCGAGTACTATGAGATGCTGAGTACTACGCCGAGTACTATGAATGCTGAGTACTACGCCGAGTACTATGAAATGCTGAGTACTACGCCGAGTACTATGAATTCTGAGTACTACGCCGAGTACTATGAATGCTGAGTACTACGCCGAGTACTATGAGATGCTGAGTACTACGCCGAGTACTATGAATGCTGAGTACTACGCCGAGTACTATGAGATGCCGAGCACTAGTTGACGCCGAGTAGTCCAGATGCCGAGTACCTGCCAATGTCGAGTGCTCAGTTGCCTGGTCAAATCTCCAGGAAACACTTGCCCCCCAAAGTGTATTACGTGACCGAACGTGATGCGCTTTGGACCTAGACTAACTTTCCTCGGAGATGCCTTCTCGAGAATATGTGTGACGAGCATGGTATGGACGTCGAACGATACGTTCGAAGCCGAACAATCCTCATGTGCCGAGTGACACCTCGCTTTGAAGCCGAACGCTAAGACTTTGACCGGTTCCACCGGGTATAGCCCCTTCGACTTCCACCTCTCTTCTCTATAAAACCAGGTCTTCTCCTTCTTCTCCCTTTTACTTTTTTACTTCTGCCGTTCTTCGAAGACTTGCAATTCTATTCAGTCGTCCAGATTTAAAATTTTAACTACTCCATCCTAATCTCCAATCTGCAAACTAGGTATTTTTCCTCGTACGATTCAAATGGATTTCAAACGAGATGGCCGAGTGTGCCACGTAGAAAGCTTTCGAGTAGGTTGTCTTTATTGCGTCTTTACTGCCGAACAATGATGCGAGGAGGAATGATTAGGAGTATGTCCACCTATGGGCTTAGTTTCTTCGTGTCGAACCGAAGTTTAAGGGAAGAAAAAAGAATGAAGGTGTTGGAGGAGGTAAGGGTGTTGTTTGGCGTAGCATTGCTCCGGCGTACGTCGTCATGCGCCGGACGGTGGAGTGGAAGGCTGCCGAGCACTACCTTGGCCGATCAAACCCAGGCCGAGCACTCATCAAAATGCCAAACTATAACTTAGTCGAACGAAAACCAGGGCCGAACATTCTCAAATGCCGAACAATCCTTAGGCCGAACATTACTCAAATGTTGAACCATATTTAGGACGAAAAATGAATTTTAGCCGAACAATGACTTTAGCCGAACAATGACTTCAGCCGAACAACGCTTCAGCCAAACAATGATAAATGTCGAACCATACTTAGGCCGAACACTGTAAATGCCGAATGAACAATTGACATGCCGAACAATGACTTTAGCCGAACAATCCCCTTCGAACAAAACCTAGACCGAACAATACAATTGTCGAACACTACTCAAATGCCGAACAGTATATATGTTGAACAACTGACATGCCGAACAACATACATGCCGAACCATACTTAGGCCGAACAATCCCCTTCGAACAAAACCTAGACCGAACAATACAATTGCCGATCACTTTATCAATTATTTATTTTCTGAATCTAGAACTGTAATCACCACCAGGCGGGCTTTTCGAGACGGTCAGCGATGACGGTCTTCGAAGACGACGATTTGCAGCTCATTTTTATATGTTTGAAATCTCTAGATCCTTATTGCTTGTACACGATTGCTTGCACTAGTTCACACATCACGTGGGGGGGAAAGTTCGTGTTGTTAATTCTAACGTTCAACGTCTTTTGAGTATAGTTTCCTCGGACACTTAGCCGGATTCATTATTTATTGAGGATGTCAAGAAAGTCTAGCTCCGCCACTATATCTGACAGGCCTAGGCCGTCATCAAGGCGAGAAGCCGCTGATACTTCTAATCCGTCAACTCCTCCTGCTCATAACTTAGCACCCGATGCCCTGGAGGCAACGATCCTTCTAGACAATCCGATCGATTCACAAGCTTCGAAGATCAACGAAGCTGCTCTCCGACGGATATGCTCCATTCATGGGATCCCTTTTGTCGACGTGTTAGTCCCTTCGTGACACGATCGTCCCCATCTACCCCCAGTCGGGTATACCGCCTGTAACAAGTTTATGTGTTGGATGGGCAACGTGCCTCCGTTTAATTTATTCCTCCGGGATGTACTGCAGTATATCGACATTGCTCCGTCGCAGCTGCACCCGAACGGACATGCATTTCTATATGGGACCTACTTACTTTTCATGGCCGTCTTCTCCAGACCTCCAACCGCTGGTGATATCAGATACATCTATATGATCAAGAGACGGAAAGACAGTCCTTCCTTTATGTTCCTCGAGCCGTACCACAAATGCCAAATCTTGACAGGGGCATGCAGTAAATTCGCCATGTACAAACAGGAATGGTTCTATGTGCGCTGCCCTCCTGGTTTTGCGAGGAGATGGGTTGAAGGCAGTAAGTCTCTTTGCTGAGTCACTATTCGCATTTAACCGGAGTCATGTTTTTCCTAACTCTTTGTTTCATCTTTTCAGGTATCAACCCGCATCCGGAAGGCCGAGGATATTCTGAGGATGTTGAAGCCATTAGAGCTCTTCCTGCCAAGGAACGAGACATCCGAACTATCGTCTCAAATGAATCACTGTCAAGGTTTGGCTTGCTAGCCCCTGGTCGTCGGATCATCCTTCCAGAAGGCGTCACCATTCCCAAACCTCCGTCCGGTAAAGGGAAAAAACAGGCGGGATCGTCGTCGTGCCGCACTCCCTATATGCACGAAGACGGTGAGCGCAAAGAAGACGAAGCTCTTGAGACTCAAGGCGAGAATGTGGGTCCCGCTTGGAATCCGGCCGTCGAAGTTCAAGATATTGAGACGTCATCCTCCCCTTCGAAGGGAAAGAAGAAGTTAAAATATAAAGTTCAGAAGGAGAAAGTTGGTGGCACTTCAAAAGTCATGCCTATCCCGCCTGAGAAAGAGGCTTCCTCGTAGCACCTGGAAAGTTCCCTGAGGGGCCTGTCGAACCTGTCTATTCCCAATGACATTCTCAATTACGGGTTTGACGATCCTGAAGCCCTCAAGTTTTCTTCGCCCGCTAAAGGCAACGCGGGAGTTCAACTCCCGACCTAAGGAGACAATACTCCAATTAGCAAAGACAAAAGAACTGGTCCGTCGGGGGAAACACTAGGACACACACGCACATACGCATTCCATCATACACTTCAAGTATTTTCTTATCTCACGGATTTTTCTTAACTCGTTGTTATCTCCATTCTTTGCAGGTGATATGGGGCGTTCTCACGGACTCGATCGCCTTCATGGCTCTTCCATATTTCATCACTCTGGACGGGACTCTGGTTCAGGCAGACGCAGGGATAGAGACGATTATGAAGATAGAGACAATCGTCCCCGTGAGTCGTCGCACCGCAAGAAGGCATATTCTCAATCTTCACAGTCCCGTGATCCTCTTCCTCCAACTGTGCTGGATAAAGAGAAATCTTCACAGAAGGGTTACCAATCTGATGCTCCTCGAGAACAACACTCTGGTTCATCGAGTACGAGGCAAGTTCGGGAACAACGAAAAAGGGTGGAACTTCCAAAGCCTCCTCCCCCTACTCCCGCGGTTGATCCAACTGTCGCGGAAAAGATGGTCGATCTTAGGGCCAAGTTTCCGAAAATTTGCTTTGACGGTTTGAAGTTCCTCCCGGCTATTCACCATATTCCTGGGCACGTGAAGCAGAGTGCCATTGCCTGCAATAACGACGTCTATGTTCAACATGACGCGTTTGTGCACTTGGTGGAGAAGATCTCGGAGGTGTCCGTTGAGCGTCAACATGAGATTGATCGCCTGAAACTGGAGGCCGGCTGCGACAAAAACATCATCGAGCACCAAGACGTAGAGCTCGCTTCGTACAAGTGGAAGCTGGAAGCCGCTGAACAAAGCGCAAAAGATACTGCTGAGGCAGTTACTCGCTTAGAGATGGCTCACAAGAAGGAGCTTGATGAAGCAGTCCAGCGCAGCGGTGCCCTCGCCCTAGAAAAAGACTCTGTCCAAAAAGAGAGGGACGCGCTCGTCGTGCAAGTCAGAGAGCTGAAAGAATTACTCTCCAAGGAGAAGGAGGACAAGGTAGCTGCTCAAGAAGAATCACAACGATACTGTGATGAAATCGTTGTTACTCGTCTCCTGAAAACGAAGCTTGATGACGAACTTGCTGGGGTTGAGAAAATGAAGGATGAGGCCCGTGAGGAAGGCAAAAGAAAGGCTGCGGAGGAGATTGACTCTCGCCTCGAGGCGGCCGTAGAGGCCGGCAGGGAAGAGGTCAAAAGCATGTTTGACCCGTTGATTGCTGAATATGGAGCCCGCGTCCTTCTGCATCGCGACTTAACCTTCTTGGGTGACGGCTACCTCGAGTCCCTAGCTGAGGCCTGGGAAACTTTGATAAGGATCAGGAAGATCGAGTCGGGCTCCGAAGAGGTCGATGAGGATGCCTTGGTGAAGGAGTTCCTTAGGGGGAATGAGCCATCGGATTTATCCGCAGCATTGGCACTTTATAGCAAAGGCTCTCCCTTTCCAAAAGAGAAAAATGATGAAGCCGGCCTGTCTAGGGCCAATACTACTGCTCCTCATATTGCTGCTCCTCCCGCCACTCAATCAGTCGGTCGGTCGACACTTGATTCATTCGAGCAGCATGCTGGTTATGACCCCGAAGATCCCGGGCTCGGTGCTCATGTGCTATCCCCTATCCTGGAGGGTGAAACCCCACGCGCCACCGATAGCCAACCGGAACCTGGTAGGAAATTCTTCTTTCTCTAGAAGTTGAAAGATCCCGTCATTTTTCAGCGGTGGTTACTCGTTCTAACGCCCATCCTTTATGTTTTCATGTAGGTTGTTCTGACGCCGAGCCAACTCCGAGGAGCGATGATGCCAATGAGGAGGCAGAGAAAACAAGCGACGATGTTCATGCGGGAGTAATTCCTGGTCCCGATGCTCAAGTGATTGGGGCGCTAGATGACGATAAGCTTGACACTTCATCTCCTGCCGAAGAGAGTGACGAAATCGAAATCACTGGCGCCTCTGAGCATACCTCAAAGGTGAGCATGAAGGATTGCCTTGCCGAAGAGGAGAAGAAAAAGGTTGAGGTCAAAGTTGAAACTGGAATACTGGAACTGACTAACCCACGGAACAGACCTTTGAAAATCATTCTCCCAGGCAAGTTCAAACCACTGGATGTTCCGTCTCCTACTCCTGACTCCGCTTCTTTAGCAAGCAAGAAATCCAAGAAAAAGCGTGAGGGAGAGGGGTCATCGGAAAAAACAAAGGAAGACAAGAAGAAGAAATCGAAGAAATAATCGATACACTCGTTCAACGAGCTTCTTGCTTAAGTCTTGTAGTTGCTTTTATCTTCCGTAGCTTGTAGTTTGTATAGATGGACTCTGAATTCTGAGTTTTGTAGGAGTAAACATGTAACCCCATTTTGAACTTATCGAATAAAGTTTAGTTTCTTTTTCGTTTGAATGATTCTCTTGCTTTTCTTTGGTTTGCTGACTAACTATAGTCGTAACTCAAGTTCTTATGAGTTGCATTATCTCCCAGTCCATTCTCGTGTCGTTCTAACATTTCTAGACGTGGCATACTTCTCGTCCCACATCTCTCGAGTACTTGGACTTTTTCCTGAATCTGTGCTTCGGGGATTCGGAGGTTTGAAATCGTTTATACTCTAGTCCGCGCTCCGGGGACTTAGAGTACTCCGCTCCGCGCTCTGGGGATTCGGAGATTTGAAATCGTTTATACTCTAGTCCGCGCTCTGGGGACTTAGAGTACTCCGCTCCGCGCTCTGGGGATTCGGAGATTTGAAATCGTTTATACTCTATTCCACGCTCTGGGGACTTAGAGTACTCTGCTCCGCGTTTTGGGGATTCGGAGGTTTGAAATCGTTTATACTCTAGTCCGCGCTCTGGGGACTTAGAGTACTCCGCTCCGCGCTCTGGGGATTCGGAGATTTGAAATCGTTTATACTCTAGTCCGCGCTCTGGGACTTAGAGTACTCCGCTCCGCGCTATGGTGATTCGGAGGTTTGAAATCGTTTATACTCTAGTCCACGCTCTGGGGACTTAGAGTACTACGCTCCGCGCTCTGGGGATTCGGAGGTTTGAAGTCGTTTATACTCTAGTCCGCGCTCTGGGGACTTAGAGTACTCCGCTCCGCGCTCTGGGGATTCGGAGATTTGAAATCGTTTATACTCTAGTCCGCGCTCTGGGGACTTAGAGTACTCCGCTCCGCGCTCTGGGGATTCGGAGGTTTGAAGTCGTTTATACTCTAGTCCGCGCTCTGGGGACTTAGAGATTTGGAATCGTTTATACGAGTCTGTATATCGTATATGATAATGTAATTCGTCATCTGATCATGAGATATAGAAACATTAGCGATTCGTAGAAAATACGGCTTCAAGCCTTTATTAATGAAAAACAACTAGACTGCTTGATTACATAGTTAAAAAGAAACTAAGCTAAAACTGAACGAAAACACGTAGGAAATAACAGTGCCTAAAACAAGAAAGAAAACATGCTAAATGTAATAGTGCCGCAGATGTTCACTGTTCCATGCTCGGGGGAGCGTCGTGCCATCAATGGTCGCTAGCTTGAATGTTCCCTCTCCAAGCTTCCGTTCAATGGCATACGGACCTTCCCAGCTAGGATTCATACGTGATGGTACCGGGAAGACTCGTTTCATAACGAGATCACCCACATCAAAGATCCTTGGGCGGACTCTGCCGTCGTAATAACGCTTGACTCGGTGTCTATGCGCTGCCGCCCTTAATTCAGCTTCTTCACGCTTTTCATCGATGCAGTCCAGTGATTCCAACAAAAGATTCTGGTTCGTCTTGGGATCATAGTATGTCACTCGGTGCGATGGAACTTCAAGTTCCACGGGTATGACGGCTTCAGAGCCGTATGCCAAGGCGAATGGAGTGTGGCCGGTCGCGGACTTGTGAGTAGTTCTATATGCCCATAATGCTGTCGGGAGTTCATCTACCCACTTGCCTCCAACCTTCTCCAGACGCTTCTTTAGTATGGACTTGATTATTTTGTTAACGGCCTCGACTTGTCCGTTAGTTTTCGGGTGTGCAACTGCAGCGAACTTTTTCTCGATGCCGTACTTTAAACAGAACTCTTTGAACTCTCTACTTTCAAATTGCGTCCCGTTGTCCATAATGATGGTGCGAGGAAGGCCAAAGCGGCATATAATGTTTCGTACAACGAAGTTAACAACCTTCTTAGAGGTGATTGTGGCCAAAGGTTCTGCCTCAGCCCATTTTGTAAAATAGTCGACCGCAACTATCGCGTACTTCGCGCCACCTCTGGATATAGGCAAAGAGCCGATTATGTCGATTCCCCAGATTGCAAATGGCCAGGGACTAACCATTTGTGTGAGTTCCGTTGATGGAGTCCTTGGGATTTTCGCATATCTTTGGCACTTGTCACACTTTCTTGCATAGTCTGCGGCGTCTCGGTTTACGGTTGGCCAGTAATATCCATAGCGGAGGATCTTCTTTGCTAGCGTTTGCCCCCCAGTATGGTCGCCACATTCCCCTTCGTGAACCTCCCTCAAGACCCGCTTTGTCTCATCATGAGCGATGCATCGTAATAATGGAACTGAGAATCATTTTCGATACATTGACCCATCCTGCATTACGTACCGCGCGGCCTTTCGTAGGACCTGCCGTCTTTCGTTTCTTTTGTCTGGTAAGGCCCCGGTCGTCAGGTACAGTTTGAATGGGGTTATCCACGATTCCTTCTTGATTTCCGTTTCCAACACGCGATCAACTTTCATCTCATCTATGCTCGGGGCATGCAAGACTTCGACGGGATACAATCCCATTTGTTGTGCATCGCCGGTACTCGCAAACTTAGCCAATAAGTCGGCTTCTTTGTTCTGCTCGCGCGGGACATTTGAAATGTCATAACGCTCAAGATTTGATAGTAGTCCTTGGACCTGAACAAGGTATGGAGCAAGCTTTCGTCCCTTTGCTTGGTAGTCTCCCCGTACTTGGTAAACCACCAACTGTGAGTCACAAAAGATTTCAACTGCTCTGATCCCGAGTTCCCCGATGAGTTTCAAGCCAGCGATGAGTGCTTCATATTCTGCCTCGTTATTTGTGGCTGGGAAATCGAGCTTCAAAGCATAACAGATTGATCGGTTTTCCGGAGTCATAAGAACTACGCCCGCGCCAGAGCAACGGTCGTTTGATGCCCCATCAGTGTATAATTTCCATCGAACGGGGGGAATGACGTCGTGACTACCCGGTTCGACGGGCATGGTAAACTCAGCGATAAAGTCTGCTAATGCTTGCCCTTGTACGGCTCTCCGTGGCAAGTAGGCGATATCGAATTGGCTTAACTCGATGTTCCATTTTAGCAACCTTCCAGAAGTTTCTGGTCGTTGGAGTACCTGCCGTAGGGGTTGATCGGTATAAACACCGATTGAGTGTGCTTGGAAGTATGGGCGCAGCTTACGTGACACAATCACCAAGCAATAAGCCAATTTCTCGATGTTAGGGTAATTTCTCTCTGCCCCCGTTAAACGCTTGCTAACATAATACACCGGCCTCTGGACTCGATCCTCCTCACGAACTAAAGCCGTGCTTATCGCATGCGGGGATACAGCCAAGTATACGTACAGCATCTCGTGGTTTACTGGTTTTGACAGCATTGGTGGACTCTCCAGATGCCTCACCAGACCCCGGAATGCTTCCTCACAACTAGGCGTCCATTCAAAATTCCTCTTTCCTTTCTTTATTATATCAAAGAATGGGATGCACTTGTCAGTTGCCCTGGATATGAATCGACTTAACTCAGCTACTTTTCCGTTCAAGCTCTGTACCTGCTTTATAGTCCTGGGCACTTGCACGTCTCGAATAGCTTGGATCTTTTCTGGGTTAGCTTTGATTCCTCTAGCATTGACGATGAATCCCAAAAACTTCCTCGATGCAACGCCGAAGGAACATTTCAAAGGGTTGATCTTCATCCCATAAAACCTGAGTATGTCGAACATTTCAGCCAAGTCTCGAATGTGGTCGTTTGACCGTCGTGACTTCACGAGCATGTCATCCACATAGACTTCCATCGTTCTACCCAGTTGGTCCTTGAACATTCGATTCACTAAACGCTGGTAAGTCGCTCCTGCGTTCTTCAATCCAAAGGGCATCACTACATAGCAATATAGTCCGACATTTGTAACGAAGTTGGTGTGTTCTTGATCTGGAATATGCATTGGGATTTGGTTGTACCCTGAGTATGCATCCATGAATGATAACAGCTCGTGTCCTGCGGTGGAGTCGACCAACTGATCGATCCTAGGCAACGGGAAACTGTCCTTTGGGCATGCTTTGTTCAAGTCGGAATAATCTACGCAAGTCCTCCATTTCCCATTCGCCTTTTTTACCAGCACGGGGTTGGATACCCATTCAGGGTAGAAGGCGTCGCGGACGAACCCATTTGCTTTGAGTTTGTCCACCTCCTCTCTGAGAGCGGCGGACCTCTCCGGATCCATTCCTCTCCTTTTTTGTTTAACTGGAACGTATTTCGGGTCTATGTTCAACATATGACTCGTGATGGCGGGAGAAATCCCACACATATCAAAATGCGTCCAGGCGAAAACATCGAGATTCGCCCGGAGGAAGTCGCTAAGGTCTTTAGTCATCGCGGGGCCAAGCTGTGACCCGATCTTTAGTATTCGCGAAGGGTCATCTCGGCTGACTGAGATGTCAATCGTTAACTCGGCCGGTGATGCCTTCTCTTCCCTGGGTTTCTCATCGTCGTCTCTCGGATCTATGTCTCTGAAGATCCAAGAACTGTGCCCGAGCCAGGGCTCGGGCACTACTTGTCAATTATCCGTATTAAGGATGCGGACGGGATTGTCCGCGACCTTTCCCTTCTCCCTCTGATGGGCCTCTCAGAGCTCAGCCACATAACAGGAACGACCAGCTGCTTGGTCGCCATGAACAATACCTACCCCTTTGTCAGTTGGGAACTTCAAAGTTAAACACCACGGGGATAACGCTGCCCTAAACTCAGCCAGGGCCGGCCGGCCCAAGAAAACATTATATGGAGAATCCACATCCAAAACTACAAAGGGTAGAATTCGCACTCTCCGACGCTCGCCTTGTCCCAGTTCAACTGGTAACTCGACATACCCCACTGCATCGGTCGCATCGCCGTTAAAGCCGTGAATTCGAGCTTTGGATGGTTTCAAGTCTTTTGTTTCCATTTTCATTTGGTCGTAAGCCTTTTTGAAGATTATGTTGACAGAACTTCCGCAATCAATCAGAATTCTTTTCACATATGCTGGTCCGATCGTCGCAGATATGACCATCGGGTCGATGGTTGGAGCCTCTACCTGATCAGCGTCTCTGTTTCTGAACACTATATCGTCTGTCATTACGCGCTGCTGCTTAGCGGGGGTCCCATCCTCCGTGTTCGAACAACACTCAAAATCTGCATGCTTTAGGGAACTTGCATATCGCTCCATCTCTTGCCAATTCTTATCTGCGGGGTGAGGTCCGCCGATAATTGTATTTATGACTAGTCTACCTACGGGTCGGGCAGGCTCCTCGGGATGATGCGGGGATGGTGCGCGACCTGGGTTGGACGTTCCCTGTCCTCCTTCCTGTGGATCCTTCACAAATTCTTGCAACTTCTTTTGCCTGATCAATTTCTCGATAGCGTCGTGCAGGTGTCTGCACTCTTCCGTATTGTGCCCATAAGTCTCATGGAAGCGACAATATTTCCCGGTCCGCTTCTGTTCCTCGGTTGATTCTTTTGGACGTGGCTTTCTATATTGAAAAGTATTGCAGGTGGATAGGTAAATGTTCTCAAGTGGCGCGTTCAGCGGAGTATACTCGCTGTAGCTTGGGATTCTCGACTTCCACTTCCCCGCTTCTCTCTTCTTCCCTTGATTTCTTCCTCCGGACTCCTTAGGCTGCCCAGGCTTATTCTGGACATTGACTTGGACCTTTCCCGAGCTGTCTCCGGACTGCTTCACAGCAACGTTGCTTTTCATAGACTCTTGGACAGGTCCTGGTGCCTTATCTCGTCTTACCCACCTGGCTTCCTCTCTCCTTATGAATTGGTGTGCCTTTGAGTAGAAACGCTCTAGTGTGGTTGGAGGTTTTCCTGCCAACCAGTCTCCAAATGCAGACTCCGGATCCACACCTCTCATACTGCCATTAGAATTGCATGATCATTGGGATTACTGACTTCAGTTGCCGCGACATGGAACCTTTGTAAATATTCCTTCAATGACTCCCCGGGACTTTGGATTACACTTGACAGAGACATTACGTCCTTCGGACGAGTAGTGTGTATCCTGAACTGCTCAATAAACTTCTTTGCCAACTCCTCGAAATTGGATACAGACCGCGGAGGAAGTCGGGTAAACCACATAGTAGTGATCCCAGATAGAGTAATTGGAAAGCATCTACACTTGGTGGCATCATTTGCTCTAGCTGAATCCATCATCCATTCGTACCTCACGACATGCTGTCTGAGGTCAGTCTTTCCCTCGTACGCAGGGATAGTTGGCATACTAAACTTTCTTGGGTACGCCGCCTGTAACACAACATCCGTGAACGGAGTGTGACTTCTTGACACTCAGCAATCATCGTTCGATAAGCCCTGATTTTCTTTCATCAATTGCCTGATCATGGCTGTCAGATCTGGTGTCTGTATGGAAGGCGGAAGGGTAGAGTCTGTTCTACGCGCATGTCCATATTGATGCCTCCTCTCCTGGCGATCTGCCAATCGTGCGTCTTGAGGTTCGACATCGTTAGCGTTTTGATGATCTGGGCCTCCATCCTCCATTTGTACTCCGGTCCTGAAGTTTCCAGCTCTTGCTTGGTCACGGTCTCTAGCTGTTTGAACAGCAGCTTCTGCACGTGCAGCTTCAGTCTTGCGGCGTCTGCGCCTGGGAGGTTCATCAGAGGAAGTAGAGCTGTCAGATGAGGAATAAGGAGCGGGATTGCCCCCAGCATTCTGTTGCTGCTGTTGAGTGAGCTGTGCCATCAAGTTGGCGTTAGCTTGCATTTGCTCTCCTAGTTGTCTCCTGCTTTCCCTGAGCTCTCTCATCAAGTCGTTGAACTCTATTCTGGTGACAACTGGAGTTTGGTCCTGGGCGGCAATTCCTTCACCCGGAATTGCTGGTTGGTTGCTAGGTCCTGCTTGTTGCACGCTAGCAGTCTCGCGGGCATCCGCATTATGAGAAGCTGACCTGGTACGTGGTCTTGCCATTGTAGAGTTATTGGTATAAACTCTGAGTAGAATCAACGGATGTCCTATCAGTGAGTCAGATCTTCTTTGGGGGATTTGTTCAATCCAGTAGCTTCAAAGCAGATCCTTGAGGTCTGAGAATTCAATTCTCAGTGAAAGCACCAAAGTGTTAGCACCAAAATTGGTCACTAACCTCTTAGAGAAAGATTGTGTAGAGATATAAGTGATGAAAACAAATTAAACAGAGAAGAGAATGCTACTTTAAATGCAGAAAGTAAGAACACCAAATTTATAGTGGTTCAGCTTAATTGCCTACGTCCACTTTGAGGTTAAACTTTATTGATCTTCTTAATAGATGATTACAAATACAATTCGTGAATCAAATGCTTGAATGAAGTTGTTAAGTAGAGAAGATGAGTCTCAAAAATGGCAGAGTCTCCCCAGTGTTCTCTCCCCAAAAAAGGATCCCTTTTCACTGTGACCCTGCCCCTCTATTTATAGACAAATATGGACTGGACTTCCCAAGTGGGCTGATGGCCGAACACTCTAGCACGAGTACAGTGGTCGCTGTATGCCGAGCAAGGTATGCCGAACGCCGCTATGCCGAACCATCCCTTTTATGCTGAACGATGTGTTTGATGTGTGGGAAGTGCAGAATGGTTGTATGTTGAAGCCGAACGTGCCTCCATCCGAAGCTCTAAACCGAACAGTGCTCTCTGGCCGAACGACGCATTTTGGCCGAACGAAGCATTCTGTCCGAACGATACAGTCATGTTGAGTAGTCGTGTGCGCCGAACGTCTTCTGGATGCCGAGTACTCCTATCGCTGAGTTCTACTGGATGTCGAGCACTACGCCGAGTACTACTATTGTCGAGTTCCTCTGAGTACCGAGTGCTCCTGTTGTCGAGTACTCCTATCGCTGAGTTCTACTGGATGTCGAGCACTACGCCGAGTACTACTGTTGCCGAGTTCCTCTGAGTATCGAGTGCTCCTGTTGCTGAGTACGACCTAAGGCCGAGTATTTCCTGATGCCGAGTACTACGCCGAGTACTATGTGACGCTGAGTACTACGCCGAGTACTATGAGATGCTGAGTACTACGCCGAGTACTATGAATGCTGAGTACTACGCCGAGTACTATGAATGCTGAGTACTACGCCGAGTACTATGAGATGTTGAGTACTACGCCGAGTACTATGAGATGCTGAGTACTACGCCGAGTACTATGAATGCTGAGTACTACGCCGAGTACTATGAGATGCTGAGTACTACGCCGAGTACTATGAATGCTGAGTACTACGCCGAGTACTATGAATGCTGAGTACTACGCCGAGTACTATGAATGCTGAGTACTATGCCGAGTACTATGAGATGCCGAGCACTAGTTGACGCCGAGTAGTCCAGATGCCGAGTACTATAGATGCCGAGTACCTACCAATGCCGAGTGCTCAGTTGCCTGGTCAAATCTCCAGGAAACAATATGTAACCATATATACAATTTTTAATTTATAATATAGATATATATTATTTCCAAATATACCAAGTCATTTACTATCTATGTGTATATAATTTCTCCCAATTATTTATGTGATTCATATACACATCTATTTATATTATAATCTTTTATCAATCTAAATATTATAAATTCCCTTTTTAACTTATCATTACATATATACAACTTTTCTAACTCGATGTACACATACCATTATTTTATAAACTTAAAACTCATTTTTATTTAATATAAACAATCTTGTTTATATATCCAAAATCAAAATACCCTTGTACTTTATTATCTATTTCTATCCAAACTATATACATATAGATTTAATTTAATGCCAGGAATTCCTGTTCTCATTATGTGTAAATTTTATTGTTTCCAATATATAAGACTATGAGCATTTGATTTTAATAAATTAAAATTCTCTAATATAGTTTATCTTTAGAATAAAATATACACATTTAATCTTTAAACCAAATGCATATAATTGTCCAAAACAATCTACACATATTTATTTGTTCCAATATGTAAATATATATATATATATATTTGATTTTCCAATTAGTTTAACTCTTTATTATACTTTATCTTTAAAATAAAATATACATTTTTATCCCTAAAACAAACTGTAAATATTTTATCTAAAAAAAAATATGCATACTTTTACTTTTAAACCCACATATATATAAGGAATCCCATTTAAATCAATCTATATTCTAATATAGATTTGAAAATTCAAACTATACTGGTTTTGAAAAATTGTATACAATTATTAATCATTGATTAATGGGAATATTGTATATTAAAATACAATATTATTGAATATTATAAATTAATATTCACAACTCGGAATGCCCAAAATCCCGGGTCGTTACATTCCTCTCCCCTTAAATGAATTTCTTCTCCGAAATTCCATAGCTAATTTAGTAAAATTATCTACACAGATTAGAACAGATCAATAACAATCCAAACCAGTAAGCACATAGATTTCAACTATATATCAAAATATACATTACATCTAGTACTAACCAAAATATTCCTACAAGTGCTATCATCATCCATACAAGCATACCTATATATACAGATATATATATTGCCCTACCAAACATTTAACACCTAACATCCATGACGTCCAAGGGTCATAGACACATACAAAAAGGCATACACTACCTAGAGGAAACAATCTAATACTAACTATGGACTCACACTACCAGAGTCCTCGTTCTCTGGTCCCGATAATTCCCTGGCTTCCCCATCACTATCTGGTTCCGAAATATCCTCTGGATCAGGTACTCTAGGAATGAAACTTACACTATTAGCTGGCCTTTCTATACCTTTTATCTAAATTCCAAATGATGGCATCATCATTCTTTGATTCGGAGTCTTCCTCTTCTTCGAATTCCTCTTCGTCCTCAAACTCATCTTCTTCATCCTCAATTTCACTTCCGGAATCCTCCATAGGATCTTCTTCTGGAGGCTGAGGCTGCTCATCAGGCTCTATTTGTCCTTCTAGCTCTCCTGCATATAAGGACGGTTGGCTAAGTTCTGCTAAAATTCTTCTGACCTTATCGACATCACCATCTCTTCTTGCCTTAGCCAGGGCTCCCCGGCAGACGCTATGGGTTCCCTACAATCAATACCAAAATCCAAAGATGAGATCTAAGGTTTAGACTTCTATAGTCTAAGAGTATATCAAGATCTATACTTTAAAATTTATTCTTTTGACTTCTCTATTATCCAGAATCTCATAAAACCATCTTTCCAAAATAATTTAAGTATATATTTGAAAAATGATTATAAGTAGAGAAGAATATATATATATAGTAAGTTTTTTAAAAAAATCAATTCATTTCCTCAATTTATAAATCCAAATATTTAACAATAAATTGTTATAAGGTTTTTATTTTTTTAATCCTCAAATATCCCATCCTAGAAGTTCATAATTATGAAAATTTCTTTAAAAGGGTTATAATTTTCTTCCCAAAGATTAGTTTAAAGTTATTCTAAATCCTTTAGTAAATAACTTATTAAAGAAAATCCATTTTCCAAAGATTCAAATCCTAAAGGGTTTGGATCTCTAAGGATCTAAGGGTATACTTAAGTAAAAAGGCAACCAGTAAAAGTACACAAGGTTGACGGCTAAGACCTCTTAAATCCTAGATGATAAATTACTATCATCTCAACCAGTCATTTAAATATCATTTATTTAAAGATCATACCCCTTTTATATAGAAAATATATTTGGGTAAAATTATTTTATCTACCCCTTTGAAACAATATTGTGTCTGTTGGCCTGGTTCAAGTGTTTAGAGATCCCTATCAATAACGTTAGCTACTCGTATTGACCAGAATCCATATGCCACTTAACCAATCAATTAACACAATATATATAAAAAATTATTTTTATAAAATTAACAAATACGCGCTCTCGTATCTATATACACACACATATATATATATATACTCAAACTCAAACAGGTTGCCATAAACTCTACTCCTAATGAGCAACTCTTTCGAACCTAGGTATTCACTCAACCTAGGCTCTGATACCACAATGTCACGCCCCATTTTTTCATACCGATTTAAACCGACTTTAAACCACTCTTGTTAGCTAAATAGAACGGAAAGACGGATAGTGAAAGAAAGAAAGAAAGAAGGTAGAAATAGAAAGAAGATAGAAGGAAAGAGAACAAATCAGAATCTCACAGCGGAACGAATAAATTATAATATAAACAAATCTTTACATGAAACCAAAATTGTTGCTTTATATAACATATACAAACTCTATATCAGAGTTACAACCATACAACTCGGACAGTTTATAACAATTCTGCCCTTACAACAATAATCACACAACAAATACAACTGTATATAAACATCTACGCCAATACGTCTCCCGATTCCAGCTCCTCTCCTAAAGCTTCCGCTCTTCCAGCTAAACCTGGAAATATGCTCGGTCTGACCCGAGCATATAGGAAAAACACCAAGCCCGGGTCAGTCTGGTAAACCAGCGTGAGAAACACACTCAACTTGATTATTAAAGTTTGAAAACCCTTTGGAAACAAAAGCATCTCGTAAGACCACGCCATAAATAAACATGTCGGGTTTTTACCTTACGATAGCTAGAACATTTTTATATCAAAATCCTCTGATATTATAATAGGGTCTATATACAAATACTTATTCAAATAGCCGAAATGGTTACATCTATTAAATTCCAGCATACTAGCCACAAAGTGGGTTCTACAATCAAAACCGTAAAGGCTCGTAGGGAGAATGGATTTCCAACGAATGACTAGGCACTGGGGTACCACCTGTCACAGTACCTGGTCTAGATCAGTGTACCGAGGATCCACCCTAAATCCCCTGCAACACAAGTCCGGAACCATCCCTTACTGGATAATTCCAAGTAAGATCACCCCATGGTTAGGATCAGCAACCGCACCACTAAGCCGAAATAAAAAGGGACATCTAGACAGGGATGACCTCACCCTAATGGGTGCGACCCACATAGCCTTGCTGCATAACCCCTGATTTTCAGTCATTCCCGGTTGATGAGGCTCGAGGCTAAGCATTACCTTTATAGAACATATCCCTTGGAATGCACACCGTCCACCTGACGATGTTCTGAAAGCATTCATCCATACAAGTCCGTTCCAGGTCCGAACGGAACCGAAGGCACTATTCCTACTACATCCATTTTTGGAATCACCCTCAGGATTAGTAGCGATTAGCCCTTGCACTTCACTGCTCCATCTTCGACTCCAAGCTCTTGTCTTCATCACGAAAACGTACTCGTTGGATCGAAGTGGTTTTCGGATTACAATCTGATCCCGGTCTCTCCGAAACAACGTTCCCTATTTCCCGGTAAACTCAACCCTGGTTCTTTAGAAAATACACCGACGAAATATAAGATCGGAGTTCACCTCCTAACCGTTTGTGGACGGGTCTCCTTATAATTCATCCTAGAGAACAAACGAGTTTATACGTACGGTATAGCACCTCGAACGGTAACCGTACCGTATAATTCTCGAGTTTCCTCTAGATATTTCCAAAGTCAGGTTTTGTCCAAATTTGATAGTCGGTTATTTAACTATCAAAACAAATCAATCAATTCAACCAAGTTATTTCCCATTACAACCTTTAAGCCTTGTTCCCCATTTAAAATTCCAACAAATTTAAAATTCACTAAGAAGGCTTATTTTTCTGGGTAAATATAAATTTAAAACAACTTCTTTCCAAATCATACTTATAAAATCTCCAAATTATTATTTCCAAGTTTATTAAATAAAATACTCATTATAAAAGTTATTATAGAATATTATTTAAAACAACATTTATATTAAATAGATTTATATTGAAGAAAATATACTTAAATATTAATTTAATAAAAGTTAATCTATAAAGGATCATTTCAAAATAGTTAAATACTTGAAAATAGTTTAAATAATACCTTTATAAAGATTTCCAAAAATAATAATAAATAACTACTTTTGATATTTCCAAAATATTTATCAATTCCTTTAAAACATTTAAACAAAACCAGTTTCAAAATCAACCCAAACAGAATAGGGCTTATCAGTCTCAACGGTACTTATCAATTCACAATTCACAGTCACACATATATCCAAATAAATCAGCTTCCATAGATCGATTCACATTATATTCTCAAATATAATTAACAGGCAAATAACAGATATATGCATGAATAACAGATAAGAAATCATCATTGCTAGTGACAATTACACAGATAATATCAGATAGATAGCTTATACTATCCATAGAAATTTTAAATTAACTATTCAGCGGAATGGTGTCTGATTCCGCTGACCAGATGTCAAACAGTTAGAAAAATCTATAATAAACACATCTATTTAGTTTTGGGAACATCCTTACAGATAGGCCGTATAAAATTATAGAACGGTATTCATTACCAACGGTAATCAAATTCAATATGAACAAGCTTATAAAATTTTACTTATTTAACTTCATAATGGATCGTACAACGACGTACCATCAATCAATACGAACCATCTTCTTAATAACACAATATTATGTGTGAAATATAATATCACTTAAGAACTTGAATTATTTTCAAAGTATAAACATTTATTTTCCCTTAATTATCTCAATTTAATTTTCTTTATTCAAAAACTCAAGGATTAATAATAAATCGTTTTTAAAGCTTGTCTACTTAATGATGAAATAACTTATTTGAATGACTTAAATAAAAACTCAAGGCAAATCAAGCTTGTTTTTTTCCAAATTTTCTTTGTCTTTAAAAACTTAAAACAAACATTTAGCATTAAAGAAAAGGGTTTAAAATATTTATTTTAAATCATCATTCCTGTTATAAATTTTTGGAAAGTCAATTTGTTTTGGATTTTGTTTTACTTTATAACCAAATTCCTTTATTAACAAATCTTGTTTAAATTAAACAAGGACCCATTGGCCGAAGCCCACAACCAAAATTAAAACAACCCGCTCCTGTTAAACACCCAACACAAACACAACCCAACTGGACCGAAGCCCAATCACGAAAACATCAGAACGAACCCGAAGACCCAAAAAAACAAAACACAGAACCCACCAACCTTCTTCCTCATCACCTCTCAGCTTCCAGGAAATCAATCCCAAATCACTCGAAATGATACCACGAAACCGGAGAGAACATCTCCGACCAAAACGACATCTTCCAAACGAACATCAATGCATGCGAAAACCCAGCCTGGAACTAATCCTATTCTCCTCGCCTACCCCCGATTCAGCCATGCCGAGTTACCACGTGCACACGGTGCACGTGCACCAGTGCTCCGTTGACCATTTCGGCCCCGTGAACCCCTGAGTCGACGCCTCTTCCTCCACTGGTCACCATCGACACTCGGCAAAGCCTTGAATTTGCTTTATCGTAAATCGATCCTTCAACCGAACCATCGAAATAAACTCAGGTCCAAGCTTCGACGAACTGCTCTCCACTGACACCTCTAGACCCACCGTATCCTTCTCCATCAGGAAACGCACCCATCACACTACCTTCCTACCAAAGATCGAACGTTCCGGTCGCGCCACCCCGCACCAGTTCGATCGCGTTCAACGACTTCTCAATGCCGCTCTTAAATCCTAAATTCAACCATTCCCCACTATCAAGGCATCAAATCAAATTTTGGCCACGGTCATCACCTTCGCCAAGTTCACCAGCATCTCCCAGTCAAATCACAATGTCTCTTGTTGACTAGATGGACGGAAAATAATTTTTGAACGGAAATCGTTCATCCTTCGATTTCTCATGCTATAGATTACTAAAAATTATAATCTTGCCACTAAAATTCATATTTTTACACAAGCATCCTAATTTCATTCATGAATTCATGATTTAAAAACATTGAATTTACACCAAAGTAGGATGTTTATTGTAAAACTTACTGAGAATTAACTACACGGCAAAACTTATCCATAAATTATTTTTAACCTGAACTATACTACAAAATAAACAGATTCATCGTTTACATCATCATCAGATATGATCTAGATTAAGGGATATAGATTTTTGAAGTGGGGATGAATATAAAGTTCACTGTCACAAAACATACATTCCATTTCAAATTTGTAGATAAATATTTCTCACCTTCCACATTTTGATTCCAGAATCTTTGAATTTGAAACCTGAAATCTTTAAATTGAATGTCCTGGACTTGCTTTAATCCTTGCTTTTGAGTTCTTCTAGTTGAAAGAAAACAGAGATGTTTCCAGACTTAGTTTTTACAGAGTATTGCTTTTCCTTTAAAATTTTGTTTAAGTTGCTTACAAATTTCGTACAAATGTTTTTGTATTTAAAATACAGGTTTGGCTTCTAAAACAAGCCACTCAAAACTGAAATATAGTACTGACAATTTGGCGGCTGAGAGATGTTTCTTTTTTCTGGGAAGATTTTGAAAAGAAAAAAGAAAGGATTGTGTTGGATTTTTTTCCCAGATTATTTACTGCCAAGTGTGAACGTGTTTTACTGATGGAAATTTCAGTACAACTTACCCATAGTTTACACAGTTTATTAAGACTGTTTGCTACTTGTTACCGTTTTCTGGTTTCTTACTTTTATTCTTCTTACAGTTTTTAAGTTACATGATTTCTTTGTTTTAAACTATTTTTATTAACCATCTTATCCTAACAGATCATGATTTAAAGTCTATGATTATTATGTAACTATAAAATCTTTTAAAGTATATGAATGTATACTTCAGAAAATAGACAGCCTATACTTATTAATGTTTTAACATTTGTTTCAACACACTATCTATATTTTAAAGCAAAAATAAGAACTAGATTAAAACAATACTTCTTGGTATATACACCTATGCAAATATATGTTACTTAAACAAAGATTGCAAAGTGGCTTAACAAAAATTATCTTTGTTTTTGACTTAGTTGAATTTTGCATTTGTCACTCATATAATTTAAAATAAAGGTGAAAACTAGTAAATTAAAACAACCTCTTGTTTCATTTATTCCATATAAATACATATGTTACAAACCAGAATTACAAAGTGATATTAAACTATTTTTAAGCCTTTGTGTATATATGTAACCATATATACAATTTTTAATTTATAATATAGATATATATTATTTCCAAATATACCAAGTCATTTACTATCTATGTGTATATAATTTCTCCCAATTATTTATGTGATTCATATACACATCTATTTATATTATAATCTTTTATCAATCTAAATATTATAAATTCCCTTTTTAACTTATCATTACATATATACAACTTTTCTAACTCGATGTACACATACCATTATTTTATAAACTTAAAACTCCTTTTTATTTAATATAAACAATCTTGTTTATATACCCAAAATCAAAATACCCTTTTACTTTATTATCTATTTCTATCCAAACTATATACATATAGATTTAATTTAATGCCATGAATTCCTGTTCTCATTATGTGTAAATTTTATTGTTTCCAATATATAAGACTATGAGCATTTGATTTTAATAAATTTAAATTCTCTAATATAGTTTATCTTTAGAATAAAATATACACATTTAATCTTTAAACCAAATGCATATATTTCTCCAAAACAATCTACACATATTTATTTGTTCCAATATGTAAAAATATATATATATATATACATTTGATTTTCCAATTAGTTTAACTCTTTATTATACTTTATCTTTAAAATAAAATATACATTTTTATCCCTAAAACAAGCTGTAAATATTTTATCTAAAACAAAATATGCATACTTTTACTTTTAAACCCATATATATATATAAGGAATCCCATTTAAATCAATCTATATTCTAATATAGATTTGAAAATTCAAACTATACTGGTTTTGAAAAATTGTATACAATTATTAATCATTGATTAATGGGAATATTGTATATTAAAATACAATATTATTGAATATTATAAATTAATATTCACAACTCGGAATGCCCAAAATCCCGGGTCGTTACATTCCTCTCCCCTTAAATGAATTTCTTCTCCGAAATTCCATAGCTAATTTAGTAAAATTATCTACACAGATTAGAACAGATCAATAACAATCCAAACCAGTAAGCACATAGATTTCAACTGTATATCAAAATATACATTACATCTAGTACTAACCAAAATATTCCTACAAGTGCTATCATCATCCATACAAGCATACCTATATATACAGATATATATATTGCCCTACCAAACATTTAACACCTAACATCCATGACGTCCAAGGGTCATAGACACATACAAAAAGGCATACACTACCTAAAGGAAACAATCTAATACTAACTATGGACTCTCACTACCAGAGTACTCGTTCTCTGGTCCCGATAATTCCCTGGCTTCCCCATCACTATCTGGTTCCGAAATATCCTCTGGATCAGGTACTCTAGGAATGAAACTTACACTATTAGCTGGCCTTTCTATACCTTTTATCTAAATCCCAAATGATGGCATCGTCATTCTCTGATTCGGAGTCTTCCTCTTCTTTGAATTCCTCTTCGTCCTCAAACTCGTCTTCTTCATCCTCAATTTCACTTTCGGAATCCTCCATAGGATCTTCTTCTGGAGGCTGAGGCTGCTCATCAGGCTCTATTTGTCCTTCTAGCTCTCCTGCATATAAGGACGGTTGGCTAAGTTCTGCTAAAATTCTTCTGACCTTATCGACATCACCATCTCTTCTTGCCTTAGCCAAGGCTCCCTGGCAGACGCTACGGGTTCCCTACAATCAATACCAAAATCCAAAGATGAGATCTAAGGTTTAGACTTCTATAGTCTAAGAGTATATCAAGATCTATACTTTAAAATTTATTCTTTTGACTTCTCTATTATCCAGAATCTCATAAAACCATCTTTCCAAAATAATTTAAGTATATATTTGAAAAATGATTATAAGTAGAGAAGAATATATATATATAGTAAGTTTTTTAAAAAAATCAATTTATTTCCTCAATTTATAAATCCAAATATTTAACAATAAATTGTTATAAGGTTTTTATTTTTTTAATCCTCAAATATCCCTTCCTAGAAGTTCATAATTATGAAAATTTCTTTAAAAGGGTTACAATTTTCTTCCCAAAGATAAGTTTAAAGTTATTCTAAATCCTTTAGTAAATAACTTATTAAAGAAAATCCATTTTCCAAAGATTCAAATCCTAAAGGGTTTGGATCTCTAAGGATCTAAGGGTATACTTAAGTAAAAAGGCAACCAGTAAAAGTACACAAGGTTGACGGCTAAGACCTCTTAAATCCTAGATGATAAATTACTATCATCTCAACCAGTCATTTAAATATCATTTATTTAAAGATCATACCCCTTTTATATAGAAAATATATTTGGGTAAAATTATTTTATCTACCCCTTTGAAACAATATTGTGTCTGTTGGCCTGGTTCAAGTGTTTAGAGATCCCTATCAATAACGTTAGCTACTCGTATTGACCAGAATCCATATGCCACTTAACCAATCAATTAACACAATATATATAAAAAATTATTTTTATAAAATTAACAAATACGCGCTCTCGTATCTATATACACATATATATATATATATACTCAAACTCAAACAGGTTGCCATAAACTCTACTCCTAATGAGCAACTCTTTCGAACCTAGGTATTCACTCAACCTAGGCTCTGATACCACAATGTCACGCCCCATTTTTCTATACCGATTTAAACCGACTTTAAACCACTCTTGTCAGCTAAATAGAACGGAAAGACGGATAGTGAAAGAAAGAAAGAAAGAAGGTAGAAATAGAAAGAAGATAGAAGGAAAGAGAACAAATCAGAATCTCACAGCGGAACGAATAAATTATAATATAAACAAATCTTTACATGAAACCAAAACTGTTGCTTTATATAACATATACAGACTCTATATCAGAGTTACAACCATACAACTCGGACAGTTTATAACAATTCTGCCCTTACAATAATAATCACACAACAAATACAATTGTATATAAACATCTACGCCAATACGTCTCCCGATTCCAGCTCCTCTCTTAAAGCTTCCGCTCTTCCAGCTAAACCTGGAAATATGCTCGGTCTGACCCGAGCATATAGGAAAAACACCAAGCCCGGGTTAGTCTGGTAAACCAGCGTGAGAAACACACTCAACTTGATTATTAAAGTTTGAAAACCCTTTGGAAACAAAAGCATCTCGTAAGACCACGCCATAAATAAACATGTCGGGTTTTTTCCTTACGATAGCTAGAACATTTTTATATCAAAATCCTCTGATATTATAATAGGGTCTATATGCAAATACTTATTCAAATAGCCGAAATGGTTACATCTATTAAATTCCAGCATACTAGCCACAAAGTGGGTTCTACAATCAAAACCGTAAAGGCTCGTAGGGAGAATGGATTTCCAATGAATGACTAGTCACAGTACCTGGTCTAGATCAGTGTACCGAGGATCCACCCTAAATCCCCTGCAACACAAGGCCGGAACCATCCCTTACTGGATAATTCCGAGTAAGATCACCCCACGGTTAGGATCAGCAACGCACCACTAAGACGAAATAAAAAGGGACATCTAGACAGGGATGACCTTACCCTAATGGGTGCGACCCACATAGCCTTGCTGCATAACCCTTGATTTTCAGTCATTCCCGGTTGATGAGGCTCGAGGCTAAGCGTTACCTTAATAGAACATATCCCTTGGAATGCACACCGTCCACCTGACGATGTTCTGAAAGCATTCATCCATACAAGTCCATTCCAGGTCCGAACGGAACCGAAGGCACTATTCCTACTACATCCATTTTTGGAATCACCCTCAGGATTAGTAGCGATTAGCCCTTGCACTTCACGGCTCCATCTTCGACTCCAAGCTCTTGTCTTCATCACGAAAACGTACTCGTTGGATCGAAGTGGTTTTTGGATTACAATCCGATCCCGGTCTCTCCGAAACAACGTTCGCTATTTCCCGTTAAACTCAACCCCGGTTCTTTAGAAAATACACCGACGAAATATAAGATCGGAGTTCACCTCCTAACCGTTTATGGACGGGTCTCCTTATAATTCGTCCTAGAGAACAAACGAGTTTATACGTACGGTATAGCACCTCGAACGGTAACCGTACCGTATAATTCTCGAGTTTCCGCTAGATATTTCCAAAGTCAGGTTTTGTCCAAATTTGATAGTCGGTTATTTAACTATCAAAACAAATCAATCAATTCAACCAAGTTATTTCCCGTTACAACCTTTAAGCCTTGTTCCCCATTTAAAATTCCAACAAATTTAAAATTCACTAAGAAGGCTTATTTTTCTGGGTAAATATAAATTTAAAACAACTTCTTTCCAAATCATACTTATAAAATCTCCAAATTATTATTTCTAAGTTTATTAAATAAAATACTCATTATAAAAGTTATTATAGAATATTATTTAAAACAACATTTATATTAAATAGATTTATATTGAAGAAAATATACTTAAATATTAATTTAATAAAAATTAATCTTTAAAGGATCATTTCAAAATAGTTAAATACTTGAAAATAGTTTAAATAATACCTTTATAAAGATTTCCGAAAATAATAGTAAATAACTACTTTTGATATTTCCAAAATATTTATCAATTCCTTTAAAACATTTTAAACAAAACCAGTTTCAAAATCAACCCAAACAGAATAGGGCTTATCAGTCTCAACGGTACTTATCAATTCACAATTCACAGTCACATATATATATCCAAATCAATCAGCTTCCATAGATCGATTCACATTATATTCTTAAATATAATTAACAGGCAAATAACAGATATATGCATGAATAACGGATAAGAAATCATCATTACTAGTGACAACTACACAGATAATATCAGATAGATAGCTTATACTATCCATAGAAATTTTAAATTAACTATTCAGCGGAATGGTGTCTGATTCCGCTGACCAGATGTCAACCAGTTAGAAAAATCTATAATAAACACATCTATTTAGTTTTGGGAACATCCTTACAGATAGGCCGTATAAAATTATAGAACGGTATTCATTACCAACGGTAATCAAATTCAATATGAACAAGCTTATAAAATTTTACTTATTTAACTTCACAATGGATCGTACGACGACGTACCATCAATCGATATGAACCATCTTCTTAATAACACATTATTATGTGTGAAATATAATATCACTTAAGAACTTGAATTATTTTCAAAGTATAAACATTTATTTTCCCTTAATTATCTCAATTTTACTTTTCTTTATTCAAAAACTCAAGGATTAATAATAAATCATTTTTAAAGCTTGTCTACTTAATGATGAAATAACTTATTTGAATGACTTAAATAAAAACTAAAGGCAAATCAAGCTTGTTTTTTTCCAAATTTTCTTTGTCTTTAAAAACTTAAAATAAACATTTAGCATTAAAGAAAAGGGTTTAAAATATTTATTTTAAATCATCATTCATGTTATAAATTTTTGGAAAGTCAATTTGTTTTGGATTTTGTTTATTTTATAACCAAATTCTTTTATTAACAAATCTTGTTTAAATTAAACAAGGACCCATTGGCCGAATCCCACAACCAAAATTAAAACAACCCGCTCCTGTTAAACACCCAACACAAACACAACCCAATTGGACCGAAGCCCAATCACGAAAACATCAGAACGAACCCGAAGACCCAAAAAACGAAACACAGAACCCACCAACCTTCTTCCTCATCACCTCTCAGCTTCCAGGAAATCAATCCCAAATCACTTGAAACGATACCACGAAACCGGAGAGAACATCTCCGACCAAAACGACATCTTCCAAACGAACATCAATGCATGCGAAAACCCAGCCTGGAACTAATCCTATTCTCCTCGCCAACCCCCGAGTCAGCCATGCCGAGTTACCACGTGCACACGGTGCATGTGCACCAGTGCTCCGTTGACCATTTCGGCCCCGTGAACCCCTGAGTCGACGCCTCTTCCTCCACTGGTCACCATCGACACTCGACAAAGCCTTGAATTTGCCTTATCATAAATCGATCCTTCAACCGAACCATCGAAATAAACTCAGGTCCAAGCTTCGACGAACTGCTCTCCACTGACACCTCTAGACCCACCGTATCCTTCTCCATCAGGAAACGCACCCATCACACTACCTTCCTACCAAAGATCGAACGTTCCGGTCGCGCCACCCCTTACCAGTTCGATCGCGTTCAACGACTTCTCAATGCCGCTCTTAAACCCTAAATTCGACCATTCCCCACTATCAAGGCATCAAATCAAATTTTGGCCACGGTCATCACCTTCGCCAAGTTCACCAGCATCTCCCAGTCAAATCACAACGTCTCTCGTTGACTAGATGGACGGAAAATAATTTTTGAACGGAAATCGTTCATCCTTCGATTTCTCATGCTATAGATTACTAAAAATTATAATCTTGCCACTAAAATTCATATTTTTACACAAGCATCCTAATTTCATTCATGAATTCATGATTTAAAAACATTGAATTTACACCAAAGTAGGATGTTTACTGTAAAACTTACTGAGAATGAACTACACGGCAAAACTTATCCACAAACTATTTTTAACCTGAACTATACTACAAAATAAACAGATTTATCGTTTACATCATCATCAGATATGATCTAGATTAAGGGATATAGATTTTTGAAGTGGGGATGAATATAAAGTTCACTGTCAAAAAACATACATTCCATTTCAAATTTGTAGATAAATATTTCTCACCTTCCACATTTTGATTCCAGAATCTTTGAATTTGAAACCTGAAATCTTTAAATTGAATGTCCTGGACTTACTTTAATCCTTGCTTTTGAGTTCTTCTAGTTGAAAGAAAACAGAGATGTTTCCAGACTTAGTTTTTACAGAGTATTGCTTTTCCTTTAAAATTTTGTTTCAGTTGCTTATAAATTTCGTACAAATGTTTTTGTATTTAAAATACAGGTTTGGCTTCTAAAACAAGCCACTCAAAACTGAAATATAGTACTGACAATTTGGCGGTTGAGAGATGTTTCTTTTTGCTAGGATGATTTTGAAAAGAAAAAAGAAAGGATTGTGTTGGATTTTTTTCCCAGATTATTTACTGCCAAGTGTGAACGTGTTTTACTGATGGAAATTTCAGTACAACTTACCCACAGTTTACACAGTTTATTAAGACTGTTTGCTACTTGTTACCGTTTTCTGGTTTCTTACTTTTATTATTCTTACAGTTTTTAAGTTACATGTTTTCTTTGTTTTAAACTATTTTTATTAACCATCTTATCTTAACAGGTCATGATTTAAAGTCTATGATTATTATGTAACTATAAAAGCTTTTAAAGTATATGAATGTATACTTCAGAAAATAGACAGCCTATACTTATTAATGTTTTAACATTTGTTTCAACACACTATCTATATTTTAAAGCAAAAATAAGAACTAGATTAAAACAATACTTCTTGGTATATACACCTATGCAAATATATGTTACTTAAACAAAGATTGCAAAGTAGCTTAACAAAAATTATCTTTGTTTTTGACTTAGTTGAATTTTGCATTTGTCACTCATACAATTTAAAATAAAGGTGAAAACTAGTAAATTAAAACAACCTCTTGTTTCATTTATTCCATATAAATACATATGTTACAAACTAGAATTACAAAGTGATATTAAACTATTATTAAGCCTTTGTGTATATATGTAACCATATATACAATTTTTAATTTTTAATATAGATATAAATTATTTCCAAATATACCAAGTCATTTACTATCTATGTGTATATAATTTCTCCCAATTATTTATGTGATTCATATACACATCTATTTATATTATAATCTTTTATCAATCTAAATATTATAAATTCCCTTTTAACTTATCATTACATATATACAACTTTTCTAACTCGATGTACACATACCATTATTTTATAAACTTAAAACTCCTTTTTATTTAATATAAATAATCTTGTTTATATACCCAAAATCAAAATACCCTTTTACTTTATTATCTATTTCTATCCAAACTATATACATATAGATTTAATTTAATGCCATGAATTCATGTTCTCATTATGTGTAAATTTTATTATTTCCAATATATAAGACTATGAGCATTTGATTTTAATAAATTTAAATTCTCTAATATAGTTTATCTTTAGAATAAAATATACACATTTAACCTTTAAACCAAATGCATATATTTCTCCAAAACAATCTACACATATTTATTTGTTCCAATATGTAAATATATATATATATATATACATTTGATTTTCCAATTAGTTTAACTCTTTATTATACTTTATCTTTAAAATATAATATACATTTTTATCCCTAAAACAGAATGTACATATTTTATCTAAAACAAAATATGCATACTTTTACTTTGAAACTCATATATATAAGGAATCCCATTTAAATTAATTTATATTCTAATATAGATTTGAAAATTCAAACTATACTGGTTTTGAAAAATTGTATACAATTATTAACCATTGATTAATGGGAATATTGTATATTTAAATACAATATTATTGAATATTATAAATTAATATTCACAACTCGGAATGCCCAAAATCCCGGGCCGTTACATTGGGTAGATTCTGAAGAAGGTTAGAAAATTGGGTAGATTCCTATATAGTGAGCCATGGTCAAGTAGTACCATGCATTGGGTAGATTTCCAAGAAGATTAAAAAATAGGGTAGATTCCCAAAATAGTGAGCCATAGTCAAGAAAATTATGCATTAGGTAGAAACTTAATTATAATAAGAAATAGACGATAGTGTCATGCAAAGAGTGAGTTACGGGAAGTCGACCATGCCGAATGCACCTAGAGAGCCACAACCAAAGTGTTGTGCAAAAGAGTGAGCCATGGATGAATCGTGTCATGCAAAGGGTGAGCCATGGTCAAACGTACGAATGCATGATGATGTATAGTAAGCCACATTTTTGTAATAGTGTGTAAAGTATGGGCATTATACCGCCACTAGTAGTTTTCAAAACTGATACAATATGTAAGACCAAGTCTAGATGACTAAAGCATAGTATTAGACTATTTTCGCCTCTAGGCACTTATTTCAAAATCCTCTAGGTGAGGTGAGATTTCAAGTATTTCCAAAATCCTTTAGACGATGTTAGATTTCAAGTTATTTTCAAAATCCTCTAGACAATGTTGGATTTGAAATTGTTTCCAAAATCGTCTAGACAAGTTGTCTTGGTAAAGCGATGCTTCCAAAAGTTTTTGGAATACTACGTTACTCGAAAGCTTAGGATCAACTTCATGACGGAAACAAAACGAACAGGCCAAGTATTAAACAGATATGACGTTATTCTTTCTAAAGTCCATCTCATATTAATCATATAAGGCGAACTTTGAGGAGCATGTGTTACACCATAATTTCAACAAAGTATAAATCGCAAATACTCAAAAGAAAAAAATATTTGGCTTATAATTCTGAGACCCATCATTTGGTTTCTAAAGAAAGCTAAAGCACCAAGCTCGGTATCCCAGAGCAGGTAATACAAGAGCATGAACCAATTAAGCATCGACCGAGACTAAGATCATTATCTAGCCAAGACAATAAGTTTCGCTGAGAGTAGTAGCTGCTTGAACCAAAGACTTTTTAGCAAGTGTCAAAAATTAATGGCTAAGATAGTCTAGACCGAGATTAACAGTCGGCATAAACAAAAGATGTCCAAGAAGCTATATATAAGAGCACCACATCAACAATCCATGTCAAAATACATTCAACCAGATGATGACAATTGTTTGAATCAAAATCGCTTATAATAAGTCGGACCATTAATCCAAGTGAAAGCCTTTGCACCAATGGAAGAACCTTAATTTTGCTATAAAAAGAGGACCACGTGCTACTGAAAAGAGGCTGATTGAAGATTTTCTGACATTCTACAATCCTTTAATATTCCTTACTCCTTTTAGAAAGTTTTAATCAGGAGATTATTAATGGTGGATTTGGTTATAGATGTATTAGTACACCAAATTGAGGAATAAAGCTAGAAGCAGAATCTTCAAAGTGGACGTAGGGATCTTGGTCTCGAACCACTATAAATCTTGTGTCTATTTTACCTTTCGGCACTTATTTCTGCATAGTTTCGGTATTCATTTAATTTACCTACATCCTTTTGGAACAAGCTTTCGAAAACTTTGGGGGTATTAGTCAAACGAAAATTTTACCTAACATACTTATTTTCTCTTCAATATTGATTTTCGATATATGAGATTTGAGCTATGATTTTAATATGATATGATGATGACATCTTTATATTTGATTTATGAGATTTCATCTCCGTGTGACGAGAAATTTGCATAAATGGTTTAGTGATACCGTCTAGTATGAGACTTTCGGTAACACTTTTCCAGTTATTCATCGAACTTGTCATATAGAGATATTTAGTGTGGATTGAGTGTAGTTTATGAACCTTGAATCATTATCCAAATAACATGCGGTGGTATGAGACGTTATTATTTTATTTGTTTGATTATTCCTTGTAAGTAAATATCACTCAAATGGGGATACGCTCATGTGTATCTTGTAATACTCATTGCAGTATGAGTAAATTATAGCCGTGTGTTAGCTTATGGTTAAAGCCGACGAGGGTTTAAAGCTCTAGTATATATATTACAGTCATATGTTAACTTATTTGGAGTCGTGTGTCGGCTTATGCACTATATATCGTCTATATTGTGACCAACTACCTTTACGGTTCAAGAGTGAACCAGATTGGCCAGTATCACCTTGGCGGTCTAATCGTGGGGCAGCACCCCAGATCCGTGATACCTTTTGGTTATATAGTTGTGTGCTAACGCTGTATGCGAATGCACGTGTGTCACCTAGGCTAGTAGTCTGTTACCATAGGGGAAAATGCAAGGTCGTGACCGAGGCTACGGGTAGACGAGTCATAGGTGGATGTGGACACGATGTCAAGCGAGGTAACTAAGGCTATAGAAACGGATCCGGCTACCTGCTATGTACTTGTAGACCCTAGGTTCCTATAGCATGATGTGTGCTATTAGTCTGCCTTCTGGTTTCTGTATGTATATGTGATAGTGAATTGGCATATATGTCTCTATCCTATGGTGAGTTGACTATTCTAGAGACTATGTGTCTAAAGTATAGTTAGTCCTCGTTATATCCATAAATTTGATAATTATTCATTTTATTACTTTGATTATGATAGACTTGGAATGTCCATTATATAATTTTAGGGCATTGTTGTGTGCTAGCCCGTTATATTCATTCTTGGGCATTGTTGTATGCTAGCTCGATTTATTTGATGTTTCATATTCTTTGATGATGTTCTTGTTGTATGGATGATTCACCCGTTTGACTTTATTCCATGGTTTCTTATTTGATGAGATTTTATATAGGTGAGGACATTTTTATTCTGGGTTTTATGGTGTTATACAGATATGATATTTTAGATTATTGAGATGAAATTATTATATTTATATATACCCAGTATATACAGTGTTCTATATGTTATTGACCTTGGATTTAGACATAGTCTGATCCGTTTATTATTTATATAATATTCGGGTCAGTCCGAGACATTTCAAATACATGAACTGTGAGATTGGCTTTTATATTGGACATCGAGGAGACTAGGATGTGATATTTGGTATATTAGTCATGTATTATATAATTTCATGTAAGTTCTGGAGTTGTATATTGGACATACCATATATATTTATGTATATTATCGTTGCGATTCAGACTCTGTATTCTCTGTTTATATATTGTATATTATGTATTGTTCTATCCTTGGAAACCACACGTGTTTATTGCTTAGTACATTTATTGTTTACGTCGAGGTGAGTGATTTTATATTATGAGACGTATTCGGTGTTGGTCCAAAGGAATTTGGCGTATGCTTCGCCCACATCGCCTCATTCTCCGTGTTACTTGACAGTATTATTCAGTGTTGCTCTTGAGTAATATGGGTATAGAGGTGGAGTGTTACAGAAACGGATCTTGTTCGACTATGACGTATGCAGAGTCGTGCACAAAAAATTCATCAATAGATCTGATATTACACAAATATAAACAATCAGATGCGTTTAAATTGAGAAGCAACTACTACAAATCTGATGATGGTAATATCATGGAAGAGGGTAAATCCCTAATAATAGAGTTAATAATATAAGAAATTGATTGAATGAAAGTTTATTGCATTGGGAGAGGAGAGTTCAACAAAACTAGGGAAAAACAGGTGTCCTTTCTGAAGTAGTAGTTAGTGGAAAAGCTTGCATCGAAGATGAAGAAAGAATAAAGTATGCCAAATATTTTTGAGGGGAAGATATTTCTCAAAAGGGATTGAAGCGAAATGTGATAAAACGGCTAGAGTTTAACGTATAAGTTAGAAAACTGGCATTGTTTAACCCGATTATGTAAGCCCAATGGACCACTTTATATGTCTTGGTCCATTATGGGAAAGACAAACTTAAAGATAAAGAAAAAGATTAAACATTGGACGGGTTTTAGGATGTTTTGGATTCAACGAATCTTTTGTGCGATACTAAAGACATTGCACTTTTTGCTTAAGGCGTTTGGATTGACAGTATACAGTTCCTTGTTTTCTTATTTTGAATAAACAGTTTGACAAGAAGAACGAACTTTTTTACCACCATTACATACTACTGATTTACTAATCGCTAATATCGGCAAACGGCAAAGTTCTCTAAAATAGGGAAATAAATGAAAATGCGAACCAACAAGATCAGTAAACAGAATTTAACAGCTAATAATTAATTGCTCATTTCATCGGTCTTCAAAACAAGTAAACTTCCTATTTTAAATTTTTTTGTTTTTGGTTTCAGAATCGAACAATGACATCCCATGTAAAATAAATTATGAACAAAAGAAAAAAAAAAACAAGAGAGAAATCAATGGTGGAAAACCAAATCCCAAGCGTGATCCATCAACTCAGGACTCAATCGGACCATCAAAACGCAAAACTCCATCTGATTCAAACCGCCATCGCCATCCAAATCACCTTCCCTCATCATGTCCCTGAGCTCTCCATCGCTCAATCCATCCAATCCCAGCAGGGCGGAGTTCGTTTTCAAGCTGTCGAAGGTGATGAGACCCGAACGAGGATCCATCAAGAGGCGAAACCCGTTGCAGAGCTCCTCGATCAAACCCTCGCCGCCGAGCCTGTCAGCCATTGTTGGGAGGTAGTCTTCGAATACGATTGGTGCCGTTTTAGAGTTGGATGCCATTGGATAGCGTTGAAATTGTAATTGATGGAGAGGAAGGGGAAGGATTGGGGATATAAATAGGAAGAAATTGACAGGTTGGGATGAGCTGAGGATTCGGTTGAAAGGAAGGAGGAGAGGGCTTTCTTAGAAGCTGCTTTTCCTTTCTCTGAACATTTCCTAGGGGTACTTTTGGTATTATAAATTCATCCACAACTTTTATTTTTACTTCGAGGGAGAACGAGGGCCCGTTCAATAACAGTGCACAGAAATACTCTCGGTAAAATGTTCATTTCTTTTCAATGTTGACGAGCTCCACTCTTATTAAAAAATTAATAATAATTGATAATCCGTATTCATTCTGCATTTGTAACTTTTTAACCTTTTGTAAAAAATAGTCTTTTTTGTCTTTCTATAGGATGTACGAAATTTAAGGCCATTACATAACAAATTATTGAATTTTATCGTTACATTCTCTTTAGTGTGTGTGAATCTGTAGGAAATTACGCGTTGTTTTGTTTCAGAAGCAGAGGGAATGGAGAGATGCACGGAAGTTTCTAAAACAAAAGAACAGAGAACAAAGCATATGAAATTGAGCATGCAATTGCCGTCTCGTTTTTTTAAAAGTTGACAATTTAAGTTCCAACAATACCCTTCAACGCATAATTGAAGTGGAACTTTCTTCTGAATCAAGTACACGTTTACTTTTCAGTTCTTTCCCATTCAATATTCGGAGGAGATATTGTTTAGTTAGTTAACGTCCCGTCCATGAAGTGAAAAAGAACACACGCTTTCAGCCTCGTTTTTAGTAGGTTTTTTTTTTTACGATAATGGAAAAATTATTGTTAACATACTATTATTGAACATTTGTCAATTAACATTAAGTTACATGGGTATACTAATGTTATCAATACGATAACGGTAAATGTTATTCGGTATTTGAACTAAACGACATTCCGGTAGATTTGGACTACGAATAGTAAATGGATGAATCAAGAAACTTATAGATAATCAATAATGAAGAACACAAGAATTTGACTAAGTATGCTTCAGTGTCCAACGATCTTATGGCCAAGCGGGTCAATGACGACTACTGCAAAACAGGAGTTTTGACTTGTTCATCTTGCTGGAAACTCGGATCGGAAGATATTTGCTCATTCAAACTGAAACTATCGATTTTTTTTGTCCGAGTTCATAAGTAAACACCCTACAACAACTAGAAGATGGCTTTTGATTCTTTTGCAAAGAAACTTTGTCAAATTCGAAACTCATCGATTTGAATTTGATATTAGTTGTAATTTGATTGTGTAACAAAAGTAAATCAACAATGAACGTAGACACTTGATTTTGTTGAATCACTCTAAAATTCGTATATTTTCTTTCTTTCTTTCGATTACATACTTATTTAATCTCGTTTTTATTCGATTGGGAGTATTTGCCTGTTTTATGTGTGAACGGTAAATTTATTATTATTAATGGTTAAAAGATGTCAAAAATAGTGATAACGATAATTTTGCCAATCATTTTTTTTTTACTATTTTAACTAATCGTAACCACAGACAATTTCAAAGCAATATCAGATATAAGAAGATATTTCTAGTATTATTCACGGTAATGTTCCTCTTTTTTGTTTATAGCATTAAAATCAAAGATTAGCAAAGTTATTGTTTCATACTATTGTAAATAATTTGTAATGAATCGAGAATTTTTTTTATACCAATTAAAATAAATCAATATGTTGATATAATCATTGATGGGTTTGAATCTGTAACAAAATAATTACTATTTTATTATTATCAAAACCTTAATGCAATATAATTTTAACCTCTTTACGTATTGGTAAATTTACCATTACCAACAACAGTTTATCAGTTTATCTATATACCAACAGTTATTTACCAACAGTAATGGTGGAGTATTAACAGTTATTTTTGACTTATCAATAATACTGTTACGGTAACAACTTTTCGGTATCGGTAACAGTTATCATTACCATAACATTTCTAATTTTTAATGTATGACATAAGGTTTATTGATAATGGACTAAGAGTTTGTGTTTGCAAATACCTTTATAATTATAATAGGACATACCTGTGTTACGCACATGAAAGTTGCCCAAACAAGTCCATGTAATCTTAATATGGTATTTTTGAATATTATTTATTTGATTTTGTAAGTGTGAGATTCAACTAAATTTAATTAGGAAACCAAGTATGGGTTGTGGAGTTACATTTGTTCCTTTTTGTTGACGGTTAGTTTTACTTATCATTTTATTTGAAAACAGTACTTTATTAATAACAAATAAAATTCATATATTTTCATAGTATGGCTGATCAAAACTTTACAACCCATCATCAAGAGAAAGAAAACCCTATATATTATACCCATATATTGATTTACATTGAAGAAAAGATCGAAAACAACGTTCATATGCGTTCAACATATCAAATAGGGAGTAAAATTAGAAGGGTAAACCATTTATACGAATTAGAGACCCATAGAAAACAAAAATCACAAAACAAAAACACAAAAATAAAACGACGAAAGCAAAAAAATAATGCAAAGACCGGCTTCTCGAGATTGGGGACCAGCTGTCACGAAAACAAAACATGCATAAAAGCAGTTGAATTATCATTCCATGTAGAGAAGCAATTATTTCCATTCCAAAAGAAAATTGAACTATGGTTCGCGTGCAAATTGAAGCAGAGGCTAAATGTTAGAATTTAGAGATTGTGCCTTCCGTTAATAAATTGGAGTAGAAATTGAAGATAAAGATTGGATATGAAGTATTATAATTGTGTAATGTACATTGTTTATTTTTTATTTACAATAATTTGTTTAATTATTATTAATCAATGTACAATATTTAATAGTAAGTATTATTAATTAGGGCATTTTAGGGTTAAAGAAAAAGTTGTAGAAAAATTTAGTTTTAGGGAAATTACACTTTTTAGTATAAATCACAGAATGATAGCTGTAACTATCATTTTCTGTTTACACTAAAAAGTGTCCTTCATACTAAAAAGCAAACTTGCTGTCCTGAGACTAAATTTTTCGTAATATTTACAAAAAATTTAAAAATATTTGAAAAAAATAAAAATTTCAGAAAGAAATAGGAATTTCTTCCATCTTATTTTCAATCACATCCGACGTAACCAAATGCTTCTTTATGTCCAAAAAATAAAAAAGATGAAGTAACAGTTACATTCGACTTGTGTGAATTAAATCGGACCACATTAAAGGCTTTTTCAAGAACGTTTTTGTCGTCTCATGCTAAGAGTATAAAGGAAGGTGAACCACCTAGCATAAATTACGGGGTTCATTGTGAATTTCTCGTCTTTTTCTTCTTCATCGATTAATTAATTTGTTATAAATTTGCTAAATTTGCACCATGTTCTATTTGTCATCTTCCTCTCGATTAAGGTTGCAAATATCGTTAGGCAGACACTGAACAGAAAACATGACTAGTGATTAATCGCTTAGGTAAGGATTAATCGGGAATTAATCGGAGTTAGGCGTTTTTGATAAACTCGAGCATTTTAAATAAAATTTTAATATTTTCTTTAGTATTAACTGATGCAAAATAAAATTTTATTAGTTTAAATGGTTTTGGAAGCAAATATGAAGACAAAAACCGTTTGAATCAAACATTTTGATGCTTGTAAGAGAACCAAAACTAAATTGCTACATAAGCGGGGTATATAAATTCGCTTATATGTTTAGACAATGCGGTAAGTTTCATTTAGTCAGATTAAGCAAATAGACGGTAAGACTAGCATAGCGTTTAGACGAGGACTAGACGGGAGTCTCCAATGATTTTTACAAGGGAATCCTCTAATTTTGTATGCATTGTACACAAAAAAACATATCAGTGTAACCTTGCTTCATTGCGCATCTTGTATAATCCACCGTTTTATATTTTTGGCTTATTAAATCTACCTCAATCCTGAAAAGGCTAGACTATGACTTTGTGTGTCAAAATGACAAATGACTTTGAGTCAAAACACGTTGAAGAACTAGTTTCACAATAAAGTGATATTTATTAATTTTGCAAACGGCTGTGGATCAAAATTTCATTTTCAATGTTAACGCAAAAAGTGTGCGCTAACACTCCGGTGTAGATGGTAATCAAGTGAAAGCACCACCCGTTTGTACAGGAACTAAAAGTAAACAAAAAATCGCAGAAAAAGTAAAAAAGACAGCAGTTTTTATAGTGGTTCGGCTCAAAGTCAAGCCTACGTCCACTTTTACATCCTCTATCACTGACTCGATTACAAACTTTACATTCACTCTTCGATTACAAACTTTACGATCACTCTCTGATTACAACACAATTAGAACAAGCAACTTTTCCATCGTTCTTTTATTACAACGCAATTGAAACACGTAGATTACAACACCATTAAGACCAGTCACTAGAACATCGATCTAGACAAGCTCTTTATCTTCATGTTGAATGATTTAGATATTATCCCCAAAAGTTCGTTGAAGCAAGTGAAGGAGTCGAAAAAACAGCAGAGTGTCGGCGTGTTAAAGTCTGGAAAGTTTTTTTTCTCCTTTTTTCAATATGGAGTAGGCGGGGTATTTATAGGGAGAACTGGGCTTAGGTCGGCCATGTCTTAGGTCGTGAGCGACATAAGGTTAGGTCGTAGGTCGTGAGCGACCTATGGGAAAAGGTTACGACTTATAATGGTTGTGCTTAGGCACTTGCTTTGGCTGGTAGGTCGTAGCGACCTATGGGGGGAATAGAAAGCGATTTAAACGTGTTGAGGCATCAAGTGGAGCGACCTAGGCTGGTCGTAGGAGTAGCTTTGATCTAGTGCTGGTTCGACCTATAACCGAGCGACATAACGATATGAAGCTTGTGGTTCGCTAGGTCGTTAGCTCGCTAGGTCGTTAACCCGCTAGGTCGTTAACTCACTAGGTTGTTAACTCGCTAGGTCGCTTAGGTCATTCAGTTACTAGGTCGCTAGGTCGCTGAGCTCCTCCGTTGCGATGTACTGCCATCTTGTATTGATTTTTAGGTCGCTAAGTCGTTAGGTCGCGTATGCTTTAAGTCGTTAACTCGCTGAAATGCTTAGCTCGCTGGAGCGCTTGCCTTTGAACTGGTTAGGTCGCTTTTCCTTCGAGTACTTGAGTCGCCGTTCAGAGTGGTGTTAGGTCGTTGAAAAGGAGATGTTAACAGAAGTGTTGACACAGTGTAGGACCAGTCTTTGAGACGAACTTCCTTTGGTTTTTTTTTTCGATTGATCCTTTGGTATCACGGCCTTGCCAAAAAGGCGGGATAACATTCAATAACAAATTGAAATGAAAGAAACCATGACAAATTAATATCAAAGGGATTTATTAATGTTTAGAAATCCAAAATTCATTTGCATTCTTATGAAAGAAATTAGAGAATATCCCATATCCGAAATCGGATGTAAATAGGCATCCACTTTTAATAATTATTGTTTGGTTTCAATCAAGACAATAGTTTATGGTGTGTACATTATCAATCAAGATAATTTTAATATCCAACAACTCACCACCCGACATCAAACCGCCATAAACACCATTCAAGCCACCTTTGAAACTCAACAAAAAGCCATCATCGACATCAAAACCACCATCGTCGACATCCGAACCTCCATTAATCACATCATTCACTCCGTGTCCGAGATTGCCACAAAACTTGGATTCCAAATCACATTACCACCGCCTCTCCCGCTATCTCCGACACCTCCAACTTTGCTGCCTGTCGCTGTCATGAGCGCTACAACAACAACTCCTCCCTTGTCTAAGCCTGATGCACCTCTTCCTAGCTCTACAGATGCTGCTCCTTTCCTCCACTTCAGTTCGCACGAGAACATATGCTGCCCACCAGCAATTTCAGTTTCTGCTCCTCCCTCGCCTACGTCCCCTACATGTCCACCTACCCTTGTTGTTGCTACAAGATCTATACCTCGCCCACTGCCTCCTCCATCGCCAATGAATTCACCTCCACCTCCACTTTATCCAACTTTTGTGCCTATGAAAAATAGTGTTCATTACCAGTCAGAAGTGTACTACGCAAGAGTTGCACTTGTTAAGGATTTATGCGTCACACAGAATTCTTCATGGCATATTGAGCAGAAAAAGAATGATGCACACAACATCTTTGTTGAAATGAACAAACTGAAGTTTGAATGGGCTGATGCATCCAGTATGTTTGCTGAAATGAACAAGTTACGATGTGAAAGCAAAGTTCTCATCTTCGATCCCGGTGGTACATTCAACATGAAAAACATCTTCGACCTTGAGGACAAGGTCGATTTTGAAGTGATGGGTATTGATACGTATACTACTATTCCACCAACACATGAAGGCAGCACTGCAAATTGCTAACCGTTTTGTATTTCTTTATTTTCCTTTTACTTTGTTATTTTGTTATTTTCTGGCTGTCACCTTCTGCACAAACGGTTATAGGCAGAGGTCCCCATGTGGCCACATCAGCAAGTTGTTAGCAAGTAGTCTATATATGTATGCATCAACAGTAAGAAATGCAGGCAATATTTTCTAAACAATCTTCTTCTTCCTGAAATTACTTCTTTCTCTCTAAGTTTATCTTCCTTCCAGTCTCTGACCTGCCTTGAACCACATCAATTTGGTGCTTTCACTCTTGTTCTCACCTCCTTCGTCTATATCTCATCTCCTTCGTCATTTCACTAATGGACTCCATGGTCAAAACCATCAGCAAAAACCACGCCGTCAGCATATCCATTCAACAACTTCATGACACCACCATCCGACATCAAATCGCCATCAACACCATTCAAGCCACCCTTAAAACTCAACAACAAGACATCGCCAACATCAAAACCGCCATCGTCGACATTCGAACCTCCATTAACCATATCATTCACGCCGTGTCCGAGATCGCCACAAAACTTGGCCTCCAAATCACATTACCACCGCCTCTCCCTCTATCTTCGACACCTCCAACTTCACTGCCTACCACTGTCGCGGGTTCTACAACAGCAGCTCCTCAAACCCCGGCTGCAACAAATGTCTCTTCTCTCGCTATCAGCACCCCATCACCCTTTACTCCATCTCCTGTCTCTACAACTCCTTCCTTCCCTTTAGATTGCATCGAGCCTGATTTAGCCTCACTAACACCAACTTTGATTCCGACTCCTCTGACCAGCCAGCGTGATAAGGTGTGGTCTTCTGCTGCTGTTTCTGAGTGGTTTCTGTTAGAGTTTTGTTCAATGCAAATGAAAAATATTCATGCAGAGATGATTGTTTATAATGATAGCGCACAGAAGCTGTTTGATGAAATGGTTGGAACAGAAGACTTGCTGGATAGTGAACAGTGAAATGCCTATGCGAAATAAGGTCACTTGGAGCATGTTTGTTGTTTACATTTTCGATCCTGGTGGTATGTTCGACTTATTGAGTATTTTCGACCTTGAGGACAAGGTCGGTTTCGAGGGGATGGTAATGATATGACAATGATATGATATGCTCTACTACATCACACATTGCCGTCCGTCCCAAATGCAGCTACAAAATTCCAACTAAATATAAGTAGTAACTGTTACAATTTGGTGCATCAATATTATGCAAGCATAACAAGGAACTAAAGACAAGAATGGTAGCAACTTTATTTTCATTTGTTTTCTGTTACAAATCATGTGCTCTGAATTATACATTTCATGAGCAAATAGAATTATGCCACCTGTTGAATTAGTTACATGTAAAACAAAATGTATCGATTATAAAAGAAGTGAAATGAAAAGGATTCAGTAGGCTGGAATTAAATCAATTTATCTTCTCTGCTTTCTCTTCATCCCCTATCCTTCCTCCTCAAACAAATTAGTGCCGTATCACAAGCTCATATTGATTAAAAAATAATAATTGTTTCGCTTTTCAGATATATCAATTGTAGGTAGATAGATCAAGACCTATGATATTCAAAACTGATTTCAGATTATGCGACTAACATTGACATTATTCATTGGCAGACTTAGTATCAAACAAAATAAACGGCTTTGGATCAAAACTGTTTAAAGATGCATGTTTCCACTGGGTAAAACATGCTAGTTAAGAATGGTACATAAAACAGTAATGTGTCGTTATATATGCATACTGAGTATAAAATAGAATCCAAATTGGCTGGGAAATCAACAATACATCTTCCGTAATCCTACTATTATCATTATTTGGAAGAGAAAACGAGTGCTAATTATCTTCCATAAGCAAGCAATGTGAATACATGTTGGTTTTTTGGGAAAATCTTAACATGTCGACAAAAAATAGTTTATTTTTCATGAGTAATGATTGTAAAAAGGTCATCTACGTATCTTTCCATTTGGGATCCTCAAGAACCAACCAAGATGTGGAATATTTAATAAGGTGCGTTTGACTCACATCCCTACTATGTTTCAAAATACACAAAACATAATCTTTAAACTCTATTTTACTTTTCAAATTACCCCAGCCTCATCAAATAAATTCACGCACGCATTTACTTTTCAATCGTCATCGATTTTACAATAAATCATTAATAATTTTATTATCAACAAATCGACGATTTCATTATTGACAGATCGATTTACAAAAGCATCGTCAAATTCAATTTCAACAGCTAGATTTCGAAATCAAACATCAAAACCAAACTAAAACTGCAAATCTTCATATTTCTCAATTATTACATGGTATTCTTCAATGTTGTTGTATTGATGTTTTAATTTTATGATCATGAGAAATGTTATGTAAGAGTTTTTCAGCAAATAATTATTGTTTTTTCAATTTCCTGCTAGTATTGATAATATCAATAGAAAAATATACAATTATTCACAATACTTGCAAATTTTGTTGAAATTATTGTGAATGGTTGCTTAGAATAATGCAAATATTGTTTATATATACAATAAAAAATGTAATAAACCAAAATAAATATTGAAAGATTTTTTTAAGAACTTATGAGAACTAAATTCATCTTTCTCTGCAATTATTCAGAATAATTGCAGACATTTATGCAATTATTCATATTTATTGCATGCAGTTCTGTAATTATTCTGAATAATTGCATTCTTACAGTTGTTCATATAAAATCATTTCAATTCAGAAGACATTTATAACTGTAAATAACAAAATAAAGTATTATACTGAATAATTGCTTATTTGTTAGCAATTATTCAAATTAATTCATTTTAATGTATGTCTGCAATTATTCAAAATAATTGCTTACTTATTAGCAATTATTCACTTAAAATCATTTATATTCATCTTTCTTTGCAATTATTCATAATAATTGCAGAGATGTATGCAAATATTATGAATAATGGCATGTATATCTGCAATTATTTTGAATAAATCCTTACTTATCAGTAATTATTCAACTAAAATCATTTCAATTCAAAAAAGACATTTATAAATGTAAATAATATAAAAATCATTTTATATTAATAAAGAATATTATATACATCATTATGTGTAGTTATTTATAATAATTGCAAAGATGTATGCAACTATTCTTAATAATTGTATGTATGTCAATTATGCTAAATAATTATTTACCTGTCAGCAATTATTCAAATAAATTTATTTCAATGTATGTCTGCAATTAATTCGAATAATTGCTCAATTATTAGCAGTTATTCACTTAAAATCATTTATATTCTTCAATGTATGTCTGCAATTATTTTAATTCAAAAAACTCTTGCAGCTCCAACATATATTATTACATTTTTTATTGCAAATTTTGATCATATTTGCAGTATTTTAAGCAAAAATTCCTAATATTCCAGAGCCTTTTGCAATTATTAAGAATTATTGCAGCAATAACTGCAAATATTCCGAATCTTTGCATAAAAATGAGCAAATATTTGTTAAGAAAACTCTTACATTTTATTTGTACAATAGATGTTTTACTGCAAATATTTACAATATTTGCATTAATATATGCAAGTATTCTCAATATTTGCAGATTTTTTTGCAAATATTAAGGATAAGCAGAAAAAACTACAAGTATTGTAATATTTGTAGTATTTGTGCACATATTATAAATATTTGCATAAAAACTTCAAACATTAAACTGTAATCATTTCTTGTAATCATTAATGAATTTAAACATCAACACAGCACCAACAATCCCTAAAAAATCAACAACAATTCATATTTTGTAAAAAAGATTGATTCGTCTTTAAATAGTTGCAGTTTTCCATTGAAATCGAGAAAGTTGAGCTCGCCATTGAAGAAGAAGATGAAATCAACAAAGATGAGTTCTCCATTGAACAAGAATATGAAATTAAGAAAGATAGCTCGCCATTAAAGTCGATTCTGTAAGAAGCAGGGTGGTATTTTGGGAAGAAAATAGACGAAATGAAAAACAGAGACCTGCAAAGTACTTTTTTTTGCGGGAGGAGTTTTGGTGAATTAAGTTTGTGTAACACCCTAATTTTTGATAATTATTCAGGAGATTCAATTAGATAAATTATAGAATAACGTAAATGTTAAGTGATAAGAGGATTGAGATATGAATATAATTAAGGCTGTGCTCAATTTAATTAATTAAATAGGCTTAAAGCTAATTGGTTTGCATAAGGGTATATTGGAAATTGGTCGCACATAACCTCTTACCCTTATATATTCTCATTGCTCATATTCATTTTCCCGTTCACGTCATTTGGTAAACAAAAAAAACGTAAGAAGAACCAGCCATAATCAAAGAGAAGAGAAATCAAAGAAAACTAAGGATTAAAGCTAAAGAAATAAATCTCAATCTCAATATAATCTCCTTATCTTAATCAAGGTGAATAATAATTCATTCCATCTCTATTTTGTTTTATAATCATAAGTTTTCGGATTTAAGGGTAAGTTCATTTTTATGATGATTCGGATGATGCTATGCTTAACTTACAATTTGCTTGATTTAAACAAGAATGTTTAAATAAGATTATATGCGATTTTAGGGCAAAACTGATTTGTATTGATGTTTAAACGCTATGGAAAATTTTTATGTTGTATAAAACATGATTTTGAAGTTGGGTTTTAATTTTGATAATTTTCTAAGCTATGGAAATATTATTATGAATTTTCAAAGAAAAATATGAAAAAAAATTGGGTTTAAAATTAATTATGATTATTTCAGGGAAAAATTGGGTCTGAAATTTTAATATGTTAGATAACATGATTAAAGTGAATTTTTGGGGATTTTTCCTAAGTGATTTGTTATGCAAATTAAATTATTTTAGAAGAAGGACTTATTTGCAATATTGATTTTGTTTAAAGGATTGGCTTATTTGCTAACTTAACCATGGTTTAGATATGAAATTAGCGGCAGTTATTTTAGTAAAGAATTTGAAAAGTTAAGGCAATCAATCTTGTGTTTACACGTGGCAGGTTAGTTAGAAAGTATTTGCCTTAATTGGCATTAATCGGTTTTTACCCAGAAAAATTGGTTTTACCTTCTTTAGAAGTACCTTTTGACTCAGAGCTTCCGCCTTCAATCAAGTCGAAACCCACTAAGCCGAAACCAATACACAAGGTATCACTTAGATGATACATAATGGATTGGAGAAAGGCGGAAGGCTAGGTGTCGAAAGCATTGCTTCCGATGGGGTTGATACCTTTGTTTGTTTTAGAAAGAGAAGCGTCTGCCTTTGTTTTATTAAAGCCTTCGAAGGAGTCGAAGAATATGTTTTCAAAAGAGGTTTTTTAAAGGCTTTTGAAGGGGTTGCCATCTTATGTTTTAAAGAGTAAGCTTTCGAATGAGTTTCTTTACTTATAAAATAATGCTTTCGAAAGAAGGGGTTCCGACCTAGTCGAAGCCCTACTGCCGTTCTTTTTCCTTTCGAGAGTATTGAAGTCATCAATACTTTCGAAGGGTAGTTTGTTTTAAAGATGTTTTAAGCCACCTCCTAAATGCTTTCGAAAAGGTCCAAGGATTCCGAAGGCAATGGCTTCGAAAGGGGGGGTTTCGACGCCATCCTTCAATGTTTTTGTTTAAATGAAGCTTTGGAAAGGGATGGTGCCGACGCCATCAAGTTTTTCCCCGGTACTTTTATATGATAAAACATGGTTTCGAAAGAGATACTTTCGTCTAGATTCACTTTGACCCAAATGACATTTTTATAAACCCAATGGTTTCAAAAGGGGAACTTTCGATGGTTTTGGAAGGGATACTTCCAAAGGTTTTGAAAGTGGTACTTTCAAGGGTTTCGAAGCTATGCTTCTAAGAGTTGATAAGTAATACTTTAATGCATTTGAAAGGTTTCGAAAGAGAAGTTTTAAAGTGTTTCGAAAGGCATGGGCCTAATGTTTTGGAAGAGATTTATATGCTTTCGAAGGAGGTCATTCAGTGAGGTTGAAAGCAAGGTTTTGAAGGTTTCGAAAGCCTTAGTTTTTAAAGCAAATAACCCAATCTCATTTTAGGAAAAACCATGGCATAAGTAAATAAAGTGTTTTGAGAAGGAGTTTTTGAAGAAGTTTTCTTTGATTAAAGGGTTAAAGGGATTAACCCGGATATTGTGTTGCTTCTTCATATATGTATATATATTCACATTGTAATGGACCCATAACTGTATTTTGGGAAAGGGGCAGAATAACCAGCTAGGTTGACCCAGTAGTGAATATAAATTAAGTTAACTCTTGAATGAGTAGAATTGCAACCAGAAGGTCTGGGGACCAAAATATAGGATGCTAAAATATTAAAAGAAAAGATATTAGTAGGGGCCAATAGGTTCTCAGTTAGCCTATGAAAATTGTGTATAGAAAAAGATATTGGCAGGGACCAATAGGTTCATAGTAAGCCCATGAAAACTATGTATAATTGAAGATGTCGGAAAGATAGGTTCATAGTTAACTTATGAAAACTATGATTTGATATTGGCAGGGCCAATAGTTTTGTAGTGAACCCATGAAAATTATATCCCGATTGAGATATTGACAGATGTCAATAGGTTACTAGTCAATCCATGAAAACTAGGATAAGGAGAGAAGATATTGGAGTCACCAATAGGTTCCTAGTCAACGCATGAAAACTAGGATAAGAGTAAAGATATTGGAGTTACCAATAGGTTCATTGTGATCCCATGAGAACTAAGTAATTGGACAGGGAGTCCTTATACATTTTACCGGTTATTAGTCAGCCCATGAAAACTATTAGGTTAATGGTAATCCTAGAAACTATAATCGAGACAGATAGTCAAAATGAATGGGGATAGGTAATTCAGAATTGATTCACTTGTTTTGCATATCATCATATTATATTGTTTTGAATTGTTTTAACCATTGTGGATCACTACAAGAAAATCTATTTTTTGCAGCACTTATTGGCAGCGTTTGATAGCTAAATGCAACAATATCTATTTTATTCTTTATTTTCTAAATTTTTTTAACCTAACGCCACTTCCTGCCTATCCCGCCCTAAACAGAACTTAATGTTATGCCTTTGTTTTCCTGGTCCGTTGCTTTTCAGTACTAGAAAAAATTTCGCTCTCATTTCTAAAACCCTATTTTTCTCCTTGATCCAGTTCTTCTTCGATCTATCTAGCATTATCTTCTCCTCCTCATAAAAACTTTTTTTTCTCCTTCTCTCCTCCTTGCTAGGCCTTTCCTAGAGCATAGTTGACTAGGGAAAATAAAGAGATGAATATAAATCAAAAAATATATGCACCCGATTAGGCATGACATCCTGTTAGCTTTTACATCTGATGGTGCGCTCGGTTAAACAATATATGTCGGGTATAGATTGGTTCCATATGTACCCGAGTAGACTTGATCCGGTTAGTTTTTGTATCCATACGCACCCGATTAGGCTTGGCATCCGGTTAGCTTTTACACTCGATGGTACGCTCGGTTAAGCAATATATCTCGGGTATAGATTGGTTTCATATGTACCCGATTAGGCTTGGCAACCCGTTATCTTTTGTATCCATACGTATCCGATTAGGCTTGGCATCATATTAGCTTTTACATTCGATGGTATGCTCGGTTGAACGATATATCTTAGGTATAGATTGCTTCCATATGTACCCGATTAGGCTTGACATCCGGTTAGATTTTGCATCCGTGCGTACCCAATTAGGCTTGACATCCGGATAGCTTTTACATTCGATGGTACGCTCGATTAAAAAAATATATCGCGGGTATAGATTAGTTCCATATGTACCCGATTAGGTTTGGCATCGGTTAGCTTTTGCATCCATACGTACCTGATTAAGCTTGGCATCCGGTTAGTTTTTACATTCAATGGTATGCTCGGTTAAAAAATATATCTCGGTTATAAATTGGTTTCATATGTACACGATTAGGCTCGGTATTCGGTTAGCTTTTGCATTCATACATACTTGATTAGGCTTGGCATCCAGTTAGCTTTTGCATTCGATGGTATGCTCGGTTAAATAATATATCTCGGGTATAGATTAGTTCCATCTGTACTCGATTAGACTTGGCATCCGCTTAGCCTTTTGCATCCATATGTATTACCTGATTAGGCTTGGCATCCGGTTAGCTTTTGCATTCGATGGTACGCTCGGTTAAACAATATATCTTGGGTATAGATTGGTTCCATACGTACCCGATTAGGCTTGACATCCGGTTAGATTTTGCATTCATACGTACCCGATTAGGCTTGACATCAAGTTAGATTTTGCATTCATACGTACCCGATAAGGCTTGACATCCGGTTAGATTTTGCATTCATACGTACCCGATCAGGCTTGACATCCAGTTAGATTTTGCATTCATACGTACCCAATTAGGCTTGACATCCAGTTAGATTTTACATCCATACGTACTCGATTAGGCTTAACATTCGGTTAGCTTTTGCATTCGATGGTATGCATGGTTAAATAATATATCTCGGGTTTAGATTCGTTCCATACGTACCTAATTAGGCTCGGCATCCGGTTAGCTTTTACATCCATACGTACCCGATTAGGCTTGGCATCTGGTTAACTTTTACATCCATACATTTCCGATTAGGCTTGACATCCGGTTAGCTTTTACATTCGATGATACACACTACACCACAAAGCTGTTTTAGCCACACCCCTATCCGCCTTATTTGATACGGCTCAAAGCCGTATCAAATTTGATACGAGTAAAAGCCGTATCTAAACGTGTAGATACCGTTTTTAGCCGTATAAAATTTGATACGGCTTTGAGCCGTATCAAATTCGTTCCTTCCCTCGTTTTTTTCGTTCCTTCCCTCGTTTTTTTTCATTCTCCCCCAAATTCATTCCTTCCCTCATTTTATTTCATTCTCCCCCAAATTCTTCCCCTAACTCACGACCATGCCTCAATTGAAGTTAATTACCGAAATTACCATTTGTTTTCGTTAAATCTTCAGCGACTAATGCCGGCTATCCTCTCCTTCTTTCTCCTTAAATCGCGTTTTAAAATAACAAGTTTCTTCAGCTCAAACTTCTATCAGCCGCCTTTCTTTTTCCTTCACGTAATCGGTGCTTTCAGGTATTCTGATGTTGTTTAATTTCCTTTCCATGTATTAGTATTTTTTTATTTTTTATTTATTTCTACTATTACGAGCATCAAGTACTTTATGCGGCTATGGGGGAAGAGTATAATTTGGTTATGGTATGATAGTCAGTGGAGCACAATATGTAGAAATTCTTGGTAATAAGCACAACAAGTACGATAAGTGCTTGCACTTGTTTTTTTTCTAGGCTTCTTTTACTTTTATTTAATCACCAAGTTATATGACATTCCTAGAACAATATTTGAGGTGGTAGATTTCATTAGCTGACATGTTAAATTATTTGAATCAACCACGATGCCAATGTTCAAATAATATCGAAAGCTAGATCTGTAGGCAGATCATGTTTGCACTCATGCCTCAGAATTTGATGTTTCACCTACGTTAATTTGTTGGGGCAAGTTACTTTCTTGTTGTTATAATGTAGTATATGTAAGCGTTTGTAGGTTTCATTGACATGAATGCATTATATGTTAGAAATGACGGCAAGATTTTTTTTTTGAAACGCAATTTTTCATTAAAATATTTACTCATAATATCCAAAAGAAATGTCAGCCTCATCAAGCAATCTCATTAGACGATAATTTCTTTCCATAATTTTATTTCATTTAAAATAATTTAATCAACATTTGAATCAACCTTTAAATTTGAAAATCACCAATTGAATTTAAACAGACTAATTAATATTTAATTTTGATTTAAAGAGATTAAGTTGAAATATGGTTTAATAGGGTTTAATCGACATCAAAATTCAACATTTTAACTTGAATTTGAACTCAGTTTAAATTGATTCAACCAGCATTTTATTACCTTATGTTTCACTATTACTACAATGAACCCATATAATAATAAGTCCTTGTTAATTTAATTATATTTATGCATAGGAAGTTAGATGTCCGAATTGGAAAATAATTAAAACATACTACTTAATGCATTTGGTCCTTTTCTGTTCGAATTGGAAAATAATTAAAACATACTAATTAAAACATACTACCATATAAGTTTGATCAAAAAGCTTCATGTATCTTGATCCTTTTCTGTTCGATTTGCTGCAATGTTATAACTGACATTTATGCCCAGCTCAAATAGCAAAACTGCATTTCCACTAATAATAGTCATCATCTAAAACATTCAAATTGTAAAGAGCTCTTTAAAACAAATCTTTGAACCCAATTTCTGATGAACTGATACTCAACAAAATTAACTAAGTTAAGCCAACACACGTAATACTGAATATACCGACGAACCATATGAAGTCAAAGTGTAACGAGGATATTCATTATTGAAATAACCCATCTTCCACAAAAAATATCATATTCCTTGTTATTTAATGTCCTCAAAAATTATTTGTAAAATATAGGATTTCACATCAATCATGCAACAAAAGCTGCGGAACATTACTTGCATTACCCAAAATTATTTGTAATATATTTAAGCTCTCTGTTTTTTTAATATTCCATGTAAATTATTGTCTTTCTGAAAGATAGTACAATGTTAGCTTTCATAAGCAAAAATGTTTATGTATTTATTTCGGACTTTGAATCACTATCTTTGGAACTGGTTGAATGCTGCATTTGCTGGGAAAATGCTCTTTGTAATTTATATATTTGATAATATGTGTTGTATTTGGACCGTTATAGTTGTAATTTGTAATAGTCTATTTATGTTGAATCATTAATATTTTGTTAAATTTGTACAATTTCAAAATTAAGTTTCGGTTAACCATTTATACGTTAACAGTAAACCAATAAAAAAATTCGGTGAACCATTTGTTCAGTTTACCATTCAAACAAAACGGTTAACCAATTTAATATGATGGCTAACCGCAGTTAATATTAACTAGTTCGGTCGGTATTGACCACCCCATACTAACGGTTAACCAAACCACTCATGAATTTCGGTTAATCGAAAATATTAACCGATATGATTGGTTAACCGACCGTGCCCACCCTTAGTAAATTCCACTCAACCAAAGTCAGTTGATCAACTAAGTCGAATCGACGATCATGAAGTTGCATCAACCGGTCAACTGGTCCACTGTCACTGGTCGACCGATGGAGCTAATTACTGGGTATTAAACCCAGTTTCTAATGCAATTTGCTTTATATTTAGTTGCTTTGTTTTGTGGATCCTCGAGCTTGTTATTGGTTATGATGTCCTTTGATTTTAAACGGCTATTAATTGTTGAAGATTTAAATTATAGTGAGATTGATTTTTATAAAGTACATCTACCATTATGTAAATAAAGAGTTTTGTTTTAAAAGAATCGAGAATAAGAATTTAAAGTTTATAAATAATTATGAATAGTAAATATATATACTATTATGTATATAAAGATTTTATTCTAAAGGAATTAAAAATAATATTTTAAAGTTGATAAATAATATTTATATATCTTGTTTAGGTTGTAAGATTTCATTTCAATCTGTCATCTTTGTATATCATGTTTGTACTTAATAAAGTACATGTATTTTCTATTTTTAGGAATTTTGCTAAAGTAATTTCTATTCTTTTCATAGATTGGGACTGGATTTTATTAAATCTACTTATCAGGAGGCAGCGAGCAACCGTATCAAACTTCTTACTAAGGTGCTACGGCAAAGTTTATTTGATTAATACACTGAGAACTGATATTTGTATTTCAGGATCCATTGTTCTGCTAAGCTACTTTGTGAACAACAGGCAACCTTTAGTCATCCTACTAGCTTAAACTACGTTTTGTTAGCTCCCATGTCTTTTATCTATGCATTTAAAGCTACACCTTTATGCATCGGATTTGCAATATACCAACCGTTGTTGTCAAAATCTGAAACTCTTACAAATTCAACCCCATTTTAAATCAAATTCCTTCCATTAAGATTCAATTCAGAAATTTAGATTCAAAGCTAAACTAAACTATAGTTGATTAAAATCATTCAATCCATGTTGAAATAAAAAATACCAAGATGTTCGCTTGAATCTATATTAAAAAAAAAATCTTTCTGTAAACAAAATAAAGATGAAGCAACAATTTTTTTTCTTCGGGTTTTTGATTTACTGTAGAACTCAAACATCAAAATCAAATCTATACTATAGGATTAAAATTGAGTTGTTAAACTCTTTTCTCCTCAACAATCTATACTATAAGATTAAAATTGAGTTGTTAAACTCTTTTCTCCTCAACATGTTGCTTTTTTCTTCCTGCGTTACACATGTCTCGTTAGAATTCTCAAATATTTGCCTTCTCAAATGCTGATATAACAATGTCACCATTTCATTTTCTATTTCTTTAGTATATGGCCTGAAGCGAGCGGAATAAGGGAGTTAGCCAAAAAAATAGATCATTTCTTAGTTATGCTCACCATGCAGGCCGTAAAAGTCACGCTAGAGTAGAACACGAAATGGTATTTTTTCAAAAAAGGTAAAAATCACAACTAACATATTTTATATATTGCAGATCGTTGCAAATCCATTTGCAAATATCAACCGTCGTCATGTATGGGAGAAGACACACACGAAAAAAGATGGTAGCATATCAGATGCCAATTCTTCGTACTTCGTAAGTTAAAATTTCAGTTCTGTGCGTACCATCTTTACATAAGTACAATTTCAAGTATATATATATAGGAACACTACACCAGAAAAGACTTTTGGTAGCGTTGAAAAAACGTTACCATAACTTATGGTAGCGTTTTAGAGAACGCTACTATACGACATGCAACTAAAAGTCTAAAACTTTTTGTTGCGTTGTAGTAAACGCTACCAAAAGTCACTTTTAAATGCAACTATAGTTATTTTCTGTAGGATTTAAAAAACGCTACCAAAAGTCACTTTTAAATGCTACTATTTACGGTTGATGGTTTATACCATTTCCAGCAATCGCTTATATACTATTCATATTAAAACGAACGATCAATCGCATAATTTTCATATATTCAAACAAACAATTAAATCACATAATTAGCATATACAAACAATCAATCATATGATCATCATATTCAAATAATTGCAAAAACATGCTAATCTCACAATCAAATATAATATCCATAATCAATTCGATAGTAGTTTTTCAACAAAATAAGTCATATACTACAAGCAATCGCAGACAAGTTTCCACAAATGGTACTAACAAAATACGACAACATATATAACAATTAAATTCAGCCACCACTTGTCCCGTTTCACCCACATCAATCAGCTTACATCTACTATTTGGTACCAGATTTGCACCCTGTTGGATAAGCAAATAAATAAATGATCATCAAATATGTCGTAATCATCAAATAAATAAGCAAAAGGATTAACCGTTTGAAAAAAAGGATTAACATGTTATCATTGCAATCACAGCTAACTAGTAATCAAATAATCATCAAATATTTGGTACCAGATTAACGTCAGTAGCATACAGTCAGTATGAAAATAATCCACAATAGTAAACTCTCCCTTTGACACGGTTACTAACTAATTTAGTAGTGACATAAGAATTCTAGAATACTGACCAAAAGTAGTGACATACCTAACTAATTTAGACCTTTTACCTCCACCATTGATTATAATACAAGTTAAAAACGCTAGCTTGGAAGACATGACATGTAAAAATACGACCGTGAGACATGTTACAAAATTTTAAAGTGAAATCGGGATTTAAAATGTGAACATAAAAGAAAAGACAAAGGAACAATATAATGAAGACCACATATAAACTTAGTTGATTTTATAAAACTAGTTTAATTTTAACAAAACTTAGTTGGTGTTGTTGTTGTTGTATTATTTAGTAAAACTGTAACTAATTCATGTTAGCAAATGAGGCATAAATGTCAAAACACATCATCAACCAAATGCGTAAATAAAGCGACACGACTAAAGAAACCAAATATAAAGTTGATGGAAGAAAATATATTTATGCAGGCTGTTCTCAGTTTTGACACTTTGATACATATGTTCTGTAATCATTATAAGTACATACATGCCAATATACTATAATACTTGTGGTGCTATTTTGAAAAGAAAAGTTAAAATAAAACACATTCTCAAGGAGTTTGCAGGTCATCTTAGCTAAAGAGTAAAACAATAATGTTTTATATTCATTTAAATAGTCTTGTGTTTTATGAGCTACATTTATCAAGCTATGATTTTCAGCATTTTTCTGTAGTGGTTATTACATATGTTAACGTCTATCAACGTAGGCAAAATAAGAAAACAAGATAATCTCGGATTTAATTCACAAGTAACTTTACATTTTCAATGGCTGCCTATAGTATGACACACATCATAAACTCTAGATGCAAAAACCAATTTTTTTTACATATTGGTAGCTAGTATTTGTGGTAGGGCGCACATTATATAGGTTTCAATGACAAGCTAAGTGGTTTTCGTCAATCTCCCACAAGTCATAAAAATAATCACATACTACCAAATATAGCAGGTTGGGTGTTGGTGATACTAACAAGGGCATGCCTGTATACATGAAACTAATCAACGTAGTTTTCTCAACAGGATGTTGTTAGGCATTTTCTGCCGTAGCAGCAACAGAAGGAATAAACAAACTCACCACATGCAAACTGATCTCCCTCTCAGAACATGAGTTAGTAGACTACGACATAGAAGGAAATGACCAAGGATGCAATGGTGGACTAATGGACGATGCCTTTGAGTTCGTAATAAAAAACAAAGGACTTACAACATAAACCAACTACCCATACAAAGCAGCTGATGGCACCTGCAGCAGCAATAAGGAAGCAAACCATGCGGTTGCCATAACAGGGTATGAATACGTACCTTCTAACAATGAAGCATCTCTTTTAAAGGCAGCAGCCAATCAACCGATCTCTGTTGCTATTGATGCAAGTGGTTCAGACTTTCAGTTGTATTCGAGTGGGGTGTTCACAGGTGAGTGTGGGACGGATTTGGATCATGGAGTAACTGTTGTTGGTTATGGAGTTACATATTTTCAGTTGCATACAGAATCACCTCCCCATTTTTTTTCCTTCTGTATGCCACTTTCCAAGCCATTATACATGTAACCGTGCCTTCTAGATTCTCCACTACCTAAACAAACTTACAAACATGAGTAAAATTTTAAAATATACTTTAATATTAAATATTATCCATTAATGTATACCATCTAGCACATTGGCTCACAAACTATTCCAAACAATCCAAATTGTTACACTATCTTCAGATTGAAGCCGATCCATGTTGCTTTAGCAAGTAATCACTTCAGTAAGTACACACATTTGCACACTCCACCTAATTCAAACACAAGGGCTTGTTATAGCGCGAGAAGCTTCAGCAGTGCAGTGTATTGTGCACTGCATTTAGAGCATAGTCATACAGGAAATTTTTTGTTTCGAACCAGTAATCATGTAGCTGATTACTATGCTCTAGTTCAAATATATGGTGATCAAGCAAGTATAGCATATGTAAGAATTTTCCTTGTCATTGAAGTCGTCTTGCTCTAGTAAACAGACAATAAGAAGGTGCTTGGTTTAATAGAGGGTACACTAAAGAGGTTTTGTGATGCATTGAGCTAATAATAGAGAAAAAAGGATTAATAATGAAATGAGCATACATACATACTCAGTGTGTAGCCTATAGAAAGGAGAAAATGAAATTAGTTTTGGTTTGATGGTACCTCTTATTGTCGACCTGTTACTTGACTGTATTTATAATCATGGATATGTAAATAACCACTTGTGTCAAATTGTGTTTAATTTTAACATTTTGGCCTTGCTTCCATGATATTCCACCGTCTTCAATATCAAGTCTGCATGATTTGATGTCACAACAGAAATAAGCATGATTCTCATGTCAATAAAAAAAATGTTGCTGGAGGAATCCAAGTCACAGTAAATTAGTTATACCTCCAAAATACCTCATCTACACAGAGGATCAAATTACTTTGAGTTGGCGCATAAGATACATGGAAGAGATATCAACAACGGAATTCATAAATTTGGATCATACGAAAGTATAACTCCAGCATCCTTAGCAGGTTTAGTGGCAGCAATATATGCTGACTTGCTTGGTTCTGTGATTAGGCTTATAGATCCATAGAGTAAGATTTTTAGCTGACATACATGTTATTACCCATAAGCTTTAAAAAATTAATTAGAGTATCCCATTTCAAAACATTTTACTTGCATTATTATTTTTACTTATAATTTCAATTTTTTTCTTTACAGAAAGACCTAAAACAATTATTCGGCATGGCTGATCCTAAAACATTGGGAAGATATCATATTTGCCGTAAGGAGTATGTTAAACTCTGTACTTGATATTTAGCATAGATAAATACAAATCATGTTCCCTTAACTAAGGTTTCTAAATAACCACATGAATCCCTTTGTGTTCAAAGATTTTGAAATGAAACATTAAAGTGATCAACCAAAAAAAGCGAGTTACCTAGGATGGGAACATAAGTTTTACCAAACAACAAGTATATTTGGAACTATAGTATTTGATTAACCAAAAAAGTGAGTAATCTTGGATATGAACATAATTCAATCAACTATGGTCCAGTATAAATGTCAGCTATCGGCAAGTAAAGGATGATTAAATTTGACCAGCTGATAGTACTCCTCTTTACCATACAATTTCCTGAAATAAATCTAAAATAACTAGGGCTATATAATAATGTAGATAGAAGAAAATCCTGAACACCTGGAATTGATTAGAATTGGTTAAATGATTTCACTTAAAGGAACAATAACAGAAATGCTTGAGTACGTTTAGACATCACAAACAGTTTCACTATACAGTTTCTTCTAACATTCTGAGTTGGTTTGATTATGCTTAGAAATCACAAACCAGTGGAAATTAACTTAGAAACATTTTAGAAATCACAAACTAGTGAAATCACAAACCTGTGGAAATAAGCAAGCCAATGGAAATCAACAATTTAGAAATCATAAGCCATATTTGACCGAGAAACATTAATCAACAACGAAGGAACCTCAACAAGCGATTATCGTTGCTACCAAATCAAACTAAGCTAAAACCCTAATCCACTTTTTCCATTCACCTTCGATGGCTTCTCTCTGGCGAACATTAATATTGTGGTCCCATCTCTGCTAGTATTTATTCGATGCCATCTCTTCGGAAAACGCTAGGGGTACGTTGACAAATAGGGATGCGAAAATTTATAGGGAGCTTGAAGGGATAGGCTGGTAAAGTATTTGGAGTTTAATTAGGTGAAAATTGGTTTTGGGTTTGGATTTGTAATTTGGAATTTAGAAGACGAGAGAGAAAGGAGACATGAGTGGCCATAGAATTTGAGCGAGGAGGATAATTTTTTTAAGTGTTTAAAAGAGATAAGGAGCGACCATGGAAAATTTTAAGGAAATTTTCACGAATTGTTGGCGGGAACCACTTGGCCACGTTTATTTGTTCATTACTATAAGTTAACTTGACCAACGGTTGCATATAGCTTGAAACGCTACCAATTAAAGCAACTAAATGCAGGTTTTGTTGTAGTGGAATAAGCATAGGAATATCTACAGTCTGGTATATATTCATACAAGTACAATTTCAGTTCTGTGTGTACATGAATTAACAGTCTTGTATTCATTAACATAAGTATAACCTTATATTAATACACACAGCAATAACAGCACACACATATATGCATATAGACACATACACGCTAGGGTCATTTATAACTGAGTCATTTCACCTCAGATGGCCAGCAACAGTTTTGGAACTTAAGTTTTCAAAACATGTATACATACATATATTTTCATTATTCATATACGTATTATGCAATCTCAGGATCAAATTGCGAAATTGAAGGAAAAGATCACCGATAGTGATGAAGAAAAATTGACAGTGGATGAAGATATCGTATCACAAGTGATGGGAAAGGATACAAGGGGTAGGAGCTGCGGAGTTGGGACCGTCATACCAAAGACTAATATTAAGGCTTCTGCTATTGCACATAAACGATTGAAATATGTTTGTGGAGACAATGCTGAGTTTAAAATGAGGATGGGAAGTTTGGAGGGTACGGTGGGAAGTTTGGAGAGTACAGTGGGAAATTTGTCTGGGCAAATGGAGCTTCTGATCAACATGGTGGGAAACATAGAACAAGGAGAACGCAACACACAACTCAATGCTTCTAAATTCGTTGTTTCTCAATCTCAGGATACAACCAATGTGGCGAACAATCAAAAATGTGAAATCCTCAACTCTGATCTAGACATAATAGCAACAGCTATTTATTAGTTGCTTTTTATTCTTACTTGTTTTTGATATAGTTATTTTGTTGGATAGATCTAGACAATAAATTTTATTGCAATAGGTACTGTATGTCGAGATTCTACATCGTCCAAAATCCATGGGAAATCTGTACCATCCACACATGAAAAATTGGTTTTGGACAATATACTGCTACCAGATGAGAAAACCAACAAAATAAATCATCAATTTGCAGAGACCTTTGTTGATGTTGGAGTGGGTGGGTATGTGTGCCATCCGAAGATTATGATTCGATATCTTTAGCAGGTATGATTCGAATTATTTGTTGTTTGATTTTAGTGTGTTTATTTTGGTTGTTAATTTGCATTTTAAAAAAAAAGTTGTGTGTATGTTTGTTATGTGATTTGATTTGTGCGCTTATTATTTTTTGCATTTGCCTTTGCATTTCTATTTAAAAGAAAAAATAGTACACACAAATACTTGCAACTGCTCCCAAAGTAAAATGCACACTAATAAAAACATATACAGACATTAGTTGACAATTTAGAGGAAACAAATTTTTTTTAACAATCATAATGCATGTACTAGTTTAAGTGTCCGTGTGCAAACTCTATTAGACACCCAGCTAACGTTTTTGTTTTAGTGATCAATGATCAAACCAAAAGAGAGTGTGCGTACTGATTTATGAAATAGTGAAATTAGAAATCCAAGTAATGAAATTTATGAATTGGATGTCAATACCAATAAAGACCGTTATCAAGATTGTAAACAACCCTTTGGACTAAGATGTTACAGTTATAATATAACATGTAACTAACGAAAGGTACTTGCTGTAATAATATATAGGGTGGTTATGCAAGAAAAACTTAATAGATGATCAATTTGGCATGAAAAGTAAAAACTTCAATGACCAAAGATGCGCTGCTGCAGCAGCCTACCGCTGCATTACAGGCAGTACAAACCTTTTTTTTCATATGCTTTGAAAATAGCCAATAATGTGAAAACAATGCAATGAAAATATTATTGTGAACCTGCCAATTTGGATGAGTGCACAATCTCCATAATATGTGAGAAGCAATCTTCATCCATTCTCAGCTGTAAGGGCAACCTGCCATAATTTTTTATAAATTCAATACGAAATTTGATGATTAATGCATGTCATAGTAGCATAAACATCTTCTAACGACCTTAACATGCCTCCTAACTTACACAAGCAAATTGAATGAATATAAAACAAATGATATCATTATCATAAACTTACTCGTGATTCTTTCTACAGTCAACGTTGCAGCAATCAGCCTTCTCCATGAATTCATGAGCTACTACGACTGATTCGATTATTTCCAAATCCTTTGAAAGTTTCATGTAATGTTTCTCGATCTCATCGATGCTTCTCTTTCCTCCAATCGCTGAAGCTATTTTCTTCCATTTTTCAGGATCATTTTCTTTGATTTGAGCTAAAGCTATCTCGAATTTCTTATTCTCTTCCCAACTCCAGTCACCTGAGTCCATTTCCATACTTTATTTGCCTAGTAATGCAGTACTCAAAGATATATAATCAAATAACTGGTTAGGTTTTTTACTTTGATTTAAAAACCGCTGGGTCTAAATGAACGACTCTCTTTAATCAGATTTATATCGCATCATAGGATAGTTTTGGACCTTTGCCGAGGCTCATCAATTTGCGCAAACTAAATTATTCGACTACAAAGGAAATCTTACAATATAAATACAAATTTATTATTTGAGCTAAAACAACTTTATTTCAGTAAAAGATGCCAATAAACAATGCAATGGTTCAGTTAGATTTTGAATTCTTCGCACTATATTTCTAGTTGCTAGTGTTTTTTTCAAGAATGTGAAATCTTGCATCTTGGGTGAAAGTTTCTATTTTGCATTATTTGTTGCTTTTATATTGATCGTGGGAGCTTGTAATACATTTTGCAACTATAGGAAGTGTGAGTGCAAATATGCTTCAGAAGGTACAGCTCAATTGCAATTGGCATTCATGCATGAAAGAATATCATGTTTCATTATTTTAGCTCATTTTTCAAAGCATAAGAATCAATTAACATGCCAAATAACTCACAGTCATCAGAAATTCCATGTCTTATTGCTAGTTTAGTTGCTTTAAGTTTGCTCAGTAACATAAAAATTGGATTTCCATGAACATTTGTACTTACAGATTGTTATATAATTTCATTATAATCCTGAATGCTTTTTACTCAGTCTAGTCATTTTAAACTATTTGTAGTCAGTGCACTAGCAGTTTGTTTATTTTCACTACAAAAATACGGACTTTTGATAGCATTAATGCATAGCATTTCCGCATATTCCTTTTAAACGCCGAGCAAGGTAGGATACTCAACGCTATCAAGTAAACAAATTCGAAGTGTTAAATGCTGTGCGATGAATAAGGCGGGAGACAATTTATTTTACGTGGGAAACTAAAAAAGCGCGTCACCTCCTAAAAAATACCCCTCTTCTTTCCCTTCCTCGCCTCCCGAAAACCACCACACTCCATGAAATTCCTAAAACGCAACACGCGGATGAATCGCAAAACCCTAGCTACCTTCGTCAACTCTCGCGCAGCCGATCCCAACAGTGAAACGCAGCCATCAATTTGAACCGCAGTCGTTAATTTCTACCTAGAACCCTAAATCCGCGAGCTCCAATTTGAACCGTAGGTACTACAATAGTTGTCCTCTGTTATTTTCTCTCTGTTAATTTGATTTCAGTTATGATTGTGGTAATGTATAGTAAATAGTTTCTTTTTCTTTTTCTACATCATTTAGGCAAAGATTTCAGTTATGATTGTGGTAATGTATAGTAAATAGATATGATTTTGGTTATGATTGTGTTAATTTGATTTTAGTTATTATCGTATATTTCTTCGACCTGATTGCTCATAGGTCGAATTTCAATGTTGATAGGAAACTGTATGATGCAACCTGTGAATGCATACAATTTATAGAAGTGCTATAATGATGTGTTCTTGTCATTATAAATTTAATGGGTGATAGGTAGAAACTTCTTATATAAAACTAAAGCATTTACGTTTTCTGTCAACAAGACAATAGAACCTTGCAGGAATATTGAATTTGCATGCTGAGACTGCCATAACGTGTTATTCAATCCACATCCACATACATATTAAATGGTCTTGAATTGCATTGTAAATTATACATTAATGCAAACACATTACCTTTGAATTAATATCAAGAGATTCATACCTTAAGATTCCAAGAATTCCAGTTCTATTTTGAATTTGCAACAAAAGTGCTAAATTATTTTTAGCAATAGGAAACTTGCGTGAAGGTTTGGAAATTTTAGATAAATTTGAGAATCAAAACTTTAATGGTGAATTTTGATGAAGAATGAAAGTGGATAGTCAAGTCAACATATTGTAGAGTGTTTCTATTGTTGAAATGAGAAATAATATAATTATGTTTACTGCTTACCCAACTATTCATGATTCAGGTCATATTTAGACTGTAAATGTTTACAACTATTTACACATGTATACCACAGTCTAGTAAATGCATATACATAATATAATTATGTATAACATATACATAATATAACTATGTATACCTATTTAGGAACCCATGTTTCAGGAAGAAGGTAAATAAATATTACTAAATATTTCTAGTGCGACACAGTAAGAAAACACTACAGTTTAAATTCCGGTCATATTTTGATCCCTTTTTAAATTCCGAATATGACATTTTGAATTTCAAGTGTTGATAATGAAGCAAAATGAAGTGCAAGGCTATCAATTTTTGGATTATAAGTGAGTTATTCTCACAACTCTATGTCTAATTCCTTGATTTACTTATATATTCACACATGAAATGAAATGTCAATTATATACAATGATATGTGGGATTTTTTTTCTCAAGGAAAAAGCCAAACAAAAAATAAGCTAATCTTAAGAACTTCATATTATTTCATGTACAGATCAGAGTCCATGAAGATTAAGAAACTTTGATAGTGTTAGATAAATGTATATCCATGCATAGCTTCATAAATATTTCCATTGGATTCAAGGACATGCTCAGTTTGGTTAGCAGGTACCTTAATATGGTTAGCAAATATCATTTATAAATCGATAGACTCAATACTGAAGATAGTAAATAACTAATAGGAATAAATATTTACCATTTTTCTAGAAATATCTGCATTTTATTTTCAGACAAAATACTCTTGCAATTATTCATAACATAATAATTTTCCTTTTAACGCTCAAATGACTAATCTGTAAATTGGTTTAAATAGAAAAGTGGAGGATAGGGTGAATGTAGTTACAGTGAGAAATCTAAGGAACCCATATGAGTTTCAAGGGAATTTTAATCCAAGATTCAAAGTGATAATAAACAAGCTTTACGCTTATGATCGAGTGGTCATGTTAGATTCAGATAATCTCTTTCTTCAGAAGACTAATGAGCTCTTTCAGTGTGGTCGGTTTTGTGTTGTATTCATCAACCCCTGCATCTTTCATACTGGCCTTTTTGTTCTTCAGGTACAATTACAATAATTTTTCTGGTACCATTTTGTTTCATCATTTACTAGTTTTTCTGAAACATTTGAGTACACTATTAATTTTGTTGAAGCATGGCTTGTTTATATTATGTTGCAAATTGATCTGTTATGAATCATTCACCAATTTGACTCTGTTTGTATACACACTGAATACCATAATTGTGGCTAACCCTTGCACACACTAAAAAAAACATTTCCAAGTTAAAATAGTTGGAGATTTTCTCCCTTTTAATGTGTTAATCACTTAATTTCTTTGAGGAGTTTGGAAAATGTCTGCTATTGTAATCAATTTTATAAGATTTTCTGGTTAGTAGATTCAGAATATACATTGTTAGTATCAACCAAACGTGATCTTGTATGCTAGCCTTTTCTTGTTCTGTTACACTATTTTATCAGACCTGCATACTATTTTTCATGTTACAAAAGGTTGATGAATCCAAATTCTTTATTAGACTTAATTATCATGTTATATGCATTGAAATAACCTTCTAACCTCACGAACCACAAACATTTCTTTATCACAGCCTTCAATGGAGGTATTCAAGAATATGCTTCACGAATTAGACATCGACCGATCCAATCCAGATGGTGCAGATCAAGGTTTTCTTGTAAGTTATTTTCCAGATTTGCTCGATCAACCAATGTTTTCTCCACCTAAAAATGGTTCTAAAGTTAGTGGCTTCTACCGTCTTCCATTAGGGTACCAAATGGATCATTCCTATTTTTGTAAGTCAAAAACTTCTCTGCATTCGTATAATCTTTAGAAATTACTATTGTTTTCACTTCCAAGATTGTATATCTAGAAAGATTGGGGCATATAGATACCCACACTTGTAGGACATGCATATCTTAGTTTCTCTGGGTGATACATTTGTACCATTATCATCTAAAGAGGGGGAAAAATAGAAAAGTTCATCTTATTATATATGGAAATGCATAGATTATTAAGTTGCATTTGATGCAACTTATTTGACATGTCATTTGTTGCAGATCTTAAGCTGAGATGGAATATACCATGTGGACCCAATAGTGTAATAACATTTCCAAGTGCTCTTTCATTCAAACCTTGGTACTGGTATTCATGGCCTATTCTTCCTTTAGGCCTTTCATGCCACGAGCAACGACGCCAAACTCTAGGGTAATATTCCATCTTCTTAAATCTCATATATTTCATGTACATTATCCAATCGCATTTTTAAAATCTCAAAATTCAGGTATGCTTTAGAGCTTCCAGCTGCAATGATGCAATGTGCAATGTACATCGCCATTATAATAGTAAGCCATCTAGCTCGCCCTAGCCTATCAAAACTGTGCTATAATCGCCGCACTGAAAAAAGCATTGTATTTCTAACCATTCTCAAAGTAGGAGCTTTGTGCCCAATTCTTGTGTCATACACAGTCCCTTTTTTCATAATTCCTTTAACAATACATCCTCTTCTTGGCTGGCCATTATACTTGCTTGGCTCTATATCTTTATCTTCACTTGTTATCAATGTCTTCTTGCTTCCTGCTCTTACTGTTCTCACCCCTTGGATTGGCATATTTGTTTCGTTATTCATGTCGGCATCCTCATCTTCTATCATAAAAAATCTGTCGGCTATGGTGCTTTGAATCACAATATAATATCACCGACGATTCCTGGAAAACAAAACAAAATAAGACAAATAAATTGAGTGCTTACTTTAATTTTCTTCACCAAAAATAATAATAACAATAATAAATATAAATATATAAAATAAAAATAAAACCCAGTGAACTTGAAAGTTCACTCATTACCAAACTTGATGGAAGCATTCCAGTTGAATTTGGTTAGCTCATCAATTTGCAATTTTTTTGAAAGTTTGAAATAAGCAGTTTCAAATAAAACCCTTTCAAGCACTAGCAACATGAATAAATGTTAGAAGATATGGAATTTACAGCACTAGTATTTAGTAGTAATTTTTTTCAACTAGAAACAAACTAACCCAAGGTAAAAATCATGTATAAGACATGCTGCTTTCTTGAGCATGCTTCAATATATGACAGAACAGAATAAAAGAAAGATATTGTAGTGGACCAAATTCAGTACGCAACTGCCTTTTACTTACTCATCTTCTTAGTTAAAAAAATGCGAAATGAAAGTTAAAAAAGAAGAAGGGAAACACGATTGAAAAAGAAAGTGCCGAAATCAGGCGATTGCGGGTTCGGTAGCGAGGTTCGGTTAAAGCAAAACATGATTGAAGTAAAAGGGAAACACGAATGGGTGCGGTAGCATGTTCGGGTATGCCGCTGGTGATTTGGCAGGAGGAGTTGCTGGGTTTGTGATTGAGGGGCAGTGGTTGTTTCAGTGATGGGGTATGCCGTAGGTGATGCAGTTGTGGATTTTGGTTGATGGTTTGGGGTTTTGTATAGGAGAGAGAGAGAGACGGAAATGAAGATGGAGATGGCGATTATGGTGTAGGTTGTTGAAGTGATGGAGTGTTTGGTGATTGAAGTGGCATATATAGGTGTTGCAAGTTGAAACTGAAGGAGGAGTTGAAGAAGGCAGCGTGGTTGGGCTGCGGATTGATGTACTGGGGATGGAGGCGGGTTGCTGAAGTAGGTTGCTGAGGGTGGTTGGGTGCAGTGAAGTGTACTGTAGGATGGTGATGGTAGCTAAAAATAAACTAAGAATAGGTATTTTAAACATACAACTCAACATTGAAAAAATAGTTTTTTTTTGCCAGACCATTTACATAAAACCTTTTAGTAAACGATTTTGTGCATGAAGCTATACAACCTCTATTTAATATTTGGTTAATGAGTAGAATTATTCTATATTTCTTCATTGCAGTTTCATCCTTTCATTCTTCAATGAGTATCTTCACTTTCTATCTTCAGTTTAAATTTTTATTTATGTTGTTATTATCAAGTGATGTATCTGTTAGTTTTGATTCTAATATTATGATTATCTAGAAATTTTATTTTTTTGCTTGTTGAATATTAAAGTAGTTTTTAGGTAGGCAGAAGAAATGAAACGATATTTTGAAAGGTTTTAGTTGTAAAACACTGTTAATATAGTGCAAGTCTAAAGCCTACAATTAAGCTATACAATTTACTTATTTTATTAACCGAGAAAAAAGGGCGAATGTTTTTCATGTAATGTTATTGGTAGCTGCCACTCTATCATTGCAGTTTCATCATTATGATAATTAATAATGCTAGGGATATATGTTAATATAATATTCTTTATTTTACTCTACTGAATGCTAAGATATCTTAATCCTAATTGCAGTCCATTCTCCATCTAAAATAAAGGAGAAAGAAATCTCAACCAATATATGGATGAGTGCTCTTCTCTTTGGATTGCATTCTTCCTGCGTATTGCAGTCCATTCTACATTCTTATTGGAAAAATATACTTATTATTATATTATATACTTTAATTTAAGTTCAAGGCAAGGAAATCCGGCGTCGTCTCTTTTGCGACTTCGATTATAGTTTGCAATGGATAAGGACTCGATTCTAGTGACTAATGGTTGGTCGTCGATGCCAAACCGCTATGCAAGGCAGAGGGATGAATCCGTCGATGGATCCAGCGATAAATTTGATATTCCTCCTAAAAATGCTCCTGTTGAACGTCTCCGTCGATGGAGGGTATCTTTCGATCCTTCTTCTTGTATTATAGTTTGATTTATTTATTTAAGTGGATGATCTGTTTTTGAGTTTTGCAGAATACTTTCCTCTTTGTTTGTTTGTTTATTTAGCTGACTTTTATTATAGAGATAAAAGTGGTAGCCATTTAGTGTACTATAGAGAGCGAACATTTATGCATATTCTGATTACTTGCACATCTTGTTAAAAATAATACCAAATCGTGCTACTGTTAGCTGCATATTTGTTAGATCACTGGCAAATTTATTTTTGAATGACTGTTGGTTGCCACATAATCACTTTACTTCTGAAATTTTTAGTGCAATTACACAGTTCCTGAATGTCTCATCATTCGTTTTACTGTACAGCAAGCAACTCTTGTTTTGAATGCATCGCGTTGCTTTAGATACACTTTGGATCTAAAAAAGGAGGAAGAGAAGGAACAGATAAGGAGGAAGATACGATCTCATGCTCAAGTCATAAGGGTATGGTTTTAGCTCATTTATGTTTCATACTGTCATATTGACAGACTTATTGCTGAACATAGTATCATTATCAGAATTCTTCTTTGTTTGCTGAACTATTGCTGTTTTCACCACTAATCTCTGTGTGCCATCATATTAAGCAACCAAGTTCTTGATTTAGAAAGCCGTCTTTTAAAATATGTAGATATACAAATTATTAGTTCTTTGTTGCAAACATAAGTACAAAAATATAATAGCATCATAGATGATGTAATATCGTGTGCACATGTGTTATTTGATTCAGTTGCCATCTCACAGTGGGGGGTAAACATAATTTTTATCACAAAAAGACAAAAATATTTTTAACTTGAATCTCCGAACTATATATACTGTATAGTAGCCAAATTAAAAAGAAAAAGTAAAATAATTGTTTTAATGCTGAATAACTCAAATGTGAATCTCTTGAAATGAAAAGGGACTGGATGATAATAATTATACTTGGAAAGCAGTTGTATTTCATGTATTATCTGCAAAATTTGAACTAGTACATTAACAATATGTCTTAAAGTAGATAAATATATTCCTTGTTAAATCGAAAATGTTATTCTGTATAGTTCTCTTTTTTGCACATGAAATAACTTGGCAAAAATGATGTGCAGAAGCATTTTCCTTATCCAAATATATGTATAATCGTATATTATTTCATTTAAAAGAATATAAGATAAGGTTAGTTGGTTGTTGGTCTCTATATGAACAGGAATTTGTCTTATAAGACATCCCATAATCTTAAAAAGTGACAAACCCATACTTTTAACCAGTAGCATGTTGATTGATGTAGCAGATTTTGATTAATATTCTTATAAAAACTAAATAATCTATTGTCACTGTGATTTACTATAACAAACTAAAACAACTAAAACAGTCAAAAAAGTTCATCAAAACAAGAATTTATAAGTATAAATATTTATCAAGGATAAATAACCTAGTATTAGCGAATTCATAGAGTCTGCCCGTGCTTGAAAATATGATCAACCCAACCTCCGCATCACAAAGGATAGCCAGCTCTTTGGCTTTTTTGAGCAGTCCATTTCTTCGCTTCGAGAAAGTCACTTGTCTGCTTGTCGAGCTATCGATCCTCCTAATCACAATCTTTCCTCTCCCCATGAATTGAATATGAAGTTCAACTAAATAGTGATTAGTATGCTTTCAAATGTTTCAGATCTGCAGAACCTTTGTTGGGAAGAGAATGAATAACATGATTAGTCTAGAATTCATTCGTCGTTTATAAACGAAGTAAATGCTCACCTAAAACTTGAACAGAGATGCGCTGTGGCTCTTTTAGATCTCAAAGCAATTAGTACTAGATTAAGATTAAGCATCCAATATAGACTAAGCTCTGTTATCTTCTTTTATATTAAAAGGTGAATTCCAATATTGGTTGCCAATGCTTATGAACACATGTAGATCTATTATGCTTTCTTACTATGAAAAAGAATTGCAGATTTTAATCTTCATTCATTGTAATTTCAATATCGAATGTGGGTTCTTTTGGAAGTTTGGCATGTAAAACTATACTAGCATGCTTCTTTAAGTGATTTAGTTCACAATTACTAACATCTGCTTTGTGAATGTTTGACATAACAATTACTAACTTCTAGATTACTTATTTGATTATTGCAGATATTAGAGAGAAAATATCAAAAGCAAAGCAAGATGAACTCAATTGTTTGACTGACCTATAAGTAAGTTGTTGGTGCAAATATATATGAAATATATGCATGGACACTAGAAAAGTTGCTTGAACGATATGTATGAAATACTATGTATGGATATGGAAAAAATTATTTGAATGATATGTATGAACTACTTTATGAACATGCCAAAAGTTTTTTGAATGATATGTATGAAATATTGTGCTTTAATTTACATATATTTTTGTCAGCGAAAATATTTTATATTTATATATGCAAAGAAAAAATGGGTAAATGGATATTATATATGGGAAAAATTGAAACAGCGATGGATAAAACTTATAAATTAATATTACATTTAATAGCGTTTAGAAAATGCTATCCTTTTTAAAATGCTATAGAAAGTAACCATAGGAATATGAATAACAAACGCTATAAAATATGTAAAGAAAACGCTATAAAAATGTGCAGTTTAAACGCTATAGAAGTAACCATGAGATAATATTTCCTATAGCGTTTTTACTTAATAGCACTGAGAAAACGCTGTAGAAAATTTATTTTCCATAGCGTTTTCGTTCCTGCTATTTAAAGTTTATGGTCTACCATAGCATGTCGTTCCACATCGTTCTCTGAAATGCTACAATTAGGTATAATAGCGTTTTTCAAACGCTATGAAAGCCTCAGTTTGTTGTAGTGTTTGTAACTGTAAACATGATGATTACTTTTTCATTTAAATTATGTAATTAGTTACATTAGTTATGTATGCTACTGACTGGGATTTGTGGTTTATTTGAATATAGGCGGCGGATGTAATAAGGTTGTAGCTTGGGTCTCGTTATTACATCACTCTAATTTCGATCATTAAAATAACCTTCTGCTGGATAGAAACTTAAAATTCTTGATTTATTTACTATTTACATCTTCCACTATCATTTGATCATAATCTGGAATTGATGAATCTGCCTTAACATGTTGATTAGCAGGTGTAAGGATAGTTTCTAAAGGTTGAACTGTTGATTCGGAATCTCCAGATGCTACTGCCGTTGAGGTTGATGGTATATTCTTTGAATTCAGACAGTCAAAACAGTTAGCAAGTGGAATGGTAGATGTAGTATTGTACTTATGTAGTATGGTATATTCTGTTGTTGGGTATTTTATCTCTGTTCATAGGTAGTTGTATTATCCGCATGTTTATGGGCAAACATGGACTTCGCATCAGACTGTTTGACTTTACTTGTAATTTCATCATTCAAACTCATTTCTTCATTCTGTACTATCTGTTTTGGTTGCCATGTATTTGTAGTGATAATTGTACAATGTTCTACATCATGTCCATATAGTTTGCATGCTGAAAAATATTTCAGTTTATATTTATACTCTAGCAATACATAATCCATATTGTTATCAGACCTTTGAATATGCACTTTGTCTGGATAATTGAAAGATGCATCCATATTGTTATCAGACCTTTGAAAGATGTAATATCTAATTCTCCAATTAGATACGGTCCATGGCCGTATTTAATTAATGAATTAGATACGGCCCATGGCCGTATTTAATTCACCAATTAGATACGGCCCTTGGCCGTATCTAATGAATAAACACGCTTTCATTTGATACGGCTTACGGCCGTGCCTAATGGCATTAGATACGGCCCTAAGCACTGCCTAATTCGCCTTTCTGGTGTAGTGACACTCGGTTGAACAACATATCTTAGGTATAAATTGGTTCCATAGGTACCTAATTGGGCTTGACATCCAGTTAGCATTTTAGTTATGAAGTTCATTATCATGTTTAAAATATTCAAAATGATATTTTAATATAGCATTTTAATTAAAAAGTCCACTAGGATGTTTATAATATGCAAAATTGTAGTTTAATATACCATTTTAATTATGAAGTCCGCTACCATGTTTATAACATGAAAAAATATAGTTTAATGTAGCATTTTAATTACAAAGTCTACTATCATGTTTAGGATATGCAAAATGATAGTTTAATATAACATTTTATTTGTGGATTACACTAGTTTTTTTGAAATATGCAAAGTGGCCGTCTAACGTAGCATGTTAATTCCAAAGTGGTAGTTGTTAACCCCTCTTTTGGTAAGACAACATATAGACGGATTTAACCCACTCGACTGCATAATCGAAGTTGGATTGTCACATATAATAAACATGATCATGAGGTCAGGATATAACATAGTCGATGGACAAACATCGCAAGATACTTAGAATATGGTTTCGACAAAAATCGAGTCGCTTCAAGTTACTTGGAGTCTGCTTCGAGTCGTCCCTAGGTTTACTTCGAGTCAAAGAAATGTTCGCTTCGGGTCTTTGAGAAACAAGCTACTTCGAGTCATCAAGCGCCATACTTCGGGTCGCTAAAGGGCTTATTTCGGGTCAAGGAAGCGACCGCTTCGAGTCAGGTCTCGTATCCATCTAAGTTCATATCCATATGTTTTGAACCCATTCCTTTCGTATCCATGTGCTTCGTACCGATTCATCCATGTTCACCCACTTCGTATCGATCCCACTCCAACATGCTTCACATCGATCAGTCAATTGATCGATACGAAGCAATGAGCCATGGATCGATACGAAGCCACACACCAAGCATCGGTGCGAAGTACCCAAGAATCGATCTAACTCCATAAATCTGCTTGCTTCGTATCGATCCCATATCTGTGTACTTCGTATTGATCAGTCAAACGATCGATACGAGCCAATGGTCATGGATCGATACGCAGAGCTAGATGATCGATAGATACGAAGAGCTTGATGATCGATCGATACGAAGAGCTTGGCGGTCGATGGATACGAAGAAGGCAAAATCAAGTAAAGGAAGCGGTCGCTTGACATGAAATGTGGATCTCCCCTGAACAATCGCACCACGTCATCACTACACACATGATCGATACGTAGAGCATTGACACGAAGTTGATCGATATGAATGTATCGATACACACAGCTTAGGAAACCTACAAACACAAATTTGGATCGATCATAACTCCCAAACCTTAAGTCCAAATGTCTTCAAATTTTCACTATAGCTTTCTTACTACTAGTAGAATGTTCATGATCGATCTCAGCTCAAATGGATGTCGTTTTGATCGATACGAACAAAGTAGTGATCGATCAGGGATCGATCCCGAATGACCTTGGATCGATCAAGTAGGCCCATCCACGTGGGACAAGAGGTATTCTGAGATCTAAGCCAGATATTTTCAGACTACACCTATAAATAGCAGCTCCGTGCCTTCAGAAAATGGACTTTTTGCTTTTCTACGCTGCTACTCTGCTGGAACTCCATTGTAACTTGAGTATTATCAATTGTACTGTTGTAAACCAGTTAAGAATCATCAATAAACAGCAAACTCTTCAAAGTGGACGTAGGCTACAACGCCAAACCATTATAAACCCTATCTTTTTATTACTTTCTTTTTAAAATTTGAGTATTCTTCATATTTATATCCTCTACATTTTGTCCATCTGGGATCTGAGATTGTGAATTAGTGCTTTCATCTGCAATTGGGTGTTTGTGACCAATTTTGGCGCAAACAGTAGTCTAATGTTTATGATATCTAAAATGATAGTGTAAAGTGACATTTTAGCTATGAAGTACAATAGCATGTTTAAAACATGCAAAATGATAGTTTAGCGTAGCATTTTAGTTACAAAGTCTAGTAGCACGTTAATGATATTTGAAATGATAGATTGATGTAGCATTTTAACTATGAAGTACTCTAGTATCTTTAGGATATGCAAAATGATAGTTAAAGATAGTATTGTATTTTCAAAATAGTCCAACGTTTATGAAATATGCTAAATGATAGGTAGCATTGCATTTTTAAACTGAACTAGGACATGTAGAATATGCTAAATGATAGTTAAAGGTAGCATTGCATTTTTAAAGTGAACTAACATGTATAGAATAGATAAATTATGGTTGAATACAGCGTTGTATTTTAACGTACTATAGCATATGTTTAATATACAAAATGATAACTGAATGTAGCATTTTTGTTATGTAATTGAATTTTTTAAAATTCGGCTTGACGATGATGGTGCACCCCTGAGGTGGTACAACGGAGTGGTACAACGGAGGATGGTGGCGGCGATGACGTGGTTTGGTGTTTGTTTGAGAAGTCGATGAGCTTTCTGCCGATGAAAGACGACGGGGAGAGCGGCACTGACGCCGACAAGGCAGAGCAGGGCGCAGTGCAGGTCGAGACCGTGGTGGTCGAGGTCGAGCTATTGAAGACGATGATGATGAAGATGAAAGGTGGTGGTGTTGGTGGACATAGAGACTATGCGATGGTCGAGGAGTTGAAATCTGATCGTGGATGTCAACAAAAGAGAGAACGTTCTGTTGTTGTTGAGTCTAAATTTGATAACTCTTTTCAAAAATGTAGATAAAAATGGCGGACTAGGGTTTGCGCCGACCCCATTTTCGTCTACTTTCCTTTCTTCCCTCCCGTTCAACCTCGCCTCTTTCATCTCAGATCTAATTCGCCTGCTCTTGTTCTACCACTCGACCAACCTCTCCACTTGTGCGACCTTTCCCTAATCCCCATTTTTATCAGATCCTTGTTCCTCACGCAACCACTGATAGCGGAAGCTTCCTTCTTTCCTGGAACGGCGCCTTATCCTACCATTCCCTCTTCTTCTCTTACCTATTAGATGGCCTCGTCCTCAAATCCCTCCATTATTATCTTATCTACTCCGTGCCAGATTTCCAGTATTAATGGTGGCAACAGGACTTGTTGTGTGGCATGTTTCTGGGTTTTGATATTAGTTATTGTTGTTTTGGTGATTGCACTTCTGGGTAGAGCTGTACATGTGCATGGTTAGCTCTGCTTTTAGAGCATGTACCTTCATTGTGTCCTATGATGTTAGTTTAGCCGGAGTGTTTCTCTTTATCCCGTAGCTTCCCGTTTTCCCTCCGTAGTTCTCATCCTCCATGGTGACTGCTTGATGCAGCTTTTGTGAGAATGCTAAGGTGTGGCAGCCGTGCTTTTTATGTGGTTGTGAATGGCTTCATGGAGTTCCTCCGCTCCTTATTTGTTCATCTTGTTTTAGGTTTGGAATTATTACCTGCTACTTGGGCTGCATACTTATGTTTAAAAGCTTTGTGCTCTTTTTTTGGATGAAATCATGGTATCATGCAAGAACATGTCGTGGCTGCTGTGTGATATTTGGTTTGCATAAGGAAGGTGGGCTTGTCCCGAGCATGAAATATGGTTTCTCATGTCAAATTTTTCTGTTTTTAGTGACTGTGTATTTCATAAGTTTGATTATGATAATAATTGTACCATTCAGTTTATTTATAGCCATGTTAAACTATGAAGACAAGGAAAAGAACGAAAATGAATCACACTGACTACTATGAAAAAGTTCAGGTGCTATACTCTAGAATATGTTATCTTTACAAATATGTGGTAACACAAACAAGGCGGCCATGGATTTCCTCACATCAATAAATCATGTGTAAACTAACTCAACCAATACATTAATAAATGGATAAATAAATACACGTATTGGCTTTGTAAGTATTTAGAGTTATTTATGTAATCAAAGTAATCGTAGAATTTAACAACTTCCAGAAAATGTATAATAAAATTGCCCTCTTATATTAAGATGGCTACTAAAAGCACATTGCTGTGCGCTATAGGATATCGGCAGATTTTTTCTTTTTTCTTTTCACTGCGGTCGGCGGACAACCGTCGGTCTCAACAATATTTCGTCGTTCAAAAACCGTCGACCATAATAGCTTGCAGCATAAAATCAGATGTGTTCTTTGTTACCATATCATTTTTTTTTTGAAATTGATTGGTACTTATGTGTCAATAGCATGTCGTGTTATTTTTCAATCAACCAGCATCAAATAACATGGACAACTTACACTTAAAGAATCATGCAGTAGACATAATAAGATTTTTTCTTCCGAACATCGTGAGTGTAACACTTATCTTTGACATTTAGGAAAGATGTAAGTGCAATAGAGCCAGAAGAATCATTAGTGGATTGAAAATACAATAAATCAGAAGGGAAACAAGTCAAACAAAACAAAAGTGAATAAATAAATTACTTATTAAATTTCTGTTTCATATCTAGATCAAAATCTGACGATGTGCTCCATGAATTTCGACCAAATGGATTCAGTAATTTCAAATTAACGCTCCATGAGTTTTGATCGAATTGCACCGTGACTTTTAAAAGGGGATCTTTGGATTGTTTTAAAGATTATTTTTCTTTTAGTTATTGAAGGATAGAAAGCAGCGAAAAAGGTCAGATGAAGAAATTTAAGTGGGAATGGAAAGCCATTTTCAAAAGTAACTCCGTTAAAATTTATTACCCTAAATCAAGAAGCAACCCGAACAATTTTCTGATTCAATGTTTATGAAAACGATTAATGGGTGAGTTTATTCTACGTAAATTTGAAAACGATTTTAATGTTTATGATTTTAATAAACTCATGCATCAAGAATAAATTTGAATTTGAAATTTGAATCAAAACAATGATGGGTAAATTTGAAAACATGTTTATTTGATGATGGGTGAGTTTATTAAATTTGAAAATGTTTATTGCTATAATTTATTACCCTAAATCAAGAATAAATTTAAGAAGAATCTCCATTCTCCAAAAAAGGTACCTCCCGTCTACACAATTTTCTGATACCTTGAATTTAACCTTCCAACTGAACATGAAAACGGAGAAAAATTTTAGAAGCAACCTGAACAAGCGAATAGATAGATCAAAGACGCATGACAATCAAAAGGAATCAAAGCAAGAAACGTCTAAATTCAGGTTTCCCCCTTTTGAACTAATTTCTGATTTTTAAAAAAAAATCAAATTTACAGAACTGATTTGGATCTGGGTGGTTGAATTCAGTCATTTGGTTTGTGGATGAGTCGCAAATTTTGCAATAAGTCAGTAAAAAAAGGTAAGATCTAGCTTAAAAAGCATTAATTTGTTTGTATGTTTTATGCGTGGGAGTGTATTTCTAATGCCAGGTTAAAAAAAATTCCAATTTATTTCTGAAATCAAAACCCACTGATTCATCAATTAGAAATTAATTCAGTACTCATATTTTGATTTGTTGTTGGCTTATATGTTGTGACAAGTTACTATGTATAAGCACAATCATACTATTTCCACAACATGTAAATGTTGTTGGCTTATATGTTGTGTAAATGTAGCTTTGAACTAGAGGTGAAATTTATTTAAAAAATAGTAAAATTTTTGTTAAGGAACAAATAACATGAAAATTAGATGATAAAAAGGTGGTACAAAAATTAATTAATACTGGGCAGTTAAAGATTTATTTGATTTGGTATATGCACCTTGAGTCATATAAAGAGTTAATTATACCGCTCCAATCCTTTAATTTTTAACAAATGTTGTTTTGTTCTTGGTTCAATGTGCCGACAGAGTAATATCAATTTTTTGGCTGTTGTAGGATTAAACTTCAAAGGAAATTAGATTTAATTCATTTGGTTCAATTTTAGATGCATTTCTCTGCCTACTTTTTTAAGACTCCTTGCCACCAGTAAATTTTTTCCCACTGATTTATTCTTGATGCGTGTGTCGGGAGAAAAATGATTATGAAAATATTGTATTATGTTCAGTTTTTTTACTGCCTCTAAATTAACTGGTTTTGTGTTTTACGTATGACCACACTGCATGGCTTGGTTTCTGATTTAATATTTTATTAGCATGTTTTAAATTTATTATGGTCTTTATCAACATCCAGTAATTTTGAACAATCTATTATCTTTATTTGTTTTTAGATACTACATAACTATTCATGGTATAGTTAACTAATAGAAATGGAACTAACAAAAGAATATTGCTATGTTAAAAATAGTTTGTTAAAAATAGTCCGCAGATCAATTTTCACCCCAAGGCGAGATTTTTATTTACTTTATTATTTTCGGTTTGTATACACTGATTTTCATATTTTGATTTTAACATTGTTGGTATCGATATAAGGTTATGTTTGATATCACAATTATTGTGGAAAATCACATCAAAAATCCTTACGAAATTGAGTTTGATTAATAATCTTGAACCTCTGAAAAACGCATTTCAAATTATCAAAGTCATAACTATATTATAAGGATTCGAACTGAATCACAGTTTTCAGGAGATTAGAACTTTTCTTAACAAAGTCATTTTTTGATGATCCTACGTGCATGAATATCATATTTATATTATTATGGCATACATAAATATCATATTTATAGTATTACTATACTACAATGCATAATTTTAATTGTTAACTTTAGTCTTTTAGTAACTAATTGTTTGTGTGGTTCATTCATTAATATCACCTGGAATCACCTATTAGCAAAACAAGCAAAACTAATTTAGTATAAGCATTTTGAACCAAAAATTACATCAGTTGGGTACATTGTAGTGCAATATGACTTTAACATTACCTCAAGTGAATGTCTCTTCCAATGATTTTTGGATTTCTCAACAACAGACACTAAAGTCTAAACTTTGGTCTGGGAGAGACATTTGTCATGTGTAAATTTGCTGCTCTACCATTTGATACATATTCTTATTCGTGTTATCCTATATGTGCCAATTATCCATGGAAGTATTTTTCTATACTATATCAGCGGAGATCAAGGTAGTGCTTGGTTTGTTATTTTTAGTTTTGAGTTTTCGTCCATACAAAAATGCACACGATGAATGTATATTGTCGAAAACGACCAATTTAGATAACGAAGTTAACATACAAAATAGAAAACAACTTTTTATTTTTTATTTTTCGTGTTTTAGGAAATAACACAAGCACGTGAAACAATCCATTTTTCCGTCATCACTCTATCCCCTTCGTCCTTCCATCTGTCTTTCTTTCATCCCTCCGTCGTCTCTCCATTCTTTTCATATTTGACATATATATTGAAAACCGAAAACACAAAATTTGTTTTTAAACCAAACACTACTTAAGTTTCGCGGGTTGATCCAACTATCTTTAATGTGAGACGGTACTCAACCTGTAGAAGAAAAAAAGTATTTTGATTTCGAAGAGCAATGCAACAAATCTGAAAAGGTAGCATCTTAACCATCAACCATTACGTCGTAGCAACAAACTGAACATAACAATAATAAAAAATGCACATGATATGGTTAGTATAAATTTCTTTTTTATGTTTCTTCAATACTAAGTCATCCCCTCTTTCTTTTATTTATTTCACGTAATTCAATTATGATGTATTGCCATAACCTTCATGTTGTCTTTGTCCCAAATTACAGTGCTTCAGTTGCTCAAATGGTCATGTTCCAACTTCTAATTACAATAGCATACCGTCCATAGTTTGGGTATAAAGTAATAATATTTATGATAAGAGTAATATTTTCCATTCATGTTTGGAATCCTCTTTACCTACATGTTTGCTAACATCTAATTAACGTTTCTTTCATTATTACTTCTCCATGCTTTAATTCAACAATGCTAAATGTGGTGGTTTTAAAAAGTGTTGTAATATTTTTTCAATGAATTAACTATATGGATCTCATTTATTCTGTGAATGTATTCCCTTAATTTTAATTCTTTGTACATTTTTATATTGATTTCTATAACAGAACTTTTGGGACAAATAGTTTGTTATGGTAATAAAATAATGTAGCAGCATGTAATTTATGACCCTTTAAAACTAAAACATGCATCATAATGAAGTTATGGAAATAATGTGTCATTGTTTGATAATTTTGTTTACGGTTTTACTTTTTGTTCAGATCTGCATTCACATATATTGTTTAACTCAATGTTTGAAGCGGTGATCCAACTGATTGTAAGAAACATGACGTGTTGCTAGAAATCCTGCAAGAAGACAAGTAATGGAATTGTGAGTAGATCAGATGGATATGCATTGTGCAGTAGTGGTGGAAGAAAACAAGGCATGATGGAACTATTGAGTACACGATTAAAGCGCGTATATAAGAATGTTTATATATGTACTTGCTTTGTTCCATTAGCTGTTAAGTTTACTTTGTTCTATATTCAAATGTCTGCCTATATATGTACATATTCTAATGTTTTTTTTATATACTTCTGTTATTTGAATATTTGCTGACGTTTGTCTTTGTGTTAACGTTATTTCCTTGCTCAGTTCAACAATTTAGCAAGTAATTTATTTTATATTTTAACCATTTCGAAGAATACTGTGTTTAATTTCATTTTCTCTACACGCTCTATTTGATTACAGTTGATTGATAAAATATTTTGTCAATACTAGCCGTTTCAGCAAGTAATTTATTCGCTTGAGTAATAAGTAACATGTATTCATTTCAAGCATCATAGCAGGGCTTAAATGAATTATCAATTTTGTTAGCAACGTAGTAACCTGAATTCAAACTCACTCACCAAATTCAACCATCATTAATATAAGTGAAGGAAAACTAAGAGTACAAGTTCGTAAGAAACAAATATTTTGTATGCGTAGATATGATTTAAATTTAACACATAACATTTATAACAAGAATTTCTATGCTGAATTATATTCCTTTATATTTTTATGAACACATAGGATTTGATAGCGATTCCTTGTTTTTATAAACTAAAATACTAAAATAGTTTACATCAACCAAACTTAATGACAAGTCATTAAAGAATAAATAATCACACCCGTGCTATCGGCACATCGGCACGGGCTTTATGCTAGTCTATGCAATAAAATTACCTAGATTATAATGGAGTGGACAAAGAAAGACAAAGAATGGATATGATTTCACCTTGAGATTGAGAAAGACATCATATGGGTCTGTGTTTGCCAGGTATGATAAAAGTTTACAACGTTAATTTGATGTTCACGGCGTCAAATTTTCGAGTGCGATTTTGTTCACACTTTATTTGAAGTGTGAACAAAACACTCGGCTGGTATTGGTGGAATTCAGGAGGGTCCCATGGGACCCCTCTGAATTCCACCAATACCAATCCAGTGCAACAAAATTGTTCTCCAAATTTTCTGTACCATCCCCTAAAATCATGCTCCACGATCGAAGTATAATACATATAAAGGCAGTTGCTCCACCAATCCATCTTCCAGTCAAATGATATTCCCGCTATTCAACGTTGAAACTCAAATTGCTCTGACTACAAGTAGCCTTTCAACGTATTTAATTTTCTCTTCATTCTACCATGGTGGACATTCAAAGATAAGTATTTATATTTTATCGATTTACTGTCATATAGATGTTTAATTTCATCTTTGCATCAATATTGTTTTATTTTATTTTATATTCATGTTGTTATCTGTGTTTTTTGCAAGTAGATTCATTTTGGTATTCATGTTCTTGATTTATTCATTTTTCTATCATATTTAGAAAAAAAATCATGCACATAAGGTGTTTGTGTAAATGGAAATGCAAGTAGTAGTTCATTTTGGTATTTAGTGTTTTGTTGTAAGATGATACCATTTCATCATGCATTCTTTATTTTAGGGAAGAGAAAGCTAAAGTAGTAGAAACCAAGAGGCCAACTAAAAATAACAACTAAGGTAGTTACTGTAGAAATAAACGAAGCAGCCCTTTAGTTGGATATAAATGAAGTGTATGTATGTAAAGGAGACTTTTCAACTAACAATTGCTAACAAACCAATGTTGTTCAATTTTTTGTTTCACTTTTTTTATTACCAAATCTATATTTTAGTTTTTCATATACAAAGCTTATAGTTTGAAGATAAATTAAACCTTTGAAGTTGTTATTATTTTTATTCTATCTTTATATATTGATTATTCATTTGGTTATTAATAATATGTTTACAAATAAATCAATGATAACAAACTGATGCATCTACATTGCCTGTTGCACAAGGCATACATAATTTTTCCAATAAAAAAGAACAATGTCAATTATCTAAAGTGATTCTTTTTTTTGTGTTTTAGCTTCCACACAGTTTTTCTTCTAATAAAAAGACATCGTGCTAATTATGTTTGTTACACTAATATTGACTCAATTATTGTCTTTGCTTGATTCACATAGAACACATGTGTATGATTTCATCATATAATAATGACTACACATGATCTTTCACTCATATTTAAATCAGTTTCCTTGTAGCTATTTTGATAGTTTTGAAAACTCATTCTTGCTAAACGTAATATATACCTATATCATTGCCTACTCAAATGTACTTAAAATGTGTTATAGTATGCATGCATTCATCATTGTACCTTTTATTTTTCAAGAGCTGATTTCATTTCTAAGTGCTAACAATGTTTTGTGTAGAGTTAGTTTTAAACTTTCATGGACTAGAGATTGAACAACAATACTTATCTTTTCGTGTAATAGTACCTTAATTGGTACTTGACGAGAGGATAACAAGAGATCTTTAAGTATGCATTATGCAGTACTTATGGGTTTTTAGTTTTCAGTGAAATAGTGAATGGCATGAAATTCAATATATATCGTGCCTTAGTTTTATTCTTATTCAAATATAGCAAGGGATATGGTTGCAAATCATATTATGTTAGAACATTTTTTTTCCTATTCCCACACTTAAGTTTGCTTATACCATTCCTCACTAAGATCCTTCCGTTAATATAACAAACTTTAAATTATTATTATATATCCATATCGTTTCTAAATGGATGTTAATTTGTATCCGTGCCGTCGGTACGGGCTTCATACTAGTATACACATAAATAACGTGGAATGCTTAGAAGGGAAGCAATAAATGTAAGGCTAAAATCAGACATATGATGTTGCTAAGTAGGCCTATGAATACTAAAATAAGATGACAAAATTTCTCTTATGTGATTTACCCATAGTAAGTTCATTATGTTTTACTTCTTCAGTCGCTTTCAGCCAGTAAACCCTACCAATCTAAATTTAAGTACAATATCAACTTTTTTTTTGAATTGATGGATCATAATGATAACACACATCTAATGAAATCAAAGAGGGACAACCTGAATTTTATCTTGTTGTGAATTTTTTTTTTCAAATTTAAAAGTGTGCAGTTCATAGAAGTTCGGTTGAGTGATTGATTGGAAGATCTCACAGTTGCAGTGCATGATTTATAGACCAACCAAGCGAGGGAGATGCATAATTCGCTTGGGTACCACGCACTGCAACTGCATGGTAGATAGCAAATCCACATGCATGGCCTACGTGATTGACTTTTTTACTGGAATAACTTTTTATTAATCTGAAGGGTATAAAGGAAAAGAGTTATCAATAATATGGGTATACTAAGCAACAATATGCGTATAATGATTTTTTCAATTTTTTCAAGGGCTACTCAGCAACTTTTCAAGTTCAAATAAAATTAGCCCAAATATAAACAAGGGGATGTGTATTTGAGTACATGGAATGATGGAGATGATAGTGTGGATTAAGGAGAAAGATGATAATTCAGTTTCAAATAGCATATTATAAATTTGTGTCTGCTTTCAGGATATTAAATATTTTTTCACCTTTCGTACACATATGTGATTAGATTTTCAAAATCTTATAAAACTCATTAACAGCCGTAACCTTACAACTTAGGCACTATAATTTAAATACAAATAAACACACACTTGATGTGGCTTTGGCATGTGTAATACACATGCATCACATACTATCTATATAAAAGTCGGATCTTACTTATTTTCTTCGTCGTATTTTTTATTTTAAATACTCAGCTCTCTTTGATTTATTATACTCTCAAAAAGTCACTAATTCATCGATTTGGTAGAGGAAAGATGAGAAGATGCTAATTTGAGGGTTGATGCATACCTTTAAAAATTGGCATGACAGTTTAATTCTAAGTTCTGGAACCGAAAGTTCAAAATAGGCGATCTTGTTCTGAACGGGTCTTTCGAAATTCAAAAGAAATTAGACCAAATTAGATAGGTGGGATATGACACTTTCAAGCTATCTACTGTGTACAGGGTTCCTATCCCATGGGTATGGAACAATGAGCATCTTCTCGCTGTCTCACTTGATTTATCGTTCTAGGCATTTGTTTCGGATTGATTTTGGAGTTAAATTCTAGGTAATAAGACGGCATCCGCCACGGGATCTTCAAATAAAGTTAGCCTTTTGAATCAATAGAAAAGTACTCATTAAGTTATATTGTGCATTATAGGATCATTAATGTGTACATCTTGCATCATAGAGTAGACTAGAAGTTAAACGGTGCACAAAGATATGTGTTAACAAACTTCTTCGAATTGAGATGGATTGACTAGAGGATAATCAAACTAGGGGTAGATTAGATAATTCACCCCTACATTTGTATTCCTGATTGATGCCCAAATATCGGTGTCAACAAAAGTAGATGACCAAATATATGTATTAAGAGGAATTAACACTCAAAGTAGGTGCCCATGGAAAACGCGCCTTTTTCGACCCTCTTATTTAACGCCCGAAACAACATTAAAATCTCGAAGATCAAAAAGGGCAAGTCGTTAAGATATAATAACAAGAATCAAAACTTAATCTGACTATAAACTTTTCGAACTCGCAGCGGAGGGAAACAACATATAATTTAAAACATCTCGTATTCAATATAGAGCCAAACACCTAGTTAGATCTGTACAATAAATCCTAATTCCATGAATATACTGGTCATATGTTATATTTACAATTTATACAATATTCACAATACAAAATCTTCATCACCATGCCCTTTACGTCACTGAGCTCCATCAACCTAGTGATATACTTAAAAAGGAGAATAGGAGAGTCAGACATACGTCTGTGTGAGCGAAATAAGTCTATCTCATATATACTACAAAAAGACCGATAAAATATCATTAGTATCTCCTACCAATATATACCTACCTTAACCTGCGTACTTGCACCCAAGGGGTAATGTCAACACTATACCTAGGTTGACTGCTCGATTAAAGTCATACCACATCTCATCATACACTATACACAATATATAATCAACTAATAGAGTCTACCAAATCCACATTACTATGGGAACACCAGTGTGACAACCGCCTTACACCACCGGCACTATATATATATATATATATATATAAGATAGTGCGCTGCTGATGTAGAACGATCATCAAGGATTTAAAAGGAAATAAACATCAAAGAACCTGTCGTATATCTCACATCACGAAACAAAATATAATATACATCACATATATAAAACAAGAGAGACAGTAATAACTAGGTGATCCAAATATTAGAGTACAGATTCACAGAGTTATACAGCGAGTAATAGAGTTTATACAATGGAAATAAACTCAAATAACCGTCTCATAATAATAAGCAAGCACTACCAAAGCTCTACAGTGTTGAACAGAGTATTGAGCATAAAAATCCATATAAAATACGAAATAACTCCTTCTGGCTCGTCCTTTGCACAACTACCGTGTTGCACTCAGACCTGTTATCTTGTCCACTCATTTAAGAGTACCCGAGATAATAAGAAGCAAGACATAAAACCTCGAGCCAGACAACAGTCTGGTGTAAGCGGTAAATGAATCTCAAAATCCTATACAAGCCGATGTGGTAAGGAACAAGGGTATACGAACCATACCCGACCTGTCCTTACAACCAAAGAGTTAGCACATAACGTACATAATATGCTACTCTACAAATATAGTAAAGGTACACTGCAAACCAAGTGTGATGACGAGTGTCCAGGTATCCCCATATCCAATATCTATCTACCATGATGTCCCTAGAGTGATAGACTATGGAAGAACAATCAAGACAACCATAACATCCATCAAACAATCCTCACTATCACTTAATGTGTTATATATATATGATAACTCGTATGACCTTTCAATTGCCTGGGACTAATAGAAATCCCAGTTTTCAGTGTAATCTCTTTAGCCCGAAGCTGATACTAGACCCATTCAACCGGTCTAGGGTACGTGGATCCATTCAACAGATTCGGGGTAGCCTTTCAAGGTTCCCATGAGCGTCCTCACAGTACCTCTGCTTTGAGTACATCAGAAAACACTCCGAGTATCAACGATCCCTTAGCACGCATATCCGAACCCTTTCCTTGCTCCATCCAATTTTCATTATCCTCGAGGAATCATTCCACATTCCTCCATTCCACGATAGAACCGTTCAACCGTTCTATCCAGGGTCATCTTTCTTAGAACCCGCCCTTTTCGTGGATAATCACAACTCCATTCAACATCAAGCTGCCATCATCAGAACCTAACTCCTTTCACTGTTGAGTTGTCACCAAAGTCCCAAAACATCATTTTTAACTACATAAACATGCATAGTAGAGTGAGAGGTCAAGAACCACTCACCAAATACCAAAAATACCCATTTTCTCCTTAGTTCTTAAGTAAATAGCAACGAAGATGAACCCAAATCAGCAAAATTAATAATCTAAAGCTTTCCTATGCTAATCACCCCTCTAATAAATGATTTGGCTAAGATTAGCAAGGAAAATGTGTGATTTTTGATGAGTTTAGGGTTAATGGCGGTTTATAGCTATTTCGGGGAAAATGGAAAAGACTTAGATCAGTTCCTACCGCCTTCCCTTAGCACATTTTTCGAGATGGGTTAATAGGTCTAAGCACGGGCTTAGTTAATTAAGCATTATAACTGATCGGCAGCAGTCAAAAGTTAAAACAACTATAACTTTCAAACGATAAGTCTGTTTTTCTATTATGACCACTCTACGGAATGAGAAATCATCATCTTGAAGTAATGAAATTGGTTTGATACCGTAATTCAATTCCTATTTAAAGCTATAGTCCAAACAAGATTTTCAGGGTCAAAATGGTCATGCAATAACTCGATAAAAATCACAAAACTGGAAAATGTCCTTAAGAGCCACTTTCCAAAATTTTTGAATCAACCTCATATGAATGAAATAAAAATATTTTACGATCCTTCAATACGTAAAACACGGGGCTTACACTCTCCTCCGTTTAGAAATTTCGCCCCTGAAATTCCCAAATAAATCAAATATGATTGCCCCGCATGCCTTTTAATCATATGCAACCATCATACATATTAAACCAGCAACCATGCAATCAATAATGTAGGTAAGTTTATCCTAGCACGCGAGATACTAAACTATCCTATATGATATCAAAAGTGAAAGTAAATGCGATAAATAGTAGGCCTTTCCATACAAAGAGCTCCGGATGAGTGGCCCTCATGCTCTCCTTGGTTTCCTATGCAATCGCCTTTACTTTTGCCCCATTGAACCTTCACTAACTCCACCGTCTTCCTCCTAAGCTGTTTCGTATCACGTCTGACAATGCGAATCAATCTACGAGGTCTCGAAGCTTCTGTTTCAATCTTGATATCATCTGTTGATCTGATGTAATCGTCATGCCTGAGTCGTGCACAAATTTCTGCAAGTGAGTAACGTGGAAGACATTTTGCACACCCATCATCTTCTGAGGTAAGTCGAACCTATATGCTAGGTTCCCAATCCTCTCTATTACCTTAAAAGGACCTATGAATCTCGATGCCAACTTCCCCTTACTACTGAATCAAATGACATTCTTCAAAAGAAAAATCTTCACAAACACCATATCACCGACGGAGAATTCCAAATCTCTACGTCTCCTATCGACGTAGCTCTTTTGCCTATCCCGAGCAGCTTTCATTCACTGTCAAATGATCTCTATTTTCTTCGAGGTTTCTCTGATCATATCTGGCCTAAGTATCAGTTTCTCGCTCGCTTCCCACCAACACGAAGGGACGTTACATAGTCGGCCATATAATGCGTTATATGGTGCCATACTGATACTAGACCGATCGCTATTGTTGTATGTGAACTCCACCAAATGTAGATGATCATCTCATAAGCCTTCAAAATCAAGTATGCAAGCCCGTAGGAGATCCTCCAATTTACGATTCACTCTCTCGGTCTTCCCATCCATTTGTGGGTGATAAGCTGTACTGAGATGCAGCTCGGTAACCAACGCCTCTTGTAAGCTCTTCTAGAACCCACTAATGAACAACGAGTCTCGGTTGCTCATAATGCTCTTCGGCACACCATGAAATTGTACGATCCATTTCATATACAACTTGGCTAGTTTGGCTGCTGTTCTACTTGACATCGATCGACTACGACCCAGATGTCGTCGTACCCTGCTCGAGTCCTCGGCAGTCCATCAATTAAGTACATCGAGACTTGCTCCCACTTCCATCCGGGAATTTCAAGCGGCTGCAAAAACCCACTTGGCTTCTTTTGCTCAACCTTCACTAGTTGGCAGTTCATGAATTTTGATATAATTCATCCCTTCCTAATAATAGGTCTGGTTCATATCACAATATATCTTATTACCGTCGGGATGTATGGTCAATCTAGAGTGGTGGCACTCTCGTAGCACCTCATTCCGCAATCCATCAACATCGACAAATACTCTCCCATCCTTACGGAGCCAACCTTCTCGATCGAGTCCATATTGCTTTATATCTTTAGACTCTATTCCTTCTATTTTTGCCATGATCTCTGCTAGTCTAGCATCTCGCCTCTAATTAGTGCCGATCTGCTCAATCAGAGTAGGCCTGATAGTCAAACTCACTAACACCTCTGGTTCTAACTCGCAATGGGATCTAAAGTCATAGCCAACAATATACTCCAACTGTTTCCACTCCATAAACATCGCTCCCAAATTGGCATGTCTTCTACTCAATGCATCAGCGTTCCATTTCCTTTACCAGGTGTATAGAAACGCGGAAACCATAAGAGGCCAAGAATTCTAACCATCGCTGCAGGCAAATGTTGAGATCCTTTTGGGAGAAAATGCACCTTAAGGATTTATGATCCCTGAACAGCTCGAACCTTTCTCCTAATAGTTAGTGCCTCCAAATCTTCAAAGCAAACACTATAGCCACCAACTCCAAATTGTGAGTTGGATACTTCCTCTCATGTGGTTTCAGCCGTCGACTAGCGTAGGCAATAACTTTTTCCTTCTACATAAACACCGCACCTAATCCAGTACCACAGTCGTCTATGTATACTGTCAGCTCCTCATTCCTACTCGGAACGGTTAATACTGGTGCACTCGTCAACCTCTCTTTCAGACTTATAAACACATGTTCACACTTCGCGTCTCAAACAAAAGTCTGGTTCTTGTTCGTCAAATTGGTCAGTGGTGCTTCTATATTCAATAAGTCCTTAATAAAACATCTATAATATCCCACCAATTCTAGGAGAACTCCTCACATCAGTAGCATTCTTGGGTTGGTTCCAATCCTGAATCACTGGCACCTTAGCAGGATCTACTACGTTGCCCTGCTTTGAAATGACATGACCCAAGAATCTCACTTCACTCTTTCAGGATATTTCGAAAACTTCGTTTTCAACTTGTGCTTTCTCAACACTTCAAGCACAATCCTCAAGCGCGTCTTGCGTTCTTCCTCCATCCTAGAATAGATCAAAATACCATCCACAAACACAAGCATAAACTTGTTTAGGTAATCCCTAATGACACGGTTCATCAGATCAACAAAGTATGCCAAAGCATTGGTTAGCCCAAATGACATAACTAACCACTCATAGAAACCAAATGACGTACGAAACGGAGTGACTGGCATACTCTCATTCGCTGCTCTCAACCGGTGAAATCCCATCGTAAGATCCAATTGAGAGAACACATTCGCACCATGGAGCTAATTGAACAAGGCATTAATACATGAGAGTGGATACTTGTTCTTCTTCATCACTTTATTCAGCTTACGGTAATCTACACACAACCTTAGAGAGCCATCCGTCTTAGTGGCCAACGCTACGGGTGCATCTCACTAAGATATACTCCTACGAATGAACTCCTTCTTCAACATGTCATTTACTTGCACCTCCAACTCCTTTTGCTCTTTGGACGCCATACGCCTCAAAGGCATAACTATCGGCCTAACATCCTTCACTAAATCTATCCGAAACTCAATCTCTCTATGTGGCGGTGTTGTCTAACTTTATGACCAAGCAATACTCAGACAAATTGGACGAGTCGAACTTGGAGTTATCAAGATAGAAAGTTTGGAGAGATAACCTCAGAACCCATAAACCACACACAAACAGAGTCAGAAGGCCAAAGAAAAGCCAACCCAAAGCAAAAGGACCGAGAACCCACATAAGTGGCGGGTTAGTACTGACCCCACTCTATGGGTCGGTACTGATCCCTGTTTTCATGTCTATGTTCACTCATCTTCTTCCTACATGTCTTACATGATGATAATAGTCTACTCCAAGTGTTGCTCTGTTAATCCAATGCAATTCTCCGTCGATCTTTACGAACTCTTGAATCAACAGCTCTGTTCTTCCATGACTCCATCATTTGGACTTAGAAACAAGCTAATATTGGTGCAAACAACTATGGAATCACGAAGCTAACCACAAGCAAAGCCGAAATGAAGAATTCAAGATGATCAGATTGGCCATCTTAGGGGTCGGTACTGACCCCTACCCTTGGAGTTGTATCGACCCATACGAGTTGATGAGGTGGTGACCTATTTTCATGGAGAATTAGTAAAGCGTGAAAAATGGTTTGGAGATACTTTGTTTGAGATTTTAGGCTCCCTACCTCTGTAAATAGAAAGGTAAGGCTCACATTTCAAGATCTTTTTGCTCTTGCTCTCTTTATTCTATTTTCCTGTAGTCAAGCATCAGAGTTGTACCAACCCATAAGAACTTCTACCTCCAAGTCGGAATATAAGCAATAAAATTATAAAGTAGACGTAGGCCTTGATTTGCCGAACCATTATAATTGTTGTGTTCTTTCTTTCTCGTTTTCATCTAATTTTCTTTACTTTTTATTCTCTACTTTAACTTCTACGTGTTTGTGCCATTTTTGGTTCAAACATTTTAGTGCTTTTACTGAAAACTGATATTCTCAGGCTACTTGGATCCATCATCTACTATTGGATTTCTTAATTCCAAGAGACAGATTCAATTCTCCTACCTTATTTTTTACTATTAAAATTTTCAATAATCTAAGAGAAGCTATTTGCAATGAGCCCATCAAGAAGAGATCGTTCTACCAATTCCAGAGCTACCACTGAAGCTGAGAATCAGAATCCTCAACATGGAGATGAAGCTGTCCAACCAACTCAACTTGAGATCCAAACTCCAACTGAAGTCGTGACCAGAGTGGAGATGCACAGGTTGATGACGCAGATGGAGGATAAATTCCAAGCTAGTCGGAATGAGATGAATCAAACGATGCAACAGAGTTTGAGATTGCTGAATAAACTAACTCAAAATTGCCGTAGGAGGAGTAGAAGAGATTCCAGTTCAGAGTCAGAAAGTTTCTCATCATCCGAGCGGAGACGGAGGGACATGAAGCAGAATAGGACTCAAAACGCCGTAGGAACATCTTACCAAGGAAGAGGATGAGCTCCAAGCACAAATTTAGGGATCGGTACCAACCCAAGGGCATGGGTCGGTACCTATCCATCCAATGGTGGGCTCATAGCTCGCCATCTAGAAAGCGGTGTGGACATGACTTCTGAAGGCGCTACTAATGATCAGAATATGGAGAATCGTGATGTTGCTGATGATATAAATCACGAGAATCAAGCAGCGGGACTGCTGGACGAATGAGTCTCCCGAAGTTTGGAGAGCCTAGCTATCGAGAACCTCCCTGAGAGCGTTCGCTGGGTCGAACACTTGGGGTAGAACCCGATTACCGACGTTCAGTCGAACCTGTGGATCCGGAGTACCTGAAAGATATGGTTAAGAGATTTGTAAGTGAAAATCGCTTTCGAAATGATGAGTGAGGTACCTCTCTTAGTCAGAATCCATTTACTGAAAACATCCTACACGAGAGTTATCCCCCAAGGTTTGCAATGTCAACTATGCTGTTATACGAAGGAATGACAGATCCTAGACAACATTTGATGAGATATGAGTGGCATATGGATTCCGCTAGAGCTTCCGATGCCGTGAAATGCCATTGTTTTCCAATTTTCCTAGAAGAAGTAGCTACGATGTAGTTCACTCGACTTCCGCCGAGGTCCATAACGTCTTTCACTGAGTTGTCAAAGAATTTTATAGAACAATTCTGTTTGCATACTTCACGTCCAAAACATGTCATGTCTTTGTCAAACCTCTTCCAAGCTGATGGAGAGTCGCTGAAGGATTTCTTGAATCGGTTCCATACAGCCGTGACAAAAGTTATAGATCCCAAGGGTGACATAATGCCGATGGCGTTAATCAGGGGGATTCCTCTTCATATGGATTTCGAGGAATGGTTGGAAAGGAAACCCCACTGACAATGGATGCTTTTTATAGAAAGGACAACGAGTACTTGCGCTGGGAAGAAGCACGCAAATGTCCACGGATAGCTGAGGCTGGGAGTTCAGCTAGAGTAGTGCAAAGCAATGTTGTTGTAATGCAATCTGAAGGAAGTTCTGGGAATGTAACATCCCCCTACTTGGAGGCCCAAAACTAACGGCTACGGATGCTACAGTCATCCATAGTTATTAATCTTCGGCGACCAAATACGGCGGTGCTAGATACATTGATACACAGATCACAAGAATATGGAAAAAAATTTAACAATTTAAAACAGGTTTCCACATTCAAATTAAAACATTTCATGCTCATTACATAATCCCAAAACGTTATCCACATTCAGCAAAATATAATTATTACATATACGCCAAGAGCGACATATGAAGATGCCCTCTTGGTTGACCAGAGTATATAGTAAGGCTAATAAATCTGCCTTTACATCCAAATACACAGCGGGAAAGAAAACTCTAAATAACTATCTGCCTCCTGCAAGCCTCCGGAAGCTTTATTCGTCTAAGAAAAATCTAAAAACCCTAAACCTCAAACTACTCAAAGTCAATTGAGTATCCGAGAGTTTAAGGGGAAAACAAAAACTTTGAGTCAGACATAAAGCTTGGTATGAATAATAGTCTATCATCTCAAACCAAATGGATATATAGTGAGACCACGCTGCTTAGCGGAACGGGTTTTCCCCTCACTAGTATCCTAAAATCTTTATAAAACCATATGCTGTGCTCCCGCATCCACAATGGTTAAAAACAAAATATTATGATGATATGCAAAACAAGAAAATCAAATCTGGATTACTCTTCCCCATTCATTCAGACTATCTGTCTTAATTATAGTTTCTAGGATTACTATTAACCTAATAGTTTTCATGGGCTAACTAATAACCAGTTAAACATTTAAGAACTCCCTGTCCAATTACATAGTTTTCATGGGCTTACTATGAACCTATCTATCTGACACCTTCATTTACACATAGTTTTCATGTGCTAACTATGAACCTGTCTATCTGACATCTTCATTTTCACACAGTTTTCATGGGAAAACTATTAACCTATTGGCCCTGTCAATATCATGTAGTTTTCATTGGCTTACTAGAAACCTATTGGCCCTGCCAATATCATTCCTTAATATTTTACTCATTCAGGAGTTTATGCAATTTATATTCACTACTGGGTTAACCTAACTGGTTCTCCTACTCTTTTTCTCAAATTACAGTTATGGGTTCTTTATAAAGTGAATATGTTTATATTAGAAGAAGCAATATAACAACATAGCAATACCACTCCTGTGGGTTTAATTTATCAAAGATATATTTTTCTTTAACCATTATAAAAACTCCTTTAATATAGCCATGGTTTTTCCTTTAAAAATATAGAGTTTTGGTCATAAAACATTTCGATAACTTCAAAACCTAGCTTTCGACTTCATAGGGTAACTTCCTTCGAAAGCTCTTAAAAACATTAGGCTTTTGCCTTATAATACTTTAAAATTCAACCTTTCGAAAATATAAAACTTGATCAAAAGAAAACAATTTCACAACCCCTTCGAAAGTATCTCCTTCGAAGGCAAAGAAAACCAAGCAAACATATTTGAAAGCAAAGAAAACAACCTCCTTTGGAAATATAAAACTTTGTTTTAGCCATAACTTTTTATAGGTGTAGAATTAAGGTCTCTAATCTATTACATCATTTTAAATGATGGTTTGCCTTTCCGTAGAGTGGTCACAATGGAAAAATGGGCTTATGGTTAAAAAGTTGCCTATTTGAAGTTTTTAAAGCAAAGCTGGAGAAAACTGCTACAAAAGAGCTTCCGCAGCGTTTACAACTGCTACCGAAAGGTTGCTTTCGGCAAGGTCGCAGAGTTGCTTTCGGCAAGGTCGATGGGTTGCTTTTGGTAAGGCCGAAGGGTTCACTAAAAACGATGTAGAAAGGTGTAGAAATGCTGCAGAAAGTTTTTAAGGTGGAAGGTTCAATGACAGTCGTAAATATCTTGAAAACTGCTACACATAATCTTTGTAGAATTCCTATTGGTTAATAACATACTTTATCAATTCTTTATCAAATTTCTATTGGTTAAAGTCATATCTTTGCAGAAAATCTGCTACAGATCAGAATTATTATTATAGAAATTTATTTTCAAAATAATTAATTATATTAATATTTTAATATAATTATTACGCCTTTTTAGCTTAGAAAATTTATAATAAACCGAAATCACTTGGAAAAAATCTCAAAAATTCACCAAAAATCTAAAATAACATTTTCTTCACCATATAAAAATTTTGGACAGAATTCATTATTTTATTATTTTTAATAATTAAAATCCGAAATAAATGCCTTTTTCACCTTAGGAAATTCATAAAATATTCCTTTTAATTCCGAAAATTATGAAATTAAAATCCCATCTCCAATATTACGTTTTACATAACCTATCCAAAAATCAAGTCGTTTGGAAGTCGTTTGCTAAGGTTTTTACTCTAAAACCCATCATTTAATTCCATAAAAATCTCAATAAATCACCATAAATCATTATTCTATCAAAACAATGATTATCAGATCCAAACATGATCAACATAGCAAAATAAATTCAGTTACTATCTATAACCCAATAAAACAAGTAAAAAATGAGATGATTTACACAATTATTCACCTTAATTTAGTTGTTGGAGTTTGAGATTTGCTTTAGCTTTAATCTTCTAACTTTCTCTCTTGGACCTTCCAAGTTTGCTGATCTCCTAAGGTGTTTTAATGGCTGGATATATCTTTTTATTTATTTATTTATTTTGATTTATGAAATGGTAGGGGAGAATAAGGGAGGTTTTAAGGGTATATGGGTGTGGCTATTTCCATATTGCTCTCCTCTTATTTTCCTAACTTATAAATTATAACCCACACTTATACATTCATTGGTTTAGCCGTGGGCAAGTTAGTTGACAATTAAGTCTCAACTCCTTAATTAACCACATTATTCTATTTAATTTTATCTAATTAAATATTCTGAATAATGTTAAACAAAAATTAGGGGTATTACAGGCTTCCCCCTTAAAGAATTTCGTCCTCGAAATTCAGTAAGGACTATAAACAAGCATAACAACCATGCAAACAAAAGCTAGTATGTTCCACCAGCTAATAAGTCTATATTAAAACAAATATAGAACATACATTTGAGGCGGCAGCGGCTGCATTTTGGACGCGGGGTGGTGGCGCCTGGCCACACGTGGGTGATCGCGTGCGAGGGGACGAGATGTGAAGCGGAGGATGGTCGCGATTGGGGCTGGCGGCGGCGAACCAGGTGACATGGATGTAGCTTCGTGTTTCTCACGATGGTTGGCCTGTAGGGTTTCGAACGGGAGTTTGGAAGGAGATTAGGTGGTGGCGTGTAAGCTCGGTTTTATTTAACTATTTATTTTTAATATAATCGTTTAATGTTCTAATCTCAATATCTTTTGCATACGAGGTCCGATTCACGCGCGGTTTGTTCCGTTGGGATTGTATCAAAATTCCAGACATTTTAACTCTAGTTTGGACAAATTCTGAGACTGTTCAAATTTTGGGCTATTTTGGAGGTTAAAATCGACTGAAAACAAAAGGTGAGTGTTTAAACCCACTCACGAAATACTAAAATTTTATTGCAAGTTAAACCAGGTAATTGATTGTTGGTTTGGAAATCGATATTTAATTTGAATACCTAAACTCTAATATGTGATAACTAATAATTATTGTGACATGTTATTGAATTGGTTGATTTGAATGTTGATTGTATGTTGTGATGGATGCTATTGTGATTGAATGTGTATTCGTTCATTTATTTTGATATATCCTTGTTATCGCCCTATAGTTTATTGTAATCATATAAATTTTCATACTGATTATTTGAACACTGAATAAAGATATAAAACCCATGAATTTCATATATTTACATGAGAAAAATTTAGTATGTTTAGGTTTACTATTTGAACCATAAAAATGATTTTTGAGAAATAAACCGTCGTTACTTTATATAAAGTTTTCAAAATTAAATTTTGAAACATTGGGAATTTTCCTTATAAAATTGGATGTTGAAACTTTGGAACATTTTTTATAAATCAAATCTCTTGAACTATGAAATTTAATTGGGAATTTTTCTATAAATTTGTAAGTTACTAGAATGGATCTACTGTGAAATCTATTGTATTTGGAATATGGAAACAATAACTTTTTCGGAAAATTTGAACCTTCAAAAATGTAATTATCTGCATTCCTTATTTTATCTAATTTTGATTTAATTTGCATAAGAATTTTAGTTCTGACTCGAGTGTATTATTTTCCTTTACGCTCGGGTCAGCCCGAGTATTTCAGTGTTTCGAAGATATTATTTCTTGAAGATGAAGATGGAGTTTGAAGACCGTGTTTATTAATATTTTTCCGCTGCATTATTTATATGTTTATTTATTGTACTCTGATTGATGTCGTAAAAAGTGTAATCAAATGTATATTGTAAACAGCTTCATGAACTGTTTTATTTGATTATTATATTTTTGTCGTCCCGCTGCGAGATTCTGTGTGTTGCTTTTCTTCTTTTCTCTTATTTTCTTATTTACCCCATTAACAATCCTCCCTTTTGAATGGTTTAAATTAGACATGTGTGGTTTATTGTCGATTTAAACCGTCCTAAAAGGTGGGCCGTTACGGAAAAAATAAGCACTTAAATGAATCGCTGGATGCAAACTCGGCAATGCTCGAAGCAAGCTTCAGGGTAGCGCTCAAAGGAGCTCACACTGAAAGCTAGAGCACGTAAAAGAGGAGTGCTTTAAGCTACTTCAAGCCATGCTCGAACATACCCTGGAGCTAGCTCTGGGGTAGCACTCAAATAGGTAAAGTACTTGAAGGAATAGCACTCAAAGTAGAGAGCTTCGGCTCACACTCTTGGAAACTCAGGAGTTAAGTCTGGTTGAAGGAAGGAGGGGCTTGAAGCAAGTGCGAAAGCAGTCAAAAAAAGAGATGGTCAAAGGGACTTGGGTCACCCTCAAAGCTTGTTATAGGTAATGCTCAAAGCTAATTCAGGGTAGGGCTCGATGCTAAATTTGGATCACTTAAATGAAATAATTCTCAGGAAGATTCTTACTGGAATTTTAAGCAGTAAATCAAGCACTAATTACTCTTTTTCTTAGCCATAAATATTGGATTGATGAGATGAAATTGGATAACTCTTCTTCACTCTTGGTTATGCTAAAGCTCTGACATTATTTTAGCAAACTAGAATGCATAAATAATCCATGTAATTTGTATATATAAATGAGATAAATAAAAGAAAAAAGTGGAAGTGTGTCAAAATTATGCCGAACCAAAATAAAAACCTAGTGTTCTTTACTTACATTACTTTTATATACCCTTTCTATGTTTGATTTATTTAGTTTTTTTGTTTCTTTGCTATTGATTTTTTTTCTTTCATCTGATTAAGTTTTAGTCCCTTCTTGATTATATAGAATTTCTTTGATCAAATTCCTTGTCTAACTGGTAAAATAACAACGAGATTTGTGGGCAAGAAACACCACAAACAATAGCGTCAACCGTGGTAGTTGTATTGTTTCTTCTTTCTTAACAATTGGTATTTTAGAGAACCTTTCGTTGACGTAGATCTTATGGTCTTCATACTTGTACCAGAGGCAAGAAATTTTTGTTGGTGGCGGTGAAGTGGAGGACACTTCTTCTAGTGATAAAAGATGTTAACATGGCTTTTTGCTACATTAGCCCAACAATGCTCGAAACCAAAAGGTACGAGGTCGAAGGTCAGTTAAAGCGGTAAATCAAGTAAAAATCGAAAGTATTAAAAGGCACTAGAGTTTTATAGTGGTTTGAGAGATACCTAATATCCACTATCGGTGTTTACTTTTATTATTCACTCCAGTGTTAAGTAAACTACAATCATATTGGTAGCTACTATTAATCTTCTCTAAAAAGCTTGGTTAATCATAGTTAGTAGAAATATAAATGATGATTTGTGTAACGACCCGGAATTTTATCACTTGATTTTTGGAATATTAATAAGTTTTAAATATTCGATTTGAGATTTTATAAAATATAATAGAAATCTATGTTTTAAATTAAGACCTGATTTTCAATAACGTATTTTCAATTTAATTTATAAAAAATTTCCATAATTTTCTATTTTAAAAATTAATTGAAATTCCGTTTGACGTATTTTGCGTCAAACATTGTTATTTCCAAAATTCAACAGAACCTAATGAACGGTATGTTTATTCTTGTTCTGTGATCCTGTCACATTGTTGTGCGAAATTGTATTTTTGTTTCCTATCATTCGCTGCTCGTATGCGTACGCGATCGGGTGTGGTGGGTACCAAAATCTTTTCTATAAAAAGAAGGAAAAAATCTCAAAATAAATATACTCACAAAGTGCACTGCTATCTTCCTCTCGGTAGAAATCTTGTTTGCGTGTGCTCCTCTTTCCTTTTGGTTTCCTTGTCCCCTCCTGGAATTTTGATCACCTATATATATGTATGTATGTATGTATATGCCGACACTTAACAAGAAAAAGGATCATTCCCTCTACTGCCTCACTCTGCCATGCTCAAACAGTTCTTTATTTTCTTTGGTCTGCCATTAAACAAACATGCATATTCAAAACTTCAAAAATCAATTTCCGTCAATCCGTTGAGATTTAGCCCGAGTGTCCAAACCGAAAGTTGTTCCTGTCCATCCATAGGATTTTTAGAAATTGGTTTCACTCGATTTCATCGTGGATCGATCGAGTTATCATTAAAACTCAGAAATGGGATGAAAATGTCCTTAAACTTCAAAAATTCATATCTCTTGATCCGGGTCGAATCGTTCGACACCACTTGTGTTGTTGAGTTCGTATCGGAGCATACTATTTTTGTTGAAGTTTCGATGTGATTCCGTGTCGATGATTGACGATCATCGTAACCTAGGATTTGGATTAGCTTTCGATTTAGGCAGTGATGATCGATTTGAAGCTTGGCATTGTACTTAAGGAGGCGATGCGCTCGAATGGTGATTTTTTTGTGGGGATCGGAGCATAAAGTTGTCGCATCTTTTTGTCTGTACGCGATTTTGTTTGGGTCGGCGAGGGGGTCAGTCATATATTAGAGGCCGCGGACGTGGCGATGAGGGTGGCATTCGGTCCGGCTCGAGATTTGGAGTAGGCGTGTGTCCTTGGTTTTGCGAGGAGATGGGTAATTGCTGCGTGCACGTGCACACGCGTGCACGAGTTAGGTTCGAAAATAAAGAAGAGGAAAGGGATTAGGGAAGAAGAGGGTGTAGCAGCGGGTGGGTAAGGAGATAGTGGGCTCGGCTCATTTGGCATTGGATGTGAGAAATTTTTTATTTTGAATAATATTTTGTAATTTAAATGTTTAAACTTTGGAAATTTATATCTCCCTCATATTAGATCCGATTAACCCGCGAATTTTTGCGTTGGGTTTGTATTGTCGAGCAACGTTTCGACATAAATTGTTATTAGTTTTGCAGTAGTATAATTTCATGATAAATTAATATGGCCTGATGATAATTACGTTAATTTTTGATAATAACATAGTTTAATCAATTATAAGTAATGGGTGTTATATATTTGGCCAAATCAACACCATAATGCTAAAATGAATTGAATATGGTAATTTGAACATCTATTAGCGGAATCAGTCATCGTTCCACTAATTAATTTAATTGGTCATTTAATTAGCAGAATAAATCACAGTTCTGCTATTTTATAGACATGAACATTTGATTATATGTCGTTAATTGATATGCCACATGGAATATGTGATATGTTAAACCATGATAGTTAAGTGTTGAATTTATTTACACAGTCGTTGATTATGTAAATATCATTTATTAACTTGGAAAGTGAAATTGAATGATATGGTTGCTTATTTAAGTACCATTTTGATTATTAAGCCTCTTTCAAAATTCGAAAAGTTTATTGTTGATTTGAAAGTTATTTTAAGAATAATTATTATCTATTATAAGATTTTTAAAGATAATTATTATTTAGTAATAAGATTTGAAAGGTAATAACTATTTATTTGCAATGTTTTAATGATAATTAATAATTGTTTTAACAATGATTTAAAGTTAATTATTTTATTAATATGTTAACTCAAAAAATGGATCAACCCCTAGTTTAAATTTGAAAGCACCAGCCCTGTTTTGATCGAGCAATATCACAGAACACAGATATGGGAAAAGAACCGTAAAAGAAAAAAAGACAGAGAATTTTTATCGTGGTTCGGCTGATAATGAAGCCTAAGTCCACTTTATAGTTTTATTATGAATGATTGCTGTTACGGGAAGTGTTTGATTACAAGACTTTGATTATCCTTAAGTAGATTGAATCTCCAGAGTTGGAATACATTGGAGAATCACAGTGAATCCTTTTGGAGATTGTTGTGAGGGAGGTAGAGGGTGAAGAATGCTTCCAGCAGAGCTTACGCAACCACTCCGGAGAAGATCTCGCTTATGTTGCAGGTAGGACGGTATTTATAGAGATCGGAGGACTTCTGGGCAAGGCCACTTCATCAACTTCTCACAGATGGATGCTTGGTTGGCTTGTTGATGACACGTGGAGAAGCATGGGTCGCTAGCGACCCATACACTTAGCATATTTTTTGACATACTTCTTCCTTCCTTCTCTTCTTCCATGCAACAAAGCGACCTCTCACTTTGCATGGATCGCTAGCGATTCATAGGGCATGGGTCGTTAGCGATCCAAGCACTTAGATATTTTTTGGAGTTTGGAGTTTGAGATGTTTCCATGGTCTTGTTTCATCGTTGCTTGCGTAGTCTCGTTGCACGTTGTTCCGTTTTGATGGTAGTTTACTAGTTATTTGCATTCAACTACTGATTGGGCTGAAAGAATGCTGCTCTCTTCGTGTTGTCGATCTCATTTGTTGTCTCATTAATATAGCTTGGCTCTCACCGCCTCCTTGCCTTCGCCTCTCTGGTTAATGTTAAGTTCTAAACCATCCCGATGTCGCGGGATTATTCTGTTTCCTGTTAGATTCTACTGGGTTAAAAACCCGAATAACAATTCTTAAAGGTTATTTCTTAAAGTTATTTAAGAGCATTTAATTATTATTTTGAAAGTTATTCAATTATTATTTTTTAATTTTTTAATTTAATTTAATTATTTAATTAAAGTGATCTAACTATACTTGAATTTTTAATTAAAGTTATTTAATTATATTTGTAGGTTAATTAATTAGCATATTAATATTAGTTTAAAGGTAATTGATTATTATGTTAATAACGTTTTAAAGCTAATTAATTATTATATTAATATTGTTTCAAAATTAACTTATTAATACAATAATGGTGATTAAAATTAATTTAATATATTATTAAAGAGATTTTAAAGTTATTATTTTAAATGAGATTTAAGTAAAATGAAATAGAAGGATGTTTAAATAGTAACTTGTTATTTAAAGTTATTTTAAATAATTTATGTTTTATCAAGGGAACTTTACCGACTCAAAAAGTTTATTGAATAAGTTTGTTTAAATATGGAAAGAGTTTTATAAATGGTTTTGGAGATTTATAAAAGAATTTATAAATGAATTTTTATAAATGAGGTTTTTGAAATTTATAAAGAAACTTTATAAATAGATTTGGAGGTATCTATAAAAATATAGAGATTTGGAAAGAAATGGTTGATTTTCATGGTGTGATTGGAGGGGCAGGGATTGCCTACATTTTACTATGGATTCGCTGGGATAGCGATGTAACCATTGAGTAAACTACAATCCATGATTGATACTGATCGATGCTTTCCATATCTATTATTTTAAAATGTTTTCAATTATTTTTGAAAGAAATGGTTTGTGAATATACTTATACCGATGAGATAAGTATATGAATATTTTAATAAATATTTGAAAGATGATCATAAGTTAATGGAAGAGTAATCTAAGAGGCTTAGTGATTTTCATGTGAAATGAAATCTTTGTTTGAATGCTTGTTATTTGATAGTTAAATAACCGACTATCAAACCTTGGCCTAAATATGTAATCCTTCTTAATTTTGGTGGTACAGAAATATTCCCTACTTAACACCGAAGGATTTTAACTCTGGAAATATCTAGGAGAAATGCGGGGATTATATGGTACAATTACCGTCGATGGTGCTATATTTTACGTATAAACTCCTTTTGTTCTTCTAGGAAAAATGATAAGGAGATCCGTCCACTTAAACGGTTAGAGGGTGATCCTCTCTCTTACGTATTGTCTGATAATTTCCTAAAAAAGGGTATTGAGCATTTCGGAAAAATCAACGATTGGTTTGTAGAGCGCCCAAGAAGCGGAAGAGTGTACTCGTAAGAGATGCCTTGAAAACCATAACCACCCCAAAAACCATATACGGTTCTATGGAGGAGATTCATGATATATTGAGATGTTGGAATCCATGCACTGTTCCAAAATTCATTGTGTTATGGGAATCCTTGTGTGATTCTAGGATCTATTTGAGATATGGGAATCCACGTGTGATTCCAAGACCCATTGAGGTATTGGAATCCATGTGGGATTCCATGATCTATTTTGGTATCGGTGCGTGAGCTGTAATGCCAGACGTAGCCTCACCAGCGGTAATGACTAAAACCAGAGATAGAAGGCATGGCCAGTAGGGTTGGCAAACCCATAGGGTGTAGTCGGCTCCTCCAAGACGTTACATAAAGTTGTTATGCGTGCATGGGGCGATGCACTCGGTCTTAGCTAGACCAGCTATGTTTTTCCTATGGTACATCACTAGGGATGTATACTGCTTCGAAAGGATATCTTTGATCCTTATGCAGGAGGACCGTTCTCGAAGTACTATGGGCACCTCCATGGAAATCCTACACAATTAGCGAACGTGCCTTATCTGTTTTTGATTATATACCTAGTATTGTTGTGATGTACAGTCACGAGCATCACAACTACTTGATTATTATTCTTTTCGCCCTTAGACATTATTATAATATCACAGGATTTTCTTATATAAAAGGTTTTGGTTATCGTAAGATAAATACCCGTCTGTGTTTATGTATGGTGTGGTCTTATAAGATACCTTTGATTTTAAAGGATTTTACAAGCTATTATAAATAAAATTCCTTGTGATTTGAGTTTCTCATGCTGATTTTACCAGATTGACCCGGGCGTTGTTTTCCTATAATGCTCGGGTTAGATCGAGCATATTTCCAAGTTTAGTTGGATGTTCTGGAGCTTCAAGAGACGAGCTGGGGGCCCAGAGACATATTCATGTACATGGTTATTTTTCCGTTGCATTCATTATTGTATTATCAGAAATTGTGAGGATAGGTTGTTATAACTATCCGGACAGAAATAGGTTAGTATACTCTGATTGATGACTGTATATACATATATTACAGTTTGTTTTTATGTAAAGATTTGTTTATATATTATAGATCATTCATTCCGCTATGAGATTCTGTGTTTTTATTTTTCTTCTTGTCTTCTTCCTTCTTTCTTTTCCTCTAACTATCTGCCTTTCCGTTCAATTTAAGTGGGTCATGTGTGGTTTATTGGCCGCTTAAACTACACGGAAAAAGTGGTTCGTTATAATTTGAGTAGAGTTTTGCTAGCTATTGATTTTGTATCTCTTTCTTTGATGAGTGGACCCTTTGTTAGGAACATGATTTAAATGATTTGACGAAAACAACCATATGATAATGCTACTTATGATTTTCTTAACATATTTTAGGTACATTAGCACTAATTAGAAGCTGAGTTGTGATGGCGATTGATTGGAGTTCAATGAAGGCAAATATATCAAAAATATCTAAAAATATCAATTGGGGAAATTTACGATGGAGAACAAGCATTCAATGACATTTAATATAAACCGTGCCAGCCCGCAGCGGAAGTTATAGGTGAATTCAAATTTTTTTGCCCTATTGTGTCTTTATAGGGCCTATGAAGTCTAATTTATTTAGAATATTTCTAAATTTGATTTAAATATAATCGTATATTTCATTTAAATTCATAAATTGTTGATAGAAATTTATTTAATTTATTTTCAATTTATACATAAGTGTACATATGTATCATATACATATGTGTATGTGTGTGCATGTGTAACATGATATTCCGTGCAAGGTATAACATGCCCGTATATAGATGTTGGAATTCACATTGCAACGGACATGTTAGCTCATCATATATGTTTTGTATGTTATCCAAATATGTGTATATATTTATACTAATTGTATATATAAAAACTCAAGTGTATATATATATATTGTGAAAAAATATTATAAATATATTTATACATAAAATATTATAGCGTTTAGTATTAAATAAACATATGTATACATATAATATATAAGTTTATTATTTTATTTAATATATATATATATGAATATATATATGTATTAAAGTAACATAATTACATATGTATATATAAATGTAGATATAATAATCAATGTAAATATGAGTTAGTATAGTTTATATAAATATATAAATTACAATTTTTTTTAAAACATTCTAGATCGAGTACACAGCAGATCCAAATTTAATTATAATTTTCATATTAATATACATATATTATGAATTAATTAGTTAAACAACAATAAATAAATGATAGAAATATTAATATATAAATATTTTGAATTTTAAAATTTTAGAAAATTAGGAATGACATTTATAGCTTATGACAAATTTTCAGATTTTTCTAGCTCAAATTTTTATTTTTTATTAATGAAATACTATCGATCGAATTTAAAATGATTTTTATATAAATAAAAAAATGGTTTAAAATATCTAATTTTCTGATCAAGAGCTTCTATGATGAAAAATTAATTTAATAAAATTTGAAATTGAATTTTTGAAAAATAATTTATTTTATATCAATTTATTACTTCATGCAATGATTAAATGATAATAAAAAATATTAAATAGTTACCAAAAAATATATTTTCGGTCACTAAAAATCATAATTGATGTAAATATACATTTGAAAAATATTAATTGATATAGTTATATAGTTTAATACAAATCATATAAATAAATTATTAACATATTACTATATGTCTATATTAATTAATAAAATATTGGTAAATAAAATGTAATATTTTCGGCTGGTATATCAAATCCTTAATGAAAAATTCTTTTTTTATTTGATAAACATATACACATAACCAATCAATATGTGTCAACATCAATACCTATAGGAATCTCACCCAACTAACAATATAATAATCACAATACACACACACAAAGATGTATACAGACATACATACATACGTACGTACATACGTACGTACGTACATACATACGTACGTACGTACATACATACATACATATATATATATATATAGACACACACACAATATACAGTTATACAGAGGTTATGCATCATGTATAAACTAAACACTTACCTAAAACTAATGCTCTTAAGTCCTCCTTGTAATAATGAGTTCTCTCTTTGAAACCTTCTCATTCGACAGATTGCTAGTCCTTGAACCGCAGACCCTTTGCTATCAAATAGTTGTCGATTTGAATTTTTGCTGGAGCTTTATGAGGTTTTGTTCGGCCAAAATGATGGAGATATGAGGCAACAAAAATTCCTAGCAAAGTTATGTTTAGGATTCCTTTTATAATTGTTGAACCAGAGATAAAAGTGGATCACATCACTTACCTTTGCTCACAAATTCTTAACCATCCATCACACACCCTTTTACCCTATTTTTGGCTGCCCCTTACACCATATGTTTGCTATCAAAATATGCTTCTAACATCATGGGCTAATAGCCCACATAAGCCCCAGTAAACATATTTAATTAAATCCAATTTAATTCCTTATCGATATCTCATATCGATCGATATATTTATAACTATTATAAATACATATAGCAATATTTATTCCTTAAATCATATTCAGATTTTATAATTAATATTTCATAAATATTAATTAATTTATAACAATTATAAACTAATTAAATTGTTTGGTCTAAAAAGAATTCATTATTTCGGTTGTGTGACTCGCGGGTTTAAATTCGATCAGTGATTAACATCGAACTATTCAAATGTTAACGTTCACACGTCATTTAGCAGCTGGTGTGACATTCTGGCCAAATTTATTACTAACTTAGTTTTGATAAAATCCAATTTCACTTTATTAAGCGTTACCAGATTGTGACATTTATATACACCAATTCTCTTCATCAAAACTATATCACTTTGGACTCATGGAATTTGGTAATGGTAAAAATTCCAATATCATCTATATTCAACTCTATAGCCTAAACACAAAGTCCTTAGTTCAATGGTAATAATAATAATTAACCAAAATGCTTTGGCCATATACTTTGACTTTGAGTTGAATTGAGTTGACCATGATACTATCCCATATAACCGAGGAGACAAATCCTCTCTTGAATAGTGCTTCACTTCTATTTCTTTCACTCGACCCAACTATAGTCACTCGATGGAACACCATGGCATGATTTGACTACAATTAAAGCAAAGCTTTCATATTGAACATCCACAGTATTAACAAGTCAAGAGAACTGTGTAAATCAGTCACATAGATATTTTCTATTTGACCTTAGTTTCATTAACCAACAGAAAACTATCGAGTGAATCGTTCCATAGTTATCCAATAACTATTAGTAGGTAACCTCTAGGTGCCCCCAATAGCCATGAATAATACACTGCATAACATTTGGAGAGCGTTACGTACTCTAGTCTCAACGGATACATTGATATTCAATATCGATGTATCTCGACGAGAAACATTTAAAATGGTATATTTATTTTCCTTGTGATAAATTACTCACGGTTACAACACTTTGTAACAAAATGTACCATTTATGGATTTTCTATTAAATGTACTTTTAAGTAAATTAATTAATTAATATAACACATTATATCAGGTATATAATAGAAATAAAACACCTTTTATTTCGAAAAAGATTGGTTATCGAGTTAGATATATGTAACAAATTACATAATTGCCCCCAAAGCATACCCCTAACTCTACCATAATATAGTTTACAAATCTACTTGAATACATTAACATTGAGGAAATACTTGAAGATGGACAAATGAGGATAGAAGTCGAATATTTATTTATCGAGTCCTTAACATAGCTCAACATGTATGAATCGCTTTTAAACTGCTTCTAGTCGACCTCAGTCACGTTTCCTTTCTTCCCCGAGTATTCTTCTTGCCTAGCCCCGAGCCATATCACTTTGTCCTACCCAGGCCTAACCCTAGCCATGCGACCTGAGCCTACTTTATGTGCAATCTGAAGCCGCATGATTGATTCAATGTTTTTTCTTGATGTGATTTTACCGAACTCTAAAGATATTTGGTCACATCTCTTCACTTCGTCCTTCTTCCACTTCGTCCAAAAATCACCCCTCTTCATTTTTAATAGATGCAACCACTCAAAAACATCCCGACATCATCTCTATAAGGATTTACTCTCCTATAAATCATGACATCAATTCTTACTCTACTATTTCCCTTTGATCATTCAACTCCACATCCATAGATTTTGGTCAAATAATTTCCTAAACCTCTACATTTCAACTCAATATCATCTGTGTGAGTTGTAGGAAATTTTCACTATTGTTCTAGCAATTAGTATATCCAGACATAGTGAAGTCAAGTCAATTATTTTATACTTATTGTTGAAAATATTAGAGGTTGGTTAGTTGAGAAATAAACTTTTAGGAAATTTGAGAAATCGAGCGAGCGAGAGGTCGTCTGTAGAAGTCTTGTTTGATTATGCAGGCTGTGTTGTAGAAACCTGTTCCTTCGGGTCAAGTAGGGTGCTTAGTGGAAATTCCAAAGGGAGTTTTATGACTAGACATAAAGGTGGAGTCCGAATCAATACAAAAATTCTGGTGTGCATTTTCTATTTATTCTACTGTATTATATATAAAGTTATATATTATTTAATAGCTCATTATTTAGTTATTTTTATAGCTTAAGTATATTCCAACACATTTCCATATATGTAACAACCCTGTTGTTAATTACCTAATTAATTAAAATTAATTAAGTATAATTAATTTGTTTTTGTAATTTGTGAAATTTAATTCTTTTATTTGATAGTATAAGAATGATTTTAAAGAACGTTGTAAATTTAATTAAGTGTTAAATTTAATTATCTTGGATATACTATATAATTCTCAATAGAAACTTAAAATATTTTCATGTTTATGGTTAATTAAATAGGAAATGAGCAAATAAGGAAAATGAGCAAAAATGGATGCATTTTTTATCTTTGAAAGTTGTTTAAACTATATTTTCAAGAATTTTAAGAATTTTGAAAATAAAGGATAAGTATTGATTAAAATTTATAAAAGAAGTTATAAATTTTATTCATTATCTTTTAGGATAATTAAATTTGTTTCAAATTATTAAAAGGATTATAGTATATCTAGACATAGTGAAGTCAAGTCAATTATTTTATAAATCCTAAATTGAAATTTCTCATTTTAACAATAAATTCTAAATTATATTGAAATAATATAATTTTAACAATAAATTCTCATTTATATTTAACATATTTTACATTTTATTTTTGTAATTTCTATCCAAATGTACCGTGGATGGTAAAATAGAGAAAGAAATATATATTGCTCTACTTCTCAAAAATAATTCACACAAATATTTCGAAAATTAAATATTTTTCATAGGGATCTTTCATATCTGATACAGAACGTTCGCATAATGGATTTTTCATAGGGATCTCTTCGGGGAAGCCGAATCTGAACTCCATGTACAAGGATTAGAAGTTACCTTTCGAGCATCGTACATCTCTAGATAAAATATACCACAAGGAAAACACAAAGACTCATGACCGAACATAAACATGAACAAAGTGAACCAAATACCATCAACCCCCGTGCGCAACATCGACAAGCATACTCTAGATTTGGAATTAACAATATCCTGTCATGGATTAGCCATACCCTAGATTGTGCAATTTACTCTGTCTTTAGCCATTTCCAATGTCGAGGTTACTACATCTTCTACATGAGTCTTCGTCACTTGAACTGAACACGAACCCTAAATGGATCCTCACATCTTGAATAGATCTCGAAACCACACATGGATTCCCATATCTCAACAAATCTCCGAGTCACACATGGATTCCCACATCCTGAATAACTACATGTGTTCGATCATCTTGAATAGATCTCGAATCTCCATATTGATCCTTGCATCTCGAACAGATCCACTTCCAAGAGATAGAACATGTATCTCAGCCTCGAAGTGGTTTTCGATAAGTAAAACATTTATCGATCCTGGTCTCTTCAAGACTGAATCGATGAAGTTGGTCATTCAATGATAATGAGAATGATCACATATGGAAACTAAGTCTCGTATACTTATCATGTTTCTGATATTTTCCTCTCACACTACCCCTCGATCAAGAGTGAAGGCGATAGGTTAGAGCTTTATTGTTCATATCCCTACACAAACATCAGTCTTAATTCCCATGGATAGACAAGCCTACTTTATCGGCTTTTAGTGCTAAGTATATGAATAAACGTTTTCCATAAACGAGGAAACAAACAAAGCGCGATCAAGTCATACAAAGCATGATCAAGTCACATAAGTGACTTGTAATCCCTTTTTTGTTTAATTAATCTTTTATTAATTAAAACCTCTTTTATTAGTAAAACTTCTTTTATCTAATAAAACATTGTTTATGAATTTCTACCATTCATTTGTACTTTTTTCAGTACTTCAAAAAGTATTCATATACTTATCACAAAAATGGTATAAGTAAATTCAAAAATCATTAACAATATTCCTTACTCTAACATTTTATTCAAAATATCCATTTTAAGGAACTAAGTACTTTCACAAATCCATTCAAAAGGTTAGGACTAATGTTACTCAAACATTGTCACTACAAACCCAAAACCATTTCGCTTATGCTTATCTTTAAAACATTCTTTTAAAGATCTTTTAACATTCATAAGTAAAATCAAAGAGGGTTGAAGTCAAATTTTATTAACACATTGTCACAACAAACCAAAACCATTTCACTTATACTTATCTTTAAAACATTCTTTTAAAGATCTATTTACACCCCTAACTATAATCAAAGAAGGTTAAAGACAAATGTTATTAACACATTGTCACAATAAACCCAAATCATTTTCCTACTTGTTACTAGCTTTACAAACATTTGTTTTAAAGATCTAAGTTAATATTTGGTTAAGTTACAGGTTTAGGCTGGATATGGGGTTAGTTTCTTATTGCAGGTACATAGGATTGCGGATTGCAGGATTGCTGTTTGCAGGAGGATTCACTTTTTAGCTATGCACTCCTTCCGGTCTTACAGAATCTTCAGAGTGATGTTTCCATTCCAGATCATTCGCAATTCCGTTTCAGATCATTCGTATTTCCATTCCTTCCGAGTCAGCAGCATGGAGTTACCTTCTTAGATAGAGCTATCATCGGCTATGTGATATTACATAGTTTTTCAGGTACTTCTAACACTTTAATATCGGGCGGTGGCCATGCCGGAGCTCGGTATTAAGGTGTAATGGAGGACGGTGGGCATGTCGGAGCTCATTTTAAGGGTACTTGTGTTTTTCTTTTGATTCTTGTACTTAGATTAGCTACCTACCGGGTATGTTGGCAGCACATTGTCTTGTGATATATATATATAAATATATATATATACACTTACATGTGTGCTCTCTTCTATTTTAGAGGATGACACATTTTTCTCAAAAAGAAACATTTGGTTAAGTTCGATAGTCGACTAATCGATTATCAAGTTAAAACAATTGCTTATCCAAATCAATGTTCGTATACTTAACTCATTTCCGATATTCCCAACTTAACTATTATTCATTGTAGGAAAGCCTGGTAGGATAGAGCTCTATTGCTCTGTCCCTACTGGATATCAATCTTTAACTCTCAGGAATAGATAAACCTACTTTGTCGGCTTTTAATGTTAAGTAAAGTTAATTATCTTATTTAAATAAGTAAGTAAACAACATGATTAACACGTTTCCAAGATTTCAACTTATAATGTTCCTTGTTCAAGAGTGAAGCCAGGTAAGTTTGGGCACAAGTTGCTTCAAGCCTTGCCTAGGCACCTCATTCTTGAATCACACAAACGACAAGTTTACTCGTCGGCTTTTGGTGTTAAGCCCAATCAATCACCTTTGTCAAAACTTTTATATATAAAATAATACTTTAAAAATATTTGTAAATATGTTTTAAATATCTATGTAAAATATTACTTGAAAATAACTAATTTAGAAGTTTTGTTAAAAACATGTTTTTCATTTTGCAGCACTTTACTGTCAAAATTCGTAAATAATCATTAAGACTATATTTAAACTTCTGTTCTTTTTTTCATACTCAAATACATTTTATAAGAACTTCCATAGAAGATTTTATAAAGAAAATAAATTAGAAACTATTTAAATCACGAAAAACTAGCGAAAGTGTCGCATTTTAAACACTTAAAACAATAAGTGACTTACTACAACATTTATAATTGCTGTTAATTTTTTTTGTTAGAACAACATTGAAAAGTACAATCTTTGCGACTAGTTTTAATCACTTAAAAAAATGATTTAAGACTTGAAATTTTTATAGTAAGACTATACTTAGGATACTTAAAAACCATTAAAAGAAATCCCTAGGAATATCTTTCCATTTATTTATAAAAATTCCCGAAAACAGTAGATTCGGAAGTGCACTTATGACGACTATTCTCGTTTCAAACACTTTCAAATTTACTTCAATTTAACAAACGAGTTAAAAAAATCATTTAAACATTAAGCCATGGCCACTTCACATGTTTAGGAGGGTAATAGAAGTGAGGTTATATGATATAAAGTTATCATTTGCTTTCAAAAGCAAGAGGGTCCAAAGTTTATGACTTTACTTAGTTACTGTCACTTTAAGTTTATAATTTAAACATAACATATATATACGCAATATATACTTAAGAGATAGTGATATAACTCACTTAGATCCATGTCTAACCTAAGCACAAAGCTACAATAACCAAAGAACCACCTCCTTCCATCAACACAAGCCTAAAGGTCCAACCTTTAGCACTTGCAAACCAAAGCCGCCTTCCTCCTCCTCCTCCATGCTCATAGCCCATCCAGTACCCCCCCTCTTCCTCTCTCAATATCCCATTTATTACTTTCTTATCATACTTCACATGATGTCTTAGGCCCAAAGCCAAAGTTTAAAAGATTATAGAGCAGGTTTGGTTAACTTTTGAAAAAGTTAGAGAGTAATTAGTAGATTAGTGCTTAAGCATTTCCACCATTTTCAATCCTCATACTTCATCTCAAGCTTAGAAATTTATTTGTAATTATTAAATGAACCCCTCCCCTCTATTTATAGGCTTCAACTGGTGAAGCATAAGCTTACTCTTTCCCTCTTGGAAGGCTTACCTTCCATCACATTCACTTTATCATTTGCTTAACACTTAAGCATTTCCATTGATGCTTGCTTTGACATTATGTCACTTCTCCTTTAGGATAATTACCATTATACCCTTAACATAATACCTATTATCCTATAGGAAGCTTGTAGAATCTTCCATGCTTGTATGAAGAGGAGAGTGTTTGATTAGTGGCTAATGTGTTCATTAGATATTAGATTAAGAGTTAATCATTTCCATTTTTGCTCATTTTCCTTATTTGCTCATTTCCTATTTAGTTAACCATAAACATGAAAATATTTTTAGTTTCTAATTATCTCCATAATGATTACTTAAACATATGTAAAAAAAATTGAATAACTTTCGGTGAGAAAATAACTGTTTATCGATAAAATGATTTTTGGTCATATTATCGATATTTTTCCAAAGTATAAATTTTTTTAAAACATTTTTACAAAAAACAAGTTTATCGTAATTACTTATGATTTAAAAGGATATTAAAAAATCTTACTAAATCATTTTAGTTGCATTTAATCCAAGATTCAAATATTTAAATAATTCAGATATTTAAATATAAAGTGTTTGAAATTCCGGGTCGCTACAATATACTTATCACCAATAAACAAATCAGGCTTTTAAAACGTTTGATTCTTACTTATGATTGATTTTCATCTCAAAAATGTTTGTAAAACACTTTAAAAACACTCTTTAAAAATACTCTTTTAAAAAAGTGCAGGTGTATTAAAAAGAGGGCCCAAAAACAATTGTCATTTAAACATTGTTTACTCTAAAGCCAAAACAATCCTGCACTTAGCTTTATTGTTAAACATTCTTTTTAAAGAATTTTCTCATTTACAACAATCTTTTATAAATTTTAAACAATTTTAGTTATCCCGAAGGAAAATAAATCAAATTTATAATCCTTTTAATAATTTGAAACAAATTTAATTATCCTAAAAGATAATGAATAAAATTTATAACTTCTTTTATAAATTTTAATCAATACTTATCCTTTATTTCCAAAATTCTTAAAATTCTTGAAAATATAGTTTAAACAACTTTCAAAGATCAAAAATGCATCCAAACATTTATTTTTTAAAAATACAAGCACAAGTTCAACACACATAGGATTTTATGGAGATGATATTTTATAAGTGACGGTATAGTGAAAATTGTTATAATGACACTTAAACAATTCAAATAGTATGTCACAAATATTTCAACCAAACATCGATATAAGCAGCATAAGAATATAAGTAAAATGCATATAATAGTAAATTAATAATGGCGAGAAACCCCTTAGGGTCTTTCTATAAAAGTCCCCTGTAAATCTTATATATATATGCACTTTAAAGTATCCCGTAGCGACCTATTTGCTACGAAAACGCTCCGACTTCTTCATTTTTGCCCCATGCTACACAATGGTTATTTATGTCATCTGCTATAAAGTAGGAATTCAAGTCCAAACAAAGAATCTAATAATCTTTTACTTTGCAAGAACAGAACAGTGATTTATTCTGCTCGATAGATGTCTAAATAATTTATTCGATTAATTGTAGCAGAATAGTGTTTTATTATGCCAAATAGATATCTCAAACAAAGTATAACTAATTTAACTATGTTAAACGTAATTAAATTTAATCACTATAATTTTATTACCAATTTATACTTCATTATAAACTATCAACTATCATCTAAGCATTCAACAATAAACTATAGTAACACAAATATCATATAGACCATTTAACGATGAGTAAACTCATCGAAATTTCAGTTGAAGCTTTCGCATTCTAGTTCGATGGCGTTCGATTTTAGCTCCAAGTTGTACTAGCTTCAAATTCAGCGAAATCAGTTCTAATACATAGATAATGATGATATGAGTCCAACGCAAAACATCGCATCAAAATCCGACATTGTATGAACAAGTTATTAAATTTATACGTTTTGGAGATTTTAAAATATAGTTAATTCGCAATTCACAGTTTAAATTTTTAATTAACCTACAAAACCATTTCTTCCCCAAAAACAAACGTGCACATAGACACCAGAAACACCCAAGACCGTGCATTCCGACCATCCTCTCTCCCTCGACACTCAATGGAACTGCACCAAACAACTTGCAATTGGCCCCTATACATGCGAGCTATGCTGCAGTCACCTTCATCTCAAGCTCGATCAACCCAGTCATCATCCGACCTGAATCTCATATCAAGACAACCTACAAGTCATGATTCCCAACCACTAGCAGCACATTACTAAAATCACACCGTCGGTGCTCCTTGACATGACAAACTCAATGCAATAAGCATCGATGCTTGATGAAGCCTCAAGCCCCCGAAATCACCAACCATAGGTATGGCTCCTCTAACCAAAAACTGTCGCATCTCACAATCATTGACCAAGCTCCACAAATCTTTGCCGTAAGGTGCAACACCACACTAACAACTCAACCGCACACTCCATTCGAGCTAACGATGCCTCAAACAATCACCACGCCAAACCCTAGGCCGACTGCCCTAAAGTTGAGCATCACAAAGTCCACTGCAACCACAATCGAGACTATGGATTTGTAGGTCTCCCGTAAAGGAACTCAAAGAAATTTGTTTTACGATTTTTAGAGGAGTATAACACTTAGTATTGATTTTTAAGCATGTAACCATTTAATTTCTTTGTTAACTGGAAATGAAGAATGGAACGAGAGGAGGGAAAATGGAAAGATAGAAGATGGAATGAAAAAGTTAACTTTTTGTTTAAAATGTTGAAGTTATTTGATTTTATATCAAACCCATTTACTTTGTTCTCAATTTAAATAAAAATTTCAAGTTAGTTAAGATTCCTAAGTCAAGCATCCAATCAAGTCATTTTCAAAATTTTGAATTTTTGATTTAATCTAAAAATGTTTTGAAAAGAACGTTTTGCGGTATTCGCCTATACAATATCTCATTCGCGTACGAACCATGAACGACAGAAATAAAAATATAATCGTGCACCAAAATGCGACACGATCACATAATAATAAAATACACAGATTATTTTTTATGAAATTTCAAAAATACCATCGTTTGCCATAAAATGCGTCAAACGACAATTTATATATTTTCTAAATTAAAATTTTGGAAAACCTCATAAATTCAATTAAAAATACTATAATAAAAATCAAGTCGATTTATTAAGAATTGATTTGCTTGTTATTTATTCGAACCATTTATTATTTTAAACAAATTTACAAAATGAGTTCGCCATTATTATTTATTAATTAAAAGGAGTTAAATAAGGCTATTAAATCTATTTAATTAATATTAAATTTACAATTTAAATGATCCCTATATTTGAATTCAAGTTATTAAGCCTTAAAAACCAATTATCTAAATATTAGAATTAATTAAATATTCTAAATTAAAACGGTAAAATTCCAGGATGTTATATATATTTAATATACAAGAAAATGGGTTGAAGGAAAAACTTAGCATTCTTTTTGGAATGAAGGACGCGACAATTATTTTTATGCTTAAAGGACGCAAGTTTTATTCTTTCGCCTGAAGGAAATTCTTCACAAAAAAATTAAACTGTTCTCAAATCTCGTTATCAAATCACTAGTACGGGCGGCGACATCACAATAATTAATAGGCGGCGCTGCATCACAAGAACAGGCGTCGGCGGCGCAACCGCAGGCGAAGGCGGAGCTCGTTCAGGCGAATGCGGAGCTCGTTCGTCAGACCAAGATGATGGTCTGTAGGTGGTGGCGACTACTTTAGTTTTTGTACTAAATTTTTATCATTGGAATCAAACTATATATGTACTGAATTTTGTTTTGAGATTCATTCCTTGATTTTTTTCCTCCTTTCTGTAGTTTTTGCTTTCTTTGATTTTTTAGCTTTGGATTCCTGTACAAAGAACCAGCAATGAATAATATTATATTTAACAAACTATAATGCTATTTTCATCTATCATTTTTAAAAAATGCTATATTTGTCTATCATTACTCTTTTTCAATCCATGCTTTAACAGTTTAAAGGTTGAAATACTTCATCAATAAAAAACTGGAATGTTATTTTCGTTTATCATTCCAACATAACACATGCAATTAATAAAATGATACATTCAACTATCATTCTGCAACTACCAATCTAACTATCATCTAACATTTATCAAAAACTGAAATGCTATTTTCATTCATCATTCCAACATAATGCATGTAACAAATAAAATGATACATTCAACTATCATTCTGTAATTATCAATCTAACTATCATCTAACATTTATCAAAAACTGTAATGCTATTTTCGTCTATCATTCCAACATAACACATGCAATAAATAAAATTATATATTCAACTATCATTCTACAATTATCAATCTAACTACCATCTAACATTTTCAAAAACTGGAATGCTATTTTCATCTATCATTCCAACATAATGCATATAATGAATAAAATGATACATTCAACTATCATTCTGTAATTATCAATCTAACTATAAAATGATACATTCAACTATCATTCTGCATATTAAACACTGTCTATTGTGTTTCAAATGTAGAAATGCTATATCTAAATATCATTCAACTTGTGCTTAAAACTTTTTGACTTTCTTCTTCTTGTGTGTTACGCTTCTCCATTTGTTTCTTACCTCTAGATTTAGTGGCACTCGACTTCAATTTTCATGAAATTTTCAATTTACGTTTGGATTAGAGTGTTGAATTAAGTTTTTTTTTTCAATTTTGGAATGGACGACGGGAGCTTCGACGATGGCGGCGGCTTGAACGACGGCGACTTGAGTGGCGACGACTATGACAGGTTAGGGCTAGGGCGGTGGCGGCTACGGCATGTTAGGAATAGGGCGGCTATGGCAGGCTTCAGACGATGGAGGAAACAGTTGAAGTTGGTTGAATAGAACGCGCTACTGTCCTTGGGGCTAAATTTTAAAAGTTCTGTCCTAAATTTAAAAAATAGGATAAAGTTTTTCCTTTAAACTAATTTCCTCTTTGATATATATGTTTTTTGTATAAATTTAAAATGTTAATTATATACATACATACATATAATATCATAATATTATTTATGCATAACATATAAGTATTTAACACACACATACACACAGTGATATATATATATATATATATATATAATTTTTAATACATATACATTCATATATTATTTTTGACTTTAATATATAAATTAAGTTATATTTTATGTAATTTGTAAATGATTTAAATTCCATACATATGTTTATAAATGTATACATTTATATATATATATATAATTATTCAAACAAAATATGATATATATACATACATACATATATATATTTGTAATATTTTGTAATTATATATAAATTTAAAATATATATAAATATACATTTGAACAATATATTAGTATATAGGGTGAGCTAACGTGTCTATTATGGTGTAAATCCCTACACCTATACACGAGCATGTTATACCTTGCACGGATTAATATATTGCACATGCGTACACACACACACACACACATATATGTATGTATGTATATGGTACACTCATATATATAATACAACATTAATTAAATAATATAAAATCATTTTTATAAATTTAAATAAAATAAATATTTTATTTACAATAAATTTAAATGTTCTAAATAAATTAGACTTCATAGGCCTAATAAAAGTCCAAAATATTAAATTTGTTGAAATTCGTTCATTTCTTCCACTACGGTGTAGCCCAGCTCCAACACTAAGGACCATTTTCATAAATTCCCAATTTGTGTCGACACAATTGGATGTTTGTGTCAACATATACAATTTTGTGTTGATATATGATCCTTGATAGCCAACACATTTAAACCAAGCAAAAACCCAAGAGTCGGTCAAGATCCAAGTGTCGGCACATTCTTCTCCGTGTGTTAACACACGAATATTTGTGTCAACACATAGGAAATTTTATGTCAATACATTTTAAGAAAGATAGTTTATGCCTTTCCTCTTTGCATGTTGGCCCTAAACTACTACACCTTTCATACCGACATTCCACCATCATCCTAACACCGTTTTTGGACTATTTTTCTCTTATTTGAGATGTTTACTTCTCTATGACTTTCTTACACACATCCAGAAGGCCTCAAACACTTCAAGTTGATCAATTATCTTCTAAAAGTGGTTATTAAACTTCTAACTATCTTCACACATTCAAACATGCCAAACGAATATTTTACAATCATTTTCGTAACATATCATACCATACATAGCTCTGTTATCTATAGTTGAAGAAACTGTTCACTGGTTTATTCACATATTAGTTTATAATTCATTATTGTAACGACCCGTAAATTTTAACTGTTTTAATATCGTAATTAGTTGAAATTTTGTGAAATTTTAAACGATAAAATTTTGAAATATAAATTTGATATTTGGAATGCGTCTAGTTAAACATAGCAACTGGTGTTATCCCAACTCTTAGCAAAGCTGAGATACCCAAAACTGATTGAAAATCAATAATAACTAGTCATGAATATTCAGCTATGCATTGCAGGATAACCATGGATATCAATGAATTTTGCCCGTGTCCAGATCGGGCCGTAATTGACAAGACATGACAAGCAAAGCCATGAAAGCCAACGTTCCAATTTTCAGGTAAATCGGAGTTCGTATGAACGAGATATGATCGATACAAGTTAGATAAAATGTGATGTTCGTATCCATCAGAGACAACCTATTCGAATCGATCAGATTCGTATCCATCAAAATAGCTTCGCCCCGCTTCGAATCCATCGTATTCGTATCCATCAGGACGACACCGCCTTAGTTCGTTCGAATCCACCAGGAGCTAGCGATTTCGAAACGATCGTCCTCGAATCGATCGTCTTCGAATCGATCCTGGACTGTGTTATTCATGCCCATCGAGTTCATATCGACTAGCGAACCCCTGATCGAGTCCATCGCATGCCGCGTTCGTATCTATCACTCAGCTGTTGTTCGTATCGATCTGAAAGCACCATTAGTTCGTATCGATCATACGGATACGAACTTGACCAAAGTCGATCGATCCGAGCATCCCTCTAATAAATTGCAGGTGCGAATGAAGTTGCATGCGATGGATGAGAAATGGTCTTCATCAACGTGGAATGGCGATGCGAGCAAAGCACACGGAGGACCCAGTCGATACGCCGCAAGAGTTGGATCGATCCAGGAAACTTGCACCACGTCATCCCCCGCGCATGTGCCTCGATCGAGTCGAATGGATGGATACGAAAGCGTGGATTCGAAAGCAGCAGACTACGAAAAACATGACCTTGAATCGATCATATCTCACAAACTGTTGATCCAAATGCAATGAAATTTTCATAGTAGCTTGCGTGCAAGGTAAAGAACGTACCTGCCAAGTTTCAGCTCGATTGGATCATTTTTTGATGGATACGAAATGGTCTCGTATCGATCACAGATCGAGTCGAAACTTGGTGGGGTCGGTCGCGCGGGCCCCCTCACGTGCCAGAAGAAGTCTCTCGAAGTTTGGGCGCGATCTCAGCCTCCTACGCCTATAAATAGCCCCCTAAAGCCTGCAGAAAAGTGATCCTTTTGGCCATTCAACGTCCAGACTCTGCCGGATTCAATTCTATTTCTTTCCATTGCTGTTATACTCGAATTCAATCATTGTATCTGATGTAATCATCTGTAATCAGCAAAGAACATCAATAAAAGATAAAAATCATTGAAGTGGACGTAGGCCGGAGATAGCCGAACCACTATAAATCTCGTGTTCTTGTGATTTATTTCGGGATTGCTGTTTATTGCTAGCTTAGATCTGTGATTTGTGTCTGAATATTGCTGATTTGTATTCATACACTGGTGCTTTCACAATACTTGGGGTTTGTGACCATTTTTGGTGCAAACACTTTGGTGCTTTCACTGAGAAGAACTAGCACCCGCTACACCAGATTTAGAGTTCAGATTTAAAAGCTTGAAGGGATCAGATTTGGGAGACAATGACTCGACAAACGAGACAAAGAGCTAAGAGGAGCCAACGAGGAGGAAGTCAAGAGGCATCCTCTGGCGCTGGAGAAGAACCAGCTTCGATCTACATCACCAGAGACGAAATGGAGACCATGACCAATCTGATGCACGAAAGAATAATGAAAAGCCAACAAGAGATGCTGCAGAATTTCTTTGAACAGATGAGAGCTGCAAGGGTGCAGAGCCTGGGACCAGCTACAGCGGCTATGAATGTGGAACAAGGAGCTAGGATTGCGAAACCCAATGAAGGACAGAATGCAGATCCAGAAGACAATCAACAAGGACTTAGGGGCAGACCCTCGGGATTTGATGCTGGAAGGCCGACAGATGGAGCTCAACAAGCTGGAGCCAACACCAACGCTAACGGGCCACACGAAGAGTACGTACCAGAATACCCTTCAAGACCAAGAGGGCAACCCCATGATGGAGATGAAAAGATGGCTGGCTGGATTAGTGCGACGACTCATGAGAGGAGGATTGTCTAGCGGAGGGTTGGAAGAGGTCAGTCGGAGTCTGTTCACTCTGAATATCAGGAATGCAAGGAACCCTCCAAAGTTCAAACTACCAACGCTGGATCCGTATGATGGGATGTCGGATCCGACCATGCACATTACCCGATACATTAGACACATGGAAGTACTGGGAGCATCCGAGGAAGTGATGGCACGATGTTTCCCTTTATTTTTGTCAGACTTGGCTGCACTTTGGTTCAGGCAATTAAAGACTGGATCGATCAGGACATGGGGCGAGCTTGTAGATTGCTTCATGGAACAATTTAGGGTCCATGTGACAAGACCCAAGAGTGTGATGACTTTAGCTTCGATAAAGCAAAGGACCGGAGAGTCCATTAAAGGCTTTCTGCTGCGATTCAATGCAACAGTGGCTTCTGTAGATTGCCCGGATCCATCGATGATTTTGATGGCGGCGGTGGCATGAGTTGGAGAAGGCACCGAATTCAAAGATTCATTGACAAGAGATCCACCACAAGATCTCGGAGAATTTTACCATGAAGCTGAGAAATTCATTCGATTAGAAGAATCACGAGCCGAGAGGCAGGGAGTAAATGCTGCACAAGGCGAAGGAACCGCAAGGGAACAGTCCAGGGCAGACAAAGGAAAGAGAAAGCAGGATGACGCACATGATGGTCCTGACAAACGGAAGAAATTCCGAGAGCCTAGATTCAGGCAATACACAGATTTGACGGCGAGCCTAGAAAGGATTTACACTGAAACTCGGGGGCAACTCCCCTATCGAAAACCACCCAGGAGAGATCCCACGGAGCGGGAACGCAGGACTGGAAAATACTGCCTATTCCATGAGCTGGATGGGCACACTACCGATGAATGCCGCCACCTAAGGGATGAGGTGGAAGAACATGCCAGGAGTGGTAGATTGCCACAATATGTCAGAGAACGGGCAGCGGCAGTAAGGCCCTAACAACTACCGCCTCCACCTAACAGGAATGATCCTGGAGCGGGATCACGACTCGTCATCAACTGATTGTGATGGCAAGGGCCAAGTTCAATATTTGGACTCTGGTCGATTAGTTTTCTTAGATTTGATTTCCAAAATAAAACGGCTATCCCACTTACTCATGTACGGGAACCGGAGAGATCCCTAGGCATGCTCTAAGATGGAAATAGACCGCTCCGCCCGGAGAGGCATTGTCTTGTTTTTCCTGGTGTTTGAGATTGAACATCTAGGATTTGAATTTAATAAAGAAACATTTATTGAAACAAACCTTTGACCGGAGAGTTAAAGGATAAACATTAAATATCAATATAAAGATGATCGCTTTATGATCCTACCCGGAGAGGCGGGGTCCGGAGTGCAAGAAGTGAGTTGCTTCGCCAGAGAGCGACATGATCGACTAACTTAAGCATCGTTTTCTATTCACCGGAGAGTGATTGGATCGGGATTCGATAAGAGCCTGGAGAGGCTATGATCAGCCCATGATTTAGGCCATGACATCGCTTAATGTTCAGATACACTGAACTGGAGTGCAAGAAGTGGGTCGCTTCGCCGGAGAGCGACAGGATCGACCCACTTAACGTTGTTTCCCCTTCATCGGAGAGTGACAGGATGGGATCCAGCAGGAGCCCAGAGAGGCTACGATCGGTCCAGAACGGCCAAGACATCGCTTCACGCCCTAACTGGGGCCAGAGTGTAAGGGGTAGAAAGCAACGCCGGAGTGCAATATGATCTTTCTATTCGACCGCTAAGTCTGGAATGGGCTTCGCAAGGGTCCGGAGCGATCATCAACAGTCCGGAGAGACTGTAGAATTTCATTCTTAACTTCCACTGGCAGAAATTGATAACAATTCGGCTACGAACAGCCATGGCCTTGATTGAAAGTGCTATAAGCTCTAAATAAAACATGAACTCACTGCATTCAATTTGAGACTGATCAAAACACACCTTTTACAAAAAGGCATGTTTTGGGGGGCAAAGTGTTATCCCAACTCTTAGCAAAGCTGAGATACCCAAAACTGACTGAAAATCAATAATAACTAGTCATGAATATTCAGCTATGCATTGCAGGATAACCATGGATATCGATGAATTTTGCCCGAGTCCAGATCGGGCCGTAATTGACAAGACATGACAAGCAAAGCCATGAAAGCCAACGTTCCAATTTTCAGGTAAATCGGAGTTCGTATGAACGAGATATGATCGATACAAGTTAGATAAAATGTGATGTTCGTATCCATCAGAGACAACCTATTCGAATCGATTAGATTCGTATCCATCAAAATAGCTTTGCCCCGCTTCGAATCCATCGTATTCGTATCCATCAGGACGACACCGCCTCAGTTCGTTCGAATCCACCAGGAGCTAGCGATTTCGAAACGATCGTCCCCGAATCGATCGTTTTCGAATCGATCCCGGACTGTGTTATTCATGCCCATCGAGTTCATATCGACTAGCGAACCCCTGATCGAGTCCATCGCATGCCGCGTTCGTATCTATCACTCAGCTGTTGTTCGTATCGATCTGAAAGCACCATTGGTTCGTATCGATCATACGGATACGAACTTGACCAAAGTCGATCGATCCGAGCATCCCCCTAAGAAATTGCAGGTGCGAATGAAGTTGCATGCGATGGATGAGAAATGGTCTTCATCAACGTGGAATGGCTATGCGAGCAAAGCGCATGGAGGACCCAGTCGATACGCCGCAAGAGTTGGATCGATCCAGGAAACTCGCACCACGTCATCCCCCGCGCATGTGCCTCGATCGAGTCGAATGGATGGATACGAAAGCGTGGATTCGAAAGCAGCAGACTACGAAAAACATGACCTTGAATCGATCATATCTCACAAACTGTTGATCCAAATGCAATGAAATTTTCACAGTAGCTTGCGTGCAAGGTAAAGAACATCCCTGCCAAGTTTCAGCTCGATTGGATCATTTTTTGATGGATACGAAATGGTCTCGTATCGATCACAGATCGAGTCGAAACTTGGTGGGGTCGGTCGCGCGGGCCCCCTCACGTGCCAGAAGAAGTCTCCCGAAGTTTGGGCGCGATCTCAGCCTCCTACGCCTATAAATAGCCCCCTAAAGCCTGCAGAAAAGTGATCCTTTTGGCCATTCAACGTCCAGACTCTGCCGGATTTAATTCTACTTCTTTCCATTGCTGTTATACTCGAATTCAATCATTGTATCTGCTGTAATCATCTGTAATCAGCAAAGAACATCAATAAAAGATAAAAATCATTGAAGTGGACGTAGGCCGGAGATAGCCGAACCACTATAAATCTCGTGTTCTTGTGATTTATTTCGGGATTGCTGTTTATTGCTAGCTTAGATCTGTGATTTGTGTCTGAATATTGCTGATTTGTATTCATACACTGGTGCTTTCACAATACTTGGGGTTTGTGACCATTTTTAGCGCAAACAACTGGTAAATTTTCGTTCGAAAATATGAAAGTTTAATTCGTGCGTAAATTTACTTCAATTTAATCAGTTAAAAAGCGATGAAAATAAAATATTTTCGGAACCTAAATATTTTTACATAGAAAAATTCTAAACCATCTTCTGAGCAAACGTCATTTTTCGTTTTTCCAAATTCGGACTTCTTTGGCTCCGTCGATCTTATTTTTCTACGTTTTTCTTGCATTTTCCGCTAGTAGAAAATTCGAATTTTTATAATTCAGTTGTACTGCTAATATCCGTATGCCGTTTTGATCGTCTCGTCGTGCTGATCTCAGCAGTATATTCGTTCCTGTATTTTGAAGCCCGATACGTAGCGGAATCCGCGAAACGATAATCGTATCGGTACGGTTCCGCAACTTGCCTTTTGGTTTGTCTGTGTGTCTGTGACCATTCATTTTCCTTTGTGTAATTCGAGCAGCCATTTACATTTGTTATTTCTTGAATCTAGGAGTGTGACTTTTCTATTGCCAACCGGTTCCTCTCCTTTTGATTTGCACGTTGCTTTTCTTCTTTGTTTTTCTGTTGCTCTTCATTTTTCGGCCTCCCTCTTCTTCCTTTCTTACATTTTGTCCACTTTTCTTCTTCCCAGTAACTTAAAAAAAATTGCAATTTAAAACCTACTTTGTTGTGAAGCCGATCTCCTCCTACCCACCAACCCTCCGACCTGACCACGGCAACACCTTTTGCCTCGGGGAGACCGCTCTCCTCCCCGCGCTGACCCGCCTGATGCTCGACCCATCACTTCCAACCTTCCGCATCACCGTGGTCCTTCCTCCTCAAAGGCAAGACCCAGCCTTCCCTTGCCGAGATCTCGATCTCCACCTTGAAGCTGCACCTCCCCTCCTCCTCGGCCTCACTTCCTTTCGTTCACCATCTCTAAAACAACGCTCCGCCACCATTCTTCTTGCCCGAGCCCTGTCACGTGTAACATGCTGCAACAGGTGAGGTGAGAGTTTGTTATATATATGATATAGTTATATAAATATGAATTATATGTAAGAATGTTAAGTTGATTTTTAATACGTACACAAAAAGGAAAAAATGTAGTCTGTACAGAAAATTTTAGCATAAACAGGTTGATTCTCTTTAAAAAGTTTTATATATAAGTGTGTTTCAAAATTTAGCTTACAGTATATAAGTTATATAACCTACCTTGTATATATACTAGTCTATATTTATATATAGTTGTACGTGTAAATTTGGGTGTATATTGGTTATAATTTATTAGTCTACATACTTTTCGCATATATATATATTGGTGTATTCTATAAGCTACTTATAACAGTGTTTTAGTTGTTTATATATAGGTATGGGTATAGTCTATAAGTTATTTTGCATATTAGTTAATGTTTGGCTTTGCCGTATACAGCAAAGTATAATAAACTATAATACTTAAACTTATGACACGCCTTATTATAGACTGGAATAACTGATATGTGTATACGCAGTAATTTGCATTAGTTTGAACATGAAATGTAAAGATTTTTTTTATCTATTATAAAGGTTACATGGTTTATATAAATTTTATGATCTATCTGTTTGTATATAAAACTTACATATAAAGTACTAATATATATCCTATTCTATATTATCGTATTGATTTTTTTAATACAAATTCATTCTGTGTCATTGAATTGATTTTGGATTTTACTAAATATAGTTTATATTTATTATGCGATGTGTTTAGATTTTTAAATTTCACAGTAATGTGGATATGCATAGAGGTGTTTAAAGTGAGATAAAATCGTCAGTTATATTTTATTGCATATATATTCTATGTTATAAAAGTTATGTTTTGGGTTTTACGCATGTTTCAGTGGAATAAGTATGCTAAAATTTGTATAGTCAGTATATATATTTGCAGTCTTGTCAATGTGTTTAGGTTATTACTGTATAATATATTATAAGTGTATTGTTAACGTGTATTGTTATATGGGTACTATATATTATATTATATCACTGTACATTTATAGTATAATTTAAATATAGTCTAGTTTACATATATAATGAATAAATGTTGATTTATACGGAATGTGTGGTCAATAGTTGTCTCAAAACTATTTTACAAACATGTGTATATAATTTTAATGAGTTTCAAAAATTAATATTGGTTAAGAAAATAATATATATATTTTGTTTCGTCTACTCGAGCGGGTTCTGATCTATTTTCATCGATTCTTTTTGTTTGTCAGCTCTGTTCGAACATTCGTGCCAAACCTTGTTCGCTTTGGAAATTCATTCTTGGATTCGTATCCCATTTCAAACCTCTCTAGCCTCGAAAGGTGAGAAATCACTCACGATTAATGTTCTTTTATTTATTAAATCTGATTTCAATTGAAACGACAATTGAAATATGTTACTGTTAGTTATTTACACTGTTATTTATGGTATTAACTGTACCAGTTCACCTGTGACATCTGACACCATTATTTGTTAATTATACGATGATAATCTAGTTTGGTTGATAAATGATTGATTGGTTGTTGTTTATATTGGATGTTAAACTGTAATGTATAAAGTGATAAATAATATGCAATTGAATTTGACGAAGAATAGTTAAAAATTTGAATCGACATATGTGTTGAATTTGATTTGTTAAATTTGTATAATATGACCCCTTGAATGTTTAATTATTTGACATGTAGAAAAATAGTTAATTACCCTTGAACCATTTGAATTTATGTTGTATTAATTGATGAAGTATGAAATTGAACAATTGATGTCAAGTGTAGAATTGCATAGAATAATTAGTATAATAATCTTTAATCTACATGAAATGATAGTGTAGATTCTAGAAATAATTATATTAATTTGCACAAACAACAATGTGAATTAATACGGTTATTTCTGGATTATTTGAATTGATTATTGGATTGTTATTGATTGTTGTTATTGCTTGTTTATTTACTTTGACACCATCCCAGTTATCACACTACAAGTTCCCTTTGCTATGCTTTGATTTTTGAATTGAAATGGAATTGGGTTGAAATGATAAATACCCATATAAACTTTGACCTAGGATAGAGAATTAAATAAAAAACCGATTGGTCAATAATTTGATTTAAAAATAAAATAAAGATTTTATTTGGATAAATAATAAGGTTTTGAAATGAAGTGAAATTTGAACTTTATGGAAGGAAAACGTTAATATCTAATAATCTGAATCAAAATATTAACATAGTAGTTGATGAAAGAATGTTGTTTTAAGTTTGAAATTATTTAATAATTAAGTTCTGAAATTATTTAATAATTAAGTTTGAAATTATTTAATAATTAAATAAAATTGAATTCTTTGATAAATAAAATTGAACTTCTTGAATAAGTGAAATTAAGTTTTTATTAATTGAGTTTTGAAATTTGTAACTAAGTAAATAAATAACTGAAATTGAGTTTCTTTAACAAGAAATAGAATGTGATTTATTGAAATCAATGTAAGACTTGTAATTGAAAGAATTGATTTGACGAATTTAATTTAATTCAAATTGTAAGTTTTGATATAGTGGAGTTGAACTTAAGTAATTGATTTAATGAATTGAAAATTAAATAGAAATTGTTTTGAAGGATAAATTTACTTAACGAAAATTTAATGAAATCGATCAGTGAAGTTAAATTGATTTGAATGTTAAATTAAATTAATGATTTCGAAATGAAACTTATCTTCGAACTTGAATCAATATTTGAATTGTTTTAAATAGAAATTGAAATTGTATTATAAGTTTTGAAATGGTAATTTGGAAATTTTGAAACGTGAATTTGGAAATTAATGTAGAAAGACAAATGAAATGTTGGTTTACAAACTCTGATTGAAATTGTAATTGATTTGGTTTTGAAATTTATTAAACGACCAATTGGTGTAATAATCACGAAAGTTATTAAAGAGACCGGAATCGGTTAGGGACATACTCACTGTCTAAACCGAAACCCACTTTAATAACTATACGCGGAGTGTGATCCAGAATGAAGTGGTTGGAATGATGTACGTGATGACTGAAGAAAGAGAACGATAATGGATAGCCTTGACACTTGTGTCAAATTGGAAATGACTAAAACAGGAGCCGTGCCGGGCCAAATGGGGGTTAGCTACCTCGAGCGAACACACTTCTTCGAAAACTACTCATTACTTTTTGTTGATTGGTGCACCCTTGATTTTGGGAGTGTTGTTTCGCGGTGTTGCGATCGCCGCGGCGATGCATTCTCACCAGTCCGGATCAGGCAAACGGTAGTTTCACTACCTTGGGTATTGCCTCATGTGCCTTGTCATACTTGTATCCTATATACGCGACCACTACGATTTGTTTTGTGTTATACCTATGGAGTACTCCCAGATATCCCACTAGTTTACGGTGGAGTTTACAGTGCTGTATAGACTATAACGCTTATATAAAATGTGTTAAGGGGGATAATGGTAACGCCTTAACACTATTTTGATATCTTATATTACTGATAGGCATTATCTACTTATCGTACACTACTACATAGTAGATAGTTTAACGGATCCTTAAAGGATGGTTATTCCAACATCCTTTGAGTTACTTGTATTTCAATTGCTATTTCACTTGAGTTGGATTTATTGATATAAGAATGTTAATCCCAACACGAGTGTTTTGTGTTTTGCTTTACGCTCGGGTCAGACTGAGTATACCAGTATTCAAGACTCACCTTTGGAGTTGGAGCTTCGCTTGGAGATCCAGCTATCTATCCAACTTCCAGATATTCAGTTGATTCTAATGATGTATTCTGATTCTTGTATTTGATTATTGTACCCGAGACATCTGTTGTACCTTATTTAACTCTGATATGTATATAGTAGCTTCATGAACTACTATCTTTTGTTTCCGCTGCATTTATTACTCTGTGTCTGTGATTATTTATTTACTGTATATGCTCAGTTTTGCCAAATTTAAATTAACAATTCGGTATTTTGAATTACTCAAGTCTGACATGTGTGTCTACCTATGCACTTGGCGGGTGCAGCATGATAGGGGGTTCTCGCATTTGGTTTGGTAGCGAGCGGATGACTCTTACTCCTACATGTCCCTGCGGGGTTGGTGCAGTCGAGAGGCTGGCTGTAAAGGCAGAATACAGGTACTGTTGTATGCTATGGTGGGCGTTACCCCACTGACGCGGTCCGTTACAGTTGGTATCAGAGCTTTGGTAGCTCTTGGCAAAACTCAGCATATAGGGTAAATGTATTTACAGAATCACTTTCATTCAAGTTGAATCTCTCCCTTTTGACTCGATTCCTTTGAATTTTGGAACATCCCCTACGGTTTCGAAATTCATTCTTGTCCCTCACTATTCGTATTCTTCTGAATTCTGGAGTATCACATAACTCCACTTCGAATGATCTTTATAATGAGTTGGCGGTCCCGCCAATCTCAAATTGATTTGTAAAAGGGTGAAACTCCTTTACAAATGGCATCGAGTCACCGGAGATTTATACATATCCTCGGTTTAGATGCTAATATATCTTGTTATCCCGAATTCTATTTCTTGAGATCAAACGTCGATTTGCCTCGGAATTCTGCATTGATCTTATTCTTGAAGTCACGGTTGACCCGGTTAAGGTTGCCCGCGATTTATATAAATTTATCAATCTTCCTACTTTGTTATTAATCATCATATCTTTGTTTCGAACTTATCTTCGAATCAAATTTCTCTTTGATTTGAGTCCATCAAATTTGAAACCCTATCATTATTTTGAAAATTCATTCCTGTATCGTCGAGCAAAGATATGTATTTGTAAACTAATATATATAAATGCTTTAATATTTGCTGTGTTGTTTGAGTTGTTGATGTTGATTTGGGTTTCCGATCGATTCGTCTGATCAACGCTATCGATAGGATTTCCAAAACACTTGAGCAGAGCAAACTGACACAATATTGTTTTCAAATTTGGTAAATGAAATAATTTTGTATGATTATATTATAAATATATAAGTAAAATTTTCTGGAATAAAAAATAATAATAATAAGAGGTTAATTAATTCGTTGTTTGAAATGATAATATTTGATTATCATTTATTGTTCGATAAATAAATTTATAAACTTGGCTTATAAACTTATTTAGAATTTGAAATGAAATTAAATTAAGAATTTGAGAATTTAATTTCCAATGATTTCGAACTATGGTTTTAAAGGTTTAAAATGCACATTATTTAAAGGTATTTTGACTATAATTTGTTTCCAAAAGAATTTTAATGTATATTATTTAAAGTATTTTCAAATAGGAACCGTTTTCAAGGAATTTTAAATGTTTAAATAAGTGCTCTTCTCTTTGTCGCTGGAAAATAATTTCGGTGATGGCGGCCGCATCATCGACATTCATTTTCGAGTTTCGAAGTGGAGAGACTATTCTGTAGCTTTGCTACGGTTTTATTTTGAAAAAAAATATTTTGATTTGAATTTCTTCAGTATAATTTGATTTATATATATAGGTATCTTATTTTAAAAATTTAATTTGATTTGATATAAATATATAGATATATCTCTAAATTGTTTGAAGTAAATCGGAGATTTAAATTCTTAAATTTTAGGTTAAAGATGATTTCAATTATAAACTGAAGTCAAAATTCTTGGATAAGTATTTAACTTGAAATAACTGGATTGTAAAAAATAAATAAAAATAAAATAAAATAAAAATTTATTTGTATAATACTCAATTTAATTTCAATATAACTTACCTAAATTATTCAGAAGTTAAAATGTAATTGGATAATGTACAATAAAAAAATGTCTTTATAAATAAAATTTGAGTGTTTATAATAAATGTTATACACTGAATTTTGATTATAAAGATGTTAATAGAGTTAGATAGGATAATAAGTAAAACTCAGTTAATAATGAAATAAATTTGTTTTGAAAGAATTAATAAATTGAAATTTGATCAACTTATGAAAATACCTTGAATTTAAAAGCAATTAATAAATATAAATTAATTTAAATCGAAACTTTCATGGTTTAAATTAATTTATATGGGTTAAATATATGCGATTAGATATATTAAGTAGAATAAATTTAACAATAATTTGGAATAAAAAAGAATTTAAATTGCTTAAAAAAATATGATTATAATAAAAGACTATTCAAATTTATGGTTTTAGAAATTGTAAATTGAAGATAATTGGATAATAAGATAATGAATTTAGAAATAGTTGAGATTGATTTTAGTGAAATCAAATGGATTAAATCAATTATTGAATATCAGTTAATTTAAATTTGAATTTATATGGTTTAAATTAATTGTTATTTTGTATTTCAAATCTGTTTTTCTTTCTGGTTGTTTCTATTCTCCTACCTCCTTCCTTTTCAGGACGAAAAGTTTTGAGTGGGGGAGAGTGTAACGACCAGTAAATTTTAACTGTTTTAATATCGTAATTAGTTGAAATTTTGTGAAATTTTAAATGATAAAATTTTAAAATATAAATTTGATATTTGGAATGCGTCTAGTTAAACATAGCAACTGGTAAATTTTCGTCCGAAAATATGAAAGTTTATTTCGCGCGTAAATTTACTTCAATTTAATCAATTAAAAAGCGATGAAAATAAAATGTTTTCGGAACCTAAATATTTTTACATAGAAAAATTCTAAACCATCTTCCGAGCAAACGTCATTTTTCGTTTTTCCAAATTCGGACTTCTTTGGCTCCGTTGATCTTATTTTTCTACGTTTTTTTGCATTTTCCGCTAGTAGAAAATTCGAATTTTTATAATTCAATTGTACCGCTAATATCCGTATGCCGTTTTGATTGTCTCGTCGTGCTGATCTCAGCAGTATATTCGTTCCTGTATTTTGAAGCCCGATACGTAGCGGAATCCGCGAAACAATAATCGTATCGGTACGGTTCCGCAACTTGCCTTTTGGTTTGTCTGTGTGTCTGTGACCATTCATTTTCCTTTGTGTAATTCAAGCAGCCATTTACATTTGTTATTTCTTGAATCTAGGAGTGTGACTTTTCTATTGCCAACCGGTTCCTCTCCTTTTGATTTGCACGTTGCTTTTCTTCTTTGTTTTTCTGTTGCTCTTCATTTTTCGGACTCCCTCTTCTTCCTTTCTTACATTTTGTCCACTTTTCTTCTTCCCAGTAACTTAAAAAAAAAATTTGCAATTTAAAACCTACTTTGTTGTGAAGCCGATCTCCTCCTACCCACCAACCCTCCGACCTGACCACGGCAACACCTTTTGCCTCGGGAAGACCGCTCTCCTCCCCGCGCTGACCCGCCTGATGCTCGACCCATCACTTCCAACCTTCCGCATCACCGTGGTCCTTCCTCCTCAAAGGCAAGACCCAGCCTTCCCTTGCCGAGATCTCGATCTCCACCTTGAAGCTGCACCTCCTCCTCGGCCTCACTTCCTTTCGTTCACCATCTCTAAAACAACGCTCCGCCACCATTCTTCTTGCCCGAGCCCTATCACGTGTAACATGCTGCAACAGGTGAGGTGAGAGTTTGTTATATATATGATATAGTTATATAAATATGAATTATATGTAAGAATGTTAAGTTGATTTTTAATACGTACACAAAAAGGAAAAAATGTAGTCTGTACAGAAAATTTTAGCATAAACAGGTTGATTCTCTTTAACAAGTTTTATATATAAGTGTGTTTCAAAATTTAGCTTACAGTATATAAGTTATATAACCTACCTTGTATATATACTAGTCTATATTTATATATAGTTGTACGTGTAAATTTGGGTGTATATTGGTTATAATTTATTAGTCTACATACTTTTCGCATATATATATTGGTGTATTCTATAAGCTACTTATAACAGTGTTTTAGTTGTTTATATATAGGTATGGGTATAGTCTATAAGTTATTTTGCATATTAGTTAATGTTTGGCTTTGCCGTATACAGCAAAGTATAATAAACTATAATACTTAAACTTATGACACGCCTTATTATAGACTGAAATAACTGATATGTGTATACGTAGTAATTTGCATTAGTTTGAACATGAAATGTAAAGATTTTTTTTTATCTATTATAAAGGTTACATGGTTTATATAAATTTTATGATCTATCTGTTTGTATATAAAACTTACATATAAAGTACTAATATATATCCTATTCTATATTATCGTATTGATTTTTTTAATACAAATTCATTCGGTGTCATTGAATTGATTTTGGATTTTACTAAATATAGTTTATATTTATTATGCGATGTGTTTAGATTTTTAAATTTCACAGTAATGTGGATATGCATAGAGATGTTTAAAGTGAGATAAAATCGCCAGTTATATTTTATTGCATATATATTCTATGTTATAAAAGTTATGTTTTGGGTTTTACGCATGTTTCGGTGGAATAAGTATGCTAAAATTTGTATAGTCAGTATATATATTTGCAGTCTTGTCAATGTGTTTAGGTTATTACTGTATAATATATTATAAGTGTATTGTTAACGTGTATTGTTATATGGTTACTATATATTATATTATATCATTGTACATTTATAGTATAATTTAAATATAGTCTAGTTTACATATATAATGAATAAATGTTGATTTATACGGAATGTGTGGTCAATAGTTGTCTCAAAACTATTTTACAAAAATGTGTATATAATTTTAATGAGTTTCAAAAATTAATATTGGTTAAGAAAATAATATATATATTTTGTTTCATCTACTCGAGCGGGTTCTGATCTATTTTCATCGATTCTTTTTGTTTGTCAGCTCTGTTCGGACATTCGTGCCAAACCTTGTTCGCTTTGGAAATTCATTCTTGGATTCGTATCCCATTTCAAACCTCTCTAGCCTCGAAAGGTGAGAAATCACTCACGATTAATGTTCTTTTATTTATTAAATCTGATTTCAATTGAAACGACAATTGAAATATGCTACTGTTAGTTATTTACACTGTTATTTATGCTATTAACTGTACCAGTTCACCTGTGACATCTGACACCATTTTTTGTTAATTATACGATGATAATCCCGTTTGGTTGATAAATGATTGATTGGTTGTTGTTTATATCGGATGTTAAACTGTAATGTATAAAGTGATAAATAGTATGCAATTGAATTTGACGAAGAATAGTTAAAAAAATTGAATCGACATATGTGTTGAATTTGATTTGTTAAATTTGTATAATATGACCCCTTGAATGTTTAATTATTTGACACGTAGAAAAATAGTTAATTACCCTTGAACCATTTGAATTTATGTTGTATTAATTGATGAAGTATGAAATTGAATAATTGATGTCAAGTGTAGAATTGCATAGAATAATTAGTATAATAATCTTTAATCTACATGAAATGATAGTGTAGATTCTAGAAATAATTATATTAATTCGCACAAACAACAATGTGAATTAATACGGTTATTTCGGGATTATTTGAATTGATTATTGGATTGTTATTGATTGTTGTTATTGCTTGTTTATTTACTTTGACACCATCCCAGTTATCACACTTCAAGTCCCTTTGCTATGCTTTGATTTTTGAATTGAAATGGAATCGGGTTGAAATGATAAATACCCAAATAAACTTTGACCTAGGATAGAGAATTAAATAAAAAATCGATTGGTCAATAATTTGATTTAAAAATAAAATAAAGATTTTATTTTGATAAATAATAAGGTTTTGAAATGAAGTTGAATTTGAACTTTGTGGAAGGAAAACGTTAATATTTAATAATCTGAATCAAAATATTAACATAGTAGTTGATGAAAGAATGTTGTTTTAAGTTTGAAATTATTTAATAATTAAGTTTTGAAATTATTTAATAATTAAGTTTTGAAATTATTTAATAATTAAATAAAATTGAATTCTTTGATAAATAAAATTGAACTTCTTGAATAATTGAAATTAAGTTTCTTTATTAATTGAGTTTTGAAATTTGTAAGTAAGTAAATAAATAAGTGAAATTGAGTTTCTTTAATAAGAAATAGAATGTGATTTATTGAAATCAATGTAAGACTTGTAATTGAAAGAATTGATTTGACGAATTTAATTTAATTCAAATTGTAAGTTTTGATATAGTGGAGTTGAACTTAAGTAATTGATTTAATGAATTGGAAATTAAATAGAAATTATTTTGAAGGATAAATTTACTTAACGAAAATTTAATGAAATCGATCAATGAAGTTAAATTGATTTGAATGTTAAATTAAATTAATGATTTCGGAATGAAACTTATCTTCGAACTTGAATCAATATTTGAATTGTTTTAAATAGAAATTGAAATTGTATTATAAGTTTTGAAATGGTAATTTGGAAATTTTGAAACGTGAATTTAGAAATTGATGTAGAAAGACAAATGAAATGTTGGTTTACAAACTCTGATTGAAATTGTAATTGATTTGGTTTTGAAATTTATTAAACGACCAATTGGTGTAATAATCACGAAAGTTATTAAAGAGACCGAAATCAGTTAGGGACATACTCACTGTCTAAACCGAAAACCACTTTAATAACTATACGCGGAGTGTGATCCAGAATGAAGTGGTTGGAATGATGTACGTGATGAATGAAGAAAGAGAACGATAATGGATAGCCTTGACACTTGTGTCAAATTGGAAATGACTAAAACAGGAGCCGTGCCGGGCCAAATGGGGGTTAGCTACCTCGAGCGAACACACTTCTTCGAAAACTACTCATTACTTGTTGTCGATTGGTGCACCCTTGATTTTGGGAGTGTTGTTTCGCGGTGTTGCGATCGCTGCGGCGATGCGTTCTCACCAGTCCGGATCAGGCAAACGGTAGTTTCACTACCTTGGGTATTGCCTCATGTGCCTTGTCATACTTGTATCCCTGTATACGCGACCACTACGATTTGTTTTGTGTTATACCTATGGAGTACTCCCTGATATCCCACTAGTTTACGGTGGAGTTTACAGTGCTGTATAGACTATAACGCTTATATAAAATGTGTTAAGGGGGATAATGGTAATGCCTTAACACTATTTTGATATCTTATATTACTGATAGGCATTATCTACTTATCGTACACTACTACATAGTAGATAGTTTAACGGATCCTTAAAGGATGGTTATTCCAACATCCTTTGAGTTACTTGTATTTCAATTGCTATTTCACTTGAGTTGGATTTATTGATATAAGAATGTTAATCCTGACTCGAGTGTTTTGTGTTTTGCTTTACGCTCGGGTCAGACTGAGTATACCAGTATTCAAGACTCACCTTTGGAGTTGGAGCTTCGCTTGGAGATCCAGCTATCTATCCAGCTTCCAGATATTCAGTTGATTCTAATGATGTATTCTGATTCTTGTATTTGATTATTGTATCTAAGACATCTGTTGTACCTTATTTAACTCTGATATGTATATAGTAGCTTCATGAACTACTATCTTTTGTTTCCGCTGCATTTATTACTCTGTGTCTGTGATCTGTGATTATTTATTTACTATATAGCTCAGTTTTGCCAAATTTAAATTAACAATTCGGTATTTTGAATTATTCAAGTCCGACATGTGCGGATGCGAATGGTCCAAAATACCGGGTCGTTACAATTATATTGTCTATAAATGGTTTTATTATATCATTAACAATAATGAAGCTACACAATTATGTTTACCTCATCAATACATTCTTTAAACCAATGCATGTCAACTTCCAAACACATCAAATCATGTACATTGTCTCACAAATGCACACATATGTTCACATCAAACATATAGCCATGTTTTATTAAATATTCTTGCATAATAATATGTTCACATGTTAATTTCTGCAATTTTATAAATAGTTATATACAACAATATTATACTTTGGATAATATATTTACTAAAAACTAAGAAAAAATATTCATGAACAATTTTTATTCATAAGCATTTTTCATGACTAATTGCTCACATATAAGTGCATTACATGTGCCTAAGCACTTGTTGGTATAAAACTTCTAAGACTAGTATTAAAACTTATTTGAATGAAAATGGTTTACAATTGTAGTATTCATGTTGCGTGATTATATTTATATTTCTATAACTCAAAGTCCATACTTGATATTTATAGATTCAATGAACTTTTACAATTAATTACTAATACTGATCTCGTATTTCTAACTTAGCAGATATTTTTACTACTAGTGTCACCATATATGATAACCACTTTAATTTTATGGAAGTCTACTAAGATATTACATCCACATTTCAATGAAAATTTGGATATGATTTTACATGTTCATGGAGATAAATATGACATAAACATGTCGTATTAGTCCTTAATTGATGGTTGTCAAAGGAGTAATCCTTGTTTATGTATATAATAGGATGATGGTGGCTTATAAGTCGTATCAATATTTAACAACTAGTAGCATATTACCAAATGCACATGCTGGTGGACATGTTTTTACATTGACCAAACTTGATAAAATTGATCGACTAACTTTTTTTGAGTGCATTGTGTAGCACAAAGAACTATTAAAAACATTATACTCCAGCATTGTACTGATATTTTCTATGAAAAATGCAAATCGAAAAAACTACACAAGGTAGGACAAAACATTACACGGGTACATTATCGAATGCAATTATAAGTCGATTATCAATATTTGACAACTAGTGGTATGTTATCGAATTCACGTGTTAGTGGATATGGTTTACATGGACTCAACATTGGTAACTATGACCAATTGAAAATTTTTATTATATTTTGTAGCTAGTAGAATTATAACCGACATTATATCCTAACACATTTGGCGATAGTTTATATGAATAGTCATAGGAGAAAACGTTACACATGGTACGTTATCAATTTCAAACTGAATAGAAAAAGTAATTAATAAATACTTAACTAATAAGATACACATAACGGTAGATGCTAATTCTATGACTATTGCAGTTACCTTGTAAATAACATCACTTTAATGTTTTAATGTATCAATGTTTAAATTTACATAATTATCCCTAAGCATTTATTATTTACATTATTATAAGTACTTCCAAGACTATTGTAGTTCTTTTAAATGGAGATCCATTTTAGCATTCAGTTCATGTGACATATGATTACTTGCTTACATTTTTGTAACTCAAAATGCATACTTTTTTTACTATGTGATTGCCAATACCAATCTCATAGTTTTAACTAAATGCATATTTTTTTGACAATTTAAGTTAGTGTATATGTTAACATCTTTAATTATACAAAACTCGACAACAAGTTTACAAACACATCTAAACTTAAAATTGGATATGATACTACACATTCCTAAAGATAAATATGAGATAATCATGCCGTGTTAGTCCCCTATTTGATAGACTTCAAAGGAGAAATCTTTAAGTTTAATAGAGTAATGGTGAATTATAGGTTTTATATATATTTATATATACATATATGTATATGTATATATATATACATATATGTATATATGTGTGCGCGTATGTATGTATATATAAACATACATACATACATAAAATAATTGGTGGTATGTTACTGAATGCACGAGTTGGTGGATAACTTTTTTACACACACCAAAAATGACAGCATTAACCAATTGGAAATATTGTTTGTATATAGCTGGCGGAGTTATGGCATACATTATATTCCAGCACATTTAGTGACATTTTCTATTGAAATCATAATGTGGACAAATGGGAGAAATTTAATTAATTAGACACGCATAACGGTAGACATTATCAAGGCTAAAACTTTAGACAAATATATGCATTTAAAAATATTTGTGTGAATTATTTTTGAAAAGTAGAGTAATAAATATTTCTTTCTCTCTATTTTACCATCCACGGTACATTTGGATAAAAATTACATGAATAAAATGTAAAATATGTTAAATATAAATGAGAAGTGTTTTCTCCTTAAAAATTGGTGATACGCCAGTGTTTTTATTAATATTATTATTAGATTATACTTTTTAGTTGCATCATTAACCTATATTTTATAACCATCAATTCAAACCCTAAATATTAATGTAATTTGTTCAAATTAATATTTTCTTTGAGTTTTCCCACGGTTATTCAAATGTTGTAACCACTGAACCACCCAATCAACTTAAAAATTGGTTTATTGTATTTTGATAAACAAGAAGAGATAGCTGAGAAACATCGGTTAAGACAACCTTCACCATTGACTGCTCCAATTTTAAAGTATTTCACTTTTTTTCTTTTTTCTAAAATTAAAATTAACTTTGTCGAAAATTGACAAGTTTAAATCATAGACCACTTCAAATGGCACTGGTACAACGTTGTAGGTTGAGATCTAATAGGTTCGAATTTTGAGATATCAAAACGAGTTGCGTGGAAGTTTTTGTTAATTACCAACTTAGCCTATAATTGTAATTCCAAAATTATAATCATCTGGTTCATACATTTTCGAATCCTAAAATTAGATCATCTCTGTCATTCATCCTAAAGGTAAAAACTGAACATTTTAAAGTTTTCAGTCAAATCTATATTTTTAAAGCTGCTCAAACATACTGTCTTACTGCATGCCTCACGCTTTTTCTCCCTTATTTTCAGTTAACCTACAAAGCATTTGTCAAGTTTTAAGAGAATCATTTTGCCTTAGTTGTCGTCTTCTCTCTTCTGTCCTTGTATATAACGGGCACAACCAGGTAGGTCTTCAAAAGCATACGAAATAATAAGAAAATAAAAAAAATCCCTTCTCCAAATTTCGCAGTTTTCATGACAAAATCATCTTCTATCCTAACAATCATTCAGTTTTTCCTTTTCTGCAAACTAATGGTTTTGTCATTCTTTTGCATTAGATCCAAAAAGAGCAAGAAGAGTAGCAGCAACAACACTACTAAAGTTGAGAGATGCTCTAAGCTTCAATGGTTGGTTAACGGCAACTTAGCCCCATGTCCAAAATACTGCACACATCATAAAAGCAATCGAAAGGCTATCGTGGTAGGAGATGAAGCATGCTGGGTATCATATGGGAAGGGGCACGGCCATCGGCTACCTCCTGCAATGCCATCACTCCTAAGAAACGTAAATGGATCTTACTGCTTACCATACACGTTTAAGAAAATATCAAGAGAAGATGGAAGCATTGTTATCAAAAAAATGGTGGCCAACAAACATGATTGTCTTCATGCACGAAAAGAGAATGGCAGATTCAGTACACAATCTATTGGGCTTCATCAAGATTGTCTTCCAAGTAACCATAGTGCAAATCTCGAGACTTGTGATGAAAAGAAAGAGAAAGTTTCCTCAGTGAAATCTAGTTTGAAGATGAAAAATATTCAGGTTGGTGACTATGATGCGTTCAATCAAGTTATGTCTTCTTCTTCTTCCAATAAAGCACCGACGGTTTCTATAGGAATTAAGTGCATGAATGATGAGAATATGTTAGAGAAAATGATTACTAGCAAGATGGAGCCAGTTAGTGTGTTAGTTGAATTAGGGTTTGAGTGAACAATATGTGTTTACTTATATGTACTCTATCTATGCACATGCTTGAGTTGCAATGTTCTTTTCTTTTTGTCTCTTCTAAAGAAAAAAAGAAAAAGAAAACTTAGTTGTTGTTTCTTTGTTTTGGTTTGATTTGTTTCTTTTCTTTTCATTTTGCTTTTAGCAGTACTACTATGAATTGATCGCTTTTAAAATATATCTAAATATTCAGTACTGAGTGCGGTAGATTGTGGAAACAATCAGTCTTACGTATTTAATTTGTTAGAAAAAAAACTAGTGAAAAAAATTGCAGCATTTATAATCATAATTATATGAAATGTAGCAATTGAATAATTACAAGAATCAGTAACAATTTAGAATTAGTTAAAGTCACTGAGAATCTATTACTTTATATTAAAACAGGAACTTCTCCATGCTGACGTGGACTGCTATATCTTTTTCATTTTAAAATAACCTATCCTTATCCACTTCCACGTTTTTTTAACTTTCCCCAAACTGCTTACGTGGAACCTCTTCCTCATTTCACAACCCACCACCTCTATTTTTTCGCAGTTCAGTTTTCAATTTATCCCATCAGTTGTAACCGCTCATCATCATCTCTTCATCCTTTCAATCTAACATCAAAACGGATTACGTACAGCATCCACTGTTCCAGTGGATCCACCATTCATCACCAGCGTCGCTCAAATCTCCTTCCTACTTTACTCTTTCCAACTCTGTTCGACTGACAAAAACCCTAATTCCCCAGGGATTAAAAACATCACGATAGAAAAATAAAATTCCCGCCTGATGAGAAGCATGGCTGACGCAACAATGGTGGAATGAGCGATTGGGCGATGACGATAGATAAATTGTACTGCAGCCGGTGTTAGGCTCACGAACTTATGATCTATTGAGCGGGTGCAAGATGGAGGCGATGATCTATTTGCGGAAGGGATGCGATTAGGGGTGCTGATTACTATGATGGCGAACTTATGCCCGGAGGATACTGGTAACCCTGCCTGGAGGAGACTGACAGGAAGGAACATGTTGTTGGAGGAGGTGGAGTAAGCATTCTTTCCCTTTTGTCCGTAGTACTTCACTATTTATCTATGTAGATGCAAACTGGATGAATATTTCAAAATTATTTATAAATTATAGTATAATGAATCCTTTCTTTCATCGAGTTTCTCATTTGTCTTTCCCACTGTAATTTCACTCAACTCTTTTGCTTATCCTTCAGATCAAATAGCGTTCCTACCTGCAAAAAATAGGTAATCATTTCACTCAATAAAGTTCTTTGGTATTTTCTTGCATTTTTGATTATTTTATTTTCAAGTCAGGTATAGGGATTCATGACCGATGCATTTCACTTGGTGCTCAAATTGCATCTCCACTCAACCAAATATCATGTCATTTACAGTCATGAGATAATCTCAATGAACAATTATTAATTTCTTTAGTACTTAATGTAAATTTAATTTTCATTGATTTGTTTGTTTCATAGAGTTAAAAGTTGGTTAATGTTTTGTTGTATTTGAGTAAACCTGACAACATTAGGTTGACTCAAGTTCGTTTTTCAACAATCTGTGATCAAAAGAATGGGTATTTTACCAAATTAAGTTAACTATTTAATTTCACATGTTAGTTCAATGAGAATATCAAAGAGGGGAGGCTTTAAATCATTTCCCAATGAATTCAAGTTTAACTATGTTATATACCTGCAAATTTATAGTGGTAACCACTTGCCAAGGAACATCATTTAAGTATATACGGTGAGATTGTTTTCTGACAAAAGCTATCCTTCTAGAATAGACAACTAAATTTAAAAAATGAAAATTAGATCATGTGTCCTTCTAGAATCTGACAAACGCTGTCCTTATAGCACTGAAAGATGTATTGATTCCAATTAAATTAGATAATGTGTTAACTTTTTAACTATGGAATCTGATAAGGATACGAGGAAAATTAAAATGATGAATTAACTACACCTTACAAGAAGAAGTTTGAATTGTAATGGTTCATTTTATATATTAGGCTATCTCCTCCTTGCAAAATTGTCATCGCTTTATTTTTTCCTGCGATATTTGTTTAAGAGGAACTTTGTAGATGTTCAAAGACATTTGATAAATTCACAAACTATGCATATGAGATTATTATTTTCCTTTCTTACCAGTTGTAAAGTTTACTTTCAGCTGGAGGCGATTTGAATTTTTGATTGATATATAACTCCATATTGTTTTAAATTAATTTTTGATTTATGACAAGAGTTTCTCTATTTGCAGCTTAATTTTGCTAATATCTTTATAATCTTCATCAGAGAATCTAAGAGTGAAGAATATTGTATCCTAAGACAGTGCAGCTCTCTTCGCTCTATTTGAGGTTTTACTTAAATTCAACTAATGTTTCATGTTAACAAACTCCCTCTCGCTTATTCCGTTATGATCAATGAAACATTTAAGTTCTTCTAATAAAAAGGTTAAAACAGAATAATCTACACACAAACCTATAGATAAAAAATAGGATTAACCGTTAATATAAAGGTTTTATTATTGTTACTGCTTCAGCATGGGTTTCCTAGCTGTTAACAGTTGTAAAATATCATCCCTCTACCCAAATCGTAAATCCGTGTGACATTCAATCTACATTTCAATTTTTACATTGGTTTATATTATTCTGTATGATAGAGGATATCGTACTCAGTTGTAAATAACCTGTTCTGACCTACTATCTGTCGAAACACATTCATACGTGCATTGCGCTATCCCCTTATGTTCACACCTCATGCGTCTTTTCCAATATAGGCATGAACGAATACCAAAATAGTATTGGAATATGTTACCATTGAATCATGTAGAAAATGTAGTTTGCTGTTAGTGCAAATTGGGTAACCTAACATATTCGACCGCGAGCTATCAGTTGCATTGCATTTAATTGTTGGTTTGTAAATGATGACTGCCTTTTTCCTGCAGGTAAAATCAGTAACATGTATATGGTTCTTTGACTGGGATCTGTCTGCAAAGGTTCTAACCATAAGGAGGTGAGTGTACGTGTTTTTTACTGTTATATATGCACATCTACAGTTGTGCATGTTAACTCTCTACATATGAATTATGGTAATTTGCAATTGGATGATTGTTGCAACGGGGCAAGGTTTTTTTTTTAAGTATGGGACATGATTTCTCTTATGTTCAGAAAAGGTTTAAATATTCGTGCACATTTTTTTCCCTCCTGCTTATAGGTTGATCATGAGCCTTGCGGTATTTGGTTATTGATGATAAAGTTATTTTTATAACTGCACCTCAAGTCTCATATCCATGCCTAGAAACTGTAGTTAAATCATCAAGGCAGAAAAAGATTACTACACTTTTCAACTGTTCATAGGTACTCCATAAATATATAGGCATCTACAGAAATTTGTACGGGCTCCTTTCTAACCACAGATAATAATGCTATTCATTTGCTTCGATTTAACTAGGTGATGCCCACTTGATGTTAATTGAGTAAAACGATGATTGCAAAAGGTTATCTCAGCAGTTAGGTACTAGACTATAGAAATGAATGAGATAATGCAATTTACTCTTTGTTTTTGGATAGCGGGCATGGGCTCTTAATTTTTGGCCCACTTAACATAATTCTGTCTATATAAAAGCAAGGCTACTAGGCTGTGTACAACTGGTAGCATCTGCACACAAAAGATCAATAAAACAATATACAATCTTTCTTCATTTTCAAATATCGGAATTCCATTCAAATTCTTTTCAAATTCTGAAATCAGTACTGATGGATTCATCAAAATCTAACATGGTATCAGAGCTTCATCAAGACTAATGGCTGTAGCAACGGAATTCACGATATCAAAATCAAGTTTTATCCACATAACAATCAAAATGTAGTAAAAAATTAAATTGGAAATTTCATGTTTGTGGTACATTTACGTTTTTATGTCTATAGCTACTAAATTTCTGTATGTTTTTCACGTCTTCCTTTTCTTTTCTGCTACCTCATTTTGTAATTTTTTACAAGACTGTACGTCATGACGTAGATGATTGAATTATTTTGCTTCCGTCCACCATATATATGATCAGTTTTTTTAAATCACAACTCCAGCTTTGAAGTACTATTTTCGTTTGTCATGCTCAGTTGTACTACCGCTTTAACTGCATGCAATGTCCGTGCTGACACACACACACACACACACATATATCAATATGCATACAAACGATATGGTCACTCTTCTGCTCTAACATCGTCTTTTACGTGTTCTGATTAACCTTACAGAGTATAACAATGCCCGTGTGCGTAGCACGGGCTACTCACTAGTTTCATTTATATTGCAAGCATATAAATTTGATAGCTGAAATCGTACAGATAACCAAGAACCCTCTATTTCAATAACTTACCGGCTAACTAGACCATTAGCAACAATCCAACCTATTCACTTCACTATCTCTCTTGCCTTTCAACTGAACGAACGAGCTGTACGTCCACATAACCACAAAACTAGTCGCGGACCAGTGAAGTTGAATAATTTATAGGATTTATAACGGCGAAGACTTGACCGTTATATATTCATAACGGCGAAGTTTTCGCCGTTATAGATTTGTAACGGCGAAAGCTTTGCCGTTGTAAACTTATGTCATAAACACTACTTATAACGGTGAAGCTTTCGCAATTTGTAACGGCGAAGTCTTTGTTGTTATAAACTTGTAACAGCGAAAGCTTCGCCGTTATAAAACCTAGCAATGACTTTTATGAATTAGGCACGAAATCTTTTTGAACTAGTCACAGAATGTGAACAAACCACACTTGATTGTTCCGTGGCTAGTTTTTAACCGAACAAGGCATTGTTGGTTGTGCCTTTATAAGATGATACATAAAAGTAAATTAAAATCATATCAGAAAATTCATGGGTTTAAACACTAATCTATCTAAAAAGTGGTAAAATAAAGGATAAAACATCAATATGATTCAAATGCAGTTCACATATATCACAACAGTAAGCTAGTGAAACAAGATCCATGTTGGTGTAGGCTAACATAAAACTGCATTTCCAGCTGTCACAGCTTTGCTTTTCAGATGCAACAAATTGCTTTTTGAATATTTCTAGTTTTGATCGGCTATATATGCAACCACTGAAAATATTAGCAAACCACAGCAGCACATTTGTTGTGAGGAAAACCATTGGCAATAGAATTACCTCTAATTCATGGAAACAACTTTAGCATTCTATTTACCTTCTAATGCATCAATAAAGATCACTAGAATAAATGTGAAATTTTAAACAGAATTAAATTTCTATGTTTAAACATTATAAAAGATATTTACTGTGTATGATCAAGTGCAATATGATGACAAAAAATTAAGGATATAAGTTCTACGTACCGACTGGTGGAATTTTTCTTTCTTTTAAGAATATTAGAATTTGATGATTTTGATTATTTGATGTATTACAGAAATATAAAAGAGAAGGAAATTAATCTTTTATTGAAGCAAAATGTGATATAGTGATATGTGCACATTGATACATCTGATTGTATTTATAATATACAACGTATTGGGCTTTGGGCCTTGACCGCTTCTTTATGGTTGCATACCCGAACCATTGCTATGTTAAATTGTGAGATACTTGCACTACAACAAAAATATCGTTTTACAACACCGAATAATCATAGTCAATGTATTTTAACAACATTTATCGTTACGTTGTTATATCCATAGTTGTGAAAGACGTGGTATTTTCTACAACATTTGTTTGAATGTTGTATAAAATGTTGTAGAAAAATCAATTATAACAAAACAAAAATATAGCCAAAACGCCAAAAAATAAATGAAAAACTAGTTACTACATTTGTTGAATGTTATGAGATAGCCAAATACAACATATTTAAAATATTGTAACATACTATTTTACGATAATATTTATACGTTGTATATCTTTTTTTCAATTATGTCCATATGTTGTAACATAATTTTAACAACGTTAGTCATCTATTATAAACCCATTATTCACGTCTTTCGACAAAAGTTGCGTATTACTCTTATACAACAATTTTCTAACGTAGTATGATGTATTTTAATTACATTTGATCGACATTGTAAATATGAGCAAGACAATGTTGTTTAAATGTTATTCAAACTTAATTTGCAATAGTTGTTGAACATTACAAGACAAAATTCATATAACTATTTTTAACTGTTATATTTTGTATTACCACAACGATTGTGAATCATTGTAAATGAAGTTGTTACAACATTACTTTAACATGGATAAACATACATTTAATTCATACTATAAACATTGTGCATAAATATTTTACAACTATTGAAAAACATTATATGTAAATTATGCCAACATATTTTACATGTTGCATCCTGTATTTTAACAATACTTATAAAGTATCGTAGTAATCACAAAAGATTATTAAATATCAGACAACAACTATGCACAAACATTGTAGAATATATTATATATAAGCACACACATGACACAATTGATTAATATATGAGAAATGTGTACATGATATATAGGACAATACATTGAAACAAACTAATGATTTACTAATACAAAATATTACATGAGTTATAAAGTATTTTATTGTTTGAAAGACAAACATTCAAATGAGAATCTAAATATAAATTGAGAAATGAAAACTACTTCAAACCAAAATATGATGACAACAAAAGTCTTCTTCCTAAAAGCATCTTTATTTCCTGCATTACATACAGCATAAAAGTTTAATTAAAACAGTAATTGGTAGCTTAGTTATGCTTCCAGCATTTCTAACATGCTTCAAATGAAATTCAAAGTCTCAGGCACACTTAAAACGGATGTAGTGAAACTCTATCCAGCTATGTTTTTATTCAAGCATATGCGCTGTGTGAGCAAGCACAATTTTTAGCTAGTAAAACCATGCATATTTTAAGCTTGCCATTTACCATCCACTATAGATTTTACCATCATCTGACTATTATCTGAAATTCAATTGCATAAATAGAAAATTCAAACGATTCATTGAAAAAGGACTATGAGTTGAATGACCCTAAGAAAAAAACCACATAATATGGAAATAATATGTTCATTGATTCCATGATATTTTCCATTTGCAAATCCCTATATATAATGCTTGCACTTACATATCCCTGTATATGAAACTTCAATGTGAGCTGCATTTACGAATCTCTATATATAACACTTGCACTTCCATTTAAGTTGCATTTACAAATCGCTATATATGGAACATAAGGGGGTTTTCATTATGATTAATAACCATGACATTTAAGCTTGTTAGTTTGATAAAAATTATATTGCTGCCCATCAAGCGATTTTCATAATTACAAACAAACATCTCCCTATATTATTCATTCTTTATATGAAAGAGTGGTCTTCTTATGGGAAGTGGGTTCAAAATTTTATTAATAATAATGTATCCATAATGAAATGTCTGAAGGGTATAGTTAGTAACAAATGTTTTGATTTGCACCATCACATTTAAGGTAAATTCTTTTCCAACTTAGAATTTAAACTTTGTTTCTTTCATGTTCACTTTGACAATTTGATATATTTTCTCATTTTGTATAGATTTTGGAGAACCATACTGTTTGAATTATATTAGCAATAGACCCGATGCATTATATTTACATTGGGTAATTGTTTTCATGGTAGAGTTTAATAAATTTTTATATAACTTGACTAGTTAGGGAATAAATCCGATGCATGCAACAACTCCTTGTTGTCGTGCAATGTACTTCAGCAAATTCTAGCATCGGTTCTAAAGAAAGAGCAGAGAAAAAGCTGTGTGATTAAATTTCACACTCCGAGATCAGTTGGGGAAAGTCCACATTAGTTCCTTTGAGACTTTTTCTCTTCTCTGCATAAAATTAATCTTCTTTAATTTGGTCAAACATACTCATAGTGTTGTTCTTTGGCCTACAAACAGATATTGGATAAACATATCATAACCCTTCACACACTGTACAAAGGAGGAATTCAAAAATTCAAATTGACCAATGAGAGGCTTTGGTGTAATAGATGGTGATCTTTCTATTTTATTATCTTTTACAATAAATACCGTATTTTTATTTCTAGACATATATTTCAAATTTGCGCTTTAATTTTCGTATTCGTTATGCAACTCATAATCAAGTATTTACACTAATTATGGCATACAGTGTAAAAAAAATATTATAAACAATTTTACTGCCCTTCAGTATATTTTTTGTTTTGTGTGCATATTATATTTGATAAAAAAACACAAGTTGAAGATATCAAACTAAAATTAGCATGCTCATTACAAGCCAGTGAAAATTTAATAGCTGTTACCTTCTATCAAAATTATGATTATGGAAAAGGAAACTCTAAATAATAGTATGCAAATTTTCTTTACATATGTTGAGCTATTCGTAGTTCTGGAAATTATTAGCCTAGTGCACTTATTGATTGGGTCAGTATAATGTTATAATCTAAATCATTCGAAGGGCAAAGTAGTTTAGAATGACTAAACTCACTCCTTGGACATATTGTTTCATTTATTGCATGCATACTTTACCGTTTGAACACCAGATGGACAGTTATCTTTTAACAAAAAATTTCCAACCGTGGTGCTGCCATTTTCAAAAAAAAGATAAAAATGGATCTCCATTGATGGTGTTCTTTATTATCAAAAGAAGCTTTTTTGATAATTTTTTTGTATCAGTATTAAACTGTTAACATATTGTTTTTTTCTTCCTATATTGCATACATACATACTATGTTTACCATTTGAATACATCATGAATGAAGATCCTTTCTCTTAAAAGAAATATAATATATTTTTTCTTGATTAATGTTGCCATTTTTAGAAGAATTAATTGACTATCATTTCTGGTAATTTTTTTAATACTATGAAGAATGTAATTACTGATTTATTTGTCCCAAAATTATTTCTGCTTTAGCAATTGTTCTAACTTTCTTCACTCACAATCAAATTTATGCAACAGGTTTGCAAGTTTACACACAAACAGAGGAAATACGGCTAATATGCAACATGAAGGGTGAGATACCACTAAACTTGTTTTCTTAAGACTTTCTGAAGTTGTATATTTTACAACCATTTAAAATCATCATTATGAATTTTGGTAAGAACATTTTCCTATGCCTTGTAATTTCTTTCTATTCAATTACAGTAGTGCTTACCATCCGCAGTCCGATGGTCAGACTGAAGTTGTTAACAGATCTTTGGGAAATTTGTTGCGGTGCCTGGTGAAGGATAATCTGAAGAGTTGGGATATGAAATTATGTCAAGCAGAGTTTGCTCATAATCATGCTATAAACCGTAGTACAGGGTTTAGTCCATTCCAGATTGTTTATTCAAGTTTACCAAAAGGGCCGTTGGATTTGACGATAGTACCACAACCAATGGGGACTGTTAAACGGGCTGTTGATTTTGTTGATGAATTGCCAGAATGTCATAAAATCGTTTAGGAACGATTGAGAAAAGAAAATGAAAAGTATAAAAGATCTATGGATTTGAAGCGAAGAAGCGTTGAATTTAATGAAGGAGATTTAGTATATGCTGTACTAACGAAAGATCGTTTTCCAGTGGGAACGTATAATAAATTGAAAGCGCGGAAGATTGGTCCTGTAACGATCGTGAAACGGATCAATGAAAACGCTTACAAGTTGAAGCTGCCGGAGGATGTATACACTTCTGATGTGTTTAATGTTAAACATCTTATACCGTATCATGAGAATGAGTTTGTTGAGGAAGAAGAGGGCGCAAATTCGAGGACGAATTTTTCTCGGCCAGGGGAGGATGATGCAGCCCAGGATGGTGAAGAGTTAGGTCGCGTACGACCTAACGAATCCTTTAAGTCGTTACTGAAGAGTGTTACCCAGAATGGTGAAGAGTTAGGTCGCGTACGACCTAACGAGACCTTTAAGTTGCTCCAACGACTTAGTGAAGTTCGGCAACGACCTAGTGGAGACTCGCGAGTTAACAAGCTAAAGGGAAAGGCGCTCGAACGACCTACCGAGTTACGACCTAAGTTAGGTCGCGTAAACGAGTTACGACCTAAGATAGGTCGCTCCGGTACTTCATTTGAAGACAGTCTCGAACTACGACCTAAGTTAGGTCGCGTGAACAACCTACGACCTAAGTTAGGTCGCGAGAAGCTTTAGGTCGCCACTTGCTATGATTCGCTGAAGCTCATGCCACCTGGACTTCTGGAAGACGCTGCCTTGTTTTTAGGTCGGTCAAGTGTTAAGTCGTGAGGTTTTAGATCGTGATATTTTTAGGTCGTGATGTTTAAGTCGTGGACGACCTATATGATGTGTTGTTAATATGGAGTTGTAATATGTTGTATTGTTTTTCTTTGTGCTGTTGATAAGTCCCTGCCGACCTTAGTTAAGTCGTAGGTCGCGTGTCTTGTTTTGGGTCGTAAGTCGGTGATGTTTTTTAGGTCGTGGCCGACCTAAGTGTTGTACGGAATTGTGTGTGTCGAGTTGTAAAGCTATAAATAGCGGTGTTGGGTCATTTGTAATAGTTTAGTTGATTTGAATAAAAACTTTTGTTTTGTTAGCTTTGTGCTTTCACCAAATTGGTAGTTGAGTGTAATCTCCTATCTCCTCTTTCGGCATTCGAGTGCGCTCGAATCAACGATCGTAGAAGCCAATTTACGGAATCAAGTGCGCTTGATCAACGTCTGTAGAATTGCAGATCTTCTTTCACGGTATCGTGTGCGATCAACATGACGAAGATAGCTAGAATTCGGTATCTTCGGATCAACGAATTTGGGCCATTCAGTATTCTTCATTCCATCGATTGCTACTTTCACAGAATCATCATTTTGTTAATTCCGCTGCTGCGTCAGTTACTCATTGAAGTTTGCATGCTACCTTGTGTTATATTATTTTTTATACTATGCAAGTTTTGTTGTAAGCGAATATCGACATTTTAGACATAGTTTGACCCGTATGTTATTTATATAATGCTTCGGTCAGTCTGGGACATCGCAGGTTCATGGGTGAAGTAACCAACTTTTGGTCGTTGGATATAGATTCGAGGGATAGTTTATTGTAGGACTAAGTAATGTATATATGTATATATTTGTGTAGCCGCATTTGTATATATTAATGATAGGTGAGTAGTATGTATTGGACCAGTGCTATGTATATTTTTGATGACAGTGGACATCTGACTCTTTTATATAGACCAATTGGACATGTAAATTTAGCCTATCGTATTTTATTAGCGTGTATTTGATGACTTTGTGTACTTTGATTAATTATATTATGTGTTGTCATATTGTGGAATTACATGCGTTCGTTGCTTTGTGTCGATATTGAGTATATATATGTGAGTTGTACATGATTTTAGAATACATATCGTTGTTAGCCTAAGGGAATATTCATGTGTGACAGTTTAATACTGCTTTTTTCACTATATTATCAAACAATATTACTTAGTAACACTCTTTTGTAGTATGGATAGAGAGGTGGAGTGTTACAGGTTTTCAATTTACCGAGTTTCAAATAAATTATTTTCAATATTTCAAAATTAGTCTGTTCAAGTTTTCAAATTCAAATTTTATGTTTGGTTTTAACTTCGAATTCATGGGCCAATTATCACGAATTTAAGCGAACCAATTAAGGATAAGGGGTTATTTCATCTAAAGAAAAGTTTTGTTACCATAACGAGAAACTTAATGGATCTACCACTACCGATCGTTCATGACCCATCGTTGACGATCGGTTGGGACTTAACCAAAATTGACCAAGTTTCCACTGGCAATCTACATCACCTTTGTCTATATTCCCTTAGTCTAGATCCATGTGCAAACATTAAGATCTATTATAATTTGTCTTTTTTTATATTTGGTACAATGATTTTAGATCTCGCTCTATCAATATGAATCTCCATTGTTTTGTGCATCCAACTTCAATGATCTAACATCTCCATCATTACATGCAAAAGATCCATTATCATCACATTGTTTTGTGAATATACTTATACTGATGTGATAAGTATATGGATATTTTTCTAAGCATTGAAGGTAAATGAGAATTGAATGAGTAATATACATATGTATATATTTCGTAAAGGTATTTTAATACAAGTATTTGTAGAGTGGTTCTAATTAATGAATGGATTAACTAAAAAGGCTTAGTGGTGGTTTATGTGTTCAATCATGCTTGGTTTTCCGTATGAAAATAAATCTCCGATTGGACTGTTTGTTTATTTGATAGTTAAATAACCGACTATCAAATCTTGACCAGATATAAATTTGGTAATATGTAGAAGAAACACAAAATTATATGGTACAGTGAGGGCACGGGCAATGGTAGTGGAACAAGAGCAACCATCGTCCGCATCAAATGGAAACAGGGATGGCCCTGGATCGGGGTCACGGCTCGTCATCAACTGATCATGATCGCAAGGGCCGAGTTCGGGACTTGGATTCCGATCGTAATAATTATATTTTAATTTCTTTCCTTATAATAAAAAGGCTAAGTCATTTACACATTTACGGAATCACGAACGGTCCCTAGGCATGCTCTAAGATGACAATAAACTATCATGCCTAGAGATGCACGCATCGCATTGTTTGATTTTTTTTTCGTTTTCCCTTTTAGCATTTTGAACTTGATTCTGTTAGTTGAATTATTTGATTACAAAACTCACTTGAACGTTAAATCTGACATTGATAATTCTAAACCTCATTCGGAAAGATGAAACAGAAAGGCAAAAACAAGCCCCCCCCACATGATCCCGAACGATCACAGTAATGCCTCGAACGGCACGATCACATTCTTGCCTCGAACGACAACCAATCTCGAACGATCGCATATTTCGCCTCGAACGACATTCAATCCCGAACGATCATATTTCACCTCGAATGACACTCAATCTTGAATAATCATATTTTTCTTCGAACGGTATCCGATCTTGAACGATCATATATCATCTTGAACGATAATCGGTTATAAACGACCATCACCTACCATGAACGGCCATCGGTCACGAATGACCACCACTCGCCTTGAATGGGAACATCAACCTCAAGTAAATGCTAGCCTTGAACGGCTATAGATCTGACTAACGGTCTTGAACGACCACAATTAAGACCTAGAGAGATTGGAGATTTTGATCAATGGATTTTGGATTTTGGATTTATAGCAATTCAAAACACACCTTCCTACGGCAAGATATGTTTTGGAGGGCAAATGTTATCTCGCCTTTTGGTCCGGCCGAGATACTATGGGTTTGACTAAAATGGACGGATTGGAAATTGATTACAGTTGAAACTATGGATGATAGTTAAATGGATTCGGATAGACAACACTCAAAAAACGACTAATTATGAAATTGGCACTTCACCTAGGCAACGGGTCGGATCGGATCCCCATTTTCTGACCTAAGCAAGGTGGGATTAGTATGGAGTGACAAGGAAGGCCACATAAGGCTGCATTCAAAATTTCAAGTCGATTGGAGTTCGTATGCTCGAGTTATGGACAAAAGAAGATGGATCAGTATCGACGGATTAGTGGTAATTTGCTTGGAGTCTGACCCAGGAAAATTTGCTATTTGCTTGGAGTCGCATAAATTTAAAGTGCTGGATCATGCTTGGTATCAGATACATGTTTGCTTGGAGAAAAACGATCAGCACCAATCGTTTTTCGTGCTTGTAGTCAAAAATCACGTCTGCTTGGAGAAAATTTCTATTTTACCCGAGTCTAACCCTGGGCTAGAATCTTCAGCACCTGCTTGGAGTCAAAAAGGTGATTACTTTATGTTTTGCTTCAGGTCAACCCTGAAGTGGGTTTTTCGATGACTGTTTTGGTGATTTTTGACGATGATCGATTTATAACTCAAAATCTACAAAGGAAATCGCTAAGAAATTTGGAGGACAACTACACAACACATGAGGGACCCACACCTTCAATCGTCGGGCCCCATGAACAGAGATCGAGCAATATCTCGCAAATGATAAGTCGGAATGACACGAAATTTGGAAGACAAGTAGCTAACATCATGGGGGCCCACAAGAATGATCGCACCCTAATTGGTCCAACTTGAACGATCGGCGCAGATCGTTCCAACAACAAAGTGGGACCCGTGATCATACGTACAACCTCATCTAGATCTCTAGAATCTTTTAGCAAAATTTTAGCCCAATCCATGCACGTCTTCACTTATAAATACAGCGGACTTGGCTCGTAGCAACGGATATTCTACAAGATCTTCTTTTGGCTATCCTTCATCACTTCTTATCTCTTCCTCCATTATTTTTCGAAGGCAAAAGCATCTGTAACTATACTCAAACAGTATAAATAAAAGATCATTGAAGTGAATGTATGTCAGAGTTTGCCAAACCACTATAAAATTTGCATGTTCATTTAATCCATTTGTGATCTGTGAACTTGTATTCTCTGTTTGGATGTGAATATTAGGTATTGGTGCTTTCGCATACAACTGGGTGTTTGTGCCTATTTTTGACGCGAACACTACATATGACCAATTTTAATTTGAAAACAACATTTTACGATCCTCTGATATGCAAAATACATATCGTTACATATAATGGTTAATTCATCACAAATCGGTTACAAATCAACTATGAATACTAGAATCATAGCTAATATCAGTGACAAGTAATATAATCTCATACCGTACCTAGTCCATTACAAATCCGTAATAGAAAAATGCATTTCTCTCTTAAAGCTACAAGTAACTTTATATAATAACTACGAATGTTTAACATGAAAAAAAAAATCATATTGTGTCTCATAAGTTTTGTTGAAACGGAATATTGTAAAAAAATACTACTTATTCTCAAATTTCTACCAAATTTTATTTTTTAATGATAAAATTATAAAAAGAATTATCTACACCGCTTATCTAATCTTTCATTTGCCGCTTCTCATAATTACTCCCAAATCAATCGCTGCCTCCCTAAATTTGACCTAATATTTCTACATCAGATCCACCGGTCCAAAAATCATCGACGTTACCATCAGCAGCTCAAATCAAGGCGAACACAGATCAGTCAGCCGCATTAGACCGCGCAAGCGTGACCGTTCCTACTCGGCCACTCAAGCTTCGCTTCACGTCTTGATTCCACCACAGCTCCGACATCTTAATTTTGTTACAACTTTGGTTGAAGGTAACTTACGGTTTTAATATGCATATCTATTTTTCTTACATAATTCGTTGAAATTATTCTAAACTGTATATGGGTTTGCAACTTCGGTTAAAGGATATTTATTCGTTTGCTCAGGCCATTGCTTTGCCTGATAGTGAAATTTATTCAACATAGTGGACTTTTCAATGTTTATTAGCATGTCCTGTTGGAATGGTTAGCTTTAGGATGATGAAACATAGAAAGCCTGCATATGTATAAAGAAGTTAGTAGGGCATACAACTGATAATCCAAAAATTCAAATGAGGAAAATAATATAGTAGTAGAACAAGTGTAGTAGCGTTCATGAGGGGAAAAAACCAAGATGTCCATATAACCACGTGTACAGTTTTGATCACAAATTCTATACTGTCCATTTATCTTTTGCAATTTGCAGTGTGTGTGTCTATGTATGTGTGTGTGTGTGTGTGTATATATATATATATATATAGACACACACATGTTTGCTTCCATAGAAAAAACACATGGCTTTATATATTGACTTTTTAAATGTGAATATTTTATTTGTTAAGATTAAGAACATATAAGAAAAAAACATATTTTAACTGGGGAAAAAAGCTTACACAGTACAAAAGGTAATTTTTTGACAAAGCGTGTGTGTTTGGTTATGGTCATAGGCTGGGTAAAAATGTCGAAGTGGTGTAGTTTTATCAATTGCAGAGGTTGAATTGTTGGTCATTATGTCAGCAATTATGAAAGCAGGCTACTAGAAATAATTACTAACTTGAAATGTCATGTAAAATCAGAAGATGTCCTTTGTAGGCCTGCTAGAAAAACAAATTGCCATTAGAACAAATTCCTTAAATCATAAGATTAATCAATTCAGACTAGCAGTATGACAACATGAACAACTTGAAGAAACTTATAATGTAGGACCCAAAACAATGGAAAAACACAATATTGCAAAAAATCAGACCCTGGTGGTATAAGCATTATGTGCATGGTGATATATGTAGATAATACTTTAGAACGAAAGAAATAGCGGTGGGAGTTCATAAAAAATCAGAATTCATCCATTGCTTTCTCTTGGATATTGGTAGGTGAATTTAATGCGACTCTCTATCATAATGAAAGAACTAATGATGGTGAAATGAGTTATCAACAGATATGGTATTTATGGAATGTCTTTGAAATACTTCTGTGCAATGCAGTTTCACAACCATTTAATTACTCTAAGTGTGTTTTTTATTCTGTTTCTACAGTGAACTATCCTCATTTTCCCTTACACTGATTTGAAGTATCTTTTTGACCATTCAATGTGAGTCTTTATATAAGATTATATATGTTTGGTTTTACAACTGTCATAGAAGCTTGTCTAATTTGATTATAATGGATTTCGAAAATATAAATTTAGTTCGAACACCAGATCAAGTAAAGATCAACTTGGTCAAGCAAAAGGTCGGATAAAATATAGAAAATTACTATAACCTGATTTTAACTTTGAATTGGGTTGGACCTATATTTGGAAAATGTATTTGTTAAGCCCATTAGAATTCAGATTTGTAGAGCAGAACTGCAGAAAGCCAGCTAGATTCAAAATTGAAAGCCTAATGACATGTATGGATGAATCATTTAGTCCATCCCTAATCACTGTTCTGATATTTATTATAGATACTTCACTAATGACTTGTATGGACGAGTACATTTGTAATTTTATTTTAAATAAGATGTAGATATGTTGCTGATCTAACTGCAAGGCAGTAAAAAACCAATGTAAACTGATTCAAAGTTCATTAATGATTGACAGGAACAATGTGTATAATTCATATATTTAGCCTTCAATTTTTCAGGAACTGCGGTTTATTTCATATATTTAGTTGACAATGTTTATGTTAAGTAACAACTCAATGTAAGCATGGGCTGCTAGATTAGTTTATCATGGAAAGTGTTAGGAATTGTAATTAAATGGAAAGCAATTACAAGGCATAGGAATATGTTCTTACCAAAATTCAAAATGATGATTTTAAATGGTTGTAAAATATACAATTTCAGAAAGTGTTAAGAAAACAACTTTAGTGGTATCTCACCCTTCATGTTGCATATTAGCCGAACTTCACTAAGTCGTTGGAGCAACTTAAAGGTCTCGTTAGGTCGTACGCGACCTAACTCTTCACCATTCTGGGTATCACTCTTCAGTAACGACTTAAAGGATTCGTTAGGTCGTACGCGACCTAACTCTTCACCATCCTGGGCTGCATCATCCTCCCCTGGCCGAGAAAAATTCGTCCTCGAATTTGCGCCCTCTTCTTCCTCAACAAACTCATTCTCATGATACGGTATAAGATGTTTAACATTAAACACATCAGAAGTGTATACATCCTCCGGCAGCTTCAACTTGTAAGCGTTTTCATTGATCCGTTTCACGATCGTTACAGGACCAATCTTCCGCGCTTTCAATTTATTGTACGTTCCCATTGGAAAACGATCTTTCGTTAGTACAGCATATACTAAATCTCCTTCATTAAATTCAACGCTTCTTCGCTTCAAATCCATAGATCTTTTATACTTTTCATTTGCTTTTCTCAATCGTTCCTGAACGATTTTATGACATTCTGGCAATTCATCAACAAAATCAACAGCCCGTTTAACAGTCCCCATTGGTTGTGGTACTATCGTCAAATCCAACGGCCCTTTTGGTAAACTTGAATAAACAATCTAGAATGGACTAAACCCTGTACTACGGTTTATAGCATGATTATGAGCAAACTCTGCTTGACATAATTTCATATCCCAACTCTTCAGATTATCCTTCACCAGGCACCGCAACAAATTTCCCAAAGATCTGTTAACAACTTCAGTCTGACCATCGGACTGCGGATGGTAAGCACTACTGTAATTGAATAGAAAGAAATTACAAGGCATAGGAAAATGTTCTTACCAAAATTCATAATGATGATTTTAAATGGTTGTAAAATATACAACTTCAGAAAGTCTTAAGAAAACAAGTTTAGAGGTATCTCACCCTTCATGTTGCATATTAGCCGTATTTCCTCTGTTTGTGTGTAAACTTGCAAACCTGTTGCATAAATTTGATTGTGAGTGAAGAAAGTTAGAACAATTGCTAAAGCAGAAATAATTTTGGGACAAATAAATCAGTAATTACATTCTTCATAGTATTAAAAAAATTACCAGAAATGATAGTCAATTAATTCTTCTAAAAATGGCAACATTAATCAAGAAAAAATATATTATATTTCTTTTAAGAGAAAGGATCTTCATTCATGATGTATTCAAATGGTAAACATAGTATGTATGTATGCAATATAGGAAGAAAAAAAACATATGTTAACAGTTTAATACTGATACAAAAAAATTATCAAAAAAGCTTCTTTTGATAATAAAGAACACCATCAATGGAGATCCATTTTTATCTTTTTTTGAAAATGGCAGCACCACGGTTGGAAATTTTTTGTTAAAAGATAACTGTCCATCTGGTGTTCAAACGGTAAAGTATGCATGCAATAAATGAAACAATATGTCCAAGGAGTGAGTTTAGTCATTCTAAACTACTTTGCCCTTCGAATGATTTAGATTATAACATTATACTGACCCAATCAATAAGTGCACTAGGCTAATAATTTCCAGAACTACGAATAGCTCAACATATGTAAAGAAAATTTGCATACTATTATTTAGAGTTTCCTTTTCCATAATCATAATTTTGATAGAAGGTAACGGCTATTAAATTTTCACTGGCTTGTAATGAGCATGCTAATTTTTGTTTGATATCTTCAACTTGTGTTTTTTTATCAAATATAATATGCACACAAAACAAAAAATATACTGAAGGGTAGTAAAATTGTTTATAATATTTTTTTTACACTGTATGCCATAATTAGTGTAAATACTTGATTATGAGTTGCATAACGAATACGAAAATTAAAGCGCAAATTTGAAATATATGTCTAGAAATAAAAATACGGTATTTATTGTAAAAGATAATAAAATAGAAAGATCACCATCTATTACACCAAAGCCTCTCATTGGTCAATTTGAATTTTTGAATTCCTCCTTTGTACAGTGTGTGAAGGGTTATGATATGTTTATCCAATATCTGTTTGTAGGCCAAAGAACAACACTATGAGTATGTTTGACCAAATTAAAGAAGATTAATTTTATGCAGAGAAGAGAAAAAGTCTCAAAGGAACTAATGTGGACTTTCCCCAACTGATCTCGGAGTGTGAAATTTAATCACACAGCTTTTTCTCTGCTCTTTCTTTAGAACCGATGCTAGAATTTGCTGAAGTACATTGCATGACAACAAGGAGTTGTTGCATGCATCGGATTTATTCCCTAACTAGTCAAGTTATATAAAAATTTATTAAACTCTACCATGAAAACAATTACCCAATGTAAATATAATGCATCGGGTCTATTGCTAATCTAATTCAAACAGTATGGTTCTCCAAAATCTATACAAAATAAGAAAATATATCAAATTGTCAAAGTGAACATGAAAGAAACAAAGTTTAAATTCTAAGTTGGAAAAGAATTTACCTTAAATATGATGGTGCAAATCAAAACATTTGTTACTAACTATACCCTTCAGACATTTCATTATGGATACATTATTATTAATAAAATTTTGAACCCACTTCCCATAAGAAGACCACTCTTTCATATAAAGAATGAATAATATAGGGAGATGTTTGTTTGTAATTATGAAAATCGCTTGATGGGCAGCAATATAATTTTTATCAAACTAACAAGCTTAAATGTCATGGTTAATAATCATAATGAAAAACCCCTTATGTTCCATATATAGCGATTTGTAAATGCAACTTAAATGGAAGTGCAAGTGTTATATATAGAGATTCGTAAATGCAGCTCACATTGAAGTTTCATATACAGGGATATGTAAGTGCAAGCGTTATATATAGGGATTTGCAAATGGAAAATATCATGGAATCAATGAACATATTATTTCCATATTATGTGGTTTTTTTCTTAGGGTCATTCAACTCATAGTCCTTTTTCAATGAATCGTTTGAATTTTCTATTCATGCAATTGAATTTCAGATAATAGTCAGATGATGGTAAAATCTATAGTGGATGGTAAATGGCAAGCTTAAAATATGCATGGTTTTACTAGCTAAAAATTGTGCTTGCTCACACAGCGCATATGCTTGAATAAAAACATAGCTGGATAGAGTTTCACTACATCCGTTTTAAGTGTGCCTGAGACTTTGAATTTCATTTGAAGCATGTTAGAAATGCTGGAAGCATAACTAAGCTACCAATTACTGTTTTAATTAAACTTTTATGCTGTATGTAATGCAGGAAATAAAGATGCTTTTAGGAAGAAGACTTTTGTTGTCATCATATTTTGGTTTGAAGTAGTTTTCATTTCTCAATTTATATTTAGATTCTCATTTGAATGTTTGTCTTTCAAACAATAAAATACTTTATAACTCATGTAATATTTTGTATTAGTAAATCATTAGTTTGTTTCAATGTATTGTCCTATATATCATGTACACATTTCTCATATATTAATCAATTGTGTCATGTGTGTGCTTATATATAATATATTCTACAATGTTTGTGCATAGTTGTTGTCTGATATTTAATAATGTTTTGTGATTACTACGATACTTTATAAGTATTGTTAAAATACAGGATGCAACATGTAAAAAATGTTGGCATAATTTACATTTAATGTTTTTCAATAGTTGTAAAATATTTATGCACAATGTTTATAGTATGAATTAAATGTATGTTTATCCATGTTAAAGTAATGTTGTAACAACTTCATTTACAATGATTCACAATCGTTGTGGTAATACAAAATATAACAGTTAAAAATAGTTATATGAATTTTGTCTTGTAATGTTCAACAACTATTGCAAATTAAGTTTGAATAACATTTAAACAACATTGTCTTGCTCATATTTACAATGTCGATCAAATGTAATTAAAATACATCATACTACGTTAGAAAATTGTTGTATAAGAGTAATACGCAACTTTTGTCGAAAGACGTGAATAATGGGTTTATAATAGATGACTAACGTTGTTAAAATTATGTTACAACATATGGACATAATTGAAAAAAAGATATACAACGTATAAATATTATCGTAAAAAAGTATGTTACAATATTTTAAATATGTTGTATTTGGCTATCTCATAACATTCAACAAATGTAGTAACTAGTTTTTCATTTATTTTTTGGCGTTTTGGCTATATTTTTGTTTTGTTATAATTGATTTTTCTACAACATTTTATACAACATTCAAACAAATGTTGTAGAAAATACCACGTCTTTCACAACTATGGATATAACAACGTAACGATAAATGTTGTTAAAATACATTGACTACGATTATTCAGTGTTGTAAAACGATATTTTTGTTGTAGTGCGTAGCCGTTAATTTTGGGCCTCTATGTGCGGGATGTTACAGCTCCACCAACTGAAATCACACAAATAGTCAGTCCATGGCCGTTTTCCATATGTGGCATAGATATCATCGGTTCCTTACAGATCTCAAAAGGTGGTGCAAAGTACGCTATTACCGCATTTGATTACTTCACTAAATGGGCCGAAGCGGAACCTTTAGCCACGATCACAACAAAGAAAGTAATCAACTTCATTGTCCATAACATCATCTATCCTTTTGGCCATCCACGAACCATTGCAACTGACAATGGAACCTAATTCGACACCGCTGAATTCAAAGACTTCTACCGTCGGCATCATATTGAATAGAGATTTGCGGCAATTTCTCACCCTCAAGCAAACGGCAAGTCGAAGTTGTGAACAAAATCATAAAGTCCATTCCGAAGAAGCATTTGGAAAAAGGCTAGAGGCAAGTGGTTGGATGAACTACCAACAACAATATATTCTTATAGAACCACCCAACAAGTCAACGATTGGCCATACTCCATTCGTCCTTGCTTACGACTCCAACGTCGTTATTCTTATTGAACTCGAAGTCCCTTCTCATCGAGTGACCTACTACGATCCTATAACGAATAAAGATCTCCTCTTGGAATCTCTAGACTTTTCAGATGAGAAGCGTGAGGAAGCTGATTGAGAGCAGCTGCACATCGACACCGAGTCGCCCGATACTACAACACTAAAGTCCAACCCAGAATCTTTGAAATCGGGGATATCGTCTTGAAACGGGTTTTTCCTGCCCCGTCGCACATGAATCTTACTTGGGAAGGACCATATGTCATTGAACAGAGGCTTAGAGAGGGAACTTTCAAGCTAGCGACTATTGATGGCGGCACACTTCCAAGAGCATGGAATAGCAAGCATTTACGACGCTATTTCACTTAGTTTATTCTTTTTCATTTAGTTGTATTCAATTTTCGAATTTGCTTTAGCATTAAATTTTCCAAACGTATAATAAGACAAATTATGTCATTTCTTTCCATTTAGAAAATAAAGTTTTAAATTTCCATCATATATGTGATTGTTGTAGCATTACATATTAGTTAATACCTGATTAGCTAATATTGACATGTCTAAGCAGGTTCCCAGAGTTTGGAGCTAGCCAATTACATTAGTTCATGATTGAACTAAACAAAATGAACGTGGTCCGACCATTCATATGATGATTCTCGCTCACTGGCCGATGGATGTAATATCTAACGAGGGATGGATGTGACTTGAGCATCCGATAACGAAATTAATCCTACCGAGCAATGAGATAGACAATGAGTCGAAAGCAATCATGATACGATAGATCACTCACCAAGTTAAACCTCGAACTTGGGGGAAATCAATTAATTAAGGAAAGTACGGTCCGACTATTTTCCGAAATAACTTTAAGTCTCCAGAGTGTGGGATGGAGTATAAACACAACTTGGGTGTGATTTGACCACCGCCAACTAACTCTAATTTCTAGAATGCGGATATGAGTATAAACAACTAGATGAGTGCAGTTCGACCACTCACTACACCATAAACTCCGACCTGAAACTGACAGGAGGAGTATAAACTCACTGAGGATGGAGTTCGACCATCCATTATTTAACTTTGCTAACCCGAGACTGGGGGTGGGAGTATAATTACTTAAACCGCTGAATTCAATGGCATAAAACTAGGGCTCGAGCCCATTGTTTGATACAACATACGGCCATGACCACATGGAGGCCTTGAGCAAAAATCAATAGATGATTGTCCGAATTAACGAGCAATGAATTACAAGTACATTGAATGGAAATGTAATAGCTCGACTACTTAGACAAAATTCTCATAAGAGTTCGATAGAAAACGAAGAACTTTTATTTGCATACTAAACTTGAAATTGTGATACAAGTTTATTCAAAAGCGGGGACCGTACTCGCACAGTCATGGCCAACAAAAAGAGAAAGGCAGCTATACAAGCTATATAGAAACTAAGCTGAAGCAACAACTATTTCTTCTACCCTTTCTCTCTTTTAGAGTTTTTGGAAGTGGCGCCAGCCGAGCTTCCGGTTGTTCTTCTTTTCGATGCTTTGCCGCCCTTGGCAGGAGAGCTCTTAGGGGTTGGAGGGATTTCTCAAAGAACCAACCCGTCGGGGGGAATGACTTATAGTGGTACGAGAGTTGGATTGTCGATGTACATGTCAACGGCTTCAGCTTTATCTTTTTTCTTCAACAACCCCTCTCTCTTAATGCGCTCTTTTAAGCTGAGCACATTAGTATGTTCTATGGCACCAGTGATCACAATGTCATCTGATTCATTTGGCAAGGGCTGGTCATCAGCTTTTTCATCATCAAGTGCTACGATAACTTGAGCGTCGGGCCCTGGAATGTCGGTGGCCGTTGGATTTTCTGTAGATGTCGATTGTAGCTCCATGGCGGCACCGCTTCTAAAAGTTTGGCTGGGACCCGGAAGATCAGCAGGTTCGCGAAAACAAGAAAATAAGCCCATAACTATTGGGCATGAGGAACGAAATCTCCTAAGTAATGGTGAATAAATAGGGATACCTGTGTCCGGCTGACTTTCAGTTGTTGTTGGAGTGCTCCCCTCTAAAATAGTAGTCAACACCTTTGATTGATAGCCGGGTCTGTCCGGATCATAGCTCAGATCTTGCCCTTGGCCAAGAGAAACTAACGCTCCAACTGTTTAAAGAGAAGGAGGACCTTTGGGATCAGACTACGAAGACTCAACAATGTTTTTTCCTTTGCCTGAGGGTTCTAAATTATCAAAGTATCGGAGTCTCGTAGCAGTAAGGTCTAAAGGTTCATCCCCACGAAGAATCTCCCTACCAGTTTCTCTTCATCTAAATCAGCTTCACCGAGGGTTTTCTTATTCAGTTCAACAATGTATTCCCAAGCCTCGACGAGTGATTCAAGATAGCCCTCTCCAAGGAAACTCATATCGCAATGGATTAGACCTTTAGCATTATATTCAACAATCAGAGGATCGAACATGTCCTTAATCTCATTTCGACCGGCTTCTTTGGAATCTTCTAACTGGGCATCGATCTTCTCTCTAGCCTCATTGTGGCCTGCTTCTCTTGCTTATTCATTGAGGACTTCAATTTGAGCGAGTTGCTTGTCAAACTTAATTTTCAGTCCTTGGGCTTCGACGGCCTCTTCGCAATATCTTTGTGACTCCTTCTAAGCTTCGGATTTCTCTTCCTTCTCTTTTTTAAGGAGCTCTTCAAGTTCCTCAAAACGTTGGTCTAGAATGGTTTCTCTTTTTACAGTGTATCTTTGTCCAAAGCAAGCAAACCGTTGTGGTTGAGGGCAGCATCCAGTTCCTTTTTGTGAGCCGCTTCTAGATGAATAACCGCCTATGATGTTTCTTTGGCACTCTTTTCTATCGCGGTTAGCTTCACTGTCAACTCCAAGATATCCTCATCTTGATGTTTAATTATGACTTTTTCATGGATCGTCTCTAGCTTGAGACAATCGATTTCATGTTGTCTCTCTATAGACACCTCGGAGATTTTTTCGACTAGATGTTGGATTGCTTCGCGTTGCACAATAATGTCATTGAAGCATGCAAGGAAACTCACTTTAGCACTCCCTAGAATTGTATGAATTGAAGGAAGGAACTTAAGCCCATTGAAGCAAATTTTTGGAAAATTGACCTTAAGTTTGGCCAATTTTTCTACCGTGGAAGCCTCAGGAGCTGCAGTAGGCAAAGCTGGATCAGAAGCAACAAGTGGGCATTTGCTCGACCTACGATCGTGGGACTGTTTGGAACCAGATGAACCAGAGTACTGCTCAAGCAGCATAGCAATTTGAGGAGCATGGAAAGAAGTCTAATCACCATTGTGTATAGGAAGATTGGGCTAAAATTTTTGATGAGACGATTGGGATTGGGACTTATGTTTAGAAGATAAAGACTCCCTCAAATGATGACTTCTTTCCCGAATGTCATCTATCTCTCGATGCCTACCCGATTCTAGACGCGACTAGATCCGTACTATGTTAAGGAGCCCCTCAAGCGATCAAAGGCACGGGATTGAGACATAGCACCTACAAACCAAACAAGAATGTATAAGTGACCATCGAACAAAAGATAGACGAAAATCGTGCAGTGAAGTTCGCGCGATTGTGAGTGTCCTAGTGTCCCCCCCGATGAGTAAGTTGTTGTAGCCTTCTCATAGGAGTTTTCTTCCATTTTCTAGTGGGAGGAATGTCGTCACCACTCCTGGTGGGAGAATTGAGCCCCCCAATTTTAATGTTGGGGAAGTCATAAGTCATGATATCATCGGGGATTAGGAGATTCGAGAACCCTTCCATTGAACTTTCTAAATGTTGAGAAGAAGACTCTTCATCAACTAGGGTGATGATGAACTCTTGCTCTTTAGTAGTTTTTCTCCTACAGAGTTTATATGCGAGCTTTTTTCCTCTCCTTGTTAGCATGTGAGGTTGAGTGCCTTATGATGGTTCGAACATAGGCCCATTGCCTGAACCTACATCAGTATCACCAAGCTTATTGGTCTCGACACCTCTAATTTTGCCCTCTTTGGCATCGTCCAGAGCCCACTTGACTAGGGGCACGACAGGGCTATTAGCCTCACCTTCTTGTTATGCCACATTTCTTGGTGGTGCAGCGCTTCTTGGAAGCCCGATGATGCGACCTTCTTCTAACAGCCCAAACAGAGATAACCTTTATTTGGTTACAAGGGATCTGATGTCCCTATACTCAACTGGGGTGGAATGAATTGCAGAAACCGCCCGTGAGAAACTATCGCCTTCTGGACGTGGATGGACATCTGTAAATTTCCAAAGTATTAACTAATTCAGGATACAACAGGAACTAAAAATTTTGAGAATAAAGTGAAGTCAATACTTACGTCCTTCTAACCATCGCCTCGTGAAGCCAGGCGGGCAGCGAATGTAGAACCATTCATTTGTAAAGATGTTGAGCTTGTTCCAAGCGCTAGTTAGAACTTGACAGTTGGGCGAAGGCTCGAGGAAAGTGTAAGAAGGGCTTCCTGTCCGTCGTTTGAAATTGTAAATGAACTTGATGTCCTTAGTAGATGGCAGGTGGACCAGAATATCCATAAATACCAAGAAAGTTTCATGAAGAAAAGCATAATTATTCGGATGTAGTTGAGCATGAGCTATTCCTAAATAATTCAGCATCTCTCGGATAAAAGAATTGAAAGGTAGCACACATTCGGCCTAGGACATGAATTTCTTGCATGTTGTATATCCCTTTAGAGGCAAATGAGCCCTATCATTCACTGAAGGGACTAGGACATCACCAAACGGTATCCCGTGTTTAGAGCATAGTCTGCGGAGAGCGGCCTCACCAATTCTGGAGGTTTGAGAATCCGTCGGGTTATCTAGAAGTACAACACCTTCTACAACGTCGGGGTGGTACTTATATCTTCCACTAGAAGGTTTGGAACGTTGGAGAAAAGGTCGATCAATGAGCCTGAAACCTCTGGTTGCTCAATTTGATGATTAGAGTTAAGTCTGTCGGCAATAGTTGTAGAACTTGACTCGACTCCAGGATTGCTAAGTTGTGAAGGTTGTCCAAAAAGCATTGCAGCTAAACGCTCTAAACATATGGAGCCCATATCAACTAAATTCAGTAGATAATCGAGATTAGAAATATTTTACATGTCCCTCCATGCTAAATGTAAACTAGTGTGGTGCAGTGTTTTGTAGTGCAGCGATAAACAGTTCAAAATTAAAAGCAAAAATAAGTGACGAGACTTTGGATTCCAACCAGAGTGACCATCATCGCTGACCGTCTCAACTGGCATTTAGATTGATTGGTTGTGTAAGCTTTGGGATCGACCATCGGCATGTCAAAGTGTGTATGCCATTATTAAAGTCCATATGTTAAGTTTTAGTTCATGTTCTAAGTCCTAGGAATTTGGTCGTTCAGTTTGGAGTTCGATACTGGATATGCAAGTCTTGTTGTTCATTATCGTCATATGTTCAAGTTAATTAAGATGGGTTTGGTTCTAATTGTTCATTGTAAGTGAATGTGAATTGGTTTTCAAGTCCAATTCAAAGCTTAGAATCGGCTAAGTACCCATAGCCAATCCCTATATCAAAAACTTTCCAATCCCATATTTATTCCAATCCCGGTCTCTTATCACAACCGATCCATCCTCGTACATAAAACAACCAATCCCTCTCGAAAATCCCATGACCTATCCCTCCACTTAGCTACATTCACACTCCCCCTAAAATAAGTATTCGATTCCTCTTTACTTCACGAATGGCTAATCCTTCTCCACATTAGTAATCAATTGACCCCTATGCCTAACCCAACATAACCGATCCATCTTCGAACTTCAACTATCGATCCCTCTACTTTAACATTTTTATACTTCTCTCCAACATTCACTCTGACCCCTCTCCTTCGCCTACATTCCAACCGATCCCTCCATGCTTCACATACAATGCACGATCGATCCCTCCGCTCCTTCATGCTATGTTTTTTCCTTTCTCCTCCTCCACTAACTTTACAAACCCTACATCGCCATCAACCATCTCATCCCTTCCAAAACTTAACCCACTGTTATCACAAACAAAACCCATCATCTCATCACAAATTAAAGGCTGGAAAGAAGAAAACCTACCTAAGTGTGTAAAGATCGAGTTGATCGAGGGAAGATGTTGGATTTCAATTCAAATTGAAGATGAAGTGGTAATCTAAGACAAGAGGGAATGAGGAGTTTTGGGATGAAGGCGGTATGTGGTTGCAAGGGAAGGGATCGGAGTTTAAATTGAAGGAGAGGGTTCGGAGGCGAGTTTGAAGGAAATGGGAAGATAGGTTCGAATGAAAATGAAATGAAATGAAGTAAGGATCGAAGGGAGAGTGTTGGCTTATATACGAAGGTTGAGGGTTCGGCTTGCTTTGTAATCTTCCATGAAGCCAACTGAGTTTAGTTCCCAACATGATGAGGAGGGATCGGGTACGATCCCTTGTCTTAGGGATCCATCTGATCCCTTTCACATAAAATAAAAAAAATTCTAATCACTATTATAATAAAAAAGGAAAGGGAAGGGATCGACCCTATGAACATATTAAAAAAGAAAAAGAAGGAGAGGGGGGTCGACTAAAAAAATGTCGATCCCTACATAGATAAAAAAAAGCGGATTGGTTACGAACCCTATGTGCATGCAAGCATATACATAAAAATTATGAAATGCAATGGAATTGCATATAATTCAACGAAAGTTGGCGATGACCCATGAGCGTACAAATGCGTCCGGGAGCCAATGACAAGAACATGTACCTGAACGTGCACGTGAAAATTCTAAAGTTCAATTCTTGGACTCGACAGAAATTGAATTCAAACCTGAAGCTTTCAAGATTGAGATTGGATCAGATAGTCAAAGCTTACTAGTCTCGTAGAACCAGATAAAGATATCAACTGGCGGAATATAATACTGAATTTATATTATTAGAAATTGACCAGGCGTTTTGGCGATCAAAGAGAGTTACAGCACTTTGGGAAAATAATTCAACAGAATGATGCGATTATTCAGAAAACTAGATGGATTTCTTTCCGACAACTCTAACTTGCTTCGATTCAAAGCACGTCGTGTTCAACACAAGATGTACTTTGGGGGGCAAGTGTTATCCAGCACAAACTATATTCGAACTGATTGGACAAGTTAGATTAAACTGTCATCAAGGCCAGTAAGTCCAGAATGATGAATGTGGGGTCCAGAAGTCAAGTACATATAGTAATATGAAGTCGTGGTTGAACGCAATTAAGAGATATGCAATGCAGAATGCTCAAAGTATGGAATATAGTTCAACATAGAGGAGGGATCGGTTATAATCATTCTACAACATAGGGATCGGCATATTTCATCCAAACAAATGCAAGTCAATAGGAAACAATCAATATCTCAAGATCCATAAGTCCAATCATATGAAATTTTGTGAGCAAGATATGGGGACCCTAGAAAGCATACCCTAAGGATCGCACCTCAAAAGGATGAAACAAGAGGGATCGGCTATCTTCCCTCAATAGGGATCATTTAGAATCAGGAAACGACTCACCTTGCAGCAAAGATCAAGAAATAACTCAAGTTCTACTAATCCAATTGGCATGAAACTTTGAGGCTGAGCATATTAAGCTCCTTCCCATAGGGATCGCACCTCCAAATTCCTATAAAATAGGGATTAGAACCGATCCTTCTTCCTTGGGATTTGGGCCATGCGATCCCTCTTATGGGTCCATATGGTTTTGGAGATCCTTCTGTCGAATTTTCAAGGAGATATTTCGACGTCTTCCTCTATAAATACAAGCTTGGTTGTACATTTTTGGGACTTTGACGCTGCTAGTTGCTTTGTACTATATTGTAACTAAGGATTTTCATCTAATCCCCATTGTGCTCAGTTTGCAAAGTGTTTAATAAAGCTATCTATTCCAAGTGGACATAGGCAAACAATGTCGAACCACTATAAATCGTTGTGCTCGTGTTATTGCATTGATTTTCTATTATTTAATTGCTTATTTCCTCCGTTTTCATTCTATATTCTTCGTTTATTTTTTTTCAAAACTTATATTGGTTGTTTGTACCAACTTTTAATGCAAACAGGTACAAAGTGCAGGTATGGTGAATGATACATGTAGTCATGGTAGGGTAGGGGCCTTTACTGCAAATATTCCTTTTGAGTTGAATGAAAAGGAGGCATTTAAAGATAATGATCAGCTGTAGCTTTGTAACTATGCATATATGTGCTATTGGGTTAATAGTTCTGAGCCAATTTCTGAAAAAAGTTTTTTATTTTTTCAAAGAACGGTAGATATTGTTATATATTTAGAACTTAAGTCCTTTTCTCATACTAGTGTCGAATATTAAGACTAACAAAAAATTGTAAAAATGGAAAGAAAGATATACTAAATAATATCTTTTATGATTAAGCAATATGTAATTAAAGCACGTGTTTGTTCCATTAACTTAACAAATATTTTACATATTAGTTGCGGGCAATCCATTGTGGTAGCATGTTTCATATTTTCTTTTAACCTTTTAGAAATTTGTTTCTTCTATTTTCCTTTTTCCTATTATTATAAAAATTAATTGCAACTTGCAAAGATGAGAAACTTGTTATATTATCCTCTTCATTACTTCCATGTATTAGTAATCGATGTTACCATCTCTTTCACTCTGGCCTCAAATTCAAAGCCAACTTTATATGTAAAAAAGGCTTTGTTGTGCAAGTTGGAGTAAAATTTTTTTGGTACCTCCTTATTTTTTAAGGTACATAAAATGTGTAATGGATGTAATACTTAATTATACGCATAATACCATGTAGGTGATATACAAAGTACATTAATAATCATCTACCATATAGATTGATCATTATATATACAATTATTAATGCAACGACCCGCTATTTTGAACCGTTCAAATCGACAATCTTCCACTCATGTCAGACTTGAATTGCTTAAAACAATAGTTTGTTAATTTATATTTGGCAAAACTTATCATATACAGTAAATAAATAAATCACAGACACAGAGAATAGAATAATAAGCAGCGGAATAGATAGATAGTAGTTCATGAAGCTACAACAATAAACAACAGAGTCTTAAACAAAATACACCAGATATCCAATACATAGAAATCTCAATACAAAGTAAGTGACAAGTCTGAATGGAAAACTGTATATAACAGAGATAACTGAAAGCTGGATAGAAAGACAGATCTTCAAGAAAATCTCCAATTTCTAAAGGTGAGTCTCAAATGTTGTGACACTCAGTCTGACCGGAGCATAAAGCAAAACACAAAAGACTCGAGTCAGGATTAACAATCTTATACCAGTAAATCAACTCAAGCGAAATGTCAACTGAAATACAAATAACTTAAAGGATGTTTAGGATTCACATCCTCTAAGGATCTGTTAAACTATCTACATACATAGTACAATATGCTACATATAAAATGTCTATAGTAAAGTAAAATATTAAAATAGCATTAAGGCGTTACCCTATCCCCCTTAACACATTTTATGTATTCCCGTAGTCTATACAGATACTGTAAGCCTCACCAAACTGATGGGATACTAAGGGAGCACTCCATAGGTACGGTACAAAACAAACTCGTAGAAGGCGCGATAAGGCATGTGACAAGGCACGCGAGGCAATACCAGGGTAGGATTCTAATGTTTGCACTCCCGGACTGGTGGTAACGCATAGTAGCTACTACTGCCCACCTCGAGACACACTCCCAAATCAAAGGTGCACCCAATCGAATCACAAAAGCAATAGAATGGTATCGAAGAAATGTGCCCGATAGGGGGAGCGATCCCACTTGGCCCGGTATAGCTCCTGTTTTAGCCACATCAAGATGACTCGCGGGAGTCAGGGCTGTGTAAATACCTCATACAGAATCGTTCACCAAACCATCCTACTTCGTTCTGGAAACTCCACCACGTGCACAGTTGTTAAAGTGGTTTTCGGTATTGGCAGAGAGTATGACAATATCCGATCCCGGTCTCTTTAACAACCAAACGCTTATTTTACACCATGGTCATTTTATAAAACCATTTCAAACAATTCATACTTCGTATCAAAATATCATATTCATTTCAAAATCATATCACTTTTGAAATCATATTTACTTTTGAAATCATTATTCACTTTCAAAAATCATAACCATAAAATAGTTTAAACCATCATATCAAAATATTCGCATTTAAATCCATTAAATCTAAATCATAACAGTTCCAACTTAAACAGTTTAAATATTGAAAATAGTTTATATATATTGAAATAGATATAAATAAAAATATAGTTTATAGATTAAAATAGTTTATACATTAAAATTAGTTTATATATTAAAAATAGTTTCAAAGTAGAATTGTTTCTTCCAACTTCACAAATTAATTCAAATCAACTTTAATTCCACCATTCAATTTAAATCAATTTCAGTTTAACAATTTCAATTGAAAACGTTAAAGGTTCAATTCAAATTCTCATTAAACAATTTTAATTTATATTCATTTCAAATCCAGGTTTGAATTACAAATTTAAAACCACCTCCAATTTCAATAGATTTTAAAGTTTAAATATTCAACAATTTATAATATCTCAATTTGATAAATCTGATTTATATTCCAAATTTCAACTTTATTTAAATTTGAATATATTCACTTAATCATTTTTAATAACATTTAAATGAAATCTCAAATTACAAATTTAAATAAAATTAATAATTAAATATCTAACTTTAATTATATTTAATTCTAAAATATTCACCTAATCACTTCTATAAACATTTAAATAAAATCTCAAATTACACATTTCAAATCAAAACGAAATATTCAGTTTCAATTTATATTTTGAAAATATTCATTTAATCACCTTTAATTAAATCAAGTTATAAAATCATACCTTTCAAAATCTCAAAATCAATAAGTTTCAAATCAATTTTATTTATTCAATTCTCAAATAAATTGAATTACAAATCAACTAAATTTTTTTCCACTCTTATTTAATAAAGTTATTGCAAATCTATTTTAAAATATTTATATAAATTGTAAATAAATATTGGTTAAATTAAATTCTTATTAAATTTTAAATTATTATTAAATTAAATCTTATTATTATAAAATCTATTTTCATATCTCATTTTATATATTTAAAAATAATAAAGTTATAAGTAAATTTTTATAATTACGTATAAAACTTAACTTATAATTTTAACATTTCCAAAAATAATTATTTTAAAAATCTAAATTTTTCACATATATTAAATTTAAAATATCTTTACACTATATTTAAAAATCAATATTTATTAAAATCCATATATTTCCTTTCAAAAACTTTGGAAATCATTTTTCCAAAGTAGACCAACGGTGTCCGTATATAGTTTTCTATCCTATGGTCAAGTGATACGGATATTTATCATTTCAATCTACAATTATTTAAATTTACGGGTATATATCATTTCAACCCGCAATCCCAAAATTTCAAAATCCGTGAAAATCGCTTGGGTTTATCATTTCAACCCATAACGATTTTCCCCTAATCTATAAGATCGTTGGGGTATGTATCATTTCAACCCATAGGGAATTCCTAAAACTAAGGGAACTTGTAGAGTGAGAATAATAGAATAATAATATAAAACAGCATAACATATCAATTACAGCATGGGTCATAATTAATAATTTATTTAATATGCACATATACGACATGGTTATGTTGTCAGATGCCGATTAACATAGGTTAACAATTTTTAAATGATAACATATCATATTCAAAAATTAAATAACTAACAATTCAAATCTACAACATATTTCAGTCGTCATTTCATGTGAATTAAATTTACTAAATATAAGAATGTTAATCGTGAGTGATTGCACACCTTTCGAGGCTAGAGAAATTTGACAATGAATGAGCTACGAATTTGAAACATGAACCCGACAATCGACCAATCCAGACGATAATTTCCAAAGCAGAGCAGAGTGAACAAGAATTCGACGAACAAAGCTGATAATTTGGAATCGATGAAAACAATCAAAAATTACTAGATATAAGTGGAAACAAAAATGTACATATGAATATATATATATATATATATATATATATATATATATCTTTTCAAATCAAAATTTACAAAACCTATATATTTCCTTTCAAAATTTATAAAACTCATATATTTCTTATCAAAAATTTCAAATGAATTTTAAACATAAAATATACTAAAGCTATTACAAAACTATTTCAAAATATTAACATAAATTTAAATATATATTTTAAACACATGATAAATACTTTAAACATGACCACTATGTATAAGTACACACACGCAGATATATATATATATATAAAAGCTTGAATCTCAAACTCAATATATACGAAAGTCTATAATATATACATTATTCCTTTTTTTCTTCTATTTCAAATAAACATAGTATATATATATTAGTTATTTCAAAATTTTAATTTAAAATATTTACATAACTCAAATAAATACTTTTAATGAGAATAGATATGTTCATACCCTTATAAAATAAAAGAGGTGAGAAGGACAGATGCTCGATTGTGGCCATGGAGAAGGAAGTGATGTGGCGGTGCAATTGAGATAGCGCGGAGGAGGTGTTGTTGCCATGGGGAAGGAGGCGTGAAGGCCTTTGGCCAGGTGGAGCTTCGGCCAAGCCGACTGATGAAGGAGAATGAGCAAATATTTTTCTCATATATGCATGCGGCTATTGAAGAGGCTTGCATGGGTGGTCAAGGCGTATGGTGATGTGGTCAGAGCCAAGCTATGCTGAGGGTTCGGTTGGGAGTTTGGGTTGGCTAGAGGTTCTCGGGGTGGAGGTAGTGGCGGATCATTGTGGGTGGTCGGTTGTGTACTGGGTAGGGGCGGAGTTAAAGTGGAAGAGGCGGATCCAGGTGAGGGCGGGGCAGTGCTGGATTGGAAGTCGGGTTAGGTCGTATAGGGCTGAGTGGAAGGCAAACTTGGGTGGTGGTGGTCTTGGCACACGCTCAAGGAAAGAAAGAAAAGAGGTAGGAGGCTTCAGGTTTCTTTGAAGCAAACGCATATATATAAATGTGTTTCTCGAAGCAAAACAAAAGCCACCAGAAGATTAACGTTTGCTTCGGGAAAATTTAGAAAAAGAGCAAGAAGGCGCTTGTCTGGTGAGAAAGGAGGTACGGGTTCAAGAAGGAATGGAGAGGGGAGATTTAAAGATGATGTACGAATTATAATGTCATATATGTTTTTTCTCAAAAGAATGGACAAAGAGAGAAAGAATTTGAAGAGATGAACCAGAAATATATATCAAACTATTGGGAATGGAGAAATTCAAAGTTGAATTCATGGAAATATTTATGGCAAATGGCTATTTGTTTCAGCTGATAGAAAATGGAAAGACACACAAGGAAGCCAAAAAGACTCGAATATGGAACCGATACGGCCAATCGTTTCGCAGATTTCGCAGTGTACCGAACGCCGAAACACACAAATGAATATATTGCGGAGATCAGCACGATGAGACGAACATAATGGTACACAAATATCAATGATACAACCATTCTATCAAAAGTCGATATACGCTACCAAAAATGCTGATAAAACACCAAAAATAAGATAAACAGTGCTAGAGCATTCCAAATTTGGCGAAACGAAATATGATGTCTCACTCAAAAAATGTTCAACATTTTTATTATATAAAAATATTTAAATTTCAAAAATATTTTATTTCCATCAAATATTAACTGATTTGAATTGAAATTGAAAATTATACAACAGAACTAACTTTCATATTTTCCAATAAAAACCTATCATTCGCTATGCTTCGATAGACGCATACCGAATATCAAATTTTAATTTCAAAATTTTATTATTTATTTTCATGAAAAATTTAGTTAATTACGTTATAAAAATCGTTAAATTTACGGGTCGTTACACTCTCCCCCACTCAAAACTTTTCATCCCTGAAAAAGAACGAGATAGGAGAACAGAAGCAAAGGAAAGGAAAGATAGATTCAAAATACATAGTGTCGGATACAACAATTGATTTAAAGTCATATAAATTCCATTAGTTTTAAAAATTTATTTATATTCATTTAATTCGGTTTTAAATCTATTTTATTCAATCAATAAATAGTCACTAAATCACGTTTGGTTGATTTCAATTCAAGGTATTTTCATTCAATTGATTTTCTTTCAATTTATTAACATTTGTTACAAAAAATTTCTTTCAAAAAAAATTATTTTATTTAACTCACTTATTAAATCCATTTGACCAAACTTAAGTTAATTTCACTTATAATTCAATTTCAACTATTCTTAGGTTCATATTTATTTACTTAAATAGCATTCTATATTTATTATTTGATTTATTTTACTTAGCATTTCTTGCAACAAAGGTTAAGGGTATAAACAATTTATTCTACCCACTCAATTTTAATTTATAAATTCCCTTTACAAAATTTCATTTTTGGATATCTTATTACTTACATTTATATATTGTATATTATTCGATTACATATTCTCCTTACATTTTAACTTTTTGAATATTTCATTAGTTATATAGGTTTTAGAATGCAATTGAGTATTATACAAATAAATTTTTTTTATCCTAGTTCAACTATTTCAAGTTGTTTCAATTCTATTTCTCATTTTAGACACTCTAATTATTCAAAATTTTACTTTATTTCAATAATTGAAAATTATCACTTAACAGAACTTAAGAGTTAAATTTCCGATTTTACCTCAAACCGTTTTGAATTAAATATATACGTATATATATTTTATACATCAAATCATACTCAAGAAATTTAAATCAAATCCATTTTCCAAAACAAAGCATAGCAAAGCTACTAAGTGATCTCCCAACTTTGAAACTCGAAAATGAATGTCGATGATGCTGCAGTCATCACCGAAATTATTTTCCAGCAACAAAAGAGGAGAGTACTGACTTACTTCTTTTAAAATTCTTTGGAAACAATTTCCATTCAAAAATAATTTCAAATAATTTATATTTTCAAAACTTGGAAAACCAAATTTTGAAGAGTACCGAAAATTTAATTCTCAAATCCTTAATTTAAATTCATTTCATTTGCAAATCAGATTTATAAACCATGTTTATAAAATTTCATCTCCTTATAACATACAATAATAGTTAATGGTTTAGGAAGTTTGACAAAACAACAAATGATGATATAGTATTATCATTTTTAACAACCAATTCATTTAACTATCTAATTCAGAAAATTATACTTTATATATAAAATATAATCATTCATTTCATTTACCAATTTCGAAAACAATATTGTGTCGGTTTGCTCTGTTCAAGTGTTTTGGAATTCCTATCGATAGCGTTGGCCAGATGAATCGATCGAAACCCAAAATTCAAACTTAACAACTCAAACAACACAGTATAAAACATTTTATATTAATTACAAATGCACTCACTCATAGGATGATTCAAGAATGGATTTCAAAACAAGGATAGAGATTCAAATTTAGAGAGACCCTAATCAAAGAGAATTCCTAACTAATAAGATAAGCTCGAAAGGAAGATAAGATAATTAAATTACAAAAAGGAAAGATGGATAGACTGATATTAATTGTGGCGACCTTAACCGGGTCAACCGAGACTTAGAAAGACGAGAATATCATCAACGAAAACTAGGACAATCTGGTTGAGAACATCGCGGAAAACGTGATTCATGAGATTGATGAAGAAGACAGGAGCATTGGTTAATCCATAGAGGTTGATTAACCATTTATAGAAACCATTCGTCCGGAAAGAAGGACAACAGGTCGAGCTCTAAGAATAAGATCCATGCGGAATTAAATTTCCCGCTTAGGAGAGATGTGACTTCACCAAAACATCAGGATAATCCCTGACTATCGGGTGGAGTCAGGATTACTAGGCTGAGAATCAAGCGAAAAGATGAAACTGCCTGCATCATCCTGAGGCCATCTACATTCGATCACAAAAGAATTATCCTGGTCATCTACTAGAGAAACAGTTCAGGCTTTGCAAGAAATCACAACATCGAAACCGACGATATAGAAGTCTCCGGTGAGTCGACGCTTGTTATAAAGGAGTTTCACCCCTTTACAAGTCATACTAAGATTGGCGGGACCGCCGATGACATAAGGATGAAGTTGCCAATTGAGGTGGCAGGATGTGCTCGAATTATTTCATATATTAACGGAAATAGAGCTATGGGATGCTCCAATATCAAAAGAACATGAAAAGGAAAAGACAAGAAAGGATTTCAGAACAAAGGAAAGTTCCGAAATTCAAAAGGAATTCTGAATCAAAGAGTATCCTTAAGAAGAATTTCAGGCTCGAATGAATATGATTCTGTAATTAATTTTACTCATTCTAGGGTATTACGACCCTACCTTAAATGAATTTTCACCCCATATGCTAAGTTTCGCCTAAACTAGAACTCTGATACCAACTGTAGTGGGACTTAAACATCCACTCATGTCAGACTTAATTTATATTTGGCAAAACTTAGCATATACAGTAAATAAATCAATCACAGAATCACAGACACAGAGAATTCAATAATAAGCAGTGGAACAGATAGATAGTAGTTCATGAAGCTACTATAATAAACAACAGAGCCTTAAACAAAATACAACAGATATCCAATACATAGAAATCTCAATACAAAGTAAGTGACAAGTCTGAATGGAAAACTGTAAATAACAGAGATAACTGAAAGCTGGATAGAAAGACAGATCTTCAAGAAAAGCTCCAAATGTGAGTCTTAAATGATGTGACACACAGTCTGACCCGAGCATAAAGCAAAACACAAAATAATCGAGTTAGGATTAACATTCTTATACCAGTAAATCAACTCAAGTGAAATGCCAACTGAAATACAAATAACTTTAAGGATGTTTGGGATTCCCATCCTTTAAGGCCATCCTTTAAGGATCCATTAAACTATCTACATGCATAGTACAATACGCTACATATATAATGTCTATAGTAAAGTAAAATATTAAAATAGCGTTAAGGCGTTACCCATATCCCCCTTAACACATTTTATATATTCTTGTAGTCTATACAGATACGGTAAGCCTCACCAAACTGATGGGATACTCAGGGAGCACTCCATAGATACGGTACAAACAACCTCATAGAAGGCGCGATAAGGCATGTGACAAGACACGCGAGGCAATGCCAGGGTAGGATTCTAATGTTTGCACTCCCGGACTGGTGATAACGCATAGTAGCTACTATTGCCCACCTCGAGACACACTCCCAAATCAAAGGTGCACCCAATCGAATCATAAAAGCAATAGAATGGTATCGAAGAAATGTGCCCGATAGGGGAGCGATCCCACTTGGCCCGGTATAGCTCATGTTTTAGCCACATCAAGCTGACTCGCGAGAGTCAGGGCTGTGTTAATACCTCATACAGAATCGTTCGCCAAACCATCCTACTTCATTCTGGAAACTCCACCACGTGCACAGTTGTTAAAGTGGTTTTCGGTATTGGCAGAGAGTATGACAATATCTGATCCCGGTCTCTTTAACAACCAAATGCTTATTTTACACCATGGTCATTTTATAAAACCATTTCAAACAGTTCATACTTCATATCAAAATATCATATTCATTTCAAAATCATATCACTTTCGAAATCATATTTACTTTTGAAATCATTATTCACTTTCAAAAATCATAACCACAAAATAGTTTAAACCATCATATCAAAATATTCGCATTTAAATCCATTAAATCTAAATCATAACAGTTCCAACTTAAACGGTTTAAATATTGAAAATAGTTTATATATATTGAAATAGATATAAATAAAAATATAGTTTATATTTAAAATAGTTTATAGATTAAAATAGTTTATATATTAAAATTAGTTTATATATTAAAAATAGTTCCAAAGTAGAATTATTTCTTCCAACTTCACAAATTAATTCAAATCAACTTTAATTCCACCATTCAATTTAAATCAATTTCAGTTTAACAATTTCAATTAAAAAGGTTAAAGGTTCAATTCAAATTCTCAATAAACCAATTTAATTTATATTCATTTCAAATCCAGGTTTGAATTACAAATTTAAAACCACCTCCAATTTCAATAGATTTTAAAGTTTAAATATTCAACAATTTACAATATCTCAATTTGATAAATCTCATTTATATTCCAAATTTCAAATTTACTTTTATTTAAATTTGGAAATATTCATTTAATCATTTTTAATAACATTTAAATGAAATCACAAATTACAAATTTAAATAAAATTAAATATTAAATATCTAACTTCAATTATATTTAATTCTAAAATATTCACCTAATCACTTCTATAAACATTGAAATAAAATCTCAAATTACACATTTCAAATCAAAATTAAATATTCATTTCAATTTATATTTTGAAAATATTCAATTAATCACCTTTAATTAAATCAAGTTATAAAATCATACCTTTCAAAATCTCAAAATCAATAAGTTTCAAATCAATTTTATTTAAATTCAATTCTAAAATAAATTGAATTACAAACCAGCTTAATTTTTTTCCACTCTTATTTAATAAAGTTATTACAAATCTATTTTAAAATATTTATATAAATTGTAAATAAATATTTAAACATATTGTATATATTGGTTAAATTAAATTCTTATTAAATTTTAAATTATTATTAAACTAAATCTTATTATTATAAAATCTATTTTGAAATCTCATTTTGTATATTTAAAAATAATAAAGTTATAAGTAAATTTTTATAATTTACATATAAAACTTAACTTATAATTTTAACATTTCCAAAAATAATTATTTTAAAAATCTAAAATTTTCACATATATTAAATTTAAAATATCTTTACACTATATTTAAAAATCAATATTTATTAAAATCCATATATTTCCTTTCAAAAACTTTGGAAATCATTTTTCCAAAGTAGACCAACGGTGTCCATATATAGTTTTCTATCCTATGGTCAAGTGATACGGATATTTATCATTTCAATCTGCAATTATTTAAATTTACGGGTATATATCATTTCAACCCGCAATCCCAAAATTTCAAAATCCGAGAAAATCGCTTGGGTTTATCATTTCAACCCATAACGATTTTCCCCTAATCTATAAGATCATTGGGGTATGTATCATTTCAACCCATAGGGAATTCCTAAAACTAAGGGAACTTGTAGAGTTAGAATAATATAATAATAATATAAAACAGCATAACATATCAATTACAGCATGGGTCATAATTAATAAGTAATATAATATACACATATACGACATGGTTATGTTGTCAGATGCCGATTAACATAGATTAACAATTTTTAAATGATAACATATCATATTCAAAAATTAAATAACTAACAATTCAAATCTACAACATATTTCAATCGTCATTTCATGTGAATTAAATTGACTAAATATAAGAATGTTAATCGTGAGTGATTGCTCACCTTTCGAGACTAGAAAAATTTGACAATGAATGAGCTACGAATTTGAAACACGAACCCGACAATCGACCAATCCAGACGACAATTTCCAAAGCAGAGCAGAGTGAACAAGAATTCGACGAACAAAGCTGATAATTTGGAATCGATGAAAACAATCAAAAATTACTAGATATAAGTGGAAACAAAAATGTACATATGAATATATATATATATGTGTGTGTGTGTGTATGTATATATATATATATATATCTTTTCAAATCAAAATTTATAAACCTGTATATTTCCTTTTAAAATTTATAAAACTCATAAATTTCTTATCAAAAATATCAAATGAATATTAAACATAAAATATACTAAAGCTATTACAAAACTATTTCAAAATATTAATATAAATTTAAATATATATTTTAAACACATGATAAATACTTTGAGCAAGACCACTATGTATAAGTACATATATATATAAAAGCTTGAATCTCAAACTCAATATATACGAAAGTCTATAATATAAACATTATTCCTTTTTTCTTCTATTTCAAATAAACATAGTATATATGTATTTGTTATTTCAAAATTTTAATTTAAAATATTTACATAACTCAAATAAATACTTTTAAACAGAATAGATATGTTCATACCCTTATAAAATAAAAGAGGTGAGAAGGACAGATGCTCGGTTGTGGCCATGGGGAAGGAAGTGATGTGGCGGTGCAAAGGAGCTGGCACGGAGGAGGTGCGGTTGCCATGGTAAGGTGGCGTGAAGCCTTCGGCCAGGTGGAGCTTCGGCCAAGCTGACTGATGAAGGAGGCTAAGCAAATTTTTTTCTCATATATGCATGCGGCTATTGAAGAGGCTTGTATGGGCGGTTATGGCATGTGGTGATGTGGTCGGAGCCAAGCTATACTGAGGGTTCGGTTGGGAGTTTGTGTTGGCTGGAGGTTCTCGGCGCGGAGGTAGTAGCGGATCTTTGTAGATGGTCGGTTGTGTACTGGGTAGGGGTGGAGTTAAAGTGGAAGAGGCGGATCCGGGTGAAGGAGGGAGGTGCTGGATTGGATGTCGGGTCAGGTCGTGTAGGGCTGGGTAGAAGGCGAACTTGGGTGGTGGTGGTCTTGGCACACACTCGAGGAAAGAAATAAAAGAGGTAGGAGGCTTCAGGTTTCTTCGAAGCAAACGAATATATATAAATGAGTTTCTCGAAGCAAAACAAAAGCCACCAAAAGATTAACGTTTGCTTCGGGAAAAATTTAGAAAAAGAGCAGGAAGGCACTTGTCTGGTGAGAAAGGAGGTACGAGTTCAAAAAGGAATGGAGAGGGGAGATTTACATATGATGTACGAATTATAATGTCATATTTTTTTTTCTTAAAAGAATGGACAGAGAGAGAATGAATTTGAAGAGATGAACCAGAAATATATATCAAACTATTGATAATGGAGAAAGTCAAAGCTAAATTTGTGGAAATAGCCATGGCAAATGGCTGTTTGTTTCAACCGATAGAAAATGGAATGACACATGAGGAAGCCAAAAAGACCCGAATACGGAACCGATATGGCCAATCGTTTCGTAGATTTCGCAGTGTACCGGACGCCGAAACACATAAATGAATATATTGCGGAGATCGGCACGACGAGATGAACATAATGGTACACAGATATTAGCGATATGACCATTCTATCAAAAGTCGATATTCGCTGCCAAAAATGCTGATAAAACGCCAAAAATAAGGTAAACGGAGCTAGAGCAGTCCAAATTTGGCGAAACGAAATATAAAGACTCACTCAGAAATTGTTCAACATTTTTATTATATAAAAATATTCAGATTTCAAAAATATTTCATTTCCATCAAATATTAGCTGATTTGAATTGAAATTGAAAATTACACAACAGAACTAACTTTCATATTTTCCAATGAAAATCTACCATTCGCTATGCTTTGATAGACGCATACTGAATATCAAATTTTAATTCCAAAATTTTATTACTTATTTTCATGAAAAATTTAGTTAATTACATTATAAAAATCGTTAAAATTTACGGGGCGTTATAATTAGTATACTACTTAAAATAATAACATGACTAATATTTTATTCTACGAAGACATGTTGGTGAAATTGCAAATATTTTATGAGTGCTCTTCTTTCATTGTTCTCTAATGTTTCAACCATAAAAACACACTTTTAGATTATTATTTTTATGTATGGTTATTGGTAGTTCTTATTTAGGTATTTTAGGATAAGACTTGAGTTCATATGTCTATTCTTAGAATCAAATGAACTAAGTTCTCCATGTATAATTGGATGTATAGTCAGAAGGAGCGAGTTGTTTTCATAGCTGCAAGTGCATTAATCTCTAATATATGCAAAATCTTCTTATTTCTTAATACTCAATATTCTCTGTCCCGTGGTCTTACTATTCATGTACACTGAACTACCATGTAGATGTGGTTTATGTATGCTCAACTGTTTTAGTTTGTGGACTAATGTGGAAAATGAGAACCGGTTATTTTTATCTCCACTTGAACTTGACTAAATCCGTGACAAAGTAATTACACTGAACTTGCATGTAAATTTTATCGAATGGTGTAAGGGTTGTTGTTTTTAGGGATAGGAAAGATCAATTACTATTTATTTAAACATTAGCTTATAAAATCAGCATAGCCAATCCATTTACATAATTATCAATAAAAAGGCTAAACAACAACTGTTGTTTTAAGATTTATACCGTAGCAATCAGCAATTAAATGGCAAAACACACAACACTTGAAATAAGCAAGTTCATAAGATAAATCCAAAATCAATTATGCAGATTCATAAATGAACTTGGATACTCAAAATATTGTAACCAATAGCGAAACACATTTTGTATGATATAAAGATCATAGTTGGAGCATCATGAGAACTCTGGTGATAATGTGGTGTGGAGGCTATATGGAATATTTGAATGCACAATTTTAATAATATAATTTAATATTTGAATCTCATTTTAAGAAACTATGCATTTTCCAAATTAGGTGATGAGACTCCTCTCAATAGGGGTGCCACTGAAGAATACCCGAAAGCCGATGCAGTCATTTTAAACACATTTGAAGGACTAGACCCCCTCATCGACCCCCAATTCAAATCCAAATTGAAGAGATATCTTTCGATTAGATCCACTATGCTCTTAGCTCCTCCACCACTGTTATGCCAGATGACAATGCATGGCCTGGCTCGACCAACATAAGAAAGATAATGTCATTTACATCTACTTTGGCACTTATACCTCTCCTTCGAAACAGGAGTTAGCGAAGCTTGCTGCTGCATTATTGGAAATGGACGACATTTCATTTCTATGGTCTTTACTGGAGAAGGACAGAAAAGAGCTTCCCTCCAGTTTTTCTTATCCAATCAATGAGGAAAATGGGATGCTGGTGAGATGGGGCCCTCAAGGGAGGGTACTGAAGCATGAGGTAGTGGGTGCATTTCTGATGCATGGATGATGAAATTCGATGATGGAGGGCATAGCCAGAGGAGTGTCCATGATCTATAGGCCCTTTAGATGAGATCAAATAATGAAAGTTAGGATGGTCAGTGATGAGTATAAAATTGGAGTTATAGTAAATGAAAGGGAATTCAGGAATGCATAGATAGTGAAGATGGTAAGGATGGTGATGTTGGATGAAGTGGGACATGATATGGAGCATAAGGCAACAATGTTTATGGATATAGCAAAAAGGTTGTTGGGAAAGAAGTTTTATTTCCCTTTATATTGCACCTGTTCCACCAATATCAATTTTGATAGTTCTCCCTAAGGTGATTTATAATTTGTTAGCTAGCATATGCATCTGAATTAACTTAATTGTTCTTGGACTTTAAAAGTTTAACTGTAAAATAAAATTATATATGTAGAGAATTAACATAAAATCAAAATACATAGAGAAAACATTGATAAAATAGTTTGATATAAGCTCATATACAAATTACTTTGACAAAATAATCCAAAATAATCGGTTTAAACTAAGTGGTATATAGAACATTATTGTTTTTTCATTACAGGTTGAATATTACCGTTTGTTTGTTACATGTTTGATCTTACTATTCATGTACATTGAACCAATTCATGGATTCAAAGGCAGTTGGCTATAAATGAATGTGTTGATGTGGCAAGTGATAATTGCATTGATTTTATTATTAATTGTTTTATAATAGCTACGCTATAATATTTTGGCTTAGCAATAAAAAATGCAGATTCATCTGGACGTGCGTATATACTCTTATATATAAATTTTGTTTAAAAATTATATGCTTTTGGCTTATAAAAAATTTACAACTTACTTTTTCATATAAATAATTAATAATTATTTTTAAATCAATATATAAAGTATATATATCTGTGTGTGTGTGTGTTTAAAAAATTTGAAAATTTAAATACCTTATGAAATTTAAATAAATTTTTTAGACCGTATGGCCAAATATAGATATATAATGTTTGCACCAAAAATGATCACAAACCCCAAGTGTTGTGAAAGCACCAGTGTATGAATACAAATCAGCAATATTCAAACACAAATATCAGATCTAAGCAAGCAACAAACAACAATCCAGAAATAATGAACAGTGACACGCAATTTATAGTGGTTCGCCTATCTCCGGCCTACGTCCACTTCAAGGATTTTTATCTTTTATTGATGTTCTTTGCTGATTACAGATGATTACAGCAAATACAATGAATGAATCTGAATATGACAGCAATGGAAAGGAGTAGAGTTGAATCCGGCAGAGTCTGGACGTTGAATGGCCAAAAAGATCCCTTTTCTGTAGGCTTCAGGGGGCTATTTATAGGCGTAGGAGGCTGAGATCGTGCCCAAACTTCGGGAGATTCTTTCAGGCACGTGAGTGGGTCCACGCGCCTGGTCCCACCAAGTTTCAACTCCATCTGGGATCGATTTGAAACAATTTCGTATCGATCAGAAATTGCTCCAATCGAGTTGAAACTTGGCAGGATTGCTCTTTACCTTGTGTGGAAGCTACTATGAAAATTTCGTTGCATTTGGATCAGGGATTTGTGAGATATGATCGATACGAGATCAAGGCTCCATATGCGCTGCTCGGTTCGAATCCATGAATTCGTATCGATGACTTCGCATCGATACAGCACGTGGTTTTGCAGTGGCGTAGCGCGCATCCCTCGGGTAGATCCACCATTTACTCCGAGTCGACCGCGTCTCCCCTTAAACTTCGCCTTACTCGTATCAGAGACGTTGCCCGAATCCATCGATGCCAGCTGGATACGAAGACTAATGGATACGAAATCAAGGCTTCCCGATGGATTCGATCAAGCCTCCTTTCTTTCGATACGAACTAAGACTTATGGGTACGAAACCGACCGATTCGAAGCAAGGTGCACCAATGGATGCGAAGCAGCGCGGATTGATCGAGTCGAACGTAATGGATTCAAACATGCGGACACGAGAACACCTGATGGATTCGATCTACGCAAACATAATGGATACGAAATCTGATCGATTCGAACGGGTCTTTGATGGATACGAACAGCGCACTTTATCTAACTTGTATCGATCATATCTCGTTCATACGAACTCCGATTTACCTGAAACTTGGAGCACTGGCTTTCATGGCTTTGCTTGTCATGTCTTGTCAATTACGGTCCGATCCGGACTCGGCAAAAATTCATCGATATCCATGATCATCCTGCAATGCATATTTAATATTCATGGCTGATTATTATTGACTTCAGTTAATTTTTGGGTATCCCAGCTTTGCCAAAAAGTGGGATAACCCTTTGCCCCCCAAAACATGCCTTTTGGTAAAAGGTGTGTTTTGATTAGTCTCAATTCGAATGTAGTAAGCTCAGGTTTTATTCGAATCTTATGATATTTTCAATCGATTTCATGGCCGTTCGAAGCCGAAGCGTTATCAATTTCTGCCAGTGGAAGTTAAGAATGAAATTCTACAGTCTCTCCGGACTGTTGACGATCGCTCCGGACCCTTGCGAAGCCCATTCTAGACTTAGCGGTTGAATAGAAAGATCCTATTGCACTCCGGCGTTGCTTTCTATTCCTTGCACTCTGGCCTCAGTTAGGACGTGAAGCGATGTCTTGGCCGTTCTGGGCCGATCGTAGCCTCTCCGGGCTCCTGTTGGATCCCATCCTGTCACTCTCCGGTGAAGGGGAAACAACGTTAAGTGGGTCGATCCTGTCGCTCTCCGGCGAAGCGACCCACTTCTTGCACTCCGGTTCAGTGTATCTGAACATTAAGCGATGTCTTGACCTGAATCATCGGCCGATCATAACCTATCCGGGCTCTTATCGAATCCTAATCGAATCACTCTCGGTGAATAGGAAACGATGCTTAAGTGAGTCGATCCTGTCACTCTCTGGCGAAGCAACTCACTTCTTGCACTCCGGACCCCGCCTCTCTGGGTAGGATCATAAAGCGATCATTTTTATATTGATATTTAATGTTTATCCTTTAACTCTCCGGTCAAAGGTTTATTTCAAGAAATTCAAATTTATTTATTAAATTCAGGTCCCAGATGTTCAATCTCAAACACCAGGAAATCTAGACATTGCCTCTCCGGGCAGATCGGTCTATCTCCATCTCAGAGCATGCCTAGGGATCTCTCCGGTTCCCGTACATGAGTAAGTGGGATAGCCGTTTATTCTAAAAGCAAATCTAATGAAATTATTTGGCCGAAGTCCAAATCTCGAACTTGGCCCTTGCCATCTTAATCAGTTGATGATGAGTCGTGATCCCGATCCAGGATCGTTTCTGTTAGGGGGAGGCGGTAGTTGTTCAGGCCTTACCGCCGTTGCTCGTTCTCTGACATATTGTGGCAGTTTACCACTCCTGGCATATTCTTCCACCTCATCCTTCAGGTGGCGACATTCGTCGGTTGCGTGCCCATCCAGCTCATGGAAGAGGCAATATTTTCCGGTTTTACGCTCCCGCTCTGTGGGATCTCTCTTGGGTGGTTTTCGATAGGGGAGTTGCCCCCGAGTTTCAGTGTAAATCCTTTCTAGGCTTGCCGTCAAATCTGTGTATTGCCTGAATCTAGGCTCTCGGAATTTCTTCCGTTTATCAGGACCATCATGTGCGTCATCCTGCTTTCTCTTTCCTTTGTCTGCCCTGGACTGTTCCGTGGCGGTTCCTTCGCCTTGTGCAGCATTTACTTCCTGCCTCTCGGCTCGTGATTCTTCTAATCGAATGAATTTCTCGGCTTCATGGTAAAATTCTCCAAGATCTTATGGTGGATCTCTTGTCAACGAATCTTTGAATTCGGTGCCTTCTCCAACTCCTGCCACCGCCGCCATCAAAATCATCGATGGATCCAGGCGATCTACCGAAGCCACCGTTGCATTGAATCGCATCAGAAAACCTTTTATGGACTCTCCGGTTCTTTGCTTTATCGAAGCTAAAGTCATCACACTCTTGGGTCTTGTAACATGGACCCTAAATTGTTCCATGAAGCAATCTACAAGCTCGCCCCATGTCCTGATCGATCCAGTCTTTAATTGCCTGAACCAAAGTGCAGCCAAGTCTGACAAAAATAAAGGGAAACATCGTGCCATCACTTCCTCGGATGCTCCCAGTATTTCCATGTGTCTAATGTATCTGGTAATGTGCATGGTCGGATCCGACTTCCCGTCATACGGATTCAGCGCAGGAAGTTTGAACTTTGGAGGGTTCCTTGCATTCCTGATATTCGGAGTGAACGGACTCCGACTGACTTCTTCCAACCCTCCGCTAGACAATCCTCCTCTCATGAGTCGTCGCACTAATCCAGCCATCCTTTCATCTCCATCCTGGGGTTGCCCTCTTGGTCCCGAAGGGTATTCTGGTACATACTCTTCGTGTGGCCCGTTAGCATCGGCGTTAGCTCCAGCCTGCTGAGCTCCATCAGTAAGCCTTCCAGCATCAGATCCTGAGGGTCTGCCCCCAAGTCCTTGTTGATTGACTTCTGGATCTACAGTTTGACCTTCATTGATTTCCGCAATCCTGACTCCTTGTCCTGCACCTGCGGCTGCTGTAGTTGGCCCAACGTTTCGCACATTTGCTGCTCTCATTTGCTCAAAAAAATTCTGCAGCATCTCTTGTTGGCTCTTCATCATTCGCTCGTGCATCTGATTGGCCATGGTCTCCATTTCGTCTCTAGTGATGTAGATCGAAGCTGGCTCCTTTCCAGCACCAGAGGATGCCTCTTGACTTCCTCCTTGTTGGCTTCTTTCAGCCCTTTGCCTTCTACTTGTTTGCCGAGTCATTGTCTTTCAAATCTTCAAGCTTTCAAATCTGAACTTCAAATCTTGCGTAGCGGGTCCTGAGTTTCAGTTCTCAGTGAAAGCACCAAAGTGTTTGCACCAAAAATGGTCACAAACCCCAAGTGTTGTGAAAGCACCAGTGTATGAATACAAATCAGCAATATTCAAACACAAATATCAGCTCTAAGCAAGCAACAAACAACAATCCAGAAATAATGAACAGTGACATGCAATTTATAGTGGTTCGGCTATCTCCGGCCTACGTCCACTTCAAGGATTTTTATCTTTTATTGATGTTCTTCGCTGATTACAGATGATTACAGCAAATACAATGAATGAACCTGAATATGACAGCAATGGAAAGGAGTAGAGTTGAATCCGGCAGAGTCTGGACGTTGAATGGCCAAAAAGATCCCTTTTCTGTAGGCTTCAGGGGGCTATTTATAGACGTAGGAGGCTGAGATCGCGCCCAAACTTCGGGAGATTCTTTCAGGCACGTGAGTGGGTCCACGCGCCTGGTCCCACCAAGTTTCAACTCCATCTGGGATCGATTCGAAACAATTTCGTATCGATCAGAAATTGCTCCAATCGAGCTGAAACTTGGCAGGATTGCTCTTTACCTTGTGTGGAAGCTACTGTGAAAATTTCGTTGCATTTGGATCAGGGATTTGTGAGATATGATCGATACGAGATCAAGGCTCCATATGCGCTGCCCGGTTCGAATCCATGAATTCGTATCGATGACTTCGCATCGATACAGCACGTGGTTTTGCAGTGGCGTAGCGCGCATCCCTCGGGTAGATCCACCATTTACTCCGAGTCGACCGCGTCTCCCCTTAAACTTCGCCTTACTCGTATCAGAGACGTTGCCCGAATCCATCGATGCCAGCTGGATACGAAGACTAATGGATACGAAATCAAGGCTTCCCGATGGATTCGATCAAGCCTCCTTTCTTTCGATACGAACTAAGACTTATGGGTACGTACACTACGCCATAGATGACCTATCGCAACAAAAATACAAGGTGTTTCTAACTACAATGTAACGATAGGTATGCTGATTATTGTATATTACAACACACGCTTCAAGGTGTTAGCATAGGTATCAACAAGATGTTGCAGTAGCTATAGTTGTATTCAAATTAAAAAATTAATAAAATTAGCAATCCACGTGAATACGATCCAACGGTCTACATTTAATCCAATTGTTAAAATGGATCACCGATCCAAAGGTCTATTGCAACATTAGCTTCAGGATGTTAGTATAGATATCAACATATGTTGCAGTAGCTATAGACTTATAAAAATATTATAAAAAATGAGCGGGTTGAAAAAAGAACGCGGGAAGCAGGAAGAAAGCGGCAAAACTTAACACTTAACAAAATAACACTCCGCCGCTCAACCTCTCAAACACTCAGCCTCACAAACGCTCAAACACTCTCAATCGCTGTTTCAATTAGGGCTAAAAGTTCAAGTTTGCAAGCTTAATCGGGGTTCGATTAGGGCAAGTTCGAGTTCAAGTTCAATTAGGGCTTTGGTGTTTCAATTAGGTCTTCAATTAGGGTTCGTTTTGGATTCGAATTTCAGTTAGGGCTTCGATTTAATCTTCTGCTTAAGGTATCACTCTATATATATTTCAAGTTTTTCCTGATTTGATTGTTGTGTTGCCTAATTTACTGATTTACTTGTGAGTTAAGGTGTAATCATATTCCTAATTTTACTTGTGAGTTAACTTGTATGTTATTTGTGTCTAAATTAGTGATGAATGACGAGGAAAAAATATGGGCAGAACTTCCTAAGTTTAGTGAAGGATATATCAGTGGAGTGAAGCGTTTTATTCAAAATACTTTTTCTAGATTCGCGGTAGGTGATGAAATTGCATGCCCTTGCAAAAAGTGTCATAATCGCAAGTGGTATCGTCAAGAGGTAGTCTACAACCATCTGATTTGGAATGGTCCATCTGAATTGTACGTGAAATGGATTTGTGAGGTTTCCTGTGTAGATCCTGAAAGGAGCGATAAGTATATGGATGGTGAAGCGGGAATAAATTTTGGAGATAATCTCGATGAGATGTTGCATCATACTTATGGAAATATGCAGAACAATGAAAGTGGATCTTCTGATGGAGCAAATGGAGTAGATGCCAATGCTAGAAAATTTCATCATCATGTTGAAGAGGGAAAGCAGCCATTATATCCCGGGTGTACTAAATTTTCGCGATTAAGTTTCATCATCAGGCTTTATTCTTTAAAATGCCTACATGGAATCACCGAGTCTGCATTTACCGATTTATTAGAGTTGCTAAAAGAAGCTTTTCCACAAGCCCACATCCTTTTTTCTTTCAATGCTACCAAAAATATCATTAAAGATTTAGGCCTCGATTACCAAAGAATACATGCATGTCCAAATGACTGCATGCTATATTGGGCAGAAAATGAAAAGGAAAATAACTGCAAAACTTGTGGTGTTTCAAGGTGGGTTATAAAGGAAAAGAAAGCGGCTGTTGACAATGATCCGGAGAAGCGGATTCACAAAGTACCAGCAAAAGTGATGCGTTATTTTCCACTAAAACCAAGGCTGCAAAGGATGTTCATGTCCAAGGAGTATGCAGAACTTATGATATGGCATGCAGTGGGACGAAAAAATGATGGCAGACTTCGACATCCAGCTGATGGCGAGGTTTGGAAGGCGATGGATGCCAAATATCCTCATTTTTCATCTGAAAACAGAAATATCAGGTTAGGAGTAGCCGCTGATGGATTCAGTCCTTTTCGTACAATGACTACTGCTCACAGCACATGGCCAATCATATTGGTAAATTATAACCTTCCACCTTGGTTATGCATGAAGCCAGAAAATTTGATACTTTCAACCCTTATCCCTAGTCCAGAGTCTCCTAAGAATAGCATTGATGTCTACATGCAGCCTCTTATCGCAGAATTGAAAGAATTATGGGGTCTTGGCATACAAACTTATGATGCCTTAACTGGTGCTAATTTCACGTTACGTGCAAGCGTGTTATGGACGATCAGCGACTTTCCGGGCTATGCAATGTTATCCGGCTGGAGCACAAAGGGTTATTTAGCTTGTCCCTTATGCCATTTCGAGACTTCTTCAACTTACTTGAAACATAGTAGAAAAATGTGCTACATGAATCATAGGAAATTTTTAGATCCGGAACACAAGTGGAGGTTTGATAAGAAAAGGTTCAATGGTGAAATTGAAATGGGGACATCTCCGGAAATTTTATCCGGGACAGACATTGAAGAATTGTTGGCTGGTTATGAAAATATTTTTGGGCAGAAAGAGGTCAACAAGCATAAAAATGAATCCCCTTTTAAAAAGAAGTCAATATTTTTTAATTTACCATATTGGAGTCACAATGTATGTCGACATAACCTTGATGTTATGCACATAGAGAAAAACATTTGTGATAACATACTTGGTACTTTACTAAATATTGATGGGAAGTCGAAAGACCATTTAAGTGCTCGGTATGATTTACAAGAGATAGGCATTAGGGATGTCCTTCATCCAGTTCTATCAGCTGATGGGAATTACATTCAGATCAGGGCTGCCATATTTGAAATGACGAACAAGGAGAAAGAAATATTTTGCTCGGTGTTGGAGAATGCTAAACTGCCTTATGGTTGTGCAGCTAATATCAGCCGGTATGTAAACAAGAAAGAGAGGAAAATTGCAGGGTATAAGAGCCACGATGCTCATTTTCTTCTCCACTACTTGCTGCAATTTGCTATGAAGAAATCTATAAAACCTGAAGTTGCACTACCTATGATAAGATTAGGTGCATTTCTAAGAAGTCTTTGGAGTAAAATTATCAATTTGGCTGATCTCAAGAGGCTACAAAAGGAAATTGTGGAAATTCTTTGTCAATTTGAGATGATATTCCCAAATGCTTTCTTCGATATAATGGTGCACTTGCTAGTTCATTTATGCAAGGAAATTGAATATGGTGGACCTGCACATCTTCGTTGTATGTTTCCTATTGAGCGTTATCTTTGTAAACTGAAATCATATGTTCGCAACAAAAATAAACCTGAGGCGTCCATTGCTGAAGGTTATATTGCAGAAGAATGTTTGATATTCTGTTCAAGGTTCTTAGGTGGCGATGGAGCAGGAAAAAAGAAATTTGAAACCTGTCCACAGAATCTGGAATATCCTATTGGCACAAGAAGAAACAAAGATGGAAAAGGTATTCATCTAAAAGATTCTCAATGGACGGCATGTCACCGTTACGTTCTATTCAATTGTGGTAACAAGGAAATAGAGAGTTTACTTGAGTAAGTTTTTAAGTTTTATTTTTATTTTAGTAATTATTGAAGAATTAGAAATTTTGTGTCCATCTTTTATTAACCAGGTCTTTATTCTAGGAAACATCAAGCTTTAGTTGATGGTCATGCATTATCAAAAAAATATAAAAGAGAGAGAGAACACAGTCAAGAATTTTGGAAGTGGTTAAAGGAAGAGGTTGGGAAAAAGGAGGACATTTCAAAAGAAGTACAACTGCTTGCAATGGGCCCTCTTACAACAGCTAAGAGATTTACTGGATATGTTATCAATGGATACAGATTTTATACAAAGTTCAGAGATGCCAAATGTACAACACAAAACAGTGGTGTATTTTTGACAGCCTTGACTACTAGCTTTGCAAGTTCGAAAGATCAAAATCCATTGGTTGGTGAAGTTAATTACTATGGATCAATTGAGGAAATATTAGAACTAGATTATTGGGGAGAATTTAGTGTGGTTTTATTTAAGTGTTGTTGGTACCAAGAAGAGAAAGATTTATATGGGCTGACTCGTGTCAATTTTAATCGATTGTGCCAGAAATCTGATCCTTATGTTATGGCTTCACAAGTACAACAGGTGTTTTATATAGAAGATCCAATTGATAAGATGTGCCACAATGTTATCAAGAAATTGCCGAGAGACTGGTGTGAAATCGAAAGTGAAGATGCAAATGAAGATTTGAATGATATCCAGCCTGCTTATGAACTGCGAAATCAAGATTTTGATGTTCACTGGTGTAGAGATGATGTCCCAATAAGACAAATCCGCCTTCCACCTAGCAAAGTGAAAGAAAATGCTTCTTAATTTCTATGTATCACTATCATATTTAATTAAGTAACCAAATTTAAGTTATAAAATGTTGTTTCTGCCTTGATTAAATGTTGTAACTGATGTGTCATATTTGTGGCTTTTTTGGTCTCTTTTTTAGTGTTTCTGCCTTTATTACATTTTAGTGAAGTGACTGTTTTATTTTATAATGCAGTTGGTTTATTTTAATTTGTAATTATGTCATTCTAATGTTAATTCCTTCATTTTATGTAGGATGGAGGCAAATCTTATATTCCATCACAAGGGAAAATTTGAGAAGAATGGATATGTTGGTGGAGAAGAGAGTTTTGTCAAGGGCGTTGATCTGGATATGTTTTCTTACACAGTACTGATGGAGTATGTCAAGGAAGAGCTAAAGTACACTGAAATTGGAGGAGTATATTCATGGAAAGGTACAATGAGTGGGTGGAAATTGGTGAGCAATGATGCAGATCTGTGGGAGTTCATGCAAATAAAAAATAATGGTGATCACATTGATTTCTATGTCGACACCGTGGTCGATGATAAAATTGAGCCAATGAAACAAATGCAGCCACATGTCATTGTACGCCCAAGGAAGAATCTGTTGTGTCCAGGTATAAAAATATCTTCTCATTTGTACTATTTTGATGAATTTGGTCATAAGAAAACTAACGATGAAACAACCTATTTATGATTACTTTCAAATGAATTTAAACCAAGATCCAATTTTGAGCATCCGACTCGAAAATTCATAAATAATAAAGGAACTGGAATATTAATATACACGGTCAAGTCATAATTTCTTTAATTAAGTTTAAATAATTATGTTTATGACATGATAAACATGACTTTTATGTCGTTGTATGTTTGCAGTTGTGAAACCACAGAAACGGCAATTTGTCACCACTCACCGTCTGCAACAGGCAGCAAAAAACAAGAAGCAGACTGAAGTCTTTACTCCTAGAAAGTCAGACCGGCTAAACAATCAACAGCCAGCAAAAACCAACGAGACGCAGACTGATCAAGTCCTTACTCCTAGAAAGTCGACACGGCTAAACAATCAACAAGTGAGCGAAGCTGCTGTGAGTCCACGCATGAACAGGAAAAAGGTGATCAGCAAGAAGTCACCAGAGAAGAAAAAGGTGATCAGTAATTCTACAAAGACACCAGAGAAGAAAAATCCAACTGAAGTCAGCGATGCAACTTTGAATATCAACTCAGCAAGTGTCAGGAGTAAATTGGATTTCTATAATCCTCCCGTTGAAGAGGAAAATACAGATGAAAATGAGATTCAAGTAAGAAGACTACAATCTGATCTTCTAATATGATGTTCTACATATTTTGATAATATTTACAATAATGTCTTGTTAAATTACTTTCAGGATGATGATCTACCACCTCCACCACCTCCATCGCTTACAGAATACGAAAAGGAGAGAGCTAAACATGTGTCGCAGAAGAATAGTGTTTTTGAAGCTCTTGGGATGCCTAAATTAGTTACTGGACTGATAAATGAATTTGAAAAAAATAAAGGAAAATAAAAAATGCTAGCTGGAAGCGAAGATTATGCTCCAGAAGAAGAGGAACCTAGTGAAAATGATACTTCAAAAAATTCAGTAAAGGTTCGTTATAGGTGAAGATTTAATTTTATGTTGGTAATTATAGATTAGCTTCCTTATTTTTTTTATTTTATTGTTTTTGTGTGCGTATTTTAGAGAACCAAAACGATTACGATTACAAAGCCTCAGTCTGGACCAACAACTCGTTCACGAGCCAATGTTCAATCTGCAACCGATAAGAATGCAACTCCGAATGCAGGGGAAAATCCAGTTCCTACACAAACTGTTGATCCACCATGTAGCATTGAGTTACCACACAATGAAGGAATAGGAACAATGTCTGCTTATTTGGCTATGCGAGAACGCCAGAAGAATAACAGTAGTGGAAGTGGAAGTGGAAGGAAGAAGGCTGTCGTCGGAAATGTGTCGACAAATATTGAAAACGAAGAAGATGAAGATGAAGAAGCTAAAGGTATTATCTAATTGAGTTCTGATTTTAATGGTTTAAGTTCTCATTTAAGTTATGTCTAGCCTTCTCATTACTATTGTATGTACTTTGTAACATTAGTGGGAGCTCCCAGAAGGCTCAGAGGAAAAACAAAGATGGATAAAGTTCATTCAAGGTCATATGACAAAAGAGTTCTAATCCAAATGAATCATCGGGGCCAACCTGTTTCAGACGATGACAAAGTATTGTCTGAACTGAGTTATTTTTTAGGAACACTGAAGAGGAGTGTTCCACTTACTTACAAGTCTTGGTTTGATGTTCCTGCAAGTTTGAAAGGCACGCTGTGGAACTATGTTAAGGTAATTTGCAAACTTAGCTGAATTTTAATTAAATATATGTAACTTGTCACAAAAGTAGCATGACTGTTCTTTTTAATGTTTGATTTGTATTTAAGCAACGGTATATTATTCCGGATGAATGTGAATATTGGGTTTTGAAGTCAATTCGTGACTCTTGGAGGGGGTACAAGAGTCGTATTAAAAAGGCACATTATATGGCCTATGAAACTGATGAAGAGAGGCTTGAAAATAGGCCGGACGAAATTCCACTTGCGGATTTCCAAGTACTCTTGATGTATTGGGGAGATGAAAAAATTCAGGTATAATTTTAAATTTTATCACAGAATTTATTTCCCTTTCTATTCATTCAAATCAGGCAGATAAACATCTTTATTTTATGTTTTTATAGAACAAGGCCCTTACAAATTGTGCAAGTCGGAAATTGTATACAGACACACACACTGCTGGTCCAAAACTTTTTTCTCAAATTCGGCATAAGATGGTATGTATTTTGCTTATTTTTATGGTTGGCTGGGTATGCATTTTCACATTAATTTACGACTCAATAGCATTATTACCATTTGCTAAAAAAATACATAAAATCTATAAAAATATAAATGAGCCTTTCTTTGCCCTTGTTTGGGATAGAAAACTCAGTTCTTTTCCAAACCAGTGTCTGTCATGCTCATGCATTTGTACACATTTGGTCAATATATGTCAGCAAGTTAGATGCATATTAAACATTAAATATGAGTCCAATCCGTCTCTGTGGAAATTATTAATACAGTGTTTAAGGTATTTGGCAAATTTAGTGATGGTTAAGGTATTGCACCCATCTTAGGGTACTGCAAACTCGAATGCAGTATCCTTGTTTGTATAATTTCTGAAACTTAGTGATGGGTTGGTTTGGGACAGTCGAGAAAATGTTTGGGACAGCAAAAGTATCCTTTTTTGGGACAGTCGAGAAAATGTTAGTGATATTGTTGCTACATATGTTGTGATTTTATACTTGCCGTTTCTTTATTTTTGCACTTGTAAGCTGCTGTTGCTCCATTTTTGCATCTGTGAGTTGCTGTCTAACCTTTTAAATAAAATTAACAACAGCAGCTTTCATTGGTGCATCTGTGAACAGTTTCATCTGTGAGTTGCTGTTTCAAAATGTGACATTAAATAAAATTAACAAATATAACATCTGAATTGAATAGTGATATATGTTCTGGAAAAATTGGTTTGATATTCTTTTGCTGTCTAACTTTTTTCATTTAATTTGTATCAGTCCAACGAATCAGATGGAGAGCTTTTTGTTAGAACTCGCAAGCGGAAAGAAGGAAAGGTGTACAAGACCGATACTTCAGTAATGAAGTATAGAGTTGTAAGAATTTTAATTTCTCTTCATTCAGATGTCAAAAAAATGCTTCATTTTGCGCATCAACATTTTGAAACTGCTTCATATGTTATATTTGTTAATTTTATTTAATGTCACATTTTGAAACTGCTTTATTTTGCAGGATAAGATTCAAAAAGCAATAGGTGAAGGAGGAAGTGATCAAGTTGTTCAAGAACTGATTTCTGATGGAAAGCGGCACGGTCCAACTTGGCTTATAGGACGGCACACAAAGTCTGCAGGAGTTTCAAAAGATGCCCCAACAACAAGCACATACATACAGGAGCTGGCAGCAAAGATAAAAGAAAATATAGTTGAAGAAGTCGAAGCAAAGGTGAACAAGAGGGTCAAAGATGAATTTGATGCAACGGTGAACCGAAAAGTTCAGGAGAACTTGTCATGGGTGCTTAAGAAATTAGGCGAAGCTAACCCTGACATGCAAATTGATGTTGCGGGTCTTTGTGCGACCGTCTGCAGTGATGAAACTGGCACTGGAGCCACTAGAGGCACTGATGGTACTGGTGGCTCGGAAGCATGAAATTTGGAGGCTCGCAAAGATGAATTCACGTGTAGTATGTAGAATTTAATTAGTATGTACTGGCTGTTAATATGAATGCACTGGCTATGTTTGTTATTTTGTACTTGACTAAAACTTGTGTTGCTGGCTGTTATGAAACGACTTGTTGTTTGGCTGTTATGAAATGAATAGCTCTTTGGCTACTATGAAATGCAGTGTAATGTTGCAGTAGTATGATGTTGCAGTACATTTCCAATTTAAATTGCAAAAAGTGTTGCCGTAGATATGATATAATGTTGCAGTATGTGATGTTAAATGTGGTAATAAACTGGAAAAGTGTTGCCATTTTATTGATAAAAGTGTTACCATAGATTAATGAATGTGGGCCCCACAAAACGGTTCCGTTAAGTTGGTTAACAAAATTAGTGGGCCCCACATGTTGGGGCCCAGATTGTGGGACCCACTTTTTAGTAAATTTAGTACCTGTGGCAACAACAGAACCGATGTTGCCTTAGGGTCACAAAGATGTTGCATTTGAGTCTGCGGCAACGCGGCAAAATACAACACCGAGAAAGTGTTGCCTTAGCTCGTTTTTGGCCTCCAGCAACATTATTTGGCACTTTCTGCATCACTTCTTGTGTGTTGCAGTATGCAATCTATGGCGTAGTGGAAACCGACCGATTCGAAGAAAGGTGCACCAATGGATGCGAAGCGGCGCAGATTGATCGAGTCGAACGTCATGGATTCGAACATGCGGACACGAGAACACATGATGGATTCGATCTACGCAAACATAATGGATACGAAATCTGATCGATTCGAACGGGTCTTTGATGGATACGAACAACGCACTTTATCTAACTTGTATCGATCATATCTCGTTCATACGAACTCCGATTTACCTGAAACTTGGAGCACTGGCTTTCATGGCTTTGCTTGTCATGTCTTGTCAATTACGGTCCGATCCGGACTCGGGCAAAATTCATCGATATCCATGATCATCCTGCAATGCATATTTAATATTCATGGCTGATTATTATTGACTTCAGTTAATTTTTGGGTATCCCAGCTTTGCCAAAAAGTGGGATAACATATAATATATATTTTAATATACACATTTATTTATTCTAATGTTATCTAATTTACAATTAAATATAACTTTAAAAAATAATATATATATATTATATATATAATAAATTTCATAAATATATAAGCATATATTATTTATTTTATTTAAAATTTATAAATAGATATTTTGTTTCAAATTATGGATTTGAGTTTGAATTTATTAAGCCAAAACCAGATTTTTAAGATATTAATTCTAATTTCAAAATATATTAAATTAGTCAAAAATTGATTTATATATGTGTGTGATTACTATTAATATTATCGTAATTTCAAAATTATTTATAGAGTTATATATATAATTTTAAACAAAATTAGGGACAACAAAAAGCATATATAAATGGCCAATGTGTCCATTGCGGTGTAAATCCTAACACCTTTAAATGTACACATTAACCATATACACTATTTACATGTTGCACGTGCACTATACACATATGAGTTAATTGATACACTCATATCAATATACTTAATTAATTTATATTAAATAAAACTTCTTTTGAATAAATTAAATAAAATATGGTTTTATTTAAATCAATTCTACATTGGATCTAAAATCAATTAGACTTCAAAAGCCCAACAATGATCCAAAAATAAATAAAAAAGAGTAAATTCACTCATTTAACCCGCTATGACATTGCTTGGTCCCTTCAGATATAGACGATGGAACAAAAGGAAATAATATATTTCTCTTAGATATGAATTTATAGAATTCATTTTGAACTAAATTTGGTCTTGAGAAGTTTTCAAAAAAATATTTTCAAAATGGTTCCCAATTTGGAAGATTAAACTTAAATTTTTGACCTAGCCTGAGAGTTAGGACTAAAATCTGTGTTGGCAATATAATTCATTAAATAGAAAAGTTCATTTTGGATTTGGTTGTATTTGTATCTTGGGTATTATAAATACTTTTACAATCTTATTTTTGTAGATATATAATTTTTCAACGGGATTAGTATTTTTCAATGGTTTTCTCAATAGAAGTTATTTTCTCAATTTCCCTTAGTTGAGAGGTTGAAGTTCTTAATAGAGTCTGAACAATATAATCAAGAGGTGATATATGGGAATAAAAAGATTAAGAATTAAATCTACTAGAATTTGATCTAAGTAGATTATATACATCTTATCTGGATAACACTCATTGAAGTTTGAATAATATCAGTAATGTTATGATTTATTTTAGGCTATAGAGGAACAACTCTTTCAATTTTCCAACTACTTGGCAAAGGAATTTTTTCCTATTTAATGGGTCTGCTTATGATAATATTAGACTTGCTAAATTTGTCTCTATTAAAATTGTTACATTTAGAGGTTTATCGACTATTTTACACTATTCAATTAGTGTATGAAATGGCTTATAATAAATCCTATAGCATATACATATTATTTGAGATCCTGGTATATAGTTATAACCATGTGTTTTAACATCTGTCAGAGACAATTGCAAATTAGGATAAAAATCAAAATAAACTAGACCATGTGCCAGACTAGACTCTATTTGACCCATTAATGATTTTTTTCCAGTTTAAATTTCTACGATCTCTTAAAGCTGTTATCAAACACCATGGTAAACCTTCAAGGGTTAAAGGCAATTTTTACAAAACCTATATGAATAAATTTATGAGATTTTCTATATTGATGTATGTCCTTTTCACGTAATAATTTTATTGTCAAGAGAAATATATTCTTCTATGGTTTTAACCATTTTTTTATCCAAGCATTACAACTGTCCATAGTTATTAAGTTTTTAATCCAAGATTTTTAATTAAATGTTTTTAATATTTTCACAATTTTTATTTAATTCATCTTAAACAATTTAAGATAAATATATTTAACTATAACCTTTATAATTATATATATATATCAATATATGTGTATTTTAATTAATAAAATTTTATTTAATTATTTACTTTATTAATATAATTAATTAAATAATTGCAAAAAAATTGAAAATATTAAATTTGTTTCTCAAAACAATTGTTAAAATTTTTAAAATTATTTTTAAAATTTTTATAACAATTTCTTTTATATTTAAACTTAACATTTAAATTTAAAATGTATTTTATATTTTTAAACATAATTTCAAAATTATCCAAGGTTCTTTTGGGTCTTACATCTTGGCCAACCTTTTGGACTTACTCCACTCATTGGGTCAAATCAGTAGTAAAGGAGAATACTAGATTACTCAATTCTAAGCATAGACACTACCATTCGGACATCCATCAAACATATAAGTTTATTCAATTGGACCTAAGTGCTAAGTAATTAGATTACATAGACCATTTAGGCTCTGATATCATTATTAATCTAGCATGGTTGGCAACTGGTAAAATGGGTAAATTTCTAAAAAATCATAATTGGATCTTAATGGGCATACGAGATCTACTAATTAACTTTAGATTCAATCTAGTTATTTTATAAAATCATATTCTGTTATTAAATATTTTATATATTTTTAGTTAATCTTATTAACAAAATACATTTAATGTATATTAATGAAACAGATATTATGACATACGAATGTGATATTGTGACAACCCGCACCTTCCGACACACCGATTCAAAGCCAAAGGTGACTTTCAGACTGGTGTTGATGCCAAGAAATATGAGCTGGCGGGGTTTTAAAACATTGCAGAGAGTAAAGATATATAGATATTATCTAAGATATACCACACTTTTAGATCTCACAGTGGAAGGAAACAAAATAATAATATAGGAAATAATTATCTTAGAAAAAATCTCAAAACACAGTCTTAGAAAACAATACGTAGTCAAATCCAGAGTACACGGAATTACGATACACGGTCTGATAATTAATAAGTACTAAATAAGATACGTATTTACATAGAGAATAAAATAAAATGACAACCAACTCCAATGATGAGCTCACATCTCCACATACTAATCTCGGGCCTATCATCTGCTGCCATGTTCTCCTGTGGTGGGGAAAAAGAAAGAAAAGGGAGGTTCAAAATTCTAACATCTATCTCAAACATAAGGACTAGGGTTTTCCTACTAGTCGTTTCTCCATCTTCTTTTTCCGTCATCCTACTTCACTCTTATTCCTCCTCCTTTAAATACTCCTTTCCTCAACCTTGGCTTTTCCTATTGCTATTTGTTGACCATTATCGTCACTTATGAACCTCTTCTCTTGCTTGCTTTATAATCAAATATCCCTCTCACCGTTATCCCCAGATCAGGCATCACAAAGTCTCTAGACTTCCCCAATTTCCTTCTAACCTTACTGAAATCTATTGGTGCGCTTAGGTCTTTGCTCTTGATGTACAAAAATGTACTTCGGCGCCTTTTCTCCCTCTATTGTGGTGGTGCAGGTTTTTTAGTCGGTTCTATTTTGGGTGCCATGTATTGACTTTGTAATTGGATGGCTACCTTTTCTTATATGTTGCCTTAGGGTATAGATAGCTCATTTTGTCTTGCCATGTCGTTTTCTTACCACCTCATCCTCTAGCCTTGGATGGCTCTGCAATAGGGTTAAGTCAGTGTGGTTGGTTGTTGCGCTAGGCGTCCAAGAGAGGTAATTGTTGCTTGCTCTCTCCTTTAGTGATGTATTTTATTAGGTTCTGCCTTGTTTTCTGCAATGTGAACTTTACTGTCATTTCTTGCTCTGTAATATTAGACGCAATGTGTGTTGGTTGGTTTCTGTCTCTATTAGGTTACTAGTTCGAAGGAGTTTGGTTGTTGGTATGTGTTCTTGCTTTCCGTGTTTTCATCACATCAGTAAGTCTCCTTAGGATTTCTTAGCAACGAAGATAACTTTCTTGATGTCTTGCTGGGATTTTCCTTTTGGGCAATTGGCTAATCTATGCCTCTTTAGCCTTTCTCCTTTATGGCGCTCCAATTCCTAGCTCTTGTATATGTTTTGGAATGATTCAATTCTTGTGTCACTGTTATTGATATATTTGTGAAATTATTAGTTCTTATGTTAGGTAAAGTGTGTTTTATGTATCAGCACGGTGTCAAAGTCTCTATTGAGCTTGGTGGTTGTGTCAATTTGTATGCTTTTCCTATGCCACAATGAAGGTGTAACCATGCATTGGTAGTCTGGTATGGTTATAGTTCTTATGCTTCTTATTTACAAGTTATGCAATCATGTTTAGTCATGTAATTCTCCATGTGAGTTGTATTTGTTATCCCGCCTTTTGGCAAGGCCGTGACACCAAGGAATTGGCTAGTAACCAATGACGGCCCGTCCTAGAAATCAGTTATACACAGGCTCACTATGGATATCGATGAATTTTGTCCGAGTCCGGATCAAGCCAAAATTGGTAGGACATGACAAGCTAAGCCATGAGAGTCAACGTTCCAAATCTCAACTCAATCCGAGTTCGTATGCTCAAGTTATGAACGATACAAAATTGGATGAAAACCAATCACCGGTCGACTCGCTCTCTTCGACTCGCTCCCTTCGACTCGCTTCACATCCCTCAGATGCCTACTTCGACTCGCTTCGCATCCACCAGAAATGACTCCCTCAACTCGCTTCCTTCGACTTGCTTCACATCCCTCGGATGCCTACTTCGACTCGCTCCGTTCGAACCACTGTTCGACTCCATCAACTTCGACTCCATTGGCGAAGCCACTGTTCGAATCTCTCAGGACGCTCCATTTCGACTCGCTCAACCAGTGCACACCTCGACTCGCTCAATTGATGAACATTTCGACTCGCTCGAGACAACATCAAAGGCAGAGTGGTCCAAAGAATCAAGTGCCACGTCACCGAGTCGAACGGAAGTGAGTCGAAACGGGAGCGAGTCGAACCAAATAGCCACCGAGAATCGCATTTTGTATCGATCATATCTCCTAATCTACAAGACCAAATGATATGAAATTTTCACAGAAGACTACGTGCATTCTAAAGAATGTCCATGCCAAATTTCGACTCCATTGGATGAAATCTTAATCGATACGAAATCTGTTCGTATCGATCACGGATCGGACCGAAACTTCACGGGCTTGGAAGCGCGGGCCTGCTCACGTGCCAGAGAGGGTCTCCCGAGATCTGAGCGAAATATCAGCCTCCTACACCAATAAATAGACCCCCAGAGTTAACAGAAAATGGGTTCTTCTTCCTCTTTGAGATCTCCAACGTCCGGACTCCGCCAGATCCAGATCTGAACTCAATTACTGATGCTACCAACGAATTTCACTGCTGCAAATCATAATTGCCTGCTGTAAATCATTGAATTCACTTGTAAACACAAAAGAAAGATTAATAAAGCAAACTACTTAATAGTGGACGTAGGCGATACGCCGAACCACTCTAAATTCTTGTGTCTCCTTGCATTTTAATTATTCTCATTTCTGAAATTTGGAGTTTTTGTTAGATAATTCATCCTTTTCCATTTAATTTCTTCACTTTATCTCTTCAAAGACTTCCAAAGAGTGTTGTGCCCAATTTTGGTACAAACACTATGGTGCTTTCATTGAGAAAAATCCAATTTTTCTCCTGCTCTTTGGATCTCCTATCTATATTGGATTGCATAAATCTAAGAAGAAGATCCAGATCTAGAACTTTGAAGCCCTCCCATTTTATTTAGATTTGCAATCAGATCTAGGAAAGGACTTCATCAATTCATTATGTTGAGCACACGTACCACTTCTACAGCTGCTGAACAAGGAGCACGAGACTGACAAAATCCCGTGCAATCACCTTCATCCAACCAAAATGCTGCAGGACCTTCAGATACATCAGGTCCAATCACTAGACAAGAATTCCAGACATTGCTTCAAGAGTTTACCCAAAGTCGACAGCAGCTAACTAAACAACTACGCGCCAACACAGAGTTGACTAACCAGCTAAATCGCCAAAGGAGAAGAAGATCCAGAAGAGACCAAGGTTCTCATTCTTCCACAGAAAGTTCAGCCTCTTCCGATGGCCAAACCAGATCCACGCGTCCACAGCTAGGTGTAAGCTACACCTAAGCCACGAGACACCAACCTGCTTCGAACCTTGGGCAACCTAGAGCTGGACCATCCGCTAGTCTCCGTACAGAACCTTCACTCGAGGAGGAGCTGCTCCTTACCATGTTATCAGCAACATTGCTACTACCACCACTGCCGGACGGGGAGGTGATGCTAGAAACCAAGCTGATCCTCAATGTAACCAACGAGAGCAGACTCCTAAGCCTTATGTCCCTGAGGATGTTGAACCAAGGAGGCGAGGCACGGACCGTCGACCGCGTCCGATCCAGACTCGCGCTGTGGAACCCGACCACACCTTGGCACAACATGCTCCAAGTATCCGAACGCCGGATATACCAGCGATGATCCGCCAAATGATCCATGAAAGTCAGGGTCTCTCTAATGACGACTGGGGAATCTCCCGAAGTCATACCCCTTTCACCGATGATGTTTTATATGCTGAACCACCTCGGCACTTCAGGATGCCAGCTTTGCCAGTTTATGAAGGAAGTTCTGATCCCAATCAACACGTCCTGAAATAAGAATGGCTGATGAATGCTGCTAGAGCTGATGACGCAGTAAAGTGCCGTAGTTTCCCCATTTCCCTAAGGGGCATCGCTACCATGTGGTTTACTCGTTTGCCACCGCGATCCATCTCTAACTTTGACCATATGGCCACCAAGTTTGTCGAACAATTCCGTATGCACGTGGCGAGGCCTAAGGACGTTAACACTCTGTCTAGTGTTACGCAAGCTCCCGGAGAAACACTTAGACGTTACTTGGAGCGATTCCATGCTGCATGTGCAGAAATAAGCAATCCTAATGATAACTATATCCTGATGGCACTGACTAAGGGGATTGATGCTGATTCCGAGTTCGGAAATTGGTTAGCTGGGAAATCACCTGCGTCATTGGACCATTTCTATTCCAAGGCAGCCCAATTCCTGAGAAGGGAGGATGTGAAACAGTCTAGGAAGCAGGATGATGCAGGGCCCAACATCGAAGGTATCCAAAGTAACGTCATTGTTAAACAGTCCGGAGATAGTTCTGGAAAAATTCAGTTGAACATCTAAAATAAACAGAATCAGCAGTGGGACAATAGAAATCAGAACAAAAAACGCGATGAGGATCGTGGACCACGGCGTAGAGCTTCCATGTACGATAATTATACTCCGTTGAACACGTCGTTGGAAAATGTGTATTTGCAGACCTGCAATACCATGCAATACAAGAAGCCTGCCCCAAAACAACCAACTGAGAGGCAAATCCAAACAGGAAAATTCTGTAGATTCCATAAGAGTTATGGCCACAACACCAATGAGTGTCGTCACTTACAAGACCTCATTGAAAAACTGATACGTGAGCGGAAGTTGGATCAGTATGTGCGGGCGTCGCAATCCGGTGGTGCGGGCCCATCAAATCATAATCGTGCGCCAAATCAGGAAAGACAGGAGGAACCCGCTCGTACAGACGGGAGGTTGGTTATCAATACAATAAGTGGTGGTCCTCACCCAGCAGATCGAAGCTGGAAGGAAATGGAGTCGTATGCCAGCTATATCAGGCATGCGGACTTCGAGTGTTGTAGTAGTTTTGATGAGGGGGCTCCGGCCAAGCAACAGAAAACGATGACGGATGACATCGTGTTCAGGAACAGAGACGCTGATAAAGTCGAAGCTCCCACTATCGATCCACTGGTCATCTCAGCACAAGTAGGTCCCGCTTGGATGAAAAGGATCTTAGTTGACAGTGGAAGCTCTGTGAATATTTTGTTCAAGCGAGCTTATGATCAAATGAAGATGGAAGCCGCAGACTTGAAGCCTTGTCGATCTCGAGTCCATGGTTTCAACGGAAGTGCCACTATACCCACTGGAATGGTGGAACTGCCAGTAGAGTTGGGAGTTGGAGAACGTCGGAGAGTATGGATGTTGCAGTTCATTGTTTTGGACATAGAATCCCCTTACAATACTTTCTTGGGCCGACCGGCCCTCGCTGAATTCAGGGTAGCCATTGCCCCATGGTGTTTGACTTTAAAGTTTCCCACTGATCATGGAATAGGAATCATTCAGGGAGATCAGGCTACTGCCAGAGCCTGTTATGTTGTTGAGCTACGGGAGGCGCAGCAAAAGGAGAAAGGAAAGGGCGTAGAGGAATCTCTCTACGTCCATTTCGCCGATAATTGACAATTAACACCCGGGCCCAGGCCCGGGCACCCCAGCCAATTCCTTAAGGACCTTGATCCAAGAGAAACTGAGGACGAAGAAGAATCTAAAGAAAATCAAGCATCACCGGCCGAACGAACGATTGATGTCCCAGTTAACAGTGACGATGATTCAAAAATGATAAAGATTGGATCTCAACTAAGCCAGCAAGCTCAGGAGGAATTGGTTGAATTTCTGCGGGCAAACCTTGACGTGTTTGCCTGGACACATTCTGATATGTGTGGGATCTCACCGGACATCGCGAGCCACACTCTGAACATTGATCCGCGGCATGTCCCGGTCAAACAAAAAAGGCGCGGTATGGATCCAAAGAGATCTGCCGCCCTTAAAGAAGAAGTAGAAAAGCTTGAAGCGAACGAATTCATTCGAGACGCGCTATATCCTGAATGGGTGTCGAATCCTGTGCTCGTCCGAAAGCCGAATGGAAAGTGGAGAACATGTGTTGATTATTCGGACCTGAATAAAGCGTGTCCCAAAGACAGCTTCCCGCTTCCCAGAATTGATCAACTAGTAGATTTGACAGCTGGGCATGAACTCTTATCCTTCATGGATGCGTACTCTGGCTACAATCAGATACCGATGCATTTACCCGATCAAGAACATACCAGCTTCGTAACCAATCTGGGACTTTATTGCTACAAAGTTATGCCATTCGGACTCAAGAATGCCGGGGCTACTTATCAACGATTGGTCAATCGAATGTTTGCCAATCAAATCGGGAAAACCATGGAAGTATATGTAGACGACATGCTTGTGAAGTCGCGACTCTCCACCAACCATGTTAAAGACCTGGAAACTATGTTCAACATACTTCGGGAATACAAGATGAAGTTCAACCCACTGAAATGTCACTTTGGAGTTGCATCCGGAAAGTTCCTTGGGTTCATCGTTAACGCCCGGGGAATCGAAGCCAATCCCGAAAAGATTTGGGCAATCAGAAATCTTGAAACTCCCAGGACTATAAAGCAAGTCCAGAGTCTCAATGGAAAGATAGCAGCATTGAGAAGGTTCATTTCAAAGTCCACTGACAAATGCATTCCCTTCTTCGATCTGATCCGAAAAGGGAAACGAAACTTTGAATGGACCACGGAGTGTGAGGGCGCTTTCCAAGCACTAGTTCAACATCTATCCACACCGCCAATACTGTCAAAGCCTATTGATCATGAGAAGTTGTATGCGTACTTGGCGATATCAGAAAACGCTATCAGCACTGCCTTGGTTCGAGAAGAAGACGGGATACAAAAGCCAGTGTACTACGTCAGCAAACGATTGACTGGGGCTGAAAGGAACTATCCAAAGCTAGAAAAGTTGGCTTATTGCCTTGTAATCGCATCAAGAAAACTCTGACCGTATTTCCAAGCACATCCCATAGTTGTTTACACCGACCAGCCATTACGACAGGTCCTTTCGCGGACTGAGACGTCTGGTAGGCTACTCAAGTGGAACATCAAACTGAGTCAGTTTGATATTACTTACACTCCAAGACGAGCAATCCAAGGACAAGTCCTCGCTGATTTCATAGCTGAATTCACCATTCCAGAGGACTTGCCCGAAACCAGTAAATCCCCCAAATATGTCTGGAAGTTGTATACTGATGGTGCATCGAACGACCGGTGTTCGGGCGCTGGTGTTGTACTCGAAACCCCCGAAGGTCAATCTATATGCTACACTTTGAAGTTTGACTTTCATGCAACCAATAATGAAGCTGAATACGAAGCCCTCTTAGCTGGCTTGAAACTCGTCAGAGATCTAAAAATTATCGCTGTGGAAATTTATTGTGATTCACAATTGGTTGTGTGTCAAGTACGGGGAGAGTATCAGGCAAGAGATCAAAGTTTGGCTGCTTACTTAGCTCGAGTTCAGGAAGCATTGAATTAGTTCAATTACTACGCCATCTATTGTATACCTCGGGAGCGCAACCAAAAGGCCGATTCATTGTCAAAGCTAGCCAGCACAGGTGAAGCTCAGCAAATGGGACTCGTTCCCGTAGAAACGCTATCTTCCCCAAGTATCGACCGGACAGAAATAAACCGGATATGCAAAACCGTTCCCGAAAAGGATTCATGGATGACCCCACTCAGAAATTACATTGAGCACGGGACCCTGCCAGAGCGCAGGAGTGAAAAGAGACAAGTCATTCGAAAGGCCTCAAGATTTACCATCCAGAGTGGACTCATGTACAGAAGGGGGTACTCAGTTCCCCTACTCCAGTGTATCGATCACGATGAAATTAAACAAGTATTTCGCGATGTGCACGAGGAAGAATGTGGCGATCACACCTGGGGGCAAGCCCTTGCCAAGAAAATACTTCGCTACGGGTATTACTGGCCTACCATGAATCGTGGTGCGTTGGACTATGCAAAGAAGTGTGATAGGTGCCAGAAATATGCCCGAATTCCTAGAGCTCCTCCTACCGAGATAACGCAAATGGTCAGCCCATGGTCATTCGCAATGTGGGGCATTGACATCGTCGGTGCTCTACCTCTGGCAAAAGGTGGTGCGAAGTACGCCATCATCGCAGTTGATTACTTTACAAAGTGGGCTGAAGCCGAAGCTCTTGCTACCATTACAACAAAAAAAGTGATCAACTTTGTGGTTCGTAATATCATCTGTCGATTCGGTCTCCCACACACCATTATTACGGACAACGGAACCCAATTAGACAGTGCTGAATTTAAAGATTTCTGCAAATGATTTCACATCCAAAAGAAATTCTCCGCAGTTGCACACCCTCAAGCAAACGGACAGATCGAAGCAGTTAATAAAGTTATAAAATCCATCCCGAAAAAACGACTGGAAAAGGTCGGGGGCAAGTGGGTCGATGAACTTCCTATGGCCCTATGGGCTTACCGAACAACCCACAAGACTGCGACCGGCCACACTCCATTCTCTCTTTCTTACGGTTCAAAGGCCGTTATTCCAGTCGAGCTAGAAGTACCTTCTCATCGTGTGACATACTATGATCCAAAGACAAATGCTATATTACTTGTTGAATCTCTTGATCTATTAGATGAGAAGCGTGAAGAAGCTGATTTGAGGGCAGCTACGCATCGAAGTCGAGTCGCCCGATTGTACAACGCCAAGGTCCGTCCGCGAACCTTCGAACTAGGCGATCTCGTATTCAAAATAATCTATCCAGTTCCTTCGCATATGAAGCCAACATGGAAAGGACCGTATGTTACTGAACGAAGGCTCGAAGATGGCACATTCAAGTTATCGACCGTCGACGGTCTTACCCTGCCAAGAGCTTGGAATAGCGAGAGCCTTCGCCGCTATTACACCTGACATGCTATCTTTATCCATTTAGTTTACTTTCCTTTTCTGCAATTTGTTTATGCATTTCAAAATTAGAACTTGTAATAAGGCAACTGACTTTGCCATACTTTCTTATTTCAGCAATAAAATGAAACCACTTCGAGCCAGAGCTGTGATTTACTTGAAATACTTCATATGACCATCACTATGCACGGAGAGCTAAGTTTTACCATATGCTGGGATTTATTCAAATAGAGAGTGACTGCGATGCAACCAATCACTCGCTAAGTGAAACCCGAGCTCGGGGGCAAGCCATCACATCAAAGTCAAAAAAGGATTGATACACGACAATCCTTCATCAACTCCGTATTCCCAGAGTGCGAAGCGGAGTATAAACCTCAACTCCAAACTCCCAGATCGCGAGTCGGAGTATAAACATCAACTCCGAACTCCCAGAGCACGAGTCGGAGTAAAAACATCAACTTCGAGTTCCCAGAGTGCGAAACTTAGTATAAACATCAACTCCGAACTCCCAGAGCGCGAGTCGGAGTATAAACATCAACTCCATATTCTCATAGTGCAAAGCGGAGTATAAACATCAACTACGAGTTCCCAAAGTGCGAACCGGAGTATAAACATCAACTCCGAACTCCCAGAGCGCGAGTTAGAGTATAAACATCAACTCCAAGTTCCTAGAGTGCGAACCGGAGTATAAACATCAACTCCGAACTCCCAGAGCGCGAGTCAGAGTATAAACATCAACTCTGTATTCCCATAGTGCGAAGTAGAGTATAAACATCAACTCCGAATTCCCAAAGTGCGAACCGGAGTATAAACATCAACTCCGAACTCCCAGAGCGTGAGTCGGAGTATAAACATCAACTCCGTATTCCCAAAGTGCGAAGCGGAGTATAAACCTCAATTCCGAACTCCCAAAGCGCGAGTCGGAGTATAAACATCAACTCCGAGTTCCCAGAGTGCAAAGCGGAGTATAAGCATCGACTCCAAATTCCTAGAGCGCGAATTGGAGTATAAATGACAACTTCGAACTTCCAAAGTGCAAGTCGGAGCATAGACATCGACTTCGGGTTCCTAGAGCGTGAAGCGGAGCGTAGACACCAACTTCAAGTTCCTAAAGCATGAATCAAAGCATAGATATCAACTCCAAACTCCCAGAGCGCAAGTCAGAGTATTAACATCAATTCCAAGTCCCCAGATCGCGGGCATATGGTTGAAACTTAAGCCGGCGTGACCAACCGCCGATAAACAAATGGGACTCCCCGGAGTGTGGATATGATCATCGACAATCAAACAAGCATGGATGCATTACTCAATCTCCGCTTGCCTCAGACATCCGCTCGGTGGCACTAGACTCAACATGTTATAAGTGAGAAACGATCGTCAACTGATGATCCACAACTCACCCCCAAGACTGGGGGGGCAGGACTTAAGCATCGACCATTGACTGAAGCGATGCGATGTAAAAATTCAACTCGCTCCTCGGTCGCAAACCCTGTCCACGGTTTCCGAACTTGGCAAACAAAAACAAACTTCATTCGAGAGCTGAAACTTCACAAGTGCATGTCAGATATTGAAACACTTAAGCAAATACACAATGACAGAAAAGAAGTCAAAAAAGAGAGGTTTCATTTCTATTGTTTATAAAAGAAGTTCGTGTACAAGTTTCCAAAAATTCCTACTAGTAGGGGCCGAGCCCGCATCTATACATGGCTAACAAAATGCAAGTCAAAATAAACCGGGAAAGCATGCTTAATCTTTCTTCTTCCATGGCTTCCTTCTCGGTGTAGACCCGCTGGAGCCACCGCTAATCTTCCTCTTCGAGCCTTTGCTTTTCGGCGGTTGGTCTTCAGGCGAGGTCATTATATCAACATCCTCCTCCGAACTCGAGTGGATAGGAATGCTCTTTGCGGGCGGAGTCGGAGGAACAGGATCGAGTACAGGAGGCGGAATGGGCACGCTGGTAATGAAAACAGTGCCACTGGGAGATATCATGCTAAGCGGAGCAGATCCTGGTGCTGCCATCCCACCTCCAAAACTGCCACCATGAGTCGCTACTGCCATTTCAGCGTCAATTTGAGCAAACATCTCCTCTTCAGTTACTGCTCGAGCCCCATTGGGAGCATCAACAGTCGGCATCGAAGAACTTGCAACAGGATCAGTTCCACTCATGACAGATGATAAGTCAGCAAGAGGATCGTCGTGACGACGAAAGAGTTCATCCATCAGCTGCTCGTCAAACATAATCGTGCCTCCCTGCAGATCGTCAAGCGGGGCAGCTGTACTCATGGTGATTGCTTCGGTCACGATAGCCTCCGGCGTTTGATATGGTTCTTGAGTAGCAGGAGGCATGGCCGGTGCAGCATCTATCACTGGACAAAGAATAGGAGAACTGTTAGGACTTAACTCGATCGAAGATTTCGATTCAAGAAAGATATGTGGAATGTTCAGAATACCTTCCTTAGTTTGACTCGTAGGCGGCAGAGCGGCATCAGTGACTTGCGCTACAGCCGGAGACATCTGCGGCTGATCTGGATTGTAAGCAGGAACGGCCTGGGGATCAACCGCAGACGAGGATTCAGGCCGGGTTGACGCGGGAACTTCGAGACTTGCTTCATGGTGGTCAACCCCAGAACCCTCTCCCACTTCAAAGTGCTGGGTGCCAAGTCTTTCCTTCTCACACAGAATCATTGACTCGTGGAGAATCTTCTTTTCATCTTCAGTCAGAATGCGATTCTCGAGTTCAAATTCATCCACGGACTTGCCCTGATGATCCTCCTTCTCTTCCTCAACCAGTCGGCTCCAAGCATTGTAGAGATGCGTCGAAAAATCATCGAGCCAGGGTAGACCCCTGTGCCTCAGCACATTAGCATTGTAAACAACGAGAAGGTTTTCGATGTCAGCCTCTAGCCTGGACTCGGCCAACTTCACCCTCTCCTCGACCTCAGTCTCCACCTTCTGGACTTTAGCCACAGCCGCATCCTGTTCACCCCTGAGCAGAACAGCTTGTTCGCACGCCTCCTGGGTTGCGTTGTGCGCATCATCTTTCTCCTTGGCCATATCAGCAAATTTGGCCTTGAGTTCATTAAGCTCCTTGACCGCCGCGTCCCGCTCGGCGGTGACTTTGGTGTTCCGATGGCCCATCTCCTCCACCAGGGCAACGTGTGTCTGCCCCAACCTCTCCATTTCCGCCTTCGCTTCATCAGCTTTCTTGGTAGCCTCAATCTCCGATTTCCGAGAAGACTCGGCCTCAGCAGTAAGCACTTGTATAATCTGGTCCCTTTGGGCGAGTTCGGTCTCCAGTCTCTCAAGCGTTTTAGCTCGCTCAAAGGCCACCTTAGAAGCTTTCTCCGCAGCCTTTACCCACTCTCTGTACTGGGTGTATATGTCATGAACGTACTCATGCATCGTGTTCTCCACTCCAGACGGAATTCTTTTTAAGTGTGGCAGGAAGACATAGCCATCAAAGCAAATGTTTGGAAAGTCTTTCCTCATCTGAGCCAGCTTAAGGGCCCCTTCTCCCGTGGATTCAATTGGGACCTTCTCTGTAATCATGGAGGCCGTGGTCTCAACTCTCTGAAGATGAGTCTCAGATCTAGAAGTATGAGAAGATGGCCTATGACGAGGAGGCTCCGGTGGGTGTGGAACAAAAGCAGGAGGTGGGGACGGAAGTTTAGGAGGAGGAGAGCGTGATCTAGACCGATGCCTGTATTCTCTATCCCTATCACGCCCGTACCTATCTTGATTAGAGTACTCGCGATCGCGACCTCTATCCGAGTCTCTCCTACTTGACTCATAATAAGAAGAAGCCTTTCGGGCCGAACGGAGATTCCCGAGCATCGATCCTCTTCCAGACATAGTACCTGAGAATGAGAAACGAGGAAAGAGTTAGTAACTTCCTAAGTTGGATGAAGTACAGTTGTGAATCATGTAGTGTAGTGAAGTGTATGCATGTGCAACCCCCCGACCAACCGGAAATGTCGGCCGCACTCGTAGCAAGCGACCCGCTCAGTTCAAGAGCACTATCAAGCTCCTCCGTCCCGGCGTCGTGTGGAGACGACACAAAATCCAGGATCGGAATATCAGCAAGCCTTGCAAAAGGACTCTCTACTTGCGAGGGAGGAGCCTTCGAAATTCTAATCCCCGAGAAAGGTAAAGACACGATCACGGATTTAAATCTCTCAGATTTAGGGCGTTTGTGAGCAGCAGCCTTGCCTTTTCTTCTTCCTCCCGAATCCTGGACATCGGCAGAAGGCCCAGCTGGAAGCTCGGTATCGGTAGGTGTTCTTTCTGGATCAACTTCTTTGGTGATCACGACTGTGGGCGCTTTGCGCTTCACCCGTTTCTTAGAGACCACTTTAAGTGTCCCTTCCAGCCGAATGCTCTGCCTCCGTTCTATCAGCCCGACAGTCCTCAAATTCCTGTCGGTCAGGACCAAGTCGATGTGCCTCTCTTCGCCCAGAAACGCTTGAAGAATCCGAACAAGCTTTCTGAAGTATGCGCCGTCGGGATGAGAGATTGCGGCTATAAAAAGGGAAAAGTATGTTAGTTTTGAAGTCAGTTACTAGTATCTCAATGATTCAAGAGAGAAATGGCAACACTTACGTCTATCCAACCACCGCCTAGCAAATCCAAGGGGGCACCGAACGTAGAACCATTCATATTTATAGTAACTTAGCCTCCCCCAGGAGCCCAGTACGATGTGGTAGTTTATGACTGCTTCTAGGAAGGTGAAAGAAGGGCTGTCTCCACGGCTCTTAACGTTGAATAAATATCTAATTTCGATCGGCTTCAGCGGTCGAAAGAGGATCTCCATAAAGAGGACAAAGGTGTTGTTCAACAAGGCATACCCATTGGGATGTAGCTAAGATGGAGCTATGCCAAGAAACGATAACGTCTCCCTTATATATTGATTGAAGGGAGGAAGTGTCTCCGCTGTGCAAGCGTGACGGTTGAAAGCAATAAACACCTCCGGGGGATTATGTGGCCTGTCATTTGGCCCAGGAAGTAGCACGTCATCGAGCGACAAACCATGCCTTAAGCAAATCCGTCCTAGCATATATTCGGAGATAACCGACGGCACAGAATCTGTTGGATTACAAATAAACCGAGCACCCAGACGCTCATCCGGAGCTAGCTCTATAACTTTGGCTTCAATAACAAGTATCTCTATGGTTGGAGAAATAGAACTTGGGAGTTCCGGCTGCTGAGAACTTGAAGGTTCCATGACTAGCTAGCTTATTAAAAATCATTGTTAAACTGACAAATAACGCTCGTGCATCCCCCAGTGTAAAGTGTGTGAGTGTGTTGTGCGGTGCAATACTGTATATCATTTGAGAAGATCAACAGGATTGAAGGAAGCATGTAAACGACGAGACTTCATAATTCAGTCGGAAGGATCGTCATCGCTGACCGTCACAACCATACCATCCATCTATTAACTATCATTCCAAGTTAAAGTTTGGTGTCATTTTGATAAGTTCCAGTTTCGTCGACGAGCTTCGATAGGCAATCAGATATGCGGTGAAACAGTTAAGTCCAGTAATACAAGTTTGAAGCTCGTTGGAGTCAATTGTTCAAATATGCAAGGAGTTTCAAATTTTTTAATGATCAATTCGTATCGCCCACGAGAGCGGTGTTCGCATCGATAAGTTACGGTCATCTGCATATGAGTTCGACTCGGTCAAGAGGCTGGGAAGTTAAGATCGAGCAGAGTGCAGCAATTCGACTCACTCCCAAACCCACAATTCGACTCGCTTCAGAGCCTCCGCCTCGACTCGATCCAAGGCTGCAGTTCGACTCGCTTTGAAGCCTCCACTTCGACTCGATCCAAGGCTACAGCTTCGAATCGCTTCAAAGCCACGCGCTTCGACTCGATCCAATGCCATCCACTTCGACTCGGTCGAAGGTCATCGTTTCGAATCCATCAGGCGCAACCCCTTTGTATCCATCTGCGCATCCAAAGCATTCAACTCAATGCGAGGCTCCACCATCGATCGATACGAAGGCCTCCGCCTCATCATCTCGAAACCCCCACTCCAGATCGATACGAAGCTAAGGCCATGGAACTTTCGATCGATCATGACTCAGGTTGATTTGGTGTTAAAGAACCGAGTCTCATCGTTTACACGTTGGATTCGCTTAATGAATTACCTAGATCTGTCAGATTAGTTCGAGTAATTGATGGTATGAATCGGTTCGAAGGCAGAGTGGTTTTCTCCTTTGTTGTCTCAAGTCTCAAAGCGATGCGAAAGTAAGGCAGGGAAACAAAAAGTAAAAAGTGAAAAAACGGCTAAGTACAAAGTACTTATATGGACTTGAAAGAAAAATGAATAGAAGATTCGTATCCCGGGGGATTCGAACACGCTCTTCGAATCCGTCTCCAGTACTTCGATGCGAAGCTCCTCTTCGTATTGCTTCTCTTCGACTCCCTCTCCGATGCAGCAATACAAGCGACCATTTCGACTCCGTCTCCCCTTCGACTCCGTCCTCTGCACATTTCGACTCCGTCTCCCGTGCGTTTCGACTCAGACTCCTATGCAGTTCGAGTCCAAGACCGAGTCGAACAAGCAGTTTGAATCCATCAGGGAAGTCTACATCGACTCGCTCCACATCGACTCGCTCCACTTCGACTCGTTCAGTTCGAATCCATCATCAAGTCGAAAAAGCGTGTCGCATCCATCGACTCCATCAAATCACTACTTCCAGAGGATAACTCAATCGATACGAATTGCCTGTTCGTATCCAGTGACTCCATCTATATCGACTCGAAATACTTACTCCGCATCCATAAATCCAATGAAAATCATCTTCGATGTTTCAACACTTCACATCGATTCAGGAGAGGATCGTTACGAAGGAACATTCAAAAGAAATCATCGAGAGTTGTTGCAGCGAATTTCACATCGGTTCAGGAGAGGATCGATACGTAATTCAAAAATAAATAAACTGACAACGACTCGTGGACGTACAAACGTCAACGAGAGTCAAGTTAACATATATGCATGAATGTCGGACTAATATTCAATATTCCAGATTTTCAGGAATCAAAAACTCATCCAATACCGATTACAACAACAAACAGGTAACCACTGGCATATAGCAATCAGTCGCAACAATACAGGGTACAACAGTTAACCGTCAACAGCTTGCATTTTCAAGAGAAAACAGTCGAAGATTACAGCTTCCATCGAAAAGACGATGACTATTTAGAATGAAGATTGCAGCACTTCAAATCCCGTCATGTTTTCACAATACGTACTTTGGGGGGCAAATGTTATCCCGCCTTTTGGCAAGGCCGTGACACCAAGGAATTGACTAGTAACCAATGACGGCCCGTCCTAGAGATCAGTTATACACAGGCTCACTATGGATATCGACGAATTTTGTCCTAGTCCGAATTGAGCCAAAATTGGTAGGACATGACAAGCTAAGCCATGAGAGTCAACGTTCCAAATCTCAACTCAATCCGAGTTCGTATGCTCAAGTTATGAACGATACAAAATTTGATGAAAACCAATCACCGGTCGACTCGCTCTCTTCGACTCGCTCCCTTCGACTCGCTCCCTTCGACTCCCTTCACATCCCTCAGATGCCTACTTCGACTCGCTTCGCATCCACCAGAAATGACTCCCTCGACTCACTCCCTTCGACTCGCTTCACATCCCTCAGATGCCTACTTCGATTCGCTCCGTTCGAACCACTGTTCGACTCCATCAACTTCGACTCCATTGGCGAAGCCACTGTTCAAATCTCTCAGGACGCTCCATTTCGACTCGCTCAACCAGTGCACACCTCGACTCGCTCAATTGATGAACATTTCGACTCGCTCGAGATAGCATCAAAGGCAGAGTGGTCCAAAGACTCAAGCGCCACGTCACCGAGTTGAACGGAAGCGAGTCGAAACGGGAGTGAGTCGAACCAAACAGCTACCGAGAATCGCATTTCTTATCGATCATATCTCCTAATCTACAAGTCCAAATGCTATGAAATTTTCACAGAAGACTACGTGCATGCTAAAGAATGTCCACGCCAAATTTCGAATCCATTGGATGAAATCTTGATCGATACGAAATCTGTTCGTATCGGACCGAAACTTCACGGGTTTGGGCGCGCGGGCCTGGTCACATGCCAGAGAGGGTCTCCCGAGATCTGAGCGAAATACCAGCCTCCTACACCTATAAATAGACCCCCAAAGCTAATAGAAAAGGGGGTTTTCTTCCTCTTTGAGATCTCCAACGCCCGGACTCCGCCAGATCCAGATCTGAACTCAATTATTGCTGCTACCAACGAATTTCACTGTTGTAAATCATTGAATTCACTTGTAAACACAAAAGAAAGATCAATAAAGCAAACTACTTCATAGTGGACGTAGGCGATATGCCGAACCACTCTAAATTCTTGTGTCTCCTTGCATTTTAATTATTCTCATTTTTGAAATTTGGAGTTTTTGTTAGATAATTCCTCTTTTTCCATTTAATTTCTTCACTTTATCTCTTCAAAGACTTCCGAAGAGTGTTGTGCCCAATTTTGGTACAAACAGTATCTGCTTCGGTGGTTCGCTATTTTCCTTTTGGAATAATAAAAAGTGGATAGTCCGCCATAAAAATAGACTTACCTTTCAAGAAAAGGGTGGGTTAGACAAAACTCTGGTGAATTAGTACATCATTAATATATGGTGACCATATGCAGTTGACTTTAATAATACTCTATGTGGCCTAGGGTGTTCCACAAGTATCCATGAATTACTAGATTTCTTTACTTAAGGGGTTTTAACTTAATACACACCTATACTAATAGTTTGTGCGGGCTCATACAAGGATCAAACAACTAATTGAACGTCAAACAACTAATGATCGGCTAATAGCTAATAGAGCTCCTCCAACATAGGATTTTCCTATAATTCCCTTTATGGGACTACATCTCTCTTGTTATGACTATGCATAATCACATAGCTTTCCATTAATTTCCACATGGTACTAAATTTTCTACAACTATGACTAATGTACCCTAGCTACGCATTGAGGGGGAGCCCATAATGCCAATTCGTCGAAGAGTCTCATTGGTTGCATCCATGTACACATCTCAATGGTAGCATAAGCCTCTTATTGCATGCGTCGGGTTCCAACGACAACACAGCATCACGTCGCATCATCTGTGAATACCAAAAAACTCTCGTTGTGTCGGGCCACACACTTCATCAGGCATTATTCAGTACTGCACGTCCACTATAGAATCTTTTGTAAGTTCCATTAGCGATAGCATGGCCCCCAATTGAATATTGACCCATACTGGATAAATAACATTTACCCAGCCCCACAACGTCTTAGTGTGGTGTCATAGGGAACTAGCTTCCTACTCCTAACATCTACATATACATAATAATATATATACACTGCTAACTATTTTATTTATAACATGTGTCTTACGCCGAGGTTCAGACTATGTTAAGGAAACGCCAACTGATCGACTGCTAAAACTAGAGCGGTCGACCGCTCATCGTTGATTGGGGTTTTTAATTATCAGTTTTAATTCATTTTCTTTGTTAATTAGTGTCATTAATCACGTTCGTTCCCAAATTTATTACGGAAAACTTAAATCATATATTATCATATTATAACCCTAGTTATAATTATCCAAACATGTCAATATAAAATTTGTAATTATCCAAAACTCCCTATTCAAATTCAATTCACAAATATACATAAATTTACACTAAAATATTTTAAAATAGGGTTACTATTAACATCATAGGTTATGTCAATTCTTATTGATTTGTAGATTTATGTTTACAGATCTAGGTTAGAAAAGAGGAATCATATTCATATACTAACAATTAAATTTTCAATTTAACTAAATAATTTAATTTCTAACAACCTAGATCAAATAGGGTATACTAAAATCAAAAGTATATAATCGTCTTATTAAAAATGAACCCACTCACATTAGATCCAAGCTTTCCATTTTGAATCTCATTCGAAAACCTCCTCGTTCGTTAGCTTTTCATTTGATTTGACCTTCTTAGATTTCTCTTCATTTACTCTTATTTATTTTAAAGAGTTTTATAAGTTAACGAGAAAAGGAATTGATAGAATTTGGGTGCACAAACCAATTTTTGATGAATTAGAGTTTACACTAGTTGTGTATTTATAGGGGTTTTAGACTAGTATTGACCATTTATCAACTCTTGGAGAATCTTTGCTTTCGTCATGTATGCTAATCATTTACTTCATTGCCAAATAAAACTATACAATCGACTCCGGGCTGTTTATCACTTAAAATCTTCGTCATGTAACCACAATCGATCGATCACTATATTTGAGGGAAGTCGACCGCTAGTGATCAACCGATTCCCAAATGGATGTCGACTTGTGGAGTTGTTCATTTTAGGATATTTTAATTTTCTTATTAGCTTATTTAATTAATTTCGTTTTCAAATTTTAAAATGTTTGTAACTTCTTCAAACTAGCTCCGATTTCAAAATGTTATACATAAAAATAATCCAGTAAATCGCTATGAACGCAACTGTATAAGTTTCATAGCCAAATTCAGAAAATAGTAAAAATTCAATTTTTTTCTTTGTTATATTTAAATTTAATTATTTTGTTAAATTTTTTGGTTGTCACATTCTTCCCCTAAAAGGATTTCGTCCCCGAAATCTCCAAGGATGGGAAAATGTAACTCATACATGCAATAATCAATAACCACAACCATCTATTCATCCATCATCCATTGAAAATCATTGTCCTTAGTTAAATTTCTGAAGCAGTATGTACATGCAAACGTTGGATGCACATAAACCTACACTCATGCAAAGAGTAGTTGGTCTCCTGATCAAGTCGACCTCCTGCTATGCAAGTACTTATGTCATGTGTCTAAGATGTACGCAACATCTTATACAAATATACTTGTTGTTCTATGTGTATACGCAACCATATGCATATAACCCAATAAAATAAAATAAAGGGAAGATGTGAGTGTGTGCGCTAACTAGAGGATATACTTATGCAAAAAAAATTCAATTCAATAAATACATCCACTAGTATCCATCATCCATAACATGTCCTAATGACACATTCGCAACTATTTCTACCATCCAATGGACTCTACTTAAGGGATATGCTAAGTTAAATCCTAACACATAAGTAGTCTATACTTATTCGATTAACTTGAAAATGTCTCAGAAAAGAGTGTGGGCAGATAGCTTCGATCCTCTCCTCAAGCTCCCATGTACTCTCCATTGGATCGTCTTCCTACTGAACCTTAACAAGCTCTACCAAGCCCTAGAATACGAGTGGGTGCACGGTGAACAAGTAACTCCCTTTCTACCTCTACCTCCTCTAACTGACTCGGCTCGACTCCGGCAGCTGTATAATGTGAACACTTCCGCAAGTGCGACACTTGGAAAACATCATGTATTCCCGCCAACTTCTCAAGAAGCTTCACTCTATAAGCTAACTTCACTACCATACCAGTAATTGGAAAAGGCCATATAAACCTCGGTGCTAGCTTCCTCGAACCACCAAATATTATAATGTGCCTAACTGATGAGACCTCCACCAACACCATGTCGCCCACTACAAACTCCAACTTCGTGCATCTCCTATCAGCATAAGAATTATGCCTATCCTATGTGGTTTTCATCTTACTATGGATCAAGTCTACCTTCCCTGCTCTCTCCTTCACCATATCCGACCCAAGAATAATCATATCTGTAGTGTCCTACCAACACGATGGTGACCTATAGGGTCTCCAATATATAGCCTCGAATGGTGCTATCCCAATACTCGCCTAATAGTTGTTATTGTAGGTGAAATCCACTAGTGGCAAGTATCCTCCAAAGAGCCTCCAAGATCCAAGATGCATATCCAAAGAAAGTCCTCGTATACCCAGTTCACTCTCTCCGTATGTTCGTCCATCTGTAGGTGGTAAGCGGTACTGAAGCTCAACTCGGTTCCCACAGCCTCTGTAGACTCCTCCAAAACTCACTGGTGAAAAGCGGATCTCGATTACTAACGATGCTAGAAGGAACACCACGTAACTTAACGATCTCTTTAATGTATAGTGTCGCCAATGACATCGCGGTTCTCATACTCCTCCCTAGAATAAAATGATCGCATTTGGTCAGTCGACCGACTATGACCCAAATACTCTCATTCCCTCTCATATTCCAAGGTACTCCATCAATGAAGTAAATAGAAATACTCTTCCACTGCAGAATATCCAATGGCTACAAAAATCCTCCTAGCTTTTTTTGCTTTGCCTTTAACCTCTGGCAAGTCAAACATCAGACTACATACTCTGCCACATGCTTCTTTATACTAGGCCAATAAAAAACTCTCTTCATGTCACAGTACATCTTGTCTCTAACGGGATGAGTGGTCATCTTAGAGCAATGAGACTCATCTGGTACCATGTCGATCAAATCTGTAACAAACATATTTTCTACATCGTAAAAATAAATAAATTTATTTAAAATAAAAGTATTTGAATTCGATTATTTTCATAATTATTATCTTGGAAACAAATTCTTATTTATTCTAAATTTATCTAATAAAAGATTTTGTTAAAAATTGAATTAAACTAATAAATTCCTTTCCAACAATATATTGGAATTGAATAAAATGTTTCAATAATTATAAATATTTTTATAAGTGTAAATCAATTTATATTAGATTGAAATTTTATTTATAAATATGATATAAGAATAAGTTAAAAAGAAAATAAAAATTGAATCAAGTCCAAACCAATCAAGCCAAGCCCACATCCTCTTTCCCCATTCTTAACCTCCCATTGCTTTCCTGAATTTTCTAGCTAGCCCCAAAAAAAATCAACTCCGTAATTTTACCCATGCCCTAAGAATCAAATGGGCGACTGTAACAACCCTATATTTTTGCAATTATTTTTAAATTATTTTTAAATTATTTTAAATTAAATTTTTATTTCAATATTTTATTTTTAAAACATTTTAGAAGTATAGTTATAATTTTCCAAAGTCAATTGTATTTTTGTTTGCAATTTTTAATATAATAAGCTATTTTCTTTATTTACTTTTATTTTCTTTTTATTTTTCCTATGAATAATTATTTATTTCATCTTCACTTTATTTTTGTTTGTCTTTTATTCATTTACTTGATATTTTATTTGTTTATTTTGAATTAAAAAGAATTGGAAATTCAAGAGGCAAAGTCTCTTCATTTGCTTGACTTTTCACTTTCTAGTCTTTTCATTTTCTTTGGCCTTTCATTTTCTTTTGTTTTAGCCGTACACTTTTATTGCTTTTCACGTGAGAAAACTTTCTCATTCATCACAATTTCGGCCAAGCATTTCTGAAAAAAAATTGGTAATGGCTTCTCCTTCTTTTTCTACTTTTTCTTCAATTTTTTTCCATTGTTTTTACGTGATTTTGCCTTGCCTTTCTCATGTTTGTTCGGCCACACACCTACACCATCTCCTCCACCGACCCCACCACTTCCTCCACATCATCACCCATGGGCTGACTCCCTTCCCCTTCGACCAGCAAGTGGCCATGACCATCCCTTGAGCCTATTCCACAAAACAACATCAAAACTCCTAGAAATTGTCATAGCCGAGCCCTATTTCAACAACCCCTTCATATTTGACCACGGCCACCACCATGAACCACCACCACCTGTTTGATTTGACCCTTGACCATCTTTTCCAATCATCTAGCAGCCCTGGCCGAGCCCATAGGACCAGAGGCCGAGACCATGGTGAACCAAACCACTTGTTAGCCTTTGCCTTTTGACCTACTTCCAATTGTAACTCCTTCCTCTTTATATTCCACTTTGTAACCATGCCTTTATGAGTCCATACCCAAGCTTTCCATCCTGAAATCATGTTGTGGCCGAGACAAATAACATGTGTGGTCAAGCAAAGTTGAGTGAAGATCAAGCAAAAATTGTTTAAAAGCTTGGTGATGTCTTTTGTATATTCTATTTTCAAATTGTTTCCATTTAATTTTGTGTTGGATTTATATTTTGCTTTGTTTTATTTGTGAATACAAGATTAACAACTTGGCTCTCTCTCCATTCAAATCAAAGTCGTGCTATCGTGCTTTCTGGATTTTCATTTGTGTGTTTTGTTTGCAAACTCGAGCGTAGAAAGGTGAGTATTCACACATGACATCTGTACTTATATAAATTGTGAAGTGACAACAAATGAATATGTATAAAATATTAAATTATGTTATACCTACCTGTGATGTAAATTATATGATGTTAAACCCTGTAATTAACTTGTCACATCATTTGTTATGTTTTATTTTATTTTACTGTTTATTCTATTATGTTTATCACACTGCAAGTTCCCTTTAGGATAGAATCACTATGGGTTGAAATGATACATACCCGAACGGACTTTAGAATAGGGAAAAATCGTTATGGGCTGAAATGATAAGCCTGAGAATTTTTATTAAATTTTATTTACTTGGGATTGCGGGTTTGAAATGATAAAACCCGGATTTTCTTTGTAAATTACGGATTGAAATGATATATTATCCGTATCACTTGACTTAGGCCAGAAAATATTATACAGACCCGTGGTTATTTTATAAAGTTTTCTGGAAATTTTTAAGTATTTTTAAAATATAAATATATGGGAATTTGATTTAAATTGAAATGAAAATGATGAAATGAAGAAATAATGATTTTTCTATGTATTAAAAATGTAAATAAATGAATAGAAAAATTGTGATTTAAACATAACTTAAATTGGAAATTTTGATTTGATTTTTAATGGAAGTTTAAGTTAATTAAATAAAAATGAAAATTAAGTTTTATTTGTGAAAATGGAAATTTAAACTTATGTGTTAAAGTAAATTGTTAAAAATGAAAAAAATGGAAAATGGTACACTTGAATTTAATAAGTGAAACGTTGGAAAATTTGATTTTTATTGTAAAATTTTTCTTTATAAAAACCATAAGTTAAAGGTATTTAATGAACATTTTTGATGTGGAAAAATGTGATTTTTATAAGTTAAATTGGTTAAATTTGAAGTTAAATTGATTCTGGAATTTTATAATTAAATTTGGAAATTCTTTTGTAGCACTTCAGAAATGCTATCGTTTCTGAATTTAACTTGAAAACTGAAGTAAATGATACTGCGGCACTTTGTAAGTGTTGTGGTTGATACAAATGAACTAAAGACTAATTTAACTAAGGGCTATGACAGCACTTTATTAGTGCTGTAGTGCTGAAACTAAACTTGAACCTGAAATTAATGAAAGAGCTATTGTAGCACTTGTTAAGTACTGCAGTTGGCTGAAATGTGAATATAATTGAACTACTGCAGCAGTTTTTAAAATGCTGTCTTTGCTGAATTGAATTAAATCTTTAATTTGAACCCTGAACTATTACAGCAGTTTTGTAAATGCTGTCTTTTCTGAATTGAACTATTTTTCAACTAAAACTGAACTATTACAACAGTTTTTAAATGCTCTCTTTGCTGAATCTAATTGTTTTCAAATATAACTTACCGCAGCACTTTCTAAATGCTGTGAAAGCTGGAATTATAATGTTTTAATGTATTTAAGTGAATAAACGAACTCAGGAAAGGCTAAATTTTTGAGAATTGAATATTTTATTTAAAGGAATAATGACTTTAATCTTAAATGGTGTAAATGAAGTATTTTGATTTGGAATATCAATTATTTTGAAATTTATAACCACGGGATATAATAACGATTGGTTGTTAAAGAGACCGGGATCAGATATGGACATACTCTCTATCAATACCGAAAACCACTTTAACAATTGTGTACACGGTGGAGTTTTCAGAATGAAGTAGGATGGTGGCGACGATCCTAAAGGTATATGCGTGGACCCAACTCCCGTGAATTGGCCTAAGGTAGCTAAAAAAGGAGCGATCGACGGGCCAATGAGGTAGCACCTCTGATCGGACACACTTCTTCGATACCATTCTATTACTTTGTGACTGATTCGGTGCACCCCTTGATTTGGGAGTGTTGTTCGAGGTGGGCGGTAGTGGCTGCTATGCGTTTCCACCAGCCCGGATGCATAATTGGTATATCTACCCTGGCATTGCCTAGTTGTGCCGTGTCACCTACTATATCGAGCTTTACTACGAGTTTCTATTTGTGTCGTACCTATGGAATATCTTCTCATAGCCTTTCGAGGTATGCAGGTACTGTGTAGACTATTGGCACTATTACGTGTTAAGGTGGAAAATGTAAAGCCTTAATGCTATTTAAAAGTATGTTTATTTTATGATTAGACATTATTATAATAGCGAATATTACTACATAGTAGATAGTTTAACGGATCCTTAAAGAATGGGCGTTCCCAAGCATTCTTTAAGTTACTTGTACCTTTTATTACGGTTCACTTGAGTTGGTTTACATTGTATAAGTATGTATGTCCTGACTCGAGTGTTTTTGTTTTATTTACGCTCGGGTCAGCCTGAGTATCAGCTTTGGATCTTCACTTCTGGAGCTAGGAGTCGTTGGAGATTCTGCTTATCTAGTTATCTATCTATTTCAGTTTCAGTTGTTCCATATCAGCTTTTGTATTAGAGACTTATTTATTTGGGATTTCTTCTGTACTTGTTTCAGAACTGTATTTGTTTTCAGACTATGTATTTTGTATCTGCTTTTGAGACTCTGTATTGTAGTGGCTTCATGAACCACTATTTATTTTATTTTCCGCTGCGAGTTATTCTGATATTTCTGTGTCTGTGATTCTGTGAATGATTTTATTTGCTCCAAATTTTATTACAATCTGTTATTTTGCATTATTCAAGTCTGACATGTGTGGATTATTATCGATTTGAATGGTCCAAAATAGTGGGTCGTTATAACGACTTTGGGAAAATCAAAAGAAAAGAATTAAAATTATGTGTGACGCTGCAATATAGTGATGGAGGAGATCGACTTAAGGGAGGAGATGCATGAGTTACGAGGTGCACGTGATCAGGAGCATGGCAGGACATGATGGAGGTTGTGATGTGGCGAAGCATGGCCTAGGGTTTTCATGATTAGAGGCGTGTTCACTTGCATAGAGCCTGGAGTTGGAACAGGTGCCAATGTTGATCACTATCTCGACAGCAACGAAATAGGGAATGATGTAACGTGGTGGCTGGTGATTTGAAGGTGGTGTAAGTAGCTGTGACATAGGTGAACACTGTGTAGCTATAAGCAATTGAAACCAAGTATTGATTCTATGAGTATCTCACTCACACTATGTTTATATCATTTTATTTATACATAATCACTCATATATCTATTTGTTGTAGGATCGATTTCACCTTAGAGGGGGGTGAATAGAGTGATACTAATAATAATAATAATTAATGCGGAAATATATAACATAATTGCAGCACAAATAATAGCAGAATAATAAAAGCAGAAATAGAAGAACACAGATTTACCTAGCTTCGGCAAAACCCTGGCTACGTGTTGCCCCTAAGGTTTCTACTAGAAATTAAGTAGTCAGATGCTTACACATGTAACTTACGACACCCGCTATCGACTAACCTAACTCTACACTCAAAACCCTGCCACAACTCAGCCACTGAGTTGCAAATTCTCAAACTACACCACCGTAGTTCGTTACCTAGTCACACGACTAGAATTTACAAAAGTTTAAAAGAAAATTACAATTTAAAATAAACACTTAAAAACAAAACCCTATAGTTAAGCCCAAATATCAATAGCCGGCCCAAAAATAAAGATAACTCCCTATCATTTTATTTCTTCTGTGTTAAAACCTCTGGCCGATCTTTTTCATTCCTTCGTTCCTTTTCAAAATTAGGGCTTTGCTTTGTTGAATTCGCCGCTTGTTCTTTTGCTTCGATTGAAGTATGTATTTGCTTTGGATTGCTTTGTCAATCGATTGCTGCTTCGTTCGTCTTCGGCTGCTCCAATTATCGAGATCGAATTATTATAAAACTGGTATGCGGTTTTCATTTTTCGAATTTTGATTATTCTCGACTTGATTCGAGTTTTATGATTTATTGCTTCTGGTAATTGTTTGAACTCAAATACAAATGCCGATGATGATTTGGGAAATTTATATAGGGATGAAAACCCTATAATATGTTCGTCTATATCTGGGTTTGAATAATTCGTGATTTTGTCACTTATTTCGATTTGCTATGCTCGGTCCTTGATTTTCGATTGAACGCTTGTGATAACTCTGACTTGTTCCATCTCTAATATATTCGAATTTGTTTTGCGTTCTTTCTCCCATAACTTCGGTATTTTGAACTCTAGCTTATGACCTTACTGAAACATTGTTTGTTGGCATTCAATTTTCGAATTTTTGAAAAGATGTTTGAACATTTCTTTTTGACTGCTCCTTGACTTGTTAGATTCGTGTTACCTTTCTCTGTACCTTGATGACCCACGGCTTCTGACCATTTTTGATTCATACTTGCTGTGTTGATGACGCTCCAGACATAATAGCCTTGAATGAATTTGACATGTCAGTCTGGGTTGTTGTCTTGATAGTTCTGCACTTTGAGCTTCTTCTGTGTAGTTTGGTTGCCTTTGGTTTGCATTCAATTATGTTCATGTCTTTGGTTTGTGAGTCTGGTCATCGCATTTGAAGTCTGTCGTAGTTGAATATGATCAAGTCATGTTTGTTGAGTCCTTTCTTTTGTAGACTGATTCACATGTTGTTCGGTCTGATTTCTTTGATTTTTGGTTCAATTGCTTTATGTCGAATAAACATGGTATATGTTGTATCCCTTTTGTAGCTTGTTAGTTCATTTTGCATTCATGTTTATCATGTTGTAGCTTGTTCATGTCTGAATGGTCTCCATACATCTGCTTTCCTCCTTGTTGCGGCCCTTGTTTCTAGTATGGTAAATGTTAAAAACTGAATGCAATTGAAACTTTAAACTGTAGTCGTCTTGTATGCATATGTATAGGACTGGTATTCATGTTGTATGCATGTGAACTTGTTGTTTCACATTTCCAGTATGGTTTCCTTTTGTTTATGTTGTAACTGTTATGCGATTGATGCAGTGTTCCATTTGGTGGTCTGACTTTTTTTTAGGTGCTTGTTGCATTTTGAGTATTGTCTAGTTGAGTCTGTATGCATATTTTGGTCCATGGTTTGCTTTGAGTTTGGAGCTTGTGACATGTCAGGTTGAGTTGCTTCTGATATGTATACATGTGTGAAGAAACATGTATATATGTATGTACTGACTGCTCCTCTTTGATCATTTCATTGAACTTCTACAGATACTATGTTTGAGCATATCATGCTCATGTATTGCCATTTACTTGTTGCTCCATTGCTTTGCACCTGACCATTTGTATATGGTCTATTGGGTCTGGTTTTGTTGACACACTTGTGTACATGTTTATGATTCAAGTGTTCATGTGTGATCTGGTTGCGCACATTTGAGTCTTTAAGTGTATGGACCATTTCATTAAACTTGGAGCCACTGGTCTGATTGGTTCCATGTGTTGCTGCAGTTTGGTCTGTGTTCACCTTAGTTTTGTATTGTTCGAGCCATACTTGTTTGATCTCATGTGTATATTTGAGATGTTGTATGTTGAATTGCGTGCACATGAGTTGAATCCAGCCTCGGCTTAGGTTTGACCTTGTACTCACCTATCCCTGCAGTTTCATCAAGTGTATATCGGTGTGCACGGCCTTGTGGCATGTATAGTGATACACTGTGCATGTCACAAGTTGTTCGTGTATGATGGATTAAAAATAATGATGACGAACAACCCAAATAACTGAGGCAAATAACATTTTCAAAACACACACTTTAATTGTACACTGCAAAATATTTCTATTTCAATTTTACTACATCAGTGTTTATTTTGCAGGTAATTCAGATTCTGGATTCAATCTAGAATAGAGTTGAAGAACAAATATGAGTGAACGAGTGATATGTAGTGAGATGATGAATTGTAAAATGAAATTTGTGATGTAATCGAAATTGTAATGTAACTGAAATTGTGTGAATATATATATAGTGAGAGCTCAAATTTGTATTATTCAAAATTGTAATAAAATATTTGTTTGAATTTAAATTCTGGGTTATTTATTTTATTCATCAAATATTTATTTAATTATGTGAAAAATAAAATAGTACAATAATAAATACATTTAAATGAATATATATATATATATATGTTTATTATCATCAAACAAAAATCATATACTAGCATATTCTACACTTGTTTGGTTTGGTTGGATGGATTAATAGTTGTTATTGGATCGAATGTGTGGATTTAAAAATAAATAAATAAAAAATAAAAATTTAAAACTTTAGTATAAAATAAATAAAAATATAATTAAATACAATAAAAATACTATTAAATAAAGTAATTAGAAATGAGAAAGTTTATATAACAGTTTGTAATATGATATTTATTAGTTTAAAGAAATTAATTAATAAAAGAATAAATTAGATATTAGTTCTATAAATTAATTAAAAAAATTATATAAATATTCTAAAAAATAAGAGATGTGATCAGACTTACAATTTAAGTGTTTTGAAGTGAATAGAGTAGTTAATAGACTTAATTTTAAGTTTTATATGTGTGTTTTTAAACATTAAAATAGTATATTATTATTTGATTTAATTCATAAATGATGATTATATGTTCCAAATATTTTTCAGTGATAGTTGTGATTGTTGTAACAGAATATTCATCATTGAATGGATTAAATAAATTATATCTTTGAGTTTATTTATTGTTGTTCTATTCTAAAGTATGAAATATAATTTATTATATTTTAAAAGTAGCATATGTATTTTCCAAAGTATGTTGATGATTATAAAATTCATATTTGAATATATTAAATATTGATAAACTAATTATATACTGAAAAGTAAATCTTCTATTTGGCTTTATTGAGTATTTAAAGGCTATAAAATTATGAAAAATTCTATAAATAAAAAAGTGATATAAAAATTAATGGAGTCATCATCCTTTTTGTCAAATTCGCTCTTGTTCAATCATCATCCTTACTCCTTCTCCTCTCATAATTTGTATACAGATGATCTACCCCCATATTATTTTCCTCCCTCCGTTCGATCTTCTTTTCCTAATTTGGTGACATCGTCTTTTCTGCTAATATCCCCTTAAGAAAGAATACGTACGCTCAAGTGGTAAAAGATTCTTCTACTTTGCCTTCTTTGAGTAATCCAACTGTATATTAGAGGAATTGGGTCGATGTCAGAAAGGGAAAAAAGTTTTGTTTTAGATGTGGAGATCTCTCGCATCTGACTAATGTCTGCAGAGATCCCGTTAGGTGCTTCAAGTGTAGATCATTCGGTCATAAGAGGGATAAATGTCGAAAATATGATATTGAGTCAAAGAAGGATTCGATTACAGAACATGGCTTTTTGTTTGTGTTAAAGTGCATGAAGTTACAGGTAATTCTTCTAGATCATTTATGGATCCAAAGAAAAGAAGGTATTGATTTTTTTAGAGCATTTATTTAAGCATTTTGATAAGATTAATTCAGTTAATGTCGGTCGAAATTTTCTTAAGAAATTTGGGATCTTTGGCAATTTGATTGATAGCCATATTAACTCGAATTCGAAAAATCGAAAGGTTAATCGTAATGGCTCTGTTATGGTATCGGATGGGATTGGTCTTCCTGTTGGTAGTAAGTCAAATATTTCTTCAATTGTGGAAAATTCGAGAGGATTGTCTGTTGAGGGAGATGCTTTAGTTCTTCCTATTGATTTAAATATGGAAATACAGAAGATGGACTTCTTTGATCCTATGGTAGCTGATCCTGTTATATTACAATACAGTTTAAAAATTTAGCCTCTGGAATCCGATATTACACTGGTTGTGTCAAATTTAAAAAATGTTTCTACTGATCAGGAGCATAAATTGGAAAAAAGTTCTTTTTTCAATCCCAACAAAAAATTCAAAGGAAAAAATTGTTTCTTGAATACTTCAAACTACTTCGAGTGTTTAAAGGATTTAGATGATACAGGAGAATATTCTGATGTTTCTCAAGTTTATATGAACAATGATGGGGTTCTGGTTGATGTAAGAAGGTAGAAATGAATGGTTGTGTAGTTGTTGATAAACTTGTTGAGGAATCCGATATAGATTCAGGTCATGATAAGGTTGAAATTACAGGGGATAAGTCTATAGTTTGTCTGGGGGTATTATGAACGAACTTGATTTTGTGCTTAAAGTTCATGATGATGATTGCCAAGTTGATAATCAACTTCTGGATGGGATTAAGGAACACTGTGATATTGGATGTAACAGTGATTATGTAAACATGGATATCACTAATTTCAAAGTTGTGGATGAAGTAGAAGCCTACTGCATGGATGGGGATTTTATTGTTGAGGCTGACAGTGATGTTGGCTTGGTGAACAGGATAAGAAACTTAGAGGAAACAAATGATAATCAAATTATCCTATTTACTGATTTGAAAAAGTGGTTTGATAATATTTTTCTGGGGTTAGAGATTCAGCTTCAACTTGTCCAAATAACAATGGTGACATAAATTGGAAGAGCGCAGAGTTAGCTGCAGATTCGAGTCTTGGTTCTGGTTATTCTTCTCAGCTGGGTGATAGAATCAGGAAAAATAGAAAGGGGAAAGAGACTACCACTAAGTGCAATGCAGTTTCTTATTCTTGTTTGCTTGAGCCAAAAAGAATTAGAAGAAGTGCACGTCTTGTTAGAGTGGATTCTAGAGTTACAGATAGCTCTAGCTTAGGTATGAATTTTCCTATGGGTAGTACTTATTGTGCATGTGCATTGAATAATTTGTCTACGAATGAAATGCATTTCTTAGCTAAATTCAGGTTTGATTTTTGATAATAGCCAATTAGATATTGAATATATCAAAAATAAAGAATTAGAACATGTTAGATCGCTTGATAAATGAAATTGATTAGTTGGAATATTAAAGGATTACATGATTTAGAGAAGTGTAGAAAAATTAAATATGTGTTCAAAGATAATAATATTGATATTATTTTACTTCAAGAAACTAAAATAGATATTCCTGACTATCGTATTTTTAAAAGCTTTAGGGGTCATTTTTTTATCATTGGGCTTATCTTCCTGCTAAGGGTAGTGCAGGAGGTCTTATGTTAGGTTGGAAAGTTAATTGCGTTAGACTCTTACAATCTATTATTAAAGAACATTCGGTGCATTTAATATTTTCTGACATTAATGATGACTCTATCCTTAATATTACTAATGTGTATGGACCTAATTTTAATAGATCGTAGGGTTCTACGGTCGGAGTGTTTAGATTTTAGAACATTGGCTCTTGGTCCATGGATTTTAGGAGGAGATTTTAATGTTACAAGATTTTTAGGTGAGAGATCTCCTAGGGAAGGTGACTTAGAGGCCACGGAAGAATTTGATAATTTTATTATTAATTGTAATTTAATAGAAATAAAATTAAATAATAGACAATTTACTTGGTCTAATAATAGAGAAGTACCTTCTATTGCTTTGCTAGGCAGGTTTTTTATTAGCAATGAAATTAAGGACAAATTTCCTTCTTGTAAGATTGTAGGGTTCCCATATATTTTTTCGGACCATTGCCCAATTGTCTTATTTTTTTACCAATTCGAATTTTGGTAATAAAATTTTTAGATTTGAAAAAATGTGGTTATTGGAAGATAGCTTTAAGGATTTAGTGGTTAATAAATGGCTTTCTATGAATAATTACAATTTCAAATTTCCTGGTAATATTGCTAAGGTTTGGGTTAGAAAACCTAGAGATTTAAGATCATTTCTTAAAAAATGGAATATAGAAGTTTTTGGTAGCATTAGAATCAAAAAGGATATACTAATGAATGATATTCTAAAACTAAATAAAATTTAAGAAATAAGAAATTTAAATATTTCAGAAAAAATGTTCTTTATAATTTAAAAGAAGAATTAAATAAAATTATTATTCAAGAAGAAATAATGTGGAAACAAAGATCTAGAATTCAATGGATGGATGAAGAAGATATGAATACTAAATTTTTTCATAAAACAGCTAATGGTAGCAAACGTAGCAATTCCATTAATTCTATTCTTATTAATGATGTAGAGATTTTTAATCAAGTAGAACATAATAAGGGATTTACTAATTATTTTAGAGATATTTTTAGTACAAAAAATAGACATAGGATTAAAGCTGATTGGGATATGCTTTACAAAGATGACTCTAGAGTAGACTTAGTAGGCTTAGATGATCCTTTTAAGGAAGAGGAAATTATTAAGGCTATTAAAAATATGCCTAATGATAAAGCACCTGGACCAGACGGTTTTCTATATTATTTTATGAGATTTTTTGGAATGTGCTTAAAGATGATTAAACTAAAATGTTTAATGACTTTTATGAAGGTTCCTTACATCTAGGGAGATTTAATTACGCAAATACAATCTTATTACATAAAAACTTAGGAGCCAATTAATTAAAAGATTTTCGACCATTTTCTTTATTAAATTGTTCTTTTAAAATTATATCTAAGGTTCTAGCTAACATATTAAATATTAGAATCAATGCATTAATTGACAGCACTCAAACTGCCTTCATAAAGGGTAGGAATATCATGAATGGTATAGTAGTAGTCCAAGAATATATTAATTATTGTTGCAAGAATAATATCACTTGTACTCTTTTAAAACTGGATTTTGATAAAGCATTTGATTCTATTGATTGGGTTTTTCTTAAAGAGGTATTGATAGCTAGGGGATTTAGTAATAGATGGATTAATCAGATTATGTCATTGCTTTACATGGGTAACTCTAGTATTATGGTTAATGGAATACTTGGAGATAAAATTCGATCTAAACGGGGACTTAGGCAAGGGGACCCTCTTTCGCCGTTATTATTTAACCTAGCTACTAACTTTTTTTTCCAGAATCATTAAATTAGCTACCAATAATAAAATATTAGATTGTATTGGTAATGAGATTACTAGTAATGGTCTTTCTGTTTTACAATTTGCAGATGATACCATGATTTTCACGTCTCTTTTACCTAAACATATTATTGCACTTAAATTTATTTTATATAGTTTTGAACTTCTTTCGGGGTTAAAGATTAATTTTGACAAAAGTTCAGTTTTAGTTTTAAATGATATAGATAATTTTGAAAATCAGATCGCACTCACTTTAAATTGTAATACAATGCAATTTCCTATTGAATATTTAGGTTTCTTAATTACGCTGTAAAAAATTAAACATGATGATTGGAATACCATTATTGATAAAATTAATAAAAGATTATCCAATTGGATTGGTAAATTCTTATCAAGAGTGGGTAGAATTGTTCTTATTAATTCGGTTTTATCTGCATTACCCATTTACTGGATGTCGTTTTATCGTTTTCCTAATTGGTTAATAGATAAAATTGATTAATTGAGAAGAGATTTTTTATGGAGTTGTGATAATTTAAATAGTAACACTAAATGTCTTGTAAATTGGGAAATGGTTTGTAAATCTAAAAATGAAGGAGGTCTAGGGATTATAAACTTGCATAACTTAAATATTTCACTTTTAGGAAAATGGATTTGGAAATTCAATGATAATAGTGAAACCCATTTATGGAAAGAACTAATATCGAACCAATGGTATGGAGGTACCTTTAATTTGTCCCATTTATGTACAAGTAACATTAATAATATATCTCATTTTTGAAAATCAGTCATTTTAAATCTTAATATTTATAAACTAGGAATTAATAATATTATGCATTCTGGTAATAATACCTCGTTTTGGCATGATTGTTGGTTATCGATTATTCTTCTTAAAGTGGAATTTGAAGAATTATATGATATATGTAATTTTAAATATGTTCTAATTTCTGATATTCATAGACCTGATTTAATTTTTCCTTGGGATTTTAATTTTAATCGTACATTAACTGGTAGTACTTTTGTTCAATTTGCACTATTGTGTGCTAAATTAGAACTATATAATATTGATAATGATAAAGATATTATAACTTGGTGTCGGGATAGTAGTAAAAAATACACATCTAATTCTTTTTACAAGTTTATTAATTTTTTTGGAATTAAAATGGAAAGTTATAAATACATTTGGAAAACTAATGCTCCACCTAAAGCCAAGGTGCATATGTGGCTAATCTTGCATAAAAAGCTGAATATTATTGAAATGTTAAAAAAGAAAAATATATTTAATGATAAAAATTGTTATTTTTGTAATAATCAAAAGGAGGATATATTGCATTTATATTTTAAATGTAAGTACACTATATATATTCTTGTAAAAACTTTAAATTTATTCAATTTTAATGTAAATTTTGCTTATATATCTAATGAGTTATATTGGAATAATATTAGATTTATTTATAAAGGTTTGAATAGATTTTTACTATATACCATTTTCACTATTATTTGTTGGTATGTTTGGTTTGATAGAAATCCATGTATTTTTTAATAATACTAATTTAAGCTTAGATCACTTAATATATGCTATTTCTATATTTTGTTTAAATTGGATTTCAAATCCTAGCTATAAATTAAATTTTCAAATGTTTCTTAGAAAAACAAAATTTCATATAGATTCTTTTAGGAATTCAATTTTCTCTAACAATAATAATAATATAAGCCAAAATTTAGATTATTTAGATATTCATTCTAGGAATACTTTTAATACTTTGTCCTAATTAGAATATTAATTTTTTTTAATTTTTTCTTTTCATTTTATTTCTTGTGTCATGTTTATTATATTCTCTAATACACATATATTTTATCTTTTAAGCATCATACTTTTTTGTTTTTAGCATGTTGTATATAAATATATGATATTATTTCTAAAAGTTTGATGGAGGTGTTCCTTTTAATATCTTTTTATTTTTAGCATTTGTTTTTAGCGTGTTGTATAAATATTTAACTTATGGTTAGTTGATATGTTTAAGATATCAATTCAAACTTTATAAGAGTCGAATTTTATTGACTTTAATTAACATTCATTAGTATGTTAAAAGCTCTTTTCAATATTTAGGTTCTTATGGCTGTTTTTTATTTTCTGACAAATGTTAATAGTTGCTAAATCTATTTCTAACATTATTTTTAGCAGCTATGTTTTTAAGGATTTATTCCATATTTCACGAATCAAATATGTGAAAATTGGAGCCTTTAAGATAAATTGCTTTTTCTTTTGAAGTGTTAAGATAAATCTTGCAGGTCTTTATTTATTTCATAGAGGGTTTTTGGGAGTAAGATATTTTTTGGAAGTACGATTATGTTTAGTGATATTATTGAACACGGTCTATGGAGTAGTGAATTTTTAGTTTTTTTGCTTCTGTCAAATAATAAAACAGTAGATAGAGTGCATAGAGCTATCTGCTACTATCTATTTAGCAATCATAGTTTTATTTAACACTTTTCTGTAGTTCAGGTGACATGCTTACCAGGTTCTATGATGGAGATTTTAATCAACTATTCATTGTTTGCTCTGTATGCTATTAATTTACCTATCATCTTCGCTGGTTGTTTTATTCTGTTTTGATTCTTTAATGGTTAGCATGTCTTTTGTTTAAAATATTGAATTATATAATGCTATTGTTGTAAGAAATCTTTTGTTTACTGTGACTGTTCAAACTCAAATTGAGTTAGTGGAATTATGGTGTGTGATTCATACTAGTTTATGGTAGTTGTCTACCTGTTTATTATAATTTGTATAGGCTCGCATAGTTCATATGTATTGTATTTTTTATGGTTTTTATTTTGTTTTAATCCATTCATAGTTTGCAGCTCTATATTTTATAACATTAAAGTATGTAATGCTTTTGTTTTAGGAGATATATTAGTTGATGTGACTGTTTAAACTCAAAATGAGTTAGCTTCATTCTTATTATATTTTGATTCTTTTATGGTTTGCAGGTCTTAGTTTATATTATTAATTCATTTATGATTTATACAGTATCAGTTTTTAAACTTTCATGCGCTTTAGATATAGTTTCTTTCTTATTCTGATGGTTTGCAAGCCTTTAGCTTATTATATTGTATTATATAATGCTTTTGCTATAGGAGTTATACTATTTGTTACGACTGTTCAAACTTAAATTGAGTTATTGGAATTATGGCGTGTGAACTTATTTATGGTAGTTGCCTACTTGTATACTACAATTTGTACGGGCACGCATGGTTCATATATAATACTTGTTTAATGGGTTTATTCGTGAGTCTATGTACAGTATTCTTTAATTGACAAGTATCAGTTTCTAAACTTTCAGGCACGTTATATATAGCTTCTTTCTTACTAGGTATCGTCGTTTACTTTGCATATATATGATTAATATATATACTTGTATTCTTATGTATATTTATATATATATTTTACCGTTCACAGTCTCTGTCTAGTTTTTCTTATCAGCTACAGGTGTTGGTATTGGATTAGTCTGCTGATATAGAAGATTTGAATTTTTGTTTTTTATTTTATTTTTTGTACTTTATTTTGGACATTAGTTATATAGGTTTTTGGGCGGGTTTTCTTATTTTATTTTGTCTTATTTGTACGGGGGGATTTCAGCTATCTGTAGGCTTGTTGGCAGCTCCTCTATAGTGAGAATAAAATTAGATGAGTGCTCTCCTCCTTGTGAGGATCACTCATTTTTCTCAAAAAAAAGTTATGAGAAATTATTTAATTAGTATTTTGGGTGATGACATAATTATGCATGATTTTGGTGATATTTATGTTATGAGAAGTTTCGATGATCTTTTAACTTATTTCAATTATAAACCATGCATATGTCTCCCTCTTTACACACACACACCACCCACTACACAAACACACACTATATTGCATTGTTATAATTGACTTGAGTTGTTATGTTGTGTTATCACATTATTATTCTTTGAATATATTGTTTATCTTACATTTATCAACCCCGTGATTTAGACACAATCTGACCTTTGTGTTATTTATATAGTACCCGGGTCAGTCCGAGACTTTACAAGTTCAAGGACAGTGAGACCAGCTTGTGTTTATTGGGCATAAAGGAGATTAGGAATTATGTATAGATATCGTCATCTTGTATAGTATTGTATTGTTTCAAGTATATATATCCATGTAATATATGTAAGATATACATTGTATATTTTTTATTATATCTTATCGCTACGATTCTAACTTTTTGTTCTCTGCTACTTACTATATATTATGTATTGTTCTATCCTGGAGGAATACGTGTTTATTGCCCTGTGACAATACTGTGTACGTATATGTGAGATACTTATTTGATGTTTTAATACGTACCAGTGTTAGCCCCGTGGGAATATTCACATGTGTACCCTATATAGCCTCATTCTCCGCATTATCTAACAGTATTCCTTAGTAATACTCTTGGATAGTATGAGTATAGAGGCGGGGTGTTTCTAAATCCATAATGAAAGGAACACTTAATCTACATCTCTCTGTAACCACCCCCGCGGGTCAATGGTATAACGCCTCAAATGACTTGACTGCTTTCCTCTATCGAGCTTCTCAAAAATATCTACTCGCTCCTTATCTTGCTTCTGACTTGAACTAATATTGTCCATAAGTGTAGGCTGTACATACAAAACTGCTAAGAATCCTAGAGTGATGTCAGATTATGGTTGGAAATTGAACGTAGAAATGAACTCCAAATGCTTTCACACTAAAAATAAAAGACTCAACACCGCATGTTGTCTACTTAAGGCATCGACCATCACATTGCCCTTGCCTGGAGTATATGAGATATCGAAATTGTATAATGCTAAAAACTACATCCACCTCTGCTACCTTAAATTCAAGTCCTTCTGGGAGAACAAGTACTTCAGAAACTTATGATCAGTATATAGCTCAAACATATCCCCTAATAGATAATGTCTCCATGACTTGAGCGCAAGGACAATGGTTTCCAACTCAAGATCATGGGTAGGATAGTTTCTCTCATGGACCTTCACAACTGTCAGTTAGCATAGCTCACCACTCTCCCTTCCTACATCAAGACTGTGCCCAACCCCATACCACAAGCGCCGATATATATATATATATATATGTTAATTACCTTCGTACCATCGAGTAATACCAAAATAGGTTCGCTAGTCAAAACCTCCTTTAGCATAATAAAAGCATCCTCGCACTTCACGTCCCACGAGAAGACTAAATTCTTCTTGGTGAGAGGTGGATAAGAGGGGTAGAGATTTTCATGAAGTTCATAATGAACTTCCTATAGTAGTCCACCAAGCCAAGGAAATTCCTCACTTCTGTGACATTTTTCGGCACATGCCAATCCTAAACCGCAACAACTCTACCAGGATCAACCGCCAATCGATTTTCCGAGATAACATGTCCAAAAAAGCGTACCTCCTTGCACCAAAGTGACACTTAAAATATTTTCCTTTAACTTATGCTCAAGGAGTGTATTGAGCATTTATTCTAAAGGCAACGCATGCTCCTCCTCTCTTTTCGAATGGACTAATATGTCATCCACAAATACCACAACAAACTTATTAAGAAACCCTCTGAAAAATCAACTCATCAAATCAGCAAAGTAGGCGGGTGCATTGGTCAGTCCGAAGGGCATGATTAACCACTCATATAGTATGTCGGGTGTACGAAAAGCGGTCTTTTGAGTACTATCCTCGGCTACATGAAAATAGTGGAATCTAGTAGCCAAACCAAGCTTTGAGAACAACTTAAGTCCAACTAACTGATCAAAGAGATTGTCTATGCAGGGCAATGGGCAATGATTCTTCTTTGTTGGCTTATTCAGCTCTAGATAATTAACCCAAAGTGTAAAGACCCGCCATTTCAAACCATTCGCAACCACACATATCGGATTTGAATTGGTCAAAACCATAGATTGTTAATTTTATATTTGGCAAAACTCAACATATACAGTAAATAAATCAATCACAGACACAGAGTAAAATAACGCGGAAATAGATAAATAGTAGTTCATGAAGCTACTATAATAAACAACAGAGTATGAAATAAAATACAACAGAAATCTCGAATACATAGAAGTTACTAATACAAATGTCAATGACAAGTCTGAACAAAAAAACTATAATAAACTGAAATAACTGGAAAGCAGAATAGATAACTCTAAGCATATCTCTAGGCTCCAAAGGTGAGTCAAATGCTGTGACACTCAGTCTGACCCGAGCATAAGCAAAGCACAAAACACTCGAGTCAGGATTAACATTCTTATACCAGTAAATCAACTCAAGTGAAATGTCAAGTGAAATACAATATAACTTAAAGGATGTTTGGGATTCCCATCCTCTAAGGATCCGTTAAGCTGTCTACATACATAGTACAATACACTACATAAATAATGTCTATAGTAAAGTAAACTATTAAAATAGCGTTAAGGCGTTACCCATATCCCCATTAACACATTTTATATATTCCCATAGTCTATACAGTACTGTAAGCTCCACCAAACCGGTGGTTTACTCAAAGGGCACTCCATAGGTACGGTACAAACCAAATTCGTAGAAGGCGCGATAAGGCATGTGACAAGGCACGCAAGGCAATGCCAGGGTAGAATTCTACCGTTTGCACTTTCGGACTGGTGGTAACGCATAGCAACTACTAATGCCTACCTCGAGACACACCCCCAAACCAAAGGTGCATCCAAATCAAATCACAAAGTAATAGAATGTGTAACGACCCGATATTTTCAACCATTCGCATCCATTATAAGTGTATAGGTAGACACTCATGCCGGAGTTGAATTGCTCAAAATACCACGTTGTAAATAAAATTTGGCAAATCTCAGAATATACAGTAAATAAATATAATCACAGATCACAGACACAGAGTAAAATAATGCAGCGGAAGTAAAAGAAATAGTAGTTCATGAAGCTACTATATAAATATATCAGAGTTACATAAGATACAACAGAAGAAATAGAGTACAACAAAAGTCTCAATAAAATAACCAAGTACAAGCTGAGTAGAACAACGGAACTGGAATAGATAGGACATGACAAGCAGATAATCTCCAGCGATTCAAATCTCCAAGAGAGTGGAAATCCAAATCTGTGAATAACTCAGGCTGACCCGAGCGTAAAGCAAAACACAAAACACTCGAGTCAGGACAATATATACTTATATAATGTAAACCAACTCAAGCGAACTGTAATAAGGGTACAAGTAACTTAGAAGATGCTTGAGACCGCCCATCCTCTAAGGATCCGTTAAACTATCTACTATGTAGTAATATACGCTATATACAGTAGTGTCTAATCAGTAAAGTATAATCATATAGAAAATAGCGTTAAGGGGATGGAGAACCTTAACGCGGTCGGATCTTAAAATCATAATCGTAGTAAAGCTCGATATGGTAGGTGACACGGCACAACTAGGCAATGCCAGGGTAGATATACCAATTACGCATCCGGACTGGTGGTGACGCATAGCAGCCACTACCGCCCACCTCGAACAACACTCCCAAATCAAGGGTGCGCACCAAATCAATCACAAGTAATAGAATGGTATCGAAGAAGTGTGTCCGATCAGAGGTGCTACCTCATTGGTCCGTCAATCGCTCCTATTTTAGCCACCTTATGCCAACTCACGGGAGTTGGGTCCACGTATATACCTTAGGATCGTCGCCACCATCCTACTTCATTCTGGAATCTCCACCGCGTACACGGTTGCCAAAGTGGTTTTCGGTAAGACAGAGAGTATGTCCATATCCGATCCCGGTCTCTTTAACAACCCAACGTTATTATAACCCGTGGTTATAACTTTTAAAAACAATACTTTACTTCAAAATAAAATATCATTTCAAACCATATCTTTATCAAAATAAAGATTAAATCAATTCCAAACCATTTCCATATATTTAAATTTTCATATAATTTCAAAACTTCATTTCAAATCATTTTAATATAATAAAATATCATATCCTTACAAAACTTCATTTCAAATCATTTTAATAAAATAAAATATCCTATTAGTTCAAATCCAATATTCAACTTTAAATACCTTTTAAATTCAAAGATATCGTTCATTTACTATCATTTCAAATCACCTTTAAATAGTTTATATTCCAATCAAAATAATTCATTTAAACCTTTTAAAAGTGTAATTATTATATTTTCAAATCAAGTATTCAATTTCCAAAGTTTCAAACCATTCTGAGTTCGTTTACTAAGTCAAAAACCCTAATTATTAAAATTTCAGCATTTCACAGCATTTAAAAACAACTGCTATAAGTTATATTTGAAAACATTTTTAATTCAGCAAAGACAGCACTTAAAACTGCTGTTAAAACTCAGTTTTAGTTGAATTATAGTTCAAAACAGAAAAGACAGCAATTCAGAAGTGCTGCGGTAGTTCAGATTTCAAAACAAGGGTTAAATTTGGTTTCAGCAAAGACTGCAGACCATTATAGCATTTCCAGAGAATGCTATAATAGACCTGGGTTCAATATTAGCCTATAAGTTCAACTGCAGCAACTGCAGCATTTCAGAAATGCTGTAGTAGCCCTTTTATTCAAATTTTAGTGTAATTCAGAACCATAGCATTTCTGAATGCTATTAAAAGTGATTTCCAGCTTTTTAGTGTATTTCCAGCAATTAAATAACTTCATTTTAAACTCTTTAAACATTTTAAAAATCATAATTTAACATTTAAAATGTTTATTTACATATCATTTAACATGTATCTTTTTCACAATAAATTTCTTATAATTAAATCCAATTTTCAACAATTTACTTAATAAATTTAAGTGTAAAAGTTTCCAATTCTTCACATTTCAACAAATAACTTAACACTTCAAATTTAAATTACCATTTCACAAATTTAACTAAATTTCCAATTTTATTTAATTAACTAAAACCTTTAATTAAACCAAATTTCACATTTCCAAGTCAAGTTATATTTTAAAAGATCACTTTTAAACATTCATTTATTTAACCACTTAAATTCATAGAAAAAATCAATAATACTTTAATAAATCACTTAAATTCACATTTAATCAAATTATCATATTTACCATTTCCAAATAAAATTTAATATCCATTTTATTTATATAACTTAAATATCATTTTTAACCAAATTCCAAATTTCCAACTTAAGTTATATTTCAAAAATCCAGTTAAATCATTCATTAATTACATTTTTAACACATAGAAAAATCATAATTTCTTTATTTTAAACATTTCAAAATCTATTTAAATCAAATTTCATAAATTTATATTTTTAAAATACTTAAAAAATATTCAAAACACTTTATAAAATAACCACGGGCCTGTATATAATTTTCTAACCTAGGTCAAGTGATACGGATATGTATCATTTCAATCCGCAGTTAAAAAAGAAAAATCCGGGTTCTATCATTTCAAACCCGCAATCCCAAGTTAAAATAATTTAAATAAAAATCATTCAGGCCTATCATTTCAGCCCATAACGATTTTTCCCTATTCTAAAGTCCGTTCGGGTATGTATCATTTCAACCCATAGTGATTCTAATCTACAGGGAACTTGCAATGGTGATAACAGATATAAATAACAGAATAACATTAAATAATAGTAACATATGATATAATAAGTGTAATAACAGGTGTGAACATCATATGATGATAATATAAACATATATAACATGATGATATACATTACAGATTCAAATGGTGTCGGTTTATCAGTTATATAGGTACATATTGTCTGGTGAGAATAACTCACCTTTTACGCTGGAGTTAGCGATCAAAACACACAGAATAGATTCCAGAAAGCACGACAAGCACGATACATCACGACTTTTGATTTGAATGAATAGTGAGCCTTGATAATTATCTTGTAACAACAAATAACAAGACAATATAAACATAACATTCAACCCAAACTAACATTGAAACAAATTGAAAAATAAAAGCAACAAAGAGAAGATATGATTGGACCTTGCCTTAGCCACTCAAATGCTTGGTCTAGGGACTCTTTAGCTCGGCCATGATGTGATATAGATCAGGTTTGGGTCAGGTATGGCATCAAAACTCACGGCTACATAAGTGTGAAGAGGTAGGTGAGTTGCAAGTGAAGTATACAAAAGATCAAGGCAAATAGGTGAGGTTTGGTTCAACTTTTGGCTCGGCTTGGTCATCCTATGGGCTCGGTCATGCATGGTTCAGGTCAGGTCAGAGGAGAGGCTGATGGTTTGGGGTCAGGTCATGATGGTGGTAGAGGCTAAGGAGGTGGCCAAGGCAAAATATGGAAGTGGTGTTGAAGTATTGGTCGGCTAGCATGGTTTTCATGGAAATTTTGCAACTTTTTATGGTGTTGTGTTCATGAGGAGGTCATGGCCACTTCAGGTCAGAGGAGGGGGATGATTTGGCTGTGGATGAAGTGGGAAAGAAGGGATGGTGGTGGTCGGAGAAGATGGTGGTGGTTGAGGCCGAGCTAGACAAGAGCAAGTCAAGGCAAAATCAAGTGGAAAAAGAGGAAGAAAAGTGAAAAAAAAGGGAGCCATTGTTTGAATTTTTTTCTCAAGATGAAATGTCGTGCAAAATGAAAGAGATGAGGAAGTTTTCACGTGAAAACCAATGAAAATTGTACGGACAAAGCAAAAAAAATGAACGGCCAAAGCAAGAAATGAAAAGGCAAAAGCAATTTGAAAAGACAAGGAGATGAAAAGACTAGAAAATGAAAAGGTTTTGTCTCTTTGTTTTCTATTTTATTTTATTCAAATAAACTAATAAAAATTTCAGTAAATAAAATAAAAAGCTGAACAAAATAAAAATGAAAAAAATATAAATAATTATTTTAAGGAAAAATAGAAAATAAAATGAGAAAATAGCTAATATATTGAACAAGCATTTAAAAATATATAAACAATGTACAATAAACATTTAAAAATTATAACAATACTTTTAAACAAATAAAAGTCAAGTAAATAAAATAAATGTTGAACAAAATGAAGTGGAAATGAAAATAAAATAAGATTTGAAGAAAATAGAAAAATAAATAAAGAATTTCTTTTATTAAATGAAACTGGAAATTAGAGATTATAACCAGAATACAACTGATATTGGAAAATGTCAATTACACTTTTAAAAATGTTTTAAAACTAAAATATATACGTAACATGTTATTTTACCCATATTATAACATTACATGACCAAATAAAAGATTATTTATATAATTTAAAATAAACAATTTTGTTAAATACAGCAAATTACACACAATATTCAAATGGGCATAACTTTCACATTATAAATCAGATTTCAACGAAACGAAAAGCAGTATTCTTGAAATTATATTTACTTTCATAATAAAAGATAAATTTTAAGATTTTATATAATTTTTTTTTTTAAATTTAAAAGCCAAAGATTGAACTGTTTGAATAGAAATTCACTTTTCAGTAAACTAACCAATTTATACTAGTTTGAACTATAAACCACTTAATAATCACCATTTATATTTAAAATGAAATGTTTGAAATAGAACAAGTTTAAAATAATTTAAAATAAAAAAAATAAAGTCAAAATTAAAGTATATGCAAAGTCTAGGGTTGTTACACTCTCCCCCACTCAAAACTTTTCGTCCCCGAAAAGGAACGAGGTACGGGAAAGCACAGAAAAAGATAGAATGAATAGAATTAAGACAAGATGATAAGAAAATTGAAATTACACCTGATAACTATTGTTATAGGTAAGTTTAACAAGATGGAGGTGATCAAATCAAGAATATAAGCACGAAAAAAAATCCTCTAGAGTCAGAATCTCCCTTTCACTTGACCGACGGTCTATGAATGGAAAACATTGTTCAGATCCGGATGAGTAACAAAGATTATCAAAGATTACAAAAAGATTTCTAAACAGAAAGATTATAGAAAGATGCTTATACCAGCCTGTAGCAAGATGAGGGAAAATAAGGACAACCAAAAGATGGTTTGAAAAACAAAATAAGATAATAATTTGAAACCATAATGCTTTGAAATCATAACAATTTAGAGATGTTATCATTTAGAAATCGTACTACTTAAAATCATAACACTTTGGAAATGTTATTCTAAAAAAAACATAATACTTTGAAAATCATAACACCTTTTTAAAAATAATCTTCATTTAAACCATTTAAATCCAATGTCAAATAATATTCATTTCAAAGCTGTAACATTTCTAAGTTCATTCAATTATAAAATTTCTAAAACATTGTATTTTCAAAACAGCAGCACTTATAAAATGCTACAGTAGATATATTAATATTTCAAATCAGTTTAATTTCAGAAATATTCATTTGGATATCATTTAACTTATGACTTATTAAACAAACTTTTATGAATGGAATATCCAAATTAAAGTATACTTCATTTATTAAGTTAAAAGTTCACTATTTTAGTTAGCTCTTAATTTAACACATAACCTAACACTTTATTTAAAATACCCATTTCACAAATAGATATTCCTTTAATAAGTTACACTAAAAATTCCATTTGAAAACCAAATTCTCAATTATCAATTTTTAGTGATGTAAAAATACATTTTAACTATTTGAATCATAATTATTCATTTTTCAAGACATATCTATTTCATAAATAAATATTTATATAGCAAATACAACAATCAAATTTCTTTACACATTTATTCATTTAGACATCAATTAAACTATGAATTCAAGCTAAATAAGCTTTATTACAAAATGTCTAATTCCAATGTAATTTATTTTATCTATTCAAAGATACATTATTTATTATACAACATATTCATTTCAGGAAATAACCATTATTAAAATTCCTAGGTTACGCTTAAGGTTCCATAGTAAATCAAATTTGATTATTAAGTTATTTAAATAAAATCTCTTTAAATTCCTTTTCACTATTTACCTCTGTTAATCTTTTATAACTAAAATTTAAGTGTATAACATTTATTATAACCACTCAAATTTTATTTATAAAAATCCTTTCTATATTGTATATTATCCAATTTCATATTCAACTTCTGTGTAATTTTGGTAAGTTATATTGGAATGAAATTGTATGTTATACAAATAAAACTTTCCAATTCAATTATCTCAAGTTTGAATCATTTATTCAAAAAATTTAATTTTCTTTTTATAACTGAAATTATTCTTTAATATAAAATGTAAGAATTAAATTTCCGATTCCCTTCAAACCATTAAGAGATAAATAAATATATGTATATAATATGTCAAATCAAATTTAAATCATATATATATATATATATTATAAATTCAGTCATATTTTAGAGATTCAAATCAATTAAATTTCCCAAAACAAAGCTGTAGCAAGACAATAGAACGGTCTCTTCACTTCGAAACTCGAAAATGAACGTCGATGATGCTGCAGTCATCACCGAAATTATTTTCCAGCGATAAAGAGAAGAGCACTTAATTTTTAAACTTTAAAATCCTTTAGAGACAAATTTTTATTCAAAATACTTTAAATAATATCCTTTTAAAACTTGAAAACACAAGGTTTGAAACCATCAGAAACTTGAATTCTCAAATTCTTGATTCAAATTCATTTCAGTTCCCAAATTAATTTATAAACAACTATTTATAAATTCATTTGTAGAACAATAAATGATAAATCAAGTATTATCATTTCAAATTATCAATTTAAATCAATTTATTAAGTTCCATAAAATTATATATCCAAATTTATTTCATTAACCAAATTTTAAAATAACATTGTGTCAGTTTGTTCTGTCAAAGTGTTTTAGAAATCCTATCGATAGCGTTGATCAGACGAATCGATCGGAAACCCAAATCAACATCAACAACTCAAACAACACAATATAAAACAAAACATTAATTTACAAGTACAGTTCACAATGTTTGGAAGATAGATTGGAACAAAAGACAAGATGATTAAACAGAGTAGAGAGATGGGTAAGCTTAGATAAATCGCGGACAACCTTAACCAGGTCAACCGTGACTTAATGGATAAGATCAAATGTGGATTTTCTGGGGTAAATCTACCTTCGATCTCAAGAGATAGAGTTTGGAATAACAAAAGATATTAGCATCTAAACCAAGGATAAATATAAATCTCTGGTTAATCGATACTGATTGTAAAGGATTTTCACCCCTTTACAAGAAAATTAGAATATTGGCGAGACCGCCAATTTACTATAAAGATCATTCGAAGTGGAGTTATGTGATACTCCAAAATCAAAAGAAGATGAATAGTGAGGGACAAGAATGAATTTTGGAACCACAGGGAACGTTCCAAAAATTCAAAGGAAATTCAAATCAAGAGGAAAAGATTCAAACTCGAACGAAAGTGATTCTGTAAATAAATCTACTCCATATGCTGAGTTTTGCCTCAAAGCCAAAGCTCTGATACCAACTGTAACGACCCGATATTTTCAACCATTCGCATCCATTATAAGTGTATAGGTAGACACTCATGCCGGAGTTGAATTGCTCAAAATACCGCGTTGTAAATAAAATTTGGCAAATCTCAGAATATACAGTAAATAAATATAATCACAGATCACAGACACAGAGTAAAATAATGCAGCGGAAGTTAAAGAAATAGTAGTTCATGAAGCTACTATATAAATATATCAGAGTTACATAAGATACAACAGAAGAAATAGAGTACAACAAAAGTCTCAATAAAATAACCAAGTACAAGCTGAGTAGAACAACGGAACTGGAATAGATAGGACATGACAAGCAGATAATCTCCAGCGATTCAAATCTCCAAGAGAGTGGAAATCCAAATCTGTGAATAACTCAGGCTGACCCGAGCGTAAAGCAAAACACAAAACACTCGAGTCAGGACAATATATACTTATATAATGTAAACCAACTCAAGCGAACTGTAATAAGGGTACAAGTAACTTAGAAGATGCTTGAGACCGCCCATCCTCTAAGGATCCGTTAAACTATCTACTATGTAGTAATATACGCTATATACAGTAGTGTCTAATCAGTAAAGTATAATCATATAGAAAATAGCGTTAAGGGGATGGAGAACCTTAACGCGGTCGGATCTTAAAATCATAATCGTAGTAAAGCTCGATATGGTAGGTGACACGGCACAACTAGGCAATGCCAGGGTAGATATACCAATTACGCATCCGGACTGGTGGTGACGCATAGCAGCCACTACCGCCCACCTCGAACAACACTCCCAAATCAAGGGTGCGCACCAAATCAATCACAAGTAATAGAATGGTATCGAAGAAGTGTGTCCGATCAGAGGTGCTACCTCATTGGTCCGTCAATCGCTCCTGTTTTAGCCACCTTATGCCAACTCACGGGAGTTGGGTCCACGTATATACCTTAGGATCGTCGCCACCATCCTACTTCATTCTGGAATCTCCACCGCGTACACGGTTGCCAAAGTGGTTTTCGGTAAGACAGAGAGTATGTCCATATCCGATCCCGGTCTCTTTAACAACCCAACGTTATTATAACCCGTGGTTATAACTTTTAAAAACAATACTTTACTTCAAAATAAAATATCATTTCAAACCATATCTTTATCAAAATAAAGATTAAATCAATTCCAAACCATTTCCATATATTTAAATTTTCATATAATTTCAAAACTTCATTTCAAATCATTTTAATATAATAAAATATCATATCCTTACAAAACTTCATTTCAAATCATTTTAATAAAATAAAATATCCTATTAGTTCAAATCCAATATTCAACTTTAAATACCTTTTAAATTCAAAGATATCGTTCATTTACTATCATTTCAAATCACCTTTAAATAGTTTATATTCCAATCAAAATAATTCATTTAAACCTTTTAAAAGTGTAATTATTATATTTTCAAATCAAGTATTCAATTTCCAAAGTTTCAAACCATTCTGAGTTCGTTTACTAAGTCAAAAACCCTAATTATTAAAATTTCAGCATTTCACAGCATTTAAAAACAACTGCTATAAGTTATATTTGAAAACATTTTTAATTCAGCAAAGACAGCACTTAAAACTGCTGTTAAAACTCAGTTTTAGTTGAATTATAGTTCAAAACAGAAAAGACAGCAATTCAGAAGTGCTGCGGTAGTTCAGATTTCAAAACAAGGGTTAAATTTGGTTTCAGCAAAGACTGCAGACCATTATAGCATTTCCAGAGAATGCTATAATAGACCTGGGTTCAATATTAGCCTATAAGTTCAACTGCAGCAACTGCAGCATTTCAGAAATGCTGTAGTAGCCCTTTTATTCAAATTTTAGTGTAATTCAGAACCATAGCATTTCTGAATGCTATTAAAAGTGATTTCCAGCTTTTTAGTGTATTTCCAGCAATTAAATAACTTCATTTTAAACTCTTTAAACATTTTAAAAATCATAATTTAACATTTAAAATGTTTATTTACATATCATTTAACATGTATCTTTTTCACAATAAATTTCTTATAATTAAATCCAATTTTCAACAATTTACTTAATAAATTTAAGTGTAAAAGTTTCCAATTCTTCACATTTCAACAAATAACTTAACACTTCAAATTTAAATTACCATTTCATAAATTTAACTAAATTTCCAATTTTATTTAATTAACTAAAACCTTTAATTAAACCAAATTTCACATTTCCAAGTCAAGTTATATTTTAAAAGATCACTTTTAAACATTCATTTATTTAACCACTTAAATTCATAGAAAAAATCAATAATACTTTAGTAAATCACTTAAATTCACATTTAATCAAATTATCATATTTACCATTTCCAAATAAAATTTAATATCCATTTTATTTATATAACTTAAATATCATTTTTAACCAAATTCCAAATTTCCAACTTAAGTTATATTTCAAAAATCCAGTTAAACCATTCATTAATTACATTTTTAACACATAGAAAAATCATAATTTCTTTATTTTAAACATTTCAAAATCTATTTAAATCAAATTTCATAAATTTATATTTTTAAAATACTTAAAAAATATTCAAAACACTTTATAAAATAACCACGGGCCTGTATATAATTTTCTAACCTAGGTCAAGTGATACGGATATGTATCATTTCAATCCGCAGTTAAAAAAGAAAAATCCGGGTTCTATCATTTCAAACCCGCAATCCCAAGTTAAAATAATTTAAATAAAAATCATTCAGGCCTATCATTTCAGCCCATAACGATTTTTCCCTATTCTAAAGTCCGTTCGGGTATGTATCATTTCAACCCATAGTGATTCTAATCTACAGGGAACTTGCAATGGTGATAACAGATATAAATAACAGAATAACATTAAATAATAGTAACATATGATATAATAAGTGTAATAACAGGTGTGAACATCATATGATGATAATATAAACATATATAACATGATGATATACATTACAGATTCAAATGGTGTCGGTTTATCAGTTATATAGGTACATATTGTCTGGTGAGAATAACTCACCTTTTACGCTGGAGTTAGCGATCAAAACACACAGAATAGATTCCAGAAAGCACGACAAGCACGATACATCACGACTTTTGATTTGAATGAATAGTGAGCCTTGATATTTATCTTGTAACAACAAATAACAAGACAATATAAACATAACATTCAACCCAAACTAACATTGAAACAAATTGAAAAATAAAAGCAACAAAGAGAAGATATGATTGGACCTTGCCTTAGCCACTCAAATGCTTGGTCTAGGGACTCTTTAGCTCGGCCATGATGTGATATAGCTCAGGTTTGGGTCAGGTATGGCATCAAAACTCACGGCTACATAAGTGTGAAGAGGTAGGTGAGTTGCAAGTGAAGTATACAAAAGATCAAGGCAAATAGGTGAGGTTTGGTTCAACTTTTGGCTCGGCTTGGTCATCCTATGGGCTCGGTCATGCATGGTTCAGGTCAGGTCAGAGGAGAGGCTGATGGTTTGGGGTCAGGTCATGATGGTGGTAGAGGCTAAGGAGGTGGCCAAGGCAAAATATGGAAGTGGTGTTGAAGTATTGGTCGGCTAGCATGGTTTTCATGGAAATTTTGCAACTTTTTATGGTGTTGTGTTCATGAGGAGGTCATGGCCACTTCAGGTCAGAGGAGGGGGATGATTTGGCTGTGGATGAAGTGGGAAAGAAGGGATGGTGGTGGTCGGAGAAGATGGTGGTGGTTGAGGCCGAGCTAGACAAGAGCAAGTCAAGGCAAAATCAAGTGGAAAAAGAGGAAGAAAAGTGAAAAAAAAGGGAGCCATTGTTTGAATTTTTTTCTCAAGATGAAATGTCGTGCAAAATGAAAGAGATGAGGAAGTTTTCACGTGAAAACCAATGAAAATTGTACGGACAAAGCAAAAAAAATGAACGGCCAAAGCAAGAAATGAAAAGGCAAAAGCAATTTGAAAAGACAAGGAGATGAAAAGACTAGAAAATGAAAAGGTTTTGTCTCTTTGTTTTCTATTTTATTTTATTCAAATAAACTAATAAAAATTTCAGTAAATAAAATAAAAAGCTGAACAAAATAAAAATGAAAAAAATATAAATAATTATTTTAAGGAAAAATAGAAAATAAAATGAGAAAATAGCTAATATATTGAACAAGCATTTAAAAATATATAAACAATGTACAATAAACATTTAAAAATTATAACAATACTTTTAAACAAATAAAAGTCAAGTAAATAAAATAAATGTTGAACAAAATGAAGTGGAAATGAAAATAAAATAAGATTTGAAGAAAATAGAAAAATAAATAAAGAATTTCTTTTATTAAATGAAACTGGAAATTAGAGATTATAACCAGAATACAACTGATATTGGAAAATGTCAATTACACTTTTAAAAATGTTTTAAAACTAAAATATATACGTAACATGTTATTTTACCCATATTATAACATTACATGACCAAATAAAAGATTATTTATATAATTTAAAATAAACAATTTTGTTAAATACAGCAAATTACACACAATATTCAAATGGGCATAACTTTCACATTATAAATCAGATTTCAACGAAACGAAAAGCAGTATTCTTGAAATTATATTTACTTTCATAATAAAAGATAAATTTTAAGATTTTATATAATTTTTTTTTTTAAATTTAAAAGCCAAAGATTGAACTGTTTGAATAGAAATTCACTTTTCAGTAAACTAACCAATTTATACTAGTTTGAACTATAAACCACTTAATAATCAACATTTATATTTAAAATGAAATGTTTGAAATAGAACAAGTTTAAAATAATTTAAAATAAAAAAAATAAAGTCAAAATTAAAGTATATGCAAAGTCTAGGGTTGTTACAGAATGGCATCGAAGAAATATGCCCGATTGGGGGAGCGACCCCACTTGGCTCGGTATAGCTCCTATTTTAGCCATATCAAGTTGACTCGCGGGGGTCATAGCTGCGTTAATACCTCATATAGACGTTCGACAAACCATCCTACTTCATTCTGGAATCTCCACCACGTGCACAGTTGTTAAAGTGGTTTTCGGTATTGGCAGAGTGTATGCCAATATCTGATCCCGGTCTCTTTAACAACCAAACGCTTATTTCACACCGTGGTCATTTATATTTCAAACAGTTTATGTATCAAAATATCATATTCTTTCAGAAATCATATCACTTTCGAAATTGCTTTCACTTTCGAAATCATAACCACAAAAATAGTTTAAACCATCTTGTCAAATATTTGCATTTTAATCCATTAAATCTAAATTTTAACAGTTCCCACTTAAACAATTTGAGTATTTAAAACTAGTTTATATTTATTAAAATAGTTTATATTTAAAAATAGGTTATAGATAAAATAGTTTATATATTAAAAATAGTTTATAATTAGAATTATTTCTTCCAATTTCACAAATCAATTCGAATGATCATTGAACCATTTTTAATTTATATCTATTTCAAATCTAGGTTTGAATTACAAATTTAAACCACTTCCAATTCCATACATTTCAAAATTTACATATTTAACATTACCGTAACTCAATTTGATAAATTTCATTTATATTTCCAAATTCAACTTTGATTTTATTTAAATTTGAAAATATTCACTTAATCATTTTAATATCATTTAAATAAATTTTCACATTATAAATTTAAGTAAAATACATAATTAAATATCTAACTTCAATTATACTTAATTCTAAATTATTCATCAAATCACTTTTTATCAATCAAGTTATAAAATCATACTTTTAAAATTCTAAAATCAATGGGTTCAAATCAAACCTCATTTAAATTCAATTCTAAACAACTTTAATTATAAATCAATTCTTATTTAAATTTATCTTTCCAACCTCCATTTGCTTAAAATTATTACAAAATCTATTTTTAAAATATTAATATAAATTTAAATAAATACTTAACATATTATATATATATTTAGCTAAATTATACTCTTAATAAAATCATTGTATTAGTTATTATTAAATTAAATCTTATTATCATTAAATCTATTTTAAATCTTATTTTATATATATTTTAAAATAATAAAGTTATAAGTAAAATTTTATAAATTTCATTTTAAAAATTAACTTAAAATTTTTAAATATCCAAAACATATAATTTTAAAAGTCTAACTTTTACACATATATTAAAATTAAAATCTTTATATTATATTTAAAATCAATATTTATTGAAACCCATATATTTCCTTTCAACTTTGAGAATCAATTTCAAAAAAAATAGACCAACGGTGTCCGTATATAATTTCTATCTTATGGTCAAGTGATACGGATATTTATCATTTCAATCCGCAATTTCAATTTAATATCTATGGTTATATGTCATTCCAACCCGCAATCCCAAAATTTCAAAATCAATAAAAATCACTTGGGTTTATCATTTCGACCCACAATGATTTTCCCCTAATCTATAATATCGTTCGGGTATGTATCATTTCAACCCATAGGGAATTTCTAACTATCAGGGAACTTGTAGAGTGAGAACAATATGATAATAATATAACATATCAACAACATGCATATATCAAGATTGAAAATATAACATATATATAACAGGTTATTGGTGTCAATATTTTCAATTAGCACAGGTGAACAAAACATATCATATATAACGATTAAATAACTAACAATTTAAATTTAACAACATATTTCAATCATCATTTCATGTGAATTGAATCTACTAAATATAAGAATGTTAATCGTAAGTGATTGCTCACCTTTCGAGGCTAGAGAACAATGATGGTGAATGGTGGCACGGACACGCACACGGATACAGACACGAGCAAAGCAAAAAGCTACTACGACCAATTTTGGACAGCGGCGAGACAAAAGCAAAGCAGGATGAACCGGATTCGATGAAAATCAATTATATAAGTGAACTTACATATATAAACTATATATATATTATTTAAAATCACAATTTAATTTAAGCACATATTAGAATAATATATATATATATATATGTATGTATGTTTCAAAAATCATTGTTTAATTTAAAACACATATTAAAATTAAAATAAAACCTTTATTTTATATTTGAAAAAAAATCAAAACACATATTATGTAACGACCCGTAAATTTCAGTGGTTTTATTTATTTAATAAATTGGATTTTTGTGAAATTTTAAACGATAAAATTTTGAAATATAAATTTGATATTTGGAATGCGTCTAATTAAAGATAGCAACTCGTAAATTTTCGTCCGAAAATATGAAAATTTATTTCGCGCGTAAATTTACTTCAATTTAATCAGTTAAAAATTGGTGATAATAAAATGTTTTCCAAACTTGAATATTTTTACATAGAAAATTTGTAAATCATCTTCTGAATGAGACGTCATCTTTTGTTTCGTCAAATTTGGATGTCTATTACTCCGTTTATCTTAATTCTGGTTGAATAGCAGCATTTTCGGTACCGATTATCGACTTTTGACCGGATGATCGTGCCACTAATATCTGTGTACCATTTTGATCGTCTCGTCGTGCTGATCTCCATGATATATTTAATTCTGCAATTTGAGATCCGGTACACGTCGAAAAGAATAAACAGTTCATCGTAACGGTACAGAATTTTGACTTTACGTTTTCCCTTAGACTTCAAATCTATAACGTGCAGCCCAACAACAATTAATTGGTTTAATAATTCTCCAGAAATCAAGGGGTGACTAATTCTTTTTCTACTGTTCAGTATTTGTGGACCTGTTCTTTCGTTGCCTATTCCCATTCACGGTTGCTTTAAAGATGAGAAAACCATTAATTGCAACCTGTTGCTGTCACTTCTCCTTCCCTTTTTATTTGTATTTCAATTGTTTTGTGGTCCTTGTTTTGTTGGCTGTACCATTGCCTTCGTTCGTTTATTTTACTTTTATTTTTTTTCCCCAATCCCCTTTGCCAGATCGAGACCTACCACCACCTACCCAACCGAACCCCACGCTTCCACCCAAGCAACTCCGCGACAGCCCACCACCCAACCCCACACCGAAACTCCTCCAACCTCATGCCGAGACCAGCAACCACCCATGCCTCTTCCTCCCATCGCTCGGGGCAAAGACCCCACCGTACCCTCCACCACCATCACCGCCTTCCACCTCGCATCCGTGTTCTCCCCTCTGGCCGATCTATGCAGCTTGTCTCCACCCTGCACAAAAGCACCAGCACGTGCATCTCGATCTCCCTCCCTTTGCCTGCTTTGTTTGCTGAGAAACCCCTGATGTTCCTCCACCAATCGCCCCTTGTTTTCAACCCAGTTCAGCCGAGACCCATCACAACACCATAGAGAACCACTTGCTCCTCCCCATCTTGCTCTCCCTTCCACCCGTGCCTTCATGCTTCTCTCTCACGTGTGTGTGCAGCCTATATAGCACGGTGAGTAGTTTTATATGTATCCAGTATACCAGTTTTGGTCATACATATATATAGTATATAAATTTGTCTGCTATGTTTTATGCAAAGATTTATATTAGTTATATTGGTTTAGATATATATTATATATACACAACGTTTTTGCTGTTTCCAGATTTCTTTGTTTCTGGGAATTTCAATATTGGTTTAGTTATTATACTAAATATAATACGTGTTAAAAATATGGATAAAGTATAATATATCTAGTTTTATATAGTTTGCTTATATTCTTGCTTTTGGGACTTAGTTGCACTAATATATATGTATTAGAAGTTTCTTTCGGTAAGTATTTATACGTATAATGTTGTACTTATATTTTATACACTAGTCTGTTTGTTTAAAAGTTATACTATACAAGCTGTTATATATTAGTTATTATATATTTTTGGTGTTTTGCTGAGTACGGTATATATATATATTCACGTGTTTATATAAAAATAAGTATCTACTAAATGTAAGTTAGGTGTTTCTAATCAAGATTGTATATTATATGTAAGTCTCGTATATATTGCATACGTATCTGCTAGTTTAATTATAAATGAAGGGTGTATATATTATTGTTATAAATTTTAATATTTATATATACAAATTTTTGCAAGTCTGTTGTGTTTCAAAATATATTTTGTACAGTTTATATATTGCAAGCTGTTGTTTATCTTTTGAAACATTGAAAGTTGTACTGTGGCATATAGTATAGTTATATATATATATAGTGGGGACAACATTTTATGGTTTGAAACAGTTTTTGATATATATAGTTTTAAACAATAGTTGCAGTAACATAGAGGTCTTTTATATTTTGAGCTGTTTTACATTTGCCTCATATATATAAACTGAATTGGGCCTATATATATATTATCTGACTATTTTGTGTATATATATCATATTGGTTATGTAAGTTGTAAGCCTGCATGTATATATATAATAACTTATATATTTTTGTTTAAATAATTATTGTTGTTTAAACATTGATTTCGATAATAGGTTGATTTTTATATTACTCTATATGTAATATATAGTGACTATGATATAATATATATATGTCCAGACTCAAATATTTATTTTAATATGAAATGATAATATTGAATGTTAGGTATTGATTTAAATTATAATAAGTATATGTATATATTTTGGTTTTGTGAACATTGGTGTTTTATTTTAATATATGTGTTTAATAAAAACAATGATTGTAATTATATCTATATATGTATTTTCATATTTGTTTAAATTCAATATTTATTTCGTGGAAATAATAATAATTGTTATATATATAGCTTCTGTTCTAATTCGATTTCGTCAATTCCTTGTCATCAGCTTTGATCGTCAAACTCGTGCCCATCATGCTTTCTTTGAAATTCGGGTTTGGAATCGTAACCTGTCGCGTAGTCTAATCTCTCTAGCCTCGAAAGGTGAGCAATCACTCTGATTAACGTTTTATATTTATTAAACTTGATTTCAATTGAAACGTCAATTGAAATATGCTACTGTTAGTTAATTTCATTGTTATATATGCCATTATCTGTATCTGTTCACCTGTGACATTTGACACCATTATCTATTATTTATATTGATGATATATGCCTGTTACTGTTGTTATTTTATTATCATATCTGTTATCACTCTGCAAGTTCCCTGTTAGTATAGAATCACTATGGGTTGAAATGATACATACCCGAATGATCTGTAGAATAGGAGAAAATCGTTATGGGTTGAAATGATAAACCCAAGCGATTTTCAATTAATTGAATTTGGGATTGCGGGTTGAAATGATATATACCCGTATATATTTAAATTGCGGATTGAAATGATAAATATCTGTATCACTTGACCATATGATAGAAAATTTTATACAGGCACCGTTGGTCTATATATAAATGTTTGAAAATGATTTCTATGGTTTTGAAAAGAAATATATGGTTTTGATAAATATTGATTTTAAAAGATTTATTAAAGTTGATTTAATAAAGTGGATAAATAATATGTTTAAGTATTTATTTAATATCTATATTTTCAAATATAGAATTTATAATGATTTGAAATTGATTGAAATTATATTTATTTAAGAATTATACTTAAATAAGTTTGATTTGAACTGTATTGAATTTGAAATTTAAAGAAGTGATTTACAACTTGAAATTTGAAAAGGTGACTTAAATGGATATACCAAACGTATAAATATTTAAATGAGATATTTTGTTTATTTGAATTGTAAAATGAAATTGTATTCAAATGTTATGGAATGTTGAATATTTAAAGCTTTGAAATATATTAAAAATTGAAATGGCTTATTTTATGGTTCAGATATGTAATTGAAATCAATAATTTGAAATGGTTTATATAGAAGCTAAATCGAGTTGAAACTGATAATTTGAGATTTGATTAAATTAAATTTTTTGAATTCGAGTTATTTGAATCGATTTGTGAAATTTGAGGAAACTAATTTATTTTATAACGAAATTTTAATATCTAAACTGTTTAAAAGGAAAGTGTTATGATTTCCAAAATACTGTGATTTCCAGACTATGATTTCGAAGCATTATAATTTTGGAAAGTAATATGATTTTGAAAATGGATATATTTGAAGTGAAATGATATCGTATTAAATTGGGTTTTGAAATGATAATGATATATTTTGGATTTGAAGTATAAACTATTTTGAAATGACCACGGTGTTATAATAACGATTGGTTGGCAAAGAGACCGGGATCGGATATGGACATACTCTCTGTCGATACCGAAAACCACTTTGACAACCGTGTACGCGGTGGAGATTCCAGAATGAAGTAGGATGGTGACGACGTTCTTAAGGTATGTTACGTGGACCCAACTCCCATGAGTTGGCATAAGGTGGCTAAAACAGGAGCGATCTCGGACCAGTGAGGTAGCACCTCTTCTCGGACACATTTCTTCGATATTATACTCTTACTTGTGATTTGACTAGATGGCCATCCTCCGATTTGGAAATGTTGTTCGAGGTGGACGATAGTGGCTGCTATGCGCTCCATCAGTCCGTGTGCGTAATTGGTATATCTACCCTGGCATTGCCTAGTTGTGCCGTGTCACCTACCATATCGAGCCTTACTACGATTATGATTTTAAGATCCGACCGCGTTAAGGTTCTCCATCCCCTTAACGCTATTTTCCGATATGATTATACTTTACTTATTTAGACACTATTATAATAGCGAATATTACTACATAGTAAATAGTTTAACGGACCCTTAGAGGATGGTTATCCCAAACATCCTTTAAGTTACTTGTATTCCAGTTGATATTTCACTTGAGTTGGATTTATTGAATATAAGAATGTTAATCCTGACTCGAGTGTTTTGTGTTTTGCTTTACGCTCGGGTCAGACTGAGTGATACAGCATTTGAGACTCACCTTTGGAGTTGGAGCTTCGCTTGGAGATCCAGCAATCTATCGATCCTGCTTTCAGTTATTCTGTTGATTCTAGTGATGTATTCAGATCTTGTATTTGATTATTGTATTGAGACATCTATTGTATTCGAGACTTCTGTTGTACCTTGTCTAACTCTGTTATATATATAGTAGCTTCATGAACTACTATCCTTTTGTTTCCGCTGCATTATTGATATATTACTCTGTGTCTGTGATCTGTAATTATTTTATTTATTGTATATGCTGAGTTTTGCCAAATTTTATTTACAACGCGGTATTTTGAGCAATTCAACTCTGGCATGAGTGTCTACCTATACACTTATAATGGATGCGAATGGTTGAAAATATCGGGTTGTTACATATTAAAAATAAAATACCAATATATTATATTTTTAAAAATCAATATTTATAAAATCCATACATTCCATTCAAATTTTCTTCAAATATATTTTTAAACGTTAATATTAACATGAGTAACCATACATACATATATATACACTTTCCAAAATATTAATATTAACATATTAAATATACTTTTCAAAATATAAACCTTACATAAACATAACATATTACATATATATGCATTGCAAATCCTAACATAAACGTGCTATATATATAAGCTTTTGAAAATCTTTTTTTTCAATAATACTTAAAACAATATTTTAAAACAAGCAACCGACTAAAACTTGCACATTTATATTTCGAACCAAGCACAAAACCAAATAGAAAAGGGTGGCAAAGTCTGCAGTGGGAGGGGATCACGGATGCTAGTTGAGGGAAGGTCTCGGCCATCATTTTTTTCTTTTCTTTTTTTTATATGTAAAAGAGGAGACGTGCAAAGCTGGGCCGGGTAGAAGACGTGGGAACGGCTAGTGGATTTGGGTAAGGGGACGAGGCCGAGCAGGCGATAGAGAGGGAGGTGTATGGGTCTAGAAAGTATTCAGGTGGGGAGACCTTGAGTCGGATCTGGTGGGGCTTTGGAAATAGGCAGTTGCTGCCGAACTGGAGGAGGGTGGTCAGCTCTGGTCGTTGGCAGGGGAAGAAAGGCGGTTGGAAGTGAAGGCCGAGAGGATTTGCGGAGGGTGGTTGCTTGTGTAGTTGACTGGAGCCGCGTTAGAGATTGCAAAGGTGGTGATGGAAGGTGGAGCCCAAGGCGTTGTCGAACTGGATGAAGGTGCTTGAGGTGCTGTCAGGCTGCATGTGAGCTCGGAGGGGAGGGCGGAGGATGTGTGGCGGAGGTAATTGCGGTGGACGTGAGCTCGGGGGGGAGGGCGGAGGAACGTTCACGTGGAGATGCGGCCATGAGAAACGAAGAGCAGGTGGAAGCAAATATAAGAAGGCTTTATAATATAAACCTTATATATACTTTATTTTTGTATATAAAATTTTTCAAATGAACCAGAGAATGCAAAATGAAATGATGGAATAGTAAAAACCAGTTGATGAATTCAGAGGATAATTTATGGCTTGTGGCTGTTGGGTTAATACATGGTGGAAATTGAATGGACACAAGAACCCAAAAGGCACGAAACGGGTTTCGATACGGTTACCATTTTCCCAAATTCCACCGCGTATCGGACACCGAAACACACAGATGAATATACTATGGAGATCAGCACAACGAGACAAATAGAATGGTACATAGATATCAGCTATACGACCATCCCATCAAAAGCCGATATTATGCTGCCAAAATACTGCAATTTCGTCGAAAATAAGATAAACGGGGCTAGAGAAGTCCAAATTTGGCGAAATGAAATATGATGTCACACTCAAAAAATACTTTACATTTTTATTATATAAAAATATTCAGATTTTGAAAATGTTTTATTTCCATCAAATTAACTGGTTTAAATTGATATTGAAAATTACTCAACAGAACTAACTTACATATTTTCCAATGAAAATTTACCATTTTCTATGTTTAAATAGACGCATACCAAATATCAAATTTTCATTGCTAAATTTTGTAATTTAATTTCAAGAAAATTTCACTTAATTACCTTATAAAAATAGTTAAAATATACGGGTATATACGAGTCGTTACACAAAGCCTTAGAGAACCATCCGCCATGGTAGCAAAGACGACTAGTGCTCCTCACTCTGAAATACTCCTCTTAATGAAACTCTTCTCCAACAGCTCATTCACCTGCTTTTTCAACTCGCGTCTCTCATTTGAAGCCATAGGCCTCAAGGGTAAGCAACAGGTCAGGCGTGCTCTACAAGATAGATCTGGAACTTGATCTTTCTCTGGGGTGGGAGACCGGTAACCTCAGAAAAGATATTTGACAAATTCCTAACTACATGTACCAAATCTAGCTCATCATGTGATAGGTCTAATGAGTATAGGTAACTCAGCATAACCAAACCTCTAGGATCACAATAAACCTCTAAACTGCATCCACTACATGTAATCAACCTAACAACCTTCCTATCACAATCTAGGATAGCCCTATACATCATCATCTAATCCATGCCTAAAATTAACCCAAACTCAGAAAATCCTAAGACAAAAAGCATCGTAGTCGAACTTGACCCCCAAAAGGAATAATTTCAAACCCTCACATATCATAGACAAAAAAGTCGATCCTCCTATAGGGTTTGATACAACTATAGGATCCATAACTATGCTTGTGTCTAAGTGAAACTCATCCACAAGTCTACTCGAGATAAAAGAGTGTGATGCTCCCATGTCAAATAAAGTACGAAAGGATAAACTGGATAGAGTTAAAAAAATCTTCAATTGCGACCTTCTTCCGCTTGCTAGTGATGCACTCAAGCTAGATACTACGTCCAGTGCATAAACTGGAACAACGTAGCTAGAGGTCTTCGAAGGTGATGGACACTCCCGACTCATGTGCCCATATTGATTGCAACTATAACACATCATGTTCGAACCATTTACATTGCACTCCTTCATAAAAGCACATCATTACCACACTTCCTGCACTGCATCCTGCTTCTTAGTATTTTCCTTGGGTCTCATTCGTCCCTTGTGTTGGTTCTGCTGTGGCGCCTTTGCTCTAGACTTCTTGGGTTCTTCCTTAACTTCCTCCTTGGAGATAGTATTCGGCAAGGCCATCTCCACCAGACCCTCATACATTGCACCCATGAGAATATGACTAAGAGCAAACCTTGAAGAGGTTGATTCAGCCCTTTAGCAAACTTCAGAGCCATTTTGTGTGGGGTATTGATCAACTCCATCCCGAATCTAGCTAACTCATTGAACTGGTTGAAATACTCTTTCACTGACATGTTTCCTTTCTTTAGATGGATAACCTTCTCTAACTGCACTCCATCTTTAGCATTAGACAGAAAGTTAATCTCAAAACACCTTCAGAACTCTACCAAAGTAATTTCTCCCTCATCAATTTCAGCAAGCACCACATCCTACCAATTCAGGGCCACCCCCTAATGATGCCAAGCGGCAAGCTGTCTTCTCACATCATCCCTAAGACCCATCAAACCAAAAACCCACTTGCCTGTATGAATCCATGTCCTCGAATCTACATACTACTATGTCCCCATGTATGACTTCCCTTAATGGCTAGCAAAATCCTTACATAACTTGAAAAATCAATGGATGGTGAGTGGGCAGGAACTGCACCTGGAGCTCACTCCATGGATCCTTTATTAGGATTAAGCTCGGCTTGTCCCCTTGCCTGAATATAGCGGGGGAACAAATCGGAACATTCATGCCCTGAATCTCAGCCGCGTCGCCTGAGCTTGAACGAGCGGATCGCTCATGTTCTATCTATGATTTAAGAATTTATTAGCAACTTTCCCATAAGTAGTATTGGCAAGAATAAGGAAAATGAATAAGGGAAAGAACCAACGGAATGAACAAAATTTTCCAAACCTCAAAATATCATGCTAGATTTTCTAAAAATTTAAAATTCGAATAATATGTCTCAAAAATATTTTTTATTAATATTTTATTATTTTTGACAAATTAATCAATACACACACACACACATATATATATATACACATATATATACATACATACTTACATATATATATATATATATATTAATATAATAAAATTTATAATAAATTTTTTTGTGTTGTATATTCAATCTGAAAATGTTCAAAATTAAAAGTAAAATTTTTTATTTAGTTTTATTAATATATATAGGTATTATAATTATGCTTATATATATATATATATAATTATTATGTCTTTGTAACACACACACACACATATATAATATATATTAGTTCATAAACTTTTTTCAAAAAAAATATTAGTTCATAATTAAAAAACGACTTTATTATGTCTATGTATATATATAAATTATTTTAATATTTATTATAATAATACATAAACATATATATAAATAATTAAAATTTTGCTTATAAGTTCTTTAATGGGGACCCCTTCTTGTTTAATTTCTTTTCCCGCTGACCCGTCCTATCGTTCTTCTTCTCTTCAGCCTTGTCCTTCATCACCTATCCTTGTACCTCCTTTTGCCTCTCCCTTACCTTCCCTGTCAGTCGCTGTCCCTTCTCTCATCCCTTGGCATGTCCCTGTCCCTTCCAACTCCTCCCCTATTGCTGAAGTATCCTCTTTTCTTCCCATTCATTCTACCCCAGTTCTCTCTTCTCCTTCTCTGCTCCCGCAATCCTCTTCAGCCCTTGCTTGGAACTCTCTTTTCAAGGACAAACCCACTAAAGCTGGTAAATTTGTTCCACGTGACATCCAGCTTGTGTACAATGGTGATTCTATTGTTCCTCCAGTTGAAGTTGTTCAGGCTGGAAATGCTATGTGGAAAGATTCCCTTGTTGGTTTTTTTCTTGATAATCCATTGCCTTACACCACTATCTTGTATTTCCTGAAGAAGGCATGGAAATTGAAGGGCTCTATCTCTGTTAAATCTGATGGTTTTCTGTTTTTATTCAAGTTCACTAATGAGGAAGATATGATCAGGATTGCTGAATCTAATCCAGTTGTGATGAAGAATAAACTCTTTATTTTTAAGCCATGGGATGAGAATATTGGTAGCAGTTGTAGTAGTATCAAAGCTGTTCCTGTTTGGATTAAGCTATCTAATATTCCCTTGTATGCTTGGTCGCCATTGGGTATTAACTGGTTAGCATCAAGGGTAGGTAAGCTTCTTTGTATGGATGCTTTAACTGAAAAATTTGAGCGTATTTCTTTTGCTAAATGTTTAGTTGAAGTGTATCCAAAGCATGAACTTCCCGAAAATTTCTCAGTCAAATTGCTTGATGGTTCAGAGCAGATTGTGAATGTTGATTATTTGTGGAAACCTAAAATTTGTACAATATGTAAGGAATTTGGGCATTTGATAGCTAGTTGCAAGAAAGTTTCAGGAGAAGGAAATGCTAATTTGTGTGAAAATAATATGCAACAAAAATATAGTGAAGTGGAATAGAACAAAGTGAAGGCAAGAAAAAAGGTGGTTAAGGAAGTCAAAGTGAATCAAGTCTGGCAAAAAGTTAATAACAATAAGGGTAAAAAAGGTCAAATGCGAGAAGAAGTGGAAGTTACGATATTGAATATGCCAAGTGAGAAAGGAAAGTCTGCTACAAACGGAAATGAGGAAAACATAACTAATCTTGATGAAGGGAATAGTATTCACACTACTGATCAAGCTTGTACTGTTTCCACCTTTAACAAGTATAACTTGCTTCAAAATGATGAGCATGAACAAGGCATATTGGAAGACTTAGATGTAGAGGAAGGTGAAATTTCAACTGATGTGAATTGTGAGGTAAATAATAAGGTCTCTTCCCAGAATAATGTTAGCATTGCTGCTGGTTATGACTTTGGAAGTAAGGTAATAACTCAAAATACTCATGTTGTGGAGCAGCCATTGCCTTTAATTGCAAAAACTGCTTGCAGAAAAAAGATAGTGAGTATTGTTACTGCTGATGTGCATGACCATGGTGATACCCATGTATCAGAATTTGTCAGAAACTGGTGCCTTTCTTTTGAGTCTCAAGTAAAGGAATTAATATCTTCCATGCACATATCTGACGCGGATGTTCAATCTGCACAACCTTCACATTATAATTCTTCAATTGAGTTACCTGGTTGGCCAGTTATTTCCCCCTCCCCTGTTCCTCAACCTGTCCCACCTCCTGATCCTTTCTCCTCTAATCCTTCCCTCCCTGATCATTCCTCCCTCGGTCTCTATCAATTAGGCAAATTGAAACAAGGGCTCTTTCTGCAAAGAGAAGAAAAAATTCCCTCTTATCTCCATAATTTATTAATGAATAAAAAAATTGCTTCTTGTTATCTCAGAGGTGCCCACTGCAATTTGAAACTCGATCAGGTGAAAAGTCTTATCTTCAAGTATGATATATGTCTTTTTGGTCTTCTTGAAACTAAGCTCAATCAAACCTTAACCAATCAAGCTGTTGTTTATATCAATCCAGCTTGGGCCTATCACCATAATCTGGAATCTGCATCTTACGGCAGAATTCTTGTTCTTTATGATTCTACAGTGTTGTCTCTATCTCCTATTCTTCAATCCAGACAATCCATACATTTTCATGTCCTTGTTTCTCAAACTCAATCTTCCTTCTACATCTCTTTTGTTTATGCTGATAACTCTGTTTCTTCCAGGAATCTCTTATTTAAGTCCTTTCCTCCTCTTAGGCAAAATTCTCATCCTTGGGTAGTTATGGGAGATTTCAACTCTTGTTTTGATTATGATAACAAATTAGGTGGATCCCCTCTTCTTCCTGGAGATATTGCTCCTCTTAATCTTGCAATTTTTGATTCTGATCTAATCTTGGTTAATAAGTCTGGAGCTAAATATTCTTGGAACAACAGAAGCCGTAGTGGTGTTAGAACTTTCACTACTATTGACCACGCATTTTGTAACATTCAATCTCTCCATATATGGCCTTCCCTGTCTGTGTTTTTACCTCAACCCATCATGTCTGACCACTCTCCCTTGATTTTGTCTCTTGGTCCTCATATAAGAAGTGAAAGAGAAGTTTTAATTTTTTTAATGCATGGGTTAAGCATGACCATTTTCTTGTTTTAGTTTCTCAAGTTAACTCTGACTTTATTTGTTTTGGTAATCCTATGTACAAGTTTTACAGGAAGTTAAAATGCATCAAACAAGAGATCAAATTATGGGCTTCTTCCACATTTGGTGCTGGTAGCCTGCTTTCTACCACCCTGAAAGAGCAATTGAAGATTTGTCAAGACAATATGATGGAGCATCCAGATGATGTCAATGCTGCGGCTGAGGAGGGAAGATTATTCAAGGAAGTAAACAATGCTCTTCTTTTGGAAGCAAGTATGAAAAGGCAACAACTTCACAACAAATGGATTGAAGAAGGAGACAAGAATACTAAATTTTTTCATGACTCTTTAAAGGTTAAACATGCTAGAGAGAATATTTTTAGTATTTCTGATGAGCATGGAAATTTTTTTTCAACTCCTGATTCTGTTGACAAAGCGTTTATCGATTACTTCTCTAATCTTCTTGGCAACTCTGATGGTTTCTGTCCAGATTTAGACCAAATTTCTTCTCTTGACTTGCCTTGTATATCTCAGTAGGAGGTTGCTACTTTAATTAAGCCTATCACTGATGTAGAAATAAAGTCTACCCTCTTTTCTATGAATCGGCAATCTTCTGGAGGGCCTGATGGTCTCAATGTTACATTCTTCATATCTACTTGGAGTGTGCTTGGCCGTGAGTTCTGTCAAGCTTTACATAATTTCTTTTCCAAATGCAAATTACTGGGGGAAGTCAACTGCACTAACATTGCCTTAATTCCTAAAGTCTCTCCTCCATCCAGTATGACCTCCTTCAGGCCTATTTCATGTTGTAATGTTGTGTATAAATGTATTTCCAAAATTCTTGCTTCTCGTCTTGTTAATGTCCTGCCTTCTGTTGTTTCTTACAACCAAGCTGCATTCATTCCTACCAGAAATATTCTTGACAATGTCCTTCTTGCTCAAGAGATACTAAATGGTTATAGTAGAGGAAATGTGTCTCCTGCTGCTGCTCTTAAAATTGATTTATCCAAAGCTTATGACTCTATTCATTAGGCTTCTATTGTTAGGATTATGGCGAAGATGGGATTTCTAAAAAAAATTGTGTCCTGGGTGTATGTGTGCATATCCTCTCCTTCTTTCTCTGTTGTTATTAATGGTAGGCCTGTGGGTTTTTTCAAAAGTAAAAAAGGAATACGACAAGGTGACCCTATATCTTCCTTCTTATTTCTATTGGTCATGGAAGTTTTCACTGCTATTCTTAAACTTAAATATTCTCAAAAGATCATCAAGTATCACCCAAAGTGCTCCCACCTCCAAATATCTTCTATCATGTTTGCTGATGATGTTATGCTGTTTACCAAGCCTGAGTTTTCCTCTTTATGTGGTTTAATGGAAGCTCTGAAGTCTTTCAACCTTATGACTGGTCTTTCTATAAATCAGTCAAAATCTTCCATGCTTGTTGCTAGTGTCAGTGATGTTCATGCTGCTGCTCTATACCAACATTTTGGTTTCTCTTGTATGGCTTCTGATATGAGGTATCTCGGTCTTCCATTAATTACTAAGAGAATAACCAATGCTGACTGTTTACCTCTTCTCAATAAAATTACTTCTGTCATGTCCATGTGGGGAAATAGAAATTTGTCTCAAAGTGGAAGGCTTGTTCTTATAAAATCTGTTGTGTTTCCTTCCCTTATCTATTGGTCTCGTACTCTTATTTTACCAACTAAGCTTTTGCTGTTGGCTAGGTCTTCCATGCATAGATATTTTTGGACTAGTAGTGTTCACAATAGGAAGTTGTTCCCTTGCTCCTTTTCTATATTTGAGTCTTCTATGAAACAGGGTGGGCTTGGTATTATCAATGTTAGGAAGTGGAACATTGCAGCATTTAGTAAACACTTTGATGACCTTATCACTAAGAAAGAAAGTTTATGGGTTAAGTGGACATGGCAATTCAATATTAAGAATAGATATTTTTGGTGTATGGATATACCTCAGAACTGCAGTTGGAATTGGAGAAATTTGTTGAAACTTAGGGATGTTTTCCTTTCAATGATACAGTATCACCTTAATCCTAATACTCCTGTTAGTTTTTAGCATGATCCTTAGGTTAGTAAGGGCTTGATTCTATCTAAAGGTTGTGAGTATTCTCTGATTCATCAATCTGGAATTCATTGTGATGCTAAGGCTAATGATTTCTTATAGAAGGCTATATTCAGATGCCATACAATAGCAGTCAGATGATCAGGCAGCTGTGGAGTGGAATTAATAATATTTTCTTCTCTGTTAATCATCCTGCTTCTATTACCTGGGAGCAGAAGTCTCATTCTATTAACAGTGTGTACAATCAGTTAAATATTACTCCTCCCTTGCCTGCTGCTAGGTTTTTCACTGTTTTATGGACTACGGATTCTTTGCCTAAAGAAAATTTGATGATGTGGAAGGTTGTAAGCTATGCTTTGATGACCAGGACTGTTTTGAACAAGTATGGTATGTCATGTTGCACTGAGTGTGTGTTTTGTGATTTGTCTGAGGAAACTATTGATCATCTTTATTTTGAATGCCCGCAATTACTCTTCATGATGGATAGAATAAGTTGTAAATCTGGGTGGTTTTTAACCTCTGCTAACTCTAGCACTGTTTGGAGCATAATTTATAAAGCAACAAGATGGAGGACTGATGAGGCTAGAGCCTTGGTTATCTGCTTGAAAATTTATTTTGATGTGATATGGAGAGAAAGAAATGCAATTATCTTTGAGAATCAGAGGAAAAATCTTGAAACTCTTTGGTATGAAGTCAGGATTCATACTTTCATGCATCTGAAGAGGAGCATTAGGCCTTTCCCTGATGTCATTATTCATGCTTGGGCTTCCTAGCTCTGTTTTTCTCTGTTTATTTTCTTTTTCTCCTTTCTGTTTTCTTTTAGCTTGATTCAAATCTTGTTTGAATCGTTATTTTTATTGTTTTGCAATAAAACTGGTAGGGGCCTAGTCAACCCCGCTGGCTTTGCCAAAAAAAATTGCTTATATATATATACATACATATATATATGTAGTATATATATGTGTAGATTTATAATATTTATATATAAATAACAAATTAAGATACATACATATATTTGGATAACATACAATACATATCGGATGAGATAACATGTTTGTTGCAGTGTAAATCTCAACATCTATATATGGGCATGTTGTACGCTGCACGGTTTATCATGTTACACATGCACACACATACATATATGTAAATATACATACCTAGAATATAAATTAAATAAAATTGTATATAATATATAAATTTAAATAAAATAAGAGATTTTATTTAAACGAAATTTAGAAATATTCTAAATACATTAGACTTCATAGGCCCAATAAATATCCAATAAGGGAAATTTTTTTGAAATTCACCCATACTTCCAATTTGGGCTAGCTCAGTTAAATAGCCTATGTGGTCTAAATTAGTCATGTTAGGGTTAAACATTAAGCTCACTGCCCAAAAGTTATCCCTAAAAGAAAATGCCCAAATTTGAATTGGGCCTTGGGCTAATTTTCAAAAATTATTTTGAAATTAAAAATAAAAGTTAAATTTAAAATAAGAAAGTTGTTATAAATTTTATAATATGAATTTTCAAATTGTTTTGAAAATTGAAAATATAAGACTTTTAAATTTAAAAGTTAATATATACTTATAATAGATATTATAATATAATGAAAATTTTCAAAGTGATTGAAAATTAATATAAATTAATTTTGAAATTTATGAAATTTATTAATAATAGTAATAAAATATATTAACTAAATAAGTTAATAAATATACACATGTATTGCATATTATGATACATGTTATGTTGTTTTAAAAAGTTAAATTAACACAAGTATGCATGTATCTATATGAAGGAATTTAGAAATTAATATAAAATTTAATTAAAATTGTTTAATTAAATAAATTAGTTAAAGGTTAATTAATTAAATAATATGCACATATATATGATATATGTGTTATACTGTAAAGGTTATAGTATATAATAATTATTCAATATAAATGTTATATTAAATTGATATAAAATTAATTAAAATGTTAATTAATTAAATAAGATTTAATTAATATAATATTAGCATAAGATTATTATATAAGTAATATGAAATACAAAAGCTATATAATAATAAAACTTATATAATATGAATGTATAAATTAAAGGTAGAACATTAAGAAACCTTAAATAGACTTAAGGAATGAATACATACGCAAATGTACGTATACCATGATTTCTGATGTGTCTGACACTTGAATTACGAGCTATTTCATAAGAAATACATTATTCCATAAGTCAATATCACTTGATATAAAGATTGAAGATTATGAATCTTTAATATAAAGTTGTCCTCTATCATTTATATATATTAATAAATTACTTGCATACTTTTTAGTTGTTGAGCTTTCCTCAAGCTTAGTATGTTATGTATGGTACTATTAATATATTGAATATATGAGGTAAGATAATTGTACGTATTCGTTGAGCTTTCCTCAAGGTACGTTCATTATACTTAGGCCGTCATGAAATGATAGGTCCAAGTGAATAATCTGACATTACTTATTGATCTTTCATCATGGTAAATGCGGGATTAGGACAAGGAACCATGGGTTATGAGTTGTATGTGATACAACCGATAAGGAGTTATCCATCGCATGTGAGCCTATGATTTGTTGAGCTTTCCTCAAGATCAAAATCCCAAGGCATACGAGTCTTAACACCCACCAATGAAGTCAAAAGACTTCTATGTTTCGCTTAGGGTTTGATGAAATATAAAAGACTAGTGGGAGCCTTATTAGAAAAATGAAAAAATAACATTTAACCTATCTAATATTGTAAGAACTATGCTATATAATGTTATAATAATCTACATTGATAAATTGTGCATTTAAAATGATTGATAAAATGTTTATCAACTAAGGTATACAAATGAATTGAATTGAAGTTTTACAAATAGAAATATAACATATATGTACTAATAAATGCTTTTTGCATGTTAATGTTTCAATACTCATGCAAGCGCCTGATTAAAACTACTAAATACATTCGTAATTTGATTGCTTATATGTTTATTTTGTCAAGGCCATGTATCACATTTTATAAGTTTTGAACTCTAAAAGCAATACAAGACTATGAATATTTTATCCATATATTATCGCATATAAGTGTTATATGGTAACAGTCATAATTCCTAATGTATGATACTTCGATGAAGTTAGTTCATTCAAAATAAGCCAATAGACAATACTTTGAAAACGAGTATTCAATTTCATTAATTATAAAAGGATCGTATTATGTTAAATGTAAGACTAGACCAAAACTATAAGAAAGATCTAAGAATTCCATCACTAAACTGCCAGTTTGATCAGTTTATGTAAAGTGCAACATATTTGATGTCCTTAAATGTTAAGGATAATTGAATGCGCTTTTGTAAAGAGTTCGTTATAATGTTGTAGTAAGGGTTTTCTTTTGAATGGTTCAACCATTTAGAAAGAAAAACAAATAGTAGATGTGATTTAAGGTATAGTTGGCATTAAGAGAGTGAATACTCACTTCTGCTTCATAAAGAAAAATCGAAAATGAGAATTATAATAATAATATTTGATATTTAACATTGGAATGAGAAATACGGTTTCTATTCCGAAATGTATTTTTATATAGAAAATTATTTTTTATGAGATTTATTTTTTTAAGTTCAAGATATTTGATAGAAAACTCTCCGTGGTAAACTAATTATAGTATATAAAATAAATAATTTATATTAAGTGAATGATTGAGCTCCAAATTTAGTACACTATTATAGTATTGGCAGAAAAAATGGGAGCATGTCATATAACACTAATTGATTGCACCAAGTTACGAAAAACTGTTTTCGTAAACACACTATTTATGAAATAATGACTATTTTTCGACATCGACTAAAAAATAGACATAGTTATATTTCAAGTGAATATTATGAATATTCGTTATGAAATAAAACTATAATGTGATATTTGTTTTCACAACAAAAGTGATGCAATTGAAAATGCTAAAGAATCTAAAATTGTTTACAATTATTTTGGAATCATAGACTAAGCCGTAGTTTTGAGAAATAATTTTATTATATGACTATGAATCATATGATACTAGTTAATTGTAACTCTAACATTTAGAGGCTATGCACCCATTAAGTGGGAGCGTTATAAAAATCGATGAACTCTTTGGATCGATACATATTGACATATGCAATTGCAAATCTATTAATACAAAAACGGTTCCGCATACTTTGTTATATTCACCTATGAGTTATCACGGATATGGACATGTGTATTTGATACACATGTATAACTCTATGGTATGCCCATAGAATATACAACGGAAGTAAATAATGTAACATGCAATAGAAATGATTCGATTTGATCGAATGGGTGAGTATATTGGAAAGAGTTCCGAATGTACCTAAAAATGAATAAAGATTCAATGTCAAATGTCACTGCACAATGTGATACATAATGATGTATATATAAGGAGTGATCGAACTTTTTAAGACAAAGTACGATTAATTATAAGTGAAATTGAGTTAATTTCTTTCTATAAGGTCATGTACTTAAGAGTACTACACAAGGTTAATATTATTTCATCTAAATAATAGTTTACAAAATCATACAAGAAAAGGGTTTATAAGATACCCAACATATCCTAGACAAAGGAGTTGGTAGGTTGTGCAAATCAAAAATCTGCACGTAATAATTGTTCGTGAGAGATTTTGTACGAATCTCCCAAAAGGAGTTTGGGAAGGGCTGTCATTGGATGACATATTTATGTTTTGAACATAAGTTTTGTAAACTAAAATCAACTTAGTTTTATATATAAGAAAATTTATAAAATATTTATGAATACCTATTCCATTGCACTGAGGAACGATTGTTGTTTCAAGAAATACCAATTTCATAGTGAAAGAATTTATTTGAGAAATTATTTATAGTATAATGGAATTGGATACGATGCAAAGATAAAACTGAATACATGAGGTGAAATGAATTTAACTAACCTAAACGAACACATCGCATTAGAGAATATTCTCGCATACTGAAGAGAAACTATGAGTTTCTTATCAATATCAAAAATATACAATCCTCGGTTGTTTAATTAAACCAATAAGAATTTCGACTTTATGATATGGTATGATACGCAAATCCAAAAGAATTTCAAGTACGTTATCAAAACATGATGTTGGTAGTCGTAACCGAAGGGATGTGATCCATCGGCCACAATTGTGTCTTTATGACAAAGACTAATGCATTGGAATTAAACGAGCAATGTTGCCAAAGAATAATTTCATAAATTTCAATTGTTGATTTTAGCGTAATAGAATCAACATTCAACGTGATCAAGTTATTTCAGATTTACTCATAAGACTTTCGCTTGATGGGACTTAGTGTTTTGGTACGTATGTGCTGAAATAGAAGATTCTAAATATAAAACATACTATTTGCACATAACAACCAAAGTGTCTCGAAGTCAGTTAGAGCGATATAGAGGTTGTGAGTTTCTGGATATGATCCAAGAAATGATACGAAAGTCTCATTTTGTAAGTATCAAAATTGAATAAGTATTTTGATAGAAAAATCAAATAGTTTGATTTTCAGTCAAAATGCAGAGGAAGCGTGTGTTCATAAGAAAGAATGTTAAAAGGTACATTGATATTTTTAAACAATAAGTAAACAACACGTTGCTGATTTTTAACAATGTACTTATGTTAAAACCAGCGTCAGTTGTGTTAATACTCAACATTGGACTTGTAAATGATGTCTTTTATAGTAAGTATAAAAGATATTGGGAATGTCCCAATCCGATATGAATGACACCTTATTAAAATGTATAATGCGAAACGTGTAAAATGGATTCCTTATGCATTGGCAGTAGGAATTAGAATACATGTTACGTTGTCTATGATATCGTATTTTTTATGTATTTGATACACGAAGCAAATATCAAATCCAAATTGATATCACTAAATGGTTGTTTGAGGTGTTCTCATGTATTTATGATAATTGTTTATAGAAAAAGTAAACTCTTTATGAAGGAATGTTTAAACTCAAATTTCATAAGTGATATTGAATAAAATATGTTAATAATAAATTAAAAATCTTTAAGTTGGAAATGTTTCAAATAGAAGAGATCGTGGCTGATTCATTGACTTGAATAGTGCCCAACAAAATAAGGTATACGTATAATAAATGCACAAATTTATAACTGAGCCGACGGTGATTCTAAATGTTGACAATCGCATAAAATTGTTATATGATAACAATGTCATGATATAGTTCGTAACAGAACTTAGAGCTCAGTGGAGGTCGAGGGACATACTCTGAATTATTCCATATGATAAAGGTAGTTTATTTACATCAAAGAGAGTTGATTGACATAATAGATAATTGAAGTATAATAGCATACCTGTTCACTGAGGGACTAACCCAATTGGTTTTGAGAAAACAGACTGGAGAAGTTGGAACAAGATTCCATAATTGACCCAAGTGCAAGTGGGAGATTGATAGATTTAGGGGTATACCCTATAGGAAATTATGTAATTTTTTACATGTATCTAACTCGATATCCAACCTTGTTCGAAATAAAAGGATTTTTATTTCTTTCTGTTATATACTTATAAAATGAGTTATATTAACTAATTAATTTAATTAAAAGTATATCTAATAGAAAATACATAAATGGTATGTGTTGTGATAGTAGTTACAAAGTGTTGTAACTGTGAGTAATTTATCAAAATGAAAACAAATGTATCATTTTAAATGTTCCTAGTCAAGATGCATCGAGATCTGATATCGATGTATCTGTTGAGACTAGAGTACGTAACGATGTCCAAATGTTGGATAGTGTATTACTCATGGCTGCTGGGGGCGTTAGGGGTTACGTACTGATAGTTATTTGATAACTATGGAACGACTTACTCGATAGTTTTCTGTTAGTTAATACAACTAAGGTCAAACAAAAAATATCGATGTGACTTATTTACACAGTTCTCTTGATTTGAGAATACTGTGGATCTTCGATATAAAAGCTCTGCTTTGATTATAGTCAAATCATAGCATGGCGTCCATCAAGTGACTATAGTTGGGTCGAGTGGAAGTATTAGAAGTGAAGAACTAATCAAGAGAGGATTCATCCCCTCAGTTATATGGGGTTAGTATCATGGTCAACTCAAAGTCAAAGTCTTTGGCCAGAGCAGTTCGATTAATAATAATTTTATTATTGAACCAAGGACTTTGTGTTTGGACTATAGAGTTGAATATGTATGATATTGAAATTTTAGCCATTGCCAAATTCCGTAAGTCCAAAGTGATATAATTTTAACGAAGATAATTGGTGTAAATAATTGTCACAACCGGGTGATGGCTAATAAAGTAAAATTGGAGTTTACCGAAACTAAGTGATAAATTTGGCCAAAATGTCACACCACCTGCTAAGTGACGTGTGAATATTAACATTCAAATTGTTCAATATTAATCGCTGACTAAATTTACATTTGACGAGTCACACAACCAGAATGATGAATTCTCTTTAGACCAAACGATTTAATTAGTTTATAATTGTTATAAATTAATTAAATTAATTAATATCTATGAAATATTAATTATAAAATTTTGAATATGATTTGAGGAATAAATATTATTAATTATATTTATAATAGTTATCAATATATCAATCTTTATGTGATATCAATAAGCAATTAAATTAGATTTAACTAATAATATTTATTTGGGCTTAAATAGGATGTTAGCCCATGATGATATGGTGATAATTCAGCTATTATGAAGGCTATAAGGTGCAGCTAAAAATAGGTTAGAGGGATTGAAAATGGATGGCTCAGATTTAGTGAGAATTGGTACGAGATATGATCCATATCTTTCTCTCTTTCATCCACTATAAAAAGATCTCTAACCCTAATTGTTTAAGAACTTTTGGCTACCACTATCTCTTTTATTGTTGGCTGATTTCCTCCCCTAGGAGCTCAGGCAAATCCAACTCAAATTAATTCAAAAAACAATCATTATTTGATAGTCAAAGGTCTACGGTTCAACGATTAGTAGTCTGCCAAACCAAAAAACATTCGATTCGGCGGAGAGTTCATCATCGCCAGGTGTGCTTCAAGGCATTAGTTTTAGGTATGTTTTACTATATTATATGGTTTATAATTTCTGAATAATATTTTAATATTCATATATATTATTATTATATTGTTAGTTAGGTGACGATTCTTATATATATTGACGTTGTCATATACTAGATTGGTTATATGTATGTATTCATTTTAAAAACATTAAATATTGATCAGATATGCATAGCCAAAAAAAAATTTGTAATAATTAATATATTATTAATTAATATATACATATTAATATATCGTTTAATTATAATTATATCATCATTTCACGTTAATAATTAGACATGTATTTTATACATGTATATTTACATTAATTATAATTTTAGGCATCTGTAAATTATTTTTTATAATTATTTACAATTATTTGATATTGTTTAAATTGATACACTATCTAAATAAGTATATAATATAAAATTTGTTTCGAAAATTAACTTTTAAATTTTATAAAATTATTCTATCATGAAATAAACTCTCGACCAGAAAATGAGAATTTAAAAATAATTTTTTATATTTTTGAAAATTATTATAATATATGGTCGAAAACAATTAATTAATAAAAAATAAATTTTGGCCAAGAAAAACTATGGAAAATTTTTCTAAACCTAAAAATATCATGTTAGGTTTTATTAAAATTTAAATTCGTATAATGTTTCAAAAATATTTTTTATTGATATTTTACTATTTTTGACTAATTAATCAATATATATATATATATATATATGTGAATATAATAAAAAATTTGTGTTGTGTATACGAACTGGAAGTGTTTAAAATTAAAAATAAATTATAATTTAATTTTATTAATATATGTAAATATCTATACATATATAGTATTATAAATATGCTTAAATATATCTATTTTGTCTTTGTAATACATACAAACATATATATATATATTTAATATTTTACTTATATATAATTTTTATATATACATATATATATATATATGTTGATTTATAATGTTTATATAAATAACAAATTTACATACATACATATATGTGGACAACATACAATACATATCGGATGAGCTAACATGTTCATTGCGATGTAAATCTCAACATCTATATATGGGTATATTATACCTTGCACGGGTTATCATGTTGCACACGCATACACATACATATGTGTATATGATACATATGTGTACTTATATATATCTAGAATATAAATTAAAAAAAAATATATAATTTACAAATTCAAATAAAATAAGAGATTTTATTTAAATGAAATTTAGAAATATTCTATATATATTAGACTTCATAGGCCCTATATAGATCCAATAAGGATTTTTTTTAAATTCACCAATAGCTTCCAGTACGGGCTGACCTAGTTCCAACAATTACTTGCATCTCTCAAAATAATTCTTTTCATTGTAGATAATTGCTTACATTTTCATTAATACAATAAAAAGGCCATTAATATTCTTTTATCACTTTCCAAAATTTCCGAAATCTATAAAAAAAAGGTAATTTATTTGAATCACAATTCCTCCTTGACTTAAAATATCTTCAAAATCTACTTCAGTTAGAAAATATTGTATCATCGAAATCTAACAATCTCCTACCTGATATTATATTTCCATCAAGCCTACCAACTTCACCTACGTCCTCTTATTCCAAACAGTTTCAAATCTCATCATGGAAACAAATATCTCCATCCAAAAAACGACTTTTACCAACCTCCAAACCACCTAATTATCCATGTCTGCCAATCGAACATGCTCATCGTCAAAACTAGAAATGCTTGTGATACCATAAAAGCCTCCATGGGAACTTTGTGGCTTTTTATTGCTGGCTCCACCTTGATATAGACAAATTTGCCGCTCCAACACCACTTTGAGATATCCCTTCATTCTCCATCGTTTTTTTAGGCAATTTGTATATGTTATTACTTCCCCATTTTTCATGCAGCATCACCTTGTTGCCCTTTTAAACCCTTATGTCTCTACCTTGGGTTAAAATGTTGCAGCCTTTTCCTTCCAACTGTCCTATTGAAATAACATTCTTCTTTATTTACTGAGCATGCCTAACTCTCGTGAGCTTTAAGTCCCTTCCATCATACATTTTCAGCCTAACTAAACGTATGCCTTTAACATGCAAGTCTACACCATTAGCTGATTTCATCTTGCTTTCTTGCTCCTTATAGTCAATGAATATACCCTTTCAGTTGCGTATATGTAAACATGCACCTGAATTAAATGTTCACTCATTTCCTTTCTTCAATCAACACAGAGCACATCATTGCTAATATCAAAATTCACCTCATCATTGTTGCTTTCCTCAAGCTTGTCTTTGCCTTCCTCCAATCCTTTAATCTTCTCTTTAATTTTTAGCTTGTTGCAAAATCTTACTTGATGACCTGGTTTATTACAGTAATAATAGATGAAATTAATTTTCATGTTTGATCTATTTGATTGCATTTTCATATTTGAACGGTTACCCCTCCTTGCAAGATGCGCCTCTTTAATTGGGTTTACCTTTTCTCTTTTTCATTAATTTTTTCTTCTCTTAGGTTCATCCTCCGCATCTCTTAATTAAGAAGGTCACTAACCATCAATCCCACTGAAACAACTCCATCAAAATTTAAGTTATTTAATACAACCATAAGAGTTTCTGTAACAACCCGGAGTTTTATAACCATTAATTATCGTCATCGGACGATTATTGTTCATAGCTAATTGTTGTCGGGAGTTTGTGATCGAGTTGAAATTCTTTTGTAAATTTATTAATTGTTAGGTGGGCTTCAAAACTTAGTTTTGGGCCACATTTTCATTTGTTTGTTTTGCCGAGATATCTATCAGAGGCAAAACCGTTTTCCCCGTGAATTCATTTTTCGTTCAAAAACCCTAAACAAAAGCTAAACAAAACGAAAGAAAATAAATGGCTGCTCGACAAAAATTAGGGCTCGAGATTTTTTAAGCCGCAGATATGATATGTCGATCGATCCCTTCTTCAATTCGTGCTATGGGAAAGAAGGTGAGTAATTTAATTACTCACATCTAATTCGACTGTGCTTCGGTATTCGATTTTAATTCGAGGTTGATGTTTTTCAGATTTTAGCAAATTTGAATAAATTTTGATATTTGATACTCTCGACTTGATTTTCATTGATTTTGGTTATATGATTTTGTGTATGTGATTCCTTTGTATTACCTTCGGCCTTGGTCACCTCGGCACTGTTGATTTTGTGGCCGCCACGGCTTCAGTTGCGATTGAACTATGTACTTTGATCTTTCTCCCTTAAGCACCGTGTTAGGCCTTTTAGCTTGACCTTGTTTCCATGCGCCTAATCTGGTTGAACTTGACATTGTTTATTTGGCCAGTTGCAGATGTTCATGTTTGCAACTGCAGTTTCTATTGTGATTTGATAATTGTTCGATTTTAATAAAACACGGCTTTTGAATCCTTGTATATATGCCGTGCGTGTTAGTTTGATGTTAAGTTCATGTCTTCACATTTAGTTGAGACCATGTCTTTCTTGATTTGAAAATTTTGGTAGCCTTTATGCCCGAGTCTGACATTTGCATTACCCTATGACATTTGCTTACATTCATACCCTTCAATGTTTTAAACGTTGCTGTGGGTTTGTAGTGGTCGGGGCTGCATTGTGTTGTTATTTCAAATTGTTCATTCATTTCTTCTGTGACTTCGGTTTGTACTTGAGCATTTCATACACTTCGTGTATTGGCTCCGGCCGTGCTCGGGTTGCTTCAGTCTTGATACATTACTGCACCTTCATTTTGTCGTAGATGTTGGTGTTGTAGTGTTCGAACTAGCATTTGATCTGTAGTTGGTCTTGTTTCATGTTTGAACTGGTTTGAGTGGTCATTGACACTTTGAGTTTTTGAGCTACAGTCTGTAATCACTATTGTGGTCTGATTTGCAATTATTGACTTTGACTTTGATAAAACAGTTAATTTGAAATTTGCTTGACTAATGCTGTGCGACTCATATATGTGCATATATACAATAGTATGTGTGTATGCATATATTGTTGAATCTGCATTTGTAATTACAGTTTTCTTGTATATGATCTGGAGTATTTTGTAGATTTTGTATTCTATCTTCTTTGATAAAAACTGCTACTTGATTGAAATTTGTTCGAGTTTGCCTTAGTTATTAATTTTTCCTCGGTACTCATAAGTTTGGTCTGGTTTACAGTGGTTCAATGTATTCAGTTTTGTGGTTCACATATGTATTCGATTTGAGGCCTGCTGCACCATTGGTTTCATGATGTATCCTTGCTTTTGTTTGGTTTGAGGCTGCACTTGTACCATGTATCTGCTGCCTTTGTGTTTTGGTGCTGTGTTGCCATATCTTTGAAGTGTGTAGTCTTGAATTGTTTGTGAGCCTGTTGACTTGTGGTTGAACTGATGCATTTTGTTTTCCATAGGCACTGAGTCAATTCTCATGTGCACTGATGCATTTTATTTCCCTATGCACTGAGTCAATTCTCATGTGCACTGATGCATTCATTTTTGTTTGCACTGTGATGGATCATCTCGGTTGTGACTTGGTCTTTGATGATTTCATTTGCATTGCGTTGTTTGGCCTGGCCATTCTTTGTTTCGGATCTGTGCATATCTTCTTGTATGCTTGGAGTCTCTGTTCGACCATATTGATAGTATTTGGTCTGGACATTGTTGTATTGTGACTTGTACATTGATTTGTACATTGAGTTGAATCCAGTCTCAAAGACTCGGGTTTGATCTTATACTCGGTTGTGAACTTTCAGTGTGCATTTGTGTGCACTTCGTTCATTTTGATTTGAGTTAGTGCCAGTTGTTTTTGGTTCATTTATATTGACCTTTGCAGTTTTGACTTACTGTAGTGGCGAGGCAGTGCACGCGTGCGTGTACTGCAGCCACACAGTAATTTGATTTGATCGTTTTGAGATTGTCTAATTATCTATTTGATAATTAGATTATGAGTTTCTAATTATTTATTTAATAATTGGATTTTGTTGATAATTGCTGTTTAGGCAATTCTGGAGTTTTCATATTATCTTCATTGATAATCTTTTTATTTATCCTTGTTGATGATTTGGATTTGCTGATTTGTTGTTTAACACTGTTTGGTGTTATATCTGCCGTTATCCGACTCTCTTATCGAGGAGTTGGATATACGAGATTTCTGTGACTGTCGTCTATTTGATATTTGATTATTATTGCTTCTGTGCATTAATAACTGAGTTTGAATTAGACTGACCCGTGTATTACTTTCTTTTAAATTTAATACTCGGGTCAGACCGAGTTATTTCAGGTTGTAGATTTCCTACTTTGGGTTGCTGCTTGAGCTATGAAGTCTTTTCATATCTTTTGAAGTAGTCTTCGTCATTTTATAGTAGTCAGTGTATCTGATTAGGATGATATGTATTCATGTATATTAGTGTCAATAATGTACTTGTATACGTAACTTCCAAAGTCGACAGTTGTAGTTGCATCATATGTATTGTGTCAAATGTATTGTAACTAACATCAGTTTTATATATATATATATATGAGACTTTTGTTATCTGTGTTCCGCATCTTTAGTATCTGTGTTATTATTATATATATTGTCCTAAACTATTATGAACCATCGTAGTTCATTTTATACTGGAATTGGGTATGTCGATGGGAGTAAATAAATAAGAGATGAAAAATGAAAAATATATACCACTCCTATCGAGGTAACCAATACTAGTGTAAGGCCCAACTACGGATGGCCGCTCCTATCCAGCCTTATTCTTCGTAATAACAGATAGTATTTCTTTTAATACTCTTTGTTATTGTGAGCATAGAGGTGGGGCGTCACAGTTGGTATCAGAGCTTGGGGTTTATGGACATAATATAAAACATAACTTAGATGGAACATGTTGTGAAGACCCGTAAATTCTCACCTTTTGAATCGACTATAATCCACACAAGTCAAATCCAAACAGATAATGATTCACGATCTTCCCTAATCAAATTGGATTCTTCACTTTTGAAAATCAACATATCATATATCGAAGATATCAATGTCGAGATCCAAATGTTAAAATCCTCATCGGTAGGGTTTGCTACCAGTAAATAACATCAGTATAATAAAAATGCACAGCTGAAACAAAATGCTCTCATATATATTTAAAACAAAAGATGATACAAGGTGATATTAGAGAGTCATAGATACATAACTATATACAACATCATGAAGTACAACTGAACAAGGTACACAGCGGAAATAGAAACTAAAGAAACAAGTCTTCAGAGAGAGTCCAAAAATTGACATCTTCACTCTGATCCAAAAGCTCCAAATAAACACTCCAACTCCAGCTCCAACTATCTATAGGGTGATCTATTACCTGACTCTAGGCTGCCCGTGTGGAAAATAAGGGCACCCAGAGTTTAGGGAAAAACAATAAACTCCAGGTCAGTCATGGGACTGGAGTGAGAAACAAAAGTATATAGTTGCATTTGAAAACAAGTTCCGTATATGCTTTTGAAAAATGAAACTATCATAAGGTCTCGATCCGCACACAAGATGCAAACGCACACATGGTCGAGGTTTCTCCTTATGACAGTCAAACATGCCTTTGATACGTTAAAAATATCCTTTTAATATTATTATAGTGCTTAGTGATTGAGAACCATTTTCAAAATAAACTTATTAATTTAGCCAGCATACGTTACATGATGGTATGCCTACTATAGCCACTGTATTAAACAGTGAGTAATACAATCAAAACCGTACAAGGTTCGTATTGGAGAATGGGTTTCCAATAATGACCAGGCAAAGGAACTTCCTCATCCACGATTGGGTACGCCTCTAGAGGGACGTCCCGAGAAACTACTATTTCTCTGCCAACACAAGGCCGGGTTACCACTCAATGGTAACTACTTACTCAAGTCTATCCATCCCCCGGTTGTTACCAACCTTTAAAACGGGGCCCCGATCTTTTCCAACATCCACATCAAGCAAATACTGGGCGTGTAAGACCACAGTACAGCTATATAAATATATAATCCACAAAGTGAATACCTGGGTTCCATACCATGGTATCACTATATATATCTAGAAGGGGATAGACATCCTACACCTTGCCGCATCCATTCCTGTTTTGGCCATTCCCGGTGTGACGACCGCCCATGACCCCTGCACCGAATCTAGAGATAGTGCGCTGTAAAGTGTGCCAGGCGACCATGGACGATTATCAGGGTAAGATAAACTCAACAGAATCTATCGTATTACTCACAGCGCATGGATAAAATACAATAGAACATATGTATAGTGAAGCTTTACAGAACAAAATGACATCGTATAAAACTCCATAATAGTTGAATACAAGCATCCACATAGTCAATACATCAAGCCTCACTACATATCTCTCAGAGAAAACATAACAGCGGAATATCCAGTACATATAATAAGAAGATAATATGCAACCCTCTAGCTCGTCTTCGATATCAGCATCGTGAGAAGAGAACAGCACCTGTCACCTGCTACCTAGTCTGCCCGTCCCAAAATGGACGAACAGCCCAAGGCAATAAGAATTAAAACATAAAGCCTTGAGTCAGACAACAGTCTTAGTGAGTAGTAAATTAACTAACAACATACCAAAAGAGCATAAAGGAAAAGGAATAGGAATACAACCCTCCCACTCCAACCTCATTCTACAGTGATAGCCCCCAGACACACACTAAGCAGAAGCAAACATAGCAGAGCATACAATTTAAAGTATAACTACTATCACTCGAGTCAAGGGCGATGTTTTCCAAGTACCAAGGCCTAAATCAGATAAGCACCCAGAAAATACCGCTCTTGAGTCCGAGTGACGATACAACCAAACATCCATGACTCTGGCTATCACTGTTATCATTGCTTCGATATCACCGTTAATTGAATGACCGGCACATTCTTTCAGCCGTCCGTCAAGGGCTAATGAAAACCCCGGTTCTAGACATGACTCCCGCACGTCGTCGCAGCCCGTGCCTAGGACTATCGAATCTGCCCAGAGTACTCGACCATCAACAGTTGGCCGTTGGGACTATCGAATCTGCCCAAACGTACTCTTGCTTAGAGCATGCTAGAACCTTCAACAACGATGCTATCCAAGCCTCCTAGTCATCCTCCTCGACGACTATTCTCATATCCATTCATTATCCTCAACTCGAATCATATCACCGAGTTATCAACATGCTTGGAATGATCCCGTCTGGATTAGACCAAGTCTTCATCACATGATTGCCTCGCTTCATTACATCCTCGCAAAGCCTCATCTCATCATCACATCATCAAATCTATGCATAAGAGCTTCATCATCCCGCTACATATGCCACGAGCAGCTTTCCCAATTCAAGAGCCTTTCCCTTAGCTTTTGAATCATCTTCGATCTAAATCTAATCATCAATCATCTAGTTCATAACAATCAATCAAATCAAACATCAATCCAAGCAATCAAGCATTCAAATATGATCTAAGTAGACAATTATAACAATAATGGCATTTTCGTAATTAAAGAGTTGAAAGTCCAATAAGCATGAAAACATGGATTATATCTCTACAAACTTGATGAATAAACTTGCATAGGTTATCATATGATAAAATGGATGTAACATCATCATGAACAATGGATCTATATGGATCTACACATAGGATGAAGAAAATGCATGGAAATCACTATTTTAACACCAAATCGGGCCAACAATCCGATATACTCCTTTGGATCCGTGTGAGAGATAATCACCACTCACCAAAACACCTAAACAATCCAAAAGATAACAACTTCAGATCTGGACAGCGAAGAACTAAGCTAGATCCGACAAGATCTCACTTCAAACGAAGAAATCTCTCTTGAAAAGATGAAGATCTTCAATCTAAGCTCTTGAATCTTCAATCTTGATCTTCGATTTGGATGGATGGAAGCACTAGATTAGAGTGGAGAAAAGAAGTGAAGAAGTGTAGAAGTCGAGCTCTCAAAATGGCAGCACTTCGTCGCTTCAAAATCCGGATCCCAAAAATGAAGCCAACCCCCTCCTATTTATAGCAGAAATCCTTAACTCGGCTGCCTTCTTAAGTCGCTGCCGACTTAACACCATGCCGACCTACGACCTAAAGCTTTGCCGACCTAACGAAGTCTCAGACTCATCATACAGCCTCAAAACCCAAGTCCTAACGACCTACAACATTGCGCATCTGCGACTTAACACATAGGCGCGACTTAACTTAGGTCGTTGCCGACTCAAGTGCCTTGCCGACCTATGACATACGAAGGAATACAACTACGACTTAACACAGGAGGCGACCTACCGACTCAATTACTCTGCCGACCTATCCTTAACTCGCTTCTAAGTCGGTACTCCTATAGGTCGGTCATCCCACTAACTCGCTTACCCCGGTAAACCGCTAACTACAATAAGTCGGAGAAACTCTTAGGTCGTCTAAATCTTAGGTCGGTCCATCCTATGAGTCGTTAACTCGGTACAACCTTTAAGTCGCCCCAAACTGTCAACCGACCTAAACCACTCCCCTATCTACCTTAGGTCGTCACCGACCTACACCTTAGTCATTAACTCGCCCAGACTTGTTGCTTAACTCGTCCAAAACTCCTAAGTCGGCTACGACTTAGGACTTAAGCAAAATTCTGCCAAAACCTGAAATGACTTAACAACAATACAACCAAGGGTCAATCATTTTAGAATGTTTTGATCCGTAAAAATACGGGTCGTTACATTCTCTCCCCCTTAGGAATTTCGCCCCCGAAATTCCAAACAAACAAGGCAATCAAAGCTATTCTGTACGCCTATCATCCATAACAATCAATAAACCATGCATCCAATTCTAGCTTAGCGTACAGAATTCTAAGACTTAGGACAAGTTACAATTTCGTTAGATGACACGACACCTTAGGGCCATACCTCGAAGAGTTCAGGATGAGCTGCTTTCATCCTCTCTTCCACCTCCCACGTACAGTCGTTATCATCATCACTCCATTGTATCTTGAGCAACTTAACTATCTTCCTCCTAAGCTGTTTCGTGTCAGTTTCAACAACACGAAGCGGCTTACGAGGTCTTCTATCAACTGGAACAACTTCAAAATCTTCACAGCTATCAGCAGAAACCACCGTATTCGAGTCGTGCACATACTTCCGTAGATATGATACGTGAAAAACATTGTGCACACCCGACATCTTCTCTGGTAATTCCAATCTATAAGCAAGCTTTCCAATTCGCTCGATGATCGGGAATGGTCCAACAAATCTCGGAGTAAATTTTCCTTTCTTCCCGAATCGAATAACATTCTTCAGTGGAGAAATCTTCACAAAAACCATATTACCAACGTCGAATTCCAAATCCTTACGACGCTTATCGGCATAACTCTTCTGACGGTCTTGGGCTGCCTTCATTCGTTGCCGAATGATCTCTATACAATCTGAAGTCTGACGAATCATCTCTGGCCCAAGCATCAACTTTTCCCCAGTTTCCAACCAACATGTCGGAGAGTTACACGGTCTTCCATACAATGCCTCATACGGTGCCATACCAATGCTTGACTGGTAACTGTTGTTGTATGCAAACTCCACCAAATGAAGGTGATCTTCCCATGATCCTCCGAAGTCCAAAACACAAGCTCTAATAAGATCTTCCAAAACTCGGTTGACTCTCTCGGTCTGACCATCTGTTTGAGGGTGATAAGCTGTACTCACACACAACTCGGTTCCCAAGACTTCCTGGAAGCTCTTCCAAAATCCACTAGTGAACAATGGGTCTCGGTCGCTCACTATACTCTTCGGAATACCATGGAATCGAACTATCCACTTAACATACAACTCAGCCAACTTTGATGCAGTCCTAGTCGATCGAACAGGAATGAATCGTGCACTCTTTGTCAGACGATCCACAATGACCCAAATCCCTTCATTTCCCGTCCTGGTTCTAGGCAATCCATCAATAAAATCCATCGACACTTGTTCCCACTTCCATGTAGGAACTTCTAATGGCTGAAGCAATCCACTTGGCTTCTTCTGTTCGGCTTTTACTAACTGGCAGTTCATACATTTGGAAATAAAATTCCCAACATCCTTCTTCATACCTTCCCAGTAGTAGGTTCTCTTCATATCCCGATACATCTTATTTCCACCCGGATGAATTGTCAACTTCGAGTGATGACTTTCCTTCAGAACATCACTCCTCAATTCATCTATATCGGGAACAACTAGTCGTCCTTGCTTTCGAAGCCAACCCTCTCGATCGACCTCGAATCCTTTATCCTTTTCTGGATCCAATCCAGATTCCAAATCACGGATAATCTTGACAAGCTTATCATCTCGCTTTTGGCCCTCGCCAATCCTTTCCACAAGAGTGGGTCTTATCGATAAGTTTGCCAACATCTCAGGTTCCAATTCGCATCTAGGCCTGAAGTCAAATCCAGCTAAATACTCGAGACTCTTCCATTCTGAAAACATGGCTCCCAATCCTGCATGTCTTCGACTTAACGCATCTGCCACTGCGTTACCTTTTCCCGGAGTATAAGCTATACCAAAATCATATGATGCTAAAAACTCTAGCCAACGTTGCTGCCGAAGATTCAAATCCTTTTGGGAGAAAAGATACTTCAACGACTTGTGATCCGTAAACAACTCGAATCGAACTCCCAACAGATAATGTCTCCACATCTTCAGAGCAAATACAATCGCCGCCAATTCCAAATCATGAGTTGGGTAATTCCTTTCATGCGGCTTCAGTTGTCGACTGGCATACGCAACAACTTTATCCTTCTGCATCAACACTGCTCCAAGTCCAGTACCACATGCGTCAGTGTAAACCACCATCTCATCATTCCCACTAGGAATAGTCAAAACAGGAGCACTCGTCAATCTCTCTTTCAGGATTCCGAAAGCTTGCTCACACTTAGCATCCCAACTGAACACTTGGTTCTTCTTCGTCAATCCTGTTAATGGTGCAGCTATCTTGGAGAAGTCTTTGATAAACCGTCGATAATATCCTGCTAATCCAAGAAAACTTCTCATATCAGATGCATTCTTAGGTCTAACCCAATCCTGGATTGCTACCACCTTAGCGGGATCAACCGCTATTCCATTTCCAGAAATCACATGGTCTAAGAACCTCACTTCACTCTTCCAGAAGTGACACTTCGAAAACTTAGCCTTCAGCTGATGTTTCCGTAAGATTTCCAAAACCATACGCAAGTGCGTCTTGTGCTCCTCTTCCGTTCTGGAATAAATCATAATATCATCCACGAACACAAGTACGAACTTGTTCAACTGATCTCTGAACACTCTATTCATAAGATCCACAAAATATGCTGGCGCGTTAGTCAATCCAAACGGCATTACCAGCCACTCAAAGAAACCGGATGGTGTCCTAAAAGCAGTCTTCGGCACACTATCCTTCGCTACTCTCAACTGGTGAAATCCCGTTGCCAAATCCATCTGAGAAAACACCTTAGCTTCGTGAAGCTGATCAAACAAGTCATCTATTCTTGGCAATGGATACTTGTTCTTCTTTGTCACCTTATTCAGCTCACGATAATCCACACACAATCTCAATGATCCATCTGCCTTGGTTGCGAACACAACTGGTGCACCCCACTCGGACACACTACGCCGAATGAATCCTTTCTGTAAAAGATCATCAACTTGTACCTTCAACTCCTGCTGTTCCCTAGGCGCCATCCGCCTAAGAGGCATCACAACAGGTCTGGCTCCTTCAACTAGATCTATACGAAACTCGATCTCTCTATGCGGCGGCAACCCTTTAACTTCGTCAAAGACATCCTCGAATCCATTAGCGATCGGTACTGATGACAGTCCATCCCGTGGAACAACTAGCGAATACATGAAGCTCATGAAGACGCCTTCTTCATGCTTACATCGTATCACAATCTTTCGCCCCTCCACATTCTCGACTGTCACTTCCAACCTTTCGCAATCAACCTTAGCCGCATACTTCCTAAGCCAGTCCATACCCAAAATAATTCCGAACCCCGCAAAGTTCAGAACAAAGCAATCACAAACAAAAGAGCAACCATGACTCGACACAACTAGGCCACGGCATAACATACACAAACAAGACGAACCCCCAACAGGATTAGTCACAACCAATGGCCTATCAACGATATCCGGTGCCAAACCTAACCGGCCTACGAGTTCATTACAAACAAACGAATGCGACGCTCCAGTATCAAACAGAACTCTAACTGGAACACCACATAGGAAAAGAGTACCTTGAACAACCACACTCTTTCCCTTCTCTTCAGCAGTAGGAGCTTTCGAAGACGACGGAACAGCTCCTAAAGCATAGGCTTGCACAATCTGCCTGTCCTTCCTTGGTTCCGGACAATTCTTCCTGAAATGTCCCGGCTTGTCACAGTTGTGACACTTCATTGGTGCCTTCGGATTCTTACAATCCTTAGAGAAATGGCCCTTCTGCTGACAATTGTAGCAAGTCACCTCGCCTTTCGGCCTCTTCTGGCCATCCTTACCCTTCTGCTGCTGCTGCTTCCTTTTCTGGTTTCCACCCTGCTGTGGTTTAGGCTCTCCCTTGGTAACAGCAACAACAGGTCCTTCCTTAGGAAACAGACTCTCATGCCTAAGAGCTTTCTCCACAAGCTTCTCAAATGAATCATCCAAATGATCCACCAACTGTCTCCCAAGATAACTGTCCAAGCCTGTCACAAACTTCTCATTCTTCTGATAAGCCGATTCAATATATGACCGGGCATACTTGGACAAAGCCTCAAACTCATAAACATACTCAAGAACTGATCTTCCACCTTGCTTGAGCTCCACAAACCTCTTGAACAGAACAGACTTCTGAGCTATAGAAATGAACTTAGCTTCAAATCTGACTTGGAATTGCTCCTAAGTAATCTCTTCTTCCGGAGTAGTGATGGTAATAGAGTTCCACCAATCAGAAGCTCTCCCTTGAAGCTGCCTTGATGCCAACTTCCTCTTAGTCGCATCATCAATTCCCAAATCACCAAAGATCCTTCTACAAGCATCTATCCATCTCTGGACCTCAATGGTAGATTCTGTTCCCAAGAAAACCTTCCCTCCAAGAGCAGTATAATCCTTGCACAGCTTAGCAAAATCCACTGGTTTCGGAGTTTGGACTTGAACTCCAACATCTACTGCTGCCCCCGGAACTGGTATCCTTCTCATGATCGAAGTCATCATAGCTTCGAACATGGCTGCATAATCAGCAGTCTCTTCAGTAACACGGCCTTCCCTAGCAGCTGGTCTCCCTCTTCGACTCATTCTCAATATCTATAAAAAGGAATGATTAGAACATCTAGAGAAACAACTGCATAAAGGACTCAAACCCTACTAAGCTACTATATTATATATATAGTATTCATCCATCAAAATACAATTACTTCTCTCATACGTAGCTACGACGGCGAGCGTTGGGTAAAATCGATTAACCAATCGCTCTGATACCAAATGTGACGACCGCCCATGACCCCTGCACCGAATCTAGAGATAGTGCGCTGTAAAGTGTGCCAGGCGACCATGGACGATTATCAGGGTAAGATAAACACAACAGAATCTATCGTATTACTCACAGCGCATGGATAAAATACAATAGAACATATGTATAGTGAAGCTTTACAGAACAAAATGACATCGTATAAAACTCCATAATAGTTGAATACAAGCATCCACATAGTCAATACATCAAGCCTCACTACATATCTCTCAGAGAAAACATAACAGCGGAATATCCAGTACATATAATAAGAAGATAATATGCAACCCTCTAGCTCGTCTTCGATATCAGCATCGTGAGAAGAGAACGGCACCTGTCACCTGCTACCTAGTCTGCCCGTCCCAAAATGGACGAACAGCCCAAGGCAATAAGAATTAAAACATAAAGCCTTGAGTCATACAACAGTCTTAGTGAGTAGTAAATTAACTAACAACATACCAAAAGAGCATAAAGGAAAAGGAATAGGAATACAACCCTCCCACTCCAACCTCATTCTACAGTGATAGCCCCCAGACACACACTAAGCAGAAGCAAACATAGCAGAGCATACAATTTAAAGTATAACTACTATCATTCGAGTCAAGGGCGATGTTTTCCAAGTACCAAGGCCTAAATCAGATAAGCACCCAGAAAATACCGCTCTTGAGTCCGAGTGACGATACAACCAAACATCCATGACTCTGGCTATCACTGTTATCATTGCTTCGATATCACCGTTAATTGAATGACCGGCACATTCTTTCAGCCGTCCGTCAAGGGCTAATGAAAACCCCGGTTCTAGACATGACTCCCGCACGTCGTCGCAGCCCGTGCCTAGGACTATCGAATCTGCCCAGAGTACTCGACCATCAACAGTTGGCCGTTGGGACTATCGAATCTGCCCAAACGTACTCTTGCTTAGAGCATGCTAGAACCTTCAACAACGATGCTATCCAAGCCTCCTAGTCATCCTCCTCGACGACTATTCTCATATCCATTCATTATCCTCAACTCGAATCATATCACCGAGTTATCAACATGCTTGGAATGATCCCGTCTGGATTAGACCAAGTCTTCATCACATGATTGCCTCGCTTCATTACATCCTCGCAAAGCCTCATCTCATCATCACATCATCAAATCTATGCATAAGAGCTTCATCATCCCGCTACATATGCCACGAGCAGCTTTCCCAATTCAAGAGCCTTTCCCTTAGCTTTTGAATCATCTTCGATCTAAATCTAATCATCAATCATCTAGTTCATAACAATCAATCAAATCAAACATCAATCCAAGCAATCAAGCATTCAAATATGATCTAAGTAGACAATTATAACAATAATGGCATTTTCGTAATTAAAGAGTTGAAAGTCCAATAAGCATGAAAACATGGATTATATCTCTACAAACTTGATGAATAAACTTTCATAGGTTATCATATGATAAAATGGATGTAACATCATCATGAACAATGGATCTATATGGATCTACACATAGGATGAAGAAAATGCATGGAAATCACTATTTTAACACCAAATCGGGCCAACAATCCGATATACTCCTTTGGATCCGTGTGAGAGATAATCACCACTCACCAAAACACCTAAACAATCCAAAAGATAACAACTTCAGATCTGGACAGCGAAGAACTAAGCTAGATCCGACAAGATCTCACTTCAAACGAAGAAATCTCTCTTGAAAAGATGAAGATCTTCAATCTAAGCTCTTGAATCTTCAATCTTGATCTTCGATTTGGATGGATGGAAGCACTAGATTAGAGTGGAGAAAAGAAGTGAAGAAGTGTAGAAGTCGAGCTCTCAAAATGGCAGCACTTCGTCGCTTCAAAATCCGGATCCCAAAAATGAAGCCAACCCCCTCCTATTTATAGCAGAAATCCTTAACTCGGCTGCCTTCTTAAGTCGCTGCCGACTTAACACCATGCCGACCTACGACCTAAAGCTTTGCCGACCTAACGAAGTCTCAGACTCATCATACAGCCTCAAAACCCAAGTCCTAACGACCTACAACATTGCGCATCTGCGACTTAACACATAGGCGCGACTTAACTTAGGTCGTTGCCGACTCAAGTGCCTTGCCGACCTATGACATACGAAGGAATACAACTACGACTTAACACAGGAGGCGACCTACCGACTCAATTACTCTACCGACCTATCCTTAACTCGCTTCTAAGTCGGTACTCCTATAGGTCGGTCATCCCACTAACTCGCTTACCCCGGTAAACCGCTAACTACAATAAGTCGGAGAAACTCTTAGGTCGTCTAAATCTTAGGTCGGTCCATCCTATGAGTCGTTAACTCGGTACAACCTTTAAGTCGCCCCAAACTGTCAACCGACCTAAACCACTCCCCTATCTACCTTAGGTCGTCACCGACCTACACCTTAGTCATTAACTCGCCCAGACTTGTTGCTTAACTCGTCCAAAACTCCTAAGTCGGCTACGACTTAGGACTTAAGCAAAATTCTGCCAAAACCTGAAATGACTTAACAACAATACAACCAAGGGTCAATCATTTTAGAATGTTTTGATCCGTAAAAATACGGGTCGTTACACCCGGGGTGTGAGGTTCATGAAGTCTCGTTCCCACAAGGCTCTGCTTTTCAACAAAAGCCTTGATCCTATCCATAGCATTCTTCGGAATGTCACATTACCAATCCAAAATTACATAACTGATTTCTACCAACGCATAACCCTTGAGCTCATACGTCTCAAGGAAGGGTGTTAAGCTAAGAGAATAAATTCTCCACCACCAAGCAGATATACGTTAATAAAGATCAATCATATAAAGTCAGAATGTAATGTCAGACAATCCATCCATCCACAAGTTCGTTCTGGGACTGAACGAAACCGAAGGCACCTTATTCCTCAACCTTTGCCCAAAAGGTGAAAGGCCCTTGCATATCCGAAGATTCTTCAAACATCATCTGGACCACTGCTTTAAAAGTATAGGGGTATCATTTCTATATCGGTCGCTAAACCGATGAAGAGAAATCAACAAGCAGTCCATTAGATGTGAAGATCCATGGTCTTCATCATCGTTTCAATACGACTCATCACAATCATAGCGTTGTATTGTTATTCGGAATGGGAAATTCTCGTTCCCGGTCTTTTCGAATAATAAGCGTCCTTTAAAAGCCATTCGGAACCAAATGGATTTTTAATTTAAGTCACAACAAATCAAATTCATATTTGATTTAAGTGATTTAAACCTCCATTTAAATTACTTTATTCATACCATTTTAAATTGGGAAAATATTGATCACTTATAGCTTAAAATTCAAAATGATTTCAAATAAATAACTTTCTTTACAAAAGTTATTCAATATATCTCCAATATCATTTCCAAATATTTTAAATTATAAAATTCGAATATTCAAATTTCCACTCAAGTTTGAATATTATATTATTATTATTTTAAATCGAGACTTAACCAATATCCGTTTAAATCCAAACGGGTGTGTATAATAAATGTAACGTGCAGTGTTATCACTATTAACATCCATATATACATTCATATCATCCAAACAAGCAGTATATGGTATAACTGAATATTTTAACAATTAAATACTTATATAACAATCATATAGTTAAAACATCCATAACTATCAATCCATTCATCCAATCACAACCAATATAAACACTATATTAAGTGATATAGTTTCTCACCGTGGGATCCACTCCCCCTTTCTTTAGTTTGTGAATGAAGTAAAATGAGATATGGACTTGGCTATTTATAGTTGAAGAGAAGGGTACTTTAGTCATTTCCTATAGCCTAACCAGATTCGACCAGATTTTGGTCCAATAGAAAACATCTTGATGGCCTAATTTGATTCGACCACATTTTGGTCCAATAGAAAACATCCTGATGGCTTAATTTGATTCGACCACATTTTGGTCCAATAGAAATTCTCCTTATCAACTATGGCATAACATGATTCGACCAGATTTTGGTCCAATGGCAACCATCCGCATGGCAGAACCTGATTCGACCAGATTTTGGTCCAATAACAACCATCTGCATGGAATATAATAATCATTATGCTATTTTGTTTCATTAGGAAAGTAATTATACTGTTCTGTTTTTATTAGGCAAGTAATTATACTATTCTTTTTTATTAGGCAAGGTTAATAATTCTCTCTTGTTTTATTAGGCAAGTAATTATACTATTCTGTTTTATTAGGCAGGATTAATAATTCTAGATATAAAATCCATTATTTAATCATTTAAAAACATATTAACTATTCATGTTCAAAGTGATTAAATTATGGGTCGTTACATTTTAAATATTCGAATTTGATGACCCAAAAATACGGGTCGTTACATAGAGGTGTCATGTGCATGTGAAGGGAGGCTAAAAAGAAGACATGTGTAAGGCTTCTCTTTAGTAGCATTTGTTTCATGCTATGGTTTGTTTTCATAGCTTTTCTTATTTATTTAGTTATCTATGTATGCTATCTTTTATAAATTCAAATGAATATAACTATAAACTCATATAACTTTTGAATTCAAATTCATATATTTAAATAACTACTATTATTTAAATTAGTTAAATTTCTAGATCGTTACACATGTGTTACAACTATTTGTCGATGTTTTTAGTTGTGTTTTGAGTCAAAACTAAAGTTTTGAAATTATGATGAAATTTTTAAATATCCTTATTTAAAAATAAAAGTGAAATTGTGTTCTGATGATTTGATCGATTTGTGTTCTGTTTATCAAAGTGCGCAGCGGAAGCAGTGACACTGTCTTCGCTGAGTACAACTGATAATCTTTTGATTTAAAAATCAAAATATGAAATTGAAATAAATTTCATTTGTTGTTTACATTGTTGGGTTTATTTTGTTTCTTTGAAAATTTCGAATCTGATTTGAAGATTCGAAGCGATTGCTGTTATGTGATTTTTGTTGAGATTTTTGTTCTTTTGAATTATCTTCATTGAAGATACATTCGAATGATTTCTTTTTTCATTTTGTAGTACGTACAAATTTGAGTTGCACGTTACTGCATTAATTTTATGTTGAACTGGTGTGTGGTTTAAACGTATTTTGTTGCCGTTATCTATATAACGGGATTTTTACATCGATGCTAAATTTTTGAAGCACGGTGTTTTGTGGCATTTTGATGAATGAAAATTCACTGATATTACATTTTGATGTGAATTATTTTGATGAGAATTTGACGTATAAAAATTACTGTCGCTTTGGCTTCAGTAATCGTCAATTTTAAAGTGGATTTTCAAGGGGTTATTCCGCAATGCTGATTTGAGATTTGTTTTACGATGTTTTGGGAAGTGCAATTTCCTTTATGGAATTGCTACTGAGGTTGCTGTTTTAATCACGTGTTCTGAAAATTGTTTTAAATTTTTTACAGTTTACGCTTTCAAAAGAATGAGGAAGCGATTTAAACGATTCAACAAAATCGAGGACTATGAACCCTTTCTTTTACTGATTCGCTTAATTCCGGACTTGTCCGTTTGAGAACGTAAAATGTTAATTATATAAAATACAAAAAATTTACAGTTTGCGCTTTCAAAAGAATGAGGAAGCGATTTAAACGATTCAGCAAAATCGAGGACTATGAACCCTTTTTTTTACTGATTCGCTTAATTTCGGACTTGTCCGTTTGGGAATGTAAAATGTATTTTTACAAAATCCATAATTTTGCACTTTCAAGGAAACGATGAAGAGAATCAAACGATTTAGTAAAACACGTGGTATGGGACATGTGCGTTTGCTATTTCGGTTAATTCCGGACTCGTTAATTGAAACATCTACTGTTTGATGATTTTGATGATTTTGTGTGCTTTCGAGCCACTATGTTGGACCTTCGGGTCATTTGTTGGGCTTTCGGGCCACTCTGATGGACCTTCGGTTCAAATACTAGTACTAGACCTTCAGGTCACTCTGTGGACCTTCGGGTCATTTGTTGGGCGCCAAAATTATGTTGAGTACTTGGTAGGCTTCGGCCATTTGTTGATGCATGTGCGACGTAGCTAAAACTCGCCATCTGATGGGATCGATCCAACCTTTTATGTTGATTTTCTAGAGTATCTTAATTGATTTCTAGATATTTCTTGTTTCTAATTATCTGCAGGTAATTAGATAACTGCTATTATGAGATTTAATTATCGTATCGATAATTAGATATTTGCTGTTATGAGATTTAATTATCGTATCGATAATTAAATATTTGTTGTTATGTGATTTCTGATTAACGTTTTTGATAATCGGATATTTGTTGTTTTTTATTATCGTTTTTGATAATTAGATATTTGTTAATTTAAGATTTCTGATTATCGTATCGATAATTAGATATTTGCTATTATGAGATTTAATTATCGTATCGATAATTAAATATTTGCTATTATGTGATTTCTGATTATCGTTTTTGATAATCGGATATTTGTTGTTTCTGATGATCGTTTTTGATAATCGGATATTTTTTGTTTCTGATTATCGCTTTTGATAATCGGATATTTGTTGTTACTGATTATCGTTTTTGATAATTGGATATTTGTTGTTTTTGATTATCGTTTTTGATAATCGGATATTTGTTGTTTCTGATTATCGTTTTTGATAATCGGATATTTGTTGTTTCTGATTATCGTTTTTGATAATCGGATATTTGTTGTTTCTGATTATCGTTTTTGATAATCAGATATTTGTTGTTTCTGATTATCGCTTTTGATAATCGGATATTTGTTGTTTCTGATTATCTTTTTGATAATCGGATAATTGTTATTTCTGGTTATCGTTTTTGATAATTAGATTTTGTTGATTTGAGATTTCTGATTATTGTTTTTGATAATCGAATATTTGTTGTTTCTGATTATCATTTTTGATAATTAGATATTTGATGTTTTCTGATTATCATTTTTGATAATTAGATATTTGATGTTTTCTGATTATCGTTTTGATAATTAGATATTTGTTGAAATTGAGATTTCTGATTATCGTTTTTGATAATTAGATATTTGATGTTTTCTGATTATCGTTTTTGATAATTAGATATTTGTTGATTTGAGATTTCTGATTATCGTTTTTGATAATCGGATATTTGTTGTTTTTGATTATCGTTTTTGATAATCGGATATTTGTTGTTTCAGATTATCGTTTTTGATAATCGGATATTTGTTGTTTCTGATTATCGCTTTTGATAATCGGATATTTGTTGTTTCTGATTATCATTTTTGACAATCGGATAATTGTTGTTTTTGGTTATCATTTTTGATAATTAAATATTTGTTGATTTGAGATTTCTGATTATCGTTTTTGATAATTAGATATTTGTTGATTTGATATTTCAGATTATCATTTTTGATAATTAGATATTTGTTGATTTGTGATTTCTGATTATCATTATTGTTAATTAGATATTTGTGTTTTCTAATTATCCTTTTGATAATTAGATATTTGTTGATTTGAGATCTCTGATTATCGTTTTTGATAATCGGATATTTGTTGTTTCTGATTATCGTTTTTGATAATTAGATATTTGATGTTTTCTGATTATCGTTTTGATAATTAGATATTTGTTGATTTGAGATTTCTGATTATCGTTTTTGATAATTAGATATTTGATGTTTTCTGATTATCGTTTTTGATAATTAGATATTTGATGTTTTCTGATTATCGTTTTTGATAATTAGATATTTGTTGATTTGAGATTTCTGATTATCGTTTTTGATAATCGGATATTTGTTGTTTCTGATTATCGTTTTTGATAATTAGATATTTGATGTTTTCTGATTATCGTTTTCGATAATTAGATATTTGTTGATTTGTGATTTTTGATTATCGTTTTTGATAATTAGATATTTGTTGATATGTGATTTCTGATTATCGTTTTTGATAATTAGATATTTGTTGATTTGTGATTTCTGATTATCATTTTTGATAATTAGATATTTGTTGATTTTAGAATTCTGACTATCGTTTTGATAATTGGATAATTGCTGATTTTGTTGATTATGAGATTTTCTTGTCTATAATTGATTCTAGATTATGTTGATTATATTGAATCGCTGTTTCCTATCTATCTCTATTGATAGTTAGAGTTTGTTGATTATGAAGTTCGTGTTTTCTAGTTATTTGTTGGATAACTAGATATTTGCAGTTTTGCGATTTGTGATTTGTGTTTTCTAATTATCTTTGCTGATAATTAGATTTTGTTGTTTTCTAATTATCGTATCGATAATTAGATGTAACAACCCGACTTTCCAGACCCGGAAAATCGAACCATTTGTATTAAAGAAGAAGAGGTAGAAGAAGAGAATAGAAAAACAACCACATAATCTAACCATCGCAGCGGAATAAAATATAATATATACTAACAGATCTTTACACAAATTTAAAACTATATCTGTTTTATACAATATATCATCAGAGTATACATCAGAATTCAACAACATCAATAACATACAACTGGACAGTAATCATAACCAGTCCTCATAATCTGAATACACAGCGGAATATATAACACAAATACGGATGTACGTAACGCCATCCAGCTCGTCTCCTGAGCTCCACAGCTATAACCTGAACCTGTTTATCTCGGTCTGACCCGAGCATCATATAAAACAACACCCGAGTCAGTCTGGAATACCAGCGTGAGAAAATCACACTCAAATTGATTATTAAAGTTTCAAAAATCCTTTTGAAAATAAAAGCATCTCGTAAGACCACGCCACAAATAAACATGTCGGGTTTTTACCTTACGATAGCTAAAACACTTTTTATAAAATCCTCTGATATTATAATAGTGTCTATATACAAATACTTATTCAAATAGCCGAAATTGTTACATTCATTAAATTCCAGCATACTAGCCACAAAGTGGGTAATACAAACAAAACTCGTACAAGGCACGTAGGGAGAATGGATTTCCAACGAATGACAAGGCACTGGGGTACCACCTGTCACAGTACGTGGCCTAGATCACAGTACCGAGGATCACACCTGACCCCCTTCAACACAAGGCCGGAATCACCTATGGGCAATTCCAAATATGATCACCCCACGGTTGGGATCAGCAACCGCACCACTAAGCCGAAATAAAAAGGGACCTCTAGACAGGGATGACCATACTCTACAGTGGGCGCTACCCACGAAGCCTTGCTGCATAACCCCTGATTTTCAGTCATTCCCGGTTGATGAGGCTTGAGGCTAAACGTTACCTTTATAGAACGTTTCACTTAGAATGCCCATTGTCCCCTGACGATGTTTCACAAGCATTCGTCCATACAAGTCCATTCCGGGTCCGAACGGAACTGAAAACCCCATTCTATCTTCGATATCAAACTCGTTTCCCCACGAAACGTACAAACCGGATCGAAGTGGTTTTCGAGAAATAAATCTCGATCCCGGACTCTTCGAAACGATCAGCGCATTTGGCCAATATTGATAGTCGGTTATTTAACTATCAATTAACATCCATAAACAACCATCAACCAATAAATAATTTTCCCAATTATTTATTCATCTCAAAAATATGTTTGCAAGATACATTTCTATTTCCAAACCCCTTTGAAAATAGTTTCCAAAACAGTTTCCTCCTCACGGAAAACATTTCCCGTATATTTATTTCCACTGGAACGCCAGGTACAGAATACTTTAGATTTAAAATAATTCAAAAGCACTTTATTTAAAATATATTTTACAACATTAAAACTACTTTAATATTTTATTAACTATATACTTTAAGAATAATTAAAATAAAACCACTTTATAAATATAAAATAAATTTCCTCTTTTAAACATAATACCAAATCATTTTTATATAGTTACACAATAATAAATGTTGAAGAATACTTTCTTTAGATTTTTAACATACCTAAAAATAATAATTTTCCAAACATACTTTTTTTAAACTAACTTTAAATCTTATTTTAAACTTTGTTTAAACGTACTTGGCTATTCAAGGAAATACGCATCCCTTTCAACACTTTCAAAAATAAATCACCATTTATTTTTTAACAAAATTTTTCCCATTCCTTAAATAAATTCCCTCCTTGAATTTATTTTTAAAATATCCACTGATATTTTATTTCTCTTTCAAATTTCCAATTTCAACATTTAAATAAATTTACAATTAATTTCCATTTTACTTCACTTTGAAATAAATTCCCTTTTTACTTTAATTATTTCAAAATACTTTAACTTATAGATTTTATTTCTTTATTTTTGAGTTAAAAACATTTTTAACTAAAATATCAATTTCAGATTTCCAAAATTCCTTATTTATCCTTTAATTAAATTTAGTTCTTGCATTCAAAAATAACCTCTTTTATTCTTTAAATAATATCACTTTAGTATAAAATTTATTATCCCTTGTAAATTCAAAATCCCCATATTTCATATTTGTTAAAATTCCAAATCGCTTTATATTTTTCTCTTTCAATTCATTATTAATTTTATTCCAATTCCTCGAATTATTTTACTTAAACTTTTATTCTTTTATTTCTTTTTCAAAAATTCAATTCCATAGATTTTATAATTTATTATACTGGACAATCCAAATCAACCACATCATCCCATATAAAATCATCATAGAATATCAAATATTCAGAACTCAGAATATTAAATAATTTAAATAATTTTGAGGAATCCAGTTGGATCCCTCCAACCTGTTTCCCTGCATCCACAGATGTTAGCACAATACCAATTCCACTTCGAGGTGGAATATCGCGGTATATGGGATTTAATATACTATCATCCGCTATTATGCGGCGCATAGGGTCTCATCCGCTATAAAATACGGGAATATCGATTCCAATATATACGTATGCCAATATATATATTGATATATAATGCTATATATATGCACACTATCATATCAATCAATCCAATCAATGCAATCATTCAACCAGTTACTTAAATTTAACCATTTAAATTTAAAATAAAATTTCACTGAGTGAGATTAACTCACCTTTGCCTTTTTAATATGCAATCCGACCCAATCTCGACTTGTTTCCTTTTGGATTTTGACCTTGAATAAACAAATTATTATATGATTTTATTAACATTTAAACCAATTGAAAAAATCAGCTACCATTCAGTAAATTCAATTTACTAATTATCTTGTTTAAACTAAATTCCCTTTGTAAGATCTGTTAGTAACTAAAAATATTTTAAATAAGTTAATTAAACCAGTTAGACAAATTATTTCCTTTGAGACTTTGTATGTAAATACTTACAAGATAATCTATACAGATTTTCAAACCTTATTTATACAAATAATCTCCCTTAAATAAATTATTTTAAATGACTAAATAATTTAAATGAGCTAATTAAATAAATTGACCACCTCAATATTTATTATATTTTCTTATCCAATTAGAAAATAAAAGAATACATATATATATTTTTTCCCTTTCCTTTGAAATCACATGTACTTATTTATAATCAAAAACAAAAAATCCAATTTCCTTCCTATATTCCCTCAGCACCTTACATAATTATTTGAAAGAAAAAGGAGATACTGCAAATACTTGACAGCAAAAGCACAAACTTCCCCCATCTGGAATGACGATAGGCCTTCCACCACCACCAACAGTCACTGCACCCACCAAATCACACACACGAAGACACCCATCCTGTCGAATCTCGAACTCGAATTCGAGACTCATCCGCCTGAGCGCATATGCGAGCCACCCTTCACCTCGTAACAAGCTCGAGGTCACGAGAATCTCCACACCCTCACAGCGACGTGCTTCACCGCAAACCCTAGCTACATGCGCCATCACCTGAGTTTCGAAATTAAGCTTGAACGAGACTTCATCCTCAATTCGATTTGCGAGGACTTAAATGATATAGATTTGAACAAAGATGAGGGACGAAATCAAAGTCGGGTTTTTGAATTGATTTGAGGCTCGCGACTTGGATTCTTTTGACGGAGACCATAAATTTCTATCGAACAAAAATTTCAAAATCTGCTTTTAAGAAAATAACAAGGCTCGGTCCTATTTATTTTTATCCGGTCGAATTGGGCTGAAGGAAGAAGAAAGGAAATATCACGATTTTAAACGCGAAGGTAAAAAGTAGGTCTGCGAAATCAGAAGGTAGGGTGGCTCGTAGCTGCTGAAAAGAACGATAGATGTGAGATAATTTTGGCTGTGATTAGATTTTCTTTCAGATTATGATATTTAAATTAAATCGATAATTATCGTTTAAGCGTGTATACCTCGTACGATCACACGTTAACTCCAAACTTTTCCGAAATTTGAAATCCGGTAATAATACAATATTACGGATCCAATGGAACTGGTTTCGTCGAATTCCAAGACTGTGCCTCGGAAGGCTATTTTAAATTCAATTCAAACAGTATATTTTTAAAACTGAACAAATTACTCTCGAATTAAATTTTAACACTTTTACTACCTTCTGTACTATCAATTTAAATTTTACAAGCATTCAACTTATTTTTAACGAACTTACAACTGGAGATTTGATATTTTACCCAATTTTAAATTGTTTGATTCGATATTTAAATTATCCAATAAACAGCGATATTTGAAATTCAAGCTAGAAACTAACTTTTAAATATTTAAAATCAATTAAATACTCAATTTCAAATATCTAAAATTTTGGGGCGTCACATTCCTCCCCCCTTAAAAGAATTTCGTCCCCGAAATTACCAGTTAGGAAGAATGATCCATAACCCACTAACTATCTTCACAACTCCAAATAGTTTTAAACAACTTCCCAAAACAAATCTTTTGATCAAAGACATGCTAACCTTTTTCCTAACCTTTCAGACTTATCTATAAGCCCAAAACAATATTGCTTACTTAACAATTCAAATTTAAATTTGAATTCACATTTTTAAATTATCAAAAATTTCTCAATTTTTCTAACTCTTAAATTCCCGAAAATTTTTGCTAGCGTCTCCTTTGCGCGGCTAGCTCGGTACTACTACAAAAATGGCTCTACGGCCTTCCAAATCCAAAAAGAAACAAACAGCCAAGTGGCTCGATTCCAAAAACCCAAACAAATTTCATATAGAAATTTTAAACACATACCTTTTTCGTCGAGCCATTAAATTTTATCTTCTGAAATCAAAAATTCCAATTTATCCATTGCTTTTATACACCTGTATATCCTACTAAGCAATAACATCCAATTTCAGCTTCAAAACCATTTTATACATTCCTTTACAAATTTTCAATATTTGCTTTTCTTAAGTCCGTACGATGCACATATATCATTCGTACGAAATATCAAATTCGATCGCTCACTCGATCACACAATTCCACTTCCGAACTAGTATCGTTCACCCGACTTCCTTGTGCGGACTCAGATTTGGTTTCTTGATTAGAAACCGTCATTCTCCTTGCATAGCCACAAACTATGATAGAGAATTTCCAGAATCAACCAAAATTCCATATCCAGGCTCGCCGTCGAAAATCGAGTGAAAAATCCTAACTCGGATCGATATAACTATCTCGAAATTCTGTGCTCGAATTTTGGATCAAATAGTTATGCGAATAAATAATATACGTATACCTACGTATAAATTCCAATTGATTATCAATTATATCAATTTCCTTTTTATTCACTTCCATTTTGATTGTTATCCACTTTCTTTCCCACCATTATCTCATTTCACAACTATCAGTTTTAATCTTTATTCAATTATTCACTTAGAATAATTTTTTCCTCAATACCAAATTTACTTAAGAATTCACTATTCATTTCTTAAGTCCAATATAAATATTTTACATACTTCTTATATTTATCTTCACTTTACTCTTGAAGTTCATATCATTTCTATTCACCTTTGCTTTTACGATTCCACTTGAATATTTAATTGGTTGCACTTACTAATTAATTTAAATCTCAATTAAAATTTATTTGTGAACTTTCCTTTCTTTAGTTCCTTCGATTTCACTCACTTTACATTCGCATTTAATATAGATTTCAATTATTCGGTTCGAATTCCATTTGGTAACCAAAATTTTTTTCTTTTCATTTACTGTTAGTGAAAATTTCCAAAAATTTTCTAAAAAATTCTAACTCCCAAATTTACGGAAAATTTTGGCAGAGTCTCCTTTGTACGGAGGGACTTCTGCGATATTGCAGGATGCACAAATATATATATACATCGGCCTCAGGCCGGAAATCACAATATATATCAATATAAGCAGTTCATATCTCCTATTTTGAATTTTTGCGTAAGCGTACCTTATTTTTAGCGTTTTTAAAGCAAGCGGTGATTTATTTTAGAAATGCACGTGGCCAAATCCAACCATACGGCTTCCCTAAACCTGTACTAACTCCATTTAAACAGGTTAGTGACAAATATTCAAAATTTGTTAACATTTCAATTAATTTCAATAGCTAACACATACATAACATAAGCAATATTCACTAAACACTTCCATAAGTGAATTTATCAGGCTCCAACACAAATTAAATGCTTTAAATCCATTTACACACCATCTCACTCAAATTATTTCAATTTATTCCTTCCCACTTGGATTTTATTTTCAACTCAGACCATAGTTATTCAATCCAACTCTATTTAACTTGATTCTATTTCAATCAAATCTCATTTCACTCTACAAATTTATTTGATTAATAGCAAGGCCTTTTCAATTTATCTCTACTTATTTTAATTCATTGTCAGTCCAGGTCGAATTCTATTTAAACTTCGAGTTTATTTCCAAACTCTATTGCTAACTCACAGTTTAATCTAAATTTAACCACTTTAAATTCCATTAACTAATTTTTTTATCAAATTAGTTTGTTTCCAAATTTTATACCCAATATTCGATTTTTATTTCAAAAATCACTCTTAACAATTTTACTTGAATTCAATCTATTTCATAATTTAAATTTTGGATTTTTATATTCATTACCATTACAAACAATTTTGTTTGGCTTATTTATCTTACTTCCAAATTTTATAAGTCACATTCTTTTATATTCATACTTCCTTCTATTTAAAATAAATTTTATTCACATTTTATCTTTTAACTCAGAATTATACATTTTATTTAGCCAATAAATATTTTTATTATTCCATAAACAACTTTAAATAAGATTCTAATGTTTTAAACAATTTTTCCAAAATTTCAAAATCACTTTTGAAATCAACCACATCCAAACTCCTTTGGTAAATTCAATTATCCCTTTGAATTTCAAAACCAACCCAGTTCACAATCATTTCCAATTTAAAACAGTTTGGTAGCAATCTCTCTCAGAAACTTGAAAATAGACATCGATAATGCTGCAGTCATCACCGAAGTCATTTTCCAGCGACCGAGGAGAGTTAAATGCTTTCATCTTTTTAAAACATTTCAAATATTTTTAATCCCAAATCCCACCAGATTTCAATTCAATTTCAAAAATATTCATGATAATATCACATTATTTCCCCCACAACCTTTGAAAACCATTTCCAAATCCAAAGGAATACAAACTTTTTCCCAAAATTTCAAATTCCAAATCCATCCAATTTTATTCAACATTACTCTGGAATTTTATCTCATTCCAATTTCAAATATTTATCTGGGATTCTATTCCAAAATTATAATCACTTCTATAGTTTGCATTTACAAATCTCATTTGTATATGAAGTTTATTTCAATTTATAAATTTCATTTATAATCTATATTTTCAATTTCTTATTCGATTTCTACACAATAGTATTAATAATTTAATATTATCGTTCCTTAACAATCAAACATCCCAATACTATAATACTTTTACAAAAATTTATATCCTTTATATACAAAAATAATTTGGGTAAAATTATTTCATTTACCCTATTTTAAAACAATATTGTGTCGAAATGTTCTATTCAAGTGTTTAGAGATCCCTATCAATAACGTTAATTACTCGTATTGACCAGAATCCATAAACTACTCAATAAACCAACCAACACAATATAAAACCATTTTATATTCACTAACAAATACGCGCTTATATCTATTAATACACTCAAAATTCCCACCAGAGCCAAGGTTATCGCCAACCTTTGCTCTGATACCACTTGTAACGACCTGACTTTCCAGACTCGGAAAATCGAACCATTTGTATTAAAGAAGAAGAGGTAGAAGAAGAGAATAGAAAAACAACCACAGAATCTAACCATCGCAGCGGAATAAAATATAATATATACTAACAGATCTTTACACAAATTTAAAACTATATCTGTTTTATACAATATATCATCAGAGTATACATCAGAATCCAACAACATCAATAACATACAACTGGACAGTAATCATAACCTGTCCTCACAATCTGAATACACAGCGGAATATATAACACAAATACGGATGTACGTAACGCCATCCAGCTCGTCTCCTGAGCTCCACATCTATAACCTGAACCTGTTTATCTCGGTCTGACCCGAGCATCATATAAAACAACACCCGAGTCAGTCTGGAATACCAGGGTGAGAAAATCACACTCAAATTGATTATTAAAGTTTCAAAAATCCTTTTGAAAATAAAAGCATCTCGTAAGACCACACCACAAATAAACATGTCGGGTTTTTACCTTACGATAGCTAAAACACTTTTTATAAAATCCTCTGATATTATAATAGTGTCTATATACAAATACTTATTCAAATAGCTGAAATTGTTACATTCATTAAATTCCAGCATACTAGCCACAAAGTGGGTAATACAAACAAAACTCGTACAAGGCACGTAGGGAGAATGGATTTCCAACGAATGACTAGGCACTGGGGTACCACCTGTCACAGTACGTGGCCTAGATCACAGTACCGAGGATCGCACCAGACCCCCTGCAACACAAGGCCGGAATCACCTATGGGCAATTCCAAATATGATCACCCCACGGTTGGGATCAGCAACCGCACCACTAAGCCGAAATAAAAAGGGACCTCTAGACAAGGATGACCATACTCTCCAGTGGGCGCTACCCACGAAGCCTTGCTGCATAACCCCTGATTTTCAGTCATTCCCGGTTGATGAGGCTTGAGGATAAATGTTACCTTTATAGAACGTTTCACTTAGAATGCCCATCGTCCCCTGACGATGTTTCGCAAGCATTCGTCCATACAAGTCCGTTCCGGGTCCGAACGGAACTGAAAACCCCATTCTATCTTCGATATCAAACTCGTTTCCCCACGAAACATACAAACCGGATCGAAGTGGTTTTCGAGAAATAAATCTCGATCCCGGACTCTTCGAAACGATCAGCGCATTTGGCCAATATTGATAGTCGGTTATTTAACTATCAATTAACATCCATAAACAACCATCAACCAATAAATAATTTTCCCAATTATTTATTCATCTCAAAAATATCTTTGCAAGATACATTTCTATTTCCAAACCCCTTTGAAAATAGTTTCCAAAACAGTTTCCTCCTCACGGAAAACATTTCCCGTATATTTATTTCCACTGGAACGCCAGGTACAGAATACTTTAGATTTAAAATAATTCAAAAGCACTTTATTTAAAATATATTTTACAACATTAAAACTACTTTAATATTTTATTAACTATATACTTTAAGAATAATTAAAATAAAACCACTTTATAAATATAAAATAAATTTCCTCTTTTAAACATAATACCAAATCATTTTTATATAGTTACACAATAATAAATGTTGAAGAATACTTTCTTTAGATTTTTAACATACCTAAAAATAATAATTTTCCAAACATACTTTTTTTAAACTAACTTTAAATCTTATTTTAAACTTTGTTTAAACGTACTTGGCTATTCAAGGAAATACGCATCCCTTTCAACACTTTCAAAAATAAATCACCATTTATGTTTTAACAAAATTTTTCCCATTCCTTAAATAAATTCCCTCCTTGAATTTATTTTTAAAATATCCACTGATATTTTATTTCTCTTTCAAATTTCCAATTTCAACATTTAAATAAATTTACAATTAATTTCCATTTTACTTCACTTTGAAATAAATTCCCTTTTTACTTTAATTATTTCAAAATACTTTAACTTATAGATTTTATTTCTTTATTTTTGAGTTAAAAACCTTTTTAACTAAAATATCAATTTTAGATTTCCAAAATTCCTTATTTATCCTTTAGTTAAATTTAGTCCTTGCATTCAAAAATAACCTCTTTTATTCTTTAAATAATATCACTTTAGTATAAAATTTATTATCCCTTGTAAATTCAAAATCCCCATATTTCATATTTGTTAAAATTCCAAATCGCTTTATATTTTTCTCTTTCAATTCATTATTAATTTTATTCCAATTCCTCGAATTATTTTACTTAAACTTTTATTCTTTTATTTCTTTTTCAAAAATTCAATTCCATAGATTTTATAATTTATTATACTGGACAATCCAAATCAACCACATCATCCCATATAAAATCATCACAGAATATCAAATATTCAGAACTCAGAATATTAAATAATCTAAATAATTTTGAGGAATCTAGTTGGATCCCTCCAACCTGTTTCCCTGCATCCACAGATGTTAGCACAATACCAATTCCACTTCGAGGTAAAATATCGTGGTATATGGGATTTAATATACTATCATCCGCTATTATGCGGCGCATAGGGTCTCATCCGCTATAAAATACGGGAATATCAATTCCAATATATACATATGCCAATATATATATATTGATATATACTGCTATATATATGCACACTATCATATCAATCAATCCAATCAATGCAATCATTCAACCAGTTACTTAAATTTAACCATTTAAATTTAAAATAAAATTTCACTGAGTGAGATTAACTCACCTTTGCCTTTTTAATATGCAATCCGACCCAATCTCGACTTGTTTCCTTTTGGATTTTGACCTTGAATAAACAAATTTTTATATGATTTTATTAACATTTAAACCAATTGAAAAAATCAGCTACCATTCAGTAAATTCAATTTACTAATTATCTTGTTTAAACTAAATTCCCTTTGTAAGATCTGTTAGTAACTAAAAATATTTTAAATAAGTTAATTAAACCAGTTAGACAAATTATTTCCTTTGAGACTTTGTATGTAAATACTTACAAGATAATCTATACAGATTTTCAAACCTTATTTATACAAATAATCTCCCTTAAATAAATTATTTTAAATGACTAAATAATTTAAATGAGCTAATTAAATAAATTGACCACCTCAATAGTTATTATATTTTCTTATCCAATTAGACAATAAACGAATACATATATATACTTTTTCCCTTTCCTTTGAAATCACATGTACTTATTTATAATCAAAAACAAAAAATCCAATTTCCTTCCTATATTCCCTCAGCACCTTACATAATTATTTGAAAGAAAAATGAGATACTGCAAATACCTGACAGCAAAAGCATGAACTTCCCCCATCTGGAATGACGACAGGCCTTCCACCACCACCAACAGTCACTGCACCCACCAAATCACACACACGAAGACACCCATCCTGTCGAATCTCGAACTCGAGTTCGAGACTCATTCGCTTGAGCGCATATGAAGCCACCCTTCACCTCGTAACAAGCTTGAGGTCACGAGAATCTCCACACCCTCACAGCGACGTGCTTCACCGCAAACCCTAGGTACACGCGCCATCACCTGAGTTTTGAAATTGAGCTTGAACGAGACTTCATCCTCAATTCGATTCGCGAGGACTTAAATGATATAGGTTTGAACAAAGATGAGGGACGAAATCGAAGTCGGGTTTTTGAATTGATTTGAGGCTCGCGACTTGGATTCTTTTCACGGATACCATAAATTTCTATCGAACAAAAATTTCAAAATCTGCTTTTAAGAAAATAACAAGGCTCGGTCCTATTTATTTTTATTAGGTCGAATTGGGCTGAAGGAAGAAGAAAGGAAATATCACGATTTTAAACGCGAAGGTAAAAAGTAGGTCTGCGAAATCAGAAGGTAGGGTGGCTCGTAGCTGCTGAAAAGAACGATATATGTGAGATAATTTTGGCTGTGATTAGATTTTCTTTCAGATTATGATATTTAAATTAAATCGATAATTATCGTTTAAGCGTTTATACCTCGTACGATCACACGTTAACTCCAAACTTTTCCGAAATTTGAAATCCGGTAATAATACAATATTACGGATCCAATGGAACTGGTTTCGTCGAATTCCGAGACTGTGCCTCGGAAGGCTATTTTAAATTCAATTCAAACAGTATATTTTTAAAACTGAACAAATTACTCTCGAATTAAATTTTAACACTTTTACTACCTTCTGTACTATCAATTTAAATTTTACAAGCATTCAACTTATTTTTAACAAGCTTACAACTGGAGATTTGATATTTTACCCAATTTTAAATTGTTTGATTCGATATTTAAATTATCCAATAAACAACGATATTTGAAATTCAAGCTAGAAACTAACTTTTAAATATTTAAAATCAATTAAATACCCAATTTCAAATATCTAAAATTTTGGGTCGTCACATTAGATATTGCTGTTTTGTGATTTCTGTATTTCTGATTATCTAATTGGTAATTGAATATTGCTGATAATTGTGTTTATCCAGTTTAGCTGTTTTCTAATTATCTATTGATAATTAGATTTTGTTGAGAATTTGTGAATTTCTTTTATGAAATTAAAAGATTCCTTTGGCGTTTGGATTCTGGATCTTTATTTTCTAGCATAACCAGTTTATGTTAGAAAAACAAATGTTATAGACGACTTTAATTATGAAAATTGCGGGGTTGCAATTTTTATCAGGAGGGGAGTCTGTAACAACCCAGAGTTTTATAACCATTAATTATCGTCATCGGACGATTATTGTTGATAGCTAATTGTTGTCGGGAGTTTTTGATCGAGTTGAAATTCTTTTGTAAATTTATTAATTGTTAGGTGGGCTTCAAAACTTAGTTTTGGGCCACATTTTCATTTGTTTGTTTTGCTGAGATATCTATCAAAGGCAAAACCGTTTTCCCCCTGAATTCATTTTTCGTTCAAAAACCCTAAACAAAAGCTAAACAAAACGAAAGAAAATAAATGGCTGCTCGACAAAAATTAGGGCTCGAGATTTTTGAAGCCGCGGATATAATATGTCAATCGATGCCTTCTTCAATTCGTGCTATGGGAAAGAAGGTGAGTAATTTAATTACTCACATCTAATTCGACTGTGCTTCGGTATTCGATTTTAATTCGAGGTTGATGTTCCTCGGATTTTAGCAAATTTGAATAAATTTTGATATTAGATACTCTCGACTTGATTTTCATTGATTTTGGTTATATGATTTTGTGTATGCGATTCCTTTGTATTACCTTCGGCCTTGGTCACCTCGGCACTGTTGATTTTGTGGCCGCCACGGCTTCAGTTGCGATTGAACCGTGTACTTTGATCTTTCTCCCTTAAGCACCATGTTAGGCCTTTTAGCTTGACCTTGTTTCCATGCGCCTAATCTGGTTGAACTTGACATTGTTTATTTGGCCAGTTGCAGATGTTCATGTTTGCAACTGCAGTTTCTATTGTGATTTGATAATTGTTCAATTTTAATAAAACACGGCTTTTGAATCCTTGTATATATGCCGTGAGTGTCAGTTTGATGTTAAGTTCATGTCTTCACATTTAGTTGAGACCATGTCTTTCTTGATTTGAAAATTTTGGTAGCCTTTATGCCCGAGTCTGACACTTGCATTTTCCTGTGACATTTGCTTACATTCATACCCTTCAATGTTTTAAACGTTGTTGTGGGTTTGTAGTGGTCGGGGTTGCATTGTGTTGTTATTTCAAATTATTTCTTTTGTGACTTTGGTTTGTACTTGAGCATTTCATACACTTCGTGTATTGGCTCCGGCCGTGCTCGGGTTGCTTCAGTCTTGATACATTACTGCACCTTCATTTTGTCGTGGATGTTGGTGTTGTAGTGTTCGAACTGGCATTTGATCTGTAGTTGGTCTTGTTTCATGTTTGAACTGGTTTGAGTGGTCATTGACACTTTGGGTTTTTGAGCTACAGTCTGTAATCAATATTGTGGTCTGATTTGCGATTGTTGACTTTGACCTTGATAAAACAGTTAATTTGAAATTTTCTTGACTAATGTTGTGCGACTCATATATGTGCATATATACAATAGTATGTGTGTATGCATATATTGTTGAATCTGCATTTGTAATTACAGTTTTCTTGTATATGATCTGGAGTATTTTGTGGATTTTGTATTCTATCTTCTTTGATCAAAACTGCTACTTGATTGAAATTTGTTCGAGTTTGCCTTAGTTATTAATTTTTCCTCGGTACTCATAAGTTTGGTCTGGTTTACAGTGGTTCAATGTATTCAGTTTTGTGGTGCACATACGTATTTGATTTGAGGCCTGCTGCACCATTGGTTTCATGATGTATCCTTGCTTTTGTTTGGTTTGAGGCTGCACTTGTACCATGTATCTGATGCCTTTGTGTTTTGGTGCTATGTTGCCATATCTTTGAAGTGTGTAGTCTTGAATTGTTTGTGAGCTTGTTGACTTGTGGTTGAACTGATGCATTTTGTTTTCCATAGGCACTGAGTCAATTCTCATGTGCACTGATGCATTTTATTTCCCTATGCACTGAGTCAATTCTCATGTGCACTGATGCATTCATTTTCGTTTGCACTGTGATGGATCATCTCGGCTATGACTTGGTCTTTGATGATTTCATTTGCATTGCGTTGTTTGGCCTGGCCATTCTTTGTTTCAGATCTGTGCATATATTCTTGTATGCTTGGAGTCTCTGTTCGACCATATTGATAGTATTTGGTCTGGACATTGTTGTATTGTGACTTGTACATTGATTTGTGCATTGAGTTGAATCCAGTCTCAAAGACTCGGGTTTGATCTTGTACTCGGTTGTGAACTTTCAGTATGCATTTGTGTGCACTTCGTTCATTTTGATTTGAGTTAGTGCCAGTTGTTTTTGGTTCATTTATTGACCTTTGCAGTTTTGACTTACTGTAGTGGCGAGGCAGTGCACGCGTGCGTGTACTGCAGCTACACAGAAATTTGATTTGATTTGATCGTTTTGAGATTGTCTAATTATCTATTTGATAATTAGATTATGAGTTTCTAATTATTTATTTAATAATTGGATTTTGTTGATAATTGCTGTTTAGGCAATTTTGGAGTTTTCATATTATCTTCATTGATAATCTTTTTATTTATCCTTGTTGATGATTTGGATTTGTTGATTTGCTGTTTAACACTGTTTAGTGTTATATCTGCCGTTATCTGATTCTCTTATCGAGGAGTTGGATATACGAGATTTCTGTGACTGTCGTCTATTTGATATTTGATTATTATTGCTTCTGTGCATTAATAACTGAGTTTGAATTAGACTGACCCGTGTATTACTTTCTTTTGAATTTAATACTCGGGTCAGACCGAGTTATTTCAGGTTGTAGATTTCCTGCTTTGGGTTGCTGCTTGAGCTATGAAGTCTTTTCATATCTTTTGAAGTAGTCTTCGTCATTTTGTAGTAGTCAGTGTATCTGATTAGGATGATATGTGTTCATGTATATTAGTGTCAATAATGTACTTGTATACGTAACTTCCATAGTCGACAGTTGTAGTTGTATCATATGTATTGTGTCAAATGTATTGTAACTGACATCAGTTATATATATATATATGAGACTTTTGTTATCTGTGTTCCGCATCTTTAGTATCTATGTTATTATTATATATACTATCCTAAACTATTATGAACCATCGTAGTTCGTTTTATACTGGAATTGGGTATGTCGATGGGAGTAAATAAATAAGAGATGAAAAATGAAAAATATATACCACTCCTATCGAGGTAACCAATACTAGTGTAAGGCCCAACTATGGATGGACGCTCCTATCCAGCCTTATTCTTCGTAATAATAGACAGTATTTCTTTTAATACTCTTTGTTATTGTGAGCATAGAGGTGGGGCGTCACAGTTTCCCAACTTTGCGATAATGAAATCATCAAAATTAAGACTTGTGTCCCATCATCAACCTTGTATTTCACGGCAGCTAATTGATCCATAATTGCTTGAAAGTTATTAAGAGTAGTTCTCCAATTGATCTACCTTCTTTAAGTTTCACATTTACTGATCTTCTCATAAGAAGAGCCTTATTTGTTGTAGAATTCTTTACGTACATTCTTTTCAATTTCTTCCAAATTGCGTAAGCGGATATTTCACATTAGTAACAGTATGAAACGCTATATTCTCCATAAAAATACTGGACAACCATCGCAGCCTTCTTATCCAAAATTTCCTACTTTCCTTTAGTTATACTACTAGGTTTCTCCCATTTGTTCTCTAATGGTTGATAAAGATCATTGAGGTATAGAAAATCTTCGACCTTTTCCTTCCATATCCCTAATTTCTCCCATTAAGGTTTTCCACACTTATCTTCTCCATAACCAAAATCTCCTTAGAAAATTTTATGTAGTAGGCTCTAATAGCAACTATTAGGGTTATCTCAAGGATTTCTACATAACTAGATTTCAGAAGAGATAATAAGTGAAGAAAAACAATACATAGATAATTTCCTTCAAACAAACATTATTAATTCCCTGAAGAGATTACAAGACAAAACCTTAAAATTTAAAAAAAATCTTAATTCCAAAACCTTACTTAATACAATGACTCTTTCTCTCTAATCACAATAAACCATCTACAAGCCTATTTATAATAGCCTATATAAGATGTCTACTTTAATAAGTTGATTAAATAACTAACCGTTTATGTAACGACCCGTATTTTTGACCTTTTAAAAATATTTAATTTAATTTAATTATCGAATAAAGATGGTTAGAAACAAAAATTTATATTGTTATTAATGAAAATATATCGAATAGAAGTGATAATCTAAATTGAATCTGTAAGTGACAAAATTGCAATAAGAGAAAAGTTTTAATTAGTATCTGAATTAAAACAAACAATATTCAATTGTATTAAATTAATAACTGAAGTATGAATAATAAATGTAATTTAAATAAAGAAATTGAATAAATGTGCAATAAGATAAAAGATGATAACAAATTTCAATATAACCGTTTGATATTGATTGTAAGGAATTAATAATAGAATTTGAATTAACATACGATTATTCTTAAATACGAGATTGATTGGTTGTTAATAAAAGAAGAACATAAGTCGAATAAACAAATTTTCTAATATTGGAAAATATCTGGAGATATATTTCTAAGAGCTATATTAAATTTTCAAAATGCTAATTTTGAATAAGAAAAATATATATAAGTATGTATATAGGTATATATGTGTATATGTAAATATATACATACATACATGTATAAACTTAATAATGGCAAATTTCAAACTTATGACTATATACATGGGTAAATGTTTATAAAAATAGTGTATATGGAAATATAAAGATACATACATACATACATACATACATACATACATATATATATATATATGTAAGCATCTGTATATCCAAATGTATATATGAATATGTAAATATGTAAATATATATATGTATGTATATCTATATATATGTATATGTAAATATGATAAAATGAATATGTCTATATCTAAAGGTAATAGGTAAAAATGTAAATATGTATATGATGACAAAATATATGTAAGTAAATGTATATGTATATATGTTATATAAAATAGTGAATATGTAAATATGTGTATATAATAAACATATGAAAAGCTTCATGGCGACAAACTCCAAACTTATGACGAAATATATATGTATACATATATATATATATATGTATGTATATGTAAATATGTAAATGTATATATGGTGAGGATATGTATGTAAGTGTATATATCTATATACATGTAGGATATATATATATTCACATATGAAGCTTCATCATGACAACATCAAAGTCAAACGCACAAACATCAAATTCAAGCATACAATGAAATCAATCAAGCAAATAATGAATCAAATCAGCATATAAAAGATCCAATCACTCAAAAATCAAATCAAAAAAAGAAAAAAAATATGAAAGTGAAAACCTGTACATATACAACCTCAGCCTCCTTTTTGTTTAATGTTTCCCCTTCCATCTCTATAAATACCGATGTTTGTTCATTTGTTTGAGTGATTCACGTATAGCATAAAAAAACCTGCCTTTAAAACAAGATCTGGTTGAGTGTGTGAAGCCTGAAGAGGGGATTAAGAAGCAGTTGATTACCTACCTTTTTAAACAGTGAGTAAACACTTACCTTGGTTTACAGGTTACTACATATATATATATATATATATATATATATATATATATATATATATAACTATGGGAATGAATGCATAGTTTGATTTATGGTATGTATCTGTGATGTTAATATGGATATGTATGTGTGCATTCAACATGGTAAATTTTACCAAGCATTGTATATCTTCCACCAAAGTTCTCTGTTCTTGTTTTTTTTTGATAAAACGGTGGAACTTTTAACTTTAAAAATTCGTATCTCAGCATCCAGTCATTTTTAGGACATGATTCCAGAATGAAGTTGTTTGTTTTTGAGTTTGGAACATTTTAAAATTTATTTCATTAAAATTCATTAAGCATAGAGGTAGAGAATTTCAAATAACAGGGAGTAGGTGTAACGACCCGTAATTTTCGATAATTAAAAATTGTAAATTTAATAAGGTTTTGTGATTTAATATTGGAAGGAAAAAAATTGTGATTCAATAATAAGAATGTAATTGGATTAAAAGGTAATAGTATTAATTTAAGGTAATTTACAATTGCTTTGAATGTAATTCTAATGAACTGAAATGATAAAAGAAGTTATAATTAGTTATAGATAGTAAATTGATTGTATTAATGATGTGTGTATAATTTATAATTGGATTTAAAGAGAAATTGATAATTTAATGTTGATTAATTAATGAAATAATGTGTAATAAATGGATTGGATAGAATTTGTATAGTATAAGTTGTTATAAAAATTTGTGGTAATAATGAACTTACAAATGTTATTAAATGTAAAAATGGTGACAATTGTTATTCTGTTACCAATTTAATTAATCAATTACAAATAAATGTTGAATTAATGTGAGTTAAGATAATAACTAGAGTGAAATGTAATAATGTAAATTTAAGGTAATTATTAAATATCTTAACGATAGTCCAATCAATTGTAATAATTTAAATGTTATACTTGGTTATAATTTGAATATAAGTAAATAAATGTAAATGTTGTGTAAATTAATGAACTAGTATATAACAAATGGTAATTGAATTAAATTAAATGTTACCTATTTATTGGGTCTATTAAATTATTATATTATAATAATTGCTACCATTAAATTAAATTAACAAGTGTGATTAAAAGTTAATGGTAGCAATTATTATATGTTACCTATTTATTGGGTCTATTAAATTAAATTGGAAACCAATTGCTATTAAATGAAATTAAAAAATTACGTTAATAGGAATTAAGATGAAATTGGGGAATATTAATGTACTAAGATATAAACCAATGTTAATTATACCCATAAGATGATAATTGATTGAATAACAAGATTGACAATCAAATAAATGGATTTATTGAAATTTAAATTTATAATTACTGAATTATTTGAAATTGAAATTAAATACTGTAATTTTGGCAATATTGAATATTGAATTGATATAGAAATTTGTTTAAAAAGATTATAGAGTACTAAGTAATCTAAAATGATAGAAATTGTAAATTATTAAATTTGAATTGAAAACGTGATTTAATTAATTTAATATTAATTAATTTAATTAACGTGAAAATAGCCATTTTTGGCCACTGACTCGGATTCCGACGAAACCAATTTCATCGGATCTGAAATGGTGAGTTATCGTAAGGTTTCAAGTTTCATAACAATCAGACTTGTCGTTCGATCGTACGAATTCGAAACGCCTAGAAATAAATTTAATTAAAATCAATTTGAAATAAGCGGATTTTAAGCTAACTTCTTCATACAATGGAATTAGGACCTGAAACCTGTTCCATTGAGTTTAAAATTATCGAATACATCTATTTTGATATATGGGATGACCCATTTTGTTCCGGAGACAGAACGGGCTTTTCGGGTCGTTTATCGTTAAATCAAATCGATCTGGTCCATTCTTTCTGTTTTCAGCTTTGCCTATAAATAACCCATTATAAACCCTAGCAACCTTTTATTTTCTATTGTTTGTACGTACATTTCTTTCTCATCTCCTTTTTCCAATGGTAGACAAACAAGACCTTAATCCCCAAATTGCAAATTCAATTTCAAATTCAACTCCAAAATCAAACTCCCCCAAACCCTATCAAATTATATATCGTTTTGAAGCTCTCGACGAGCGCAAGTCAAATCTGCAGTTAGTTTTTCGATTTGGGTTTCTGTGTGACCGGAATTCGAGGAATAATTATCGGCCGTTCGTTTGGGGGTTGATCGGCAGTCACGATTCGCCGATTCAAGGTTATGGACGTGTAGAGAGTGGCGCGAGGAGTTCATCTATGCAGTTTGGTTGGTGAATTGATGGTCAAATAGGTGTGGAAAATCGAACTAGGGTTCGAATTACCGGTGGCGGCTGCCATATTCCGTGCGATCGATGGCAATCGGAGTGGGGTCTCGTGGCCGTGGGGCCTAGGCGATGTCGGCAGGGCTCTGGTGGCGGGGGACGTGGCCGCGATGGCCTGCGGTGGCGTACGTCGTTCATGATTACTGGCGGCTCGTTCATTCGAACGTGAGGATCAGGGGATGAGGGTTTCGTGTATGATTCTTCTATACACGTGGGAGGTAACGGTTGGTCTATTTACATTATTTTATTTACTTATTTTATTTTATCGTTTAACTTTTAATCGCTATAACTTTCACATACGAGGTCCAATTCACGCGCGGTTTTCTCCGCTGCGATCGTATCGAAATTTCGGACTTTTTGACGCTGGTTTGGATGAATTCTGAGACAGTTCAAATTTTAGGCTTAAATTGGATTTTGAATCGATTTAAATTAAAAGGTGAGTGTGTAACGACCCGATATTTTCAACCATTCGCATCCGCACATGTCGGACTTGATTTGCTCAAAATACCGCGTTGTAAATAAAATTTGGCAAATCTCAGAATATACAGTAAATAAATATAATCACAGATCACAGACACAGAGTAAAATAATGCATCGGAAGTAAAAGAAATAGTAGTTCATGAAGCTACTATATAAATATATCAGAGTTACATAAAAGATATAACAGAAGAAATAAAATACAACAGAAGTCTCAGTATGATAACCAAGCACAAGCTGAATAGAACAACAGAACTGAGATAGATAAAACTAGATAAGCAGGTAATCTCCAACGATTCCAATCTCCAGAAAGTGGAATCCAAATCTGTGAATACTCAGGCTGACCCGAGCGTAAATAAAAATACAAACACTCGAGTCAGGACATACATACTTATACAATATAAACCAACTCAAGTGAACTGTAATAAAGGTACAAATAACTTAAGGAATGCTTGGGATTGCCCATTCTTTAAGGATCCATTAAACTATCTACTATGTAGTAATATTCGCTATTATAATAATGTCTAATATAAAATAAACATACTTTTAAATAGCATTAAGGAGTGACCCAATATTCCCCTTAACACGTAATAGTCCTAGTAGTCTATCCAGTATTAGCATACTCCCAAAATGGGGGCTACCCTCGATACTCCACAGGCTACGGGAGAAATTCAAACTCGTAGTAAAGCTCGCTATGGTAGGTGACACGGCACAACTAGGCAATGCCAGGGTAGATATACCAATTACGCATCCGGACTGGTGGTGACGCATAGCAGCCACTACCGCCCACCTCGAACAACACTCCCAAATCAAGGGTGCGCACCAAATCAATCACAAGTAATAGAATGGTATCGAAGAAGTGTGTCCGATTAGAGGTGCTACCTCCTTGGTCCGTCAATCGCTCCTGTTTTAGCCACCTTATGCCAACTCACGGGAGTTGGGTCCACGTATGTACCTTAGGATCATCGCCACCATCCTACTTCATTCTGGAAACTCCACCGCGTACACAGTTGTTAAAGTGGTTTTCGGTATCGACAGAGAGTATGTCCATATCTAATCCCAGTCTCTTTAACAACCAATCGTTATTATAACCCGTGGTTATAATTTTAAAATAATATTTTATAATTCAAAATAGAATATCATTTCAAATCCAAATCTTTATCAAATGAAGATTAAATCAATTCCAAACCATTTCAATATATTTAAAATAACATATCATTTCAAAACTTCATTTCAAATCATTTCAATATATTTAAAATAACATATCATTTAATTTCAATATATCAAAATATCATATCTTTCCAAAACATCATTTCAAATCATTTTAATATATCAAAATATCATATCCTTTCAAAACTTCATTTCAAATCATTTCAATATATCAAAACATCATATCCTTTCAAAACTTCATTTTAAATCATTTTAATATATCAAAATATCATATCCTTTCAAAACTTCATTTCAAATCATTTTAATATATCAAAATATCATATCCTTTCAAACCTTCATTTCAAATCATCATTGGAGTTCAAATCCAAATATTCAACTTTAAATACCTTTTTAAATTCAAAGATATCATTCATTTATTATCATTTCAAGTCACCCTTTTTAAATAGTTTATATTTCAATCAAAATAATTCATTTAAACCATTTAAAAGTGTAATTATTATACTTTAAAATCAAGTATTCAATTTCCAAAGTTTCAATTCAATTCAATCATTTATTTCAATTAAATTTCCATAGACCATTTCAAATCTTATAAATTTGAAATATATATTTAATCCACAAAATAACTATTCAAATTATAAAATAAGCTCCAAAGCTTTAATATCCTATATTTCATAAGTCCAATATCTTTTAAATAGATTCAAATTACAAGTAAACCAAATATTTTTCATACTAATATAAACTTCAATTATTCATTCCAAGATTTAATATCATTTATTTAATTTAAATTTAAATACCATTTAATCACATTTCAAAATAGTTGTATTTCCCAAATCAACTATTCCATTTAAATCATTTAAAGTCAATTCATTATATTTAATAATTAAATATTTAATTTCCAAAATTTAATCTTTTTCAAAGATCATTTATTCATTTGAATTTTTTAAACAAAGAAAATTCAACTTTCGCAGCACTTAGAAAATGCTACGAAATGTTATGTTTAAAAACAGTTCATTAACAAAAGACAGCATTTAAATGCTGTAATAGGTTTCTTTTAATATCAAGTAAACTTTGGTTAAATTAAACAACTATAGCACTTACAAAGTGCTATAATAACCTTTAGTTCAAATTAGCCTTTTAGTTCATTTAAAACAACTACACCATTTTAAAAATGCTGTAATATCTTTTACATTACATTCAAAAATGTTGTCAAATCAAATTCAGAGTTTTATTTACAATTTCACACATAATTAACTTTTAATATAAATCATTTTAACTTATAAAATCATATATTTTCACATTTTAAAAACAATCATTTAAATACCATTATTTCTATGATTTTATAAAGTCAAATTTCCATACAAAAAATCAAATTAAATAACAATTAAATTTTCATTTCTTTAATTAAATTCTTAACTTAAAAACTATGTTTAAATTTACAAAATATAACTTATTTCCATTTATTTTACTTAATTATAATTTCACTTTTAAACAAATTCCACAAAATTCAATTTAAGTTATATTTCCAAATTCAGCTTAAATATTCATTTATTTCATATTTTAATTTATACAAAATCATTAACACTTTTAAAAATTGTTATTACTTAATAAAAATCATTAAATTCATCTTTTATATCAAAGTTTTCATATTTCCTTACCTTACATAAATTCCATTTATAAACAAAATCATAAATTCCAAAATTAACTTATATTTCAAATTCTACTTCACCATTTACTAAAATCACTTGTTTAATTTTTAGAAAATCACTAATATTTTATAGAAATCATTTTAATAAAATTTAAATCAAAATATCATAATATTTACATTTTAAAAATATTTTAAAAATTTCAGAAAAATATATAAACCACGGGTCTATATACAATTTTCTAGCCTAGGTCAAGTGATACGGATATGTATCATTTTAATCCGCATTTACAAAGAAAACCGGGTTCTATCATTTCAAACCCGCAATCCCAAGTTAAATAAAATAAATAAAAACCGTCCAGGCCTATCATTTCAGCCCATAACGATTTTTCCCTATTCTAAAGTCCGTTCGGGTATGTATCATTTCAACCCATAGTGATTTCTAGTCTACAGGGAACTTGCAGTGTGACAAACTGATAAAATGAACAAAATAACATCATATAATAGTAATAGATGATATAAAATATGTAATAACAGGGGTAAACATTATATGATCATAATATAACAGTTATAACAGGATGATATAATTTTACAAATTCAAAAGGTGTCAGTTTACTAGTTATATAAGTACATATTAGTCTGGTGAGATTTACTCACTTGTTCAAGCTGGAGATGACAACCACAAACACACAACAAAGATTTCCAGAGGCACGAAAGCACGACAATGATTTGAGATTGGAAGAGCAGGAGCTATATCCCTTGAAAACATTACACACAAAAAAACGTATGTTTTCAACCCAAAAATTCAATAAAACAATGTTAGAAATGAATGCATGAAACAAAGCCAAAGTGTTTGCACTTGCTTTCTACCATCTATGCTTCAGCTCCAGATCTGAAATGGCACGGCTAAAGGCATGGTTTGGATCAGGTTTGGGTTCCTAAAGGTCGGCCTAGCATGTGTTAACAAAGGTGGGTTTAGTCTAGGTGCATAAAACTAGGTGTACATGGCTAAAACTATGCAATATACATCATTTGTTTGCTCTTGTTTGGTACGGCCAGAAGTTATGGGTCACATGGCAGAGGGTGGAGGTCAGGCTAGAGATGGTGGTGGTGGAGGTTGTGGCGGCTAATGGTGGTAGAAGGTGGAGATGACAAACTAGGATTGGTTTCAACAATAGGTGATGGGTTGTGATAGTTTAATTGGATTTTTGTGTAGATCTTGGCCTTGGGTTGGTTCGGCCTGGGGAGGAGGGGTACTAGCATGGGTGATGGTCAGAGAAAGGGGGTGGTGGTGGTCGGCCAAAGCTTGGAGGAGGAGGAACAAAGCTATGAAGTAGAGAGCATATGCGAAATTTCAATAAGAGAAGTCATAAAAACAAAGGAAGAAGATGATAATTTTTACCAAACCTTGAACACAATGGAGCCGTGATTTTTTTTTGTGGTTTTGAGGAATGTTTTTCTCATGAAAAAAATGAAGAATGCAGCTGAAAGAAGGTAGGCAAGGTACGGCCAAAAATCAATTAAGAGAGGAGTTGAGAAAGTGAAAGGTCGGAAATGCAAAGAGACTTTGGAAGTTTAAAACCTTTCAAATTTCCACTATTTTCTTTTTAAATTTTAGATGACTGAAATATATATATATAAACTCAGATAAAAATACGAAAATTTAGTAAATAAACAAAAATAAATTAATTAATTATTAATTATATAAAATTTAATTAAGTAAAACAGCAAAAATTGCAACTAGTCTTGAAAATATGAAAAATAAATGCAATGAACTTTGGAAAAATTTTATGTACTTGAAAAGTATTTATAAATAAATATAAGAACACAAAATAAAAATGAATTCACAAAATAAATAAATAAATTTTAATTAAATATAATTTTAATGAAGAAAATAGCAGAAAAATGGAAACTAGGCTTTACAAATTGAAATAAATTCAAGTAAACTTTGGACAAATTATATTATCACTTTAAAAATAATAAAAGACAAAAATATACATAAAATAAAATATTAACACATATTAGAACAAAATATGACAACTAAAATATAATTTAAAATAGACAATATTGCTAAATACATCAGTTTACACACAATATTGAAATATACATAACTTTTACAATTTAAATCCGTTTTCAACGAAACGAAAAGCAGTATTCATGTTATTAAATCTATTTTCATAATAAAAGATAAAATTTAAGAATTTAAATATTTAAATTTAAAATTTAAAAGTCAAAGTTTGACGAGTTTGACCACAAATATACTTTTCAGGAAAATATTCAATTTATACAAGTTTGGAATTATAATTCACGTAATAATCAAGATTTATATTTAAAATGAAATATTGAAAATAAAAAAAGTTTAAAAATAATTTCAAAATAAAATAAAGTCAAATTTAAAATATATGCACAAATTTAGGGTTGTTACACTCTCCCCCACTCAAAATTTTCGTCCTCGAAAAGGAATGAGGTACGGGAAAGCACAGGAAAGATAAAATTGAAATGAGATTAAGACAAGATGACAAAAGATTGAAATTATACCTGATAACTGTGGTTATAGGTAAGTTTAACAAGGTGGAGATGATCTTCCCAAGATTCTCCAAAATCAGGAACACAAGCACGAAAAGGTCCTCTAGAATCTGATTCACTTTTTCCGCTTGACCGACAGTCTATGGATGAAAGCAGTGCTCAGATTATAAATAAGTACCAAAGGTCATCAAAGATTAAAGAAAGATTTCTAAACAGAAAGGTCCTAGAAAGACACCTATACCAGTTTGTAGCACGATAAGGAAAATAAGGACACCCAAAGATAGTTTGAAAAACAAAATAAGATAATAAGTTTGAAACCATGGAAATTTCAACTTAAATTGATAATTAATTTTACACAAGTTAAATAAATCTTAACTATTTCTAATTTCATCATCTTATCATCTAATTTCTAAAACCAAAAATTTCAAAAATCATGGATTTGATTAAAATTAAGTGTATAACATTCAATAAATTTAATTCTTCTTTATTCCTAATTAAATTTATTCCTCTCAATATATTTTATCACCTATGTTAAATATACTTACACTTATTATAACTGTTTTAATTTATTTTTAGTTCCTTTAACATCATTTATATTGTAGATTATTCAATTAACCTTTTATTCTATTTACCTTTGTTAATTTTTTATAACTAAAATTTAAGTGTATAATATTTATTATAACCACTCAAATTTTATTTATAAAACTTTTTATATTGTATATTATCCAATTACATTGTTAACTTCTAAAAATTAAGGTAAGTTATATTTGAATGCAATTGTATTATATAAATAAAATTTTCTAATTCAATCATCTCAAGTTTGAATTATTTATTCAAAATTTTGAATTTCTTTTTATACTTGAAGTTATTATTTATGATAGAATTTAAGAATAAAATTTCCGATTCCTTTCAAACCATTTAGAGATAAATAAATGTATGTACATAATTTGTCAAATCAAATTTAAATCATATATCTATATATATTATAAATCAAATCATATTTTAGAAATTCAAATCAATCAAATTTCCCAAATCAAAGCTGTAGCAAGACTACAGAATGGTTTCTTCACTTCGAAACTCGAAAATGAACGTCGATGATGCCGCGGTCATCACCGAAATTATTTTCTAGCGAAAAAGAGAAGAGCACTAAAAATTTAAAACTTTAAAATTCTTTGGAAACAAATTTCTATTCAAAAATACTTTAAATAATATATCCTTTTAAAACTTTAAACACAAGGTTTGAAACCATCAGAAATTAAATTCTCAAATTCTTGATTTAAATTCATTTCAGTTCCCAAATCAAATTTATAAACAGCTATTTATAAATTCATTTATAGAATGATAAATCAAGTATTATCATTTCAAATAATCAATTTAAATCAATTTATTAAGTTCCATAATATTTACTTATATCAAAATTTATTTCATTAACCAAATTTTAAAATAATATTGTGTCAGTTTGTTCTGTCAAAGTGTTTTAGAAATCCTATCGATGGCGTTGATCAGACGAATCGATCGGAAGCCCAAATCAACGTCAACAACTCAAACAACACCATATATAAAACAAAACAAAGATTTATAAGTACAATTCAAAATGTTTGGAGATATTTTGAAAACAAAACAAGATGATTAATTAACAAATTATGAAGATGGATAAGTTTAGATAAATCGCGGGCAACCTTAACCGGGTCAAGCGTGACTTAATGAATAAGATCAAATGTTTCTGGGGTAAATCTACATCCGATCTCAAGAGATAGAGTTTGGAATAACAAAATATGTTAGCATCTAAACCAAGGATAGGTATAAATCTCTAGTGAACCGATGCTAATTGTAAAGAAGTTTCCCTTTCTACAAGTCATTAGATTATTGGCGAGACCGCCAATTCACTATAAAGCTCATTCGAAGTGGAGTTATGTGATACTCCAAAATCAAAAGAAGATGAATAGTGAGGGACAAGAATGAATTTTGGAACTGCAGGGAACGTTCCTAAATTCAAAGGAAATCAAATAAAAATGAAGAGATTCAAGCTCGAATGAAAGTGATTCTGTAACTAAATTTACCATACATTCTAAGTTTTGCCTCAAAGCCAAAGCTCTGATATCAACTATAACGACCCGGTATTTTCAACCATTCGCATCCGCACATGTCGGACTTGATTTGCTCAAAATACCACGTTATAAATAAAATTTGGCAAATCTCAGAATATACAGTAAATAAATATAATCACAGATCACAGACACAGAGTAAAATAATGCAGCGGAAGTAAAAGAAATAGTAGTTCATGAAGCTACTATATAAATATATCAGAGTTACATAAAAGATATAACAGAAGAAATAAAATACAACAGAAGTCTCAGTATGATAACCAAGCACAAGCTGAATAGAACAACAGAACTAAGATAGATAAAACTAGATAAGCAGGTAATCTCCAGCGATTCCAATCTCCAGAAAGTGGAATCCAAATCTGTGAATACTCAGGCTGACCCGAGCGTAAATAAAAATACAAACACTCGAGTCAGGACATACATACTTATACAATATAAACCAACTCAAGTGAACTGTAATAAAGGTACAAATAACTTAAGGAATGCTTGGGATCGCCCATTCTTTAAGGATTCGTTAAACTATCTACTATGTAATAATATTCGCTATTATAATAATGTCTAATATAAAATAAACATACTTTAAAATATCATTAAGGAGTGACCCAATATTCTCCTTAACACGTAATAGTCCCAGTAGTCTATCCAGTATTAGCATACTCCCAAAATGGGGGCTACCCTCGATACTCCACAGGCTACGGGAGAAATTCAAGCTCGTAGTAAAGCTCGCTATGGTAGGTGACACGGCACAACTAGGCAATGCCAGGGTAGATATACCAATTACGCATCCGGACTGGTGGTGACGCATAGCAACCACTACCGCCCACCTCGAACAACACTCCCAAATCAAGGGTGCGCACCAAATCAATCACAAGTAATAGAATGGTATCGAAGAAGTGTGTCCGATCAGAGGTGCTACCTCCTTGGTCCGTCAATCGCTCATGTTTTAGCCACCTTATGCCAAATCACGGGAGTTGGGTCCACGTATATACCTTAGTATCGTCGCCACCATCCTACTTCATTCTGGAAACTCCACCGCGTACAGAGTTGTTAAAGTGGTTTTCGGTATCGATAGAGAGTATGTCCATATCCGATCCCGGTCTCTTTAACAACCAATCGTTATTATAACCCGTGGTTATAATTTTCAAATAATATTTTATACTTCAAAATAGAATATCATTTCAAATCCAAATCTTTATCAAAATGAAGATTAAATCAATTCCAAACCATTTCAATATATTTAAAATAACATATCATTTCAAAACTTCATTTCAAACCATTTCAATATATTTAAAATAACATATCATTTCAAAACTTCATTTCAAATCATTTCAATATATCAAAATATCATATCTTTCCAAAACTTCATTTCAAATCATTTTAATATATCAAAATATCATATCCTTTCAAAACTTCATTTCAATCATTTTAATATATCAAAACATCATATCCTTTCAAAACTTCATTTCAAATCATTTTAATATATCAAAATATCATATCCTTTCAAAACTTCATTTCAAATCATTTTAATATATCAAAATATCATATCCTTTCAAAACTTCATTTCAAATCATCATTGGAGTTCAAATCCAAATATTCAACTGTAAATACCTTTTTAAATTCAAATATATCATTCATTTATTATCATTTCAAGTCACCCTTTTTAAATAGTTTATATTTCAATCAAAATAATTCATTTAAACCATTTAAAAGTGTAATTATTATACTTTCAAATCAAGTATTCAATTTCCAAAGTTTCAATTCAATTCAATCATTTATTTCAATTAAATTTCCATAGACCATTTCAAATCTTATAAATTTCAAATATAGATTTAATCCACAAAATAACTATTCAAATTATAAAATAAGTTCCAAAGCTTTAATATCCTATATTTCATAAGTCCAATATCTTTTAAATAGATTCAAATTACAAGTAAACCAAATATTTTTCATACTAATATAAACTTCAATTATTCATTCCAAGATTTAATATCATTTATTTAATTTAAATTTAAATACCATTTAATCACATTTCAAAATAGTTGTATTTCCCAAATCAACTATTCCATTTAAATCATTTAAAGTCAATTCATTATATTTAATATTTAAATATTTAATTTCCAAAATTTAATCTTTTTCAAAGATCATTTATTCATTTGAATTTATTAATCAAAGAAAATTCAACTTTCGCAGCACTTAGAAAATGCTACGAAATGTTATGTTTAAAAACAGTTCATTAACAAAAGACAGCATTTAAATGCTGTAATAGGTTTCTTTTAATTTCAAGTAAACTTTGGTTAAATTAAACAACTATAGCACTTACAAAGTGCATAATAACCTTTAGTTCAAATTAGCCTTTTAGTTCATTTAAAACAACTACACCATTTTAAAAATGCTGTAATATCTTTTACATTACATTCAAAAATGCTGTCAAATCAAATTCAGAGTTTTATTTACAATTTCACACATAATTAACTTTTAATATAAATCATTTTAACTTATAAAATCATATATTTCACATTTTAAAAACAATCATTTAAATACCATTATTTCTATGATTTTATAAAGTCAAATTTCCATACAAAAATTCAAATTAAATAACAATTAAATTTTCATTTCTTTAATTAAATTCTTAACTTAAAAACTAAGTTTAAATTTACAAAATATAACTTATTTCCATTTATTTTACTTAATTATAATTTCACTTTTAAACAAATTACACAAAATTCAATTTAAGTTATATTTCCAAATTCAGCTTAAATATTCATTTATTTCATATTTTAATTTATACAAAATCATTAACACTTTTAAAAATTGTTATTACTTAATAAAAATCATTAAATTCATCTTTTAAATCAAATTTGTCATATTTCCTTACCTTACATAAATTCCATTTATAAACAAAATCATAAATTCCAAAATTAACTTATATTTCAAATTCTACTTCACCATTTACTAAATTCACTTGTTTAATTTGTAGAAAATCACTAATATTTTATAGAAATCATTTTAATAAAATTTAAATCAAAATATCATAATATTTACATTTTTAAAATATTTTAAAATTTTCAGAAAAATATATAAACCACGGGTCTATATACAATTTTTTAGCCTAGGTCAAGTGATACGGATATGTATCATTTTAATCCGCAGTTTACAAAGAAAACCGGGTTCTATCATTTCAAACCCGCAATCCCAAGTTAAATAAAATAAATAAAAACCGTTCAGGCCTATCATTTCAGCCCATAACGATTTTTCCCTATTCTAAAGTCCGTTCGGGTATGTATCATTTCAACCCATAGTGATTTCTAGTCTACAGGGAACTTGTAGTGTGACAAACTGATAAAATGAACAAAATAACATCATATAACAGTAATAGATGATATAACATATGTAATAACAGGGGTAAACATTATATGATCATAATATAACAGTTATAATAGGATGATATAATTTTACAGATTCAAAAGGTGTCAGTTTACTAGTTATATAAGTACATATTAGTCTGGTGAGATTTACTCACTTGTTCAAGCTGGAGATGACAACCACAACATACAACAAAGATTTCTAGAGGTACAAAAGCACGACAATGATTTGAGATTGGAAGAGCCAGAGCTATATCCCTTCAAAACATTACACAAAACAAATATATAAAACATAAGTTTTCAACCCAAAAATTCAATAAAACAATGTTAGAAATGAATGCATGAAACAAAGCCAAAGTGTTTGCACTTGCTTTCTACCATCTATGCTTCAGCTCCAGATCTGAAATGGCACGGCTAAAGGCATGGTTTGGATTAGGTTTGGGTTCCTAAAGGTCGGCCTAGCATGTGTTAACAAAGGTGGGTTTAGTCTAGGTGCATAAAACTAGGTGTACATGGCTAAAACTATGCAACATACATCATTTGTTTGCTCTTGTTTGGTACGGCCAGAAGTTATGATTCATGGCCAGTGGCTCCAAGAGGTGGTGGGTGACATGGCAGAGGGTGGTCAGGCCATAGGTGGTGGTGGTGGAGGTTGTGGCGGCTAATGGTGGTAGAAGGTGGAGATGACAAACTAGGATTGGTTTCAACAATAGGTGATGGGTTGTGATAGTTTAATTGGATTTTTGTGTAGATCTTGGCCTTGGGTTGGTTTGGCCAAGGGAGGAGGGGTACTAGGGTGGGTGATGGTCAGAGGAAGGGGGTGGTGGTGGTCGACCAAAGCTTGGAGGAGGAGGAACAAAGCTATGAAGTAGAGAGCATATGCGAAATTTCAATAAGAGAAGTCATAATAACAAAGGAAGAAGATGATAATTTTTACCAAACCTTGAACACAATGGAGCCATGATTTTTTTTTTGTGGTTTTGAGGAATGTTTTTCTCATGAAAAAAATGAAGAATGCAGCTGAAAGAAGGTAGGCAAGGTACGGCCAAAAATCAATTAAGAGAGGAGTTGAGAAAGTGAAAGGTCGGAAATGCAAAGAGACTTTGGAAGTTTAAAACCTTTCAAATTTCCACTATTTTCTTTTTAAATTTTAGATAACTGAAATATATATATAAACTCAGATAAAAATACGAAAATTTAGTAAATAAAAAAAATTAATTAATTATTAATTATATAAAATTTAATTAAGTAAAACAGCAAAAATTGCAACTAGTCTTGAAAATATGAAAAATAAATGCAATGAACTTTGGAAAAAATTTATGTACTTGAAAAGTATTTATAAATAAAGATACGAACACAAAATAAAAATGAATTCACAAAATAAATAAATAAATTTTAATTAAATATAATTTTAATGAAGAAAATAGCAGAAAAATGGAAACTAGGCTTTATAAATTGAAATAAATTCAAGTAAACTTTGGACAAATTATATTATCACTTTAAAAATAATAAAAGACAAAAATATACATAAAATAAAATATTAACACATATTAGAACAAAATATGACAACTAAAATATAATTTAAAATAGACAATATTGCTAAATACATCAGTTTACACACAATATTGAAATATACATAACTTTTACAATTTAAATCCGTTTTCAACGAAACGAAAAGCAGTATTCATGTTATTAAATCTATTTTCATAATAAAAGATAAAATTTAAGAATTTAAATATTTAAATTTAAAATTTAAAAGTCAAAGTTTGACCATAAATATACTTTTCAGGAAAATATTCAATTTATACAAGTTTGGAATTATAATTCACATAATAATAAAGATTTATATTTAAAATGAAATATTGAAAATAAAACAAGTTTAAAAATAATTTCAAAATAAAATAAAGTCGAATTTAAAATACATGCACAAATCTAGGGTTGTTACATAGTGGTTTAACCCACTCACAACTACTAAATGTTCTTATGTTAGTTAAATTAAATTTATAATGTGATTGGAAATTAATTGATCGATGTTTGGTATATTTAAATTGTTATTCTAGTCAAATTTTGACTTTTATTTCATTTAATTATCGTCTATTTTATTATTGAATTTTAAATTGTCAATTTAATACCAGTATTGATGATCAGTTATCTATTGATGTTTATTGCTTGATTTGGATGATGATTGTGATGTATGTTTGATTGTTGATATTGGATGACTGGATGTTGTATTTTATATTGTTATAATATATTGCAAGTTCCCTATGGGTTGAAATGATACATACCCGAATGATCTATAGATTAGGGAAAAATAATCATGGGTTGAAATGATAGACTCGAGTGATTTTATAGATGTTTATTTAATTCGGGATTGCGGTTTGAAATGATATATAACCGTAAATTTTTAAATTGCGGATTGAAATGATAAATATTCGCATCACTTGACCTTAGGGTAGAAAATTATATACGGACACCGGATTGGTTAAATTAAATGATTTTTGAATCTTTAAAATTTTGAATTCAGTTAACTGGTATTTTGAAATAGAAATTGATTATATAAACTAGATTATCTTCGATAATCCAAGGGCTAGATCTTGGAATTGGAATTGGTTTAATGAATTTCTCAACAAAGTTAAATTGGAATTTTAAAGTTGAAGTGTTGAATAAATGAATTTATTGGAATTGAGTTATTGAAATGTTTTGGATGTAACTTTGAAATCTATTTTAAACTAACTTAAACTACTTTCATTAAATTAACTATTTTAATCAATTTAAAATATTTTAATTTATATTAATCTATTATAACCTATTTAATCAAATTTAATCTATTTTACCAATTTTAAACTAATTAAATTTATTTAATCTATTTTAAATCTATTTAATATAATTTAAATTTATTTAATCTATATTAAATCTATTAAATCTATTTTAAATTCATTTAATCTATTTAAAATCTACGTAATATAATTTAAATGTATTTATTCTATATTTAATCTATATTTAAATCTATTTAAACACTTTAAATCCCATTTATATCAAATTTAAACCTATTTAAACTACCTTTACTACTTAAACTATTTTTAAAACTATTTAAACTATTTATAACTATCTAAACTATTTTCAAAATTTTAGACTGTGTAAGGTTGAAGTATTTATATTTAAATCCTTAATGATGATGCAACCTAAGTTGAAATTTGGAATTGACACCTTATTGTGAAATGACGTATTTGAGTGAATAAGATGATTTTCAAATGAAGGATTTATTAAACATAACTTATCGATAATTTGAAAGTGAATATGATTTTGAAAAGTGAATATAGTTCGAAAATGAATATGATTTCGAAAGAGATATGATTTGAAACTGAATATGATATTTTGATATAAATGGTGAATTGACTTTTTGAAATGTAAAACAACAATTCGGTGTGAAATAAGCGTTTGGTTGTTAAAGGGACCGGGATCGGATATTGTCATACTCTCTGCCAATACCGAAAACCACTTTAACAACTGTGTACGTGGTGGAGATTCCAAAAATGAAGTAGGATGATTTGGCGAACGATTCTGTATGAGGTATTTACGTGACCCTGACTCCCGTGAGTCAGCATGAAGTGGCTAAAACAGGAGCTATACCGGGCTAAGTGAGGTCATTCCTCCGATCGGGCACATTTCTTCAATACTATATTCCGACTTTGTGATAGATTTGGTGGCCACCCTTGATTTTTGATTTGGGAGTGTGTTTCGAGATGGGCGGTAGTAGCTGCTATACATTACCACCAGTCCAGGAGTGCAATTGGTATATCTACCCTGGCATTGCCTCGAGTGCCATGTCACATGCCCTATCACGCCTTCTACGAGTTTGTTTTGTGTCGTACCTATGGAGTGCTCCTTGATAGCCCACCTGCGGGTGGAGTTTACGTTATCTATATAGACTACGGCATTGTATAAAATATGTTAAAGGGGATATGGGTAACGCCTTAACGCTATTTTAATACTTTACCTTACTGTAGACATATTATAATAGCGTATTGTACTACATAGTAGATAGTTTAACGGATCCTTGGGAGATGTGAATCCCGAACATCTCTCAAGTTATTGCACTCACGTTAGACATTGGATAGGAGATGTCAAAACCCGTAAACATCTCTGACGCCGTCACACTCATATTTACCGTTGATTTAATTTACATAAGATCTTTTAGTTCTGACTCGAGTGTTTTGTCTTTCAATTCGCTCGGGTCAGCGTGAGCATTTCAGGGTTGAAGACCTTAGTTCTGGAGGACGAAGACGAAGATTTGTACTATTATTATTTATGATATGTATTCCACTACATCATGTTGTTCCGTTGCATTTATTTATTATCTCTTGTTTATGTAACTCTGATTTTGTGTTTTAAAAGAAAAATCAAATGTATTTATCAAACAGTTTCATGAACTTTTATTTGGTTATTATATTTTGTCATTCCGCTACGAGATTCTGTATTTGTTTTATTTCTTATCTTTTCTTATTTACCCCATAAAAATCTGCCCTTTTGAATGGTTTGATCTTGGCATGTGTGTCTACTTAAAACATCCAAAAAGGTAGGTCGTTACAGTAGGTCACATTTGGTTGAAATTTAACTCCCATAAATTAATTCATGGATTATATAGTATGATCGTTATCGAAAAACCTAATTTTTAAAATGGGTTTGCGAATTTTAAGTGTTGTGTGGTGGGAAAATTTTGGAGATGAACGGAATTGGGGCTTGGGTCAAATTCAGGCGACCAAAGCGATTGGGTGGCTTGTCGTTGGGTGTGGAGAATGCTTGGGTGGTGGAGAATTGAGGAAAAATGGCGCGGCAATTTTTTAGGACTTGTGGAGGCGAGACGAGGTGGCTTTAGAGTTTAAGGTGGGGTTGTTCTTGGTTGTGGGTTTGTGGCAGTGGCGAAGAGGAGAGAGAATGAGAGGGTTGCGTGACTGGGGGAAAGGCCAAGGAGGTTGTGGCGAATCTTGTGGCAAAATTTGGTGGTGGATGGCGATCGGTGGTGATGGGACGAGGCGTTTTGGTGATGGGCTTTGGGTATTAGGCTTCGGTGGCTCCTCGGTTTTTCAAACGAGGACTTGTTCATGGATTCCAGATGGGCTGACGCATTGAGATGATTGAGGGCGACTTGGGTGGATGGACGGCGGTAAGAGACGGCGACCGGAGACCGTGGATATGTGCACACATCCGTGCACACTTCGTGCACACCTGGAAGTTCACATATATGAGAGAAGGAAGAAACTAGGAAAGGAAGAAAGAAGGAAATGGGTTGGAGCCGATGAGGGTGGTTGGGTTTGGGTTAAGCGGGCTGCGCTATGAAAGGAAATGAAAATTTAATTTTGTACTTTAAAATCTAAAAATTTTAAACATCTATTTCTCGCTCGCTTCAAATCCAAATGACGAGTGGATTTTTGCATCGTGATCCTATCGTCTAGTATCTTCATCTGAATTAATATTGCCGAGTTTTCTGCAAATGTTAAAATTTAATGATTTTTAATATTTGAAGTGAACGAATAATAAATCTCTTATTCGATTAATTATCTGTTAATTAATCAATAAATTAAGGGTTAAATGAACTGTTTAATTTTAAATTAATTAAGAATAAATCATTTACTTAATTTCTTAGATTGACAAATAATCTGGATTTAAATATAACTTGACTCGGTTAAGTTAAAACCCAATTAAATTCTGAATTGTAAACTGATTTAATACCAATTATAAATCGTTGATTGAGTTAATGATCTATGTTGACTAATATTTATTTTGGATATTGATTTCGGTTATCTTTGTCTGTGCCATTAAGTAGCCAAATAAATTTAAAGTAATTAGAATAAAACGTTGACACGTTTTATTGGAAGTAAATCGACTCGTACTGTTCACTATTCTAATTTTCGGAAAAAATGTGATGATTACAAGCGAATTAATTTCGATGGACAGGTCATGATAAAGTAAACATATGGAATGAATTTCCATATGTGAATATTGACACCCTGGTTGTAGAATTGTTTGTTTTAAACAACTTGGCCTTTAAAAATTTATCGTTTTGGATTCGATGAGACCGGGATCGGATATCTGCATTATCTGAAAACTACTTCGTCCTGTAACCCCTACGAACCTTTACGATTTTGATTGTAGAGCCTAGTAGGCTGGAATTTAATTGATGTAACAATTTCGGTTATTTAAATAAGTATTTGTACTTAGACACTATTATAATATCACTAGATTTTCTATAAAATGTTTTGGTTATCGTAAGGTAAAAATCCGTCGTGTTTATGTGTGACGTGATCTTACGAGATACCTTTGTTTTTCAAAGGATTTTGATAACAGTAATAATTCAAATTTGAGTGTGTTTACTCACGCTGGTTTTCCAGACTGACTCGGGTGTTATTTTATTATAATGCTCGGGTCAGACCGAGTATTACAGATTCCGGTAAGGATGCTATGAAGCTCAGAAGACAAGTTGGAGACAGAGACGTATTACACGTACTTGATTATATTCCGCTGTGTATTATAGGTTGTATATTCAGAACTTCTGAGGACAAGTTATTATAACTGTCCATTTTGATATATTGATTGTTGTACTCTGATGATTGTATATATATGGACAATTACAGTTTTCTTTGTATAAAAATCTGTTATTATATATTATATTTTATTCCACGGCGATTGTGAGATTCTGTGTTCTTTGTTTCTGTTTCTTCTTCTATCTTTTTCTTCTTAACCCCTAATGATCTGGTATTTTCAGCACTCGATTGCTCGGCATTCTATACAAAGGACGTATTATGTCAATTTTTGATGGTGGAAAATCCGGTCCGTTATACTTGGTATCAGAGCTGAAGATTAAGCGAGAACCTTGGCTTTAGTGGGGATTACTCATTAGAAATAGGGTTAGTGGTACCCTAGAATGAGTCTGAGTGTATATACATATAAGAGAGAGCGTATTTGTTAGTGATATAAAAATATTTTGATATTAATAAATGAAATGATTTTAACTTGGATTTATATAGAATATAATGAATGAATTCTATAAACTGATAAAATCAATCATGACTGTTGATGATGGTTGGATGTTATATCTTTGTTGATTGATTGTTCGATTAATATGGATGTGCATATTATCGCTTATTGATTGAGAGTCGTGCTCGGTCAGTTTATGAGCATCGACTATTGGCTGTTGATTTGAGCATTTGACTATGGTTGGAAAATTTTGGTTTTTGAAAAATAATTAACCAATTGAGAAACTGCATGTTTAACATGGATTTTGAAGTGAATATATATTTGAATTTCCCCATGTATCATTTTATAGAGTAATGGATACCATTTGAAAGTGATATATGAAATATGGTTTCTCTAGACATGGTTAATAAAGAAACAAAAAGTTATTCAAACTGAAAATTTGAGAGTCTGTATTCCGAGATTTTTTTTGAAATTGGTTTTAAGATTCTATATAATAGCATAATTTGAAATTATTTTCCGAATAGAACTGTTATAAATGATTCAAAGTGATTTCAAAAGGGGATTTTCAAACGATTTAAAAAAAACTTATTTATTTTACAAATTTATTTTAAAAGTAATTTTGATTTATAAACTCTTATTTATTTACAAAATGATTTTAGAAAGAAAATTTTGGATTTATATAAATATGACTCAACGAACTATGAAATTGAAATAAAATTTTGAAACTATTGATTTGAAATTATGAAATTTTGAATTTGAATGATATCCGATTTGAGGAAAATGATTGTTGAAATCATATACGAATTTGAAGCTGAACCAATATTTGAAAGTGATTGATTTCGAGAACCTTTGACCATATAAAATATTGATTTGGAAGTTTTCAAACTTATATAAAAATGATTTGTATAAGTATGAAGTTAATTCAAAAACTGTTGATTTGAAAGGTACTCGATCTTGAAAGTGATACTCTTATATATAATGGAATTTATATAAGTATGATTTTAAAGTGATGATTTGAAAAGGTACTCTATATAGTATGATATACATTTTGAAATTGTAGATATGGGAGGTACCTTCTGCTTGATTATCCGCTTTGTGGCCACATGGTGGATACATTCTATTAATTCTTTGATTTGATCCCAGATGGACTTGGGTGGATCCAGAAATGGGTCCTAATCAATATAGGTTGCCCGGACATAATACTCATGAGTTTCCTTCGACACGTCTGCATAGCGAAATTCGCAGGGCTATGAAGACTTACGATTACGGATGTTACTTGGGGGAACCAGGCGAAACCATTGTGTAACTGCAATCTATGGTCGTTTTCGGTGTACTTCGCCTGGGTAGAGTAATTGCCCTGAGGTACGGATGTTTCCTGAAGGAACCAGGCGAAATCATTGTGTATCTGCGGTCCATATAGCGTAATTCGAGGAGGCAGATGATTGCCTTGAGTCTATGGGTGATAGCGACGTAACCACCAGTGTTACTATTAAGTAGGCTACGATCCTTGCGAGTGTTTTGCATAGCGTAATTCGTAGAGCAGTGATTGCTAACAGGTACGGATGTTACCTAGGGGACCCAGGCGAAACCATTGTGTATCTGCGATCTATGGGTGTTTTGGATGTCATGGCGTAAGACGTGGGACAGTGACTGCCTAAAGTCACCCGAGACCACGTCGCTTTGTCCTCTCAACTTAGCGAGAGAGTGACCTTAGGGACTGCGTTCCATGACGATCCCGTTCGTTTGATTTCAGTGATTGGATTGTACTTTCCATATCTGTTTTTAAAAGTTTTTCAAGTATTTTCACTGGGTGTTGAAACGGGTCTACTAAGTACTTATAGATTTCTAGTCTTGCGCCTGATCAACATATTACTAGATTTTGTAAGAACGAGGATAAACTTGTTGAAACATTGAGTTATCAAAAGTCTTTTCGATATAAAAGTATTTTGTTATAAAAGAATTCTTAACAAAGAAAATTCCCAAACATTTAAGTATTTTCTTATAAAAGAATTTTCTATCTTTCTGTTTATCTTTCTGTTCTCTTATTCCGCTCTTTTCGAGGATGAAAAGTTTTGAGTGGGGGAGATTGTAACGACCCGTATTTTTGACCATTTAAAAATATTTAATTTAATTTAATTATCGAATAAAGATGGTTAGAAACAAAATTTTGTATTTTTATTAATGAAAATATATCGAATGGAAGTGATAATCTAAATTGAATCTGTAAGTGACAAAATTGCAATAAGAGAAAAGTTTTAATTAGTATCTGAATTGAAACAAACAATATTCAATTGTATTAAATTAATAACTGAAGTATGAATAATAAATATCATTTAAATAAAGAAATTGAATAAATGTGCAATAAGATAAAAGAAGATAACAAATTTCAATATAACCTTTTGATATTGATTATAAGGAATTAATGATAGAATTCAAATTAACAAATGTTTATTCTTAAATACGAGATTGATTGGTTGTTAATAAAAGAAGAACGTAATTGGAAAATATTTGGAGATATATTTCTGGGAGCTATATTAAATTTTCAAAGCGCTAATTTCTGAATAAGAAATATATATATATATAAGTATGTATATAGGTATATATGTGTATATGTAAATATATATACATACATGTATAAACTTCATAATGGAAAATTTCAAACTTATGACTATATACATGGGTAAATGTTTATAAAAATAGTGTATATCGAAATATAAAGATATATATATATATATATGTAAGCATCTGTATATCTAAATGTATATATGAATATGTAAATATGTAAATATATATATGTATATATATCTATACATATGTATATGTAAATATGATAAAATGAATATGTATACATCTAAAGGTAATAGGTAAAAATGTAAATATGTATATGATGACAAAATATATGTAAGTAAATGTATATGTATATATGTTATAGAAAAAAGTGAATATGTGAATATGTAAATATGTGTATATAATAAACATATGAAAAGCTTCATGGTGACAAACTCCAAACTTATGATGAAATATATATGTATACATATCAATATATATATGTATGTATGTATGTATGTATATGTAAATATGTAAATGTATATATGGTGAGGATATGTATGTAAGTGTATATATCTATATACATGTAGGATATATATATTCACATATGAAGCTTCATCCTGACAACATCAAAGTCAAGCACACAAACATCAAATTCAAGCATACAATGAAATCAAATCAAGAAAATAATGAACCAAATCAGCATATAAAAGATCCAATCATTCAAAAATCAAATCAGAAAAAGAAAAAAAAAAGTGAAAACCTGTACATGTAAAACCTCAGCCTCCTTTTGTTTAATTTTTCCCCTCCCATCTCTATAAATACCCATGTTTGTTCGTTTGATTGAGTGATTCATGTATAGCATAAAAATCTACCTTTAAAACAAGATCTGGTTGAGTGTGTGAAGCCTAAAGAGGGGATTAAGAAGCAGTTGATCACATACCTTTTTAAACAGTGAGTAAACACTTATCTTGGTTTATAGGTTACTACATATATATATATAACTGTGGGAATGAATGCATAGTTTGATTTATGTTAAGTATCCGTGATGTTAATATGGATATGTATGTGTGCATTCAACATGGTAAATTTCACCAAGCACTGTATATCTTCCACCAAAGTTCTCTGTTCTAGTTTTTTTGATAAAACAATGGAACTTTTAACTTTAAAAATTCGTATCTCAGCATCCAATCATTTTTAGGACATGATTCCAGTATGAAAGTTGTTTTTTTTTAGTTTGAACATTTTAAGATTTATTTCATTAAAATTCATCAAGCATAGAGGCAGAGCATTTCAAATAACAAGGAGTAGGTCACATTTGGTGATAATTTAACTCCCATAAATTAATTCATGGATTATACAGTATGATCGTTATCGAAAAAGTTGATTTTTAAAATGGGTTTGGGAATTTTAAGTGTTGTATGGTGGCAGAATCTCGAAGATGAACGGAATTAGGGCTTGGGTCAAATTCAGGCGACCGAAGTGATTGGGTGGCTTTTTGTTGGGTGTGGAGAATGATTGGGTGATGGAGAATCGAGGAAAAATGGCGTGGCATTTTTTAGGACTTGTGGAGGGGAGACGAGGTGGCTTTAGGGTTTAAGGTTTGGTTGTTCTTGGTTGCGGGTTCGTGGCAGTGGCGAAGAGGAGAGAGAAGGAGAGGGTTGCGCACCTGGGGGAAAAGGCCGAGGAGGTTGTGGCGAATCTTGTCGCAAAATTTAGTGGTGGATGGTGATCGGTGGCGATGGGACGAGGTGTTTTGGTGACGGGCTTTCGGTTTCAGGTTTCGGTGGCAATTCGGTTTTTCAAACGGGAACTTGTTCGTGGATTCCATATGGGCAGACGCATTGAGATGGTCGAGGGCGACTTAGGTTGATGGATGGCGGTAAGAGATGGCGAATGAAGACCGTGGATATGCACACATCCATGCACACTTCGTGCACACATTGAAGTTCACATATATACGAGAAGGAAGAAGTTGGGAAAGGAAGAAAGAAAAAATGGGTTGGATGGGACGATGAGGGTGGTCGGGTTTGGGTTAAGCGGGCTGGGCTATGAAAGGCAATGAAAATTTAATTTTGTACTTTAAAATCTAAAAATTTTAAACATCTATTTCTCTCACGCTTCAAATCCAAACGACGAGTGGATTTTTGCTTCATGATCCTATCGTCTAGTATCTTCATCTTAATTAATATTGCCGTGTTTTCTGCAAATGTTAAAATTTAATGATTTTTAATAGTTGAAGTGAACGAATAAGAAAGCTCTTATTCGATTAATTATCTGTTAATTAATCAATAAATTAAAGGTTAAATGAACGGTTTAATTTTAAATTAATTAAGAATAAATCATTTACTTAATTTCTTGGATTGACAAATAATCTGGATTTAAATATAACTTGACTCGGTTAAGTTAAAACCTAATTAAATTCTGAATTGTAAACAGATTTAATACCAATTATAAATCATTGATTGAGTTAATGATCTATGTTGATTGATATTTATTTTGGATATTGATTTCGGTTATCTTCGTCTGTGCCATTAAGTAGCCAAATAAATTTAAAGTAGTTAGAATAAAACATTGACATGTTTTATTGGAAGTAAATCGACTCGTACTGATCACTATTCTAATTTTCGAAAAAAATGGGATGATTACAAGCGAATTAATTTCGATGGACGGGTCATGATAAAGTAAACATATGGAATGAATTCCCATATGTGAATATTGACACCCTGATTGTAGAATTGTTTTTTTTAAACAACTTGGCCTTTAAAAATTTATCGTTTTGGATTCGATGAGACCGGGATCGGATATCTGCATTATCCAAAAACAACTTCGATCCAATATCCCCTACGAACCTTTATGATTTTGATTGTAGAGCCTAGTAGGATGGAATTTAATTAATGTAACAGTTTGGGCTATTTAAATAAGTATTTGTACTTAGACACTATTATAATATCACTGGATTCTCTATAAAATGTTTTGGTTATCGTAATCTATAAACCTGTCGTGTTTATGTGTGACGTGGTCTTACGAGATACCTTTGTTTTTCCAAAGATTTTGATAGCAGTAATAATTCAAATTTGAGTGGTTTACTCACGCTGGTTTTCTAGACTGACTCGGGTGTTATTTTATTATAATGCTCGGGCAGACCGAGTATTACAGATTCAGGTTAGGATGCTATGAAGCTCAGAAGACAAACTGGAAGACAGAGACGTATTACACATACTTGATTATATTCCGCTGTGTGTTGTAGGCTGTATATTCAAAACTTTTGAGGACAAGTTATTATAACTGTCCATATTGATATATTGATTGTTGTACTCTGATGATTGTATACATATGGACAATTACAGTTTTCTTTGTATAAAAATCTGTTATTATATATTATATTTTATTCCGCTGCGATTGTGAGATTCTGTGTTGTTGTTTCTGTTTCTTCTTCTATCTTTTTCTTTTTGACCCCTAATGATCTAGTATTTCCGGCACTCAATTGCTCAGCATTCTATACAAAGGACGTATTTATGTCGATTTTCGAGGGTCGAAAATCCGGTCCGTTATAGTTTACTTCTATCTTTCAAATTCATCTCCATGTAAATAATTGCTTGCATTTTCTTAAGTACAATAAAAGAGACAATTAATATATTTTTAATCACTCTCAAAATTTATAAAATTTATAAAAAAGAGTAACATAGTTCTGTCACAATTCTGCATTGATTCAAAATATCTTCAAAATCTATTTCAATTTGAAAATTTATCATTGAAATATGACATGAACTAACTAGGGTTTGGGTTTGATTTAAGCAAAGATTAGAAGATAATACGAAAATTAAGGACAAGGTTATTATGGTAATCGAAATCAAACATTTTAGGAGCATGAATATTCCCCTTTAACAACAATTGACGTCCCTTTAATAATGTCCTTGATTTTTCAAGAATGTTCTGGAATTTTTTGGATATTTAGTTTTGATTAATGTTGTAATGATCCAGAATTTTATCACTTTAATTGAGAATATTTAAATTAATTTTAAATATTTAAATATTAATTTTAGAATCCTAAATAACTCGTTTTTATTATTTAATAATGATAGTAAACTTTTTTTGTAAGTTTGTTTAAAAAATAAATAGTTCGATGAAAAATTAAAGATGTGATTGAAAATCATTTCTGGATTATCGACTTTTTATCGAACGAAAGTTGTCGCAACATTGTTGCACACATATGCACAATTTTGTAACATAGACTTATATATATAATAAGTGGTTTAATAATAGAAAAATAATTAGTAAAAGTAAGTGTTATTAAAATGTTTAAAAAATAGTTAATTAAGGTAATAAAGTAAGTAAGACTTTTCTTTCTTATTTTAAGTGCTAAAGTACATAAATTTGTATACTTCTTTTTGAGATGTGATGGAAGTATAAGCACATGGGTTGGAAGGGTAGTTGAGGGGTATAAAGGTCTTTTGGCTAAGGAGTAGTATGAGTAATTTGCATTTTTTTAAGTGTTTATAAAAAGGGGCTTCCATTTCACAAAATCATTTTTTCATCTTCACGTTCTTCTTCTTTTTTCACTTCTTCCATTTCCTTTTTCCAATTAAGTTTTATAAGTTAATTCAAACCAAAACACCTCCTTTTTTACTCCAAATTCAAATACAACCTTGTAGTAACATAGCTAACACTCCCACCTCCTCAAAGATCCAAACTTTAGCATCCAAATTCCCATTTTTGTGTAGGGCCGTGAGAAGTTGGGGAGTAGGCAACTAGTTTTCAAGGGCCAAGTAAGGAGTTGTGATGTCATGTCATGTTTACTTGGTGGCAGCAAAGAGTAGGAGCAAGTTGCAAGGAGTTTGGTTGAGATTAAAGTGAGATCACTTTAAACTAATTTAAATGATGTTGCATGTTATAAAATAATTATTATCGTTAATTTTGTGCATAATTATGTTGGATATAGTTATTATTGTTGTTTGGATTTAATTCTCACTTGGAAGCGGATGTCATATATAACCATTACTTTGTAGGGGACAAAGCAAAGTGAATGGAAGTCGAAGTGTCTTCATAGCGAACAGGTTGCTATGTAAGCACTTCGAAGAATAGGAATTTTATAGAGGGATCCTAAAGGATTCCTTGCGATATTGATTTTACTTTACATTATTACTTGTTATATATGATGTAATGAAGTGGATGTTGTTGCTAGTTGACTTGCTTTGGTGTTCTGTTTTTATTGCAACATTGTAATCTGTGCTTTCTTTTTAATGGTTTACTATCTTGTTTTCTAAAGTGTTTTGAAAGGGTTTTCGAACTCTTCTGGATTTTCAAACCCTTTGGGCAACGTTATTTAAAGTGGTATAAAATATAGAAGAAAATGAGTTTAAAGCTATTTCATTTACAAAACAAAGTTTAAAAGTTATGGTCCATAGCAATAGTCGTTATAGATGCATTTTTGAAAATGTATGATTTAGTAAAGTAAAACGTTACCTATTTTAGATATGTTTGTAAATTCTTTTCGAATGTGTTTTATCAAGGTAGTATAAGTATTTTAAAAGGAGTGAGAAGATTCAAATATATTTTTAAGAATTTATTTAGCTATTTAAACTAGAGGTTTAAATTTCACTCCTTTGTTTCAAAAGTCAAGTTTTATTAAAAGAAACCATCTTTAAGGGGAAGTTTTTAAAAGGCAAGTTTCAAACTATGGTTGAAAGGGTTTTAAAAGTATTTTAAAAGAGGAAGGAAGCATGGATTACAACACTATTGTTATAATAAATGTTTTCGAGAAAGGGAAAGAGATCATGGATTATAACAATTTTGCTATAGTAAACGGTTTCGAGAAATTATAATGGAGGTTTTGGTTATAACACTTTGTTATTATTAAATATGTTGTATACTTTATAAAAAGGAAGAATGTTACCTTTTAAATCAATCTTTGGTTTAAATAAATAATTTTGGAAAATTTTTCCAATGGCTAGTTTAAGATCAAAGTCTAGAAATAAGTTTATGGAGTTGATTTTCCAATTGTTTTAAAAAGCAATTTGTTTTATGCAAGTAATTTCTTTGTCGATGTCAATAAGTAACATACAACAAATACATTAAATAGTGTTAAGATGTTGACATGCTTATAGAAAGTAAGTCGTTTTATATTTAGCACTAAAACCCGATGAGTAGACTTTTCTCTATTTGTAAGATCTAGAATCGGAGTGTCTAGGCAAGGCTAGGAGTAACCAGTGCGCTAACTTACCTGTCTTCGATCCTGTGTGAGGGATGGAGAAGTTGTACCGACCCAGAATTTTAGATATTTGAATTTGGAATATTTAATTGGTTTTAAATATTTAAAAGTTAATTTTTAACTTGAATTTCAAATATAATGATTTATTGGATAATTTAATAATTGGAATTTACTTAAATAATTGAATCTTGAGTTCTAAGCTTGATAAAAATAATTTAAAGGCTTATTTAATTTTTATTTATAAGAATAAAGATAATAAAAAAATAAATTGGATTTAAAAGCGATTTACTTGATTTTAAAAATATCTCGTTTGAATTAACATATCAAAATAGCCTTTTGGGGCACAGTCTAGGAATTTTACGAAACCAGTTCCATTGGATCCATAATAGTGTATTATTATCGGATTTCAAATTACGTAGCGTATGGAGTTATCGTTTGGTCGTACGGGATAGAAACGCGTTGAATTTTTTATCGAAAATTCAATATAATAATTGGGTCCAAAAAGCTATCTTCTCCATACGATCGAATTAGGGCTTGAAACCTTTTCCATTGCGTTTGGAATAGAGATATAACATTATAAATGCCTGGCAGCACGTCTCGATCGGGGTTCAAAATTTATAGCTAGGTATTTGTGAATTTTAAATAATTTATTTTCATCGAATTGACTAGGTTGTCACTTTCTTTCACTCAGCCCATCAGCCTCCAAGCCTTCTTATTAGCTTTTTATCTTTTCCAGCAAGTCACCTTACCTATTCCTTTTAAAATCACATATGTTCCTGTTCATTCTTTTTACAAACACAGGAAAGAAAAAAAATTAAAACATGTAGTGCACAAACGTACATGTTCGTCTCTGCTCTGCCCCTTATTTGTCTTCCTGTACATTTTTTTTACAAAGGCCAGTTTCACATTTTAAACGAAAGCAAAGCATGGCCAAAAACTTGAAAATAGAATTCTCCTTTCAAAATTCTCAAACAATAGAAATAAAATCTCCTTCCATTAATTCATGTTCTCAAATTGAATCCAACAAATATAAAGGTGAGAACTTTGAGTGTTCATGGATAGATCTTTATTTTGAAGGGCAGTAGGAGGGTTCGACTTCAATTTCTAGAATTCGTCAGTGGTGTCGAGCGTGGGTTTGAGCTAGGGTTAGGTCTTGTCAGCCTTAGGGGGGATGTGGAGTAAGTCGAGGCCGGCGATGCACTCATGAAGGTGTGTCGAGTGAGTGGTGAGGCTATGGAGATTAGGGTTCTGGTTGTCAATGGTTTAAAGGGGAGAGAGGTGAAAGTGGCTTCGTTTTTCAGGTTTGTCGTAGCAAGAAGCAGCTCGAGGACATGTTTTTGTGGGTTGCGCGATTTTGTCCTGGGCATGGACTATTTTCGATCGCGATTTCTCCCTGATGGATCGCGTGGGATATCGTGGGGTTCAGGGTGAAGCTTTTGAGGAGGGAGGATGAATGGTGATGGCCGTGAGCGATTTAGTGGACTGTGGCATACGTCTTGGAGGAGAGGAGCTTCGGTCTTGGTGGGTTTGAGTTTTGCTGGAGCGGAATGTTTAATCGTGGAGGAAGAAAGGATTTGAGGGAGGGAATTAGTAATGGTAATTATATTAAGTGTAATTAAGAATTTAATTATATTATTTAATTATCAATATCTTATATCTTGTATATCTTTTTTCTCCAATGTCAGAATCGAACGCGGTCAGTCGTGTTGTGTTCGAAGCGTCGAATACTACGCATTGTAATTAGTTTGGTAGGAATTGGAGCTTGTAAAATTCAAGCTAAAAATCGAATGCCGTTTGATTTTAATTCAAACGGAATGCTTAAGCGCTAACTGGAACTAAGGTGAGTAAATCTAACTCTTTTGTATTACTGCAATTAATTTTAAATGTTTAAAATTAATTTTGGTTGATTGAATGATTTGATAATTATTATTATCAGTTGGATGTTATAATAATATATATAGTAGTATATATTAGTAGTTGGATTGATTATTCCCGCCTATTGGAGCGGATGAGACCCTATGCGCCATGCATAATAGCGGATGACCCAAAATTACCGTGATATCCCGCCTCGAAACGGGATTGGTATTTTTATGTTGTATTAACATCTGTGGTTGCAGGGAAAACAGGTTGGAGGGATCCAACTGAATTCCTCAAAAATGTTGAATTTAATTTCATATATAGTGATATATTTTTTGTTTGAATAATTTGTGATAGATTATTGTGTGATTTGAATTTATTGGATGCTATGGTAGCATTGACTTAGATTTTGGTATTTTAAGATACCATAAATATATATATTAAATCTGAAAAGAAATTAAAAAGGGATTTTGGAGGTGCAATATTTATATAGAATTTTGGATTAGTTAAAAGAGAATGATTTGGATAAAATAAAAGGTTTGACCTTAAATTTGTAATTAACTATTTTGTGATATTGAAAATAGAGATTTTGGAATAATGAATATAAAGGATTTTAAATAAAAATTCTTGAGTGATACTTGTTTGAATATAAGATTTTAAATAGATTTGAAGAATAGAAGTGAATTTGGGAATAAATACGAATTGGTTATACTGGATCTTAAATAAGATTTCTAAATTACAAAATGGGAGTAGAATCGAGATTTGGTTGGTTTTGGAATATAGTTTGGGTTATTTAATAAATTGATTTATAAATGGAATTTAATTTAGAAACTGATTTATAATGGATTTAAGTGAGGTGAAACTGATGTAAACTGGAAATGAGACTAAGGGGTTTATAAACGATGTTTATAAATAAAGTGAAATGATTATCTTTTGATAAATTGAAGATATAAATTCACGGTAAGAGTTTATAATAGATGGGTAAATCGGTTTAAAGAGAAAGGATGGATTTTTCTTTTAGAAATGTGAAAAAGGGATTTATAAAATTGGGGACATAAATCGATTGGTGATACATCGAGAGAGATTTATAAATATTAGATTGGTTATATTTGAGTTGAAAAATATATTTTATCGAGAAGTTGAGTTTGTTCTAAAAAAAAGAGGATTTTTAATTATTAAACTAGGTGATTTAAAAATGTTTTAGTATAAAAATATTTCGGAAAGCTAGTTATTTAAATATTTTTAAATTCTCAAAATGAATTATGAGTTTTATAAACAAGTCTTGTAAAACGATTAGAATTTTATTAATAAATCAGAATTAATCGGTATTATTATTTTAAAAGATAGATTATTCAATATTAATACAGTTTTATATAATAACTTTTATTTAAGAGTATTTTCCTAAATTAAACTTTGAAAATTATTATAGAAACTTTATAAACATTGTTTTGAGATAATTATTAAATAAAGTTTTCGAAAAGTAATGGTATACTTTCATGGCAAAATCGAAGGCAGAGATTGCCTGCGGTTAAGTTGGATTTCTCTTGGATAGAGACGTAATCATTGAGCTGCGAATCCATGGTTGATACCGCGTGGTACTTTCCATATTTATTTTAAAAGGTTTTTCAAATATTTTTGAAGGAAATGGTTTGTGAATATACTTATTTCGGTGAGATAAGTATATACTTTTGAATAAAGAGATTTAATTAAGGGACCTCGGAACTTATAGAATTCGTTATAATCGAGTTAAGGAATTTACAATATAAGTTATAATGGGTTTTGAGAAAAGAGAAATAAATGGATATCGTGAAGATGGTGAAGATGGTATTCGGTTTGTCCAGACCCAGGACAACTAGTATGGACGAATACTATCAGAACATCGTCATTGGAGGACGATGAGCATTCTAAGTGAAATTGTTCTTGAAAGGTAATTGTAGCCTTATCATCAACCAGAATAACTGAAAATCAGGGGATATGCAGTAAGGCTAGGTGGGTCATAACCAATTAGGGTATGTTATCACCTTTCCAGATACCCTCGGATATATTATAAATTATGGATACGATGGTTCATGGAAAAAGAGCTCTCGATAAGGGTGGGAACACCCACCCGGGGTGATAGCATATTTGGTACTATCCAGGTTAGGGGTAGAACCGGTCTTGTGTTGTAGGGGATCCCGGCGAGGTCCTCGGTACATTTTTCTAGACGTGTACTGTGATAGGTGGTACCCAGTGCCTAGTCATTATATGGAATCCATTCTCCAATACGTGCCTTTAATGTTTTGGTTGTAGAGCCTAGTATGCTGGAATTTAATTAATGTAACAATTTTGGCTATTTGATTAAGTATTTGTACTTAGACACTATTATAATATCAAATGATTTTGATATAAAGTGTTTTTAATTATCGTAAGGTAAAACCCCTTCGTGTTTATGTGTGACGCAGTCTTACGAGATACCCTTGTTTTCAAAGGATTTTGATAGCTCTAATAATTCAAATTGAGTGTGTTTTCTCACGCTGGTTTTCCAGACAGACTCGGGTGTTATTTTATTATAATGCTTGGGTCAGACCGAGTATTGCAGATTCAGGTTAGGATGCTATGGAGCTCAAGAGACGAGCTAGATGACGAAGACATATTACACGTACTTGATTATATTCCGTTGTGTATTGTAGGCTGTATTGTCAGCACTGGTGAGGAGAAGTTATTATAACTGTCCAGTATTCTTTTGTAAATTGTTGTACTCTGATGATGATACGTATAAATAACAGTTATAGTTCTTTTTGTATAAGGACATGTTAGTATCTATTATGTATTGTTCCGCTGCGTTTGTGAGATTCTATGTTGTTGTTCTATTTTCTTCTACCGCTTCTTTCTCTTAGTTATTCGTCTTTTCGTACCATTTGTGTTGGACAAGTGTGATGAAATGTCATCTCAAAGGGTGCGGAACGACAGGTCGCTACATGTGGTATTAAAGCTGAAGGTTAAGCGAGAACATTGGCTTTGATGGGGTAACTCGTTAGAGATAGGGTCAGTAGCACCCTAGAATGAGTTGAGTGTATTAATAGATATGAGCGCATGTTTGTTAGTGATATAAAAACAATTTATATTGTTTTGATTGATCTATAGAGTGGCTTATGGATTCTGGTTAATACGAGTAATTAACGTTATTGATGGGGATCTCTAAACACTTAAACAGAATAATTCGACATGGTATTGTTTTGAAATGGGGTAAATGAAATAATTTTACGCGGATTTTTTTATATATAATAAAAATAATTTTCATAAGTTATTATAGTTGAATATGGTGTGCTTGGTTGTTAGGAAATGATAATATTAAACTAATATCATTTGTTGTTGTGGTGGTTGAATAAAAGTTGATGTTATAGTCAACAGTTAAGAAATAATTTCATATAACGAAATGGAATTATGTAAATGTGATTTATAATTTGAAATGAAATGAAATTCCACAGGAATTTTTAAATATAATTTGTTAAAAGGGTTTGAAGGCTGGAAATTTAGGAATTTAATTCCCGTTGGTTTTGAAATGTTTTTCAAAGTCTTGGAAACAATAGTGATGTTATTTGGAGAATATTTTTGAATTGAAATGCTTTTTTTAAATGTTTTTCTAAAGGAGATAAAAGCATTGAACTCACTTCGGTCGCTGGAAAATAATTTTGGTGATGACAGTAGCATCATCGATGTTCATTTTCGAGTTTCCAAGGGAGAAATTGCTACAATTGGGTTTTGTTTTGGAAACTGGTTTTGGTTTTGAAATTCAAAGGAATAATCTGATATACCAAGGGATCTTGTGCGTGTGTATGATTTCAAAAATGATTTTGAAATGTTTAAGAAATTTTTTAAACTCTAGAGTTTTTATTTAAAATGTTTTATGGGATATGAGTAAGTTTGATAACTTATAAAATTTGAAATTTGAACTGTGGAATAAAAAAATTAACTTAAGTTAAGTTAAATAAAGTGAATTTTTAGAATTTAGCCTAAAATGGGCTAAATGAAATAAGTTTTGAAAATAGAATTTATTAAGATTGGAAATAAACTTAATGGATGAACTAATTAATTTAATTAGTAAGTTAAATGGAATCGAAATTGAATTTGGATAAAAATGGATATAACTAAAGTGATAAAGTGGAAATAGACATAAGAGCTTTTGTATGGAATGTTTATAATTGATTTAAGAAATATTGATGGTGAAATTCTTAAGTGAAATTGGTATTTAAGGGATATACCAAGTAAATAGGTGAATGTGAATTATAAGTGTGAATGATAATTGTGAATAAGTGAATATAAATGAAATGAATGTGAATAAGAGAAACTGGGATAGCTAAGAATTAATCGAGATAAATACGTAAGTTGTACGTATATTATTTTATTCACATGACAGTTTGATCCAGATTCGAGCACAAAATTTCGAGATGATTTATATCGATCCGAGTTATGATTTTTCACTCGATTTTCGACGGCGAACACTGTATATGGATTTTTGATTGATTCTAGGATTCTCTATCATAGTATATGGTTATGCAAGGAGGATGACGTTTCTAATCAAGAACCAGATCTGAGTCCGCACTAGAGAGTCGTGTGAACGATACTAGTTCGGAAGTGAAATTGTGTGATCAAGCGAGCGATCGGATTTGATGTTGCGTATGGATGATATATGTACATCGTACGGGCTTAAGTAGAGCAAATATTGAAAATGGAAATTTGCAAAATAATGTGATTTGAAATTATATGATTGGATATCATTAGTAAATTAGATACAGGTATATAAAAGCAAGAACTAAATCGATGTCTTCGATATCAAAAGAAAATTGGGTTGCCCGACAAAAAGGTACATGTTTAAATTGTTGTTGAATTTGATGGTTTTATGATTGAGCCACTTGGCTTTTGTTTTCTTTTTATGATTTGGGCCCGTAGAGGCAATTTGTAGTTGTTTGGATCTAGCCATGCAAAGGAGACGCTGGCGAAATTTTCGAAAATTTAAGGAGTTAGAAAATTTTGAAGAAAATTTGTTGGAATTTGGATTATAACTTGAAATGATTAAGGAAATAATATTATTTGGAATCTATGGATGAATTTGGAGATTAGTAAAAGTGATAATGTGTTTTCAATAAATTGATTTTGGGAAGTTGTTTCAACTGATTGGGTTTGGGAAAGTTAATGGGTTTTGGAACATTCTTCTTACCTTGGCAATTTCGGGGATGAAATTCTTTTAAGGGAGGAGGAATGTAACAACCCAGAATTTTGGTTAATTGAAATTTGAATATTTAATTGGTTTTAAATATTTAAAAGTTAATTTTTAACTTGAATTTCAAATATAATGATCTATTGGATAATTTAATAATTGAAATTTACTTAAATAATTGAATCTTGAGTTTTAAGCTTGATAAAAATAATTTAAAGGCTTATTTAATTTTTATTTATAAGAATGAAGATAATAAAAAATTTAAATTGGATTTAAAAGCGATTTACTCGAATTAAAAATATCTCGTTTTGAATTAACATATAAAAATAGCCTTCCAGGGCACAGTCTCGGAATTTGACGAAACTAGTTCCATTGGATCCGTAATAGTTTATTATTATAGGATTTAAAATTTCGTAGCGTTTGGAGTTATCGTTTGGTCATACGGGATAGAAACGCGTTGAATTTTTTATCGAAAATTCAATATAATAATTGGGTCCAAAAGGTTATCTTCTCCATACAATCGAATTAGGACTTGAAACCTTATAAACGCCTGGCGGCACGCCTTGATCGGGGTTCGAAATTTATAGCTAGGTATTTAAGAATTTTAAATAATTTATTTTCATCGAATTGACTAGGTTGTCACTTTCTTTCACTCAGCCCATCAGCCTCCAAGCCTTCTTATCAGCTTTTTATCTTTTCCAACAAGTCACCTTACCTATTCCTTTTAAAATCACATGTGTTCTTGTTCATTCTTTTTATAAACACAGGAAAGAAAAAAAACATGTAGTGCACAAATGTACACGTTCGTCTCTGCTCTGCCCCTTATTTGTCTTTTTGTACATTTTTTATTTCAAAGGCCAGTTCCACATTTCAAAAGAAAGCAAAGCATGGCTGAAAACTTGAAAATAGAATTCTCCTTTCAAAATTCTCAAACAATAGAAATAAAACCTCCTTCCATTAATTCTGTTCTCAAATTGAATCCAACAAATATAAAGGTGAGAACTTTGAGTGTTCATGGGTAGATCTTTATTTTGAAGGGTAGTAGGAGGGTTCGACTTCAATTTTTGGAATTCGACAGTGGTGTCGAGCGTGAGTTTGAGCTAGGGTTAGGTCTTGTCAGCCTTAGGGGGGTGTTGAGTAAGTCGGGCCGGCGATGCACTCATGAAGGTGTGTCGAGTGAGTGGTGAGGCTATGGAGATTAGGGTTCTGGTTGTCAATGGTTTAAAGGGGAGAGAGGTGAAAGTGGCTTCGTTTTTCAGGTTTGTCGTAGCAAGAAGCAGCTCGAGGACATGTTTTTGTGGGTTGCGCGATTTTGTCCTGGGCATGGACTATTTTCGATCGCGATTTCTCCCTGATGGATCGCGTGGGATATCGTGGGGTTCAGGGTGAAGCTTTTGAGGAGGGAGGATGAATGGTGATGGCCGTGAGCGATTTAGTGGACTGTGGCATACGTCGTGGAGGAGAGGAGCTTCGGTCTTGGTGAGTTTGAGTTTTGCTGGAGCGGAATGTTTAATCGTGGAGGAAGAAAGGATTTGAGGGAGGGAATTAGTAATGGTAATTAGATTAAGTGTAATTAAGAATTTAATTATATTATTTAATTATCAATATCTTATATCTTGTATATCTTTTTTCTCCAATGTCAGAATCGAACGCGGTCAGTCGTGTTGTGTTCGAAGCGTCGAATACTACGCATTGTAATTAGTTTGGTAGGAATTGGAGCTTGTAAAATTCAAGCTAAAAATCGAACGCCGTTTGATTTTAATTCAAACGGAACGCTTAAGCGCTAACTGGAACTAAGGTGAGTAAATCTAACTCTTTTGGATTACTGCAATTAATTTTAAATGTTTAAAATTAATTTTGGTTGATTGGATGATTTGATAATTATTATTAGCAGTAGGATGTTATAATAATATATATAGTAGTATATATTAATAGTTGGATTGATTATTCCCGCCTATTGGAGCGGATGAGACCCTATGCGCCCCGCATAATAGCGGATGACCCAATATTACCGTGATATCCCGTCTCGAAGCGGGATTGGTATTTTTATGTAACATATGTGGTTGCAGGGAAAACAGGTTAGAGAGATCCAACTAGATTCCTCAAAAATGTTGAATTTAATTTCATATGTAGTGATATATGTTTTGTTTGAATAATCTTCGATAGATTATTATGTGATTTGAAATTATTGGATGTTATGGTAGCATTGACTTAGATTTTGGTATTTTAAGATACCATAAATATATATATTGAATTTGAAAAGAAATTAAAAAGGGATTTTGGAGGTGTAGTATTTATATAGAATTTTGGATTAGTTAAAAGAAAATGATAAAATAAAAGGTTTGACCTTAAATTTGTACTTAACTATTTCATGATATTGAAAATAGAGATTTTGTAATAATGAATATAAAGGATTTTAAATAAAAATTCTTGAGTGATACTTGTTTGAATATAAGATTTTAAATAGATTTGAAGAATAGAAGTGAGTTTGGGAATAAATACGGTTGGTTATACTGGATCTTAAATAAGGTTTCTAAATTACAAAATGGGAGTAGAATCGAGATTTGGTTGGTTTTGGAATATAGTTTGGGTTATTTAAGAAATTGATTTATAAATGGAATTTAATTTAGAAACTGATTTATAATGGATTTAAGTGAGGTGAAACTGATGTAAACTGGAAATGAGACTAAGGGGTTTATAAACGATGTTTATAAATAAAGTGAAATGATTATCTTTTGATAAATTAAAGATATAAATTCACGGTAAGAGTTTATAATAGATGGGTAAATCGGTTTAAAGAGAAAGGATGGATTTTTCTTTTAGAAATGTGAAAAAGGGATTTATAAAATTGGGGACGTAAATCGATTGGTGATAAATCGAGAGAGATTTATAAATATTAGATTGGTTATATTTGAGTTGAAAAATATATTTTATCGAGAAGTTGAGTTTGTTCTAAAAAAAAGAGGATTTTTAATTATTAAACTAGGTGATTTAAAAATGTTTTAGTATAAAAATATTTCGGAAAGCTAGTTATTTAAATATTTTTAAATTCTCAAAATGAATTATGAGTTTTATAAACAAGTCTTGTAAAATGATTAGAATTTTATTAATAAATCAGAATTAATCAGTATTATTATTTTAAAAGATATATTATTCAATATTAATACAGTTTTATATAATAACTTTTATTTAAGAGTATTTGCCTAAATTAAACTTTGAAAATTATTACAGAAACTTTATAAGCATTGTTTTGAGATAATTATTAAATAAAGTTTTCGGAAAGTAATGGTATACTTTCATGGCGAAATCGAAGGCAGAGATTGTCTGCAGTTAAGTTAGGATTTCTCTGGGATAGAGACGTAATCATTGAGCTGCGAATCCATGGTTGATACTGCGTGGCAAGGTTTTAAATATCGGATTTCGGTTACGTTTCGTCTCGAAATTTTTACACAAGTTATCTCGTATCGGGGGAGATCTCGGACGAGATGAGTACATATCGGGTGTACATCTCGGATTGACATCTCGGGTCTTATAATGCATCTCGGGAATATCTCGGATGTACTTATGTGTCTAAAATTGATGTGTCAAAAATTTATTTAACGGTTATAACTTTCTTAGTAAAAATAAAAATGGTAACATACTTGATTTACATGGAAAAATGAATATTTTTAGAAGAATAGTAGCTTGATTAGCTTAATTGATTTGGTAATGATTGAATAATATCCTTTTATTTGAACATAATAAAAAAGTGAAACCTTTCACTTGACTCATTAAGATAAAAAGTAAAGAATATGTTCAAGAAGTTGGTAAATTATAATTGGATTGGGTAGTTTCTTTTGAATCAATATGAAAATAAAAAATATTATGCAAAATAAGAAAAATGTATAATTTTGGGTGAGATCTCGGATTGAGATTTTGATCCATATTTCGGATGAGATTTGAATATCTCGGACGAGATGGGTGTTGAGGGAGATATGGAGGAGATTTGATGTCTCGTCTCGTTTAAGTGTGAAAAGGAGATCTCGAACGAGATCTCGGGCGATATATAGGAGATTTAAAACCATGCTGCGTGGTAATTTCCATATTTATTTTAAAAGGTTTTTCAAATATTTTTGAAGGAAATGGTTTGTGAATATACTTATTTCGGTGAGATAAGTATATACTTTTGAATAAAGAGATTTAATTAAGGAACCCCGGAACTTATAGAATTCGTTATAATCGAGTTAAGGAATTTACAATATAAATTGTGAAGGGTTTTGAGAAAAGAGAAATAAATGGAACTTTCCTAAGTGTTGGGAAGTAAGGGGCTTAGAAAAATATATTTTTAAATATTTTATAAGTGTTGAAATAAGCGATGGTTTGAAATATCCTGATATGGATATAAATATTTGAGTTGTCTCAAATATTGAAACTTGGAAGGGATTTGAACATATATCTTATAAAGATATTTTGAAAATAAATTTTTGAAAAAAATTATAATATGGGCCTAGTGACTGCTTAAGGATGTTATATTGATAGTTAAATAACCAACTATCAAGTATTTGGCCAATTTCGTTGATCATTTCGAAGAGACCGGGATCGGATTTAATTATCTGAAAACCACTTCGATCCGATTTGAGCGTTATGAATGGATATCGTGAAGATGGTGAAGATGGTGATTCAGTTTGTCCAGACCCAGGACAACTAGTATGGACGAATACTATCAGAACATCGTCATTGGAGGACGATGAGCATTCTAAGTGAAATTGTTCTTGAAAGGTAATCATAGCCTCAAGCCTCATCAACCAGAATGACGGAAAATCAGGGGATATGCAGCAAGGCTAAGTGTGTCATACCCAATTAGGGTATGTTATCACCTTTCTAGATACCCTCGGATATATTATAAATTATGGATACGGTGGTGCATGGAAAAAGAGCTCTCGATAAGGGTGGGAATACCCGGGGTGATAGCATATTCGGTACTATCCAGGTTAGGGGTAGAACCGGTTTTGTGTTGTAGGGGATCCCGGCGAGGTCCTCGGTACATTTTTCTAGACGTGTACTGTGATAGGTAGTACCCCAGTGCCTAGTCATTGTATGGAATCCATTCTCCAATACGTGCCTTTAAGGTTTTGGTTGTAGAGCCTAGTATGCTGGAATTTAATTAATGTAACAATTACGGCTATTTGAATAAGTATTTGTACTTAGACACTATTATAATATCAGATGATTTTGATATAAAGTGTTTTTAATGATCGTAAGGTAAAAACCTGTCGTGTTTATGTGTGACGCGGTCTTACGAGATACTCTTGTTTTCAAAGGATTTTGATAGCTTTAATAATTCAAATTGAGTGTGTTTTCTCACGCTAGTTTTCTAGACTGACTCGGGTGTTATTTTATTATAATGCTCAGGTCAGACCGAGTATTACAGATTTAGGTTAGGATGCTATGGAGCTCAAGAGACGAGCTGGATGACGAAGACGTATTACACGTATTTGATTATATTCTATTGTGTATTGTAGGCTGTATAGTCAGCACTAGTGAGGACAAGTTATTATAACTGTCCAATATTCTTTTATAAATTGTTGTACTCTGATGATGATATGTATAAATAACAGTTATAGTTCTTTTTGTATAAGGACATGTTAGTATCTATTATGTATTGTTCCGCTGCGTTTGTGAGATGCTGTGTTGTTGTTCTATTTTCTTCTACCTCTTCTTTCTCTTAGTTATTCGTCTTTTCGTACCATTTGTGTTGGACAAGTGTGATGAAATGTCAGCTAAAAGGGTACGGAACGGCGGGTCGCTACAGAAGTCGAAATGTCGAAAGTGTGATAAGTATAAAAGGATTCATTTCTATACATGGGCCATGATTAATTAAGTATATGGAAAGTACTTCATCTTATACTTGACACAATTTCATCGTATGAATGCCCGTTTCTATCTGTGAGTTTTTAAGAATGTATGTAGAGGCAAAAGTGGTTCTCTAACTTGTTTGACTTCATTGTCAATCGAAGGATAGTATGGGGTTGAAATCAAAAGTGTTGATAAGTATATGATGTCTGATTTTCCATATGCAAACTATATCCTTAAACCAGATAGTGGTTAGTCCACTATCGACAATTTGACCTATTTTGACTTAGGAAGTATATGAAAGCTTCGCTATCTCATACGGTTAGAGATTTCTTTGGGAGAACTCATTCCAGTGAAACGTCTCTCGTTTTAAGGGCGGACATTTGAGATCTCCTTAGGACTATAATATCGTTCGCTTGCTTTTGAAAGAACTAGGATTAAGTCAACTGAAAACTGTCGATTGTTGGTTCGGAAAGACTGGGATCATATAAGCATGAGTTATCTGAAAACCACTTCGAACCGGCATAAACGTTCAAACTAAAAGCATCTTGAATATGATGGAAATCGAAGACGGAGTTCTTTGAAGTGCAAGGACTACTTACTACTAATCATGAGGGTGATTTCAAAAAGGATGTAGTAGAAATAGTGTATTCCATCTGTTCATATCTTGAACGACTTATTTGAATGAATGCTGGCATTACATTGTTGCTTAGAGGACAGTGTTAGCATTCCAAGAGGGATTTGCTAAAAACATAAAGCGTAGCCTCAAGCCTCACACCTAGTAATGAATAAAACTTGGGATACGTGATGAGGCTATATGATTCGCTACCATTAGGGTATGGTCATCATCTGATCTATATCGATATTTATGGATTTACGTATGCTTTGGACTCGGGTACGGTTGTTGATCACAATCGGGGTGATGACATATTCGGTACTATCCAAGAAGGGGTAAGACGGTTCTATGTTGGCAAAAGGTCCATGTGAGGCCCTCGGTATATTTTTCTAGAGGTGCATTATGGCAGGCGGTGCCCTAGTAGCCTTGTCATTATATGAAATCCATTTTCCAATACGTGCCTTTACGGATTTAGTTGTATACTAAATATGCCGTTAAATGTAATTAATGTAACCATTCCGGCTATGATTCTTTATTTATTTTAAACTCTATACATTATTATAATATTATTGGATTTTCTATAAAATGGTTTGGTTATCATAAGGTAAAAACCCGTCCGTGGTTATATGCGCTGTGATCTTACGAGATACTTTTATTTTTGAAAGATTTTATAATATTAAAAATCCATATGATTTGAGTTCTCACGCTGATTTACCAGACTGATCCGGGTGTTAATTTCTTATAATACTCGAGTCAAACCCAAGTACTTTTCCTAGATTTTGTTATGGACGCTTTAGAGCTTTAGGAGACGTTGTTGTATTTCTTGTTTTGTACTTATCAGCATTTATGAGGATATGCTATTATAACTGTCCAAGCTGATGATAAGTTAGACTAATTGTTATATGTATATTAAAGTATTCTTCTTGTAAATATTATTTGGATATTATATATTACTCGTCACGATATGAGATTATGTTTTGTCTTTTCTTTTCTTTCACCCTAACAATCTGTCTTTTCGACACTCGGATGCTCGGCAAGGGAATACCGTGTATGTATTAGTGTCGATTTTTTAGCGTCAAAAAGGCGGGTCGTCGCATTTGGTATTAGAGCTTAGGTTGACGGGATTGGATCTAGTGAGCGTCGGGCATGCGTGACGGGGGTTCTTGCACTGGTGAACGTGTGACGAAGCTTTATCTCTTACCTCTACATGTCCCTTTACGGTTGGTATGCAGTCGAGAGGCTGACCGTAAAATTAGATTCGAGGTTACCATTTGTATCACCTCTGGGAAGGGAAAATGTTACATTCGTATCAAAACTGAAGGTTAAGTGAGAACCTTGGCTTTGACAAAGTAAACTCATTAGAGATAAGGTAAGTGACATCCTAAAATGAGTTTGAGTGTATTATATATGAGAGTGCGTGTTTATTATTGCTATAAAAATGTTTTATATTGTGTTGAAATTGCCAAATGAAATAATTTTACCCAAATTTATATACTTTATAAGAATAATTTTCAAAATTGATATAGTTATTTTTATTGTGATTGTTTGTTAGGAAATGTTATTTATCATCATTTGTTAATTGATTATTTATGCTCGGCTAGTCTATGGGCATTTGTTGTTTGATTGAATTAAATACGAACACCTTATGAATTCAGCTTCACGATTTGACTATAAAGCGTTCGTAAATAATGTAGGTTTAACAAGTTTACTTTGTTAAAAGGGTTACTATAATAAAGGAAGTTATTGTATGAAGATAATTTTATATAAATTTGGTTTATGAGATGTGTCTTATAAAATAAAGAGGACTTTTGAGAATTTAAATCTCGATATTTTTAGAATAAGATTTCAAATGATTTTTGGAAAAAATTAATAATAGTATTACTTGAAGTATTTATATGTATAAATTTTCAAAGAGAACTTTAAGTAAGGTATATTTTCTTTGGATAGTTCGGGGAACGAGTCTTGATTAGTTTTGTGGTAATCTAAATAATCTTTCAAGTGACGATCGGATGTTCCCCAGGCGAACGTTGTAGTGCATTTAGTAAATTATTCCCTTTGTTATTATATGAGCGAAACAACTTCGAATCCGAACAAACCTAAAACAGGTTTTAGTAAATAAATGCTAAAGCTATATATATAGTATTGTTTCAAAATAGGATTTGAAAGAGAGAGGTAATTTTATGGTAACTAGTTTGAGTGGCTCAAAAATGACTAAAAATGAGAAAGAGACGTGTTCGGATGGTAAACACTTCTCTAGGTATTGCCCTTCTTAATAAAAGGGTGTATGATACTATTTAGTAGGACCCAGTTCCTTGGTACCATTTTGATGTTACTCGGTCTATATGTATATTTTCTACGGATTAAAATATATAGTATCATTTCAGAAAGAGGTTTTGGGAAAAAAAATCAGGTATTTATTTCTTAGGTTTCCTCAAAGAAAATGGATTCAAAAGGATATTTGATATAAAACAAAAGTGTGTTGATAAATTAAATTTTTAATATGGATTTATATCACTCTTAGTTAGAGATGAAATAATTTAACACAAGTTTTTAAATGGGTTAAATTTAATAGGAATGTTTTAATAAACTTCGTTTTATTAAAACCGTCTCTCTTGTTTTAACATCTAAGTTGTATAAACTATTTAATGTCATTAGGCTGGCTAATAAACGTCTTTACCTTAGAGATGTCTAAGGAAAAGTAGACTCTAGGACTGAGTTTGGATACTTGCATCCTACTCTTCTTAGCTACTTACAAGTTCGGATGGGTAAAGAGGTCGAAGAGGTCGACTCGGTTTTAAGACCCAGATTTATTTTGGGCTTGTATCTAAATTTAAGAAAAGATAATAAAAAAAATCAAATAGTTGTATATACTATCAGGTAGGATGTCATACAAGTTTAAAACTTAAGTAATATTTTATGAAATGTTTTAATAAATAATTTTGGAAAGTAGAAAGAACTGGAGTAGTATAATTATTAAGTTATCCTAAAGGGATAAAATCGTAAGTTGGACTTAGGTTATTTTATTCACATAACAATTCTTAATCCAAAGTTCAGGCATATGATTTATGGATGTAATACTTCGATCCGAATTGGGCATTTTCATTTGATTCTTGTATGCAAGTACTTGAGATGGATTCTTGGGATGATGTAAGTGTTTTCTATAATAGTTTAGGACTATGTAAGGAAAACATGAGTATCGGATCAAGGAACCAGATCATGGTTCCGAAATGGAGAAGTTAAGTGATCTATACTAGTTTAGATGAGAGGTATATGTATCCGAGCAAGTGATCAGGTCGGATATTGGATACGGAGGATTCATGCACATCGTATGGGCTTAAGTATATTTTCCTTTAATGTTTTATGGTTTATGAGAAGTTAGATAGATAACTATTCGATTTGTCATGAGGTAGTGTGAATAATCGATTGAGTAATAACTTATGGTTGTTGAGCATGAGGTATTAGCAAAAGTAATAACGACAAAAGAATTAGTAATATAAGTGTAATTAAAGTGTTTAAAAAATAATTAATTAAGGTAATAAAATTAGGGTGACTTTTCTTTCTTATTTTAAGTGCTAAAGTACATAAATTTGTGTGCATATTCTTTTTTAGATGTAATGGATGGAAGTACTTAAACACATGGTTTGGAAGGGTAGTAGAGGGGTAGAAAGGTCTTTTGGCTAAAGGGTGTAGGTGTAATTTGCATTTTTTTTAAGTGTTTATAAAAGGGAGCTTCCATTGCACAAAATCATTTTTTCATCTCCATTTTCTTCTTTTATTTCACTTCTTTCATTTCCTTTTTCCATTTAAGTTTAATATGTTAATTCATACCAAAACACCTCCTTTTTCATTTAAAATTCAAATACAACCTTGTAGTAACATAGCTAACACCCCCACCTCCTCAAAGATCCAAACTTTAGCACCTAAATTCCCATTGAGCAATTGGGGAGTAAGGGAAGAGTTTTCAAGGGCCAAGCAAGGAGTTGCGATGTCGTGTCGTGTTTGTTTGGTGGTAGCAAGGAGTAGGAGCAAGTTGAAAGGAGTTTGGTTGAGATTAAAGTGAGATATCTCACTTTAAACTAATTTAAATGATGTTGCATGTTGTAAAATAATTTTTATTGTTGTTGTGTATAATTATATTGGATATAATTATTATTATTGTTTGGATTTGATTCCCACTTGGAAGTAGATGACATATATAACCATTATTTTGTATGGGACAAAAGCAAAGTGAATGGAAGTCGAAGAGACTTCATAGCGAATGGGTCGCTGTGGAAGCATTTCGAAGAATAGGAATTTTGTAGAGTGATCCTAAATGATTCCTCACTATGTTGATTTTACTTTACATTATTGCTTGCTATGTATGATGTAATTAGGCGGATGTTGTTGCTAGTTGACTGGCTTTGATGTTTTGTTTTTATTATGACATTGAAATCCATGCTTTCTTTTTAATGGTTTACTATCTTATTTTCTAAAGTGTTTGAAAGGGTTTCCTAACTTGACTTTTGGGTTTTCAAACCTTTCTGACAAAGGTATTTAAAATGGTTTAAAATATAGAAGGAAATGGAGTTTAAAAGCTATTTAATTTACAAAACAAAGTTTAGAAAGTTATGGTTCACGTAGCGATAGTCATTATGGATGCACTTTTGAAAATGTATGATTTTAGTAAAGTAAAAAAGGTTATCTATTTTAGACATTTTTGTAAATTCCTCTCAAATGTGTTTTATAAAGATAGTATAAGTATTTTAAAAGATGTTAGAGGATTGAAATATATTTTTTAGAATTTATTAAGCTATTTAAACTAAAGGTTTAAATTTTACTCATTTGTTTCAAAAGTCAAGTTTTCTTAAAAGGGACCATCTTTAAGGGAATGTTTTTAAAATACAAGTTTCAAACTATGGTTGAAAGAGTTTTAAAAATACTATAAAAGAGGAAGGAAGCATGGATTACTATACTATTGTTGTAATAAATATTTTCGAGAAAGAGAAAAAGATCATGGACTATAACAATGTTACATTTTAAATCAAACTTTGGTTTTAAATAAATGATTTTGGAAAATGTTTCCAATAACTAGTTTGAAACCAAGGACTATAAAAATAAGTTTATGAAGTTGGTTTTTCGGTTGTTTTAAAAAGGAGTTTGTTTTATGCAAGGGATTTCTTTGTCAATGCCGTTAAGTAACATAAAACAAATACGATAAATAGTGCTAAAATATTGACATGCTTATAGAAAGTAAGTCATCTTATATTTAGCACTAAAATCCGATGAATAGACTTTCCTCTATCTGTGAGATTTAAAATCGAAATGTCTAGGCAAGGCTAGGAGCAACCAGTGCCCTGGCTTACCTGGCTTCAATTCTGGACGAGGGATATAAGTCGAAATGTCGAAGGTATGATAAGTATAAGAAAGTTAATTTCTATAAATGTCATGATTAATTAAGTATATGGAAGGTGCTTCATTTTATAATTGACACTAAATTTCGAGGTATGGAAGCTCGTTTCTATCTTTGAGAGTTCAAGAATGTACGTCGAAGCAAGAGTAGTTCTCTAACTTGTCCGACTTCATTGTTAATCGAGGAATAGTACGGGGTTGAAATCAAAAAGTGATGATAAGTATATGATGTCCGATTTTCCATATGCAAACTATATACCTACACCAGATAGTGATTAGTCCACTATCGACAACTTGACCTATTTTGACTTAGGAAATATATGAAAGTTTCGCGATTTCATACGGTTTGAGATTCCTTTGGGAGAACTCATTCTGATGAAACGTATCTCGCTTTAAGGGCAGATACTCGAGATCTCCTTGAGACTTTTATATCGTCTGCTTACTTCTGAAAAACCAGGATTGAGCCAACCGAAAACTATCGATTGTTGATTCAAAAAGGTCGAGATCAGATAAGCATGAGTTATCCAAAAACCACTTTGAACATGCATAAGCGTTTCGAATTGAAGGCATTTTGAAAATGGAAATCGAAGACGAAGTTCTTTGAAGTGCAAGGGCTACTTGCTATTAATCCTAAGGATGTTTCGAAAAATGATGTACTAGCAGTAGTGTTTTCGGTTTGTTCATATTCTGAACAACTTATATGGATGAATGATGACATTGTGTTGTTGTCTGGATGGCGGTGTTAGTATTCCTAGAGGGATTTGTTTAAAAGGTAAAGCGTAGCCTCAAGCCTCACACCCGGTAATGACTAAAACATGGAATATGCGGTAGGGTTACGTGGTTCGTTACCATTAGGGTATGGTCTTCACCCGATCTAGATCGATATCTATGGATGTATGTATGCTTCGGACCCGGATACGATTGTTGATCGCAACCGGGGTGATGACATATTCGATATTATACGGGATGGGGTAGGTCGTTCTATATTGACAAGGGTCCATGTGAGGCCCTCGGTACATTTTTCTAAAGGTGTATTATGGCAGGCGGTACCTCAGCAGCCTTGCCATTGTATTAATCCATTTTCTAATACATGCCTTTACGAGTTTAGTTGTATATTAAATATGATATTGAATGTAATTAATTTAACCATTCCGGCTACGATTCTTTATTTATTTTAAACTCTAAACATTATTATAATAACATTGGATTTTCATAATACTCGGGTATTATTTTCTTATAATACTTGAACCAGATCTGAATACTTTTCTCAGATTTTGTTATGGACGCTTTGAAGCTTCAGTAGACGAAGTGAATGCCTCCAAGACTTGATATATTTTATTTTCCACAGTATTTTTTGTTTTGTACTTATCAGCATTTATAAGAACATGCCATTATAACTGTCCAAGCTGATGATAAGTTAAACTATGATTGTTGTATGTATATTAATTTTTTTTTTGTAAAGATCCTTTGGGTATTATATATTACTCGTCACGATGTGAGATTTTGTTCTGTCTTTTCTTTTCTTTCACTCCAACAATCCATCTTTCTGATACTCGGACGTTCGACATTAAAATACTGTAGATGCATTGGTGTCGATTTTTGAGGATTGAAAAGATGGATCATCACAAATGTATTCCATTTTCTAGTATGTTTCTTACTACTCTCGTGTTTTGTTTAAATTTAAATTGAAAAAAAAACCTATCCTTAAAGTAATATAAAAATCAACATATTTAACATGTACTCACTCCAAAAAAGTATCAATAATTCAACTTTTATTCTTTTGCTTAGAGCGCCCAGCAAGTAATAATACACGCTTATTACTCCAATAGGATAGGGAGTAACATATTCATTCACGTTTTTCAATATCAAATAACAACAATCAACTACCCGTAACAATGTTCAAATGAACAAGTGCATTTGTTATCCAAAATCCAAGTGACGCGTCTGTATATTCATATATTATGGGTTCCATATTTCTTTGTACTTGTTACACTTACAGATCAAATTTTATCCAATAACATATTACCATGCATGTAAATTGAATCTACTTTGTGTAATGATACCCACGATTTGCTATTTATATCGGGAGGCTGGGAGCATAAGAGTACTCCAACCCTCTTTCCAATCTTTTTCCACAAACACTTTTTTATTTCAACAAAACTACAGTCACAAATTTACATTCACTTTTCCGATCACAAACGTGCATGAATCCTTCACCGAAAGCCTCCTTAAACCGCTTTCAAAAGGCAGTTTACATCATTTCACTAGAACTACTTGATTATGTTCAAAACACAGGAGTCAACTTTTTTGTGTACCATGGCCAGAAGTTCAAAATAAATTTTGTATTGCAATGCCTTAGTACTGCTAAAATACAGTAGGAACATTCATACTATTTCAAAGCTGATTTTAACATTTAACTAAAAATTGTATCACTTGATTTTTATAACAATTACAGTCAGCTTCACGATGGAAACACCATCAGGCTGGTACAAAGAAACTTAAGACGCGCATGAATATCAAATAATAAGCATCCAAATTACAAAACTTTAAGGAGAAACAAATTTTGATATACGTCATATTCACATATACCATATATTGATCATATTATTCAACAGGGGGCAGAAATACCTGCATTTACAAGATGAAAAGCTTGATCCCTGAAGCAATCGCTGAATGCATTAAAAAAATGTGGAGATGCACAAAAATGAAGGCAGATAGTACTCAGATACGACTAGAGTCCCTGCCAAAAATGAATCGCCTTGTCCAGTCGGTAACAACCAATACCCTTGTTCGCCAACTTACTTGCTTGCTATCAATCATAAACAACAAAATTATTCCCATATATTCTGATTTTTCATCATTGTATAATAATATAGTACACTTTTTGATGAATGCCTCTGAGGTAGATGTTAGCTTATTAAATTGCCCAAATACATGGTTTTATTAAAAAGTCAAATGGGGGTGAATGCCAAATTAGTGATACAAACAAATTCATGCACAACGCACACACATATGTACAGGAAATTTGTAGTATATTGTTATGTCCCGCATCGCCTAGTATGAGATATGTAATGCGTATAAAATTTATTAGACAACCTCCTCTTACAAATTAGCTTTTAGGGGTGAGTTCTACCGAATTTGATTCGTTATAAGTGGTATCAGAGTGGGCCACCATTGACGAAAGATTGAGTCCCGATAGGGACGACCTATAGGCTTTATTAAAATACTAATAGGTGAGTGAACGAATGTACTGCAGTGCACAGAACCTACTGAAATGACCAACCACATAAGATAAGACCGTTAGTATAGATACAAGCCGATTTTGAATCAATACTGAAATAATTGTTGGTTTCCATGTTGGTTAATTTTGTTCAGATCTCACCTAAAATGAAGATCATCATTGATATAGTAATTATGTACATCATTCAGTACATGAATTTTCTTTCCTAAGGCCTAATTTCAGAGTATTTTCGACTAGTACACTCCCTTAACATCAAGGCTCAATAATGCAATAACGAAGATGGATACTAGGAAGACAATATTGATATTGAAGTTGAGCTGTGGTTGTGATATTTGATTATGGTAGTTTCTGACACTTTGGTTTGAATATCAAATTGAATACCATTAGTATGCGTTGATATGACAGCATCCTAGCCAAAATTAGTAACTGAAAACTGATGTTTGTGGATTTGTGGCACACATTAATTGACAAGCTATCATAAAAAGGATGAATGTAATTAGGGAGACAATGTCCAAATGAATTACCTTCATGTAGCTTAGTTGGCAGTAATATTGGGATTTTAAGAATGGTAGTGGCATTCTAACATTTTCAGTCCTACACCTATTGAAAACTTTCTGATATACGGATCAATACTGAAATTTTAATTTCGATTCTTACTTCTTTCTATGAAAATACACTGATAAATGTTGTATGGTTAATACTACTACTAAGAGCATCATCGGCAGTGTCGTTCGCACTAGATTTTTTTCCTAAACCACTAGTTTTTAAGTGGTTACGTGTGCATCAATCTTATGTGGACCAAAAAACAAGTGTGTAAATCCCACATTCACCAGAATTTTCAAATTTTGAAACAAAAGAGGAAGACTTAATTATGTGGGATCACTACTAGTTTTGGATTTGCAGCTGGAAATTAAAAAGTGTGAATAACTTTTTGTGTGACATCACTACTAGCTTTTATATCAACTACTGAAGATGCTCTAATAAACGAAATTATTTTATAGGATTCATTGATGTGTCGTGACATTAACCATCGTTAGAGCTACATTAATATCTTTTAAACTTTTCATATTTTATTGCATTTCCACATCACATGGATGTGAGTATCATGCGTGTCATGCACTATTATTTATAAAAATAAAACATGGGTAGTTTCTATAAACGGAAAAAATTGGAAATTAATTTTATATTACACAATCCCAAAATGGAAAAAAATGAACTTTATCTCAGGTATTGTGCCCATTTCTTGATAGTTAACATAAGTGCTAATAACTCTTTTTCCTATGTGGACAGGTAAATGCTTTTACCTTTCAATGCTTGATTGATGAAAGCAATTGATCAGCCATGTTGAAGTACTACAACTCTTATGTTGTTAAGATTGTCTCGCATGCTGCAAATTGGAATGACGGTTTGAAATAGGAATGATCTCACATCGCTAAATAACTTGTAGATGTGTATAATATGAGTTGGTAGACACATAATATTAGAGATTTGTTTTGTTATACTAGTCCTTGTCATCTCATGCGTATGCCACGTGTAGAAGATGGGGAAGATTGATCCGACCGTCGAAACTCGATATGGTATCAAAGCCGAATGTTACTAACTGAGCCATACAGACAAGAAAACAAGGCTCTCAAAAATACTCAAAGAGGATGCGAGTCAAGGGGTAGCTTATTAGTCTCACATGTTGCAAATTGGAACGATTTGAAAGTCTCACATTGCTAAATAACTTGAAGATCTGGTGTATAAACATGAATCGATAGGCAAGTAATTATCCACATTGATAATCAATGAGATACACTATAAAGCCTCGTTTCTAAGATGAAATGAACAGATTTGAACCTTATCAGAATCATGCAATTGATAATATCTATACACAAGCTCAATTTGTTCAATATAAGGTATAATACATCATCAGATCCATCATATATAGGAAATTCTAACTTCATAGATTTATGATGTAAGAATGAAGAAGATGTATGTAGATTGGATTGTGGATTGTAAATTGTGGTTATTGGTAGGCGCGCATTCCCAAAGAGATGAGGCATAAATCCATAACCTAAAGTAGGAGCAAATCCTAAATACTAGTAGATGAATTCAAGTTGCGAGAACCATGCATTTGCTGAGTGCTTCATATAGGAATTTCTTTAGTATTTTTGTGTGCTTGGGCTTGCTTAAGATCATTCAATTTTTGTAAAGTTAGTCGTAAAGAGTGTTGTAACTCTTGTATCGAGGTCTGAATTTGATTGCTATTGATAGTAATCTAAGATGCAAAGTGAGAATTGGGGAGTTCGTGTTTCTGTATTTGAGCTTCGGTTTTTCTAGAGTTGTATGCACATCACTATTATCATTGATTTGGTCCGATTGAGATGGATCTCTTTGATCAGGATCGAGTTGAGAATCCTATACCACTTATGGCAGTAGAGCGTCGGATTTCTTAGATTTGGTTTTGGCCATCGCTATCAAGGATTCAATGAAAAGAAGAGATGGAAGTTGAAGAGAGGAAGGGTCCAGAGTTTTTGGAGGGAAAAGAAGACTGGTAATTTTGATTTTGTATTCTTTGTTACTCAAATTCTTAAACACTAGTAGTCTTATACAACAAATACATGGACCTGCACATTCCCACAAACACCCGGCCCAATAGAGTAAAAGTAAACTATGTTTATAACATGTTCTACAGTATGACCCATACGCTAAACATTCAGTTATTTTTCCTAATGGGTACCTTGACGATCGTTGATGGCTTCGACAACTGACCCTGCTGATGAGGAATGTTACAATTTACCATTCAAGGAGTTAGGGTTTGTAGTAGCCACCATACTCAATGATTTATATGTGGTCATGATGGTACCAATATATTAGATATTTTGAGGGTTTCTTGCTTAAATGGATTGCAGAATGGATGAAGATAGAAATAGAAAAAGGTTAGGAAAAGGTAAGAAGGTAGAATGAAGATGGGAAAGAAGATTATCCAGAAGAGATATAAGTGTAGATATGCAGAAGAATTAGGGTGAGAAAATAGATGAACAAGCAATACAAAATGCACGAACATACAAGTGAAGGAAACTAAGAGTTCTATTAGTGAAATACGATCTGATCTTTTACAGATACATTTGTTTGCTATTTGTGGATGTAGTGCAACCTATTCCAGTCAACTTTGGATTTGATACTCCTATAAATGCCCTAATATTAGGTAAATGTAGAGTTACACATAGGAATATATGTAACACATGCACAGGCTGACACATTATGTATCTTCATGCTATGCCTTTGCTTTTACCTACTGCCTCCTCAGAATCATGTCTCTTCACTTCCTCCACCTGACCACCGAGATCTCAAATGAGATTTATTTGGGAAACCTCACCTGAGTTCGTGATTTTTTTAATTTAAACAGTGGGCAGTGCCGGCTCGACCACAAGGCACCGTAGGCATTTGTCTAGGGCCCAACTAGAAAAAAGGGTCTACCATGCACCTTTTAATAATGATTGGTAATTCGAAGAAAAGTGTTCATACAAGAATAACAAAGAAATATGCATCGAAAACAGAACTTGTACATAGTAGTACTTTAGTTTCATCAAATCAGTAAATTTTGATATGCTTTATTTATTTCATTTTTCCATGCAGCAGCTCAAAAGGTAGGTTAGTTTCCATTTTATAAACAACTTTTAGACAAATTTGGTCATTAGCTCTAAGTCTTCGAAGAGATCTTCCTTCAACTTTTAATATTGATTGTAACCTAATGTGAAGCAATAACTTTAGTGCTATAAAGCAAATAGAGCTCAAAATTGAAGTTAAATAGTTCGTTATTTAAACTGTGTTAAGATCTGACTAAGTAGAGTCGCTTATGGCCTCGAATTTTGTTGAGACAGCACTAGCAAGGGGTTGGGATATAATCTGTAATAAATTAATGAAACATATTTTTTCATTCTAATCCATTGTTAGTGTGGCTCGCATTGGATTTAATGGATAAACCTCACTTCTAAGAAAAATGGCATATAACATGTTATATATACAAGAGATAAGTAGCATGTAACATTCGGAATTCGTTTTGTTATAAATAAGTGTTGTCAAGATCAAGTATATGCTCGTTGGAGGCAATGAGGATGTTCCATTGGGACGCCGACACATTAAAAGCTTCATTAGGTGGTTTCATCACATACAATGAGCACATGCGTACATGGGGACACGCTGGAGTGCTGAAACTCAACATCAAAGCCAAAGGTACCACTAGATAATGCGAGGGTAACCGAAGCAGAACTCCTTTGAGGCTTGAGCAAAGAATAACTCGTTAAGACAAAGACATGGTTAAGTAGTCTGATCTCACTGCTAAAAGAGGGCTCATGGATACGCAGCCTTCCTCCACTGCATTGAGGACTCGGTATTTCCAAGATGACTTGAGTGGATGTACTCGCCTTAAGGTGGCGACCGCTTTCTTGCATGGTGACCCGGACGAGACCATTTACATGAAGCAACCAGAATGATTTGTTGCAAGTGAAAGAATATTAGGTTTGCAATTTTAAAAAAAAAATCTCTTTATGGGATTAAGCAAACACGCCTAGAAAGTGGTACAGGAGATTTGACTCTTTTATACTTTCATTTGAATTTAATCGTAATACCAAAGATGCTTGTGTGAGGTGAAGCTTTGGCGCAACGGTTAGGTCACCCGCATGGTGATCTGGACGCGCAGATTTGAGTCCAGAAACAGCTTCTTCGCAATACAAGGAAAATGTTGCGTATATTATCGACCTCCGCAGAGCCTGCTATCGTGCGGAAGCCTCATCCGCTGGGTTCTACCACCAAAGATGCTTGTGTGTGTTTTAAACATTTAAAGAGTGGTAGTTGGATGATTTGCTCTTGTATGTGGATGATATATTGATTGCCTCCAAAGGTAAAGCGAAATCCATATACTAAAGTTGAAGTTAGAGGCGGAATTCGAAATGAAAGACTTTAGGAAAGCAAGAAAGATTTTGGCCATGGAAATTCAAAGGGGTAGAAAGTTGAGACTAGCTCAAAAGTAGTATATTCGGAAGGTGCGTGCTCGATTTAGTATGGAGGAAGCAAATGCCATTAGTACATCTACGCCTTTGCACATACAACATTTAAGTAAATGCTCTCAGATCTCAAAGAAGGACAGGCCTACATAGAAAAGGTGCCCTATGCGAGTGTAGTTGATAGCTTGATGTATACCATAGTTTGCACTAGATGTCAGACATTACACAGCCTATTGGGCTGGGTAGTAGATATATGGCAAATCCGTTAAAGACGCATTGGAAGGCAGTGAAGTATATTTTCTGATATCTTAAAAGAACTCCAAACTATGAGCTTGTTTTGAGGCAGGAATAAAGATTTCAGCTTGGTTGAAATTTGTGATTCTGACTATGCCGGGGATATGTGTTCACTCTTGAAGGGACAACTTAGGTGAGGAGTGAGGTTGCAGACTATAGTTACTTTGTCTACTACAGAAGCAGATCTTATAGCCGTTGTTGAAGTAGCTAAAGGAGGCACTCTATTTGAAGCGGTTGATGTGTGATTTGTATTTCGTATATGATGCAATAGTGGTGAGTTGTGATAGTCAAAGTATAGTTCACTTAGCTGAAAATTTGACTTTCAACTTAGGAATAAAGCATATAGACGCGAGAGAGTCTTATCTTGTCTCGATGAGTGAAAAAAAGCTAGTTTGTCTTCAAAAGGTTCACATAGAGAAGAATGCAGCAGATATGTTGTATGTATCTAATCGAAAAAAAGAGGATTTTGTTATTTCTTTTTCTCTAGGTTTAGGGTGTGTTCTTTTTTGAACCGAAAGGGGCAAACAAAATGGGCACGGGAAAGGGAAAGGGAAAGAGGTTGGTTCGCGAAATGAAAATGTGTTCTTTTTAGACCTGTCAAAGCCAACCCTAACCCATTTACCCAACCCACTAACCCTAATATTAAAAGGATTGGGTATAACCCATTTAATTTTCCTTCTTTTTTTACCCAACCCGTTTAAGTTTGCTAGGAAAAAATCTCAAATCTGACCCAACCCACTTGCTGCTTCCAACCCTAATCTCTCCCCATATCACGATAGAAGAAATCGGCGATTTCTACACTTCTTTCGCTTATAATTTTGGATCGTCTTAGATACTTGAGTTATGTAATTTAAGCAAGATTTAAAGAGCGAGATCACCATTGATACGTTCGACAACCCTAAATTCGAACTCGAAAGTGGAGCTTCGTCGTTTTTCAAATCTGCAAACCCTAGGTGATTAACTCTTTGCAATTTTTGATTTGTTATATCAATATATCATCTTGGATACTTGAGCGAAGCTGCTATAATTACCTAATTTAAAAAGCGACAATTACTGTACCAATTAAGATGTTACAATTGATGTTTAATTTCTATTGCAATTACTGTTTAATTTCAACGTGTTACATTTTTTAGATTATGTTTTCAATCAATTTTATGTTTATGTAAATGCACAGATTAAGAATGCATATGTTATGGGATAAAATTGAAATAGGAAAATAAAGGTTCCACCATCAACAAGATCCTCACCATGGTTGGTCAACACCGACTTTTCGTTGCATAGTGAAATGACCTTCAGTTTCTCCTCAGACCGATAATCCATTTCACTTCTCTAAAAAAAATGGCCATACCATTATTTTTGTGTTTCAATGTGTGAGAAACAAATGACCGCTGTTTGCTAAAAGTGCTGAAATTTGTATTTTTTTGAGATTTTAAAAAAATGAAATCAAATGTTATGTGCAGTTCTACACATTATAGTTGGAATATATCTAATATAAGCTGCTTCTCTAGAGTCAATCATTTTAAGACTTTGTATTTAAATTAAAAATATCATATTACCGAACATGATGACGAACAAAATAACAATAATCACTTGCTAATAGCTACATACTTTACAAATATACTAACGCAGAACATGTTATGGAGGCTAGTAGAAATGAGTAAGATATGTTTTTTTTTCTACATGCATTTGTTTTATATGTAGATAGGGTATTGATTATTGTTTTTATGTTTGCGGAGGTTTTCAAAATATGGAGAGCCAAAGGAGAAAAATCAAAAGATTTTTTGCCTTCAAAGTTGTAAATTATGATGTTAGAAATGAACTAAGTCTTTCGGTAAACTAGCTTACACTGTTTGGGCCTGTTTGTGCGTATTAATACCATCACTGTAGGAAGTTTAAGCTTCCACTTGTTGCTTGCCTCTTTGTTTGATAAAATATTATGTATGATTTATGCTGCTTGTTGTATTTCTAATATGGGATGGATACCGTCCATGTTGGCAGTGTTATAAAATCCATTTACAAAATCACTAGGGCCAAAAGGGTATTATAGAAAACTGTAGGCGGTTAGAAGGGTTCAAGTTATAATATTATAGTAGATCAATAAATAAAGTGGCTATAGGAACAGGGGTTCCATTTGTTAAGTATTCAAGAAATATGCTGTAGACCAAACAAATCAATAACATGGATGAAGAATCACTCACTCCTACTAAGGTTACTAACTAGTCTCTGCTTTAGTTGTATGTTAGTTTAATCAAGTGTTTCGTATGTATAATGTTTGTTGTTTTGAAATTGCATGGCATAAAGGAATTCAATCTGGCTTTATACATATTAGCTTCTGTATATGAGATTTCTTATGTACATGCATGATTAAATTTTTTTAAAGGAATACTAGTTTGATATACTTAAGGTTTTAAAGGATCTTTTAAGTGTACAGAGTTTGATATGTATGATGTCAGAGATGTATTAAATTCTGAACATACCTGTTTATGTATGAGTTTATTCTGTTTCTGTATGAGTTTACATCATCTTAATTCTTACCAAATTCGTGAACTGATAGTTGGTGACTTAGCTTCAGGATTACAGGGTCATGCTTAAAGCTTCAAGATTACAAGACTGCTCATATGCTGCAGAACTTTCAATTATTTTGCAGTTTTATTACTTATATAACATGTTGCTGTTTTTGTAGTATTTTGTTTAGTTTTTTGATGCAGTTTTTGTGTTGAACTATGGAATTTGTCAACTAAAATTGTACTATGTTGTATCTTCTAGTTTTTAATGTTGTAGTTTGTAATTAATATGTAGGACATTCAAATATGCAGTTTTAGGTAGTTCAGTTTGTCAACTAGATAATGTTGTAGTTTGTCAACTAAAATTATCTAATTCAGTTTCTTAATTTTCCAGTGTTATTTTTCATTTTCTATGTAGTATGCAGTTTTTTTTATTTTTTGGCATATTTTTTGCTGCAATTTTCTATTAAATGGGTCGGGTCGGGTTGACCCTTCTAATAATCGGGTCGGATCGGGTCGACCCATTTATTAAATGGGTCGAATAGGTTAGGCTTTTTTATGGTTTGAATGGGACGGGTCAAATTCTACCCAACCCATTTATGACCCGACCCGACCCGTTTGACGGGTCTAGTTCTTTTTTTGCACACGAAAGGGACATGGAGAAGAAATAGGGGAGAAAACGAAATGGGCAACGAACCGTTTGTTTTGAACCGTTTGTGCAAACTGGACCGGGGAATGGGAGCCCGCGTCGACGCGTTGGACGCGTCCGACACGGACGTGAACTTTAACTGCCCAGTCCACGAAAAGAACGGTACCTTAGTCTCCAAATTGAAATCAATCTTGTAATCTCTTTTCTTTTGTGAAGAAATAAATATTCTCTCTCCTCAAAGTGAACGTACACTATCTCACGATAGTGGAACCGCTATAAATTGTGTCTGATTATTTTTTGTTCTTTATTGCATCTGCGATTTTTGTTTGCTGTTTTTGGAATATTAGTCTTTGTTTGTTCACACCATCAACGCGATCCTTTATTCCTTCGGTTAACAAACAGCCGGTTGTTCTAGAATAATTGAAAATGTAATGGGGAAACTTTTGACCAGATGTAGTTACGTTTAACAAGCGTATTTCAACATAATGTGGTATCAATGCAAAATGTCAATCGTAGGATAACTGCATATAAACTCAAAAGTTAAGAGGACTCAATACATACCTGGCATATACAGAGTACCAAAGCCACTGACTACTCTGACCAATTGATATCCAGTCTCCTGGCAACTGAGCAGCAGTTTGCTCCCCACCTAAGGGAGCAAATTGACCCAAGTGCTTGTACCTTTGAAGAATAATTTATAAGATGTCAATGATATATGAGGATGATAAATGGAGTTCTCTCCTTTTAAGCACAAACTGAAACAAAACATTGAAACAAACAACATTGGATGTTTTATTTAAGCCTTTTGCAACTAATACCCTACATACACACACATACATACATGTGTGTGTGAGAGAGTAGGATACATGGAAAGGATTCACATTCCTTTTTCATTAAATCCATTTAAAATTGATGTATCTAAAAGTTTAGAAATGCAGAAGTATTTTGTAGATATGATCATGTTACTATAAAATTCATCCAAAAAATTTCGAAATTTATATTTAAGAAATACAATGGAGTTTTCTCTGTTTAAGCACAAATTGAAACAAAACGCTGAAACATACAACATTTGATGTTTTATCTAACTCAAGTCTTTAGTAACTAATACATACATGTACACATACACAATACATACATGCACACACACACATACTAACATACGCACACTCTCTCTCTCACACAAACACACTCACGTTAGAAGGATATATGGGAAGAATCTACATTCCTTTTTCTTTAAATCCCTTTAAATTTGACGTATTTAAAAGTTTAGAAACGTAAAAGTATTCTGTAGATATATCTTGTTACTATAAAGATCATCCAAAGTTTGCATCATTTCGAAATTTATATCTTAGTAAGAAATGCAAGTTATTGTAACATTTAAATAAATAAGATGAAATGTGAGCATAAAAATATTCACTTTTATGTGTTTATTATATATGCATAGGAGTTGCCTAACGATTCTTTTTTGGTGCTGTAAGACGGTTCCAAACTCAACTGCTCTCATATTAAACTGATGTTAGACCCTTCTCGATATAAAAGCATGTGACAATTTAAATTAGGAATTTTTTCTTGTTACAACATTAACTTATTTATCTCTTTTGTGTGTGTGTGTGTATATGTGTATGTATGTATGTATATGTGTATATATGTTATAAGTTTCATAAATATTCAAATTTTTGTAAAGATTATTTCGCTAATAAATTGAACCTATCCATAGAAAAGCATTTCAAAAAAAACAAAGGGAGATGGGTGTGTGTCAATATATATATATATATATATATATATATATGTATGTATGTATGTATGTATATGTATAAAAGTATTTGGTTTGATAATTTAGCTTAAAGAAGTGGATTGCCCCAAATTCTACAATATGTTTTCTAGTCATTGATCTTTGTCCCTACATACTGAAGATATCGATAGTTATATTGTCCGTGTGCAAAACTTTGATATATTGATACATAATGTCTCCACATATCAAAGAATAAAACAGAAAAACATAGTGAAGAAAACTATGTGAGGGTTGAGAGTGCCATTAGAAACTAACTTTATGTTTAAAAAAGAGTCCATGCACAATACCTGAAGCCACAAATGATGGAGACATATTGGTTTGTGTTAGCTATGACGTAGGCGTGTACCATAGTCAAAAAACTCTTAATAAAGTAGCAAGGGATGTATAAGGAGAGGATCTAGATCCTTTTACGTATGTACGTACACACATACATACATATACATACGTGTGTACGTACAAACACATACGTACGTACTTACATACCTATATGTACTTTGACTATGGTACACGCTTACGTCATAGCTAATAGAAACCATTATGTTTCCATCATTTGTGGGTTCAGGTATTGTGCACGGACTCTTTTTTAAACACAATGCTAGTTTCTAATGGCACTCTCAACCCTCACATAACAAGCAGTTTTCTTCACTGTGTTTTTCTGTTTCATTCTTTGATGTGCACAGCTATGTTATGAAAAGTGTGCCGCTTAAGCGCTAAATGCATGCACAACGCTTAATTTTTTGAAAAGGCGATAGAATTAAGCGCGCTTAATTGGCGCTTATCTGCGCTTCATTTAAATTTAAGCGACGATTAAGCGCTACTAAGCAAAAAATATTTTATTTTTAAAATAAGAAGAAATGAGGTTATAGCATAAAAGCAAAACTCCCAAACAAATTTTCATCATTTTCTATCATATAAGCTGATGGAGGTTGAGTAGCTTTTAACATTAGGATATGACTATTTATCAGACAAATGTGCACGGTTTTTACTCAACTCGAGTATGTTTACTTTTAATTAATAATGAATGTCAAATCCAACTTTTGCAATCTATGAATTTATAAGTTAACTTCAAAGTAAAATTTTACTTCTTTGTTATTAATTCGTGTCTACATGGACAATGGTGCACTTAATATAATCCATTTGCATAAATTTATATTTATATGAATAAGGTATGCTCAAAAATTAAGTAGCGCATAGGCGATGCTTAAACGACATTAAGCGAAGCGAGACTTCTGTCGCCTCGTCTCGCCTAGCGCTTAATATAACATAGATGTAGAGACATTAACATTATGTATCAATACATTAAAGTTTTGCACACATAGACGATATAACTAACGATATATCTTCGGTATGTAGGGACAAAGATCAATGACTAGAAAACATACGGTAGAATTTAGAGCAATCTACTTCTTTAAGCCAAATTATAAAACCAAATACTTTTATCCAAATATTATTTACAGAGAAAATGAGATAAATTTTAACACAAAATTATATGATCACACATGGTGTTCATCAGTTAACGTTAATCCACAAATGATTGCTTTAATTACTTAGCTCAGTATGGGGTTCTCTTATGGATAACACATTTACGTGAATGCTTATCTTTAGATAAATGTGAATTAAATTACATGCCCGCACGAATTATTTACTCCAAATCATATTTGTGAAGCTTGGTCGATTATAGGAAAACTCTAATAGGTACTGTAAATTTTATTGCAATATGTCAGTCTAATATAAATTAGAAAAGAGTAAAAGCACTAAAACCAACGATTATTTTTTATTGTCTATATATGTGCTTGCTTTAATACTTATTTAATGAATGATATAATATGTTACCCTGATCATGAAACAAGACATAAAGAATGGTTAACTGCTTGGGCTTCTTCTTCCAAGATTCTTTGAATCCCCAAACCTCTTGGTAAATCTTATATGAAATCATAACAATTATTTGACCTACTTGAATCATACAACGATTGTGAGAGCTTGTAAAAAAGACAAAACATTGACAAGTTATATCAAAAACACTAAATTTTCTCAAGCACAACAACAAACAAAAGCTATATATTTTGATCAAAAACGATGTCAACGAACTTCTAATTCTCATCACCGCAGACTATTCAGTTTTGGACACAACAATCAACTTCCTGGTACACAGTGGCGGAGCTAGCTAAATATTTCAGCTAGGGCGATATTTCCACTGTACAAAAATTATACAAATTGAAAGACTAACTTTTATACAACATTAATCAGAACTTGAATTTTTGTACATTTAAAGGAGATATTTTATGTGAACAGTAATTTATTCTGATTTAAATTTTGAAAACTTAAATTAGTGTTGCAAGTGAAAGAAAAGAGAGTAGCATGAAGTAGAGGAAAAAGAAAGTAAATAATCTGGACTACAATTTTTCATGAAAATGCAGCTAAGATGGGCCTAAATTTTTCATTTTGTTTTCAGGTATGGGCAAGATAAAAAATCAGATAGGGCCCAATATCTAAATTTCCTATTTTGGAATATGTTTTGCATTTTTCAGCTAGGGCAGCTGCCCTAGCTGGCCCAATAGCAGCTCCGCTCTTGCTGGCACACAACAATTTACAATACGATTTTACGTAAAGGTAGAATAATAAACTTGCAGTCTGCAAACATAAAAAGAGAAATTGCCCAAAGAAGTACCATCCTTTGTTAATATATTTGAAACTGTATTGCAATACAGGAAGACGGAAGATAAGAAGTTGAAGATACCTGAAAGGGCGAAATCTATGACGACCAGGTTCTCTGATACGAATAGGTCCTTCTGGATTTTCCTCAGCATCTTTCATTTTGTTAAAACATTTAGCAAGGTAGTTACCTTGTTGTGCTGCAACCTATTATACAATATAAGAACTGTTTTTCAAAACAAACAAACAAACAAAAAAGCCTGTTCACATATATAAAGGACTAAATAATTTATGAAAATTAGCGTGTTTCATGTTGATGCACTACATAGAGATGGTGAAATTATGAGGAATGTGGTTAATTGAAAACTGTCAGATGTAAATCAGTGTATTATATAGTAAAACAAATGAAGTAACTGAAACTCTGGATACTTGTTCAAATACATGGAAGAATTTGAGGTTAAATAGTAATTAATACTTTCCAAGTTTAGGTATTTGAGATAAACGTCTTGAAAAAGATGGTTTATATTTGTGTGATATCATTTACAAAAAATTCAAAATACAACAACAGTCATTTACCTGGGCTGTAGCAGGAAGCATTTTGACTTGTCGATCAACATCAACAATGGCTTTCTTAAACTCTTCAATGCTAAGTTCAACTGATTCTTTTGCAGCATTTCCTTTTGCATCATTCAGAAGATCAGCTATGTCACTCATCTGTTTGCTCTTCAGATAGAGTTCTACCTGAGGGTACCTTATGCAAATATCTTCTAAAACATCTTGGATTTCCTTTATAGTCAATGTTCCAGAGTTGTCTTTGTCTGCAACCTTAAAGATCTCAGATACATCATCCTGAAAATCCAACATTTAAGTATTGTAAGACTGCAAGTCTAATAAAAGTATTGTAAGGCTGTAAGTCTAATAAAAATCCAAGTCTTTTCACCATTTTATTACAAAGCTAATCATCAAAAATATAATACCATTAGATTTTGATCAGAGTCTGAGTATGGGAACAAAAAAAAAAGAATATTTCCAAATAGTTCAAAAAATATTATTATTAACAGTTATGAACTACAATCAGGTACAAGTTAGAACCTGCCTGGCAACTATTTTTATATATCTCCAGAAAAGTAGTTTTCAATGTTAACTTCTAGGTAGTTTGACGGAATAGTATCAAGTAAACGTGTTTGTATATAATTTGACTTTAAGTCGAATAAGCATCTAAGAAATCATTTTATATCAAATTGCATTAAAAAAGGCAAGTATCTAAGTAGTGATCTAATGCATGTATCCAATGCATTTTAGTTATTTACTTGGTCAAAATAACTTAAGAAACATTAGCTATAAACTAAAAAAATTGATTCTCATATTTTAACTTCTAAAGCAACATATGTTCCCTTCTTATAAGTTGTTCACTAACACCCAAATACGAATAAATTGCTTATAAGGTGTTTCGACTACTTATAAGAAGTTACAAACATGCTCTTAATCTAAATAAGGCAAAATAAAATGGTACGGTTGGTTGGTTGACTATCAATGGATTTATAATAGTACTAATAATTTTTGGGTAAAAAAATCCAGTTTTTCACCCAAACGCAACGAAATGAGATAGAATCATGTTGATAGTGAGGTAGAACAAAGAAGAAACTAATATCCCAAACAAACAACAAACATATCACAAAACAAAGGAAAATAAATCATTCACGAGATTTATAGTGGTTCCACTATCATGAGATAGTATACGTTCACTTTGAGGAGAGAAACTTTATTATTTCACAAGAGAAAGGAGTTATAAGAGATTGATTTTAATTTGAAGGTTAAACCTAGACGAAGAATTGACAAAATCATCTTTTTTGATTGCATCCATACAACAATAAACCTAGGTCTACTTATAATATTCCCTAAATGTTCTATGTCATCGGATTAGAATATTTGCAGAAGATATGTTGACTCTATGGTGGAAATTCCAACTTGACCGGAAAATAACAAAATTACCCTGGAAATTCAAACTCAAATCACTCTAGAAATCGCTGTTTCAGTCGACTGATTACTATTTTCAGTCGACTGGTCCATATTGAAAGCATCAGTACTTTCGGGTTGCTCTAGAGTTGCAAGTGACCAAAAATTCAGTCGACAAAAACCAGGTACAAGCTTCAGCAGCCACTTCAGCCTTCTTCGTCTTCTCCTTCGCCGCTTCTCTGCATCTCCACCCGACTTCTTCCTTTTCGGCTATATTGTATCACATCTAACAGTAATAACCAACTGATCACCCAGAGCCTAAGCACTAGCATGCGTTGGTTTGATATCATCTCTGTCTCAGATGATCAGGGTAGAGCCTAAGCACTAGCATGTGTTGGTTTGATATCATCTCTGTCTCAGATGATCAGGGTAGCAACCATGGTTTCAAATCTCATATCTCGTCCGATATCTCCTTTTCACACTTAGACGAAACGACATATCAAATCTCCTTCATATCTCCCCTGACACTTATCTCGTCCGAAATATTCAAATCTCACCCAAAATATGGATCAAAATCTCAATCCGTGATCTCATCCAAAATTATTGTTTTTTTCTTTTTACATAATATTTTTTCTTTGCCAGTTAGATTCAAAATAAATTACTCAATGTAATTAGTAATTTACCAACTCTTTGAACATTTTTTTTTACTTCTTATCTTGATGAGTCACAACAAAAGACTTCGTTTATTTTTTAGATTCAAATAAAAGTATTATTCAGTCATTACCAAATAAATTAAGTTACTCAAGCTACCACTCTTCTCCAAACCATTAGTTTCAATTCTTTCTTTTTTTACAAATAGGTATGTTACCATTTTTATTTCTACTTTGAAAATTATAGTGGTTAAATAAATCATTAAAACATCAATTTTAGACACATAAGTTATTCCGAGATATTTCATAGATGTACCTCAAGATCCGAGATGTACACACGAGATACACTCATCACGTTCGAGATCTCCTCCAATACGAGGTAACTTATATGAAAATTCCAAGACAAAACATGATCGAAATCCGAGATTTAAAACCTTGGTAGCAACCAGTGATGGGATGGCATGAATTACTTTGACTTAGCTAATATCAATGTGCATGCATACTTATAGCATGAATCAAAATTTAAGTTTGTGTAAATCGGGCATTGTACCAAATTGGCTTAGTTAAAAGTTAAATGTCTTTGCACTTTGTCATATTCCTTGACTAAAAAGGGACAACCTATTCCATATTTCAATTTTCAAATACTTTTGGTAAGTACAGCTATTTTATTATTTTGAAATTATCTCGAGCCTCACCGTATTAATAAACAACAGCTCAGACATAGTGAAAGAGGAAAAAATGAATATCAAGATATGTATGTACCAAGTGCTATGCATCTACCTTGAAAGTCAAATAGATGAGAACCAAGGGATATGTATTTAGAATATGTACAAAGAGTCACAAATCATATGATTGATTTAATTTATATATTGAAAATGCATGGTTAGTATGACAATATGAAACTTCTTATCTCACTATATAGACACATGTAATGGTGAGATGTACATAAATGAATAATTATCGCTTACAACTATTGGGATTGCAATTCGCTGACCATGTAGAACTCTATGAACCGATGTGAAATTTTTTTATTTTTTTATTTTTTGAATATAGCTACTAAGTTTATAACTATTTGGATTGTTACGGTGGATTTGTTCACACAAACATTGTATCAAATGGACTTAATTAAGTTTAATGATCTTTTCACTTTGTCATATTCTTTGACCAAAATGATATGGATAATTTTTGTTGTATTTCATTTTTCAAATGCTCGTCACTTTTAACTATTTTTTAATTAAAAATTATCTTGAGGCTCAACACAATGGTATTTCGCAAAGCAAAAATCGAATGTTGTTAGACATAGTTCAATAGATGATAAATGATGTTGAGTTGTCTCTTTCCTTTTGAGGATATGCGCTTAAAATCATGACATATATGTTGAATTCCATACCATCTAAATCTACTCCTAAGACATTATACGAATTATGGACTGGTAAGAAACTCATTTTAATTAGCTTAAGGTACGAGATTGTCCGGTTTATGTTGGGAACATAACCCGGGGGACCTAAGACTATGTCAGTTTTATGCAAGCTTATAAGATATTACAAAAATTCTCATCAATACACTATCATATTATTGAGGAACAAAAGGTGCTTGTTTCAAAACACGTCACCCTTTTAGAAAGAAATTTTCTATCTAAGTACGATAAGGTAGACTTGGAAGAGATCCCAAAAAAAGTCCCATAGAAACTAAATATTTGGATGGTAATTCAACACTCATACAAAACACGCAATCTATTAGAAAGCCTAGCAGGGAATCTTGCACCAGATAAAACTCATCGACTACATATTGATCTTTACGAAAAAAATCAATGTAAATAGAAAGGTTGAGACCTATTAAGCAAGGTTCATGGCAAAAGATTTCAGTCAAATTAAAGATGTTGATTATGACATTATTTTCTCTAGTTGTCGTGCTTAAATCAATTCGGATAATTGCAATCGCTGCTTATTATGACTACGGAAAATGACAGATGGAAATTAAAGCAGCATTTTTAAATGATGATTTAACAAAGACAATTTATACTTCATAGTCAGAGGGTTTCAAGGTTCGTGAAAGCAGTGACAATGCATGTAGACTCTTAAGGTCAATTGATGGTCTTAAGCAAGCATTGAGAAGTTGGAATAAATGTCTTAACAAAGCAATCAAACAGTTTGGTTTCAGTCAAAACACAGAGGAAGCATGTGTATACAGGAAAAAACAAAATAGTGTTATAACATTTCTAGTTTTGATGATTTACTATCGATTGGTAACGATGCACCAATTTACAATCAATGGAAGCTAGTTGTTCAATATTTTTTCAATGAAAGATTTGGAAGAAGCATCTAGATATAAAGATCTATAAAGAAAGATCTAAAAGGATATTTGAATTATCTCAATCGATGTACATAGATATTGTACTGAATGGTTTAATATGGAAAATTCCAAACGTGGAAATATTCCGGTGCGACATGAAATTGTTTTTTTTTAACTCTATCTACGTATGAGGAGAAACATCATATGGGATGGATTTCTTATGCTTTGACAATACGATATATCATGTACACTATGCTTTGTACTAAGTCAAATGTCGCTTTTGCACTCAATGCAGTTAGTCAATATCAATCAAATTCAAGTGAAAATCATTGAACGTCAATTAATGTTATCCTAAAGTATTTAGGAAATATTAAAGATTTGTTTCTAATATACGAAAACAACGAGCTCCTTATGAAGCGTACTCGAATTCAAGCTTTCAAAGTAATGTCAGCGATGGTAAATCAGTCTCGAGATTCGTGTTTACCCTAACGGAGGTATTGTAAATTGGAAAAGGTCCAAACGAGAATTTATGGTAGATCTAACCATAAATGTTGAGTGCATCGGACTTAAACGATGACACAAAAGAAGCGATATGGATGCGCAGAATCATTAAAGAGCTAGGAGTGATCCCAGCATTAAAGATATGATGTTAATGTATTGCGACAATAATGGGCAATACAAATTGTCCAAGGAATTGCGAGCCCAAAAAAGGATGTGTTTGAATCACTCTTTTCTAAAGCAAAATGAGGTAAAAACGAGGGGAACAAACTAGATATTTTCCAGTCATTTTGCAGCTATAAATGCAACCCTCTTCTTTCATTCTTTTTGTGCTTTTCTAACAATAGAAACCCTAACCTCCATCAGAGAGAAATTGGAACCTATAAAAACCAAGCTACGAGGAAAAATGAGGCATACCTCGAAGAGAAGAGGTTTGTAGATACAAAGTGTCAACAAGCGACTAGATCAAAGAGATAAATAATTCTGTTTTATTATATACATATAACTTCCGACCATAAAAAATTAAATATATACATCTATTAATTTATACTTAAGTATGTAATATATATATAATATATATATATATATTATGAAGTTGATATATGTATGTATATGTATATATTAAAAAAATAGTTTTGTTCGGTCTATATATATGTTACTGTATAAGATAGTATATTAACTTTATTATTATATATATGTATGCACTTGAGATTTTAAATGATGATATATCTAAATATAATATACACACATATAATATCTATCTTAATATGTTCAAAAAAATTGATTATTTATTTTCGACCCTAACATATATTAGTACATATTTATGATTGATATTATACTGGCTAAGTAATATTTTAAGTTTAATTTATATATTAATTTTACACACATATATATACATAAAATACACACGCACATGTATATATATAATTATTTAAATTGTGGAATTTATTTATATGTAAACATATACTATAGTAAATGTATTTAAAAATAATATCTTTTCGACCGTAGGCATTTTTTAATAGTATATTTAATATATTTTGATACAAAATTTGATTATGGGCCAAGCCATATATATAAAGCAGAAATGATAAATTATATATGTATGTATATAATATGACATGCTATAAATATATACACAGTACATATGAGTTGATATATATATATATATATATATATCATGTGGTTATAAATCCCAATAATCACATATGTACACTACGTCATTTCTTTTATATATTGTTTAGGTTAATATGTATAGTTGTATACCATATGATGCTATTAGAGCTTATATTGTATGTGCAATTACGATGTTTAATGATATCTATAACATAAAATAATCAAAATTAAATTTAACTAAATTAAATTTTAAACTATAAAACGCTCCATATATCAAATTAACATTAACTATGATTTAATGTAAGAAAATTATTCATGATAACACAAGTTAAAGATATAGTGCAATAATCAATAAAAGGATTTTGAAATTTACCCATTTTTTGTCATGATACCAATGCATCTAATCCAATAGATTGCAACTTCAATCTTGAACATTTATGGACTATCATTTGGGAGCTACTTGAACCAATTATAAAAGGAAAAAATGAAGACCAGCACTAACTTCTGACCGCCTTATACGAATATTGTCAGAACAAGGGATAAAAAGTCTCCAAGTTTAGAAAAAAGATGATCATATGGTTGTGACAAATGTTTTTCTGGATGAAGAATTCTTTAGTATGGGAACATCGCAGCATCAAGACATTGCAATAATGCTGCAAGGGATGCATTATAAGAGTTCACTGACTTGAGTAAGCATGGTGAAGACAAATTGATGTGTAATGAGAAAATGACATTGTCAACACAAAGCATGGGTTAAATGAAATGTGTAGCAAGATGCATTGGCCGAAATCAGGTTACACAAAGATGACTGAGAAAAGGACCTTTTCACAATAGGGCATTTGTGGCTTCTGTACTGGTCAACACAACTTCCGTGGAGTTGTATAAAAAGAGTGAAGGCTTAAGGATGCAAAGAATTCAGTGACCACCAAATTGTTAAATGTTATAGTAGAACGAATTTGATTAAAAAATTAGTTGGTATTTAGGGACCGGTTTGAACTTTGTTAGTTGTATATCGGTAAGCAAACTGGGGAATATATCTATTTTGCATATTATCCTAGAATTCAGTCTAAGTTGTGTTTCATGAATTATTTTTTGATATGTATAGCAATAAATAATAATACATTGTTATCCTAAGTCTTTCAACTCTGATTCAAATACCATATTCCGTCCTAATAATTTCATTTCAGAAGTTGACTTGTTTAAATTATTATTGAATCAAACATTTATTCCCTACGTAAACATTTCAGTTGTCACTTTTACCCACTGCATCCACAACAAAATACTTCTTCCATTCTCTTAACTCTGAAGTGATCCTAAGCAATCCTTATATGAATACTATTTTAACCACATTTTAAATGTGTTTAAATAACATCTATTTCATTTAGTGTATACTTTAAAACGGTAGAATTGAACATTTATTAATTAAAATGTGAATACCATGTGTTAAAATGTGGACTACCATGTGTTAAAAAATTGAAGTAAATAAAACGAAAAAAAAAAGCATACGTTAACAATTTGTCTCTTACCATGTACTCCTTGGATAAATAACCAAAACGTAAATATAGTATTCCAAGCAACAAGATTGCAATTCACTTGCAGATCTTCCATGCAAAATTAAATAGTAAATAGTTATATGTATCATATGTCAAATGGTTATATAAAAATTATGTACAATTTTTCATATACATGAAGGACGCACATACAACTCGCCATCACACATATCTCAATATATAGTTAGATGAGTTTCTCATGGTTAAACTGCCATGCGCTTCCAATATAAGTTAAGACAATCATATGGTCTGTGACTCTCTCTTCATAATCAAAATACATATCCCTTTATTTCCGTCTATTTGGCAGTCAAGGAGATGCATAGTGCTTGTTACGTACATATTCTGACTTTGCATGTTTTTCCTTTCACAATGGAAGGTTATTTTTAATTTTGTAGTATATCAAACAAGAAAATGGACACAAGGACAAACTTGTGACATTTTTTGCTTTCAAGGACATGAATTATTATTTTATTTTATTTTGGTCGAAGGCCGAACATTTGGTGTTAATTTATCACAAGGACAAATTGTTATATCTCAACCCAATCAGCAAACGCGATGACACAAACACGCAATGACGACAAGCACAACATTTGGAGGCAGCAGTACTGCTAGCTAGATTAATGGCTAAAGATTGACAAGGGCAGTTGGTGGTTGTCAATGAAGGTAGGCCTAGGATTTGGCTTTGAAGAGGAAGGACAATTTTGGATGGAGAACTGGCGAAGATGACAGGTAGTGGCATTCCAGCATTGCTTGGTGGAGTTTCAACATCGATGGCTATGGTGGAGGAAGCGCTGGTGTCTTGTGGTGGTTTTTTTTTTTTTTTTTGAGAAATAATAGCCAAAAATACTAAATATACTTCAGCATTATTGGTACTGTAAAAATGAATTTAGCGGTATATTTTCTAATGTTTAACTATAATTTTTTGAATTGTAAAAATGAATATAGCATTATATATTCATATAATGCTAGTTTGTTTTAGCATTTGTTAAATTGTAAACTGAATACGGCATTATATTCATATAACTCTCGTGGTGGCTAATTCTCTCAATATTAATACGGTAAGACTCAAGATAATTTTGAATTAAAAAATAGTTATTTGCTAATAGTGACAAGTATTTGAAAATTAAGCTGAAAATAGAAAACGAATCCAAAATTAAGAAAAAAACTGTTTTTTTTTTACGAACATAAGAAGTAATTAAGTGTAAAACTAAATTTTAATTTAGCAAAAATTAAGATATAACTATAATAACCTTATTTTTGAATATAACTATGATGATTTTGTTCAAACTTTAGGATTGATTATAGTGTTTTATCTTATGTAAGGGGTTTGAATCCTGAATTTTGTTTTAACATTTGTTAAATTGTAAACTGAATACGGCATTATATTCATATAACTCTCGTGGTGGCTAATTCTCTCAATATTAATACGGTAAGACTCAAGATAATTTTGAATTAAAAAATAGTTATTTGCTAATAGTGACAAGTATTTGAAAATTAAGCTGAAAATAGAAAACGAATCCAAAATTAAGAAAAAAACTGTTTTTTTTTACAAACATAAGAAGTAATTAAGTGTAAAACTAAATTTTAATTTAGCAAAAATTAAGATATAACTATAATAACCTTATTTTTGAATATAACTATGATGATTTTGTTCAAACTTTAGGATTGATTATAGTGTTTTATCTTATGTAAGGGGTTTGAATCCTGAATTTTGGCATATACTCAGGCTTTTTTACTCCGTTTTAATAGAGAAATGGATAAGATCAACCTTTTTATAGTGAGGCTTGAACTGCATACGTATGTATGTATCACCATCACACATATTGACTATGTGACTATACAGACTCCGAATATAAATCCCTTAATTTTCGTCTATTTGACATCTAAGGTAGATGAATAGTACTGGGTAAATACAAAACCCGACTTTGTGTGTTTTCCCATTCACATTGGAAGGTTATTTTTAAGTTTGTCAAAGTATATTAATATGGTGAGGCACGGGATAATTTCAAATCAAAAAATAGTTATACTTGTTAAAAGTGACAAGCATTTGAAAACTAAGGTATGAAAAAATTTATCCATATCTTTTTAGCCAAAGAATATGGAAAAGTGCAAAGACCAATTTATTACAACGCCTAAGCGAACAAAATCCATCATAACAAGCCAAATAGTTCAAATTTCATATCAATTCATACATGGTGAATTGCAATTTAAATAGGACAAATTTTCGAAGTAGGCTAGTTTTTGAAACAATTTCGCGAGTGGTGATAGTTTTGAAACTAATTATCAAACAAGGCTGGTTTCGTCCCAGTCAGCTGCCAACTCAGCAGTTTTGTAACTGCCACGATAATGCGCAACTTTGAGTTGCGCATTTCTTATTTTGTTCTTGGCGCAACTCGCGCAACTTCGAGTTGCGCCAATTTTTTTTTAATTCTTTCTGTATGCGCAACTACGAGTTGCGCATACCTCAACTTTTAAATGCGCAACTCATAGTTGCGCCTGCAGGTAGCTGCTGTTAAAACAGAGCCAGCAGCTACCCCTCCCTTCATAACTCCAAAAACACTTCCCAAACTTCAAACCCTCTCTCATGCCCGAACCCATCACCTCCAAACTCAATTTTTAGCCAAAGTCCACCAAATTATCACAAATTTTACAAATTTCTTCTTCATTCTTCGATTAAATCAAAACTACAACAATGGAAGCGGGATCCTCTTCAACACAAATAGATTTTGGTAATTTCTAAACCCTAGTTTTTTTAATTTATTTGTAATTTGCTTTTTATTTGGTTGTATTTTCTAGAAATATGTTCAAATAGCATGTTGTACATCTTAGTAATCCAATGTGAAACGTTGAATCACGAATTGGTTGAAAACGAATTGTAAAAATTGGTTTTTTTTGCATGAACTATGAAGAACCGGAAAGCGGACCGGTAGACGGTAGCGTGCTTTATATGCAGGATAATCACCGCTCTAATGTTGAAGAGTTAATGAGGGTAATATTATTTGTTTTGTAATTGTAGTAAATTTTTGCAAGCTATTTCGCATTTTGAATAAAATGTATGTTATAATCCTTTGTTTGCAGAGTGTAAAACCGGTGGATTGTCTGGATCATTCGCAAAGTTTTGAAGACTTGATGGAGATGGTTGGAGATCAACGTGTTCAACAACTACTACATCAAGCCGGATTCTGGTATTTCATGCAGATCAAATATATCAGATTCGACAGGTCATTAATCACAGCTTTAAGCGATAGATGGAGACCTGAGACTTGCACTTTTCATTTTTCGGTGGGAGAAATGACAATTACACTGCAAGATGTATCTATTTTGCTTGGCCTTCCCATTGAAGGCGCCGTGTTGAATTATGGTGGTAACGTGGACGCCGAGGAGGTATGCCAACGTTTGCTTGGCGAAATTCCACCCCCTGAAGCGGTTGTCAATAGAAGAGAGTTGAAGGTCAAATGGCTAAATGACCTTATAATCGACAGGGAGATTTCGGTCGATTCGTCTATTGAGGAGATAGAACAGTTTACACGGGCTGTCATATTGCTTCTTATAGCATCCCGTCTTTTTGCGAACCATTCGAAGGGTAGAGTTAGCATTAAATGGTTGTACTTGCTGGAGGATTTTACTACCATTTCCGATTATTCATGGGGTAGCGCGGTTTTGTGCGCATTGTACAAGGAGTTGGATAATGTGGCACTAAGAAAAACGAACGGGTTAGCTGGTTGCCTAACACTTCTGCAGGTATATTTGTTTTGACTTATTGGTGTACCAAATTTATGAAATATTTTGAAAGACGTTTCTTAACACTGATAATATGCAGGTATGGTCTTGGACGCGTATTTCTATTGGACGACCAAATGTTCGTGCCAACGTCGCTCCAGGATTACCTTATGGGGCAAGGTAAAAGCAACCCGAAACTTAGAGTGAATTTTTTTTTGATTTCTACCAATATTCACACACTTTTTTTATAATGACTGTAGATGGACCGGAGATAGACGTTGGCGAGATAATCCGGCACGTCATCCTACATTCTATCGCAATGAGCTCGATGTTATGGACGAGCATGTTGTTGACTGGACGCCATACACGGCTGAGATCGTACAGGATCTGCCGCCTATTTGCTTGGACGGGGAGCATAGTTGGTATGCAAGGACCCCGATTATTTGCTTGCAAAGTGTAGCCATGCACTACCCCGACAGAGTGCTGAGGCAATATGGACTTCGTCAGCATATACCGGATCCAGCCGAACAGATTTTTCCGCACGGTTGGAATAGAGACTTGTACAACACGTACGTCGCAAGGTGGGATCACAGGTTGGATCACGTTCAGGCTGAACGCGTACCAAGAATTTCAATCGAACAATACTACAGTTGGTACTGGCATATCACACGGCGATTTGTTCTTAAAGAATCGTCAACCAGACTGCCCAGATATGCTCCACGGGGACCGGTGGAACGTGATTTGGTACGTGTTTATAAGTTTAAACCTTTGAACTTCCGCATAAAGCTTTACTTACTTGCATCATTGATTTTTGTGTTTTAGGTTCAAGGGTTGTATATGATTTCCAATGAAGTTGACGATGTCCTGGCAGATCCTGCAGATGAGGACAGAGTACAAGGAAAGTGCTTCAACATCAAGGAGATTATCAAGTCGCTTCTTGGTAGGCATAAGCTGGAAAGACCACCACCGTATGTGCCTCGTCCGCCCCAGGCTTTTGGTCGTACCTACCAAAGAAGACGTTTTAGAGGCACGGGGGGTCCTTCACAAGGTAGTCAGCCGGGGCAGGAAATAGTTGAAGCCGGACCATCTCAACCGCCTCCGACCCAAACTCAAATGACACTACGCGATCGCAGAAACATAAGAAGATAGGGTTGTGTTGGTCTGTATTTTGGTTGCTTTGTGTTGAAGTTGTAATGGCTTGAAACTTGCTGGTATGTTGGTGTTTCGATGTTGTACTATTGACTTAAAACATGTTGGTATACGAAATATGATGTTCCGTATGAAATATTTCACTTATTTGAATGAAATGTTGTTATTTGAATGAAATGTTGTTATTTGAATGAAATGTTGTTAATTGAATGAAATGTTGTTATTTGAATGAAATGGTGTTGTTGTTATTAGAATGAAATGATGTTATACGAAAATTGATGGAAATCTGGAAAGCCCATATATCTCTCTGGAAAGTTGCAGGCGCGACTTATTGTTGCGCATTCAAGAATATACTAGGCGCAACTATGAGTTGCGCCTATCAATTTCGTTCGTGCGCAACTTTGAGTTGCGCCTGTATACTTGGGCTATCTCCTGGCCCAACAGCAGTATATAAACATCACAACTCCACAAACCCATTTTCTTTCAGAAACCCTAGCCTCCATTTCCATTATTTTTACTACCAGCAAGACAACATTCCACTCAAACTCATTTAACTGTACGAAGGTTAACAAAAGATTGCACGTTCATCTACACTTGAGGTAAATATTTGAAACCCTATTCCAATAATGTTTGATAGATCTAGTATTGACATTTAACTTTCTGTAATTTCGATAGATCAATGACTACAGTGCCGATTATTTGTCACTATGACGGCGATTTAGTCGTCGATGAAAATAGCAAGCCAACCTATGTTGGCGGAAAACATAAGGGATCGAAAGTCAGGAGGGGTTGCAATTTTCTTGAGCTGAAAACTGCAATTTACAAAGCTACAAAGATTGTTTCTACGGAGTTCGACATCTCGTTGGTAAGTAAATGGGTAACAGATGACGGACCAATTGCTATTGAGGTAAACGATGACGACGACGTCGATTCTATGTTTTGTGTAGGGATGAAAGTAATTGAGCTGTATGTTAAGAAGACGGAGGTGGTACATACAACTGAACAGCAAGCTCAAATCTTTGATTATGCAAGTCAACCCGGACCTAATAATACTGCTGAGCGAAGTCAACTGTATTACCCACACTACTCTTACCAGCCACCGAACGTTTACGCACAAGCAGCCGGGTATGCTTTTATGTGCTTCTTAATGTTTTGCTCATGTTTTTTGTACTTAACAGTCCACTGTTTGTGAACAGGTACGGTGGCATGGCATATCCATCGCAGTCTCCCGGGTATGGTTTCCTTCCTTATCCATCGTATCCTCCACAGTCAATTCCAACCCCAAATTCAAACGACTATATGCATGAAATTGAAGATGAGGATGTTGACACCGAGGACATGGAGGGTGGAAATGTCGATATCCAAATTTCCCATTTGGATAGCATGGAAATCGCTGCTTCGTTTGACGAAGATGAAACATGGATCGAATCTATGAATGTTAACAATGACGCTCCTTTAGATGATATTCCAGAGGAAGTTGTTGACACTGATGAGCATATCGAGATGGAAGAACCATTAGACGATGACCAATGCAATGATACAATAATGGAAAGATCTATTGTGCAGGAATGTCAATTTACCGACGAAATGTTCGGTCTGGAATGTGTGGAGAAGGGCCCTCGAGTTGGTATGATTTTTAAATCGAAGGAATCTTTAATTGAACATATAAGCGAATGGTCGATAAAGTGTTCAGTTTCATTTAAAAACATAAAGTCCCGCGCTAGAGAGTTCACTGCTATATGTGATATTGATGCTAATTGTCCATGGCGGCTTCACGCTATTGTGTCTAAAAGAGATCATGTTGAGTGGTGGATGATAAAAAAATACGGTGGTGATCACACTTGCTCAAATCCAATCATCAACTCAAACCACAAACAAGCAACAGCCAAATTCATTTGCACCAAAGTCCTTCCACATGTTCGTTCGAACCCAAGTTACACTGCGAAATCTGTCCAAGAGCTAATGGCAAACACTTACAAAATTCAAATAAGCTATATGAGAGCCTGGAAAGGACTTAGCAAAGCGGTGTCTACAATATTTGGCGATTGGGAATCTTCGTACAATGACTTGCCTCAGTATCTTTGTGCTATACAGAAATGCAATCCAGATACTGTTTATCATGTACATACAGAAGGAGTACAATTTTGGGGGGCTTTTTGGGCATTCGGACCGAGCATTGCAGGTTTCAAGCATTGTCGTCCCGTTCTTTCTATTGACGGAACACATCTGTATGGTAAATATCAAGGTACATTGCTTGTAGCTACAGGAGTTGATGCGAACAACTCTCTTTTCCCTTTGGCATTCGCTATTGTAAGGACGGAGTCGGCGGAAACTTGGGGTTGGTTTTTTTCATGCATGGGACACTTAATTCCATCTTTAAATGCAAGATGCATTACATTCATTTCCGATAGAATGAAAGGAATTCCAACCGCCTTGCAAGAGAAGTGGAGAAGAGCACATCATCATCGCTTCTGCCTACGCCATTTGAAAGCAAACTTTAAAAAAGCTGGTTTTGGTAGTAAGATTTTGCAAAACTTATTTCATGCTTCTGCTGAAGCAAGAGATGAGTTAACATACAAAGAACTCAGAGACCAACTAAAAAATGTGAGTCCGGCTGCTGACAGATGGATTGATAGAAGTCTCCGACATAAGGATGAACAGTGGACTCTTTACAAGGACAACGGTGAACGTTTTTGTATGATGACTACCAATGCTTCGGAGAGTTTCAATGGAGTTCTTAAAGGTACAAGGTCGTTACCGGTAAAGGCGTTAGTGGCACGTACCTTTCATCGTCTTAATAGCTACTTCTACATAAGACGTACGGATGGAATGGATTACGCATCTACGCTAACGCCTAATTATGACAGAATGATGGAAAAATATTCAGCAGAAGCACGTACTATGAGCATTAACAGGTTCAGCTTAACGGAGTGGCAAGTAACAGACACAAACGCGTGCAACTACACAGTAAATATTGCCAATGACGGCTGCAGCTGTTCATGCAATATTCCTATTCTAACCCATTTTCCATATCCCCATGTTTTAGCTGCATGCGCACGATGTAGAGGAGGAGCTAACAGAGCTTACCATGATCTTATTTCTTCCTGGTTTACGGCAGATAGTTATAGACATAGTTATTCTCCGGTCTTTCATCCAGTACCCGACAGCAGATATTGGGATGTACATGAAGGATCTACTATAATCCCGCCGCCAACGCGAAGGAATACAGGAAGACCGAGGTCCACAAGAATAAGGGGAGTCATGGACGAAATGGTTGACAGAAGACAGGACAGATGTGGACAATGCGGTAACTTGGGTCATAAGAGAAGAACGTGTGGGAAACAATAAATATTTTATTTGTTTCTACTACTTCTGTCAATCCTGAACTGTATAACTTGTATTTTTATTCTGTACGCAACTTTGTTATCAAAAACTATCCTATGTCCAAAATTTACATTACTTGCTATGTTATGTTACTTAGATTTTATTTATACCCAGCTTCTGTATGAATTTTCCGCAGTTTTACATCTATCGTCAACTAAACATAACAGACAAACAATAATACATCATCTATTGCATATCCATTACAACAACCAAGCAAAAATAGAATCAAGTAATACAGCATTCATTAAAACTAAAGCATACATAACTCAATTGAACAAGTCTGATACACATCCATTACATTACAGTTGCATTACCCAGTTTACTAGACCCCTTTCCAAATTGGATTTATGGACTGCAAATATTCTACTTGATGTCGAAGCTGGCTTTTTTCCTTTTCCAAACGTCTCACTTCAGCTTGCATCTCTAGCGCATACTCCACTCCCCTAGGGGTCAACGGACGATCTAGCCATTTGAAGAAATTACAGCACTCAACACCTTTCGGGTTAGTTATATGATCAAGGTAACCGGCACATCCGTAAAACCGACGTCCAGCATTTGTTTGAGTCTTGCATACAACTACCTCACAAACATCTCCACAATGGCAAAGCGGATGTCTATCTTGTCTCACTCGTCCTTCGCCGCTAATTTGTTTCCCCGGTCTTTGATTCGCTTCGCCTAAGCAGATTTGATTATCCAAAGCAGATTGAACAACAACACCATTAGCCGGCGGAACTATCTCAAATTGAGCTTCAGGAACTGTTTCAAACTGTGTTTCAGGAACAAATTCATTTTCAACTTCCATCCGTTCAACAAATTGAACCAAAACTTCATCTGGAATCTCCCAATTATCCATAAAAATTAGTGGTACTATAAGTGTGGGTGAATGGGTTTGTTGTAGCTTTGGTTTAATCGAAGAATGAAGAAGAAATTTGTAAATTTTGTGAAAAATTGGTGGAGTTTGGCTAAAATTTGGGTTTGGAGGAGATGGGTTCGGGCATGAGAGGGGTTTTGGAGTTTGGAAATGTTTTTGGGGTTATGAAGAGAGGGGTAGCTGCTGTCTCTGTTTTAACAGCAGCTTCCTGCAGGCGCAACTCATAGTTGCGCCTACGCTATATTATAGCAGGCGCAACTATGAGTTGCGCCTGCTTAAAGGTAGAAGTATGCGCAACTCGGAGTTGCGCATACGCGAAAAATAAAAATAAAAAATTGGCGCAACTCGAAGTTGCGCCAAGAACAAAATAAGAAATGCGCAACTCAAAGTTGCGCATTATCGTGGCAGTTACAAAACTGCTGAGTTGGCAGCTGACTGGGACGAAACCAGCCTTGTTTGGTAATTAGTTTCAAAACTATCACCACTCGCGAAATTGTTTCAAAAACTAGCCCACTTTGAAAATTTGTCCATTTAAATATTTATGGATTTGATAATTTTTCATATACATGAAGACTGTATGTGTACATCTCGCCATCACAAACATCCAATATATAGTGTGATGCTGTCACCTGATCATACTGACCATGCACTACAAACATAGATCAAGGCAATCATATGGCTTATGACTTTCTACATATTTCAAATACATTTCTCTTTGTTTTCATCTATTTGACATTCAAGATGGATGTGTAGTAAAGTATTCTCTTTCACAATGGAAGGTTACTTTTAACTTTTAAGTTTGTTGTAGTATATTAATATGGCGAGGCTCAAGAGAATTTCAAAGTAAAAAATAAATATACTTGCTAAAAGCGACAAGTATTAGAAAACTGAAGTATGTTTCTACCTCTTTTTAGCCAAGGAATATGACAAAGTGCAAAGACCATTGAACTTAATTAAACTAGTTTGGTGCCATGCTTAAGTTCTAATTACATGCACCTAGGAATTAGGTAAATCAAAGTAATTCATGTCATGCTGCCACTTGTTGCCATCCTGATTATCTGAAACAAAAATGTGTCTGTCCAGGACTCTCATAAATCTTTTGTAACATGCCTCCATAGTAGGAGAGTGTTTGCAAGTTCTATTAGGTGTCATAGTGATGTCGGTTTGGAATTGAATTAAATCAACACAGCCCATAAGGTCCCACAAAGTACAAAATTTGCATACAAAATATAACTCCACGTTCAAGTTCAATGCTGAACTAAAATATGTGCATTAGTACCTTGGGGTAGTATGATTCGTTAGTATCCATGCATGTGTAGTACGCATAATTCGTGGAAGATTATTCGATTTAAACTTCAAACATATAATGTAAATTTGTTTATTAACCTTAGGTTACGATCATGATATCACCGATCTAAAAATGAAGTTTCTTTGAGGACAAAAAAATCTTCATTCTAAACTAAGTGATGCTACACCACATTCACATAATTATAAATAGAATAACATTACAGTACCATGACTTTTCTTTGGCTTATTGTGGCACAGTCTCCAAGTGCATACACTCCATCGCATCCATGCACTCTGAGCCATTCATCAGTTGCTAAGACACGTCTATTCCCCTGTTATGTGAAGATATTTTCAGAAAACTCGATTAGTAGTTATCATAACATGCAAATTCTACATATCTCAAATACAGGAAAATATCAGGGTCTTCAACATAATGCATTAGGTTTTATAAATTTTCTGGTACACTGATGTACAAGAAAAACTCATATATTTATGTCATAATTTTATAATACACCTTGCAAATCGGTGAATCTTCACATGTCATCAGAAAATCAAAGAAAGAAACCAAGTAATATGGATGGAGAAAAATGAATAACTCTAAGTAGAAAGAACTTCGGATCTATATAATATTTTTTTACGTAGCACGATAGTTCATCTTGTTATGAAGCATTGTCCTTTACACTATAAAAATCAGAGACAAGTTTGTCCAAAAAATTTAGTGATGAGCATAGCTAGTTTGAATTCTCTATTTGAAGCTAATTGAAGCAGAAGAAGTAAATCTATTAGCGAGTACTTGAATGGATTTCATGCTATTGTGAGCAGATTAGCCGCAGCCGTATGCAAACTGGATCATGAAAAGCAAGTTTTCATATCAACAAGTCCTCTACTGAATGTGAGAGACTCCTGAGATATAGTTAAATAAATGAAACTCAAATGGATTGACGAGGAGTATAAAGCTTTGGAAGGATGACTAATCTTAACTGATGATGAGGAGAATGAATGGATGATGAGGAAGACAAAATTCATTGGAAGAAGTCCATTATAATGGACAGTGAAACACAAAAGTTAAAGATCTGGACGACCAACTTATTAGTGGGGAGAAAGTTGAAAAAGACACCTTCAGATGGTATTATTGTCAAAAAAATTAATGGAACATTTTTTCAAACACCCTTCAAAAGTTTCAAAATTCACTTCCGTCACATGTCAAAACAGGTTTCATGAAAAAACTATGTCAATGTTTCCAACAAAAATGTGTATTTTAAACTGCACATATTTACAGTTAGAACTGCAAATATTTGCATTCTACACTGCAAATATTTGCAATTCTAACTGCGTATTTTTGTAAAATGAAAATTTATAATCTACACCGCAAGAATGCACATTCTACACTTTAAATATTTGCAGTCCATACTGCAAAGATTTATTTTACAAATATATGCATTTTAAACTGCACATATTTGTAATTTAAACTGCAAATATGTGTGGTTTAAAATGCACATATTCGTTGAAAAAGTTAGCAAAGGTATTTCGTAAAACTTGTTTTTTAGAAGGATTTTTCAAGTATTAAGTTTGAAAATAAGGGACGGTTCCTAATTTCGACAAAAATAATCATGTGCATAGATTTTGTAGAGAGTTTAATAGAAATAAAAAGCTTTCGAGTGTATTGAAGGAGAAGGACAAACATGACGATTGTTGCGATGATAAGATTAATATTCATGATAAATTTATGCTTTATATTGGTGAGAAAAATTAGAAATTGCTACTTGATCAGATGCTTTTTTCTATACATATGGGAAGAGAAAGAAATCATAAAATCGACTAATATTTATACAATAGAGACAAAGAGGATTAGCTCAATTAAATTGATAACTATTGACAAAAAAAGAAAGAATACTGATCAATATGAGACATGTACAAATATCTCAACATCATTTGAATGGGCAGTTAAAAAGGAACACGTGTTTTCTACTATAAATAAAGTTACAAAGGTAATGAAAATCAAGCTTAAGGCTAGATATGCCAGGCAAGGAAAATATAATCTTTATGGGATGATAGGTGAGATTATCAGTGTAAAGATGGAGAAAAAAAACACGAATATAAAGGGATTTCCTCAAGTCAAAGTGATAAATCAAAATTGCTTGGGTCAAGGCGAGGCAATAAAAGAAAACACTGAACATTCACAAAGACCATATGAAGGTATTTGGGGTAATTTACATATCTCTGAATGAGTAATGAATGCATAATTCACTGATGGATATGCACAAAAATTATTATGGATTGATCGCATGTGGAGATTTTTTTTTCAGAAAAATAAGAACCAATACATGTATATTTATATGAAGTGTTAAAAATATGTAAACTGAAAAGAGATGTCATGAACCAAAGAATTAATTAGTTATATGGGTCCTTGGAAGTTGATATAGGAGTAAGCACATGATTGCTTTGATAAAGGAGATGAATGTAATTCTTAGTGTATACAGACGAGGAAAAATTAAGATCCTTCATTGCTTAATACCCTTGAGATTCCTTCGATAAATTTTTAATATCCATAACTTTTGGATTTAGCTAATTTATACAAGATATACAGTGTTCTTATTGTGCACTGCAGATCATGTTCACAAGTAAATTAATCCAAAACTTGCAACTCTTTCAAAATTATAAGTCAATATGAGTCACCGGATATGTTTAATTCAGCCGTTGATCTAACATGTAGTTCTGAGGGAGTTGGAAATCTCTCATCTTTCCCTCTCCCCCACCCCACCCCCCCCCCCCCCACAAACACATGTGTTTTTGTGTGTGTTATTATATAGAAATATAAAGAGGTTAAGTGGAAATGTTAGTGAGAAACAAAGATGAAGATTTAAAAATTTTACATGAAATCACAGAGAGAAAAATAAGTAGAGACCATATTCAATAGATTAGCAATGACAAGAAAACATTAGTTGCGTATGTGTTAGCGTTTGTGCAGTTAAAGTAACGCAAAATCCCACTATAGTGCATAGCGCTCTTCGACCACTACGTTTTTCCAATTTAGCGCTATTAAATAGTAAATCCACTTTAAGCCCCGTTATTTTCCACTACACTCGCAAAATCAAAACTTTTTAGCATCTGCTTTAGTAACACTGATATAAAAATATTGATTTGGCTAGTTTTCTTTTAAACCAAACTACGGTGAAGACCTAGTTTTAAGACATAAGCACTCAATATAGGTTAGAAATCTATTGTAATCACCAAATTTGGATTGCATAAAACATGATATTTTTCGGTTTTGTTATATAAGATCAAAAAAAACAAAAAAAATTATACACATAAAATTGTTGAATGGGAGACATAATATTATTTTCCCGTTAAACTAGTCAAATACCATTCGTACCTTTTTTTCTTTGGAAAATGATGGTTTTTCCTTTGCAATATCAAAAACTTTAATTCTCCAAATTTTGTATATTTTGATTTCGTTTTATTGATTTATTTTGTGAAGTGTTGAATTTCAAAATACAAATTTGAAAGCTTTTAGCTTGAAATTATGAAATTTTTGAATTTTGAAATATTCTAATGTTTAAATATTCCAATTTTGAAATAATATAATTAGGAAAAAAATGAATTTTGAATATTAAAATTCTTTGATATTGGAAATCCAATCTAAAATAGCTTGAATTTTGAAAACTTAAATTCTAAAAAAAATGGAGTGAAAACTTTCATTCAGACAACTATGGATTTGAAAATCATTGGATTTATGAACTTCGAATACATAAGTAGCATTAGGGAAAAAAACAATTTTTTTTATTAAAAAATATAAGAGCACTATATCCATATATATATATATATATATATATATTCCCTTTATCCATGTTTTATTTTCCACTTTTTCTCCTCATTCAACCATGAACACTATCCAACATGCTTTTTCCTTTAAGAATTATTTTAAAATTGATGGTAACACTTCTAGTTTCAATAAAATATGTCGAGAAAACATTGTTTCAGATATAAATGTGAAATAGAGTCTGCAATGGCTAAATCATTGTCTGACTGTATATATTTGTATATTTAAAGGAATTCAAATCGAGCCTTGTCAGTATAAATTCTCATCGAAGACAATTCTAAAGTTTGAAGTTATTTCTCTGTGTTATTTTGTTTTTATGATTGTATCATGTTTTAGAAAAAATATTACATTTATATCCTCATTATGATTCGATTTTAAATCCACACTTAGATAGGGTTTTCTTCTTCTTTTTTCCTTTATTTGTGGGTGCAAAATAAATGAGAACTACAAGGTCTATACAGATAAGGGGCATCACTAAAAAAGGCTAGGTTTAAAGGTCATAGTATTTTTGTGGGAAAGAACATTAATTATTGCTCTTCCTTCTATAATAAACATAAATGATCAATAGTCACCTGACCAATCTGTTTCATTAGATCCAACATGACAGGGCGGGTCCCGATACCAGTGGACCAGACAGCCATTCCATAGGGTACAGATATCTCTCCAGTTGATCTATCTGTCATGGTGATGTCTTTTTCGGAAACTTTAATGACTTTAAATCCTGTTTTGACATCAATACCGTCTCTTCGAAATTTTTCTACAGCAAACTGTGTGATCCTTTTGTCAAACCTGCACAATGATGGATTGATACTTCATTAACACAAGTTACTAATTCCCAACCCATACTACAGTAATTCTACTACAATGCAAGATACAGAAGCGTTGAGGTGAAATGTAATATTAGTCAAAACTCAATTAATGGTAGTACATACTTTTATATCAATTAGAAGTGAGTTAAAATACCTTTAACAGAAGATACGAAAAAAATAAAATAAAATAAACATTACCACTGTGGACTGACTTAAAATACCTTTAACAGAAGATACGAAAAAAAAACAATTAAGATATTCCTAAAAAAGAGATTACTAGTCGATTCAGACTACTAATTAAGATTATGAATGACAAGTACTTTGGCACGTACGATGTATGTGTACAGAAAATGCATAAAAATTACTTATGAATATAAAAGAATTGAACATATTTTCCACAATTTTTGTAAATGTATTATCTCAGTGATTAAATTTGTGGTAAAGGACCATCTAACAAAATTGTTAAATTAGTATGTTAACATAATGATATACAAGAATATTTAACAAAACAGGAGCTTATAAGTCCATTTTTTTAGAAATATGTTAGTTTTTCACATGATTTCGTATAGAACTTTCTCATATTTTAAGAAATTGGGCTGATTATTATCTCGCTCTAATTTTATAATCAATTTTTTCTCTTTCCATTTTGAATTTTATTAGTATATTTGTGTTGAATATTATTTTACTCTCCTTATTTTACTCCTTTTGAATTTCTTAGTTTTTATAACATTCACATCCGAATTAGGATTATTTATGAAAATTCATGCTTACACAGAGAAATGGGACACCGAAGCTACTTCAACCATTACTAAAGATAAAATATTATTAAGGATATGTAAAATAGTGGCATAAGAAATATATAGTTTGAAGTAACTTCAAAATTATTCATATTCAGTCATTTTATAATTTATAAGTTTAAAATTGAAAATTGTGAAACCTCAATTAGGATATGTAAAATAGTGGCATAAGAAATATATAGTTTGAAGTAACTTCAAAATTATTCATATTCAGTCCTTATTTTACTCCTTTTGAATTTCTTAGTTTTTATAACATTCACATCCGAATTAGGATTATTTATGAAAATTGTGAAACCTCAATTAAGGATATGTAAAATAGTGGCATAATAAATATATAGTTTGAAGTAACTTCAAAATTATTCATATTCAGTCCTTATTTTACTCCTTTTGAATTTCTTAGTTTTTATAACATTCACATCCGAATTAGGATTATTTATGAAAATTCATGCTTACACGGAGAAATGGGACACCGAAGCTACTTCAACCATTACTAAAGATAAAATATTATTAAGGATATGTAAAATAGTGGCATAAGAAATATATAGTTTGAAGTAACTTCAAAATTATTCATATTCAGTCATTTTATAATTTATAAGTTTAAAATTGAAAATTGTGAAACCTCAACATTGGTGAGGACATATAAACATATAAATTAATAATTTCAACTTCCTATTTTTAAAGACAAATAAAGTATACGTAGTATTGGAATTCTATTTTAAAAATTAAAAGCTAAGAAGATCAACTAACTATGTATAGTCTGTAATAGAAGAAATATTATTTATGAAGATAGAAAATTTAATAAGTCGAATATTAAATATATGTTTGTAAACCAAAACTGCAAAGAATGTATATTTTGAAATAAAATGTATATTAAGATTATAAAATATATAAATTGAAAACATATGAATAAATATAATTATTGTTAGAGTAAAGATTCGAGCTCGTAACCATATAAAAAATAACAATGTATTTATATCAAAAGCGGAACTCGATTCTTTAATTACATGATAAATATTACATTATCTTGAATTGTTTAAGGTAATGTAAGTATATAAGAAATTTTCGAAATTAATAATTAATTAAAATTATTTAATTAAATAAATTAATTACATGTTAATTAATAAATAAAAAAGTACATATATATAGAAAGATATATGTGTATAACTACAAATTTTATAGTATACAAATTCAATTTACAATGTCTAAAATGAATAAAGTAAAATTAATTGTATTATTCAAATTTTGTTAGTTTTGATTTGAAGTTGAAATTGATTAAATAGATGATTAAGTACATATTATTTTGATTTATTAATATATTTTCGTTTTACATTTTTTGTGTATTTTTTCCATTTAGAATGTTCATATTTATTGTAATCAAATTCCAATATATACTGATTCAAAATGTTACTAATTAGTGTTTTATAATGTTATTAATTCATTTTAGTATAATTCTCGATTTAAAATCTTGAACGGCTTGGAGAAATAATTACATTTAATCAGCACAAAAGAATTAATTTTTTATTGGCATAATAAAATTAATAAATAGGCATAACAAATTAACATTTGCACATTTCCGGTTTTGCAGAAAAAAGCATGCGCCTGGGCTCAAAAAGCTCAAGGCGCAAATCTTGCAGTTTGCCACACATTTTTGAATTGACTACCTATCATGTCCATCAATAGTTTAAACAAAGAACGAAGAAAACAACATGCTTATGCAGGCTCTCGTGATGCAGGCCAACCTGAGCCTGATTTTTCATTTCCAGAATTGAAGCTTGAAGCAACGCAAATGGACATTACTTTAGGTCGCGAACGACCTAAAGAACCGATAAGTCGCCAGCAACTTAAGGAATTACGACCTAACGAGATAGGTCGCTCCAACATGCCGCTTGGCTTAGGTCGCCAACGACCTAATGAGTCAAGAGATAAGGAGTTGCGACCTAACTCTAGCAACAAGCTGCGACCTAAAAGGTCACGAACTAAAAGACTACGACCTATGCTAGGTCGCTTACATATGCGAGAAACATTAGGTCGCTCAGAATCTACGAGCGAGCTACGACCTATACTAGGTCGCTCAACAATACCACTTCATGCCTTAGGTCGCTCGCGAGCTAACGAGCTAAGTCAACAAGTTAGGTCACGAAGTTCATATGTCGTAAAGTTTTTAGGTCGCCAACGACCTAACAAGAAGCCGCCTTATTTTTAGGTCGCTTGAACGACCTAACTTTACCGAGCTATATTTTTAGGTCGCTGCCGAAGCTTCTTAGGTCGCTACTGGATGCTAAAGCTTAAGTCGCTGGAAGATAGACGCTAAGTCGCTCCTGGAGTATATGTGTGTGTTGTATTCTTAAGTCGTAAGTCGCTGTATGTTTTAGGTCGTGAAGACCTTGTAATGTGTTGTATTTTAACTGTTTTGTTTTAGGTCGTCTGTTTTAGGTCGTCTGTTTTAGGTCGTCTGTTTTAGGTCGTCTATTTTTAGGTCGTAAGTCGTGTTGTTTAGGTCGTGAACGACCTATGTGTTGTACAATTTTTGTTGTGTGAGTTGTAAGCTTATAAATAGGAGGGTTGTGACATTTGTAAAAGGGAGTTGATTTGAATAAAATTTCGTTTTGTTAGCTTTGTGCTTTCATCCAAATTGGTAGTCGAGTGTAATCTCCTATCTCCACCTTCGACATTCGAGTGCGCTCGAATCTTCGATCGTTGAAGCCAATTCGCGGAATCAAGTACGCTTGATCAACGCTCGAAGAATTGTAGATCCCTCCTCACGGTATCGTGCGCGATCAACGTGTCAGAGATAGCTAGAATTCGGTATCTTCAGATCAACGAATTTGGGCATTTCAGTATTTCTCAATCCACCGATTGCTACTTTCATCGTATCATCAATTTTTTGTATAATCCGCTGCGTCATCTCGTGATCACTCTTTAATAATATAAATTTTGGATCAACAATGGACTTGAATTATCTCTAAATCACCATCTCACTGTCACTCATGGAAGAAAGAACTGTTGGGATTGTACTTATAAATTTTACAGTGGTTGTGTGCACGCGTGAATGCGCATGTGCATTTGTGTGTTGACTAAGGATGATATTGTGAATCAGATATCCTTTAGAATTTAACCTGGTAATGAAACAGAATTATGAGAGCATTAAATAAGGCTAGTTGCTTCCTTACATGGTCAAAATATTTTCTGATGCCTCAATAACTGAGATCTTTACCAAGTCTCGGACTGTGGGATAGAGCTTAGCTAAATCTTCAGATACAAAATCATGCAACTGTGCAGCAAACTCGACACCGGTTGGACCACCACCAACTATAACAAAATGGAGGTTTTTCTTCCTCTCCTCGTCATTTAAGTTTGGAAGGCTGGCTCTTTCAAAACAATCCATAACACTCCTTCGAATTCGCTGAGCATCCTCTACTTCCTGCATAGAAGGGCTTTTCTGATATGATGATCCGAATATTAACGGGCACAAGCTATAATTACGAGGAAGTTTCACTGTGGCGGGAAATATAAATTGTTGTTGCATATGAGAAATCCAATTTTTGAACACTTATAACGTATATGTAACTCAAGAAGAATATGGCCCATGCTATTCAAAAAACTTCACCAATTTTCACAAAATTTAATGTCCCATGGCATTAATCAAAAATCAACTCTCATTGCAATCCTACATGAATCATGCCATTTTACAAAGACTTTTAGCTCAATATCAATTCAGATGATGTTAACCAAAGGATGCTAAATTACCTTCAAAAAATGACAGTTCTCCTCTACGCCAGGTGTATTAAACGTGTTTGACTTAGCTCCAGCAGCTATCACCAAGTAGTCATAATTAAGCTGAAATTCGCCGGTTCCATCCAAACTTGTTCCATATTCAGATCTACATTGAATTTTCTTGTTAGCTGGATCAATCTTGTAACACTCAGCCTCCCAAAATTTCACATCACACCCTTTCTGTGTTATCAATGAAAAATGCATTATAATCTTTAAATAAATAACTAATGAAAGAATCCTACAAAAAAAAAATCTGGGTAATGTTTTAACATGTAGTGAGTTAGAGCATTCAGCTATATTTATACTACGCAAATCATTTACATAATCTTGATTGGATAAAATTGTGTGAATGTTGCAAAACATATTAGTTATACTAATACTTCTCAGTTCAATGGTTTGAATTGGCGGTTTTGCATCTACATGGAATGGCATGAGCATTACACAGTCCCATGTCAATAAATAAGTAATGGACAAACTCTTTTTACAGGCTTCTGAAACTAACTAATTCCAAGTACAGACTTGGTTTAGAACATATAGCAAATTTAGACCACATTTTGAGGTTAACAAAATATGCATCCACATTAAAAAATGCTCGTGTGCATTTTTTGCAGTTGTGTTAATAATAGCCTCACCTCCCCTAATTAATATAACTGGCCTTCCATAAATATTAAGAGATCACTTTCCACATCACCAATCGGTTTTGAGATAATAAAGTGGATTTTTGGTGATTTGTTATTCTACATTTATGAAATGGGCAACAAGAAAATTATAACTAAAAGATGTAGTGGTTTGGTTGGTATATTTACATACTTAAGTAATAAATTTGTGACCAAGTTTTTAACAAATTATGAATTTGATAACAAAAATAAATCAATCAAAATATAGTCAGTAATTACATGTTAACAAAATAAATTGAGACAAGGAAAAACCCAAAAACTTCAACAGTTATAACTATTAAAATGTATAACCAAACCAAGTAGGCCACCATGACTTTTGTAATCTTTTTAGTTTCTTGCGCACTTCATAAATGCACAAGAGCAAATGCATACTTAAACATGCACATTCCATAGGTGCACATGTTTATTTTCCTGAATCTCAAAACGAAACCTATATTTTGCAATAAGTTTTATACCAAGCCTATACTTGGAATTAGTTATATTAAAAAGCTTATATCAAAAATGATACCCATTAGTAACTAGACCACGTCTTTCCAAGGGATCTCTACGTCTCATATATGTGAATGTAAGACCGGTTCTCTTGCCAACAACTGTTATTGCACTGTTTGAAATTTTGAATTCATGCAGACATATTACAGATTTAAGATTCTGTAGCTAATATACTTTTGGAAATTGACATCAATACTACCAGCAGAAAGCTAGGTTTTAGAAGAAAGAAGAGCACTGTTAATCATTGGTTTTATGTTCGAATTGAACAATATGATATACTGAATCTATAAATAAAATATCTTGCTTACCTTTCTGACAATTTTACGAATTGGCTCAACTATACTACGTGCTTCAACAGAGCCACAGGTAACACTTGGCAGCAATGGAGTAAATGTGAAGTAGTTTCGAGGTGATACAATCTCTACATCATACAATGAAGCATCTAAATTCCTCAGAAAACTTGTGCCAGCCCAACCAGTTCCAAGAACCACCACCTTCTTTCGGGCAGGTACTTGAGTTGACTCAAAAGCATGGCCTGTACTTGCATCAGCATAAGCCACAAGACCTCCACTACTGTTATTATGAAGTGTAGATATGGAATCATGGAGAAAATTAGTTGAACTTCCATTTTTGTGAATGCCATAATTTTATAAAATTCACTTCGGCAAGTGCCTTTAATACAGTAATAGATCAATGCTTGCAACGTTTTTAAAAGAGTGTTGATATGGTACTCGAACACGCTTCTTTGAGGAGAGTGTTGCTAGCATTGTACTACGGTAATAATGCATGACTGCTATTGATTTTCCACAGCATTACTATTACCCATGTAGTAAACATACTACATAGTATAAAATCTATAAAAATTAGTAGTAGTGGTAGTTGTTGAAGAAAACATTACAGGGATCAAGTATAGCACACATACCACATTAACAATTATCATCAGTTAAGTGAATTTCCCATATGATACATTCTCTCTGTAGTTCATGGCCATCTATGCAGTTTAACACCAATTTAGGCAACCGTCTTTTAAGCTAATAATTAAGTTATGTTAAATGAATTGAAAGATTGTAGACAATTCTTCTAGGGATTATTTTTAATGTTAAAGAAAGAGTATTCTAAGTGATAAGGAGAAAACAGTGAGGGTAATCCACAGATGAATGAGATCCATAACGAGGTTAATCTTCTGTGTTAAAAGAACACAAAAACAGAAAGATCGGCTAATCGATTCAATAATTTTAATTGCATTAAAAAAACAAAAACAAAAAGAAAAACACATTTTAAGAAACAATATATGTATGTGTGTGGGGGATTGGAATCCGAAGCACAAAGCTCCACGAATTAGAGAGAAAAGCAAGGGTAGTTTAGAAACCAGCCTTCCTATATTCAAGAAACAATAAGAAAATACAATTGTTGTTCGGATCCAAAACAGTCCAAAAGAGTGGTGTCAATGGATACTTAAAAAGACTTTGTATATGTCTACCGTTATACCAAAAAGCAAATTCTTTAAACGTTAGTGCTACCAATTGCGGAAATCCATGACTCAGTATCATCTCTTTTCTCTTCTTTTTTTTCCTCTTTTTTTTCCCTTTTTTTGAGAACCAAGTTTGCACCTGCAAACTTTAGGCCCTAAGCATAAAACCTCCAAACACTTCATGTAAAACAAAGAGCAAGTAGCGATATCTAGCAGTTGCGAGACTCGAACTTGTAACATCTGATTAGCTAGTTATGCTACTTACCAACCGAACAACCAGTGGCGTTTGTATAATGCAAGAAAATAGGCACATGGAAATAGTTTAGAAAGATTTGGTTCTAAGTACGGTACGATTTTTTTAGGATGAAGGTCAAATTTTTGACGAATATTCATCTCTAAGCCAAAATCTTTGCACATAGTCAGACCCTGATAGATCACGGTTCTAGCGGCAGCTGCAGGCAGTTGCAGAAAGCAGGAGGAGGCATGTCTGGCATGCGCGACGGTGAAGACCGGAAGGAGTAGTGGCTCGTGGGTTGAGTAGGTCTAGGGTTTAGGTTCTGTACCTATTTAAAAAAGAACGGCGCCTTGGTTATGAAGATGACAGGCGGTAGTGTTGTAGTGTTGCCTGTTGGTGGTTCGACATTCACATTGGTATTGGTGGTGATGGAGATAGTGGTGGCTAGTGGCGGTGTTTTTTTCTTTTTGTTATTGTTGTTGTGAAATATCAGACAAAAAATGTCAAATATAACTAGCATTATTTGTATTTGTAAAAATGATTATAGCATTATATATATATATATATATACATACATATAATATTATTTTAATTTAGCATTTTTGAACTATAAACTGAATATAGCATTATATTCATGTAATGCTAGTTTAATTTAACGTTTTTGTGTCGTTTTTTTTAAGCGATAATGGTGGTGGTGTTAGTCAATAGAGGCGGTCGATGCTGGAAGTTAATTTTGATTTTGTGTAATTTTGATTTTGTGTAATATTTTGTTAGTTAATAGTATTTGTAATGTTTTTGATTTTGTAAGTACATGTTACAATTATTAAGATATTTGGTGTGGACAAAATCTTGTAAGCTAAACAATTGTCTATAGATGTATTGTCATGGTAAATGTATATAGAATTGTCTGTTTCCAGAGTGACGTAAAGAAAATATCTAAGATATTTCCTATGAGAAATACAAAAAATTCTAGAAAATGATTATTAACCCTAGAATTGAATACATCTCCACCATCCATTTAGATGATGTGCTACTATAAAAAGAATGTTTTCTCTCATTTTGTAACCAAGCAAAAGTTTATAATCAAAGTTTGTAATAAAATTCTACTTACTCTTTGATAAAATCAATGTCTCTCATTTTTCACTTGATATCAAAATCAATTATTCTTCTTCTTATATAATTGCTAACATTGGTGTCGGAATTGGGTTGCTAATCAAAGAAAAATGGCAAGCTGTATGACCCCATTTCAAGTTCTTTTATTAAATATGGAGTATTATGATAATTGGAGCATTCGCATTAAGACTTTACTTGGCCCACAAGATGCATGGGATATCATTGAAAATAAGTATAAGGAATCCGCCAATGTTGCCACTTTATCCCAAACTTAAAAGGATAATTTAAAGAACTTGAAGAATAAGGATTGAAAAACTCTTACTCTTATCCATCAAAGCGTGGATGATGCTACGTTCGAGAAAATAGTAAATACATAAATTAGTAAGGAAGCATGGAAGATTTTGAAGAATGCTTTCAAAGTAATAAATAATGTAAAAAAATATCTACTACAAACTATTCAAGATGAGTTTTGAGTCTTAACATGTAAAATCATCAAAATCAATTAATGAATATTTTTTATGGGTATTATCTTTAGTAAACCAAATGAAAAAACATGGAGGAAAAAAAAAGAGTTGTTGAGAAACTTCTATGATCTTAATTTCAAATTTGACTACATAGTTGCATGATTAAAGAATCAAAAGATCTAGAATCCATGAATGTAGATCAACTCAAGGGATCGGTTCTATCCCATGAAGAAGAAGAAAGTTAAAGAAGAGCTACTGGAACAAGCTCTTCAAACCAAACTTACCTTAAGCGAGAATGAAACATTAAAAAATAGTAGAAGTCATACACAAGGAGAAAGATGTCATGGCCAACAGTATGGAAGAGATGGCTATAAATTCTCTAATAAAGAGAAACAAAGCCAAAACACGTATAACACAAGAGGTCGAGGAAGAGGAAGAAACATAAAACAAAATAGAAGGCCAAGATACGATAAATCACCACCTTAATGATATAATCGTGATAATTTGGATATTTTGCTTTCGGATGTAGATCTAACAAAGTTCAAGAGAAATCTAACTTCTCTAAATGAGAGAAAGAAGATCCTACACTTTTATGAGCACTTAAAATAGATGAAATCAAAGATGAAAATACACAATATTTGGATATGGAAACTAGCAATCCATGTATATGGAAAGAAAGAAAGAAAATACATTTAAGAGTACAATTTAGTTGATGCAAAGTGTGAAAAGAAGAGCAACGAGATGAAAGAAAAAAACTTTGAAAGGAGAGGAGGAGAAAACAAAGAATGATATGGAAGAAAAATTTATAGAAGAGCTGTCAAAGATCGAAGAATTAATAAAAAAGAAAATTGAAAAAAAATGGAAGATAAAGAGTTGTCAATGTTCAAAGAAATAACTGAAGAGAAACTCAAAAAGGTGAAGGATGAAGAGCTTACAAAAACTATGAAAGTAAAAAAGAAAGCAACCGGAAAAGTAAAATCGGAAGAGATGGACGAGGAAATGGAAGAGAAGGATGAGGTAAAAGAACTAATAATGAGTTTCATGACAACTTCGCCAAGGTTAATGAGAATATCTCAATAATTGTTAATACGAAAGACGGTGAATCAACTAAAGAAAATTATAGAATTACCGATGTTCGAAAATTTAGCAATCTAAAAGTTAATATGGAAGTCACGCAAGAAAATATAAAATCCAGATCTAAAAGGAAGAAAATGCATATTATGAGGTCACAAAAAAGTAAGCAATGTTTTGGTCAACCTCCAAAAAAAAAGTTAAATCAACAATTTTTGGAAAGGGTAAAATTATGAAAAAATACTTGGACAACATGTATGAATAGTTCAAAATTTACGACATCGATCATCACCAATGTCCCAATGGTTAGACGCTCAAACATTGATGCGAGAGGTCACGGGTTTGAATCTTGCGTAGCGTGATTCGAACCACTAAACATATATTGACACGTAGTATGATTGCCTAAGACTTTTAGTACTAATATATATTACAATCTAAGTACCCAATTCAAAAGGAAAGTATGACATCAAAAAAGGATGTTAAAATGCTTATTTTTATTGGAAATTCTATTTTAACGAAGACAAAATGAAAAGAGTTAAAACAATGACTCGTGAACTTGCTTGAAAGATCTCGACGTTGGATAAGAAGAAAACTTGGATAATATCCCTATTCATACCAAAGCATGCTTCAAAAATTGCGAGTATTGTTCAAAATTACAAAATCAAGATCGCGGGGTTGTTGAAAATTAATCTTGATTTTGTGTAATATTTATTTTTGGCATTAAGTAAATACAAACTATGATTATTAAGTTATTTAGTGTGGGCGAAATCTTGTAAACTAAAGAATTATCTACATATTTGTTGTCATGGTAAAGAGTTTTTAAAATTATCTTTTCTAGAGTTGTGTAAAGAAAATATCTAGGATATACCCTATGAGAAATATAGAGAATTATGTAGAATTGTTATTAACCTTAGGATCAAATACATCTTCATCGTCCATTTAGGGGATCTGCTACTATAAATAAAAATGTTTTCTCTTATTTTTTAACAAATCAAAAACTTGTAATCAAATTGTAATAAAATTCTACTTACATTACAACAAAATCCATATCTCTTTTTTTTTATTTGCTATCAAAGTCAATTATTCTTCTTTAAACTAAAATCACCTTAAATGAGAATGGAACATTTAGAAATAGTAGAAGTCGTACACAAAGAGGAAGAGGTCGTGGCTAAAGGTATGGGCATTAAGTGATTTATCATACTTCGGTTTTCCATTTTGCTTCATATTTTCTCCTCCATCCCGACCACTTGTGTTGCATGTGTTCTGGTTCCGTTCCTCCTTATTGGAGAATTTATAGCCGCCTCTTCAAAATCAATTGGTAATGTATAGAATTGTCTCTTAGTATTTACATATAATTTATTTTATAAACTGTCTGATGTAAGACTAATCTCAACATGCTCTTGCACGTGTAGCGTGTCATGAGCCAAACATGTGGACATTCATACTGGGTAACGTGTAACAAATGTGTTAGTTAAGAGCACATAAATTAAACATGACTTTGATATCATGTTGGAGAACCATATATTATCACAAAACCAATTGTCAATGTGAAAAATGGTATTGTAGTATTTATATAAAATTTATTTTATAAACAGCCTGATGTAGTTAGATTTGGTAGGTTAATTGTTGTAGGTGGTGATGATATTAGCTAGGTTGAGAACAACAAGGGCGCTGGCGGTTGGGGTGGCGACGACTTAGACGGCGAAGACTTGGGTAGTGATGGCTAGGAGCGACAGCGGCTAGAGGTTGATAGTGGTGGTGTTTGGAATTAAAAAAAACCACAAGGAGTTGGGGAACTAAAAAGGTGCAACGACGAAAATGTGGGGAAGAAGTTTGCTCATCTCCTCAAATTTTTGAACTTGTGACCTAAATCCAGAATTTTTTTAAAAGTTTGTCCTTTAGTCTAATTCCCTAAATAGTATGTGTATCCTCTGTTTCTTTACATTTATTTACTTGTTCTTGCTGTGTCAAGAAAATAGAACTCTTGGTGTGCAGTGATTAATTCTGATAATGAAACACTCCAAAGAGCAAGAAAATTAAGATTTTGATGGAAGATTGAACTTAGTTCCAAAATAATAATAAAAGCTACTTATAATTTGCATATATTAACTATACTTAAACTAGAATTTCAATGATAAGAGAAGGTGTAATCTACCCACCTGTAGATCTAATAATTATTGGTAACTAAATCTCCTATGATTATTTTAAGCAGCTGAATCTCTGTTAAATAAACAAAAATAATTATTGAAATATTGGCTTATCAGTTTGCTTCGAGCTAATAGTGATTAAATCTTTACAGTGCTCATCTATCTCTACATGATAATACAATAACATCAAATTGTAAAGAAATCACAGTAACATAACCATATCTATGTCTAAGTTCTAAGATAGCCATATCTATGAATCCTAGTTCTACATCTGATCACATCGGTCACTTTAGAATATTCAAATCATAACTGAAGAATCGTTTATCAACACGATATAAACAACAGTAAATCATGCCAAATCATAGTTTGATCCTCCATTTATCAACTCAAATTCACAAAAACTAAACTATGCATAAAGATAAAATTAAGCACGATACACGTATATTCAGCTCAAAACCAAAATAAGAATGAAAATTGAGCGCAACAAACCTAGCTACGGCAAAAAGAACAATGACTCCGCGGTTAGAAAAAGCCCGGGAAGCGCCATCAAGGAACACAGAGGCGAATCTCATGGCAAGATCAGAGGTGGGAGAAATTGAGACTTTAGATCTTAAAATTGAATCTACTTAATTTATCTTTTATTTTTTACTCTGTTATTTCGTCGCAGCCTCGCAGGACTATGTTTACTGTTCTGTTGACTGTTGTGAAATCACGTGGAGACGGAGGGAATTCGGGGTCCACATAGCATATCGCTGACGTGCTATACGGGTTTAATTGACTAACGGAATCCAAGGAGCCGTTAGATTTAAGCATGGGGCTTTGCACGAAAGGTCCCTATTTTTTATGGTGTTACCGGAAAAGTCCCTGTAAAAATAAGTATATAAATTAAGTCCTTGTTTTTTTCTAAATCATAAAACGCAAGTTAGCTTGCGCTTTTAAATTTTCAAAATCAGAAAGTGCAAGTTACCTTGCGTTTTTCAAAAAAATTAAAAGTTTTAAAATTTTCAAAAAAAATTTCAAAATTAGAAAGCGCAAACTACCTTGCACTTTTCTGATAGAAAGCGCAAGTTACCTTGCGCTTTTCAAAAATTTCGAAAATTTCGAAAAATTCGAAAAATATTTCATTAAAAAAGTGTAAGTTATCTTGCCTTTTCTGTCAGAAAAGTGCAAGACACTTTGCGTTTTTTTATTTTTGAAAAATATGGACCAAATTTACATATTCATTTCTGCAGGGACTTTTTGTATAACAACATCAAAAACAGGGACCTGTGACTCTTTTCTTGTTTAAGCATCCATTTGTAACCTCTCTTTGATTGACGTTTTTCAATGTAATAGTCTCGAATTGGACCGTTGCTGCAATATAACTCTACACTCTAATTTGAATTGTTGAGCTACATAAACTTTTCCATCTTTGTTTTCTTCTTCCACGGGTCAAATTCGAAAAAACATCCAACTTTAGTTTAATTCGATCACAATTTGAGGTGAATTTTCTTTTAATTATGTTTAATTCACTGATATGTACAATCTATATTCTTTCTATTATTTTTGTTGAATTTTATAGTGTCAACCTCCACACCGACTCTTTAAGGTGGACCGTCGTCGATTAGAAAGTCCAAAAAAACACATGCATTCATAGACTTTTGTTCACCACGGCTAGATACTCGTGATAGATGAATTAGCATTTGGTACGATAAAATTGCGAAGGAATTTAACCAGTGCTTAGGTTTAAATTACACTATCGGTCATATGAAAAATAATTTGGAAAACTTAAAACGCACTTAGGCATCATGGAACCAACTACGACAAAAGAATGGTGGTATATTGTGGTTAAACAAGATTGCGTTCAAGAAGTTGAAAAACAGTGGCATACAACTACTTCCCTATTATGTCGCTCCAAAAACCATGCTCACCCGAGTTCAGGTAGCAGGGTCAGACGTACGACGGTGCAATAAAAAATCAAAATTGCATTTATAACATTCCTCCAACACCTCCAATCCAATTTGATACTCAGTTATACTTTGATATCCTTAATTGGTTAGAGGACGTGTCTGATGCATCGAAAATTGAAACGAGGTAAGTGGATCGAATGCATCATTTCAATGTAGCGATTCGAATTGGACCGTTGGTCGTGATGCGCCCGATGCATCCGACGCGTCCAACGCGTCATCACCCAACGATTTGATTCGAAGCATCGTTTTTCAGCTATGTAAACTCCCCCAACCTCATTCTCTTCCTCCATATTTGAAAAATAACACTCAACTCTTGCTTATTCGTATTACAATTTAAGGTAATTTTCTTCTTATGTTTATTTCACTATTTTTTTACAACATATATCTTTTTCTATTTTTTTTAATTTCAGAGTGTCAACCTCCTCCACCAACTCATCGATGAGAACTATCATGGATTGAAATGCTCAAAGAACACTTACTTTCACAAACATTTTCTTAGCACAGTTAGATACGCATGACAAGCGAGTCGGCGTTTGGTACAAAGAAACTACAAATGAGTTCAACCAGTGGTTAGGCCTTAATTACTGCCACTCATATGAAAAACGAACAGGATAATTTAAAACGTACTTTGGGTCGTGGAACCAAATATTAAAAACAGAGGGTGGTGTATAGTCAGTTGAATGAGATTGCGTTCAAGGATACAAAGAATGGAGCATACAACTACTTTCCAGTTTCGTTGATTCAAAAACCATGCTACCCCTAAATTCATGTAGTAGGGCAGGGCGTACGACGGTACGACAAAGAATCGAAAGTGCGTTTTCAACATCCCTCCAGCCCACTCCGACACACGACTATACCCCGATATCCTTGATGGGTTGGAGAATGAGTTATTTTCTAATTCCACTATTGCTACTTCATGCGGACATTTGATGTCGCTTCATCGTCTTGGGCAAGGCAATGAAGACCCTCCACTTGAGAGACGACGATACACATTCTAACGTGTTTCAAGTAATAGGTTTAAGGGTGTGTCATATGGGTAATTATATAGTTTGATTATATTACTTAAATCTTATTCAAAATAAAGCAAGTTTTTTGTTTTATTTTATATGTATTGTTATATTAGGATATATTTAATGTTTTAAATACAATAAATATACACAAGTAAAAAACCATAGGAAAAGCGTTTAATTGATTACAGTTACTAATGTGTTCGTAACCATGGATATTGAATTGTATAAAATGAATACTCGTTCTTGAATGTTCCTAGTCAAGATATATCAAGAATGGAACATCGATATATTTGTTGAGACTAGTGTATGTAACGCTCATTAGACGGTGAATTATTCATGATCATTAGGGATACCAAGACGTTGCAAACATGTTATTATTTGGATAAATTATAATACAACTCACCGAGAGCCTTATATATGTTAAATGTCAATTTGAAGATCTCACGTGATGATGTGTGGTAGTCTTTTGACTTGGAAATACTATGAATCTTAAGCATCTAAACTATATTTAAATTATGGTCAATCTCACGACAATGCTGATTGTGTTGAGGTCATAGTTGGGTATATGATAAACCATCTGAAGTGAAACACTATTCAAGAGAGGGTTCACCTCCATCGAGTAAAAGGTTACTAACCTTGTAATCGATAGTCAACATATAGTCAAAGTCCTTGGCCAAAGCAAATTAGTTGATCGATAATTGTTATTGGATTGAACCATGAATTTTAATGTTGGACTTTGTAACAGATATTATTACATTTTTGACCATTGAACGAACTCTAGATATATAAGCGTATACACCATGCTGTAATAGCAAATATATTTAATTAAATAATAATGTTTGATTTTGATTTTTTTTTTGTTTTAGAATATATTTCTACTTAATTTGAGGCTATTTAATAAAAGATTTTTGTTTTAATAAATTGAATTAACTTAATAAAAAAATTTCAAATAATATGTTGAAAATTGAATAAAATGATTTAATCAATATAATTTTTCTTTTCCTTGTTTATAAAGCAAGTCGGTTTTATAGTAGACCGTCCAACTTTTACTGCCAAACCAAGTTACACGAAATAACCAAAGAAACAAAATACATAAAAAAAGCCCAAAAACTAAATAGCCTGGAATAAAAGTTTATTTAATACTCCAGTAAGAAGAATCAACATGAATTTAAACCCTAGACACGCTTTAATTCCTCAAATTCTTTGAAAAATGAAAGAAACAGGGAGTTTAATCCCCTTAGACGGGCCCACGTTTCTTTCTTCCCAAATCTCATAAAGGACCTTCTTCATTAACTTAAGTAGAAGACTAGAATTAGTTGCCCTCCAATGAGTATCTTTGAAAATAAATATCCATTCCATCGTATGATTTCAGGTTGTTGTATGCAGGTTGTAGTGAAGAAGATTTCTCCTCCATAAATTGTGCACATATAAGCAGCTAAAGAACAAATGTCATACATTTTAAGGAGCACAAGAACAAAGCAAGCAGTTCGAAGAATTAATAATTTGTCTATTGAATAGGTTGTCCCGAGCATGCAAAGCATTATGGATAATTTTCCACATTAATAAATTCTCCTTAGGTTTATAACTCGATTTCCAAATTCTCCTATGCTATAGGGATAAATTGGGGATGTTGTGAGATTATAAGAGAATTATACACGGAGGAGATTAAGTGGTTGTTCTTATTATTCCAAAGAATATTCATATTTGTTGAGGCAACATATGAGTTTGTATTTGATTCCACAAGAATCTTACGGTGGTAGAACTTACATAAGGTAATATTATAAATCCATGGTGAATAAAATATCAGCTACAGCAGCTTTAAGAATTCTAGTTAAGGTCCGTAAGTTATAATCAATCAAGGAGGATAAGATAATACCACTATTGCTCCAAGGAGAATGCTAAAAAGATTCAAACTGGTTGCATCTTATCATTGGGAGAAATTTATTTCTAAGCTTGAGAACACTTCTCTAAGTCTAACTAGTATCCAAAGGAATATCAATAGTCCAAAAGTTTCTTTTTTTTGAAATGGTACTTTATATATAACATGTCACTAGGACAACATATCACATGTCAATAAACGTTCGAATCACGCTACGCTAGTTTTGAACTTGTGACCTCTCGCACCAAAGTCGAATCACTTAACCACTTGGATAGTGGTGTTTGTCCATAATGACCATATCATATGCTCTTATTAAGGATTAGATTGAAGTAGTGAGAGGCAGCTGCTTGATTCCAAAGCTTGAGATTAAGAATACCAAGACCTCCATATTTAAAAGGTAATTGAGTATTTTTTATAAGCTATAGAAAATAGCTTATTGGAATAGGGATTGCCATGCCATTAGACATGATTAAAGGCCTTACTAGCACAGAGATCAATTTATTAGGAACTATGAAAATTATGAAATAGTAAGTAGGCTTTGCAGTAGCTACACTTTTAATGATAACTAACCTTGCTACCTGAGACAACTTATTAATTGGTATTTGATCCAGCCTAGCAATAATTCTTTCAAAAAGTGGAAGGCATTGAGCTGTTTAAACCCTAGAAGTACACAAAGGAGTTCCTAAATATACAGCTTTAGAATCAAGAAGTTGCAGACCATATATAGATACAATTTCATTAGTTGCATTTAAAGATAGTCCAGCTATACTAATTTGAGATTCATGCCTATTAACCTGAAGACCAGTCATGCTTTTAAATATATTCAAGGCCTTAACAGTATCATATATGGAAATTACAGTAGGTTTTGTGAAAATCAATAAGTCATCTACAAGCATAAGAATAGTGATTTTTATGTTTTTTTCATTTAGGGTGATACTCTATCAACCTACCACTAACCCACTAATTCATTACACTAGTAAGCAGCTCCATTACAAAGATGAAGAGATATGAGGAAATCGGGTCTCCTTGCCAGATACCCATACTAGATAAAAAATAACCAAAGCTTTCACCATTCAAGGATATGGATAGTTTTGTTGTTGAAATACAAGTGTGGATCCGAGCAAAATGGAAAAGGGAATTCATCTTAGACATTATTAGATATGATTGCAAACCAGTTAACAATGCCATAAGCTTTTTGAATATAAAGCTTGAGAAAACACGTTGAAGATATATTTCTTCTATTATATCGTTTCATTTATTCTTAAGAGAGAAGAATATTTTTAGTTATGTATATCCCAGGCAATAATCCAGTTTGATTAACAAAAATAATATCATTAAGGTACTCTTTCATTCTACCAGATACTGTTTTAATTATGCACTTGTATGTAGCATTACAACAAGCTATTGGCTGAAATTAGGAGACATCTTGGGGTACATCAGCCTTAAGGATAAGAGCTAACTTAGTATGGTTTATGCCACCTTACATAATACTGGTCTTGAAAAAAGTTGGATTGCTTTGATAAAATCATTATGAATAATATGCCAAGAAGCTTGAAAGAAATGAGCAGTGAAACCATCTTGAACAGTAGAGCTAGATGGTTTCATATCAAATAAAGCCTTTTTAATTTCTTCGTTATATATTTGCACGATAAAATTGGTAGCTTGAGAGTCAGATATTACTGGAAGATTGAGTTGATGGAGAGGGGAAGGTCAGTGTGCATTGAAGAAGGATCTAATAGGAGATGTGTGAAGTAAGAGAGTAAATCTTCCTTGATTTCAACTTGGGAATTTAGTTGAGAGCCATGACGATCTTTAAGGGTATGAATGATGGTATTAGCCTTTTTTAGTTTTAGAGAGTTATGAAAATAAGATGCATTTCTATCGCCGTCTTTAGACTAAAGAATCCTATTTTTCGCTTTACCATCTCAAGTTCTGTTCTAATTGTAGTAACAAGTTGAGCAGATAGAAGATGTTGTTTCTTTGAGATTCCCATGTTATTAGGATTTGCTCATAAAAGAAACTTGAAGGCATGCAGCTCTTCTCTAATCTTATTGGAAAGAAGATTTCCTTTGCCATACTTGTTATGTGACCACTCCTTTAGCATTATCTTTGTATGTTTTAATTTCCTTTATAGAATGAACATTGGATTACCATAGACTGGAGTACTCCAGACCTAAGCTATAAGGGGAAAAAAATCAAAATCTTTAGTCCATGAATTAAAAAAAATTAAAATTTAAAGGTCCTTTTTTAGCCACCATGCCCCAGTTTAAGATAATAGGACTGTGATCAGATAGAATTGGAGCAGGGAAATGAGAGATAAGGCTAGGCCAAATGGAGAAAGAAGAAGCATCGAAATATGATCTGTCTAAGTTGCAGAAGATCCCATTACTAGTTCTACTGCAATTATCCCAAGTGAAGAAAGAGCCGGATTTTGGAATTTGGTGTAAGTTAGATTGAAATGTAGCATTATTCAGAGGAGATGTGTCAGAGAGCATAAGAGGATTACCACCATATTTTTCTGAAGAAGACTATATACTATTGAAATCTCCTAGGCATATCCATGGCAGAGAAGAGGAATGACATGAAGGCAATGAATCAAAAAGAAGTCAGTGAGCAGATTTATTGGTGTCAGCATATATAAAAATTAGATTGAAGGATAGGTTAGAAGGCAGATGGTGGATGTGGCAATGGATGTATTGTCCATGAGTTGAATAGTTAGAAATGTGGTAAATTTGTGGATTCCAAAGAATAAGAAGACGACCATAAGGAGCTTGGTTAACGAACATAAGACTAATATGGAGCCATTTGAACATAAATATTATTAGTTAGCCCATCATTGAGCTTTGTTTCACAAAGTGCAAGAAGTTGAAGATGATTTTAGGAGAGAAGATGTTCGATTTCATGAATTTTAGTGATATCGTATGCACCCTGAATGTTCCATAATGCCATCTAACATGGTAAATTTTTGGATTTGGAGGCGGATAGCCTAGTAACCATCTTATTTGAAGATATGTTTGATTTTTTAGCTTTTGAAGATTGAGGATGGATCTGATCATTAGAAAATTCCTCTCCAAAATTCCTATCATCACTGCCACCTTTTTTATTTTCCTTACATAAGAGATTGTTGCCGACCTTAATTACATTCATATTAGGAATTTCTTTCTATTTGCTATGTACAAGGTCAATAAAAGGCGACGTCAAACATTTACCAGGTGGAAATAGAATGATGGAGTCAACAGGTTTTAGTTTAAGATATGGGCTTGAGGTGTTAGAATGAGAAATGTGCACAGAGGGAGTGTGTATGTCAAAAACATGCACAGAGGAAGCAAGAGAGATAGAGGGTTGTGATGGAGACTGTAGCAAGACATATTGTTCAAGATTAGAATTGTCGGCACTTTTAAAAGTATTATTTTGCAAAGAATCCTTATGAGTGTGAAAAGATGGACTATGATTATCGTTATTAACAGTGTCTGTTTCAGGTGATACAAGAAGTCAGAGGTTTGAGCGTTGTTTATTTTCAAGGGAGATTGGTTAAGGATTAAAGAAACTTCAGAAGGAGGTTCATTGCTATGATTAATAGAAGAAATGGAATGTTTGGGGATTTCACCATCTTCTAATCCTTCAAACAGCAAAGGGATTTAAAGAATTTACGTTAGGAGAATGAGAATTATTGGTGGCTGGGTTTATGAGTGGTGCTTCTGAGGATTCAAGATCAACTTGCTTTTGTATTTCCTCATGTTTATCTGCTTCATCGTTAAATTCAAATTGCATGTGTTCCACGTCTTTCTCCTTACTACTAGCCTTTTTAATTTTTCTTTTCCATACTTGAGTATTACCATTTATCTTTGGTTGATTCGCTACTTTTAAAGGTATCTGTTTTGGGCCATCAGCATGAGAAACTTGTTGTTTAGCTGCTTGAAATTCGGAGATTTGTTTTGTATCATGTGTATCAGATACAACAACATTAACAGAAGAGCTGTGCATATCACAACTTATGGTTGCATGTCCAAAAGAGTTACATGAAGTGCAAATTAGTAGTTTCCAAGAATACTCAACATATACTTTGTGACAATAACATTCACCAACATTTGTAAATTTTGGAAGCTCTTTATCCGAAGTGATGTCAATTAAGCATTTAGTATATTCAAGACGTTCTTGTTTCTCCATAGCCTCATCAAAACATATCAATCCCCCAATGTGGCAAGCTAGCCAATTAATACCAAGCAATTTCCATGTTATATGAGGAATATTGTAAAAGTGTACCCAAATAGGAACACTTTTAACTTGAGCTTGCGCAGCTCCAAAGGCTGGTTTCCAAGTCGTAATAACAACATCTAACCTTTAATAAATAGTGAATCAGAATGCAATATTTTTAGTCTATCCTCTTTATAAGAAAATTTTGAAAAAGGAGTTCGAGCCAACATATTTTACATCATAAAATTCTTTAGGATTCCAAAAGCGTTTTAGCTAGGATATGGAAACCATATAACTGATTTTTTTCACCAAGAAAAAATCCTACTAAGTAGTCTTGCAGAAAGAGATACCTTCATTAATGACTTCTTGAGGTGGGGGAAGTGTAGTGTCAACGTAGTTGATAGAGAAATCTCTAGGAGAAAAGGACATTACATGGCTTAGACTTGAATAAGGAGTACCATATAGGAGGGGAAGCATTCTAAGAATCAACAACAATTTGTATTTCACAAATGGAGTACCCTACGAAGGTGGAAGAGAGATTAAGAGAGGAGGAAGGCATCGAAAGGGGAGGAGGGGGTTAGGGGGATGCATAGGAGGAGGAGGTGAGATAAGATAAGATGGAACAGTTGAAAGAATGGGTGGATTAGTCAACGGAGAGGTTAAGGCAAAGGTATGGGAGATGTTAGAGGAGGACATGGCAGTTGATAATAATAATATATAAAATATTTTGAAGTGTAAATAATTTTTATATGATTGGAATAGTTGGAAAATAATTTTATTTTGTAATAGTATGTCGAATAATTAAATAGAAATAAAAAGTATTGAATTGAATATAATTGTCCTATTATAGAAATATAATTTGTAGAACGAAGTGTAAATCAATTAAAATTAGACTGAAATAAATCTGCGAATAAATACAAGAATTATTTAAAAGAAAAGAAAAGAAAATTAATTAAACTAAAAAGCCTAAAGAAATTCTGGCCCAAGCCCATTTAAACTCTTTTCTCCTTTTTTTTCTAGAATGCTCTTCTTCCTTTTCTTTATCCAAATCAAAAGCCTGTAGCCTATTCTGCATATCTTAATCTCAATTTCCACCCGAAACCCAAATCGATGTCGGAAAGAGGAAAAAAAGTAAAATCGCATACTGAGGAGTTGGGCCCGGCAACGTCGATGACGTCAGGGGAGAGGCGCTCATGATTGGGGTGGGAGGTCAACCGAGATGCATGTCGATGGAAGTTGATGGCTGTGACCTAAGGCATAGCGACGGTGGAAGGCGGCAACGACAAACTTTAGGCATAAAGCTGGTGGCATGGCTGAGGTCGATGATAGTGCGATGGGTGCTGGCTAAAGGTGGAGCAGCAAGGGTGTGAGCATTTGGTCATGATGGTAGTGGCTGATGTGGAAGGTGATGCGACTTGAAATCGATGCAGTCGGGCTTTAGAGATGGACGTATGCAAGTTGGTAACATGCGTGAATTCTTATGCATGGCAATGGGAAATTAGAGATGATGAAAGAGGCAGAGGCATTATGACTTCACACGGAAATTTGGTGAGTTTCTAAACTGACGTCTTATTTATATCTAATTGCCTGCTATAAATCTATCTCGATTATTGATTGAATTTTTTGGTTGAATAGATTGTTTGGGATATTGGATGTGATTTTGTGTTCGATATTGGATTTTTATGTATGTTGGATTGCCAAAATGCAAAGAAAACAGTGTTCGAATGCATTTAGATTTGTGTAGTCTATTTATATGTTGTTGTGTATTATATGGATGACCTAAATTCGATGTAATTTGATTTGAGCTACACTTTAATTTTTCATTGATGACTGTTCTATTGATTTTCTTGTTTTAAAATATTTTTGAAAGCTTTTAAAAATTATTTATGTGGTTTAAAAAATTAGACTGAAGTATATTTATAAATAAATAAAAATGGTTGGAAAATAAAATGATTTATTAGAAAATTTTTTGGATATAAAAGTTCTTTTGGAAATACAAATAGTGAATTTTCAATAATATCGAAATGTATGGAATTTTTATAAGTATAAATGAAGGGTTTTAATAATGTTTTCGAAAGAGAATTTCTTTCATAAAGGGTATATTTAATCGAAAAGATTTAAGAGTATTTTTAAAAGGGAATTTTAAGTATACGATCTATGTTGAAGATAAGCCAAATTGTGAAATATTTAAATGTATTTTAAGAGTTTTTAATCATAAGCCCCTTTTATATATGGTTTGGTTCGGAACTAATTTATTTGGACGTTTATGTGAAATTCTATATTATGAGAATTTTAACTAAATGGTTTCGCAATACCAAACGATGCATGATATTTGGTAATACTTTTCCTATTACTCTCTTGACTTCTCATACGAAATATTTGATTTGTATTATGTTTTAATTCTATATAATGAGGATGTTGAATAAACAGATTAGTAATATTGAGTGGTACGTGATGCTTGGTGATATTTTTTCGATTATTCTATTAACTCATATATTATATAATACTTGTTGTCTAGTCATGTAGTTTACTAGCTATTGGTAAACGTTTGAGTAATACTAAGTGGTATTAGACACTTAAGTAATACTTGTTCGATTTCTATTGGTTAGTAAACGTCACTTATATTTTGGAGATGGGTTAGGAATTTGTGATATTGCCTAGAGGTGACTCCTTAGAGCTTAGTAATTGAGAGTTCAATTACTCTCCAAGGGCTGCAAGTTGAAGTTATGCTGGAATTTACAAATTAATCCTCTTAGGACTAACTAGTCGGGTTATATTATTATTTACTCTTAAGGCTAGTAATCGAGGAATTATTATGTTGTAACACTCTCATTTGGATGCATGGAGTTGAGAGTACTTATTATTACTCTCATTAGGACCCGTGGATCAAGAATAGTTGTTGCCACTCTCGTTAGGGCTCATAGAGTCGAGAGTAATAGTTATTGCTCTTATTAGGATTTATCTACTCGAGAGTATTTATTGGGAATCTACGTCATAGGGTTCACGCCACTATCGAGCGTGCGTGATTAGGACCCTCAAGATAGGCTAGGATCCATCCTAGTTGTCTTGACTACGGGGTCGCGCTCCGGATCTATGATATCACATTATTGAGTTTGTAGGCTGAGAGTTATTTCTCTCATTAAGGTCATTGCCCAAACATCACTTAAGGACCAATAATCCATTACCAATGGCATGTAGGAATCATGACTGATGCTCAACGTAGTCTGACTTTGTGTTTATGACATGCATATGGATATTGGTGTTGCAATTCATGGAGTAACCAAGGGAATGTAGGAAACGGGCTGCGGTCATTAGTGTTTCATGGAGTAGTGCTGTGATATGTCAGTTTCCCATTCGGATGACTTAGGTAGTTCTATTATATATGAGTTTTTTGATATAATCACCTCATTAGAGACGATGATTATATGGCATTAGAGATTGGGTATGTGTTAGTCTATCATTTGAGATTGCATAACCTAAGACAGCTACGTGTTGTCTATGTATGACATTGGAGACTTGTTGTGTGCTTGTTATCATTCTCTTGTAAGAGCCTATGGCTGAAAGATCTCATTTTGTATGATTTGTTGTTTCTGTCTCCTAGGACCACTCAGTCGATAGTTTCACCTCTTTAAGGACCATGGGTCGAGATAAATGATTATGTACATTGGGTATTTGATTGACTTTGATGTTTATTGAGTTTGTATTCCTTGATATCTTTGAGGGCCTAAGAGTTGAAAGTTATTACTTCTATTAGGGCTGTAAGTCATGATTTGTATGCCTTGTTATTCATGCTTTGATTATTTATTTCGAATTCTGCATTTCCTGGTTTATCTTTTTGGGTCTGACAGTTGGAAGTCTTCATTTTTATTAGGACTATAAGTTAAGACAGTTATTTTGGTTGTTAACTCGTGTATTTGGAATGATTCGTGATTCATTCCTTTATTTTGGTTGTTCATGTCGTGTGCTTGTCCATAGCATTTTGAGATTTTGGTGAGTTTGATTATTATCACCCAATTTATAGATGTCATGATCCTTACTTGCTTATAGCTATTCCATGGGTGATTATTGAGACGTGAGGCATAAAATATTATTATGACTAGTATATACGCAAGTCCACGTAGACATGCATCTAATCACAATGTGCATGCATAAATTTAGCAATAAGGTTATGTAGCATTACCACATGCCATAGAGATGAACGATGACGCTCAAATTTGTGTTTTGATTATGTATCATGACTGTCCTAAAAATTATATAAACAAATGGAATCATGTCAATGTTTCAAGTAAATGATTATGAGTTTCAAACTTTCAATTTTGTTCTTTGAGCGTATAAATAATTATGTTTGCAATAATTTATAGATTTTACTTCTGTATAAATCAAATTTACTATTAACTGTGCAGTATTATAAAGAAATTCATATAGAACTATTTCTTAAAATTTATACTATTCAAAAATCAGCTTTTATGAAGTAGAAGAGCAAAAGTTAATTAGATTATCTAAATAATGATCTAGTAACGATGGTTCTTTTCATTCATTATGTCTCATCTTTTTGTTAGCTAAAATTATGCGTACAAAGGTAAACTATACACCCGCCATCTTTGCAAAAATATAAAAACAAATATATTTCTCAGTTTGTAAAGGCTGAAACCAATTAACAAAAACCTTTAAATAAGTCATTTAATTGCTATCCTAATCATAATCACTTGGCATTATAGAAAATTTCTTTTGGAACCGTAAGTACTTGAAAAAAAGACATTTAAGTTCAAAAGGAAGAAAGTGCCTCAAATAAATTATAATAGTGTACCACTTGCATAAGTAACTGATTCATATGTATAACCTTCTACGATGTCTTTAAATATTTATCTGGATGATTAGATGTATATTCTTGCCAATAATCTAGAACCTGTAAGTGCTTTTTAGCCAGCTACTCATTATTCTCATGAATACATTCTTAAATCGTAGTGCGAGGTTAATGTGTTTTACATTGAACTAATCCATTACACTTTTATCTTTCTTTCACATGACATCCCACTCGTTTCCTAATAACATGAATTAATAAATATGTAAAAATCAACCGTCATATTAGCTCATAAATCAATCTAAGATACTCATATCAAACAACATCAGCCAGTTAATATTCTTGAGTAAAATATCTATTCATATATAAGATAGATACAAAAAATAGCCAAATAAAATAAACTAATGTCAATACATAATAAACTACATCATAACGACCACAAAGATCAAAAGATCCAAAACCAATAGACATCGCAGCTGGAACCATCAAAGGCAGCATTGTTACTTCCAGGCATAGGAAGCTTCAACTTAAAATTAACATGAGGCTTCCTATGTATCTTCATCAAAGAGTTCAACCTCAGCCTAAGCCTTGTATACTGATCGTGATGCACCCTGATTGTGATGCCTATATGCAAGTTAGTTTCTACTATGCACTGATTTATAAATTTATTATTTGTAAGAGTAACATATTTGCAGCAAGGAAAAAAAATATAAATAGAGGTTGTTCTGTATATTTAGTTTCTACGAAAGATTATTATAATCTAGTTAGTATAAAGCTTCTTTTAGTCACACAAAGGATGTAGGGTATAATTTCGCTCCTCTTATTATTCCTTCACTCCATTTGTATTGGCATTAGTTGGCAACCAAACTTCAGCTTTCTTATGCATTATAATCAGAGTACTAAACTGCGTTGAAAAAAAACCTATGAAACTACTAGGAAAACAAAATTTGACATAATCTAACTATAGTAGAAATGGCTAAATTTATTTAACTTGGACAACATTATATAAAGGTCTGTAGACAGAAACCAAAAACATATATAGTACTAAGCCTATTTAGAATCATTACACTTTAATGTTTGGTGTTAGAAGTATTCTGTTTTTTGTTGAAGCTAAAGCTATTTACATATGAAGACACGGATGGGATAGGATATGTATGTTGTAATCACTATGACCAATGGATTTGTCTATACTATATTATTATTAGTGAGTTGAATTTCAAGCTCACACAGGCCCCCTTGAAATTTGGCAACTGAACAGTCGCATTTTTAATTTCTTTATATTCCAAACTTTAAAATGTGATAACTTTTTCTACATTGATTGGATTTAAGAATCGTTTTCACTATTAAATCTCAAATTTAATTTGCTTTCCAATGATATCCATTGTTGATAGCTAAAAATAAATTTTTTAAAATCATAATTTTATATAGCAGCTTTAATTGCACAATTATTTTGTGTTACGGCTGTGTACCGCGTTTCTGTAACAGCATTATTATGATGATCATAAACATTACATAGTAGTTTTACCTAGATTATTATAATGTATTTATTATCTTTTAACATATTTGAAAGGAATATTTTTTTTGAATTATACAATTATGGTTGCCTTTGAATATTGTAACTACATTATGTAATAAAGTAATAATCTTGATTGTGTTTGATAGTATTCAAACTTAGTGCAGTTATAATTTAACCCCATTAAAAAATGGTGTAATAATTTATAGGCATTTTTTGAATTAATTTAACTACGTTAGCATTTTTTTTATTGCATTTACTATTGATGATTTTGACTATATTTGATAATTTTATTCAATTTTAAAACAGTTATAAATTAATGAAATTAAGAAAATGCAATTATAATTTACCATTAAGTTTTGGGTAAATTTAACTATATTTGAAGATTTTTAACCACATTTATGTGATGAAGTAATAAATTTGGCTACATTTCAGGAATTTATTCAATCTTAATACAATTAAAATTTAACTACATTAATAAAATGCAGTTATAATTTAATGACAATTTTGAATTATGCATGGTAGAAATTGAATATTTCAGCTATATTTATGTGATGCAGTAATAATTTTGGTTGTACACGATGATTTATTCGAGCTTACTGTAGTTAAAATTTAAATGCATTAAGCAAAAACGGTTATTATTTTGCAGTATTTTTGGAAATAAGCAATTATTGTTTTTAAATATTTTAATTGCATTTGTGTGATGCAATACTAATTTAGCTGTAGTAATAATTTTGTTTGATGTTAACGATAGTTATTTAACCGCATTATGAAAATATAATTGAAAAATGAATTTTGATTTTTGATAGCTTGAGATGATTAAATAATGACTTCACATAATTAATGCTTGATTCAACCGTGCAGCTCAGCATTTAATACATTGCTTCCAGGTTTGATGACATAATTTGGCTAAGTTTACTCAATTTCGTTTACAATTACGATAATCAATAATACAATAAGCATATAAGTTGTTGTATTCGGGCTTAAGGTAGATGCACAGTTTAAGTGCTGGGTCAAAACATGTGTTGTAGTGAGAATAATGTTGATAACCACCTAAAAGAGTTTATTTTGTATTTTTTGCAGTAAATTCTAAAATCACTTGCACCACCACCGTCGGAAAACTTCTAGAAAACAATTGATGAATGTATCTTTGTATAGATGATTATGTAGTCATAGTTTGATTATTAGATATAGTTAATAGGTCAGACGAGCAGTGAGAGAATTTAGTAATAATACTGCATCAATGACACTTTTGCCTTTTTTGGCTGCAGGTACAAATACCTTCAATGGTTAAAATAATTGACTAATGTAATGCATCTATTAAGGCCAAGAAAACATCACCTATTTGCGCTCAAGCCAATATCATACACGCGTTGCTAGAAGTTATTTCTGAGGCTAAAAAATGAATGGACTTCTCACAATTGTTCTCTTCTGTATGTTTTGGATATTTTCAAATATTGGTTACTGCAACCAGCTGTATGCCGTGTTTTGTACCCTGCATCGACATAGATCAGATTCAGTGAACAATAGTAATTTATATTGGAACCCATGTTATTTTCTTATTGCATCATCATTTCTATTTCAATTGAATCTTCTATTTTACTACTTTTCCCCTGTACTACATCTGTTGCTTTTTTCTTTTTTCTTTTGCTCCCTTTTTTCAGCTGTTGACAAATACTTTTCTTGACAGTTTACAAATTTCATCCTATTACTATATTTCTCCCCATTGCAAAAAACTTTTGTTACTCTTATTTAATTGAATCGAACTGCACTGTGTCTTTGTGTCTGCAGTTCACAGTGAATACTTTAACTATATCTATGCACATTGAAGCAGCTGTGTAATTGCAAAAGCAACAACATTGGCGTTATATGCCACAGTGAATATATCTATGCATTAGCAGATAATTTTTTAACACATTATCCTCTAAATAGTTTGTGAACTTTAACATATTCACTGTAACTGTTTTGTTCGATTTTAATTGTGATTATCATAACCAAATATATCTATGTATTCTTTATCCTACCAAATTGTTATTCATGATGTAACACTATCGTTCAACAATGTTTTTTCATTACCACCGTATTAAATTTCTTATACATTTGGAAATGACCTATGCAACAACAATATTTTTTCAACATCCGTGTGCGAAGCACGGGTTCACACTAGTTTACCATAACATGTGAGTGTGGCCAAGGATGAAAATGATAATAGCATCCTAACGTGGCATTACTTCAAATGACCTTAAATACAATAAGAACGATAACATTTCACATATTTCACCAAAAAGTTGACAGCTTTTACTGCATCTTACAAACAGGTTAAGGGTAAAAAAATCCAATTCATATATACATAAACATACAACAATAGACTATGAAAATATATCACAAAACTCATATATACTTCCTCTGTTTGGACCAAACAAACCAGCTCACAAACTCATTTAGCTATTTTGATCTGGAAATATAGCCAGAATGCATTAATTGGGTGGGGAAACAAAAGATTTACCATGGCCAATTGTGAACCCACGTGTACCATCAGGCATGTTTGGCATATTCAAGATGTGGTGAAAACACTTTATAGTGTAATGATTCAATTTCAAGTTAAAAGTGCAATGCTTGTTAAAAACATGATGAATCTTAACGAAGAAAGAGGATTAGAATATTATTTCGCAATATGGGGGAACTTAAATAACCTCATAGAGTTCCGAAGTGGTGATAGAAACAACCACCAACGGCACATGTGTTGTAATATAAGTTATCTATTAGGTTGTTTTCAACGTGATTTTAACAGTAAAATAAATAGAAATGAAACGTTTCTATATTTTTTTCTTTTTTATGGGTTAATGCAACAATTTTAAAAGTATCAATTTTGCAAGCTTCTAAAGAACAACTTCACAAATTCTAGGGCTTATAGGGTTTAAACAGAATTACCCTATATTATTTTAGTTACTTTTTAATCTTCCTGCATTGTACAAAACCTCTTGGGCAAAAAACACATTATAAAATACTATCTTACAAAATCCTAATGGTTAATTTTCGAATGCGGATACCATTTTATCCGTATCTATATATAGTTTTTTTATCGATTTCGGATGTATTTTTCCTTTTTGGGATAAGGCTGCAGATGGCTTTTGATATACTTAAATATTTATCCATATTAGTGTTTGTATCAGTTAGATTTACCAGGTTTTAAAGTAATTGTGACGCACAAAAACCACGTTGGGACTAACTAATACAATCCAGCAACCATAAAAGTATAAGAGATTACTATGTATTAAAGTATTTAAGCATTCATATTCAATTTTTTAAAGTCTCAAATCCATCATTATCCACTTCTCATCCAACTCCGCTACAAAGAGTGTTATCATATTCAATCAACTCAAAATCCATTGAGTTAACGTAGAAGAGATAATTTATGTCTCATATTATTATTGCTACTATCATTTTAAGTTGAATAATTACAATATAATTAGCTCATCCACAAAATATACAAAAAAACAAAGGATAAAGGACATATGCTATAAAAGGATCACACTCATAAGAAAAATAAGCGAGATGCACAAACCTCCCTATTTTTTTATTTGATTTTTTGTTGTAAAAAAAAGTATAAAACTACATACCTTGCGTAAAGATTGTTGGTATTTTCCAATAATGTTAACTTATGTCCACTTCTCCAAATCTACAATATTTAATTCAGAAATCAACGCACATGAATCTGCAGTGTAACTATTGCTCAGATAAGATTTAATCTAAGCTAACTTCACTCCGCTAAACTCCACGACATCTTTCACTTTTCGATGCAAATCCCTATCCCACAATGCAGAAATATCCTTTCGAACTACAATGTCATCTGCCAAAACCACAATTTTTTTTCAAATTCTTAAAGATCTCTGGGATAAGGAAAACCAAACGACCAAAAAGTGATAAGAGATGATTTCATTATGGCATCCTATGTCCAATGATCTTTAACGTATGATGTTGTTATTGTTGTGCAGAAATTGCACAAATGCGGAAAGACAATAAACAAGATCTAGATTTGCCAATTTGAACATCACTTAATCTAGCAGCAGCTATTCTATTACTCCAAATAAATAGTAAATAACTATAAAGAAGAAAAGAGACGCACAAAATTTATACTGGTTCCACTATCATCTAGATAGTGTACGTCCAGTCCAAAGGAGAGAGATTTTATTACACTTGAGAGAATTACAAGAGATTACAAAATAAGAGTTTACATACCAAGCCCCAAATTAGGGATAACAAGAAGAGACACTCTATCTGGAGATCGCTGGCTGAATGCCAGGATGGGTTTACAATGAAGTCTACCCTCAATATATAGCCAACGTAAATTCATGTGAGTAATCAATCACATTACCAAAATATGGTAAGAAGATAATGGAGGCAAATTACAATGGTAACAAATCACGCAAACGTAGCAAGTAATTCACTCGTTCCAAAGATGGAAGAAAATAATCCCAAAGCAATGCGATTACGAAGAAAGAAATAATATGCATATCTTTTGCATATATATTATTCCATAACGTGCGCTTGCATAAATTTTCTTGCCATCTCATTCAAATGCAATCCAATTATTAAAGCATTTCCATAATGAACAAACGTGATTACTTTCCCTTTTGCATATTTGTTTCCTTCTATTTTTGATTTTGTATCACCAAAATTTAACACTCCACCTTGATGCAAAATCACATATTTCCAACATTCCACCTCGAGTCAAATTCTCTTTTCAACATAAAACTCTTAAAATCAAATTCCACCTTCAACCAAAATCTCTTAACGAGATGGATACCAAAAATGAATACTTACCCAATGGGTTCCGGCAAGGCCACCCCCCATCACACCTTGCTAACGAGCTCAGACTATGTCCCCGCCCGCCAACAAAATGTTGCAAATATCCAAAATCAAAAGAAGGTAGATATCAAAATAATCTCAAAGCCACCAAGGCCAAAAAATTCTCTCAATCACCAATCAAATACAGAGCTAGAAAACAAAAAGCCAACAGACATAACAAGGCTGATCCAAATCTCTATATACAAGACAAATCTCTCTCCTTCCACATACCTTATCTGCCAAACAATAAATTTCCCATGGAAATCAACATAAGACTCTCACATCAACATCGAGCCATAAAGCAGATACAAGTTCCCAATCCAGATGTCTCTTCAACACAGTAAACTCCTTATCATCAAATTTCCAAAACTGGAACACTCTTCTCTCTCAACATAATCTCCTCCACTCCATATTGCACAAAATCTCCTTTTTCCATCCAAATGAGTAATAGCATAATCACCACCAGATCTACCGCTCTTTCTAGAAGCCATTGATGCACAAATCTGAACAAATCGCCTAGCTCTGATACCAATCTATTGTGCAAAAATTGCACAAATGCGGAAAGACAATAAATAGGATCTAGATTTGCCAATTTGAACATCACTTAATCTAGCAGCAGCTATTCTATTACTCCAAATAAATAGTAAATAACTATAAAGAAGAAAAGAGACGCACAAAATTTATACTGGTTCCACTATCATCTAGATAGTGTACGTCCAGTCCAAAGGAGAGAGATTTTATTACACTTGAGAGAATTACAAAAGATTACAAAATAAGAGTTTACATACCAAGCCCCAAATTAGGGATAACAAGAAGAGACACTCTATCTGGAGATCGCTGGTTGAATGCCAGGATGGGTTTACAATGAAGTCTACCCTCAATATATAGCCAACGTAAATTCATGTGAGTAATCAATCACATTACCAAAATATGGTAAGAAGATAATGGAGGCAAATTACAATGGTAACAAATCACGCAAACGTAGCAAGTAATTCACTCGTTCCAAAGATGGAAGAAAATAATCCCAAAGCAATGCGATTACGAAGAAAGAAATAATATGCATATCTTTTGCATATATATTATTCCATAACGTGCGCTTGCATAAATTTCCTTGCCATCTCATTCAAATGCAATCCAATTATTAAAGCATTTCCATAATGAACAAACGTGATTACTTTCCCTTTTGCATATTTGTTTCCTTCTATTTTTGATTTTGTATCACCAAAATTTAACACTCCACCTTGATGCAAAATCACATATTTCCAACATTCCACCTCGAGTCAAATTCTCTTTTCAACATAAAACTCTTAAAATCAAATTCCACCTTCAACCAAAATCTCTTAACGAGATGGATACCAAAAATGAATACTTACCCAATGGGTTCCGGCAAGGCCACCCCCCATCACACCTTGCTAACGAGCTCAGACTATGTCCCCGCCCGCCAACAAAATGTTGCAAATATCCAAAATCAAAAGAAGGTAGATATCAAAATAATCTCAAAGCCACCAAGGCCAAAAAATTCTCTCAATCACCAATCAAATACAGAGCTAGAAAACAAAAAGCCAACAGACATAACAAGGCTGATCCAAATCTCTATATACAAGACAAATCTCTCTCCTTCCACATACCTTATCTGCCAAACAACAAATTTCCCATGGAAATCAACATAAGACTCTCACATTAACATCGAGCCATAAAGCAGATACAAGTTCCCAATCCAGATGTCTCTTCAACACAGTAAACTCCTTATCATCAAATTTCCAAGACTGGAACACTCTTCTCTCTCAACATAATCTCCTCCACTCCATATTGCACAAAATCTCCTTTTTCCATCCAAATGAGTAATAGCATAATCACCACCAGATCTACCGCTCTTTCTAGAAGCCATTGATGCACAAATCTGAACAAATCGCCTAGCTCTGATACCAATCTATTGTGCAAAAATTGCACAAATGCGGAAAGACAATAAATAGGATCTAGATTTGCCAATTTGAACATCACTTAATCTAGCAGCAGCTATTCTATTACTCCAAATAAATAGTAAATAACTACAAAGAAGAAAAGAGACGCACAAAATTTATACTGGTTCCACTATCATCTAGATAGTGTACGTCCAGTCCAAAGGAGAGAGATTTTATTACACTTGAGAGAATTACAAAAGATTACAAAATAAGAGTTTACATACCAAGCCCCAAATTAGGGATAACAAGAAGAGACACTCTATCTGGAGATCGCTGGCTGAATGCCAGGATGGGTTTACAATGAAGTCTACCCTCAATATATAGCCAACGTAAATTCATGTGAGTAATCAATCACATTACCAAAATATGGTAAGAAGATAATGGAGGCAAATTACAATGGTAACAAATCACGCAAACGTAGCAAGTAATTCACTCGTTCCAAAGATGGAAGAAAATAATCCCAAAGCAATGCGATTACGAAGAAAGAAATAATATGCATATCTTTTGCATATATATTATTCCATAACGTGCGCTTGCATAAATTTCCTTGCCATCTCATTCAAATGCAATCCAATTATTAATGCATTTCCATAATGAACAAACGTGATTACTTTCCCTTTTGCATATTTGTTTCCTTCTATTTTTGATTTTGTATCACCAAAATTTAACAGTTATGGCATCCTATGTCTAATTTCTATGCTTAAATATTTGGCATAAAAGAGGATTATCAATATTTGGCATAATAATGTATTCAATATTGTCAACGAAATTTTTTTTACCGTGGTAGACAACCGAGACGTCTCACTAATTGTTAATAGAATCCATGAACGATATTTCTTGAAACCTACTATATCTTAATATTCAAATGAAGTTGAAAATTAAGGAACTATGTACTTAAATTCCAAATTTGAGAAAATGATCATCCAAGATTCCAAATATTAAGATGTTCATGGCTAAATGGAAATTGATGGATTAGTAGAAGTTAACTATACAGTTAAATGACAGGTGCCAAACCTTTAGCAACACATTATATGAGAGAATACAAATTTGTATGTTGCCTTTAAAAGTTATCAAATTTATGTTTCACAGTTTTAGACACTTTGACTGTAGAGCTCTTTGTTTATAGACTCATAAATGCATCTAATTTTAACCTGTTTAGTTCTAAGTTCCACTATTCTTATACATTTATACTTTGTGTTGTATGGTATTAGTCAGAGACTGCGTATAAATAGCAAGTTATACTTGGGTCAGTATTGTTGCAAAAACTCCATTCATCCATTCAATAACAAATTTATTATGAGGTAAATAATGTAAAAGTTGTCAATGATCCAATGTTATTGCATCCATGAAGAATTGGTTAATGACAGGAATTAAACACTTCAACCTCTTTCACTCGTTTTGTAACAATAAATTATATTATAGCTAAATAAGGTTCCACAATAGGTATAATTACCACAATAAGTGTGTTTGTGCTACTGAAAATTAAGTTTCTTATATATGCAATTAATCTATTAATTCTATTGCTTATTTAGTTATCTCAATAAGTATAACATGCATCTTTCTAAAGTACTCAGGTCTACATCAACTATAACTCGACAATCATCTCAAATATTTGTTGTTTATATAGCTAATGTTGGACGAAGGAGCACAACGTTATCTACCAAGATCTATCCTAGTAACCAGAAAAATTCTAGACAATACTCCACAGCTTATCAACCATAAATAATTATTTAAACATTATTGAATAAAATTAAGCATAAGAAACACATGATATTGGTAAATGTTAAATCTAGAACCGCAGATCAGTGACTAACCTTAATCGATTGTCAATCAATCCGTAAGCGTTGATCGTACGCCGAAGTTGGAGAAGACGTTGTCAGGAATAGCGTCGAAGTAACTCTAGTTTGTGCGATTCGCTGGAGAAGACGGTGGGACTGTGATCGCCTTCGATGTGGAATCGCACTGAAGCATCCCGTTCGTTGGAGAAGACGTTGGGTGAGGAATCGCCTGGATCTGGAATCGCGTTGCTTGGGTTTTTTAGTTTTTGGTTAGCGGACAAGCGAGAAAGCAAGGTTAAAATGTACGAAGGGCAATACGGGAATTTCAAAAAGACACGGTTGATTTTATGTGCATTGAATTATTATTATTAGTAGTATAGATGTTATGTTGTGTCATATTCATACTTTGCCTTTTATTACCATGCTTATTTTATATACTCACCTTGAATTTAGATATAGTCTGACCCATTTATTATTTATGTACTACTCGGGTCAGTCCGAGACTTTTTAGGTATAGGGACATTAGCCATTTTGGATGTTGGACCATAGAGTAGGCGATGTATATATAATATCGTGTTTTGAGAAGTTAACTAAGTATATTTTTCTTTGGATGTCTCCTTTACTTGTTTTGATGATATAGCTATTTAGAATTATATATTTTGTACATGACTCGATGTACATTGTCGATATGAGTCAGAAACTCCATTTTTATAGACTCACCTTGTTGTGTATGTGTGTGTGATGTATTATATTTCTCTACTGTGATCTTTGACTCTGTGTTCATTTGTATATGTTGTACGTTGTCATGTCATAATAAACCCATTTATTTGTTGCTTTGTGCTGATATCGAATACGTATTGATGTGTTATATGAGATTTTCTAATATGTATCGGTGTTAGACTAAGGGATATTCACATGTAGTTGCTCCTAACAAGCCTCATTCTCCGTATTACCAGACATGATTTTCTAGTAATTCTCTTTGGTAGTATGCGTATAGAGGTAGAGCGTTATAATTGATAATAAGGAGAAAACATGCACAATATATCATTGATTAAGGATGTTACTTTAAAAGATAAGAAATTGGATTTCACTAGATAACATGTAAGCAACTGAACTTATGTTCACTGCTATGCTGTAACATCCCGCCATTTTGGACCATTCAAATCGACAATAAAACCACACATGTTAGACTTGAATAATTCAAAACAACGGGTTGTTAATAAAATTTGGGGCAAATAAAATCAATCACAGACACAGAATATCAGAATAACTCGCAGCGGAATAAATAAACATAGGTGTTCATGAAGCTCCTAGATACAAAGTCTCAAAACTAATACATAATACCAAGTCTGGAAACAAATACATTTGGAAATTCAAGGTACATAAGTTCTCTACTACAAAAGCAAAAGCTGAGTGGAAATAACTGGAATAGAAATATCAGGTAGACGGCTAAATCTCCGGTAGATCTCTAGCTCCAAAAAGATGAAACCAAAGCTGTGAAACTCAGGCTGACCCGAGCGTAAAGCAAAAACACAAAACACTCGAGTCAGGACATACATACTTATAAAATGTAAATCAACTCAAGTGAACTGTAAAATAAATGCATCAGTAACTTAAAGGATTCTTGGGGTCGCCCATCCTCTAAGGATCCGTTAAACTATCTACTATATAGTAGTATATGCTATTATAATAGGGTCTAAAGTAAAGTATACTATTTAAAAATAGCGTTAAGGCTTTACATTTTCCACCCTAACACATTTTTAGGTATACCAATAGTCTATACAGTATCGTAGCTCACCATAAATTGGAGCCGCCAGAGGATACCACATAGGTACGACATAAAACAAACTCATAAAAGGCGCGCTAGGGTAGGTGACACGGCACAACTAGGCATTGCCAGGGTAGATATACCAATTACACTTCTGGACTGTTGGTAACGCATAGCCGCAACTACCGCCCAACTCGATCCACACTCCCGAATCAAAGGTGCGCACCAAATCAATCACAAAGTAATAGAATGGCTAACAATGAAGTGTGTTCGATTAGAGGAGCTACCTCCTTGGCCCATCGATTGCTCCTATTTTAGCCACCTTATGCTAACTTATGGGAGTTAGGTCCACGTAAATATACCTTTAGGATCGTCGCCACCATCCTACTTCATTCTGGAATCTCCACCGCGTACACAGTTGTTAAAGTGGTTTTCAGTATCGACAAAGAGTATCCCCATATCCGATCCCGGTCTCTTTAACAACCAATCGTTATTATAACCCGTGGTTATATAAATTTCAAATGGTTTATATTTCATATCAAACATATTCCTTTTAAACCATATAAATTCCATATCATTATTCTTTTAAAATAATATTCATTTTCCCAAAGTAGTAATACTTCCAAATTCATTTAATTATAACCATTTTTAAACATAAAAGTTTAGAGATCATAGCACTTTAAGAATGTAACTTTTAGAACCATACATGTAACCTTTAAGAAAATTGTAGCATTCAGAAAATGTCACCTTTAAGAAAACGCAGCAGTACAGAAGTGCTACTGTAAGAATTCACAGCATTGCAGAACTGTTACGGTAAGAATTCGTAGCAGTGCAGAAGTGTTACTGTAAGAATCCGCAGTAGTGCAGAATTGTTACGGTAAGAAACTGCAGCAGTTTTGAATTGCTACCGTAAGAAATCGCAGCAGTTTTGAATTGTTACTGTAATACTTTCTACTACAATAGTCTATAAAATCAAATAGTATATATATTTGCAGTTTTTTTATCAAAGTCTTTCTATTCTTCCTATTATATTACTCAAATTTAAGCTATTTAGCCATTTAAAGAAATCACACCTTTGATTTAATAACTTTGTCACTAAAACATCAAATTTTAAAGCATAAATCTTTATACCAAGTTAAAAGTATTTTTACTTACCTTTTTATTTCTTTTCAGTAAATGACATTTATCATTTTTATTTCCCAAATCATACCATTTTTATTTGTTAAAACTTACATGTCAAATGTACGTTTTAACTTACATTTCTTTTCACGAAACATTTATTTTAATCACTATTACATGAATTAAAACTTACAATTTATAGGTTAGAATAAAATACTATTATTAAGTCAAATCGGCTTATAAAATTTCAATTAACATTCATACTGTAAATTAGATTCCAAAATTTACATTTCCAACCATTTAGTTCTTATAAAATTTTAACACATGTAAACAAATTCACAGAAATTATTACAATAAATTTTAGTTGAGATTCATATATAAAAATCCAAAATACTTAATAATTTTTAGAAAAATCATTTTAAATCAACCATGGAGTCTGTTTTAAATTTTCTACCCTAGGGTCAAGTAAATACGAACATATATCATTTCAATCCGCAATTTATTAATTTTCCGGGTTTTATATCATTTCAAACCCGCAATCCCAAGTCAAATAAAATTGCTCAAGCCTATCATTTCATCCCATAACAATTTTTCCTTACTCTAAAGATCATTCGGGTATGTATCATTTCAACCCATAGCGAAGGAACTTGTAGTGATTCCAGAATATTAAATAAACATAAAAATATTCAGCATATCATGGCATATGATCAAACATGTATAATATGATATGAAACGACAAAATAAAATCACATGAATGACATAATATACATATGAAATAACATGATATAAACATATGAAATAACAAAATAAAATCATATGATTGACATAATATAAGCATATGAAATAACATGATATAAACATATTAAATAGCAAAATAAAATCATATGTGAAATGTCAAACTTGCATATACATATCCTAACAATTCAATTGTCATCAATTCATCAAATAAATAAGTACGTATGTCAAGTGTGATTTCTCACCTTTCTTTGGTTGGAAAAGTGATTCAAAGCGCAACACAAAAATCAACAAACTACGGACCAGTTTGAGTGAGAGGAGAATCCAAATCCGACGCTTTAAAAAAAATTCCATACGTAAACAAATAATTTTACATAGAAAAATAAAATAGAAAAATATATATTTGAAAAATACATAAAAGGGCTTGTCTAGGGTTTGTATAGGCTTGGTCTAGAGGTGGTTTTGGTTTGGTCTAGGCTAGGTTTGGATTAGGTGGGTTCGGCCATAGCTAGGTTTAGGTGGAGATAGGTTCGGCCATAGCTAGGTTTAGGGTTAGGCTAGGGTTTTTGGGTTCGGCCATCATCTCTAGGGCAAGGCTCACGGCTAGGAAGGCAAAAGTAAGGGGAGGCAAAGGGTTGTGCTCGACTATGGGGATGCTATTTGGTGATGGTGGTCGGTTTTGGGTAGGGAAGATGTCACAGCTAGGGTTTGGAAGAGGAAGGTCTAGGGTTTTGGGAAGAGGTGGAGAATAGGAGAGAAGAGAAGAAGGTGAGAGGAGGTGGTGAAGGTGATGGCAAATTTTGGAAGAAGAGGAGTGGTGGAGAAGATCTAGGGTTTTGGAAAGAGGAGGAAAAAGAAGGAGAAGAAGACTTACATTTTTCTGGACGCACAAATGAATGGATGTGGAGGCTAGCCAAAACCCTAGGAGATTATATATAGGCTACTCATCTAACTAAAGGTTTTCTAACCAAAATGGTCTAAGCCCAAACAAATCACAATAAAAATAAAATAGAAGTTGTAGGGAAAATAACTACGTGTAATACGCCAAAAGTTGCAAAATTTGAGAAGTAAACATCCAAATTTAACAAAACGAAAAAATGGGAAAACGTTAAAATTAGATTTCATCTTCATAAAAAAAAAATTCAAATTATAAAAAATTTCACAGAAAGTCAAACTTTGACCAAAGTTGACCAAAATTTGCATTTTAAGAAAATTCTTTATTTTATTAAATTTGGAAAAACATTTCACATCAAAACTCAAAATTATCCTTTAAATTTTCCAAGTTTCTCAAATTTAAAATAGTTAAATTCAAAGTTTCAAATAAATTTTCATTTAAAATATTTTCAAAATTTACGAATTGTTACATATGCTTTAGCAAAATTTGTACAGACTTTAATATTTAAAATATTTAAATATTATAGAGCGTTGAGTTCACACCTCAGAGTCACACGACCACAACTCACAGCTTCGTCCAAAAATACTTTATAAAGGTTATAAACTATTATTATGGAGAAATTAATATAACGATTTATTAATTAATTTATTATTATCCTTAATTATAATCAACGGGCCTAAAATCATTTAATAAAATATATAATTGTTAGTTATTTAATTATTTTGGGCCAATATGATAGTCGAAATATAATAAATAATTTATATGCATATATACTATTTTGGTAGATGAAATATTAAAATTGTTTTAAAACAGGGTAGGCAAAAATATATGTGGGTATGAATTAATTAAATGGGTTTAATAAATAAGTGAGATATAATCTCTCTTATAATTGGTCATCCTTGAATAGTGGATTTGGTTAAAATATTTTATCTAGCCCATCAATTCTAAAAATATGCATAGATGGTTCATTCTAGAAATATAGAAATTTGTTTCGTCTCTCCAAAAAAATAAAATCTTAGTGGTGGACATTTCAATTCCACCACTAAGTTAGAGATATGATCTCTGAATGGTAAAGTTGATGGTTTAGGGTGTTATTGACTGGCTCGAATAAATCTTATTTTCATTTTAATTTCCAAATGTGTGTGTTTGTGTGTGTGTGTTATGCACTAAATATAATAATTTATAAGAATAAGGTTTGTTTTCTTTAATCTTATCAATTAATTTAGTGTATTATATATATTCTCTTTATTTTTCACTTATGCAATGTGTTGTGCACATGTCATACCGTCCATGATTGAATCACCTAAGTAGCGCAGAGTGAGAGAGTTAGGGATATGCCCTAGGGGCAATTATGTAATTTGCTTCATATATTTAACTCTATAGTCATACTTTTTCATAATAAAGGTATTTAGTCTTTGTTATATACTTTATTATATTATGATATAATTAATTAGGTAATTAACTCAAAGTATATTAGAAAATCCTTAAATGATACGTTATGTGATAATAATTATAAGGAGTTGTAATCGTAAGAAAATTATCATAAAATAAAATAACATATTATTTTAAATATTCATGGTCAAGATGTTTCAAAAAAGGATATCGATATATCCGTTGGAATTAGTATATATAACGCACTCCAAATGTAGGGTAGTGTATTACCCTTGACTTGTAATGACTCACCTTTTTGACCTCCAAGTGTCGACACTATTAGCTAATACATCCACGGTATTCATGTACCGGACTCTGAAGTACCAAATGGACAACTTGTTAGGGTAAATAAAAAGAAAAAGAAAATGAACAAGGAAGAAAGAACATAATATTAGAATCTCATAGTGGAATGATAACATATAATATCAAAAGACAATATAAACTGTTATTCTAATATACATAACACTTTAGGGTTATAATCCAAAGTAATGTCATCAATTGGATAGTTATAACAGTCCATCGTCACGAATGATGATATATACATAATAGTAGTGGAGTGGAAATAAGAATACTATGGTAGATGAAAGCATCCAGCTCATCTCGTCGAGCTCCAAAGAATATCTACGAAAACCTACCTTTCTCATGCTACTCGAAAGAGCATCCATGGAAATAAGGGAAATATAAAACTATGAGTCTGTCATAAGTCTAATATTAGAAACTTAAGAAACATGTGGTCAAGATATAATATTGCTTTTGAGACCGTTTGAATCACCATAATGGTTATCCCTTCAAAAGAACCAAACTCATCTAATAAGTACATAAGGTGATATAATAGACAATTAATAAGGTGTAGAATATAAAATGGGAAATAGCTGTGCTGCATGCATCTCACAACATAACAATATTAGAAGTACAACTAAAACCGCTAAGGTACGCAAGCATATAGATTTATGCGGAGGTATCCTCAGTACATCAAGGCCGGCTCCCATGATAAGGATCAAAAACTATCTTCCAAGTGTCATATATCTCTATATAAAATATACCATAAGGTAAACACAACTGGCCCACGACCAAACACGTGATCTTAAGTGCCATCAACAATGATAAGCACCTCTAAATATGGAGTTAATATACCCCTTTGGGTTAACTAAACCCCAAACAGTGCATCATACTCCATCTTTAGTCATTTCTAATGGTGAAGTCACGTTCAACATCTCAACACATCGAGTCTTTATCAGTCGATCAGATCTCAAATCTCTCCTTGGATTCCAGCATAAGTCATCCGATGAATGCTAATGCTGACCACTCCCTCGGACTTAACCTTGGGATAGACAATTCAACTTTATAGCATTCCACTCCATAACCGCTTTCAAAACATAGAACTCGCATATCAATTTTAAAGTGGTTTCCGGTAGTAATGCACTTATCTGACCACGGTCTCTTCAAAACTAAATCGATGAATTTTTGTTAACTCAATTCCAGTTCTTTAAGAAGTAAACGAGTATAAAGAAGTCCTCCATGGGGGATCTCGTATATATACATTCTTAAAGCAAAAGACGATTCACACGAATTAGTCCTCCCCAGGGGAATTCAAACTGTATCAATACATGATGCTTACATATATATCTAAAGTTAATTTGGTCAAAATCGATGGTCGACTAATCAACTACCTGGCACAAAATAGAAATGATCGCATATGGAAACCAAGTCTCGTATATTTATCACGATTCTGACTTTCTCAACTTACATTATCCATCGGTCAAGAGTGAAGCCGACAGATTAGAGTACTATTGCTTATAAACCATACTCAAACATCATTCTTAACTCTCACAGATAGGATAAATCTACTTTGTCGGCTTTTAGTGCTAAGTACATGACTAAATACTTTCCATAAACAAGTAAACATACAAACCATGACTAAGTCACATAAGCAACTTCTAATTGCCTTTTTATTTAATTAATTCTTTTATTGATTAAAACTTCTTTGTAAATACTTGTGTATATATATTTAAAATACCTTTACAAAAGATATATACATGTATACCACTATTTTACTATTCATTTCTACTCTTACACTATTCATTTCTACTCGTTCACTATTCATTTATACTTTTCCACTACTTAGAAATGTATTTATATTCTTATCCTAAATGGTATAAGAATATTCATAAATCTTAAACAAGTCTTCACTTTTCCAAAAGTATAATTTAATGGGTTAAAAATAAAAGCTATCTAAAACATTGTTACTATAAACCCAAAACCATTTATACGTGTAATTATTTTTAAGAACATTCATTTCAAAGATTTAAGTATATCTACATTTATTAAACAAGGCTGTATATTTTTAATTAACTTCTAAAAATCATTTATTATAACATAAGTTTCATAATCCAAAACTTCTTTTATTCTTTTATAACTTACTTAACTTTTCCAAACTTACACATATAAATATATTAAAAATACTTATAAATATACTTTAAATATCTATTTAAAATGTTACTTAAAATAACTAATTTATAGTTTACTAAAATCATTAAAAAGCATGTTTTACATTTTAAAACCCTTTACAATAAAAATTCATAAATAATCAATAAAAAATATTTAGACTTCAAACCACTTTTAAAATACTCAAATTATTGTTATTAAACTTTCCAAAAAAGATTAAAGAAAAATAATTAATTTAAATATAATTTTTTAACATTTTAAATCGTATAAAGTATTAAAAACAACATCACACATCAATGTTGTAAAAATTGCCTAGAAATGATGTCGTAAGTCAAAGACAACATTTATAAATGCTATTGAAAGTCCTAGGCAGAGAACATTGGGAAAATGCATGATCTTTGTTGCCGGTTTTCACTATTAGATACATGATTTAAGAATTGAAATTTTTATAGTAAGCACTATACTTAGGGTACTTAAAAACCATGCGCAGAAACCCTTAAGGCTATCTTTCAAATTAATTATAAAAAAATTCAAAAATAAACTATTTATTTAAGTGTTCATATAGCGACCTTTTTGCTTCAAACTTTCTCAACTTTTACTGAACAGTTGTTAATTGTTTTAAACTCTAATATTATTACAATAAGAAGTAACATTATTTACTTGTTAAAATACTGAAGAAGCCCCTGAAGATGTCGTCTACGGTTGACATAAAAATCACCAAACACAAGGCAATTCCAAAGTGCATCCATAGCGACTATTTTTCTCCAAACTTTGTTCTATAAATTCTACAAATTTCCAGACCAAATGCATCCTACACAAGGATACTCATAGTGCTTTCATAGTTGCTATCGTTATATTACCATTCCATATTCAAGTCCAAACCAAACAATATCAAGTCAAACACAAATACACAATGTTAAGGCCATATCTTACTACTAATAAAGAGAATTCCCCCAACTAATTTCATCAGTGTCTTTTCAAAATCCCCGAAATTCCCTTCCGCCTCGCCTCTTTTCGCATTTCTCTTTTCGCCTCTGTTCTTCTCCTGTCATTCTCTCCTAAACTAAAAAAACCTAAAAAGCCACCACACTCATATCTCCCTCTGTTCTTCTCCTACCGTTCTCCACATCCAACCCGACTCAACATCCATCGTCTTCCCCATCGCCTTCTCTTGCGACCGACTACTGCTCAGTCCCGTCCGATTCCAGATCCATCATCTTTTCCAGCATCAGTGTGATCCCACAAACTAGGGTTATTCTGTATGCTTCCAGATCCACAAAGTATGTTCATCGTTGGTAAGAAAGACATCCAAATCATCAATAATTGACCGGTTTTGCATGTTGGTTCCTTTTTTAATTTCGTTTAATTTAATGGCATCCAAATGCTACTTCACTAAATATTTGTTTTTCAATTTCAAATTGAGTTGAATCAGGTTGTTTCTAAACGTGATTTTTAATTTAATTTTCTTAAAAGAATAAGAATAGAAGAAATCTTAATCCATTAGTATGTGATGGATTGGCTGTATGATATGTATACACAATAAAATTTACCAGATATACCATATGTGATAATGCATTGAAGCTTCCAAAATGTGTTTAAAGTCAGTAGTTAATAATCAACATAATCTGACTTCAAATAGTTGCTTATAGAAGCATTGGTTTTAGCTTATTCAGGCTAGAGTATTTTGATTTATATATTATTTTCATTATTTACGGGAGTTTGGCTTTGGTTCAATGTGGTAAAAAAATAAAACACTTTCCTTTATTGTTTTCATTCATTTTCCAGCAAAAAATATTATGTATATAATAAAGTTGTAACATGAGAAAATAAAAAGTTCTTTTTCACTTTTATGTTTTCAAGATTAGCGGTTATTTTTATAATATATTTAAATCTCTATTTGGATTGCAATCAATTTCTCATTCGGTGAGATCATCTTGACTTTAGAATTCTACACAAAGTTGTCATTCATTTGCGCATGATGTTCTAATGATGAATTGATCAAAGATGTCCACACACAATGGTAATATGTTCAATTAACTTTGATTAGGTGACTCAATCGTTCTTTATTCTAACTCGCGGTTTATTTGATTTTTTAAATCTCCTTCGGTCATTGCAATCTTAGGTTAGGATTCAGTGTTCATTTACTTTGTGTAGTTTCCATCTTCTTCTGAAGCTTTTGTTTTATATTGTAATTGGTGTAATTTATATCAACGTCGTTATCATTATTGTAATTATGCTTAAAACTTCACACAACACCGTGATTTTTTGAGACAAACATTTTCATATTGGTTTATCTCATGTAATGATGATGATGATCAAGTTGAATACAATATACATGTTATTGTAGAAGAAGTGAGTTGCATTTTATAAGAAGACAAAAAAAGGTAAGATAACGAATTAAATTTTTATGTACTTTTTACTTGCAATGCTATTTAAGTGTGAAACATCAACCATGCCAACGTACTCATTCTTTTTACTTGCAATGCAATGATTTGTAAATTTAAAAACAATCCATGGCAATATTATTTACCAATATTTTGCTCACAATTTACAGTTTCATTCATTGTAGGTTGTAGTTGTATTTTTGGTTGAAATGAAGATTTAAGGTGATAGTAATTATCAGGTTAGAAATCCATTTTTATCACATTATATCAATCATACCTTTATAATTATAAATATTTACAAATTTAATTCTAATTTTCCTTTCAGAGCTCTATCAGATCAATATTATCAGACTACCATTTACCACGAATTTGTGAGGCAGCAAGTCATTGGTCAGGTTTCTTAACCTCATATCAACATATTTGTTTCTATTTTTCTCTTAATTAATTTATAGTTTCATTCTCTATATTTTTTTTCTCATGCAATAAAATCGATCCTCGGCTTACCTCTCATCCAGAATATATAGAGGATATGTCCCGATGGCCTATGACAATTATATGAGAACTCTATCAAAGTAATTTTTACTGACCCATACAAAACTTTGTAGATGATATGTATAGTTATATACTGTTCAAAAAATGATCAATAATTGTACTAAATTTCCTATGAGTGTATTTGATTTAATATTTTGTTTAGTATAGGCAATTGTCCAAATGGAAGCTATGTAATTTGTCATTTATAGGAAATTGTAGTCTTACTGCTCTAGGTGTAGTAGGAAAATGACTGTATACTATATTTTTCAATTTTTTATTTTCTTATTATGTCATGGTAAGTAAATAAAATAGAGTCATACCAATAGTTTAAGAATAGGCCCTAAACAACAAAATGGGACAACATAGAAATACACACAAATATGGGAATCAGCAAATAGCTAATCAAAACGAAGTTATGAGCAAGTAATTAGAAATTATACATCTTTAGCTCACAACTCAAAGTAAAATGAATGAAGAGATTAGAAACTAAAGCTGTTTTTTGGCAAATAAATACCCCAGGCCGTGTTTGCTGAAACGGGAGCAAGTAGGCTCAGAATAGGAGCTATAAAACCGGTCTTGGGTCGCTGGATTGTGATAAGCTATAACAACAACGAGCATTGGGACAAAAACTGGTGCTTGGGCTCGGAAAAGTAGCTACAAAACAAATGAAAATTAGCAAAAGGCAGATAAGACATGTGAAAAGCTGCAACACATTGGATATTGGGACAGCAGCCGAGTGGTACATTTTATAGGTAGAAACTTGGTGGATACTTGCTGGGAAGAAACAATTGATGTATGGAAAGAAAGAACCTTTTATACCGAGGTAATACAATAAAACATTATGGTTATCCAATTTATATAAATCTTTATGTAATTTTCGGTTTTACACGTTACCGTTTGTGGTGATATCCATGGCCAGTTTGTTTTTTCTTTTTGTATTATATGAGTCATTATTTGTGGGTGTAAAAATCCAGCTACAGATTGAATATTGTTTGGAAAATGCAAAGTTGGAATTTTTGCATTTTGGAAAAGTCAACATCAGATAAGTTCAATTTTTGTTATATGAACGATTCTGAAAAGCAAAATAATTTTGTAATATGACAAAGTTACCGAGTTTAGAACGAAGTAGCATGGATAAATAATAATGCATCTGACAATGACATATGGATGGTTAGTCCACAGGTTATCATTTAAATTTCGGTTTGTCTATAGGTTTTTATTTAAATTTGAAACTGTTGTAATCATATTAAATTTAGTGAATACGAGTATATATTTTTTGTATATTTTTTTGTTATTAATAATGACATGAATAAATCGATATATGTGCATTCCTTAAATCCATTTGTATATTTTTTTCTGTTATTCTTACAAGTTGCGAGGTTTGTGGGTTTGAAATTTATAGACATTAATTCTGAACCAAAGAAAATTAACCTGAGGTAACTATAAATTTAAACCAATTTTAAAGACAATCATAATTTTTTTTAGTGTACAAAAAGCATCAGAATCATCTAATACAGTTCGTGACTTCTTGCAATTATTGCCAGTTAATCTTATTAAACTCAAAGAGGTATAAAAATGAAGTCAATGGTGCTTCATCATCTTCAGAATCTTTTAATTATGCTAGGAGTCTAAGTCATGTTGAGGTAAAATTTGTGAAAATACGATGAAGTTGATCATGAATGAAACAACCAGGTTAGAATGGAAGCTTTATACATATTCCATAAGAAATATCAAAAAGTACATAACTATTTTAGAAAGTTCAGTTATTGATAAGTTTACATGATAAGCATTTAGAGCACTTTCTCACAAAACTAGAACAAATCTAAGATAACTCAATCTGATGGTGAACGTTGCTAAAGAGCTATCTGATTAAAATAAAAAGTTTTTGCATATTATTTTGTACATAACAAAATCGAGTATATCACGTAAAATATTATAGGAGGTGAAGTGTTGTTTCTAGATGATACATAGCCTGATGGACATGATGTGAAAAAAAGTGACCTAAAAATTACCACCATATTCTATGGGTAGAATGAAATTTTCATGGGGTGAAGATGCCAAACTTTATCATCCTAAAAGATATTTAAATGATGAAGGGATTTTCGAGCAACAAATCCCACTTAAATCCACTGCTTTCCAGGTAGTACAAATCAGTGATATACTACAGAATTACGAAGAAACTAATATTAGAAGGATTTTAGTCATTTTTTCCTTTTTCTTTTTAACTCAGAAAAATAGTTGTTATATGCCATAAAAGCATTATCCAGTTACTGATATTTGCATTATGTGAGATTAGTAATGTAAAGAAAATTACCATGCTAGATCATGTATCTACCTAGAAATGAGTTTGATTATAGGCAGACGAAAATATCATAAGCTACACTCCAATATTTTCTAAAATTCAAGCTGTGGAATGAAAAGAAGCCTATCAATTATAAGACTATAATAACACTTCAAGTTGATGGCGAATTCTTCCTTTATCTTTGTCTTTATCTTTACCTTTATCATTAGTACTAATAAAGAGAATTCATTTAATGGATTTACTCGGTGTTTTTTTAAAATTCCAAATATACCCTTTTATATCTCATGAAGAAATAGTATTCAAATATGGAGATATAGCCTGTTATTTTCTAAGTACAACTGTTAGTCACCATGGAGAACTACAATGAGCATTGAAGTGGGGATATAGTCTGTTATTTTCTAAGTACAACTATTAATCACCATGGAGAACTACGGTATAAGTTATAAGCTGAAGTATCCAAGTGTTCTATATTGTCCGTAATTTAGGTGGGAGTTCATCGGTCGTAGTTTCACCCAATTTCAAGTTAGTATGAAAAAGTTATTACATTATGAACAAAAAAATAACGGATTCTGCCTAGGCGGAGTTCAAATATGGGGATGTAGCATGTTATTTTCTAAGTACAACCGTTAATCACCATGGAGAGCAACTCTATATTTTTTTTAGCACAACATGGATGAAATGATTTCCCTCAATTGTGGTTTCAATTGTGTTTTGGATCAGAATTTGAGAAGTGAACTGTAATTGAAAAGAATAACCTGTAGATTGGGTTCAAATAGTAATATTTGAAGATTTTTTTTATAATAATGTATTTATGTTTGTTTGTTCTTTTATTTTTTTTCTCGAATGCACTTAGGACTTTCTATCTTCGATCACTCTATCATAATATTTACTCTAATTGGATATAAAAATATTTGCTTTTAACTGGACATAATTAGTAGGGGAATATAAGAGTCACTGATATTGGTGACTTAAATTACACTGTGAATATAGGATTAACCGATACCATCATTTATTTTAAAAGATAGCTTATTAAATTCAGTGTTAGATTTTAAATTTTGCTGCTATATTGCTTTTATCATATTTCATGCAAGTTGAAAGTTTGATTGAAGTGAATAATATCTTTAAAATGATTTGCACATTTTTGGGATATGTGCATAGTGCTAACATTGTCCATGCTCCTGAACTTATTCACGATCTTTTAAGGTATAGAAATAAATTTTCAAGTAACTCTTTTGTTGTTACTTCATTGATGTTTTAGATAATAGGTATGCTATATGGTGAGTAAGTTCATTGTTATTTGCTTGCAGTGAAATCAAGCACAATGGCCGCAACATATTTTTTGGTATTCCATCAGGAAAAAAATTCTGGATTCAAGGTTACTTTTTATAGAAATTTGTTCATGATATGATTTAATGGTTGGATGCTAAAATCCCTTTTCTACCAAGTTGTTTATGGCCCCAGTAGCATTAAAAATTGAATACTGTCTAATCAGTATACCATCGGCTTTTCCCCCCTCTCTTTTCTCTTCTCTTTTCTCATTTTCGTCTAACATATATGTTATGTTTGCATGTAAATTGGGTAAATCAAAGCGAAACACATTTTAACTACTAATTTTTTCTATTGCTAATCCTAGACATTCCCATAGTGTAATTAGATAGATAAATTTAGAAATGAATTGGTGAAATACACTTGAATTTGATAGATAAATAACAAAATCTCCATTCTAATAATGTCCGAAGCTTTTTGAGTGATAAAAGTATAACTAGCTTGCTCCATATGGCAAAGTTAACTAAGTTGGTTTAATATATATGCTATTGTGAATGCATGTCCATAACAATTTTTTTTTATGTTTGTGTTATTTTAATTTTCACTGTCCCTAACTAAAGATGCCTTAATCTTACTTTATAGATTTAAGCTTCATTGAAGCTATGATATGAATAGCCAAATGTTCTGAATAACCTTTCAATTATTGCAGACCAAAAGGTTAAATATAGTGATCTGAGTATTTCTTATATACAAAATTAAGCATGATTTAGTTTTTATATTATATTTAATAAAAAGTACTCAAATTAATGATCCATTATTTTCTATAATTATATAATGATTGACATGATATTTTATGAACAATAATATGATGTCTTTTACATTTACCTATTTGAAATTGGATTCCATTCCATGTAAATCGGCCTATAGGCATCCCACCCTCTAATCATACCCCTTCTACCCAGCACTTAGGCATTCAACTAGCGTAATATATGTGAATGTGTGATGATTTGTTCCAACCTTACATTACTTAGACCAGTTGTAATCATTTTTTTGGTACGTGTCAAAAACGTTTGACAATAAACTGTTTTAATGACTGATTGAATGAAGCTATTTCAATTGATGCATTGTCAACAAATGTGCCGAAAACATTGTCGAAAAAATATATTCTTCTTCTAATTGCATTATATTTATATATAAGTTCTCTTGCATTCATTCTTTTAATCTTACTTTCAATTAGTTTTTTTGCAGTCTATATTAGCAGAAGAATTTTTTGCCTTCATTGCTCAGATTTGATTATTACTCAAAATGTACGACTTGAAAACTTAAATTTGTTAAAAAATGAATGATGAAAGCAACTTTGTTTGTTAATATCTCATATACGTAGTAGTCTCTTATACTTTATGATTGTTGGATTGTGTGTGTTAGTTTCAACTTGGTTTTTGTGTGTCACCATTACTATAAAACCTGGTAAATCTGACTGATACAAATACTACTATAGATAAATATTTAAGTCTATCAAAATCCATTTGCAGACTTATCCTAAAAGGGAAAAATACATCTGAAATCAATAAAAGAAATGCAGATATGATTATATCCGCATTTGAAAATTATCCATTTGGATTTTATAAAGATAATAGTTTATATTGTGTATTTTGCCCAAGAGGTTTTGTACAATGGAGGAAGATTAAAAGGTATCTAAAATTATATAGTGGAATTTTATTTAAACCCTATAAGCCCTAGAATTTGTGAAGTTGTTCTTTAAAAGCTTGCACAATTAATAGTTTAAATTGTTGCAATAACCCATAAAAAAGAAATATAGACAAGTTTCATTTCTATTTATTTTACTGCTAATATCATCTAGCAAATAGGCTGATAGATAACTTATATTTCATCTTTTGAAGAGATCATTCATTAACACCTCAAATCCTTCTTCAGCCTTAAAACATTATGGAATAGATATAATAAGTAACAAAACTTCATGCCAATGGAATATTAGTGCTTTTTTGTATTTTTTTGACATATGACAATCGTGCATTACTTGACTCTACCATTATGATTAGTCAAAAAGAGTTACCTGAGAAGTAATTGTTAAATCAAGAATCTATTCCGGAAATGGCACAAAATTAGGAGTGACCATTCTTAGATGAAGATTACCAATAAGATTAAGAGCTTTCATAAGTATTCCTTTGCCAGCTCCAAAGCACTATATCTTGATTAAATACATGTTTCCGGAAGTTTTTATCTCGATTTTTGGACTTTGCTCATCAGTGCTTGAAATTAAAACAAGCTCAAATTGTTCAACTGTAGAATCATCTTCACTATTCTCGCCTTTGACCACTTGCTCTTCCAGTGCCTTCAATCTTTCTTGCATTCGTTTAATGTATTCCAATAATAATTCTGACTATGCAGGTTATACCCAAGATGGAGGAGAATTCTGCAACAGCCTTTTAGAACATAGACATAACAACTTAGAGGGACCAGCACAAATTATTGTCAAGGACACACACTATGTATCCAAATATATTTTTGAAGATGTCGCACAAGATTATACATAATGAAATAATTGCTTTATGATTCGAAGTACTATTTCTATTTTGTTAAATTTTTAATAGAATTGCTTTGCATGGAATTTCCTGTTGGCTTTCAGTTATATTGTGCTATGGACCCAAGGAAAAAATCGTTTGATGAGTAGATAGTATTGGCTCATTAATTATGCCTAGATCAAGTGTTCATTGAATATATCAATATTGTTGTATCTTTATCGTATTCTTTTGATTGTATAACCTATGGATAACAACTTAATCCTTCAGATGCTTATTGTTCATTTTTTGGATATTTCATGAATGTTGAGATACTTTAGTTTGCAAAAACCGAAGAAGCCATATGCATTGTAATAAAGGATAGGTGATCTCTCATACCACTTCTTTTAATGATTATAATTATTTGATACTATAACCTTTACTACTTAGAATTATGGCACTTGAAAATTCTTAAATTGATTGTTGTAATTGATCGCTAATTTCATAACTTCATAGGATTCTTCTTCAAACTTAAGCAAAGTTCATGGATTAGACTGAACAGTATGTGTATTTACACCAATACTGGGCCACATTGCTCATGTCCTCCTGATTTTGAAATGGCAGATATCACTGACTGGAATAATGGTTGCAAGTGTATAGTTAAAGTCTACTGCTACAACAATCGTTAAGTTACATTTTTAGAGCTTCGGTACTTAGATTTTTTGGAGTTTGATCTCAACCTCATGCGGAACTCCATCTACTTCGGATGCTAAAAGCTATGTAGAGAAACTAAGGCTTGAGTAGCAAGAAGTGGCAAGGATAGATCACGTGTGTAGACTAATATAAAAAGTATAGAAAAGGAATGCTGAAATTTGCAGTATGTAACAGGTGACCAGACAGCAGCATATATGGAAGGTTTGTAGGTTTCAAAGATAATTGAGCAGAACTGAATGGATGAACACACAAACAACAACAAGGTCAAACATGCACGAAGGCGTATGATGATGTGCATAAAAATTTAAGGACATTAAATTTGAATGATGTTTCAAACTATCAAATCACCTCGAACCGTGTCAGTATTTTACTTCTGTTCTGACTAGGCCTATGTTTACATTGTTGGGAAATAAACAATGCAACATGGTTTGATATATTTTATAAAGTCAGAACATTAATCTGGTCATATACAAGCCCACATGGGCGTGCATATATACTCGTAACACATAATAGAAGGTCATTGAAGAGAAGATATGCCATAAATACTTGTCGTTTGCTTTCAAAGGCAAATAAGGTCCAAATATACAACATTAAGTAGTTAATAACATTATTATAACTGTACAAGCAATATTATACCACTTTATTACTATCAAATGGTGAGTAAACTCACCATATTCCAACCTTCCTACCAAGAACAAGCCTCAACCTTGATACCACTTCCTTCCTCTACCAAAACAAGCCTGAGGTTCAACCTTACCTCTTTATATGTTAGAGCCCTTAGCGTAAAAAGGCCTTACGTGCTCACGGCTTAGCTTAAGAGGGTTAGGGGGAAGGGTTGTGCTCCTTCGCTTCTATAGTTGACTTTCTTTTTATGCTTTCTACGGTGATCTAATGCCATGGTTAAAGTTAGAAGAAGATTGGAGTTTATTTGTTTAAGGAAAATGAAGATTGAAAAGAGAAAGAGAGCTTGAGTTCCTAAGCTTTTTTACACAAACCTTAGGAAAATATTATGAACACTTAGAGATATTTTCCATAAACTTCAACTAGATTAAGATAACCTCCAAGGCCCCTCCATTTCTAGTCAAAAGAAGGCCCTCATGCGTTCACCTTTACACATCACCTTTGGCCAAAAACAAATATCTAAAACACTATTCATCAAAATATCTCCTCCTTAAACCATTTTCTAATCCCTTTTTACTAATCACATTTAGTTAGCCATATCATAGAAACTATTTTTAGTTGTTAATTAATTACACATTAGTATATTAGAAAAGCACAACAAGTTCGAACAACTTTTATCGAGAAAAAAAGCCGTTTGTTGATAAAACGATTTTCGGTCACATTATTGGTATTTTTCAAACTATTTATTTTTGTAACCATTTAAAAAAACAAGTTTACCATCAATAGTTTCTAATGAAAAAGAGGCTAACAAGGTTATTAAATCAATTTAATCACATTAAATCCAAGATTCAAATATTTAAATAATTCAGTTATTTAAATACGAAGTGTTCGAAATTCCAGGTCATTATATTCTCCCCCACTTAAATTTGCATTCGGTTGGCTTTTACATCCATACATACCCTATTAGGCTAGGTATCTAGTTAGTTATTACATTCCATGGGTTGCTCAGTTAAATAATATAACTTGGGTATTGATCATTTTCATATGTACCCGATTAGGTTTCGCATTCGGTTGGCTTTTGTATCCATACGTACCTGATTAGGTTTGAAATTCAGTTCGCTTTTGTATTCCATACGTACCCAATTAGGTTTGGCATTTGGTTCATTTTGCATTCCATGGTTTGCTCTGTTAAACAATATATGTTGGGTATATATCAATTTCATGTGTACCCGATTAGGATTGGCATCTGGTTATCTTTTGCATTCATATGTATCCAATTAGCCTTGACATCCGATTAGCTTTTGCATCCATACGTACCCGACTAGGCTTGGCATCTGGATAGCTTTTGTGTTCGATGGTACGCTTATGGTATAAATTGGTTCCATATGTAACCGATTAGGCTTGGCATCTGGTTAGCTTTTGCATTCATACGTACTCGATTAGGCTTGGCATCTAGTTAGCTTTTGCATGCATATGTAGCTGATTAGGCTTGGCATCTAGTTTGTTTTGTGCATTTGATGGTATGCTCGGTTAAACAATATATCTCGAGTATATATTTGTTCCATATGTAACTGATTAGACTTGGTATCCGGTTAGCTTTTGCATGCATACACACCTGATTAGGCTTGGCATCTGGTTAGCTTCTACATTCGATCATATGCTCAGTTAAACAATATATCTTGGGTATAGATTGGTTCCATATGTACCCAATTAGGCTTGACATCTGGTTAGCTTTTGCATCCATATGTACCCAATTCAGCTTGGTATACGGTTAGCTATTACATTCGATGGTACACTCGGTTAAACAATATATCTTGGTATAGATTAGTTCCATGTGTACCCGATTTGGATTGGCATCCGGCTAGATTTTGCATCTATACGTGTCTGATTAGGCTTGGCATCTGGTTAGCTTTTGCATTCGTACATACTGATTAGGCTTGGCATCAGGTTAGCTTTTACATCTAATGGTATGCTTGGTTAAACAATATATCTAAGGTATAGATTTGTTTCATATGTACCCAATTAGGCTTGTCATCCGGTTATCTTTTTCATCCATACGTACCCGATTAGGCTTGGCATCCGGTTAGCTTTTGCATGCATACGTACCCGATTAGGCTTGGCATCCAATTAGCTTTTGCATTTGATGGTACACTCGATTAAACAATATATCTCGGGTATAGATTGGTTCCATATGTACCCGATTAGGCTTGCTATCCGGTTAGCCTTTTGTATCCATACATACCCGATTAGACTTGGCACCGGGTTAGCTTTTAGATTTGATGGTACGCTCGGTTAAACAATATATCTCAGGTATAGATTGGTTCTATATGTACCTGATTAGGCTTAGCATCTAATTAGCTTTTTCATCCATACGTACTCGGTTAGGCTTGACATTTGGTTAGCTTTTGCATTCGATGGTACACTCGGTTAAATAATATATCTCGTGTATAGATTGGTTCCATATATACTCGATTAGGCTTGGCATCTAGTTAGCTTTTGCATCCATACATATCCGATTAGGCTTAGCATTCGGTTAGCTTTTGCATGCATATGTACCTGATTAGGCTTGGCATCCGGTTGGCTTTTGCATTCGATGGCAAGCTCGATTAAACAATATATCTCGGGTATAGATTGCTTTCATATGTACTCGATTAAGCTTGGCATCTGGTTATCTTGACCGAGCCCATGACTGAGCCCTTGACTGAGCCTATGATCGAGCCCTTGATCAAGTCCTTGACCGAGCCCATGATAGAGCTTTGACCGAGCCTATGACCGAACCCATGGTTGAACTCTTGACCGAGCCATGGCAAGTGCTGGCGTAGGCGGCGGCTAGACATGGGTGTGGCGGCAACATAGGGAAGGTGACCGAGGCGTTGTTTTTTAGCTTGGAGCATGTGAAAATATAATAGAGGTGGGTGAACTTCTATTTATTTCAAGGGGTTTTGCACTTTGGTCCTCATCATTCTGGACAATTGCATACTTTGGTCCTCATCATTACGGGAATATTTAATTACATTATTTTAAATAATAACATCGTTAAATTATTATACCTTAACTGATGATATTTATTTGGCCAAATAAACACTATATTATTAATGTAAGTTGAATAAGGTAATTTGGATACTTGTTTTGCGGAATAAAACACTTTTCATTAATTAAATTAATTTGACATTTAATTAGTAGAATAAATCTCCATTCTGCTATTTTATAGATTTGGACATCTGATTATATATTGTTAATTGATATGATACTTTGAATAAGTGATACGTTAACCAATGATGGTTAAGTATTGAATTTATTTATATAGTCATTGATTATGTAAATATCGGTTATTAAATTGAAAAGTTAAATTGAAGTATATGGTAGCCTATTTAAGTACCACTGTGATCGTTAAGCCTCTTTTAAATTTGAAAAGTTCATTATTGATTTGAAAGTTATTTTAAGAATAATTATTATTTAGTAATAAAATTTAAAAGGTAATAACTATATATTAATAATGTTATAAAGATAATTAATAATTGCTTTTAATAATGATTTAAAGTTAATTAATTTATTAATATGGTTCTTAAAAGTAATTTCTTAAAGTTATTTAAGAATATTTAATTATTATTTTAAAGTTATTTAATTATTGTTTTAAAATGTTTTAATTATTTATTCAAATTGATTTAGCTATACTTTAATTTTAAATTAAAGTTATTTGATTATATTGATATAAGTTATTTAATTATATTTATATGTTAATTAATTATCATATTAATATTATTTAAAGGTTAATTAATTATTGTATTAATAAGGTTTTAAAGTTAATTGATTATTATATTTATATTGTTTGAAGTTAACTTATTAATACAATAATAGTGCTTAAAATTAGTGTAATATCTTATTAATGAGAATCTAAAGTTATTATTTTGAATGGGGTTTAAAGATAATTAAATAGAAGATTATTTAATAATAACTTGTTATTTAAAGTTTTTTTTAAATAATTTATTGTTTATCAATGGAGCTTTACTTACTAAAATTTTTTATTAAATAAAGTTTTGTTTTAAATAAGGGAAGTTTATAAAAGAAGTTTTATAAATGATTTCAGATATTTGGAAAGAAGTCTTATAAATGATTTGAAAGTTTATAAAAAAGGTTTCTATAAATAAACTTAGAGAATTATAAAGTGTTTTATAAAAGAATTTGGAATTTAAATAAAGGAGATTTCATAAATGAAGAGGTTTATTTAAAAGGATTTCTTGAAGAAAATTTATAAAGGAAATTAAGATTTAATTTCCCTTAACCGACCTCCTTAATTATGATGGTATGTGACATTCGTTCCACACTTATCATCGGAGGAATAGTGTTTGGAGTTATCTTTATCTCCATCTTAAACAACATTTGGGTTTGGTCATATTAATATGATTTGAAATAGGAATTTTTCTTAGAGTTTTGGAAAATATATTTATACCATTTTATAAGTATGTAAAGGGGGTTTCCAAGTTTTGAAAGGAATGGTTTGAGAATATATTTATACCAACGAGATGAGTATATGAATATTTCGATAAATATTTTGGAAAGAAATTTAATTAATCAAAGATTAATTTTAATATGATTATCGGTTTCTGTGAGAAATGTAATCTCTGTTTGAATGTTTGTTTATTGGATAGTTACGTAACAACTATCATATCTTTGCCTAAATATGTAATCCTTATTAATTTTGGTGGTACGGAAATATTCCCTACTTAACACCGAAGAAATTTAACATTGGAAATATTTAGGAGAAATAGGGGAATTAAATGGTACAGTTATCGTCGGTGGTGCTATAATGTATGTATGAACTCGTTTTGTTCTTCTAGGACAAATTATAAGGAGATCCATCCACTTAAACGGTGAGGGGGTGATCCCTGCTCTTATGTATTGTCTGATTATTTCCTAAAGAATTGGTTATGGAAAATCAGCGATTGGTTTTTGAGGCACCCGATAAGCGGGGGAGTGTGCTCGTAAGAGATGACTCATACGTAACCACTCCAAATACCATATACGATTATATAAAGGAGTGTCGTGATCTAATGAAATGTTGGAATCCATGTGTGATTTCGAGTCCCGTTGGGGGTATGAGAATCCATGTGGGATTCCATGATCTATGTTGATGGCGGTGCGTGAGCTGGAACGCCGGACTTAGCCTCATCAGCGATAATGACTAAAACCAGAGATAGGAGGCATGGCCGGTAGGGTTGGCAAACCCATAGGGTGCAGTCGTCTCCACCTAGATGTTACCTTCAGTTATTATGCATGTATGGAGCGATGCATTCGGTCTTAGCGAGACCAGCTATGTTTATCATATGGTACATCATTAGGGATGTATGCTGCTTCGGAAGGATATCTCCAATCCTTGTATAGGAGGACCGTTCTCGAAGTATTGAGGGCAGCTCCATGGAATCTTACGCAATTAGCGAACCCGCCTTATCCGTTTTTGATTATATACCTATTATTGTTATGATGTACACTCATGATCATCACATCTACTTGATTATTATTATTATTTTCACCCTTAGACATTATAATAATATCATTGGATTTTCTAATATAAATGTAACAACCCAGAATTTTGGGTATTTGAAATTGGAATATTGAATTGATTTTAAATATTTAAAAGTTAATTTTTAACTTGAATTTCAAATATAACTATTTATTGATAATTTAATTATTGAATTTAATAATTGGAAATTGGGTAAAATATCGAATCTTGAGTTTTAAGCTTGTTAAAAATAATATAAAGGCTTATAAAATTAATAATTATAATAAGGAAGATAATAAAACTTTTTAAATAGAATTTAAAGGTGATGTGTTCAGTTTTAAAAATATATCGTTTAAATTGACATTTTAAAAAATAGCCTTCCGAGGCACGGTCTCGGATTTCGACGAAACTAGTTCCATTGGATCCGTAATAGTGTATTATTATCGGATTTCAAATTTTGTAGTGTTTGGAGTTATCGTTTGGTCATACGGGATATAAACGCGCTGAAATTTATATCGAAAATTCAATATAATAATTGGGTCCAAAAAACTATCTTCTCCATACGATCGAATTAGGACTCGAAACCTTTTCCATTGTGTTTGGAATAGGCGTATATCATTATAAATGCCTAGCGGCACGTCTCGGTAGGGGTTCGAAATTTTGAGCTGCGTAGTCGAGACGATTTGAATTTAAATAATATATATATTTATTTGATTTACCATATTCACGTCAGCCATCCTTTCTTCAACTCAATCACTGTACCTTGCCTCCAAAAACACGTTTCCTCTTTTTAAAAAATACACGCAACATCACAGTTCACGGTTCAAAAGAAAAGGTAAGAAATGGAAACTTAAAAAAATTCGTTCTCTCAAATTACACAACTAAAAGATCCAAAACCTATTTGTAAAATTTAGTTTTTCTATCCTCTTTAATTTCGTATAAGTTTTGGGAGTTGCGGCATCAGTTGATGGTGGTTGACATGGGACATACGAACTAGGGTTTTGATTTCTTGAAGTTCGGTCATGGAATCGAGAAAAGGAGCTTGGTTATGGGGTCCTGGAGGCGAGGCGCACCCGGGGGAGTGTTTTGGTGTCGTGCGATCGAACATTAGGTGATCGCGACATGGCCGTATGGCATAGGGAGGGAGCAGGTCGCGAAATTGTTGGGGAGGCCGAACTCTATGTTTTTGTTATGGTTGGGTCGAGCACGTGGAGAGAAGTCGATCGGCGAAGGCGGTTTCGAGTTTCGTGAACTATTGCTCCGTATCACCTAAGGGCATGCATGGCTATGAATGGGTTCCTGGAGTATCTCATGTGGAGGCTATGGAAGGGGGAGGAGAAGCTTGTGTGGGCCGGGTCTCGAGATATTTGAGTATGGGCTTGTTTTGAAGAAAAAAAATATAAAGAGAGAAGAAAAGAAGGGCTGGCCTGGGAAGAAAAAAAAGAAAGGAGGACGGGCCAAATTTTGTTGTGGACTGGGTAATAGCTTTGAGTGAAAATTTAGTTATATATATAAATATATTATTTGATTTAAATTTCCAATCCTTATAAAATGCATATCTCGTTCGTCTTAGGTCCGATCGAGACGCGGTTTGTTGCGTTGAGTTCGTATCAACAAATACAACGCGTAGGAACTGGTTTGGACGAATTTGGAGCTTCTGAAATTTTCAGATAATTTCAAACGTGTTCGGATTCAGTCGGAACCGGAACGCGAAAGAGATAGAAAATCAAAGTGAGTTAATCTTACTCAATTTAGGATTTACGGTAATTAATTTTAAATGGGTAAAATTAATTGTTGATTGATTGATATAATTGATAAATTATTATTAGTTGGATGTGATATTATATATACAGTAGTATATATATTGGAGTGATTGATATTCCCGCATGTATATAGCAAATAAGACCGTATGGGCCCCGCATAATAGCGAATGACCCTATATACCGCGATATCCCCCTTGAAGTGGGATTGGCATTTTTATATTGTATTAACATCTGTGGATGCAGGAAACAGGTTGGAGGGATCCAACTGGATTCCTCAAAAATGTTGAAATTATTTTCATATGCAGTGATATGATATGTTGAATAATCTGTGATAGATTATAGCGTGATTTGAATTTATTTGGTGCTATGGTATTTCTGGTTTAGATTTTGGTATTTTTTTTAAAATACCACTAATATGTAAATTAAACTTAAAAAGAAATTGAAGGAGATTTTGAAGTAAAAATAATTATAGTAAAATTGGGATTTATTTTAAAGAAATGAATTTGGGGAAAAATAAATAGTTTGATTCAAATTTATATTTACTAATTTCGGAATATTGTAAATAGAGATTTTTGAAATAATGTAAACAAAAGGATTTTAATAATAGAACTTAAGCGATATTGTTTAAGTATAAAGGATTTATTTTTTAATCGAGATTTAAATAGTTGGAGGAATAAAAAAAATTTGAAAATAAACTATGGAATTGTTATACTTGATTTTAAATAAGATTTAAAATTTATGAAATGGAAGTGAGATCGAAATTAGTTGGGTTTTTGGAATATAGTTGGGTTGATTAAGAAATTGTTTTAAAAATGGAATTTAAACTAGAAATCGATTTAAAGTCGATTAAGTGTTGTGAACAGTGATAAACGAGATATGAGACTATGGAAATTTTAAACTAGGTTTATAAATAAAGTAAAGTAAATTATCAGTGGATAAATTGGAATTATAAATTCACGGTGAGGATTTATAAGGATATGGATAAATCGGTTTAAAAATAATGGTGGATTTATTTTTAGAAATGTGAAAAGAGGATTTACGGAATTGGGATGTAAATCAAATTAGGAATAAATCGAAAGGGATTTATAAATGCGGATTGGTTATATTGGAATTGGAAAGTATATTTTTATCGGGGAATTAAGTTGTTTTAGGAAGGAGGATTTTTGGATTTGGTAATTAAAAAAGAGGGGTTTAAAGCATATTTTAGAAAATTTATTATTTAGTTGTTTAAAATTTGTTTAAAGTATATTTAAGCATTAATTAAGTAGTTTTATAAATGGTTGATATTAAGTTAAATATTATTTAATTAATCGGTATTATTATTTTAAGAGATAAATTATTCTATATTAATATTATTTTATAATACTTTTATTTTAAAGAGCAACTACCTAAAATTTACTTGAAAATTATTTTAGGAATTTCATAAGTATATATTTTGAAATTTTTTAAATAAAGTTTCGGGAAGTAATGGTATACCCGCATAGCGAAATTAGAGGCAGTGAGTGTCTGTAGTTATGCCTTGGATTTCTCTAGGATAGAGACGTAACCATTGAGATGTTAATCCATGGATTGATACAGCAGTGGTACTTTCTAGATTATTTTAAAGGTTTCCAGATATCTTTGAAAGAATAGTTTGTGAATATATTTAATTCGATAAGAAAGTATATATTTTGGATAAAGGGATTTAAGTGATTGAAATTTAAATTAAAAAGAAGACTTAGTGTTTTTCAGTGGAAATGGAATTTTTGATTGTTTGATTGTTTATTTGATAGTTAAATAACCGACTATCAAATCTGGACCAAAAATATAACTTTGGGAATATCTAGGAGAAATACGGGATTTATATGGTACAGTTACCATTCGAGGTGCTATACTGTACGATAAACTCGTTTTGTTCTTATAGGACATTTATAAGGAAATGCATTCACTAACGGTTAGGAGATGATCTCCGATCTTATTTTCGTTTGTTTATTTCCTAGAGAACTGGGGTTGAGTTTACCGAAAATATCGGACGTTGTTTCCAAAAGACCGGGATCGGATTTGTTATCTGAAAACCACTTCGATCCAACGAGTATGTTTTCGATGAGAAAACAAGAGCATGGAGTCGAAGATGGAGCAGTGAAGTGCAAGGGCTAATCGATACTAATCCTGAGGATTTTTCCAAAATGGATTTAGTAGGAATAGTGCCTTCGGTTTCGTTCGGACGCAAAACAGACTTGTATGGATGAATGCTATCAGTACATTGTCATCGGAGAACAATGAGCATTCTAAGTGAAAATTCCTTAAAAAGGTAATCGTAGCCTCTAACCTCATCAACCGGGAATGACTGAAAATCAGGGGAGATGCAGCAAGGCTAAGTGGGTCGCACCCAATTAGGGTATGTTTATCACTTTTCTAGATAACCTCGGATATTATTTATCACTACGGTATATGGAAGAAGCTTGAGAGAGGGTGGGAACACCCGGGGTGATAGCATATTCGGTCTATCCAGGTTAGGGATAGTCCGGTCTTGTGTGGCAGGGGATCCCAGCGTGGTCCTCAGTACGCAGTTTCTAGACGTGTACTGTGATAGGTGGTACCCCAGTGCCTAGTCATTCGTATGGAATCCATTCTCCAATACGTATCTTTACGGTTTTGATTGTAGAGCCTAGTATGCTAGAATTTAATTAATGTAACAATTTCGGCTATTTGAATAAGTATTTGTACTTGGACACTATTATAATATCAGAGGATTTGATATGAAATGTTTTGGTTATCGTAAGGTAAAAACCCATCGTGTTTATGTGTGGCGTGGTCTTACGAGATACCTTTTATTTTCAAAGGATTTTGAAAACTTTATTAATTCAAATTGAGTGTGTTTTCTCACACTGGTTTTCCAGACTGACTCGGGTGTTATTTTATTATAATGCTCGGGTCAGACCGAGTATTATAGATACAAGATAGGATGCTGTAGAGCTTAGGAGATGAGCTGGATGGCGAAGACGTATTACATGTATTTGATTTTATTTTGCTGTGTATTGTAGGCTGTATATTCAGCACTTATGAGGACAAGTTATTATAACTGTCTAGTATTGTGTATTGATGTGTTATACTCTAATGATGTAATGTATAAAAACAGCTATAGTTCTTTTTGTATAAAGACCAGTTGTTATCTATTATATATTGTTCCGCTGCGATTGTGAGATTCGGTGTTGTTGTTTCTATTTTCTTCTTCTACCTCTTTCTTCTTTTCCCTAACGATCTGGTATTTCCGAATTTCGATTGTTCGGCATGTAATACAGTGGACGTATTGATGTCGATTTTCGAAGGTCGAAAATAGCGATCGTGACAATAAATGTTTCGGTTATCGTAAGTTAAAAACTCGTTTGTGTTTATGTGTGGCATGGTATTACGAGATACCTTTGATTTTAAAGGATTTTACAAGTTATAATAAATAGAATTCCTTGTGATTCAAATTTCTCACACTGGTTTTACCAGACCGATCGGGTATTGTTTTCCTATTTGTTCGGGTCAGCCCGAGCACATTTTCCAGATTTAATTGGATGCTTTAGAGCTTTCAGGGGATGAGCTGGATTCTCCAAAACGTATTCACGTATCTTGTATTCTTCCGATGTTTAGTTGTTTTGATGTCTATTTGTATTTATCGGCAATTATAAGGACAAACTATTATAACTATCCAGGTTGATGATAAGATAGTATTCTTTGATGTTGTGTATATAATACAATTCTTTCATTTTTTAAAGATCACGTGTATATTATATATTTCTCATCACAACATGAGATTCTGTTCTGTTTTCTATTTCTTTCACCTCAACAATCTGTCTTTCTGGCACTTGGATATTCGGCATGTAAATGTCATGAATGTATTAGTGTCGATTCCTAAGGGTCGAAAAGGTGGGTCATTGCACGTGGTATCAAAGCTTAGGTTGAGTGAACACCTAGGTCTTGGTGGGGTAAACTCATTAGAAATGGGATTAGTAATGTCCTAGAATCAGTTTGAGAGCATATATAAGAGAGCGTATTTGTTATTTCCATAAAAATGTTTTACATTGCATTGTTTGATCTGTTGGGTGGGTTATGAATTTTGGTCATTGCATTTGGCCAACATTATCGATAGGGATTCCTAAATACTTGCATAAGGTCAAACTAACATGATATTGCTTTAACTCGGTAAATGAAATAATTTTACCTAGAGGTATATTTTATATATACAAAATGATTTTCAAAAAATTAATATAGTTAGTTTTGATCAAGTTTGTTTGTTAGGAAGCAGTATTCCATTATTATCATTTAGGTTTTGATTAGCCATGCTGTCCAGTTCTGAGCATTGACTATTGTTTGTTGATCTTACAATAATTTTCCTTTTCAAAACATGGGTGGTAGATAGGAATTTCAAAAGCATTGAAATGAATACCTTGTAAATTAAGTTTTAAAATTTGACTATAAGACATTCGTTTATAATGTTAGGTTAAAATATAATAAATTTGATTTTAATAAAGTTGATTATCAAAGGAAAAATTCAGAATATTTTGAATTCAATATTTGGGAAATAAATTTATAAAGATGATTTTATAAAATTAAAAATGTGTTTTATAAATAAATATTTTTTAAGAATTTAAATCCTGATGATTTTGGAAAATGGTTTTCAAGGTTTAGAAAATAATGATAGTATTATTTGAAAATATTTTCGAGATAAAATAATTTCTAAGGATTTTCAAGGCGATATAAAGCGATGAACTCATTTTGATTGCTGGAAAATAATTCCAATGATGAATGCAACATCATTGGTGTTCATTTTCGAGTTTCTAAGTAGGGAATTGCTACCATTAGGATTTTGCTATAGAATTGTTTTGGTAAAATAGTTTGATTTTGATTTACAAAAGGAAAAACATATATTATCATTTCATATGATTTATGGAAAATGAAATAATAGTTTTACTTGAGAGTTTGAAGTATAGATATCTTTGAGAGGGAAATTTTAAAGACAAGTGTATTTTCTTTGGTTTGGTTTGGGAGAATGAGTATCGATTTGTTTTGTGATGATCCGAATAATCTTCTAAGTGACGATCGGATTTTTGCGTAGACGAACATTATAGTCCATTTTGTAAATAATTCTCTTTGTCATTATACGATCGGAATGATTTCGAATCCGAACGAACCTAAAGCAAGTTGGAAACTGATATTTTGTTAAAACTATTTATTTGAAAATATATATAATATTGTTTCCAAAAGGGAAATTTTGAAAAATAGAAAAGTGCTTAAATTGAATTTGAAAAGAAGAAAAGTGTATCAGGTTAACTAAATTAAGTAGCTCGAAAATAACTAAAATGGGCAGGGGTTCAGATGGTAAACACTTCTCTTAAGTATTACCTTTCTTGGTAAGGGAACATATGATACTATTTGGTAGTACCCACTTCCTTGGTATCATTTTTAGGTCACTCCGGCTATATATATATATATATATATGGATTAAAGTATATCAGATCATTTCAAAATGGATTTTAAATTAAAAATCGAGTATTTAGTTCTTAAGTTTTCAGTAGGTTATTATATGGACCAATACATTAGGATAGTTGGTCATGCATCTTCGTTGATATATTGCTTAGCAGTTTTCATTTAGTAAAATAAAACGAAATTTTCAACAATTTTGGACACTAAAAAACTTCCAATATATAAGAAATTTAAGCAAAGTGTTTTTGTGAAAATATAAAAGTTGAGATTTTATAACTCTAGAATGGAAAGATGGTAAGAATTTAAACCAATTTTAATTTTGTTAAACATTCTGGCTAAGTAAAACCAGATCAGATAATTTTATATGCCCTCGGGATATAATGAGATATTATACAAGTTTCTAAACTTAAGTTGTCTTTTATGTAAATGTTTCATAAATAATTTTAAAATTAATATTTGGTATATACCCTCAGGATTTAGAGGACTATTATAAGTTAAAAAGGGAGTAAAGTAAAATTTTGTAATGTTTACAAATAAGGGGAGGTTATTATAAAATGATTATATTAAGGTTCACTCTAAATTTTAGTTGTATTTTCCGTCCTTTGAAATTTAAGGGACGATATTCTTATAGTGAGGAGAATGTTACGACCCAGAATTTTTAATGTTTTGAATTTGAATATTTAATCTATTTAAATATTTGAACTTAATTCAGATATAATAAATTATAAAAAAAAATTAATTTTAATTCAAACGACTTGATTTTTAATGACGTATCTTTAAATTAATTTATAAGATTTTTCCATAATTTTTAATTTGGAAAATAAATAAATTTTTGTTTGACGTATTTTACAGCAAATGTGGGCATTTTGATACTTCATAGAATAAGATAACTTGTCTTTTTTTTATGATCGTGTCACATTGTTGTACATGATCAGATTTTTATTTATGTTGTTCACGGTTCTTATGTGAACGAGATATTGTGCAGCGAAGAGATTTAGATTTAGATTTAGATTTATTACTTAGAACCAAATCTAAAAGTTAACCTTTGGTGTAGCAATCTGATTTAAACCTATTTCATATCCTCTGTTCTTTTCTATTCTTCTCCAAAGTGTATCCATGCAATCTAGATCTATTTCAATGTATTAAAATTTTTTGTGTAACCTGATCGACGATGTCAGATTGGGTGGTCGTGGCTTCAGGCACGTGCGACATGGCATGATTTGGGGCGGCTACTCGTGTACAAGCAATCGCGATAGTCAGATTGAGGTGTCTAGGGTTTGCACATGAGCGGTGAGATGACGTGTAACATTTCCAATTATTTTATTTATTTATATTATAAATCGTGTAATGTTCTAATGTGTATAACTTTTACGTACGAGGTCGGATTCATGCGTGGTTTTCTCCGCTGCGATCGTATCGAAATTCCGAACATTATAGATTTGGTTTGGTCAAATTCTGAGACTATTCAATTTTGGGCCTTATTTTGGATTTCAAATCGATTTAAATCAAAGGTGAGTGTTTTAACCCACTCACAACCACTAAATTGTCTTATGTTAGTTAAATTAAATTTATGATGTGATTTGAAATTGATTAGTTGATGTTTGATATATTTAAATTGTCATTCTAGTTAAATATGACTTTTATTGCATTTAATCGTCATTTAATTTAATATTGAATTTAATTGTCAATTGAATACCTGTTGATGATAATCAGTTAATTGATGTTATTTATTGGTTGATTGAACGGTGATTGTGATGGATGTTTGATTGTTGATATTGGATGACTGGATGTTATATTTTTATATTGTTATAACACTGCAAGTTTCCTATGGGTTGAAATGATACATGCCCGAACGATCTGATAGATTAGGGAGAAATAGTTATGGGTTGAAATGATAGACTCGAGTGATTTCATGGATTTGAAGTTAAATTTGGGATTGCGGGTTGAAATGATATATACCCGTAAATTTTAAAATTATTATGGATTGAAATGATATATGTCCGTATCACTTGACCATAGGGTAGAAAATTATATACGGGCACCGGATTGGTTAAATTAAATGAATTAAAAATGTTTTGAAATTTGAATTTAGTTAAATGATATTTCAAAATAAATTTGATTTATATAAACTGAATTATTTTCGAAAATTCAAGCTTTAAATGTTTAAATCGGTATTGGTTTAAAGGAACTGTTTAAAGAAATTAAATTGAAATTTTAAAGTTGAATTTGAAGTATAAATGAAATTTATCGGAATTGAATTATTGAAACGTTTGAAAATGTAACTTTGAAATCTACAAAATTTGAAATAGTTTGAATTTATTATTCGAACATGGGTTTGAAATAGATATCAATTATATGGTTTTAACTGAGAATCTGAATCGAAAGACAAAATTTAGTTAGTTGATTTGAAAGCTGGACATGGTCCAGATGTGTTGAAATGAAAGAAATAGCTTAATTTTTTTATATTAATTTATTAATTATTTTAATATAAATTGTTTAAAGATTTATTATTTTAAAAATCCTGATTATTAAGATTTTCAAACTATTAAACAATTTTTAACTATTTTTAACCTATTTTAAAAACTATTAAACTATTTTAATCTATTTTAACTATTTAAAACTATATTAAACTATTTTAATCTATTTTAAACAATTTTAATCTATTTTAAACTATATTAACTATTTTAATCTATTTTAAACCATTTAAACCATTTTAAAGTATTTTAACTATTTTAAACTATTCATGACTATCTAAACTATATTTCTAAATTTCAAACGGTGCAAGGTTGAATTGGTTATATTTAAATCCTTGATTTAAAGTGAATATGGTTAAATGATGTTATGATCTAAGTTAGGATTTGAAATGATAATTTCTAGTGAAATAACATATTCTGAGTAAATATGATGATTTTAAAATGGGGTTTAACCTATTTTGGAAATATAATAAGATTTCGACAGTGATATGGTTTTGAGAATATTATATTTTGATATCAATTATGAATTGGTTTTGGAAATGTGAAAGAACCATCTGGTGTGAAATAAGCGTTTGATTGTTAAAGAGACCAGGATCGGATATTGTCATACTCTCTACCAATAGCGAAAACCACTTTAACAATTGTGTACGTGGTGGACATTCCAGAATGAAGTAGGATGGTTTGACAAACGATTCTGTATGAGGTATTAACGTAGCCCTGACTCCCATAAGTCAGCTTGATGTGGCTGAAGCAGGAGCCATGCTGAGGCCAAGTGAGGTCGCACCTCCGATCGGACACATTTCTTCGATACCATAATATGACTTTGTGATTGAATTGGTGGCCACCCCTCAATTTTGATTATGGGAGTGTGTTCTGAGATGAGCGGTAGTAGCTGCTATGCGTTACCACTAGTCCGGATCCACAAAATGGTAGTATCCTACCCTAGACATTACCTCGCGTGCCTTGTCACATGCCTTATCACGCCTTCTACGAGTTTGGTTTGTGTCATACCTATGGAGTGCTCCTTGATAGCCCATCAGTTTACGGTGGAGTTTACAATACTGTATAGACTACGACATTATATAAAATGTGTTAAGGGGGATATGGGTAACGCCTTAACGCTATTTTAATACTTTACTTTACCGTAGACACTATTATAATAGCGTATTGTATTATGTATGTAGATAGTTTAACAGATCCTTAGGAGATGGAATCTCGAACATCTCTTTAAGTTATTGCATGCACGTTAGACACTGGATAGGAGATGTCAAACCCCATAAACATCTCTGACGCCGTTACACTCATATTTATTTACTGTTGGTTTAACTTACATAAGATCTTTTAGTTTTGACTCGAGTGTTTTGTCTTTTCAATTCGCTCGGGTCAGTCTGAGCTTTTCAGTGTATCGAAGACTGCTTTTGGAGGACGAAGGCGAAAATTTAGTACTGTTATTAATTATTATATTTATTCCACTGCATCATGTTGTTCCACTGCATTGTTATTTATTTCTGTTGTATATAACTCTAATTCCGTATTGTGAAAGTGTAATCAAATGTTATTTGTAAAACGGCTTCATGAACTGTTTATTTGATTATTATATTTTGTCATTTCATTGTGAGATTCTATGTTCTGTTTTCTTTCTTTTCTCTTCTCTTTTTCTTATTTACCGCATAACAATCCTCCCTTTTGAATGGTTTGAGTCTAACTTGTATGGTTTATCGTCGATTTAAACCGCCAAAAAGGTGGGTCGTTACATTTGGTATCAGAGCTTTGGTTTAGCGATAATTTCAGCGATGAGTGCACGCATCATCGACGTTTGTTTTCAAGTTTCAAAGTGGGTAGACTGCTGTAGTAGCTTTACTACACATCTGTTTTGATGAATAAATCTTAATTTTGAATTCCTAAATATGATTTGATCTATAAAGGATATAAATATATATATTATTTTCTAAATGACTGAAATGAATCCGGAATTTAGTTCTTATACTCTTTGATAATCAATAGTTTTCAGTTATTGTAATAGGATGAAATCTTGACTATAATTGGAGACTTCTAAATGGAAAATAAGCAATTTGATGCTAAGTGGTTAGTGAAATATATGAGAATTTGAAAATCGGTAACTTGTAGATAATTAAAATTTAGATGATGTAATTATTGAACATTTTGTTAACTAAAATGAATAAGATAAACTTTTGTAACATTTAATTACCTTCTAAAAGACATATGTATAACTTACCAAAATGTTAAAAGTTGTAATGTTAAGTAAGAATATGTAATAGAATATTATACAAGTAAAACTTTAGTAATGAAGGTGTTCAATGGAATTACTTCTATAAATAAGAATTTTTATGTTATAAAATGTTATAAACTTAAGTTCATAAGTTGAAATGCTACTAATTAAATTCAATAGAAAAGTGAATACTGTAAGTAAAAGATTATAAACTTAAGTTAATGTTGAAGCCATCTATAATTAAAGTGGATACTATGTTAATTGAACGTTATAACTTCAGAAAATGTGAAATGATTTAGAAATAGATTAAATGTTCAATAGTATTATATATGAAAGAAATAAATGTGAAAAAGGAATAAATAATAATGGTGAATTAAATTGCAAAGAGACTTACGTAATATTTTAAGAACTGGATGGATGATCTAAATAATTGAATGGAAATAACTTATGTAAGTAGATGAATGTAAATTAATGAATTTTTTTAGCATTATGTGAATAAATGGGAATGCATTTTTGTAAGTAATGAATGTAAATTTAGAAAAATGATCATTGTATGAATGAAAGAAATAATGAAACTGATGAACAAAATAATGTGAAAGGAGATCGATAAGAATAAACTTAAACGACGTTTGAAATTATTGTTTGTTTTGGCTTATGGGATGGTTGGGAAAGGATACTTCTAACTGTATATAGATGTATAAATAATCTATTAAGTTTTATCTAAGACCGTTGAGTGTATGGTATACCTAGTAGTTATTTATCATTTTATATGATAAAAAGGTTTTGAACCCGAACAAACAATTTGTTTTGGTTGTTATGGATGGATGGTTGATTACTTTGATTGCATGAGATGATTGTATGGTTTCGTTTGCAAGTGACTATTACTGTATTGTGTTGGTTTGTGCTATTGATTGAAACAACTTAAATACTTCTCTTTTTACATAATTCTAACTCTTTAGACTATATAAGTGAAATGCAGGTTTATGGAAGCAATAGCTACCGCTTTTGATTTCATAAATAGGCATTGTTTGCCCGACAAATAGGTACATTTTCGGATTACGGTTTTATAGTGATATTATATTATTTTTCCCGTGGTTTGGGATATTTTATTTTAAAATATGATATATATACGGTTATTATTGATATTATTATTTCTCCCGGACCTCTCCGTATAAAGGAGACTCTACCGAAATTTTCCATGAATTTTGGACTTAGAAAATTTTACGAAAGTGGAAATGTTTTTCAAACTTTTATTGACCTTGAATATGAAAGGATTTAATTGTTTATAAATTGGTATACTTTATTTAAAATACTTAGTTATGTAAATTAATTATTTATAAATTGAATATTTTGAATAAAATATATTAATTCCTTAGTTCCTTCTTTTCCTTTTCGAGGACGAAAAGTTTTGAGTGGGGGAGAGTGTAACGACCCGTAATTTTCGATAATTAAAAATATTTAATTTAATAAGATGTTGGTGTTTAATATTGGAAGAAATTAAAATTTGTGATTTATTTATGAATAAAATAACTATAATGAAATGTAATCATGTTGATTTAAGGTAACTGATGACTATTTTAATGTAATTTCAATTAATTGAATTGATTGCAAATATAAAAATTTGATTATAAGTTGTAAATGAGTAAATAAATCAAATGTTGTATTAAACGGTGAAATTGTATGTAATTATCTGAAATTGATTAAATTAGAATAACTAATCTGTATGTGAATTTATTAGTTTTGTTTGTTAACAATAAACATATAATTGTGTTTGAAATTGTAAGTTGTAACAATAGTTTAATTATCATTGCATTATTTAATCTACTGAAACTTAATTATAAATCAATTGCAATAAATGTAATTAAATATTATGTTAATATGAATTAAGATTGATAATTGTAGAATATTAATGTAATAAGATATAAACCAATGTTAATTATATCCATAGAGTAATAATGGATTGAATAATAAGATGAAAATCAAATAAATGAATTTATTGGAATTTAAATTATAATTAATGAATTATTTCAATTGAAATTGGAACGCTGTAACTAGCGCAATATCAATAATTTAATTTGACATGGAAATTTGTTTTAAAAGATTTTTAGACTACTAGGTAATCAAAAATGATAAAAGTTATTAGTTATTAAATTTGAATTTGAAAGGTGATTTAATTAATTTAATAATAATTTATTTAATTAATGTGAAAATTGCCATTTTGGCAACTGTCTCGGATTTCGACGAAACCAGATTCATCGGATCCGTAATGGTGAATTATTGTTGGATTTCAAGTTTCGTAGCGATCAGACTTGTCGTTTGATCGTGCGGGCTCGAAACGCGTAGAAATCAATTTAATTGAATTCAACTGAAATAAGCTGATTTTAAAAGCTAACTTCTCCATACAGTGAAATTAGGACTTGAAACCTGTTCCATTGGATTTAAAAATATCGAAAAATCTATTTTGATGTATGGATGACCCACTTTCGTTTTGGAGGTAGAACGGGCTTTTCGGGTCGTTATTGTTAATTCAAATCAATTTGGGTGTTATTCATTCTTATCCGGCTTTGTTCGTATAAATAGATCTTTCTAAACCCTAGCAGCCTTTTTATTTCTTATTTCTATACGTACAATTTCTTCTATTTGTTCCTTTCTTCAATGGCAGAAACCAATTCAGATTACAAACCCTAAATTGCAAATCAAAATCAAATCGAAAAATTAAAACTCCTCAAACTATATCATATTAAATATCGTTGGAAAACTCTCGATGAGCACAATCCACTGCAGTGATTCATTTTTCAATTTGGTTCATTGTTTGGCCAGAAATCGAGGATGAACCTCAACCGTCGAAATTAGGATTTCCACTTTTAACGGTGGATTTTCGTCCTGGGGTCGAACGGATGGCATGGACTTGTCGTGGTCGTCGAGTAGCATGCATCAGTGGTACTCGCTCGTTTCAAAGTGGTCAGAGTTCGCCAATTTTGGCGTTTATCCTCGGTGGCGGTGCAGTTGGAATAAGGGGGCGGAGTGGTCGAGGCGGCCATGGTCGAGGTCGGCCAGGGGAGGGGGTGTGATCGGCGATGTCAGATTGGGTGGTCGTGGCTTCAGGCATGTGCGGCAAGGCATGATTTGGGGTAGCTACTCATGTACAGGCGATCACGATTGTCTGATTGAGGTGTCTAGGGTTTGCGCATGAGCGGTGAGATGACGTGTAACATTTCCAATTATTTTATTTATTTATATTATAAATCATGTAATGTTCTAATGTGTATAACTTTTACGTTCACGTGCGGTTTTCTCCGCTGCGATCGTATCGAAATTCCGGACATTATAGAACTGGTTTGGTCAAATTCTGAGACTGTTCAATTTTAGGCCTTATTTTGGATTTCAAATCGATTTGAAATCAAAGGTGAGTGTTTTAACCCACTCACAACTACTAAATTGTCTTATGTTAGTTAAATTAAATTTATGATGTAATTTGAAATTGATTAGTTGATGTTTGATATATTTAAATTATCATTCGAGTTAAATATGACTTTTATTGCATTTAATCGTCATTTAATTTAATTGTCAATTCAATACATGTTAATGGTAATCAGTTAATTGATGTTATTTATTGGTTGATTGAACATTGATTGTGATGGATGTTTGATTGTTGATATTGGATGACTGGATGTTACATTTTTATATTGTTATAACACTGCAAGTCTCCTATGGGTTGAAATGATACATACCCGAACGATCTGATAGATTAGGGAGAAATAGTTATGGGTTGAGATGATAGGCTCGAGCGATTTCATGGATTTGAAGTTAAATTTAGGATTGCGGGTTGAAATGATATATACCCGTAAATTTTAAAATTATTACGGATTGAAATGATATATGTCTGTATCACTTGACCATACGGTAGAAAATTATATACAGACACCGGATTGGTTAAATTAAATGATTTAAAAATCTTTAAAATTTGAATTTAGTTAAATGGGATGGTGAGCAAGGCTCGGGGCTATGATAGTGAGATTGGTACCATATATGAGGAGTTGGAGCTATTTACATAGGTTCAAAATGTCATCGGTCCTGAGTAAAAGACAAGGGTTATGTCTAAACGGACTACACCTCCTACTAGTGTAGATCCCATTTAGGACATGCACCGCCTCACAATTGTTTGCTAGTTTGTTTGTTGCTAGGATGAAAGGCTATATAACCCTTTTATGGAAGTCTTTCACAAACAAATAGAATATGGCTAAACTATTGTGACGTTGTTATTAGGCACTTTGGGAGTTCCTTGGTATGCATGATGACGAGGACGTGGTACAGCGTTGATGATGGATCCCGATGAGGTGATGGGTTATAGATACTAACAGTGAAAGTATCTTGGTCCAAAGGGGAACTGTGATACTTATACACATATACACACATATATAGTTATTGTCTACCAAGGGTATATGGGATGTATCGTACATGTATGTGAAGTCGGGACGACTAAGTAAAACAAAATACTTAACATGTAATGGAAGGAAATCGGCATAAACCAGTGTTATCTATAAAGTGTGTAATTTACCAGTCACCAGAACGTTGTACTGACCCCTCGTCCTTACAACCCATATGATAGCTTTAGAGGGGCATGTACTAGTATAATGTAGGAATAATGGAAGGACATATTTCTGTATGCACGCTCGACAATGACAAGGGAACTAGAGATCAATGGTGTCAACCTTGGTCAGTAATCTTATTTTTTTATCATACTATACTATTCTGCTGTGAGATTTATCGATAGTGCTCTAATATAATTTTGTTTATTTTCAAGATACCACTACCAACGATTCATACTTTGGTGGACTTGGATTTTCGATTTAGCGAAAATTCGGGCCTACTGAGATGCTAGATTGTTACATTTTGGTATTAGAGCTTAAGTTAATTGATCGTAGAAAATTAAGATATGTTGAGTGAACATATTTGTATTTTACTATAATTATTTATATTATATACGTCAAGCTTTACAAATTTTGACTATGGAAGTAGTTGCAACCATATTTTGAAAAGATGGATAATGCAACTATGAGTTAGAATAATAAATGAAGTTGAAGGTATACATCTATCATGATTATCCTACTGGAAGTGGGTCGTATTGGAAGGCACTAACTTAAGAATGCGACATATGGAAGGGCCCCTGAAGTTGAATAGTACTTGAGTCCCTTGTTGAACACATATTGCCTTATGATTGTAGATCACCGTAGGATTGCTGATTGATGATGTACATTAGATCCAGGTAAGGAGGAAGTAAGAATCTATATGTTACAGATGTATGAAAGTAAGTTCCCAAAAGAAGGTGTGGAGAAATCACTCCATAATGATAACCAGGTTTTTAATATTATTGGAGATGAGAAGTCAAAATGTAAGTAGAAATGAAGATAAGTCCAAAAGAAGGGACACATAAAAATTCACTCCAAGTCCGACCCCATACGAAATAATTTAATATAAAAGTTGAATTGATTTTAATATGTAAGTTGAGAAAAATATATAAATAATATATTTAAAATGATTTTCAAATGAATCATTTGAAGTCAGAAAACCCTTATTTTTAAAAGGTAAGTAAATATTAAATTTGCAGAAAAATAAAATATCTATATTTTATTTAAATAAAAAGTTATATTATAAATAAAAATTAGCTAAATCAAAAATTAGCTAAATCAAAAATTTTGGTAACTTGGGTTTTATAAAAAAAAATTGAAAAAATTGTAGGGCATATATAGCTTGTTGATTTTTTCTGAATGATAATTTTAAGTTAGGAAATCCATTTTAGGGGTGGACAATAGGAAGTGGTTGTAACGACCCGTATTTTACGGATCGAAACATCGTAAAACAGTTGACCTTTGGTTGCATTGTTGTTAAGTCATTTTAGATTTTTTGAGCAAAATAATGCTAAGTCCTAAGTCGTTCACGACTTAGTATAGGTCGTAAGTCGTTTATGACTTAGGGGATAGGAGCGACCCAGGGATGGCGAGTTAAGGGCTCGGGGATAGGTCGTTTGAACGACTTATGGTAAGGCAATGACCTAAGTAACTAGGCGAGTTAGCGACATAAGGAGCTAAGTGGGTTTACGACCTAAGGTGTTATCGTAGTTAGGTCGTGAGCTCTGTTATAGTTAAGTCGCGTAGTGTTAAGTCGAATGGTGCTAAGTTGTTAAGTCGTCCAGGCGACTTAAGAGGGAACGCGCGTGTGTTAGGTCGTGTGTTTGCTAAGTCATAAGTCGTAACCTAGCTAAGTCGTGAGGTTGATGAGTTGTAGAGCTATTAAGTCGTTAAGGCGTATCCCAGTTAAGTCGTAGACTGGTAAGTCGCGCAATGTGTTGAGTCGTAGACCTGTTAAGTTGCGCGCGCGTTAAGTCGTAGATTGCTCGGTGCGTTAAGTCGTAGACGACTTAGGAGTTGAGTCGTAACCCAGTTCTGCTAAGTTATAAGTCGTAGGCTAGTGGGATTTGATAAGTCGTAGGTTGGCATAGCAGTTGAGTCGTAAGTCGTCTGGGATGTTAAGTCGGAAGGTTATAAGTCGGAGACGACTTAGGGAAGGCGGATGAGTTAAGGAGGAATTCAGCTATAAATACTCGTCCATTTTCTCACTTTTTGGGATCCGGATTTCGAAGTGACGAAGTGCTGCCATTTTGAGAGCTCGACTTCTACACTTCTTCACTTCTTCTCTCTACTCTAATCTAGTGCTTCTATCCATCCAAGTTGAAGATCAAATTGAAGATTCAAGAGCTTAGATTGAAGATCTTCATCCTTTGAAGTGAGATTTCTTCGTTTGAAGCGGATTCGTAATAGATCAAGCTTGATCCTTCGCTGTCCAGATCTGAAGCGTGTTGTTTTGAGGTTGTTTTGGTGATTTGGTGAGTGGTGATTATCTCTCACACGGATCCAAAGGAGTATATCGGATTGTTGGCTCAATTTGGTGTTAAAATAGTGATTTTCATGCATTTTCTTCATCCTAAGTGTAGATCCATGTAGATCCATTGTTCATGATGATTTGACAACCATTTTACTAAGTGTTAACCTATGCAAGTTCATTCATCAAGATTGTAGAGATATTTCTCATGATTTCATGCTTGTTAGACTTTCAACTCTTTAATTACGAAATTGCCATTATTGTGATAATTGTCTACTTAGATCATATTTGAATGCTTGATTGTTTGGATTAATGTTTGACTTGGTTGATTGCTATGAATTAGATGATTGATGATTTGATTTAGACCGAAGACGATTCAAAAGCTAAGGGAAAGGCTCTTGAATTGGGAAAGCTGCTCGTGGCATATGTAGCGGGATGATGAAGCTCTTATGCATAGATTTGATGATGTGATGTTGAGATGAGGCTTTGCGAGGATGTAATGAAGCGAGGCATCATGTGATGAAGACTTGGTCTAATCCAGACGGGATCATTCCAAGCATGTTGATAACTCGGTGAATGGTTCGAGTTGAGGATAATGGATGGATATGAGAATGGTTGTCAAGGAGGATGACTAGGAGGCTTGGGTCTCATCGTTGTTGAAGGTTCTAGCATGCTCTAAACAAGAGTATGTTTGGGCAGATTCGATAGTCCCAACGACCAACTGTTGATGGTCGAGTACTCTGGGCAGATTCGATAGTCCTAGGCACGGGTCACGATGACGTGCGGGAGTTATGTCTAGAACCGGGGTTACCATTAGCCCTTGATGGACGGCTGAAAGAATGTGTCGGTCATTCAATTAACGGTGATACCGAAGAAATGATAACAGTGATAGCCAGAGTCATGGATGTTTGATTGTATCGTCATTCAGTCTCAAGAGCGGTATTTTCTGGGTGCTTATCTGATCTTGGTTTAGGCCTTGGGGGTTTGTGCTTGGAAAACATCGCCCTTGACTCGAGTGATAATTGATTTACTTTAAATTGTATGCTCTGCTATGTTCGCTTCTGCTTAGTGTGTGTTTGGGGGCTTTCACTATAGAAAGAGGTTGGAGTGGGAGGGTTGTATTCCTATTCCTTTTCCTTTATGCTCTTTTGGTATGTTGATTGTTAATTTACTGCTCACTAAGACTGTTGTCTGACTCAAGGCTTTATGTTTTAATTCTTATTGCCTTGGGCTGTTCGTCCATTTTGGGACGGGCAGACTAGGTAGCAGGTGACAGGTGCTGTTCTTGCTTTCGACAGTGCTGATATCGAAGACGAGCTGGAGGGTTGCATATTATCTTCGTATTATATGTACTGGATGTTCCGCTGTTTGTATAATCTTTGAGTGTTATGTAGTGAGGCTTGATGTATTGACTATTTGGATGCTTGTATTCAACTATTATGGAGTTTTATATGATGGCATATTATTCTGTAAAGCTTCACTATACATATGTTCTATTGTATTTTTGTCCATGCGCTGTGAGTAATACGATAGATTCTGTTGTTTTAATTTACCCTGACAATCGTCCATGGTCGCCTGGCACACTTTACAGCGCACTATCTCTAGATTCAGTGCAGGGGTCATGGGCGGTCGTCACATTTGGTATCAGAGCCTTGGTTAATCGATTTTACCCAACGCTCACTGATGTAACTACGTATGAGAGACGTAATTGTATTTTGATGGATGATAACTATATATAATATAGTAGCTTAGTAGAGTTTGAGTCCTTTATGCAGTTGTTTCTCTAGATGTTCTAATCATTCCTTTTTGTAGATATTGAGAATGAGTCGAAGAGGGAGACCAGCTGCTAGGGAAGGCCGTGCTACTGAAGGGGCTGCTGACTATGCAGCTATGTTCGAAGCTATGATGACTTCGATCATGAGAAGGATACCAGTTCTGGGGACAGCAGTTGATGTTGGAGTACAAGTCCAAACTCCAAAACCAGTGGATTTTGCTAAGTTGTGCAAGGACTATACTGCTCTTGGAGGGAAGGTTTTCTTGGGAACAGAATCAACTATTGAGGTCCAGAGATGGATAGATGCTTGTAGAAGGATTTTTAGTGATTTGGGAATTGAGGATGCAACTAAGAGGAAGTTGGCATCGAGACAGCTTCAAGGGAGAGCTTCTGATTGGTGGAACTCTATTACCATCAACACTCCGAAGGAAGAGATTACTTGGGAGCAATTCCAAGCTAGATTTGAAGCTAAGTTCATTTCTACATCTCAGAAGTCTGTTCTGTTCAAGAAGTTTGTGGAGCTCAAGCAAGGTGGAAGATCAGTTCTTGAGTATGTTTCTGAGTTTGAAGCTTTGTCCAAGTATGCCCGATCGTATATTGAATCTGCTTATCAGAAGAATGAGAAGTTCGTGACAGGCTTGGATAGTTATCTTGGGAGACAGATAGTGGATCATTTGGACGATTCATTTGAGAAGCTTGTGGAGAAAGCTCTCAGGCATGAGAGTCTGTTTCCTAAGGAAGGATCTGTTGTTGCTGTGACCAAGGGAGAGTCTAAACCACAGCAGGGTGGAAACCAGAAGAGGAAGCAGCAGCAGCAGAAGGGTAAGGATGGCCAGAAGAAGCCGAAAGGCGAGGTGACTTGCTACAATTGTCAGCAGAAGGGCCATTTCTCGAAGGATTGTCCAGAACCGAGGAGGGACAAGCAGATTGTGCAAGCTTATGCTTTGGGAGCTGTTTCGTCGTCTTTGAAAGCTCCTACCACTGAAGAGAAGGGAAAGAGTGTGGTGGTTCAAGGTACTCTTTTCCTATGTGGTGTTCCAGTTAGAGTTCTGTTTGATACTGGGGCGTCGCATTCGTTTGTTTGCAGCAAACTTGTAGACCGGTTGGGTTTGAAACCAGATATTGTTGATAGGCCATTGGTTGTGACTAATCCAGTTGGGGGTTTGTCTTGTTTGTGTATGTTATGCCGTGGTCTAGTTGTATCGAGTCATGATTGCTCTTTTGTTTGTGATTGCTTTGTTCTGAACTTTGCGGGGTTCGGAATTATTTTGGGAATGGACTGGCTTAGGAAGTATGCGGCGAAGGTTGATTGCGAGAGGTTGGAAGTGACAGTCGAGAATGTGGAGGGGCGAAAGGTTGTGATACGATGTAAGCATGAAGAAGGCGTCTTCATGAGCTTCATGTATTCGTTGGTTGTTCCACGGGATGGACTGTCATTAGTGCCAATCGCGAATGGATTCGAGGATGTCTTTGACAAAGTCAAAGGGTTGCCGCCGCATAGAGAGATCGAGTTTTGTATAGATCTAGTTGAAGGGGCCAGACCTGTTGTGATGCCTCTTAGGCGGATGGCGCCTAGAGAACAGCAGGAGTTGAGGGTGCAGGTTGATGATCTTTTGCAGAAAGGATTCATTCGGCGTAGTGTGTCCGAATGGGGTGCACCAGTTGTGTTTGTAACCAAAGCGGATGGATCGCTGAGGTTGTGTGTGGATTATCGTGAGCTGAATAAGGTGACTAAGAAGAACAAGTATCCATTGCCGAGAATAGATGACTTGTTTGATCAGCTTCACGAGGCTAAGGTGTTTTCTCAGATGGATTTGGCAACGGGATTTCACCAGTTGAGAGTGGCTAAGGATAGTGTGTCGAAGACTGCTTTTAGGACACCATCCGGTTTCTTTAAGTGGCTGGTAATGCCGTTTGGATTGACTAACGCGCCAGCCTATTTTGTGGATCTTATGAATAGAGTGTTCAGAGGTCAGTTCAACAAGTTCGTACTTGTGTTCGTGGATGATATTCTGATTTATTCCAGAACAGAAGAAGAACACAAGACGCACTTGCGTATTGTTTTGGAGATCTTACGGAAACATCAGCTGAAGGCTAAGTTTTCGAAGTGTCACTTCTGGAAGAGTGAAGTGAGGTTCTTAGGCCATGTTATTTTTGAAAATGGAATAGCGGTTGATCCCGCCAAGGTGGCAGCAATCCAGGATTGGGTTAGACCTAAGAATGCATCTGATGTGAGAAGCTTTCTTGGATTAGCAGGATATTATCGTCGGTTTATCAAAGACAAGGTAGCTGCACCGTTAACAGGATTGACGAAGAAGAACCTAGTGTTCAGATGGGATGATAAGTGTGAGCAAGCTTTTGGAATCCTGAAAGAGCGATTGACGAGTGCTCCTGTTTTGACTATTCCTAGTGGGAATGATGAGATGGTGGTTTACACTGACGCATGTGGTACTGGACTTGGAGCAGTGCTGATGCAGAGAGATAAAGTTGTTGCGTATGCAAGTCGACAACTGAAGCCGCATGAAAGGAATTATCCGACTCATGATTTGGAGTTGGTGGCGATTGTTTTTGCTCTGAAGATGTGGAGACATTATCTACTGGGGGTTCGATTCGAGTTGTTTACAGATCATAAGTCGTTGAAGTATCTTTTCTCCCAAAAAGATTTGAATCTTCGGCAGCAACGTTGGCTAGATTTTTTGGCATCATATGATTTTGGTATAGCTTATACTCCGGGAAAAGGTAACGCAGTGGCAGATGCGTTAAGTCGAAGACATGCAGGATTGGGAGCCATGTTTTCAGAATGGAAGAGTCTCGAGTATTTAGCTGGATTTGACTTCAGGCCTAGATGCGAATTGGAACCTGAGATGTTGGCAAACTTATCAATAAGACCGACTCTTGTGGAAAGGATTGGCGAGAGTCAAAAGCGAGATGATAAGATTGTCAGGATTATCCGTGATTTGGAATCTGGATCGGATCCAGAAGAGGATAAAGGATTCGAAGTCGATCGAGAGGGTTGGCTTTGGAAACAAGGACGACTAGTTGTTCCCGATATAGATGAATTAAGGAGTGAAGTTCTGAAGGAAAGTCATCACTCGAAGTTGACAATTCATCCAGGAGGAAATAAGATGTATCGGGATATGAAGAGAACTTACTACTGGGAAGGTATGAAGAAGGATGTTGGAAATTTTATTTCCAAGTGCATGAACTGCCAGTTGGTAAAAGCCGAACAGAAGAAGCCAAGTGGATTGCTTCAACCCTTAGAAGTTCCTACATGGAAGTGGGAGCAGATATCGATGGATTTTATTGATGGATTACCTAGAACAAAAACGGGAAATGAAGGGATTTGGGTCATCGTAGATCGTTTGACTAAGAGTGCACGATTCATTCCTGTTCGATCGACTAGGACTGCATCAAAGTTGGCTGAGTTGTATGTTAAGTGGATAGTTCGATTCCATGGTATTCCGAAGAGTATAGTGAGCGATCAAGATCCATTGTTCACTAGTGGATTTTGGAAGAGCTTCCAGGAAGTTTTGGGAACCGAGTTGTGTTTGAGTACAGCTTATCACCCTCAAACAGATGGTCAGACCGAGAGAGTCAACCGAGTTTTGGAAGATCTTCTTAGAGCTTGTGTTTTGGACTTCGGAGGATCATGGGAAGATCACCTTCATTTGGTGGAGTTTTCATACAACAACAGTTACCAGTCAAGTATTGGTATGGCACCGTATGAGGCATTGTATGGAAGACCGTGTAACTCTCCGACGTGTTGGATAGAAACTGGAGAAAAGTTGATACTTGGGCCAGAGATGATTCGTCAGACTACGGAGTGCATAGAAATCATTCGGCAACGAATGAAGGCAGCCCAAGACCGTCAGAAGAGTTATGCTGATAAGCGTCGTAAGGATTTGGAGTTCGACGTTGGTAATATGGTTTTTGTGAAGATTTCTCCACTGAAGAATGTTATCCGATTCGGGAAGAAAGGAAAATTGACTCCGAGATTTGTTGGACCATTCCCGATCATCGAGCGAATTGGAAAGCTCGCCTATAGACTGGAGTTACCTGAGAAGATTTCGAGTGTGCACAATGTTTTTCACGTATCATATCTATGGAAGTATGTGCACGACTCGAGTACGGTGGCATCTGCTGATAGCTGTGAAGATTTCGAAGTTGATCCAGTCGATAGAAGACCTCGTAAGCCGCTTCGTGTTGTGGAAACCGACACGAAACAGCTTAGGAGGAAGGTAGTTAAGTTGCTCAAGATACAATGGAGTGATGATGATAACGACTGTACGTGGGAGGTGGAAGAGAGGATGAAGGCAGCTCATCCTGAACTCTTCAAGGTATGGCCCTAAGTTGTCGTGTCATCTCGCGACATTGTAACTTGTTCTAATTCTAGAATTCTGTACGCTAAGCTAGAATTGGATGCATGGTTTGTTGATTGCTATGGATGGTAGGTGTACAGAATAATCTTTGATTGCTTTGTTGCTTGGAATTTCGGGGACGAAATTCCTAAGGGGGAGAGAATGTAACGACCCGTATTTTACGGATCGAAACATCGTAAAACAGTTGACCTTTGGTTGCATTGTTGTTAAGTCATTTTAGATTTTTGAGCAAAATAATGCTAAGTCCTAAGTCGTTCACGACTTAGTATAGGTCGTAAGTCGTTTATGACTTAGGGGATAGGAGCGACCCAGGGATGGCGAGTTAAGGGCTCGGGGATAGGTCGTTTGAACGACTTATGGTAAGGCAACGACCTAAGTAACTAGGCGAGTTAGCGACATAAGGAGCTAAGTGGGTTTACGACCTAAGGTGTTATCGTAGTTAGGTCGTGAGCTCTGTTATAGTTAAGTCACGTAGTGTTAAGTCGAATGGTGCTAAGTTGTTAAGTTGTCCAGGCGACTTAGGAGGGAACGCGCGTGTGTTAGGTCGTGTGTTTGCTAAGTCATAAGTCGTAACCTAGCTAAGTCGTGAGGTTGATGAGTTGTAGAGCTATTAAGTCGTTAAGGCGTATCCCAGTTAAGTCGTAGACTAGTAAGTCGCGCAATGTGTTGAGTCGTAGACCTGTTAAGTCGCGCGTGCGTTAAGTCGTAGATTGCTGGGTGCGTTAAGTCGTAGACGACTTAGGAGTTGAGTCGTAACCCAGTTCTGCTAAGTTATAAGTCGTAGGCTAGTGGGATTTGATAAGTCGTAGGTTGGCATAGTAGTTGAGTCGTAAGTCGTCTGGGATGTTAAGTCGGAAGGTTATAAGTCGGAGACGACTTAGGGAAGGCGGACGAGTTAAGGAGGAATTCAGCTATAAATACTCGTCCATTTTCTCACTTTTTGGGATCCAGATTTCGAAGCGACGAAGTGCTGCCATTTTGAGAGCTCGACTTCTACACTTCTTCACTTCTTCTCTCCACTCTAATCTAGTGCTTCTATCCATCCAAGTTGAAGATCAAATTGAAGATTCAAGAGCTTAGATTGAAGATCTTCATCCTTTGAAGTGAGATTTCTTCGTTTGAAGCGGATTCGTAATAGATCAAGCTTGATCCTTCGCTGTCCAAATCTGAAGCGTGTTGTTTTGAGGTTGTTTTGGTGATTTGGTGAGTGGTGATTATCTCTCACACGGATCCAAAGGAGTATATCGGATTGTTGGCTCGATTTGGTGTTAAAATAGTGATTTTCATGCATTTTCTTCATCCTAAGTGTAGATCCATGTAGATCCATTGTTCATAATGATTTGACAACCATTTTACTAAGTGTTAACCTATGCAAGTTCATTCATCAAGATTGTAGAGATATTTCTCATGATTTCATGCTTGTTAGACTTTCAACTCTTTAATTACGAAATTGCCATTATTGTGATAATTGTCTACTTAGATCATATTTGAATGCTTGATTGTTTGGATTAATGTTTGACTTGGTTGATTGCTATGAATTAGATGATTGATGATTTGATTTAGACCGAAGACAATTCAAAAGCTAAGGGAAAGGCTCTTGAATTGGGAAAGCTGCTCGTGGCATATGTAGCGGGATGATGAAGCTCTTATGCATAGATTTGATGATGTGATGTTGAGATGAGGCTTTGCGAGGATGTAATGAAGCGAGGCATCATGTGATGAAGACTTGGTATAATCCAGACGGGATCATTCCAAGCATGTTGATAACTCGATGAATGGTTCGAGTTGAGGATAATGGATGGATATGAGAATGGTTGTCAAGGAGGATGACTAGGAGGCTTGGGTCTCATCGTTGTTGAAGGTTCTAGCATGCTCTAAGCAAGAGTATGTTTGGGCAGATTCGATAGTCCCAACGACCAACTGTTGATAGTCGAGTACTCTGGGCAGATTCGATAGTCCTAGGCACGGGTCACGATGACGTGCGGGAGTTATGTCTAGAACCGGGGTTACCATTAGCCCTTGACGGACGGCTGAAAGAATGTGCCGGTCATTCAATTAACGGTGATACCGAAGAAATGATAACAGTGATAGCCAGAGTCATGGATGTTTGATTGTATCGTCATTCGGTCTCAAGAGCGGTATTTTCTGGGTGCTTATCTGATTTTGGTTTAGGCCTTGGGGGTTTGTGCTTGGAAAACATCGCCCTTGACTCGAGTGATAATTGCTTTACTTTAAATTGTATGCTCTGCTATGTTCGCTTCTTCTTAGTGTGTGTCTGGGGGCTATCACTGTAGAAAGAGGTTGGAGTGGGAGGGTTGTATTCCTATTCCTTTTCCTTTATGCTCTTTTGGTATGTTGATTGTTAATTTACTGCTCACTAAGACTGTTGTCTGACTCAAGGCTTTATGTTTTAATTCTTATTGCCTTGGGCTGTTCGTCCATTTTGGGACGGGCAGACTAGGTAGCAGGTGACAGGTGCTGTTCTTGCTTTCGACGGTGCTGATATCGAAGACGAGCTGGAGGGTTGCATATTATCTTCGTATTATATGTACTGGATGTTCCACTGTTTGTATAATCTCTGAGTGTTATGTAGTGAGGCTTGATGTATTGACTATTTAGATGCTTGTATTCAACTATTATGGAGTTTTATATGATGGCATATTATTCTGTAAAGCTTCACTATACATATGTTCTATTGTATTTTTGTCCATGCGCTGTGAGTAATACGATAGATTCTGTTGTTTTAATTTACCCTGACAATCGTCCATGGTCGCCTGGCACACTTTACAGTGCACTATCTCTAGATTCAGTGCAGGGGTCATGGGCGGTCGTCACAGTGGTACTGGTTTATAAACGAGGTAAAAGAATTAAAAGAAGAAAAGAACTCGGAAATAAGACAATAGGCGAACGCACTATGATGGTTCAATAAAGAAAACCATCAATTTAGAGAAAAGCTATATAAAGAGAAGTAATTTAAATAGGAGCAGTTTAGATAGAATAAAGTTAAATAGTTGTAATATTTGGAAATTTAAATAAAAATAACGTTAGGAATTGACATTAATATAATGTTAGTAATCTAATTAGAAACTATATAAGAAATCAAAGGCAAACCAAAGAAAAATGAATATTTAATAAAATTACGCGTATTGATTGCACGTATCTTTAAAATCCCCCGATCACATGTTACTAGAGACTCCGCCAAGGATTGGAAGTGGAGTTAGAATGAGTAATAAGAAAATAATAGGATGAAAGTGTTCTTTTCTACTCCAGCTTTTTGTTAAAATTATAAATAAATGTTTTAGAATCATTATAAAGTGTATTTTAAAGAAATGGTTTGGTATAACAATTGAATTTTTTTTTAAAATTAGTAAATGGTTTTAGCTAAAAATCCCAATTTTAAGAAGTAAACTCCTTGTTGTTAAAACGGGCTTTAAAGGAAAACTGATTTGAATGACCATTCATGTAATAAAACTTGACTCTTTTTTGAAAATAAGGAAAGGATCTTATTATATTAAATTGTTAACATTTTCTTCTAAACCTGATGAATAAGCTTAATTCAAAAATCCCAAAATAATAGTTTTAAAAGTTAAGGCACCAAGTTATTTTTGAATTAAAATTATCTAAATTTGTACTTTTAAAGACAAAAGTTTTGGGATTAAGCACTTTATAATTGTGAAGTTTTAATTTGAGAAGAAAACATTGGCAAAAACCATACCAAATTTTTAATATGGGGTAGACATGGATGACTACCTAGGTGGGATGGGGTAAAAGTTAAGGCAGTGAATAAAATAACTATGAATGCTTATACAGTAGCGGTGGTGGACCTCGTAGAACATAAGAAATATTAGTATGAGCCTAGGATTGTTTCATTAAATATGTGTGAAGACCATAAAGTAGAATCCATAAGAAAATGAGAAATGGTATCAAAGTACATTTACGCGAGTTCTAGAGTATACCCGCATGAAAGATTTAAAATAAAGAAAGCATACGCCAAGATTTAACAATACTATCAACAGATTTGGATTAAAAAGAGGAAAGTAATATAATTGTTTGTGATAATGGAAGTAATGGATGAACCTTATTTTTTAGAAGCTAAAATGGAAAATTAAGATATGTGGGTTACAGTAGAATGACATGTTAAAAAGGTCCATTTAATTTAAGTAAGAAATGATAGGACCACAACATCGTTAATGTCAATTGATGTTGAAGGGCAGCTTCCAGCAATTGTTTCTTTTAGGTTTGGATTGTAAGCATTAGCTATTATATTTGAATAAAACGCGTATGATGTTACGAGAAATGTTCCTTTTTATTTGTTTTTGGATCGACCGCTATATTTATTGGAAAATACTATAAATAAGGAAATCTTATCAAGGAAACTTAAGTAATGCAAAATAAAAAAATAAAAAATTGGAAGTTTATTTTATAAACTGGGAAATTTATTAAAATAGTTACTAAAAGAAAAGTAAAGTTGTGTCCCAAAAGTAGTAAAATTTTGAAAGATAAATTTTAGCGAGCGAAGGATAGGAAAAGATTGTTACGAAATCACATGTCACTATCCTTGCGCCTTAAAAACTGAAATTTATAAATGAACATGTATGTTGATTGTTGTTCTAAAATAAAAGTTCTAAAAATTTGAAAGTTTACCAGAAAGAGACAATCATGGACGTTAACTCATTGACCAAATCTCAATTGCATAGGATGTGGCTTTATTTATTTTAGAAAGATAAAAACAAATTCTTTTAAAAAATTTGTTCAAAAATCTTGATTTTTAAAATAAATAACTTTTGTGAAAAGTTTTAACAAATGAGTTTTTATTTTAAAATTTTCCAACTAAATCTAAAATTTAATTCAAAAGGATTTTTGAATGAAAAAGAGAAAAAAATTTGATTTTTGAAATGCCACATGCTTAGCATAAAGAAAAAGTCGACGGGTTAGCAAGCGTAAATTTTACTGTATACCATAAGTAACAGTAAAATTAAATGTAGTTAGTGACGAGGGAAAAATCTGTTTAAGTTTTGGAATTTCTTTTTCCATACCTTGTTCATAAACAAACAAAACTTTTCTAAAATAACTCTATTTTAAATTTTCAAAAATTTAGAAGTAAATTTTCTTATGTGGACTGTACTTGGAAAAGTTGAGATGAATTTGGGCAAAAGAGTAGGTTTCAAGGTACAGTGGAAAAGGGATACACAAGAAAAGGATGAAAATATGGAATCATCCATCTAAACCCTTTCTCCGGCATAAGAAAATAGGTTTAGAAAACTGGATTTTTCAAAATTTTGGATGTTAAAAATGGTGTGTTAGGATTTTGGATGGCAAGTATTGGATGCAAAATTGGTTGAACTATACTTCTATTCGTAGAAGTGTGGGAAAATTTATGTGCGAAAATAAAAACTTTGATTTTCAAAATTTGTATACATACAGAACTGCTAGTATATGTAGGTTGTTTGCACCATATTTTTAAAATTGTTTTAAAGAACACATTCATATAGGGGGTGTCAATTTAATATTATTCAACATGCATATCATATATTTTATGATACACTAGGCACTTGTACATTATTGGCTGCAAAATTGGTTGCATACTAATTAATTGGATAGTTTAGATTAGTTGTGCGCTATGTTATATGATTCAGTCCTTGAGGAATTTTGAAAACGAAATACTTTTAATGGGAGAGAATGTAACACCCCATAAAATAAAAGGGAAATTTATTAATAAGTAATTATTAAAGCCCAAAAAATATAGCTTTTGTAAATGTCTCAATTTAGCTATGAAACTTACATCATTGGATTCATGATGATTTTCTGATCAATTATCATACATAAAGATTTTACGATCGGAGCTCAAATGAAAAATCTATTAACTTTTGAAGTTTTTGGATCAGAAACAATTCAGAGCTAATTAAGGAAGTAGATATTAATAACTTAATATTAAAATGGGCATTAAGTATAAATGTTAATGTTAAATATAAATAGTAATTAAGAGCGCTCAATCAAATTAAATCTAATTAAGAAAGCGTGTAAGTAAATAAATTGGACGCAGAAGTAAATAAGTATTAATGTAAACATTAGATGTAAGAATTATCATTTCAGTAATTGGCTATGTTAAATTTAATCAAATCAGAGATAAGGAGGAAGTAATCAAAGGAGATCAGCGTTAAATCCAATTAGATCAGCGTTGAGAAGAAAATAAATAAATGAGAATTAATTAACGTTAAAACAAACATTAATAAATAAGAACGTTAACGTTGAAGGAAAAAATTAAAAAATAAATAGTAATAAATTAACGTTAATTAATGTTAGCGGATACTTAACGTGTAACCAAAGCTAAAGTTAATCAAATTAAAAAAATGGTGCAAAGTAAATGGAAACGGAATTAAAGAAAAGAATGTTAACATAATACATTAACAACAGCAATAAATGAAAGAAATCGGGCAGCAAATTATAAAGCAAACCGATCGACACCCTAGAACCTACCGATAGGCACCTAACGGTCGACTGTTGTGGAGAGTGGGTGGTCGACTAGTCAGCTAGGTTTGGGTGAGAATGAACCTAGGCCCAATGGTCCAGATTTAATAAATTAAATCAAACGGATGAAATTGATTCGTGCGCCTACAAATACAGGCATAACCCCTCACTTTTCTTCTCATATTCCTGCATCAAAGAGCGAAGCCCTGCCATTTTCTTTTCTCTACAAATTTTAGGAAATATAGAAATTATAAAATAATATAATATTTATATACTTCTGTGTGTGTGCAGAGTGGAAAATAAAAGAGAAGAAGTGTAACGATTCCGAATTTTTACTAAGTTTAAATTGATAATTAATTTAATTTTTGAATAAAAAATTGTGAAATTAATTGGTAGATTAATTTGAGTTTCTCCAAATACAAATAAAATATGTGTTAAATCATTTGAATTTAAATCTTGTATATATATGTGAGCATATATGTATATGTGCATATATGAGTAGATTTGAATCTATATATATATATATATATATTGGATTTGAATTTTAATTTTTAGTAAATGGTTGAAAGATAATTTGAATTTATAAATAGATATATATATAAGATAAATTATAAAATATAAAGTAAACAAATTTGTTAAATTTAACAACATATTAAATATAGAAATTCATTTATATTACAAAGCATATGACAAAAGAAAGATATAAATATCTATATACATTCAAATATAAGTATATACACTTGTAAAAGAAAATAAAAATATACAAATATTTATGAAGCTTATCAAAGAAGACATTAGTATGTATAAAAAAACAATGGATAAGTATAATTGTACATGGTAATTAATGCTAGCCTCCTTAGTACACAAGGGAAATATCATCAGCCACCAAGCAATGAAAAAATATCTCTGATGGTTGTACAACAATATAATACCCTGTACTCATTTTATATATATCAATTCCTCATCTCAGTTTTCGTCCATTCCAAGCTGAGAAAGAAAAAAAAACCCTGAAGTAAATATCATCAAACTTAAACAAACTTCAACTTAAAAACAACAATACAAATTTATATTAACCAGAGATCAAAGAAGAAAGACTTCAGCTTGCAAATTTTCACAAGCCTGGTTCAAAAGAAGAAACTCTGTTCTTTCTTCTGGAAATCACTGTGAGTAACATCATATTTAAAAAGTTTACGTAAATGAATTTGTTGCATGTTAACACCTGGAAATAAGTATGATTGTGTGAATATATATAAGTGCATTATTCTGTGTATATATATGAATGTATAGGTGTGTGCATCTGTGTTCTCTGTTCTTAGTTTTCAAAACTAAGATTTTAAACAAAATTCATTATCTCAAGATCTGATCTTTGTTAGGATTTAAGTTTCAAACAAAAATTGTTTGTTTCATCATAGATTGAAGTTTAAAAATTTATTTAAGTTAAAATAAATTTGGGATTGCTCTGGAAATAAAAATGAACAGGAAAGCTTGGGTTTTGTGAAAAATTCAAATATCTTAATTTAGCAATTCAGGTATATAAGCTGAATTCTCATACTAAAACATGATTTTTAAAGCTCAAATCATAATTTTTCGAGTTAGGATTTAAGAGCAGTTCGAGTTTGTTCAAATTTCACTATATTATCGATTTCGGGTGATCCTCTGGTTCGTGATGATCGAGCTTCCTCCTGGAGGTGGAGGAGTGATCAGGGGTTGAGGGAAAAATGGTGAGATGGTCGGCAGTTGAACGTGGCGGCGGCGGCGAGGCTCTGAAAATTGTAAACCTGGTTTTAACGTGGTTTTGTTTTTGGTCTTGTTCGTATCTAGGGGTAATCGAGTGCTATGGACTATTGGGAGATGGAAGAGGAAGTGTCGACGATGGTTTTGTCGGAATTCCAGATTTTCTGGTGGTCGGAGGATCGAAGACGAGGCTGTTTTCCAGGTTTGGTGGTGGTGGGTTTGTGTTCCAGGCTTGAGTTTTCGAACTCGTTTTCGTTTTCGAGTGGACGGAGAGGTTCAGATGGTCGGAGAATAGTCTGGAGATAATCGTCGACTTGCTCGACGATGTGATGACGACCGGAGTCGATCAGCGGCGATGTGCACGTGCACCGTGCATGAATTTCTTGGGTCTGGGTATTTTGGTTAGTCTGGGTATTTTGGTTAGTTTGGGTGAAAGTAGGGTGAACTCGAGATTTTACTCGAGTAACTCGAGTGTTTTACTCGAAGAATTTGGTGTTGGTCTCGAAGTAGATAGGTAGTGGCTCGGGTCAGTGTTAAATAACAGGTTTCAAACCTGCCTTGTTTTTAAAACTTAAAATTTTAATTTTAAATTATAAAGCAAAGTTTAAACTAAGTTTTAAATCAAAAGTTTAAATATAAATTCAAGTGCAATTTTGAAAATGGAATGAAAAGCTTTGGAAAAGGTTGTCAAAGTTTAGTCAATTGTTAATGATGATTTACTTTATTTAACAAGGATTAAAAAGTGTAATTATTAATGTGATTAACTTTTCATAATTAATTAATTTAGATTAATTAATTTAATAATAATCATTTATGGAATTGTTTAAGTATAATTACTTAATGGAAGTAATTAAGAAATTAATTATTCAGTGAAATTAATTGAGTTTAATTGGATTAGTTCAAGTTAATTACTTAAGTTTAAATTAATTTAGAATAATCACTTGACGATTTGGAAAGTAAAATTACTTAGAGAAGTAATTAATAGATGATTACTGGATGTAATTAATTGAATGATAATTAGTAACTTGAGTATAATTATTTGTTAGTAATTAAAGGATTAATTAATAATGGTGATTAATTAAGATTTATTTAATAATTAAAGATTAATTGATTCGTTAATTAATTGTTAATAATTAAAGGTTAACCAATGAATTTGAAAGGGAAATTTCTTTCAAATAATTTGTAATTAACTATGATGATTAACCCAGATTAATGATTCATTCCTAAATAATACATCTGATTTAAATTAATCTGTTGATTAATAAGTTTATTTGTGAATGTTTGGACCTGACTGAATGATTGAATTGTTGATATTTCCTGATCTGTGATGCTTTGTGATATATTCTGATTTGTGTGTGACCTGTAATGTAGTTATTTATCTGGGATGAATGTAATTTATTATCTGTAATATATATATATATCTGTGATCTATGAATAAAAGATAAGCGTTATAGTTATACCGCTTATCAACTATATTTCTGTATTTTGATATGTGATGATTTATTGATGTTGCATTACTGTGTGAAATCCCTGGACCACACTTTTACACACACAAATATGGATTTCACGAGGAAATCGGTTAAGTCACAGATGATTTAAATTTAATGTTTTTGAAATTGAAATTTTAATTTCAATTGATTTTGGAAATGGATTGGGATTAAATGTTAAAGCTTTTGAAAAGGAGTTTTTAAGATAAAATTTATTTTGAATAACTTGGTAAAGTTTTTTCAATTTAAATAATTTAATCTGAATTTGAATTCAAAATTTGGAATTGAATTCCATGTTTGGAAATTATGGTTAAGATGTTATAAATGTGTTTATATAAATTTAAACCATTTTAAAAGTATTGGTTTGGGAATTTGAATTTAACCCAAGGGGTTTAACTTGTATAAATGAATCGGATTTTTCTGAAATTAAAACTATTTGTTTCAGATAATAAAAGCTTTCATATAAGAAATGAAATTCCAATTTAAATTAAAGGAATTTCAAGGTTGAATTGAAAATGGTTTTCCAAGTTATGAATAAATCTTTAGAAATGTGTTTTGAAAGCCATGAATTAAATCTTGATTTAAAGATTTGATGAGTTAATCCAATTGAAATGGAAATCGATTTGAAAATCTATGAATGGATCTTTGTGAAACTGGGTGAACTTTGTGAGATGAATCTTTTTGTGTAAAAGATTAAAATGGTAATTTGTTTAAACCATTTGAAAGAGAAGTTTTGGGTAATAAGTTGTGACTTAATTGAAATTCCATTATCCATATGTTTTTAAATATTGCGCTCATTATTCGGTTTAGCCGGGAGAGGACCTTTGCGTCATATAACCCATTCCGAATAATGATACGTCGTATATGGATTGCATTTGAAGACCGGTGGTGAAGACCGGATATTTTCAAAAATGAAAGGATAACCCATCGATTGTCTCTGCACTGAGTCGCGCCGGTATAAAGATTTCCTAAGTGATGGGAAATCCGATCGGGATTGTGAATACCCGGATTGCAAGGGCTTCTTTGGAAGTGCCTTTGGTTTTGTTCGAACTCGGAACAGACTTGTATGGTTGTATGTCTGACATTACACTTTTGAGATATAAAGCAGATTTCTTTCAAATACATTTCTGTTTGGTAGCGGAGAATTTATTCTCTTAGCTTAACACCCTTCTCTGAGACGTACGAGCTCAGAGGTTATGTAGTTGAAGGTTACCAGTGATATACTCCCAATTTGGTAGTGTGGCATGCTAAGTATTGTTGTGTGTTGCTGATCATTTGTTGATCAAAGCATGGATTTCGTGTAAAGCGTAGCTTTGTGGATGAGACCTCATCGAGCCTTACAAACCGGAAATGGTCGAAACAGGAAAATGCGGCAAGGTTATAAGGGTCGCTCCCTTTAGGGTATGTCATTTCCTTTTGGAAAAAGGTGGTATCATGGTATGGAGCCCATATATTTTACCTGTGTGGTTGCTCCAATCTCATTTACTGTGTGATTGTTGCTTTGTGATCGAGGGCCCTCAGATAAAGGTCGCAAACGACCGGGGGTGGCATATTCGTGTAGTAGTTACCTAGTAAGAGGTAACCCGGCCTTGTGTTGGCAGAGAGCTAGTTAGTTCTAGTGGTTTCCCTCCAGAGGCGTACCCATGTGGCATAGGAAGTTACTTAGCCTGACCATTTGTTGGAAAATCCAAAGAAACAATACGAACCTTGTACGATTTTAGTTGTATAACCTGCCATGCAGCGTGGCGGTAACCTGCCACAAAACATGGTAGCTATAGTAGGCATACAATAATGGTTGTATGTTGGCTAAGATTAATATTATACTTTTGAAATGTTTTCGACACTATGCACTAATAATAGTATGAAAAAGATTTTGCGTATCAAGCATGTTTGACTATCATAAGGAGAAATCTCCTCCAATTATGCGTTTGCATTGTGTGTGTGTGCGGGAGGCCTTATGGTAGTTTCACTTTCCAAAAGCATTGCGAATTCCTTTTATTTTCTTTGTGAAAATAACTGTTTTTGTTACTCACATCAGTCCCATGACTGACTCGGAGTTTATTGTTCCTTTCCTAAACTCTGGGTACCCACAATTTCCCACACGGGCAGTCTAGAGTTGGGTTTTTCAGTTAGTTAGGTTTAGTAGATTATCGAGAGCTAGTTCAGTTTTTGGAGTTCACAAAGACGACCGACCTTGCTTATCTTTGTGCATCGTGATGATGGTTCGAGCTTGATGTTGGAGTTGTTGGACTCATTCTCTTTTAAAGATCATTTGGAGTTATCACTTCTGTTGTTTCCGCTGTAAGATTATTATTTGTCTCTGATATTCTTGTATCATATAGATATCATTGTTGTATATCATATTCTAGATATTGTATCATTTGTGATGTATATGATATCATCCATTTCTTTCTTCCACTGTGTTGTTATACTTAACGTGTTATAAGCTCTGGTGAGCCAGATTTGGCGTTTGAATCTACGACATTTCGAGTACAAGTGAAGTACGGGTGCCGATTTTCGAAGGCCGAGTCAGGATCGTTACAAGAAGAATAAGGGGTTAATCAATTCTATGAAGAAAAAGTAAATCTAAACTAAATTCAAATCACTTCTCAGATCTAAATTTCTAACAAATATGTATATGCTTGCGGTACATATTTTGATAGGGAGAAAAATGGATTCAAACAGAAATAACAGGATTTAGACCTGAAGATTTGGAAATCTTAAAGGTGAGTAGGGAATTATATATTTTTATAATATTGGATTTATTTCATTGTAAATATGTTCCTTGTATGCCTTTATATAATTATATTTGAGTTGCGGGCTTAAATATATGCGTAATGAAGCTGAAAAACCATGCTACATATTCTTTGAACTATTAATTTGGATTAAAGGTGGCGTATACTTGAATCCGGAAAATTAGGTGTAAGTAGTAGTCCCTTAATTAACAAGATTGTATAGAAATTCTAGATTTATGTGTAAAATGGTATATGTGGTAAATATGAATTAGAAGCTATTACAAAATTTATTGGGATTAAAGTAGTATTTTAATTCATTGCAATAAAGCGTATTGCAATGTAAATTTCTATAAATTATCTAGTTTTATAATTGTGAATAAAAGTGTATCATTTGAAGTAACAAGAAATATACCTAAAAGAAAGAGATGCATAAAATAGGGATGTTTATCGTATTTTGTACTACCTATTTCAATAAAAAGAAAATGATAATTCCTTGTTATTTCAAACGTAACACAAATCCCCTTTTAGATAAATCCCCTTTTAGATAAGTTACAGAAATTTACAGTGTTAACATTTCCTTTAGAATATGTGTAATTTCAATGCATTTAAATGCATAAATCCCTAAATATAAAATATAGAATTGTAAGTAGAAATAATAATAACATTCTAACATTAAAAAAAATGCAATAAGACAAGTAAGAAATTAAGTAATAAACGATGAAATGTAGGTAAAAAATGAAACGAGAAAGTAGTAACAAAAGGAAGATAGTTAGAATTTAAAAGGAATAATAAAATAGATCTAACAAAATAAAGGGGAAGTAAGCAATAAAAAATATTTAAATCTTTTAAGTCAAAAGTAAATGGTATATTACATTAAATTGACATTATGAAAGGAGTCAGTTGAGTAAAAATAACTAAACATTAACATTTAAACATTAGAGGCGTAGTAAATAAATAAGTATCAATATATACATAGTCTCAAGCATGCGTTTATGATGTTTGTGGACTATTGAATTTAGACAGTAGCTTAGATTAAATAAGAATGACACAGTCATTAAAGTGAGTTGCAATGAGAGATCAGTAGTGTTGCACAATAAAACTTCCACAGCAAAGGGCTACCAGTAGTTGTGAATATATTATAATGATGTATACATATCCAACTGTAGGACCCGTGAATGTACCAGTAGGAAGGTTTGCCCCGGTTGAAGTGTCAAAGGATAAGTAGAGTCTGCTTCAACCTTTTAGGGGGCACGTTTAAGTTACCAAGTAGGCATTTCCTTGATTGCGTTAGGCAATCAAAATAGGATGGTGAGCAAGGGTCGATGCTATGGCAATGAGATTTTTACCATATATGAGGAGTATGAGATGTTTACATAAGTCGTGAATGCCATCGGTCCTGAACGATCAGCGAAAAGATGAGGGTTAGGCCTAAATGGACAACATCTCCTACTAGTAGACATCATTTAGGACGTGCACTGCCTCTTTGTTGTTTTCTAGTTTGTTGATGTTAGAAGGCAAGGCTAGATAACCCTTTTGTGGTGGTCTTTCAAAAACAAATAGAATATGGCTAAAATATTGTAATGTCGTTATTAGGCACTATGGGAGTTTCCTGGTATGCACGATGACGAGGACGTGATACTACGTTGACGATGGATCTAAACGAGGTACCGGTGCTGGGTTACAGATATTAGTGGGAAGGTATCTTAGTCCAAAGAGGGACTGGTACTTTTATCCACATACATACATATGTAGTTATTGTCAACCTAGGGTAGATGGGACGTATCATAAGCGTACATGAAGTCAAGACAACTAAGTAAAATAAAAGACGCAACATGTAATGAAAGGCAATCGGCCTAAACTAGTGTTATATATAAAGTGTGTAATTTACCAGTCGCTAGAACATTGCTCTGATCCCTCCTCATTACAATCCGTAGGATTGCTTTAAAGGGATAGATACCGGTACTGTAATGATCCAAAAACTCGGCCTTCGAAAATCGGCATCCGTACTTCACTTGTACTCAAAATGCCGTAGATTCAAACGCCGAATCTGGTTCACCGGAGCTTATAACACAGTAAGTATAACAACACAGCGGAATAAAGAAATAGATGATATCATATACAACTCCAATGAATACAATATCCAGAATGATATACAACAATGATATCAATATGATACAACAATATCAGAGATAATAAAGATACAACGGAAATAACAGAAATGATAACTCCAAATGATCCGTCAGAGAATGACTCCAACAACTCCAATATCAAGCTTGAAACACCAACACAATGCTCCAAGATAAGCAACGTCAGTCCATGAACTCCAAGAACTGAACTAGCTCCAGATAATCTACTAAACCTGAATATCTGAAAACCCCAACTCTAGACTGCCCGTGTGGAAAATGGTGGGCACCAGAGTTTAGGAAAGGAACAATAAACTCCGAGTCAGTCGTGGGACTGGTGTGAGCAAACAAAAACACAGTTTATCTTTAAAACAAAGTAAGATTGAATTTCGCAATGCTTTTGGAAAATGAAACTACCATAAGGCATCCCGCACACACACACAATGCAAATGCAGAATCGGAGGAGATTTCTCCTTATGATAGTCAAAGATGCTTACTACGCAAAACAAATCATTGAATATTATTACTAGTGCATAGTGAAGAAAACATTTCGAAAGTATAATATTAATCTTAGCCAGCATAGGCATTTCACGTTATGCCTACTATAGCTACTATGTTCAATAGCAGGTTACCGCCACATTCCATAGCAGGTTATACAATTGCAATCGTAAAGGTTCGTATTGTTTCTTTGGATTTCCAACAAATGGTCAGGCTAAGGAACTTCCTTTCCTACTGCCGAATGGGATCGCCTCTGGCTGGACGTCCCGAGAGACAACTGCTCTCTGCCAACACAAGGCCGGGTTACCCCTGTAACTAGGTAACTCACGACTATGCCATCCCCCGGTCCTTTGGGACCTTTATCCGAGGCGCCTCGATAAACACACAATCACACAATAAATGAGATCGGAGTATCCACATAGGGTAAATACCAGGGCTCCATACCTGATACCACCCTTTTCCAGAAAGAAATGACATACCCTAAAGGGCGCAACCCTCATAACCTTGCCGCATATTCCTATTTCGACCATTTCCGGGTTGTGAGGTCTGACGAAGTCTCATCCACAAAGCCACGCTTTGATCACAATTGATCAATAAATGATCATCACACAGCAACACTCAGCATGCCACATTACCAAATTGGGAGTATATCGCTGATAACCTTTAACTACATAACCTCTGAGCTCGTACGTCTCAGAGAAGGGTGTTAAGCTAAGAGAATAAATTCTCCGCCACCAACAGAAATGTATTTGAAAGAAATCTGCTTTATATCTCAAAGTGTAATGTCAGACATGTAACCATACAAGTCTGTTCCGGGTTCGAACAGAACCGAAGGCACTTCCGAAGAAGCCCTTGCAAATCCGGGTATTCACGATCCCGATCGAATTTCCCATCACTTAGGGAATCTCTATACCAGGAGCTACCCAGTGCAGAGACAATCGATAGGTTATCCTATCATTTTCACAAACACCCGGTCTTCAACACCGGTCTTCAAATGCTATCCATATACGACGTATCACTTATTCGGAATGGGTTATGTGACACAAAGGTCCTCTCCCGGCTGAACCGAATAGTGAGCATAATATTCAAAGACAAATGGATATTGGGATTGCAGTTAAGTCACAACTTAAACCCAACTTTCTTTTCAAATGGTTTGAAAAATTACCATTTTCAAATCTTTAAACAAAAAGATTCATTTTAACAACCTTCAACGGTTTAAACAATTTCCACACTTTAATCTTTTAAACAAAAGATTTAATTCACAAAGTTCACCCAGTTTCACAAAGATTCATTCACAGATTTTCCAAATCAATTTCCATTTTAATTTGATTAACTCATTAAATCTTTAAATCAAGATTTAACTTATAGCTTTCAAAACAATTTCATTTCGAATGGTTTAAACAAATCAACATTTTAAATCTGTTAAAAATAAACAGATTCAATTCATAGCTTTCAAAAAGAATTTACTCATAACTTGGAAAACCATTTTTCAATTCAAACTTGAAATTCCTTTACTTAAATTGGAATTTCATTTCTTATATGAAAGCTTTTATCATTTGAAACAAATAGTTTCCATTTTGGAAATCTGATTCATTTATACGAGTTAAGGTTCTTGGGTTAAATTCAAATTCTCACAATTTTACTTTTAAATGGTTTAACTTCATATAAATATATTTATAACATCTTTAATCGTAATTTCCAAACATGGAATTCAATTCCAAATTTTGAATTCAAAATTCAAATTAAATTATTTAAATTAGAAAATTTACCAAGTTATTCAAAATAGTTTTTATCTCAAAAACTCCTTTCCAAAAGCTTTAACATTTAACCCAAATCCATTTCTAAAATCAATTGAAATTAAAAATTTCAATTTCAAAAAAAAATATTAAATTTAAATCATCTGTGACTTAACCGATTTCCACGTGAAATCCATATTTGTGTGTGTAAAGTGTGGTCCAGGGGTTTCACACAATAGTGCAACATCATTCAATCATCACAGATCAGAATACAGAAATATAGTTGATAAGCGGTATAACTATAACGCTTATCTTTTATTCACAGATCACAGATATATAAATTACAGATAACATATTACATTCATCCCAGATAAATGAACTACAGTACAGATCACACACAAATCAAAATATATCACACAGCATCACAGATCAGGGAATATTAAACAATTTAATCATTCAATAGAATCCAAATATTCATAAGTAAGCTCGATTAATTATCTGATTAATTTAAATCAGATAAGTCATCAATCATGGTTAATTAACATTAATTAATTTCGAATCATTCGATTAATTGTCCTTTAATCATTTATTTATTTAAATTAATTATCCTTTAATTATTAAATAATTAACCTTTAATTATATTAATTAATTAACCCTTGATTAATTACCATTTAATTAATTATTCTTAATTAATTACAATAAGTGATTATCCCTAATCACTTAATCAACTTTAATTAATTAATTACTTTTTAATCAATACTTAATTGACCTTAATTATGTAATTAATTAACCTTAATCCTGAAATTGATTTTCCTTAATTATCTAAACACCCATAAGTAATTATCCTTTCATTAATCACTAACTTAACAAAAATCTTTAATTATATTCTTTTTAATTAATTATCATTAGCAATCCTTAATCACAAATAAATTAGACACTTAATTATTAATTTACCAATCTTAAATTGCAAATTGATAAACCCCTAATTACTTAATTAATTACCATTATAAATTAATTAACTCTTCTTAATTACCTTTTTAAACAATTAATTAATAATAATTCATCTTAATTAACATTTTAAAATCTTCTTTAATAACTTTGTAATCAAATTATTATCAACCTTAAAAACTTCAATGTAAATTAACATTTTAAAACATTTGATTTATTCCTAAACCACTTTATCAAGTTTTATTTAAAATAACCTGCTAAGAATATAAGTTTAAAAAATTCTTAAAACATGATTGTTTTAAAGATCATTTATTTCAAAACCTTCAATTTAAACCTTCTAACTTAACAATAAAATTATAAACGAACAATAAAATTATCGTTTATAAAAAGAAATAATTTTAGAAATTTATTTAACTAAATTTGTTAAAGTTCAAATCTGGAAAACATAAAACCCGAGACTCACTCGAGTTACACCCGATCAAAATGCCACCCTACTTCGAGTTTCACCACAAATCAACCGTGCTCCAATTCTTTTTCAAACTTAAAATTTTCTTAAGTGTTTACCCCTACGCATTCAAAATTTACTCGAGACAAAACTCAAACCAATACATGATTCTCCCCAAGCCTTCTTCGAGCTCATAGCCTTCTTCTCCAAACATATACCACTGATACCCATCAGAAGTTCGTGCACTTGCATAATCGAAAACGTCACTGCTGGTCGAAGCTGCAGCCACCATCAAGTCGACGGCAACTAACCTGACCCTCACAAGCACTCAGGTACCCCAAACATCGACGAACTCGCGATCGAACATCACACCTCTGACTGCAACAAACCAACCCACCAGGAAACACCTCGTCCTCCCACCTCTGGCCATCAGAGGCCATGAAAACTTCGTCAGAGCTTCGTCTTGATCACACGTTGCTATTCCCACCGTCTTCTGCAACTCGATTCATCGGAGATGCCATGGCGACGAGATACTGACCTTGATTAAACTAAGGGATAAAACACTAAATCCACATCATCCCAATGCTATGATCATTTATAAATTCGATTTGTATTTTTCCATTGATCCTAGATGCTCGAACCATCATCTGACCCAAGCACGACGAATTTCATCTCGTCGTTCGACGGAATTTGACCAAAGTGTCATTTCCGTTCAACTCGAAAGTTCCCCATGAATACACACTTAAAAATTCCAAAACGATTATCAAAAATCATGAATTTTCAATACGAATTTAGTTGTGTAATCAAAAAATAAAATTAAGATAATTGATTTTTGACATATATATGATATGTACTGTATTATCTTGATGCCAGTAAATTTCCAAACTTAAAATACTTAAACTTGTCATTTAAAACTAAATGATGTTTACACTAAACTAACTTGTTTGGAAATCAAAGCTTCAAAGTGGTTAGATAGGGAGTTTTGAATTTTTGTTCATCTTTTAATCTCTGAAATCTTGAAAAACAGAGAGGCATAGATAAACTGGACATGCCTACTCAAATACATTCATATACACAGAGGCACTACTTATATAAACATATGCATGCAGAGCATCATCACAGAATTTCACAAACAACCATTATTTTTACCTAAACTTTTTAATTTAAAAGTTTACTCACCTGTTTTCAGAGAAAAAGAAACAGAGCTTCATTTTGAAACAGTTTTGAAAATGCAAGCTGAAAACCCCCCTTGATCTCTAGTTTTGAGTTGTTTTGTTTTAAATTGAAATTTTGTTTAAGTTTGAATGATATTAACTTTAGTTTATTCTCAGCTGGGATGGAACGAAAAATGAAATGAAGAAAGGTTGATAAAAGAATGAGTTTGATATAAGAAAATGAGTTGTACAGGATAATATTTATTTTGTACAAGTGATAATGTGGTTTGTACAACATGCCATATTTTTTCCCCTAGTACTTTTAAGTGGAGGCTGATATGCTTGAACGTGATGGCTTGCATTTATGAGTTTGTACAAATATTTTTTTTTGTTTCTAGTTGTACAATTCATCAGATTTTTCTTTGCTTTGCTTGTTTGGCTCGGCTGAAATCTTACTTTTGTGGCTTGCATTAATTATCTTGGTACTTTATGTCTTCCTTATAACATTTATACTTTCTTTTGTTTTGCAATTGTTCATGAAAACATATTTTTGTTTGTTTGTTTACTTGTTTCATTCCATACTTATATTTGTATTTTTATTTGTTTGTATATAGGTACTTATAAATTTTGGTTTGTATTTCTTCTTTTACCTTATGGCTTTGTGATGTAAATAAAGTTCTATATATTATTTTGTATATTTTGTTATAATTTTAACTAATTTATTTAATGTGTTTATTTTATATCTTTATAGTTTACATAACCAAAATTTTAAGATATTTATTTTCAACTTAAATACTTGTCTTGTATTTCTCCATACATATATATATATATATTTCAATAGTTTATCTTTTATTTCTAGCTTAAATTATCTATTATTAATTTATTTCTATTTCTAACATAACCCATCAATTTCAAATTTAAAGTTATTCATTTTTAAACTTGTATCAATTATCTATATTTTTATATTTATTTTTAAACCATTTATATTAAGATTTAAATCCAATTATCAATATATATATATATATATCTTTTCAAATCTATTCATATAGGCACAACTATATAAATTCACATATATATACAATTTCTAAATTTTAAAATGATTTAATATATTTTTATTTGGATTCGGGGAAACTCGAATCAATTCATCAATTAATTTAAAAAAAATTATTCAAAAATTAAATTAAATTATCAATTTAAATTTATATAAAATTCGGGGTCGTTACAGGTACAAGGCAGAAACGATGGAATGATAGATTTCATTATGCATGCTCGACACTAATAAGGGCACTAGAGATCAAAGGTGTCAACCTTGAACAGTAATCATATGTTTTATTATACTTACTATTCCACTGTGGGATTTATCGATAGTGCTCTGATATATTTTTGTTTATTTTCATTATACCAATACCAACGATTCATATTTTGGTGAAATTTGGTTTTTCGATTTAGCAAGAATTTGGTCCCACCGACATGTAACACCCCATAATTTTAAGGATCAGATATTTAAATGATTAATTTAAATATTTAATCGGTAAGTAACGAAATGCTTTTTAAACTCAATTTTTGCAATGAGCAAATTGGGACTCGGTACACTCGTATTTGAGTTCATTTTTTCGATGTGAGTAAAATGAGTATAAACTTGACTATGTTTGGAGTCGATGTTTTAAAAGATGAATAGCGTCGGAAGGAGAGAATTGGGGCTTAGCCCATTAGTTCCCTATAAGTAGCTAACTCCCTCCATTTTCTCTCATTCGCTCTTCATTCACGTTACTTCCTTTCCTCTTTCTCTAATTACTCCACTAATCTCCTTTTAACCCATTCCTAATCACCAAACCCTAAACCCATTAAATAAATTTCCTAAAGTTAAATAAAAATCATTATAATTCTTTTCCAATTCTTTACGAAACCACGAAGGAATTGGCTCGATTTGGAGTATTGATATGCATTTCGAAATTTCAAGAGAGCATAAACTTGGATTTTGACGATTAGAGCTTGGCTTGAGTTTAAATCAGGTGAGAGAGATAATTCTCTTTACTAATTAATGTGTTATACTTCATACTTTTTATTTTGACGATTATAGAATTATATGAAGTGATTTGTAGATTGTTTGAGTTGATTTGGGCTTATGTTTGTGTTATAAACATGTTTATATTAAATCATTATTTGTTTGAGACCTTAATCTCTATTTGTGAAACAGTTAGTAAGCCTTAATTTTGATCATAGGCTAAGTTATTGATTTTGTATGAAGTTGTTAGTGATTAGAGATTAATTATGTGTTATAACTAAGGGCATGACATTAGTTGGCTATAATTAAACTAATTCGACTAATTTTGAAAGGGGTTAGTAAGCTAATTTAGTAAGTTTTGAACTATATACTCATTATTAAAGTGATTAGAGGGTTAATGAAGCAAAATTAGTATTTATAAATATCGTTTACAGAGAAGAATGATTTTTATAAGCAAAGAAGTATTTTATAAAATAATATGATGCTTTATAACATAGAAAATGAAGTTCAATTAGTATTTATAAAATGGTTATATCATTTTATAAATGAATTATAAATTTCATAAAATGAAAATGAGATTTTATGAAATAGTAATACGAAGTATACTTAATTTCAAATGAGATAATTAAGTATTTAAATGTTTAAGAATGATTTTCGGGCTAATGACATGTTTTATAAAATAGAACTAAGATTTTATAATATAGTATGAAATCATATTAGAATTTTACCAAAAAGATTTAGTAAATAAAAGTAAGATTTGATTTAGTAATAAATGAATTACTTATATAAATATACGTGTATGTATATGCGTATAGGCATGTATATGTACACATGTATTTTAATTCATATAACAATCAAAATGATGTATGTATTGTAGCTAGAATTGTTGTGTGATTGTTTGTTTATATAGATATGCAATTATTTGATTATATAGATATATTATTGAATACAAGTTCGTTGTGGACATTTCACATAGCCATATCGACTATCGCGTGATGTTAAGTTGCGTGAGAATATACCGGGCCAAGTAATCATCCCGGTGAAGTCCGAAATATGGTTTTGTAGTGATGGTGTGTTTGCATGAACGATTGTGCATAAGCTTATACAAATGGGTGTATTGACACACATATAAGCTTCATAATAGGCTAGGAGTCCGGGTAGGTTGTTTTGGCATGTTAGAGGAAGCCGGGTCGCCATAATCGCCCGTAGAACTCTACTCGTGCAAAGAGTGGATTTTGGTATCAAAACCGGCTTTTGATTATTTATGGAATTCACTTCCAAAACGTCAACAAATTAGCCTCGATAGATGTTCGATGAGACAGAGTCAGGCTCTAGAAGTGAATTAACTCATTGGGTAATCCGTCGAAGGAAACGACACGCGAATTGGTGTCCGTTCGCGAAGTTTCCCAACTGCCCAAGTTCCTTGCCAAAACCTGGCACTTACAGTCAACTGAATGGAACCCTTCAGTCAACCAAAATTGTGGGAAATAAAGGCCGAAAGGGGGAGTTCCAAACAGGGTCGACTGGGTATATGGAGTCAGTTAACTAAATAAAATCCGAGTCGACTGACCTACTGTGTATTGTGCAACTTCGGGAAATTTCTCACCCATTCGATCGCGGTTCTTCATGGCGTCTTGGCATGACTCCGAGGAAGCATGATGTAAGGTGAAGCTCGTGATTCGAATGTGAATGTTAAGTGATTCCTATGGAATCAATAACAATCGGGTACGGGGTTGGTACGGTGACCCGCACGGTCACGTCTGATGAGCGTGTGTGATCGATTGGATTGAATTCATGCCTTCGTAGGTTGACTCTAGGGTATGTATAGTTAGACAAATTGTATCAGTCTTATATTTGAAACTGTACATCATATTGTCCTAATATTAGTGGCCATGCCTATTATTGGTCATATAGCGTAGACCATCCATATTGAAAAACGACGAGAAGATATTAGTCTTCGTTTGTGGTGAACGTATTTGACTACGTAACATTATATTTGATATATCTATAAATCTATATGACATCAGTGTTCCTTCGTGCTCCCGATGACATATTATATGGGATACGTCGTCATTCTCTTCTTAGAGATGTTATCCGTATTTATTAACAAATCTTAGATAGCCGAGAGGGGAGATGATGACGACCATCTATGAGTGGATCGGATCTCACTTATGCTCACTGAGGGGCACGATGGGATCCACATAGTTTTCAAGTAAATAGAGTAGATCATATATCACTTATGCTCACTAAGAAGTACGATGAGATCTACACGAGAGCCATTACTATAGATGTGGCTCGGAGCCTATGACATACTAAGGTACTGACTCTATTTATACTAGGCCCTCGATGGAGATCATGGGATTGCGATCGGTATCTAACGTAGAGCCAAGTTTTAGGTATATAGAGCAGGTCAGATATCACTATGCCCATTGAGGGGTACGGTGAGACTTATACGAGTTCGACCACACCGGATGTGACTTGAGGTCTATGGTATACCGAGGTACCGACTCTATTATCTTAGGCAAGTCTACCATAGACTCCATTCATTAATAATGATAGGTATCGATTTATATTCTTGTTTACCGCTTATAGTTATATTGTGTGTTATATTAGTTGTTTGATAATATTGTTGTGTATTCTACAATATGCTAATATTACGATAATTATATTGCCTCCGCATTTGTATATTATATTATCTTGTCAATACATACATATATATATATATATTGTTACGTATTAGTCACATTATATTAGTTGTGCTGACTCGTTGATTATAGGAGAAGAGCATGTTATGGTATGATTTCCTATCTTTTGGATGGACTAACTTTACTTGCTTGATAGTCCGGATTATCCCTAAGCCGCGTTTGTTGAGAGGGCCGGCTGTGATTTAGTAGTTCCTCTTTATTTCTATATAGTTTTAATATACAGTATTTTGAGATAGTTCCCCTTACACCAGGCTTTATGTCTGACCCGCATTTTGTCTTTGTCTGCTTATGTCATTACAACTCTCGGGTACTCAATTGAGTGGTTTGAGAATCAACTACTTCTGGGGTACACTATCAGGAGCTGTAGCTGGAACTCTTTGGAGGCGTGGTATCGATATTTTAAGATGTATACTTGATATTTTAGTAGTACATGACAGACCAGTTATTTATATATGAGACTGTTGTATCATATGTTTATTCAAAACTTCGTCCTTTTGGAGTTAATGTATTCTGAATTTCTGTACTGGTGCTTATTTATCAGTTGCTTCCACTAGTCTGGTCTCTTATATATTGTAATTCCATTATGCTCATGTATATTCAATATATTATATACTGTCATTCCGTTGTGAGATCTTATCGATGTCTTGGTTTAGTGTTTTGCTTTAATTTTACCCCAACGCTTGTCTTTTTAGGTATTCCTAAAGGGTGAGTTGTTACAGATGTGCAGGTTGTTACAACCGGTAAACAATTCCATAATTTCAGCTTTTACATAGTATTATCTTACCAAAATTTCAATAATATTTGTTTCTGAATTTATATACACACACTTATATATAAATATATTCTCTTTTACTAAATACATTTATATAGTCGACTTCCGAAAATTTCCTTTCGAAAATCATAGAATTCGAACAAAATCTACCATTACATATAATATATATATATATACACACACACAAACACACACACACACACTTATATATATATCCAAAAACCTTTTAACTCAATTCCCCTTCTAATTAATTTTAAATGCTACATATAATAAATTCCAAATTATAGTCAAACATGCAACTATTGCAACACAACACATAATGATTCAACACCAATTGACCATGGTTTTATTTAAATACAAAAGTTATGTATTGCAATATAGCCATTTTAAACCTTAACATCGACCAATTCAATCAATATTCACGCATCATTGACTAGAATTTGGCATGAAACATGAATTCACCCAATATTTAGCAAAATCAACAAATTTCACCACAACCAATAAATTGAAACAACCATACAATCAATAAACAAACATAGATTTGAGTAGTAGAAATACTCACAAAAATAATGTATGCAATTTTCAAGCCCTACAAATATAGCCATGAACACCATCAGAGCTTTGTCCTTCTCATGCTTGAGCGTACGCCACAACCAAGCCCTCAAAATCGCTCTGACCTAATGCAAGCACCGTCACATGCCTAGAGATTGCCATGTGAAATCATCTAGTGCTCGCGTGCACCTCCAATCAGCATCCCCTTTCTCCCGTGAATTATCAGTTGGTGTAACGACCCGAAATTTTGACCGTTTAAAAATATCAAATTTAATATAAATTATTGAATAAAAATGGTTAGAAACAAAATTTTATGATTTTTATTATAAAAATATATTGAATGTAAGTTATGATATCGAATGAATTTTAAATGACAACCAATTTCAATAAGATAAAAGTTGTAATTCACATTAGAATTTAAATTTATAATATTAATTTATATCAAATTAATAACATAAATTAGAATAATAAATTTTGAATTTAAATAAAGAATTGAGTGAACGTTTTAATGAAAGAATAACATAAGTTGTTATTTGAAATGTATCTTGGAGAAGTTTCTTGTTAACCCTAGATGAGATCCCAGGGAAAGTGAGAACTCAATTAGCAAGCCCTCCTTATCGGTATTATTGTTCCCTCGTTATACCGATTTTCAAGAAGATAAAACATTTACTTTGTAAATAGTGTAGAAATTTTATTGCATACGAAATTTTATAAAACATGTTTGAATTAGTATAAATGAAAAGAAAATTGTATTTTATAATTAGAATTCGTTTGAAATTAGTAATGAAATTAATTGGAATTAAATTAATTGAAATGTTTCATTAAAAGGAAACATGAATGAAATTGTAACGAATGAGTTAATATAGGAACTTGCATTTTTGGTCAAAATGGAATGAATGTTTTAATTAAAATAAATGCATGTTTTGAGAGGTATAAAATAAAATTTTCATTTTGAATAAGTATGATTTTATAAAAAGAAAATTTGAATTTTGGAATAATATATATAAACACACTTATTAGTATTCAAATTTTAAAATATACCAATGAGTTCATGGTTGTGTAAATGTTGTTGAATCAATAAGAAATTACCTTGTATTAACAATTGTACATTAATTACACATGTTCACATATATTTATTTTTCCATTTTATATATGGTTAAAACTTGTAAATTGGTTGCATTAATGTGACCGTTACAATAATTAAAAAGTAAAGTAAATTGTTTTTATAATGTATAGATAGATATATATTCATGAATTAATAAAGTTGGTTTGAGTAACATAAATAAATATATAGATTGATTGGTTGATTAATTGGTTGATTGATTGTTAATTGATTAATTGATTTAATGGAATGTGCACATATATTAACATAAAATGAATTTTTTAATAAAGAATTAAATGATATAAATATGTGTATATTTGGTTTTATTGAAATTAATTAATTGGAGTAAGTTTTGGAATTGGAACCCCAAAAGTTTGTTTATAGTATATATGTGGTCCCTTCATCTGCTTAATATTTATTATTACATCTGCTTTCTCTTTCCTTTTGTTTTCAAATTCTCCATGTAGGTTCCACTTGAGCATCCTTTTAATTATTAGACTACTCTTTCATTTCTTATTAATTAATAGTATCCTCAATTGATTTATTTCTAATTAATAATTGCCGCATTCTTTTCATTTATTTCTCATTCGTTTCGTTTGCTCCTTTCCAAGTACTTTACCTGAAGTTTTTTTTCCATGTTTAATACGAACATCCAAATTAATATTCATGCCACCTCATTAGCATTTACTATTCTCCGTTTCTAAAGTTCATTTTGTTTATGCATTATTTGTTCTTGTAGCTTCCTTTCATTGGCAATTTATTCTCGTGAAGCTTCATATTTAAAAATGAAAGATTTATTTTTATTTTCATTCATATTTTTATTCCTTTACTTCACATCATTTAATACCTACCATTTTTATAAGGCTGTTCATATTTTTACTTTATTTCAGTTCCTAGTTTGTTTATATTTACTTTATTAGCTTTTCCTTTGTTTCCATCTTCTTTCCTGTAGCTTCATTTCATTTTTCAAATCTCATCTTCTGTAGCTTCATTTTTCCAAACAAAACTTCCATCTCATTTCTCTCTCTCTTCACCATCCTCCTTCCTTCTTTTTCATTTTTCTTCTTCAAATCTCCCTCTTTTCCTTTTTTAATCGAAGCTTCCTTTTCCTTATTATTATTCTTCTAACCTTCTTCTCTTTTTCAAAGTTTCCTTTTCTTTTTAAATTCTTCTTTAAATTTTCTTCTTATTTTTCTAACCTTCTTCTTCTTTCCAAATCTTTTTCTTCAAATCCAGATCTATACAAACTTCTCTATCTCTTCCAAAATTTTCTAAAAAAAGATTAAGATAGCAAGGTAACAAAACAAAAGTAGAAAGTAGTAGCGAATCCAAATCCGACTAGAAAAGCGAAGGCCAAAAGGAGAGTGTTTAAACTCACTCACGAAATACTAAAATTTTATTGCAAGTTAAACCAAGTCATATAGTGATAAAATTATTGATGGTTGGTTGGGAATTTTAGTTGACATTTAATTTGAATACCCTTGATAGTTAAACACCAACATGTGATAATTAATAATTATTGTGACATGTTATTGAATTAGTTGATTTGAATGTTAATTGCATGTTGTGATGGATGCTATTGTGATTGAATGTGTGTTTGTTCATTTATTTTGGTATATCCCTGTTATCACCCTATAGTTTATTGTAATCATATAAATTTTCATATTGATTATTTTAACACTGAATAAGGATACATAACCCTTGGATTTCTTACATTGACATGTGAAAACAACTTGGTATGTTTAGATTTACTTTTTGAACCATAAAATTGATTTTTTGAGGAATAAACTGTTATTACCTTATTTGAAATCTTCAAATTTAAATATTGAAACCCAGGGAAGTTTACATAAATTGGATTTTGAAACTTTGAATTTTTTCATAAATCAAATCTCTTGAACTCTGACTTTAATTTGGAATTTTTCTATAAATTTGTAAGTTATTAGAATGGATCTATTGTGAAATCTGTTGTATTTTGAATATGAAAATAATAACTTTTCTAGAAAATTTGAAACTTTAAAAATGTAGTTTTCTGTATTCCATATTTCATTTGATTTTGATTTAATTTGTTAATAATTTTAGTCTAACTCGAGTGTATTATTTTCCTTTATGCTCGGGCCATCATGAGTATTTCAGTGTTTCGAAGATATTATTTCTTGAAGATGAAGATGAAGTTTGAAGACTGTATTTATTAATATTATTCCACTGAATTACTTTATTATATCAGTTAAATGTATAACTCGGAGGATATTGTAAAGTGAATTTATTGTATATTGTTAAACAGCTTCATGAACTGTTTATTTAATTATTATATTTTGTCATTCCGCTGCGAGATTCTGTATTTTTATTCTTCTGTATCTTATTTCTTTAGAATAAAACCCCATTGATAATATTTCTTTTGGGTTGTTTCACTCAGACATGTGTGGTTTATTTTCGACTTGAATCGTCCAGAATGAGGGTCGTCACATTTGGCAACATATTTTAGGTTTAGCGAATACCTAAACTTGTAAGACAAGCTCATTTGAGATAGTGTCCTTAATACCCTAGAATGAATTTGAGTGTGTATATACATATATATATACACACACGAAAGCGCATATTTGTTAGTGTTATAAATTGTTTTGAAATTGGTAAATGAATTTATTTTAACTCAGATTATATTTTGTATATATCAAAGAATGAATTTAATAAATGATATAGTCCTTTATGATTGTTTCATGATTAGTGACTATTATCTCTTTACTGATTGATTGATTGGAATGGTAGTGCTTATTATCATTTATTGATTGATTAGTTATGCTTAGCTAGTTTATGAGCATCGACTATTGGTTATTGATTTAAGCATTTGACTATTTTTCATGAATTTTTGAAATATGTTTAAATAGTTTATAATAAATTGCATATTTTCAACATAGGATTTCAAAATAAACATATATTTGAATTCCTTACCGTATTATTATACCGAGTATCCGATACCATATCAAAAAGTGATATATAAAATATGGTTTAGATAGATATGGTTCATAACTAAAAAGTTATTCAAACTAAAATTTGAGAACTTGAATCCGGGTTTTTGGAAATTGGTTTCTAAGATTTTGAAAACAATATACTAGCATTATTTGAAAGTATTTACGAATAAATGTTTTCAAAATGATTTTTAAAGAAATATAAAGTGCAGAACTCACTTCTATCGCTAGAAAATAAATTTGGTGATGACTGCAGCATCATCGGCGTTCATTTTCAAGTTTCAAAGTGGGGAAGGCCACTATAGTAGCTTTGCTACACGGTTGAATTGAATAAATATATTTTGACTTAAATCCCTGAAGTATGATTTGATATTTGAAATATACATACATACATACATATATATACATACATACATATATATTTCAAATGATTTGAGATAAAATCTGGTGTTCAGTTCTTGAGTTTTCGGTGTAATGATACTATGGACACATGTATCCTATCCAATAGGATAATTTGATTATGCATCTCGTAGAGATGATTGATAGTTGATTTCCAATTTTTGAATTGGAATTTGATTTTTCGACTATTTTTGAATAGTCCGACACTTCAAAATTGAGATTTAAATTTAAAACTTAGTATTTTCGATAAGTATTTAGTTTTCATAACTCCTAAATGTAAAGGATAATGGAGTTTAAATAGGTTTTAAATTGTTAATTATTTTGATGAGTAAAATGAATAAGATTATTTGTATTATACAAGTGTGAACTTAAGTTTTGGAATGCTTTAAATGAAATTTTATTTTGAGAAATGCTTATGAGCTTAGTAAATATTTTATAAATCTTCATTTATTTACAAAATGATTTTAGAAGGAAATTTTGATTTTATATAAATACGACTTTATATAAATATTAAACTGAAGTAATTTTTGAAAACTATTGATTTTGAAATTTATGAATTTTTAATGGTATTCGATTTTGAAAAGGAAAAATGATGATTGAGAACCTATATAATTAAAACTGAACTAATATTTTAGAATTGATTGATTTTCTAGGACCTTTGATTCCATAAATATTTGTTTTGAAGGTTTCCTGTGACGCCCCACCTCTATACCCATGCTAGCCAAGAACACTACGATGTAATTCTATCAACTAGCACGGAGAATAAGGCTATTGAGGAGCGACCATCCATGTAACTTCTTTGTGCGAGCACCGATATGTCAGATAGTATAGCATGAACTTCATTTAAGGAGGAAATCCGACATACCGATACAAACTCAAAGCTATCACACGGTGGCTTTATATAATCTTCGAAAACAAACATAGAAATAAACATAACATAAATCAGTCACAGACATCCATATCACAAAGGCGGAAAAGATATGAATATATATATATATATAACACATGAAAGTGTACATCAGAGTAGTGGTCAGAAAGATCCACGATAATACAAAAGAATAGCAACACGTGCTATACAAAAGAATAAGTACACAACATAGAGTCTAGATCTCAAATGTGTAAACCCAAAAACTACTAATCTAAGTAGTTAGCCAAAAGTCAGAATAATCCAGAGGAGAAGTCAAGCAGAAGCACCTATAACATCTCGGTCTGACCCAAGTATTATTTATAAGAAAATAATAAATGGATCAGTCTAGCTATAAATATCAGATGATATGGTATAAAATAAAAGGCATGGCATGAACGTGTAATAACCATAGTGGCATACTACTATAAGTATGTAATTGAAAATCAACAAGAGATTAATCAATATCACAAGAATCTTCTCAAAGATAAAATAGGGTATCATACCCTAAACTTGTATTCATAACAAGTCAATGACACACAAATTCACCAATGCACAAAAATTGATAAAACTTATCAATGGAAATCACGAAAATTGGTGAAGCACAAAATTCCAGAAATCGTCACAAGAAATCCAGAAATCACAAGAAGGGGGAGGCCTATCACAAAACGGGAGTATGAAAACTCACCAACACGTGTAACACAAGACGAGACGCTATCTCATGGTAGCTAACCATTAGTTTTGAGCCGAAACTCCACAAGAATGGTCCGAAGACCGTGGGGCGCTACCCCACATATGTGATGGCGAAACATCACACAAACGAGGTTTAGTCTCCCTCATAGACAAAGAGACATCGCACAATTGCTAGTCTAAATCAAATCCCAAAATTATCGTCATGATCGTCAAGAAGTGTCAATCACACCAAGCTAGTAAATATATGAGTTTAGCTTCATGTCCCATAACCACTTGCTTAACTTAAATATTTATGAACAAGCTATGAATCTTCACTAGAAAATTGTCACAAAAGGTTCAATCGAACAAGTCCAAGAATTAACCAACGAAGTGAACGCAAGCGTTTCATACCACTCGTTTTACTAAGCTGTTTAATTAGATTTCTCATCCGAGTGAAGTAAAGGCTTGTATATACTAGTAGATTGTAAAACGGTTTGAGGAAAAGAGTTTCGTAATAAAATAGTGTTGAAAACGAGTTGATAAAAGAGTTTTGATATTTACTACTAGTATTGAAACCTTCATGTTTTTAGAGTGACAAGTCACAAAACGATTGCAGAAACAATCAGTCACAAAAATTCACAATCGAAGACGTGAATGAAACCCAAGGAAAGCAGCTCAAAATGCATCAAAGTGAAAGTTGATGGTGCGGCTAAGCATGCCGAACGACCTAACAAAAATACAGGTCAAACGACCTAACAGTTAACAGCTAGGCAGAAAATAGGTCGAGCGACCTAAAGTGAACAACGCAACCTAATGGCGCGACCTAGCAGGGTGAGCGACCTAACACGCTCGAGCTAAGAGAATGATGCAACTAAGTCTGGCGAACGACCTAGGGGAGCGACTTAAGCATGTGGCGCGACCTAAAATGTCCGGACGACCTAAGTAGGCGAGCGACCTAACGGAGTGGACATAAGGCCGAGGTGGTGCGACCTAAGGGGTACGCGACCTAATGGAGGTGTGACCAGGTGCCAGCGACGTAACGTGGTCAACGATCTAATGCCGAACGACCTATAACATGCGAACGGTTTAAGGTCCAACGACCTAAAGTGGAACGACCTACTGCAGTCGAGCGACCTAAGTGTGGAACGTCCTTTGACGAGTGGCCTAGATACTCGCGACCTAAATACTCGCGACCTAAGATGGTACGCGACCTACGACCTAGGGACGAACGACCTATGTCCAGATCGAGCTAAATGCAGGCAGAGTCCTTTCCACGCCAGAGCGACCTACGACCTTCGACCTAGCGACCTAACTCCGAGGCAACTCTCCCTCCAGAACGACCTAAGATGCAGAAAACTGCTAACACTCGAAAATTCTAGGTTTTCCACCAATTCAATTCACACCAAATACAAATGCGCACAAAATAATGATAGGGAATCATTCTCAACAATCCAATGACAGATATAGGCAAGAATGTGAGATAAAAATCTCACCTTTGCACCAAAAACCAATGAAGATGAAGCTTGAAGCAAAACAAGGGCAACAACAAGCTTGAATCAATGTCTTCACTTGGATTCGGAGAAGATGTTGGATTAGCAATGAAGATTAAAGCTTTGGAGTTTTAATTTCCCATTCCCTCCACCATTTTTGAAGAAGCTTTGATGTTTTAGAAATGAAGAATGAAGTTGTAAAGAGAGGAAGGGGGTTGGGCTGAGTTAGTGAAGGGTTCAGCCCCAAACCAAAGCTCAAAGCAAAAAGTGACGAAAATTTCACTATCTCCAAACATATCGAAGTTTACACTCAAAAAGATCGCAAATGTCATTTTGAACTCAATGGGAGTGGTCTCGAGTCCTAATTTGACTGTATGCAAAAAGTAGCTTTTCGGACCAAAATCCGATTAACAATCAAATATTTAAATATAAAATCGATAAATATGCGGGTTGTTACAGACTCCCCTCCTTAAAGAAATTGCGTCCTCGCAATATATAAGATGGAAATAAAAAGTAACAACCATAAAAGCATATTAACACAAAAGAAATTGGAAATAAGAAGTTTACCTCAAAGAGCATGAGAAAGTAATTCCGGATGTGTACGCTCGATGAATTCTCTAGACTCCCAAGAGCAATCCTTAGGATTTGAGGACCATTGAACTTTAACAAGCGGAACATCTTTATTTCGGAGTTGTTTGATCTCCGAAGCAATAATTCGTATAGGATGCTGCTCATAAGTTAAATCAGGCGAAACTTCAATCTCTTCCACAACACCGGGCTCAAGAATAGCATCGGAATCCCGAAGGCACTTCCGTAATTGAGAAACGTGAAACACGTCATGCATGGCAGAAAACTGAGCCGGTAATGAAAGGCGATAGGCCATGGAACCAATACGTTCAGTGATAGGAAATGGCCCAATATATCGAGGCGCTAACTTCCCGATCGACTGAAGCGTATAACACCCTTCATAGGTGAAACACGAATAAATACAAGATCCCCCACAGAAAATTCTATTTTTATTCTTCGGTAATCGACATAGGATTTTTGTCTACTCTGGGCTTCTTTCATCCTATGACGAATAAGATCAATCTTTTCTGTGGAATCTCGAATATAATCTGGACCTAAAACCAGTGAAATGACCCTCCTTTTATTTCCACCCTAATTTCATAAGGATTTTTTTTAGAGATGATATATAGATATATCATTCATTACAAATATATTTTCCAAGGTCATTTTCTTTCTCCAATAAACAAAATATATCCAGGATCAAAATAACTTACCAATATAAATATATCAGTGTATATCCAATAACATACACATACATATGAAGATGTATGTGTTCCTCTTGTTTAAATTCAGAGTATATACTTTATTTATTTTTTGTTGTACAAGAACATTCTGTTTGATTTAGATTTTAGCAATTCAGATTAATTATTGTATCCTGATTTTTGACCATAGAATCAACTGGAAACATGTACTTTAGTCTGTTATTCTAATTAAGAAATGATCAAGTAATAATCAGTGGTAAACAAGCTTATAATATAGATGATTGTCTTAAGGTCTGGATAGTATCAAACTCAGGTTAAAAGAAAGTGGATCCTAAGAGAACACAAGCAACATCTAGGCGTAATGGAAACGCGCCTAACTTATACATGAGAGGTCACGAGTTCGAGTACTATGCTGGTCGGTTCAAACACAATTTTTGTTTTTCTTTTTTTTTTCTCCTGTATGGATTGAAATCTGGTATTTACCTATATCTGCACATATATATTTAATTTCATCCTATAATCTAACTTACAAAACAAAGTTTCTTGCTTTATTATTTTTAAAACCCATTCCTACAACTGTTCTAGGAATTTATATTTATATTTTTGCCCAAATATCAACATGTACACAGGTATACGTGTACATGTCAATATCTTGCTCATTTACCAGAAATCTGGGTGAAACAAGTGCTAAATGTACTAAGCTTTTGAAATGCATTTTTATTTTCAGAATACAATCTATCATGATCAACCAATACTTCATTTATTTGAAGCTGGTTAACTCATGAATCCTGTATCTGCTACACACTAGTTCAAAGCAATGGAGATATCATTCTTTGCATTCTGTCTGAAGCTTTTAAAAACATTTTACTTTTCTCAATACAATTCAGAAATGAATTCAAACTTGTTTACAAAGTATTTCAGTAAAAAGAAAACTAAAATCCTTATAAGTTTACTTCTAGCTAAATCCAGATTTTATTCTAAAACTCAGTGCTCCATTATGTCTCAAGATTTACTAATACATAATATAAATTATGCAAAACAGTAGCTCACCTACATATGCAAATTTCTTTTCCAAGCATCCATATCAATACTTAAAAATCATTTCCTTGTTCCCCACTCAGATATTTCTTTTAGATTTTAAACCTTAGTACATAACAATATATTCAACATGATTCAACTAGTCCATCTAACCATAATAGAATTCATTACATAACTGGAAATCTTAGAAACATAAAAATTTTCCTGAATACATGCAGATATAATCAATTTAAGCTCTTATTGAAACTAGCTAGCATGTTCATTCACTCCTCCATAATAGCCATAACTTCATTTTTACTTAGTGCCTGGGTTACCTGAAAGAGCATGAGTGGCTGCCTCATTTTAAAATGAGACACCCCATATGCCATGAGCAAACAAGGGTCAGATCTATGATCTGGTACGAGTAACATCAATACATTCATGATATTAAGCAATAGAGAATATAAGGGTACTAACTTGTTATTTAAGCAAATTTCTGCAATCAACTACTTTAACATAGTATAATTAAGTTGATTCAGGTATGATATATTCATTTATCATTCTTACACTTGCATACATAATCATGCAAACATAATTATCTATTTGCAACATTTGCATTCACTGGAACCATCTTGGTTCCATACCATTCAACCTAAGAAATATCCATATTCCTATTTCTTCATTTATAGGTTGTATTATTCAATTTAAATCCCTGCCTCATCTGCTATTAAGGAATCACTGGGACACATTGCAATGAACTAATTCACATCATTGCACAAAGATCTCAGGGCTTAAACAAACCATGTGCCAACTTGCATACTTCAAATATGACAAGCATTCCAGCAGCTTTCTTGGCCTTTCCTTCCCTAGTTTATTTACTAGTGTATTGTCTTAAATCCTATCATCAAATATGCTAAGTGAACATGTCACTGCAAACATGGAAACATCCATAATTTTTCCTAGCATAATTCTCCTCAGAAATAAGCAGACAGTTATTTCCTAAATAGGGTCAATATGTCTTGATCTCAGTAAGATATAAGAATATTTTCAACTGTAAAAGAGGCATGGCATGTTCTTAATATATTGATCTGTAAGCCTTTATGATTGATTCAGATTCAGGATCTGGTTCAATCATAATTTTAGCTTGTGAGTTTCTTCTTTTTTTTTGATTTGATTAAGGGCTCAGCACTTAGAAAATTTCTATTGCACCCTTAACATTTTTCTTTTCAAGCCTCAGCACTTATACCAAGTATAATACAGCTCCCAACATTTTTTGTAAAGTTTCCATGCCATAGATCTATAACAGTTGAGAGTATTCTCTATATAATTTCAAGATCCTAGACTTTATTTATGAGTATAAATAAAACAGTATGATACACATCCAAAGACAAATGTCTCAACAAAGCAGAGATCACCAAAACATCCATATCAAATCATATCAGATTTAAAATAAGACATCCAAAAAGCATTGATGAAATCATATACATCAAAACCAGAAATATATATAAATGGCAATAAAAAGTGGCTGCCTCATCTCAGGTCTTAATGCCATGAACTCAGTGAGGTTACTCACCTAAATGTTTCTTCTTATTAATCCAGAAAATCCTTGTATGAGTATTTTCTCCTTCCTTCCAATATTTTTCTTCTTTTCTTATTTTTGTGCAGCTCGGGGTAAAGATAATTCTACTGCCTATTTATATGCATTTTTCCACTAGGGTTTTGTTAAAACAGAATTCCATTTCTGTCCTGGCTAGCATCATGCATTTTTCATTCATAATACCCCGGCCATATTAATTTAAAGGCTGTATTTTCTTTCTTTTACTTTTCAGAAAATGGCCACTCACCTAGTCATGTTAAAAGTGTGACTATCCTATTTCATATTTTAATTATTCCTGAGAATCCCCTTTGCTATTTTTGTCTACACAAGCATATTGACTTGTATCACACTTCATGTCATTTTAATGTTATAGTTTCACTTGCTTATATATATATATATACTTTTCAATACTTAAAAATGTATATTTGTATACATATCTTATCTAGGCTTATTTTAATTCCTCTTTTAATTTCAGAAACATATGCACCTATATGTATACAGGTTTACAAATCCTTATGACATATACATGTATAATTTTCTTTTCTGAGTTTTAATTAAAATCTGTTTACTGATTTAAAGTAAAACTTACTTTCCTTATTTTCTAAGATGATCCATATAATTCCAGAAATCAAATATCCATGTTGCAAAATCATGTTTGTACTGCTTTTTAATTCTTGTTTTAAATCCAAGAAATCTGGAGTTCTTCCTTGTGCCATTTCAGTGTGCACGTGCACACATATACTTGCACACTATTTATTCCAGAAATTTCACCATATTTAAATCTAAATATTTCAAAAATTAAATCATTTTATAAAAATGATTTTTCACAAAATTTTGGGGTATTACATTCACCCCTCCTTTTTGGAATTGTGTCCTCACAATTTTTCTAACATTTATAATAAGCATCTTTTTCTTTTCTGAAAACTTATCAAACATATGCATAAGCAAACAAATTCAACCATATCAACCATGCATAACAAAATTTTCCAGAAAAAAAAAATTACCTTTTAATTTGCAAAAAGCTTAGGATAATCCATTCTAATCTTATCCTCTAACTCCCATGTGCAGTCATTAGGATCACTACTCCACTGGATCTTAACTAGTTTCAAGGTTTTGCTCCTTAATTTCTTTTCTTCCTTGGCTATAATCCCCACTGGTTCTTTTTCATAAACCAAGTCAGGATTTATTTGAATTTTGGTAGGCTCTTCCAAAATGTCTTCTTTATCATGTACCCATCTTCTAAGTTGGGACACATGAAAAACATTATGCATTGCTTTCATTTCCTCTGGTAGTTCTAATTTGTAAGCCAATGAACCAATTCTTTCCAGAATTTTATAGGGTCCAACATACCTTGGTGTAAGCTTACCTTGCTTGCCAAATCTCATAACTTTCTTCATAGGTGAAATCTTGATGAAAACAAAGTCTCCCACTTCATATTCCACTTGCTTTCTCTTCCTATCTGCAAATTTCTTTTGCCTATCTTGAGCTGCTGCTATTCTTTTTCTTATTAACCCAATTTTCTCTGTAGTTTCTTTAACATATTCAGGTCCAAGAACAGCCCTTTCTCCAGTCTCTACCCAGCATATAGGTGATAAACATGGCTTGCCATATAAGGCTTCAAACGGTGCCATCCCTATGGTGCTTTGGTAACTGTTATTGTATGTGAATTCAGCTAGATGGAGGTGGTCTTCCCAGTTGCCTCCAAAGTCCAGTGTACATGCTCTCAACAAATCCTCTAAGACTTTGTTCACCACCTCAGTTTGACCATCTGATTGTGGATGGTAGGCAGTGCTTAAGCACAATTCACTCCCCATGGCCTCTTGAAAACTTTTCCAAAATCTTGAGGTGAAGATGGTATCCCTATCACTCACAATGGTTTTGGGTATGCCATGCAACCTTACTACCTCTTTCATGAATATTTGAGCCAATTTTGGAGCATTTCTTTCTGCTTTAACTGGGATAAAATGTGCTACCTTAGTTAGCCTATCCACTATTACCCATATACTTGTGTTTCCCTTCTTAGATCTAGGCAGACCATCTATGAAATCCATAGATATATCCTCCCACTTCCACTGTGGTATACTAAGGGGTTGCAATAGTCCTGATGGCCTTTGTGTCTCTGCCTTGACTTGTTGGCAAGTCATGCACTTTGCAACATGTCTGGCCACATCTGACTTCATCCCCTTCCACCAAAGATTTCTTTTCAAATTTTGATACATCTTGGTGCTACCTGGGTGTATGGAGTACTTATTCCTATGGTACTCATTTAATATTTCCTCCTTCAATTCTATATTTTCTGGAACACATATCCTATTTTTATTCCTTAAATAACCATTTTTATCAATTTGATAATTTATTACTTCCTCCCCTTTTGATATGAGCATTTTCTTTCCCACCATGTTTAGGTCTTGTTTCTGCATTTTCCCAATCTTAAGAAGTAAATCTGATTGCAGAGATATCATACTTAATTTCCCTTTAACTTCACCTTCTTCAATGGACATCATTTGTACCCCACTGTTTTCCTCAATTTCCAAATCAGTAAGTATATACAAATCCTTAAATTCTTCCATCATCAACATGGCTACTTTGGCATGTTGTCTACTCAAGGCATCTGCAACTTTATTTGCCTTGCCTGGTGTATACAGTATATCTAGGTCATAGGCAGCTAGGAACTCTACCCATCTATGTTGCCTCATATTCAAATCTTTTTGTGAGAATAAATATTTCAGTGCCTTATGATCAGTGTACAAAATGAATTTGGCACCTAACAAATAATGTCTCCAAAGTTTCAAAGCATACACAACTGCTGCTAGTTCAAGATCATGGGTTGCATACCTGGTTTCATGTGGCTTTAATTGCCTAGATGCATAGGCTACCACCTGGTCTTGCTGCATCAACACAGCCCCTAACCCAGAGCCACTTGCATCAGTGTACACAACCAAATTTTCATTTCCTTCTGGCACTCTCAATACTGGTGCATTAATCAGAGCTTCCTTAATTTTGATAAAAGCTTGCTCACATTTTTCTGTCCATACAAAGGCTTGGTTCTTTCTAGTTAAATTGGTAAGTGGTGATGATATTTTTGAGAAATCTTTTATAAATCTCCTATAATATCCTGCCATCTCCATAAATGACCTAATCTCACTGATGGTACTAGGCCTTTTCCATGCTTGGATTGCCACTACCTTATTAGGGTTTACTGATATTCCTTTGGCAGAGATAACATGCCCAAGAAAATGCACTTCTTCTTTCCAAAATGCACATTTTGAAAATTTTGCCTTTAAATCATTTTCCCTTAGTCTTGACAAAACTAAATGCAAATGATTTTTATGCTCTTCCACTGTCTTAGAATAAATCAAAATGTCATCAATAAAAATCAGTACCAACTTGTCTAAATAATCTCTAAATATTCTATTCATTAAATCAACAAAATATGAAGGAGCATTTGTCAAACCAAATGGCATAACCAAAAATTCATATAAGCCATATCTTGTGTTAAATGCAGTATACTTAACACTTGAGTCTTCAACCTTCATTTGATGGAATCCTGATGCTAAGTCTAGCCTAGAAAATATTTTAGCTTCACTGAGTTGGTCAAAGAGATCATCTATTCTAGGCAATGGGTATTTATTCTTGATGGTTACTTTATTTAGTTCCCTGTAATCTATGCACATTCTCAAGGTACCATCATGTTTTCTTACGAACACTACTGGAGAACCCCAGCAGGAATTGCTTGGCCTTATAAATCCCTTGCCTTCTAATTCTTCCAACTGATTTTTCAATTCTTTCAGTTCACTTGGCCCCATTCTATAAGGTTTCTTGATTATTGGACTTGCTCCTGGAATGAGATTAATTTGGAACTCAACTGGTCTGTGGTGTGGAACACCCTTAACTTCCCCAAACACATCCAAGTATTCATTAACTATGGGAATTTCTTCAATGGTTAGTTCACTCAGGTCTTTTTCTAAGTCAACTAAATGATACAATTTCCCTTCCTTAGCTACTTCACATAGAACTGTGATCCTCTGGCCTCTAGAATTTTGCAATGATATGGTGGATGAGTCTAAATTAATTATGGCTTTAAATTGCCTTAACCAATCTACCCCCAATATAACTCCTATATTTGGGTAATTTAAAACATATAAATTGGAAATAAAAATATTTCCTCCTATGTTTAACTCCACATCCACACAATTCATGTTCAAAACACTAGAACTCCCTAGGGGACTTTGTACAAGCAATGGGGTTTCAACCAATATGCAGTTTAATTTTAACACTTTAACTAATTCATAGGAAATCAAAGAGTGTGTTGCTCCAGTATCATATACTACTGGTATGGGTATGGCACAAATGAGTAATGTACCTTCCACTTGGCCATGATTTTCAGCATCAATTTTCACTACAGATTTGCCTTTACCTTCCAAAGTTGCCAATTTCCCTTGCTGTTTATTCTTAGGACAGTTCCTCTTCATATGCCCCTCTTTCCCACATAGGTAGCATTTGAAGGCTCCTCCTTTTAACTCTGGGCACCTTGGTTTGATGTGTCCTTCTTTTCCACAATGATGGCAAACCAATTTCTTCTTAGTATCATTGGCTTTTGTATCTTTACTCTTCCTGTTGTCTGCCTCCTCCTTCTTTTTATCATAAGGGTGATATCTTTCCTTATCCTTCTTGTTGTTGCTCTTAAAATTCCTATATTTCTCTCTTTCTTTGTCATGTTGTTCCAGTTTCAAGGCCAGATCAATTACTTGATCAAATGTTCTATCTGCATATGGTAGCATAGCTCTGCTAAGTCCTGGGTTCAGTCCTTTTATATACCTATCATTTTTGGATGATTCATCTGCCACTAGCATTGCTCCATAATTAGATAGCCCTTCAAACTTTTGAGTGTATTCAGTGACATTCAAAGTTCCCTGCCTAAGTTTGATAAATTCTTCAAGCAAAATGGTCTTGGCTGATGCTGGTACAAATCTTGCCTCCAACATCTCCTTGAACTGATTCCAAGTGATTTCATTTTCATTTCTTCCAGCTATGATCACCTCCCACCAGCTTAAAGCTACCCCTTTCAGTTGTCTAGAAGCTACTTGCCTCTTCCTTTGGTCATCCAACTGCATGTCATTGAAAATCCTATCAAGTGTTCTCAACCATGCTTGAATTTCCATCACACTCTCAGTTCCTTCAAAACTCCTGCCTCCCAAATTGGAATAAGTCTTCAGTAGTTTTGAAAGCTCTTCATGTGGGTTCTCAGGCCTATGCCCAATTCCATCTCTTAAAACCCTCAGAAATTCTTGCATATCAAGCATTTGAGGTGCACTGGATCCTGCATTGTGATGAGATCCTCTTCCTACCATGGTCTGCTAACTAAATTCTGGGCAAATGGTATTAGTATATTATGAGTACTTCTATAATTTCTATTTTCTTATCTAAATTATTTCATCCAAAACAAACAGACATAACACATTTCTGTAATACTTAACAATTAATGCAACCTGGCTCTGATACCAACTGAAATGACCCTCCTTTTATTTCCACCCTAATTTCATAAGGATTTTTTTTTAGAGATGATATATAGATATATCATTCATTACAAATATATTTTCCAAGGTCATTTTCTTTCTCCAATAAACAAAATATATCCAGGATCAAAATAACTTACCAATATAAATATATCAGTGTATATCCAATAACATACACATACATATGAAGATGTATGTGTTCCTCTTGTTTAAATTCAGAGTATATACTTTATTTTTTTTTGTTGTACAAGAACATTCTGTTTGATTTAGATTTTAGCAATTCAGATTAATTATTGTATCCTGATTTTTGACCATAGAATCAACTGGAAACATGTACTTTAGTCTGTTATTCTAATTAAGAAATGATCAAGTAATAATCAGTGGTAAACAAGCTTATAATATAGATGATTGTCTTAAGGTCTGGATAGTATCAAACTCAGGTTAAAAGAAAGTGGATCCTAAGAGAACACAAGCAACATCTAGGCGTAATGGAAACGCGCCTAACTTATACATGAGAGGTCACGAGTTCGAGTACTATGCTGGTCGGTTCAAACACAATTTTTGTTTTTCTTTTTTTTTCTCCTATATGGATTGAAATCTGGTATTTACCTATATCTGCACATATATATTTAATTTCATCCTATAATCTAACTTACAAAACAAAGTTTCTTGCTTTATTATTTTTAAAACCCATTCCTACAACTGTTCTAGGAATTTATATTTATATTTTTGCCCAAATATCAACATGTACACAGGTATACGTGTACATGTCAATATCCTGCTCATTTACCAGAAATCTGGGTGAAACAAGTGCTAAATGTACTAAGCTTTTGAAATGCATTTTTATTTTCAGAATACAATCTATCATGATCAACCAATACTTCATTTATTTGAAGCTGGTTAACTCATGAATCCTGTATCTGCTACACACTAGTTCAAAGCAACGGAGATATCATTCTTTGCATTCTGTCTGAAGCTTTTAAAAACATTTTACTTTTCTCAATACAATTCAGAAATGAATTCAAACTTGTTTACAAAGTATTTCAGTAAAAAGAAAACTAAAATCCTTATAAGTTTACTTCTAGCTAAATCCAGATTTTATTCTAAAACTCAGTGCTCCATTATGTCTCAAGATTTACTAATACATAATATAAATTATGCAAAACAGTAGCTCACCTACATATGCAAATTTCTTTTCCAAGCATCCATATCAATACTTAAAAATCATTTCCTTGTTCCCCACTCAGATATTTCTTTTAGATTTTAAACCTTAGTACATAACAATATATTCAACATGATTCAACTAGTCCATCTAACCATAATAGAATTCATTACATGACTGGAAATCTTAGAAACATAAAAATTTTCCTGAATACATGCAGATATAATCAATTTAAGCTCTTATTGAAACTAGCTAGCATGTTCATTCACTCCTCCATAATAGCCATAACTTCATTTTTACTTAGTGCCTGGGTTACCTGAAAGAGCATGAGTGGCTGCCTCATTTTAAAATGAGACACCCCATATGCCATGAGCAAACAAGGGTCAGATCTATGATCTGGTATGAGTAACATCAATACATTCTGTGACGACCGCCCATGACCCCTGCACCGAATCTAAAGATAAAGCGCTGTAAAGTGTGCCAGGCGACCATGGACAATTGTCAAGGTAAGATTTAAAACAAAAGAATCTATCGTATTACTCACAGCGCATGGACAAAATACAATAGAACATATGTATAGTGAAGCTTTACAGAACAAAATGACATCATATAAAACTCCATAATAGTTGAATACAAGCATCCACATAGTCAATACATCAAGCCTCACTACATATCTCTCAGAGAATACAAAACAGCGGAATATCCAGTACATATAATAAGAAGATAATATGCAACCCTCCAGCTCGTCTTCGATATCAGCATCGTGAGAAGAGAACAGCACCTGTCACCTGCTACCTAGTCTGCCCGTCCCAAAATGGACGAACAGCCCAAGGCAATAAGAATTAAAACATAAAGCCTTGAGTCAGACAACAGTCTTAGTGAGCAGTAAATTAACTAACAACATACCAAAAGAACATAAAGGAAAAGGAATAGGAATACAACCCTCCCACTCCAACCTCATTCTACAGTGATAGCCCCCAGACACACACTAAGCAGAAGCAAACATAGCAGAGCATACAATTTAAAGTAAAACTACTATCACTCGAGTCAAGGGCGATGTTTTCCAAGTACCAAGGCCTAAATCAGATAAGCACCCAGAAAATGCCGCTCTTGAGTCCGAATGACGATACAACCAAACATCCATGACTCTGGCTATCACTGTTATCATTGCTTCGATATCACCGTTAATTGAATGACCGGCACATTCTTTCAGCCGTCCGTCAAGGGCTAATGGAAACCCCGGTTCTAGACATAACTCCCGCACGTCGTCGCAGCCCGTGCCTAGGACTATCGAATCTGCCCAGAGTACTCGACCATCAACAGTTGGCCGTTGGGACTATCGAATCTGCCCAAACGTACTCTTGCTTAGAGCATGCTAGAACCTTCAACAACGATGCTATCCAAGCCTCCTAGTCATCCTCCTCGACGACTATTCTCATATCCATTCATTATCTTCAACTCGAGTCATATCACCGAGTTATCAACATGCTTGGAATGATCCCGTCTGGATTAGACCAAGTCTTCATCATATGATTGCCTCGCTTCATTACATCCTTGCAAAGCCCCATCTCTACATCACATCATCGAATCTATGCATAAGAGCTTCATCATCCCGCTACATATGCCACGAGCAGCTTTTCCAATTCAAGAGCCTTTCCCTTAGCTTTTGAATCATCTTCGATCTAATCTAATCATCAATCATCTAGTTCATAACAATCAATCAAATCAAACATCAATCCAAGCAATCAAGCATTCAAAAATGATCTAAGTAGACAATTATAACAATAATGGCATTTTCGTAATTAAAGAGTTGAAAGTCCAATAAGCATGAAAACATGGATTATATCTCTACAAACTTGATGAATGAACTTGCATAGGTTAACATATGATAAAATGGATGTAACATCATCATGAACAATGGATCTATATGGATCTACACATAGGATGAAGAAAATGCATGGAAATCTCTACTTTAACACCAAAACGAGCCAACAATCCGATATACTCCTTTGGATCCGTGTGAGAGATAATCACCACTCACCAAATCACCTAAACAATCCAAAAGATATCAACTTCAGATCTGGACAGCGAAGAACTAAGCTAGATCCGACAAGATCTCACTTCAAACGAAGAAATCTCTCTTGAAAAGATGAAGATCTCCAATCTAAGCTCTTGAATCTTCAATCTTGATCTTCGATTTGGATGGATGGAAGCACTAGATTAGAGTGGAGAAAAGAAGTGAAGAAGTGTAGAAGTCGAGCTCTCAAAATGGCAGCACTTCGTCGCTTCAAAATCCGGATCCCAAAAAGTGAGAACAACCCCTCCTATTTATAGCTGAAAACTGCTCTAAGTCGTAACTCGGCTATCTCCCTAGGTCGTTTCCGACCTAAGCCTCTCCGACCTAACGACTTAGCCAGACCCAGCGACTCATCGCACGCGCGACCTAACCTCTTACGCGCTTAGCGACCTAACAGGCCTCCCCATCTTACGACCTAACGATGTTACGACCTAACACTTAACTCCTAGGTCGCTTTCGTCTTAAAGCATAGGCTACGACCTAACACTTAAACTATCTAAGCGACTTAACAACCTACGACTCAGTTGGGTTGCGACCTAACAACTTAGGCTCCTACGCGACCTAACACATGTCGACCTAAAACAACATACGACCTAACAGTTAGATCCACGCGACCTAACACTTAAACTATTCTAGCGACCTAACAACTCACGCGACCTACGACTCAGCAAACTCGCGACCTAACACACACGCGACCTAACCATCTCAGGTCGTCTACGACCTAACTCAACACAGATCTAACGACCTAACTACGCTAACACTTAGGTCGGTCAATCCCATAGGTCGCTAACTCTTATAGGTCGCAAACCGCTTATTCCCTAAGTCGTTAACTCTACTAGGTCGCTAACTCGAACTGCCGACCTAACACTTAGGTCGCTCACACATTTTCCTAGGTCGCCTGAACCTCTTAAGTCGGTCACGACTTTAGGTCGTTAACTCGCCCTGCCGACCTAATTACTTAACTAAATCCTAGGTTGCACAATTCTATAGGTCGCTCCAACTAACCCACGACCTAACACTAACTCGCCGAATTCCTTAACTCGGTCACGACTTAGCTCTTAGGTCGTCCACGACCTAGGACTTAGACAAATTTCCACAAAAATCTGAAATGACTTAAAAATGCAAAAATTCCAGATTTTGACGAACTTGTCGATCCGTAAAAATACGGGTCGTTACATTCTCTCCCCCTTAGGAATTTCGCCCCCGAAATTCCAAGCAATCAAAACTATTCTGTACGCCTACCATCCATAGCAATCAACAAACCATGCATCCAATTCTAACTTAGCGTACAGAATTCTAAAATTAGAACAAGTTACAATATCGTGAGATGACACGACACCTTAGGGCCATACCTTGAAGAGTTCAGGATGAGCTGCTTTCATCCTCTCTTCCACCTCCCACGTACAGTCGTTATCATCTTCACTCCATTGTATCTTGAGCAACTTAACTACCTTCCTCCTAAGCTGTTTCGTGTCGGTTTCAACAACACGAAGCGGCTTACGAGGTCTTCTATCAACTGGATCAACTTCTAAGTCTTCACAGCTATCAGCAGAAACCACTGTTCTCGGGTCGTGCACATACTTCCGTAGATATGATACATGAAAAACATTGTGCACACTCGACATCTTCTCTGGTAACTCCAATCTGTAAGCGAGCTTTCCAATTCGCTCGATAATCGGGAATGGTCCAACAAATCTCGGAGTCAATTTTCCTTTCTTCCCGAATCGGATAACATTCTTCAGTGGAGAAATCTTCACAAAAACCATATCTCCTACGTCGAATTCCAAATCCTTTCGACGCTTATCAGCATAACTCTTCTGACGGTCTTGGGCTGCCTTCATTCGTTGCCGAATGATCTCTATGCAATCCGAAGTCTGTCGAATCATCTCTGGCCCAAGTATCAGCTTTTCTCCAGTTTCCAACCAACATGTCGGAGAGTTACACGGTCTTCCATACAACGCCTCATACGGTGCCATACCAATGCTTGACTGGTAACTGTTGTTGTACGCAAACTCCACCAAATGAAGGTGATCTTCCCATGATCCTCCGAAATCCAAAACACATGCTCTGAGGAGATCTTCCAAAACTCGGTTGACTCTCTCGGTCTGACCATCTGTTTGGGGATGATAAGCTGTACTCAAACACAACTCGGTTCCCAAAACTTCCTGGAAGCTCTTCCAAAATCCACTAGTGAACAATGGGTCTCGATCGCTCACTATACTCTTCGGAATACCATGGAATCGAACTATCCACTTAACATACAACTCAGCCAACTTTGATGCAGTCCTAGTCGATCGAACAGGAATGAATCGTGCACTCTTAGTCAGACGATCCACAATGACCCAAATCCCTTCATTTCCCGTTCTGGTTCTAGGCAATCCATCGATGAAATCCATCGACACTTGTTCCCACTTCCATGTAGGAACTTCTAATGGCTGAAGCAATCCACTTGGCTTCTTCTGTTCAGCTTTAATCAACTGGCAGTTCATACACTTGGAAATAAAATTTCCAACATCCTTCTTCATACCTTCCCAATAGTAGGTTCTCTTCATATCCCGATACATCTTATTTCCACCTGGATGAATTGTCAACCTCGAGTGATGACTTTCCTTCAGAACTTCACTCCTCAACTCATCTATATCGGGAACAACTAGTCGTCCTTGCTTCCGAAGCCAACCCTCTCGATCGACCTCGAATCCTTTATCCTTTTCTGGATCCAATCCAGATTCCAACTCACGGATAATCTTGACAAGCTTATCATCTCGCTTTTGGCTCTCACCAATCCTTTCCACAAGAGTGGGTCTTATTGATAAGTTTGCCAGCATCTCAGGTTCCAATCCGCATCTAGGCCTGAAGTCAAATCCAGCTAAATACTCGAGACTCTTCCATTCAGAAAACATGGCTCCCAATCCTGCATGTCTTCGACTTAACGCATCAGCCACTGCGTTACCTTTTCCCGGAGTATAAGCTATACCAAAATCATATGATGCCAAAAACTCTAGCCAACGTTGCTGCCGAAGATTCAAATCCTTTTGGGAGAAAAGATACTTCAACGACTTGTGATCCGTAAACAACTCGAATCGAACTCCCAACAGGTAATGTCTCCATATCTTCAGAGCAAATACAATCGCCGCTAACTCCAAATCATGAGTCGGGTAATTCCTTTCATGCGGCTTTAGTTGTCGACTGGCATACGCAACAACTTTATCCCTCTGCATCAGCACTGCTCCAAGTCCAGTACCACATGCGTCGGTGTAAACTACCATCTCATCATTCCCACTTGGAATAGTCAAAACAGGAGCACTCGTCAGTCGCTCTTTCAGGGTTCCGAAAGCTTGCTCACACTTAGCATCCCAACTGAACACTTGGTTCTTCTTCGTTAATCCTGTTAACGGTGCAGCTACCTTGGAGAAGTCTTTGATAAACCGTCGATAATATCCTGCTAATCCAAGAAAACTTCTCACATCTGATGCATTCTTAGGTCTAACCCAATCCTGGATTGCTGCCACCTTAGCGGGATCAACCGCTATCCCATTTCCAGAAATCACATGGCCTAAGAACCTCACTTCACTCTTCCAGAAGTGACACTTCGAAAACTTAGCCTTCAGCTGATGTTTCCGTAAGATCTCCAAAACAATACGCAAGTGCGTCTTGTGCTCTTCTTCCGTTCTGGAATAAATCAGAATATCATCCACGAACACCAGTACGAACTTGTTCAACTGATCTCTGAACACTCTATTCATAAGATCCACAAAATATGCTGGCGCGTTAGTCAATCCAAACGGCATTACCAGCCATTCAAAGAACCCGGATGGTGTCCTAAAAGCAGTCTTCGGCACACTATCCTTAGCCACTCTCAACTGGTGAAATCCCGTTGCCAAATCCATCTGAGAAAACACCTTAGCTTCGTGAAGCTGATCAAACAAGTCGTCTATCCTTGGCAATGGATACTTGTTCTTCTTAGTCACCTTGTTCAGCTCACGATAATCGACACACAATCTCAATGATCCATCTGCCTTGGTTGCGAACACAACTGGTGCACCCCACTCGGACACACTACGCCGAATGAATCCTTTCTGTAAAAGGTCGTCAACTTGCACCCTCAACTCCTGCTGTTCCCTAGGCGCCATCCGCCTAAGAGGCATCACAACAGGTCTGGCTCCTTCAACTAGATCTATACGAAACTCGATCTCTCTATGCGGCGGCAACCCTTTGACTTCGTCAAAGACATCCTCGAATCTATTTGCGATTGGCACTAAAGACAGTCCATCCCGTGGAACAACTAGCGAATACATGAAGCTCATGAAGACGCCTTCCTCATGCTTACATCGTATCACAATCTTTCGCCCTTCCACATTCTCGACTGTCACCTCCAGCCTCTCACAGTCAACCTTAGCCGCATACTTCCTAAGCCAGTCCATACCCAAAATAATTCCGAACCCCGCAAAGTTCAGAACAAAGCAATCACAAACAAAAGAGCAACCATGACTCGATACAACTAGATCACGGCATAACATACACAAACAAGACGAACCCCCAACTGGATTAGTCACAACCAATGGCCTATCAACAATATCCGGCTTCAAATCTAACCGGCCTACTAGTTCATTACAAACAAACGAATGCGAAGCTCCAGTATCAAACAAAACTCTAACTGGAACACCACATAGGAAAAGAGTACCTTGAACAACCACACTCTTTCCCTTCTCTTCAACAGTAGGAGCTTTCGAAGACGACGGAACAGCCCCCAAAGCATAGGCTTGCACAATCTGCCTGTCCTTCCTCGGTTCTGGACAATTCTTCCTGAAATGCCCCGGCTTGTCACAGTTGTGACACTTCATCGGCGCCTTCGGATTCTTACAATCCTTAGAGAAATGGCCCTTCTGTTGACAATTGTAGCAAGTCACCTCGCCTTTCGGCTTCTTCTGGCCATCCTTACCTTTCTGCTGCTGCTGCTTCCTCTTCTGGTTTCCACCCTGCTGTGGTTTAGATTCTCCCTTGGTAACAGCAACAACAGGTCCTTCCTTAGGAAACAAACTCTCATGCCTAAGAGCTTTCTCCACAAGCTTCTCAAATGAATCGTCCAAATGATCCACCAATTGTCTCCCAAGATAACTGTCCAAGCCGGTCACAAACTTCTCATTCTTCTGATAAGCAGATTCAATATACGACCGGGCATACTTGGACAAAGCTTCGAACTCAGAAACATACTCAAGAACTGATCTTCCACCTTGCTTGAGCTCCACAAACCTCTTGAACAGAACAGACTTCTGAGCTGTAGAAATGAACTTAGCTTCAAATCTAGCTTGGAATTGCTCCCAAGTAATCTCTTCTTCCGGAGTAGTGATGGTAATAGAGTTCCACCAATCAGAAGCTCTCCCTTGAAGCTGTCTCGATGCTAACTTCCTCTTAGTTGCATCATCAATTCCCAAATCACCAAAGATCCTTCTACAAGCATCTATCCACCTCTGGACTTCAATGGTAGATTCTGTTCCCAAGAAAACCTTCCCTCCAAGAGCAGTATAATCCTTGCACAGCTTAGCAAAATCCACTGGTTTCGGAGTTTGGACTTGAACTACAACATCAACTGCCGCCCCCGGAACTGGTATCCTTCTCATGATCGAAGTCATCATAGCTTCGAACATGGCTGCATAATCAGCAGTCTCTTCAGTAGCGCGACCTTCCCTAGCAGCTGGTCTCCCTCTTCGACTCATTCTCAATATCTATAAAAAGGAATGATCAGAACATCTAGAGAAACAACTGCATAAAGGACTCAAACTCTACCAAACTACTATATTATATATAGTAATCATCCATCAAAATACAATTACGTCTCTCATACGTAGTTACTTCAGCGAGCGTTGGGTAAAATCGATTAACCAATGCTCTGATACCAAATGTGACGACCGCCCATGACCCCTGCACCGAATCTAAAGATAAAGCGCTGTAAAGTGTGCCAGGCGACCATGGACAATTGTCAAGGTAAGATTTAAAACAAAAGAATCTATCGTATTACTCACAGCGCATGGACAAAATACAATAGAACATATGTATAGTGAAGCTTTACAGAACAAAATGACATCATATAAAACTCCATAATAGTTGAATACAAGCATCCACATAGTCAATACATCAAGCCTCACTACATATCTCTCAGAGAATACAAAACAGCGGAATATCCAGTACATATAATAAGAAGATAATATGCAACCCTCCAGCTCGTCTTCGATATCAGCATCGTGAGAAGAGAACAGCACCTGTCACCTGCTACCTAGTCTGCCCGTCCCAAAATGGACGAACAGCCCAAGGCAATAAGAATTAAAACATAAAGCCTTGAGTCAGACAACAGTCTTAGTGAGCAGTAAATTAACTAACAACATACCAAAAGAACATAAAGGAAAAGGAATAGGAATACAACCCTCCCACTCCAACCTCATTCTACAGTGATAGCCCCCAGACACACACTAAGCAGAAGCAAACATAGCAGAGCATACAATTTAAAGTAAAACTACTATCACTCGAGTCAAGGGCGATGTTTTCCAAGTACCAAGGCCTAAATCAGATAAGCACCCAGAAAATGCCGCTCTTGAGTCCGAATGACGATACAACCAAACATCCATGACTCTGGCTATCACTGTTATCATTGCTTCGATATCACCGTTAATTGAATGACCGGCACATTCTTTCAGCCGTCCGTCAAGGGCTAATGGAAACCCCGGTTCTAGACATAACTCCCGCACGTCGTCGCAGCCCGTGCCTAGGACTATCGAATCTGCCCAGAGTACTCGACCATCAACAGTTGGCCGTTGGGACTATCGAATCTGCCCAAACGTACTCTTGCTTAGAGCATGCTAGAACCTTCAACAACGATGCTATCCAAGCCTCCTAGTCATCCTCCTCGACGACTATTCTCATATCCATTCATTATCTTCAACTCGAGTCATATCACCGAGTTATCAACATGCTTGGAATGATCCCGTCTGGATTAGACCAAGTCTTCATCATATGATTGCCTCGCTTCATTACATCCTTGCAAAGCCCCATCTCTACATCACATCATCGAATCTATGCATAAGAGCTTCATCATCCCGCTACATATGCCACGAGCAGCTTTTCCAATTCAAGAGCCTTTCCCTTAGCTTTTGAATCATCTTCGATCTAATCTAATCATCAATCATCTAGTTCATAACAATCAATCAAATCAAACATCAATCCAAGCAATCAAGCATTCAAAAATGATCTAAGTAGACAATTATAACAATAATGGCATTTTCGTAATTAAAGAGTTGAAAGTCCAATAAGCATGAAAACATGGATTATATCTCTACAAACTTGATGAATGAACTTGCATAGGTTAACATATGATAAAATGGATGTAACATCATCATGAACAATGGATCTATATGGATCTACACATAGGATGAAGAAAATGCATGGAAATCTCTACTTTAACACCAAAACGAGCCAACAATCCGATATACTCCTTTGGATCCGTGTGAGAGATAATCACCACTCACCAAATCACCTAAACAATCCAAAAGATATCAACTTCAGATCTGGACAGCGAAGAACTAAGCTAGATCCGACAAGATCTCACTTCAAACGAAGAAATCTCTCTTGAAAAGATGAAGATCTCCAATCTAAGCTCTTGAATCTTCAATCTTGATCTTCGATTTGGATGGATGGAAGCACTAGATTAGAGTGGAGAAAAGAAGTGAAGAAGTGTAGAAGTCGAGCTCTCAAAATGGCAGCACTTCGTCGCTTCAAAATCCGGATCCCAAAAAGTGAGAACAACCCCTCCTATTTATAGCTGAAAACTGCTCTAAGTCGTAACTCGGCTATCTCCCTAGGTCGTTTCCGACCTAAGCCTCTCCGACCTAACGACTTAGCCAGACCCAGCGACTCATCGCACGCGCGACCTAACCTCTTACGCGCTTAGCGACCTAACAGGCCTCCCCATCTTACGACCTAACGATGTTACGACCTAACACTTAACTCCTAGGTCGCTTTCGTCTTAAAGCATAGGCTACGACCTAACACTTAAACTATCTAAGCGACTTAACAACCTACGACTCAGTTGGGTTGCGACCTAACAACTTAGGCTCCTACGCGACCTAACACATGTCGACCTAAAACAACATACAACCTAACAGTTAGATCCACGCGACCTAACACTTAAACTATTCTAGCGACCTAACAACTCACGCGACCTACGACTCAGCAAACTCGCGACCTAACACACACGCGACCTAACCATCTCAGGTCGTCTACGACCTAACTCAACACAGATCTAACGACCTAACTACGCTAACACTTAGGTCGGTCAATCCCATAGGTCGCTAACTCTTATAGGTCGCAAACCGCTTATTCCCTAAGTCGTTAACTCTACTAGGTCGCTAACTCGAACTGCCGACCTAACACTTAGGTCGCTCACACATTTTCCTAGGTCGCCTGAACCTCTTAAGTCGGTCACGACTTTAGGTCGTTAACTCGCCCTGCCGACCTAATTACTTAACTAAATCCTAGGTTGCACAATTCTATAGGTCGCTCCAACTAACCCACGACCTAACACTAACTCGCCGAAGTCCTTAACTCGGTCACGACTTAGCTCTTAGGTCGTCCACGACCTAGGACTTAGACAAATTTCCACAAAAATCTGAAATGACTTAAAAATGCAAAAATTCCAGATTTTGACGAACTTGTCGATCCGTAAAAATACGGGTCGTTACACATTCATGATATTAAGCAATAGAGAATATAAGGGTACTAACTTGTTATTTAAGCAAATTTCTGCAATCAACTACTTTAACATAGTATAATTAAGTTGATTCAGGTATGATATATTCATTTATCATTCTTACACTTGCATACATAATCATGCAAACATAATTATCTATTTGCAACATTTGCATTCACTGGAACCATCTTGGTTCCATACCATTCAACCTAAGAAATATCCATATTCCTATTTCTTCATTTATAGGTTGTATTATTCAATTTAAATCCCTGCCTCATCTGCTATTAAGGAATCACTGGGACACATTGCAATGAACTAATTCACATCATTGCACAAAGATCTCAGGGCTTAAACAAACCATGTGCCAACTTGCATACTTCAAATATGACAAGCATTCCAGCAGCTTTCTTGGCCTTTCCTTCCCTAGTTTATTTACTAGTGTATTGTCTTAAATCCTATCATCAAATATGCTAAGTGAACATGTCACTGCAAACATGGAAACATCCATAATTTTTCCTAGCATAATTCTCCTCAGAAATAAGCAGACAGTTATTTCCTAAATAGGGTCAATATGTCTTGATCTCAGTAAGATATAAGAATATTTTCAACTGTAAAAGAGGCATGGCATGTTCTTAATATATTGATCTGTAAGCCTTTATGATTGATTCAGATTCAGGATCTGGTTCAATCATAATTTTAGCTTGTGAGTTTCTTCTTTTTTTTTTGATTTGATTAAGGGCTCAGCACTTAGAAAATTTCTATTGCACCCTTAACATTTTTCTTTTCAAGCCTCAGCACTTATACCAAGTATAATACAGCTCCCAACATTTTTGTAAAGTTTCCATGCCATAGATCTATAACAGTTGAGAGTATTCTCTATATAATTTCAAGATCCTAGACTTTATTTATGAGTATAAATAAAACAGTATGATACACATCCAAAGACAAATGTCTCAACAAAGCAGAGATCACCAAAACATCCATATCAAATCATATCAGATTTAAAATAAGACATCCAAAAAGCATTGATGAAATCATATACATCAAAACCAGAAATATATATAAATGGCAATAAAAAGTGGCTGCCTCATCTCAGGTCTTAATGCCATGAACTCAGTGAGGTTACTCACCTAAATGTTTCTTCTTATTAATCCAGAAAATCCTTGTATGAGTATTTTCTCCTTCCTTCCAATATTTTTCTTCTTTTCTTATTTTTGTGCAGCTCGGGGTAAAGATAATTCTACTGCCTATTTATATGCATTTTTCCACTAGGGTTTTGTTAAAACAGAATTCCATTTCTGTCCTGGCTAGCATCATGCATTTTTCATTCATAATACCCCGGCCATATTAATTTAAAGGCTGTATTTTCTTTCTTTTACTTTTCAGAAAATGGCCACTCACCTAGTCATGTTAAAAGTGTGACTATCCTATTTCATATTTTAATTATTCCTGAGAATCCCCTTTGCTATTTTTGTCTACACAAGCATATTGACTTGTATCACACTTCATGTCATTTTAATGTTATAGTTTCACTTGCTTATATATATATATACTTTTCAGTACTTAAAAATGTATATTTGTATACATATCTTATCTAGGCTTATTTTAATTCCTCTTTTAATTTCAGAAACATATGCACCTATATGTATACAGGTTTACAAATCCTTATGATATATACATGTATAATTTTCTTTTCTGAGTTTTAATTAAAATCTGTTTACTGATTTAAAGTAAAACTTACTTTCCTTATTTTCTAAGATGATCCATATAATTCCAGAAATCAAATATCCATGTTGCAAAATCATGTTTGTACTGCTTTTTAATTCTTGTTTTAAATCCAAGAAATCTGGAGTTCTTCCTTGTGCCATTTCAGTGTGCACGTGCACACATATACTTGCACACTATTTATTCCAGAAATTTCACCATATTTAAATCTAAATATTTCAAAAATTAAATCATTTTATAAAAATGATTTTTCACAAAATTTTGGGGTATTACAACCAGCTTCTCACTGATCTCAAGCCAACAAGAAGGAGATCGGCATGGCCTTCCATAGAGTGCCTCGAAAGGTGCCATACCAATACTAGCTTGGAAGCTATTGTTATAGGAAAATTCAACAAGTGAAATATGATCTTCCCAACTTCCACCGAAATCAAGCACACAAGCACGAAGAAGATCTTCAAGAGTTTGATTCACATGCTCAGTTTGTCCATCGGACTGGGGGTGATAAGCGGTGCTAAAATTAAGCTTCGTTCCCAAAGCTTTTTGAAGACTCTTCCAAAATCCACTAGTAAATAATGGATCGCGATCACTAATAATAGAAGAAGGAACTCCATAAAGTTTAACAATTTCTTTGATAAAGAGTTTGGCCAGAAGAGGAACGGTTCGGTTCGACCGAACGGGAATAAAATGGGCGGATTTAGTAAGTCTATCAACGATCACCCATAAACTATTATGACCCGAAAAAGAACGGGGAAGGCCATCAATAAAATCCATGGAAATTTGATCCCACTTCCAAACTGGAATTTCCAATGGTTGCAATAACCCACAGGGCCTTTGATGTTCGGCCTTAACAAGTTGGCAAGTCATGCAACACTTAACAAAGTTAGCGATATCAGATTTCATTCCCTCCCAATAATAAAGTCGCTTCATATCAGCGTACATTTTACTACTACCGGGATGAATGGAATACTTGGAACGATGAGAATCTTCTAGTATATCTTTACGAAGATCACTAATATTTGGTACGATAAGTCTACCAAATTTTCGAATGCCACCACGAGAATCGATATCAAAGTCTTTCAAACCTTCAATATTGGTTTTATCCCAAATATTCTGGCTAAGAAGAGCCAATTCGGGATCTAGCCTCTAAGCTTCAAGAATGCGGTCAAAAAGAGAAGGACGAACCTCAAGGCTACATAAAACAAGAGATGAACATAAATGGGAAACACGATCTCGAATTTCACAAGTGGATAAAACCTCGAGAGCTTTCCATTCAGATATCATCATGGAAACAACCGCTTGTTACTTGCGACTAAGTGCATCGGCAACTCGATTCCCCTTTCCGGGAGTATAAAGAATATCAAGATCATAGGAGGCAAGGAATTCGAGCTAACGCTGTTGATGCAAATTAAGTTCCTTTTGAGAAAACAAATATTTTAAAGACTTATGATCAGTATAAAGCATAAATTTCTCTCCCAAAAGATAGTGTCGCCAAATTCGAAGGGCGAAAACGATAGCCGCGAGTTCTAGATCATGTGTGGCATATCTAGTCTCAGCCGGCTTCAATTGCCTAGAAGCATAAGCAATAACACGTTCTTTTTGCATAAGAACGGCACCCAAACCAACGCGACTAGCATCAGTATAAACGACAAAATCTTGATTCCTGTAACGACCCGCAAATTTAACCGGTTTTAATAACGTTATTAATTAAAATTTTGTGAAATTTTAAACGATAAAATTTTGAAATATAAATTTGATATTTGGAATGCGTCTAGTTAAACATAGCAACTGGTAAATTTTCGTCCGAAAATATGAAAGTTTATTTCGCGCGTAAATTCACTTCAATTTAATCAGTTAAAAAGCAGTGAAAATAAAATGTTTTCAAAACCAAAATATTTTTACATAGAAAAATTCTAAACCATCTTCTGAGCAAGATGTCAGTTCGTCATTTTTCAAAATTCGGACACCTATTGCTCCGTCGTTCTTATTTTCTGCAAAATAGCAGTATTCTGGTACCGATATCGATTTTTATCGGATGATCGTACCACTGATTTCTATATACCGTTTTGATCGTCTCGTCGTGCTGATCTCTACGGTATATTCGATTGTCAAATTCGGAGTTCCGTTGTACGTTGCACTTTGCGTAACGCCTATCACATCGGTAACCGTATTGAGTTTTGTTTGGTCCACTTTGTCCGTTCATTTCACTGTTTAAACCAATGACCTTTGCTTTTCCCTATATCTCATTTATTAATTTGTGAATTCGAAATGTTACGTTTCCTTTTACTTTTCGGTTCACAATCTTCAAATGACAGCTCAAACAACACCCTAAAGAGAAATCCAGCCTGTTCATTTTCATTTCCCATCTGTTCTTCTTTCCATTGCACTGCTCATTTCTTCTTGCTCCACCACATGACCCAGTTTTCCCACTCACGTCTTCATTCTTGTTGCCGATCACCTTCCACCTCCCATCACCACGTCAGCTCGGCCAAGCCTCCCACCAAACCACCACCTTCCGTTTCACCTATCACCAAAGCCATGCCGGAGCCACCGCCATCGACTTTTCCTCGCCAACCTCACGCAAACACTCGGCCACTCGCCACCTCCGCCAAGACCCCTAGCCCGATTCCGTTCCTCCACAGCACACTCCCTCCTCCACGTCCAAACAACTGAGCAAACCCTCCAACCACTGCCGAGATCCCACCCACGCCAACAACCTCCACCAAGCAGCAACCACCCTCTGCCTCTCGCTCTCCATCCGTGCCAAAGCCACCACCACCTTCCAGTTGGCCACGTTTTTCCGGCCTTGGCAGTTCCGTTCCCTCCTCCACCTTAAAGCATTTGCCGAGTATATCTTTGTAGGTATGAGTGGTATAATTTATTTATTTGCGATCTGTTTGTTATGTATAAGTAAATATATATGTGTTTTATATATATAGTTTATAGCTTACAATATGTGTATGTAAGCGGTATTGTATATATATGGTTTTACTTCTACAAAGTCTATGTTATATGTATACTTTACTGTTTCGAAATATATGTTCATATTCATATATTTTTGTATATTTTGAAAACAATGTTTTGCATATATTTGATTTCCTATCTAGTATAAACATATTGGGTTTTATTTTAAAACATACTTTTCTTCTCTACTGTCTTTTGCCGGAAGGTGTGTATATATAAGTCTTGTATATATAGATGAAAGTTATATTGGTTGTTTTCTGCATACATATAAACTATTTTACATTATACAATTACCGTTTGTATAAAATGTACTGTTTTATATATGTTCAATGTTGAAAGAAAAAAAAGTTAAAAAAAAAATAAAAATAAATAAATTAGGTAAGTATTTCATTTTAAAAAGAAAGTGAGATTAGACGATGGTTTTATTTTTTTAAAATTTTAATCGGCGTCTTTGATATTTTAATCTTCTTGAAATATACAAGTGCATGCTTTAAAGCGTTAATTTATGGGTGTGATTTTTGAAATTTAGGCAGATCTGAAATGTAAATATGTAAAGTTGTCTGAGTAGGTAATAAAAGCTGGGTTTCGCCGTCCATATTAGTCCTTTAGTATATAGTGTGGATAGTAGTGGTATTGTTTATAATTTGAGAAGTTATATTGGTTAAATCTTAAAATCTGACAACTGTATGCATACTCTTTGGTTTGCACATATTAATCCATATATTGTAAAGATGAGTTTCATTATTTGTTTCATATCTTGTTTTGGGTGTTATATATATATACTCATGTTTGAAAATAATGTACGTGTCTGGATGGTTGTAGCATAATATACATAGATTTTTATATCGATATTAAAGTTAAGTTGTTAATTTGGAAATAAATGCATATAGGATTTTAGATATTTGGTTGGTTGTAATATATGTGTTTCAAAAATTCTAAAACAATGACTTTAATTATATATATATATATATGTTATTTTATTATTTGTTTTAACTTAAATATTGATTTCATAATAATAATAATAATATATGATTGCTATCTCTATCAAATTGATTCTAATTAGTTCATCGATTCCTTATCTGCCAGCCTGGCCGTCGAATCCGTGCAATCTTGCTTCATTTTGAAATTCGTGCTTGGACCCGCAACTCATCTCATTCTTGTTCATCTCCAACTTCGAAAGGTGAGCACTCACTCACGATTAACGTTCTTTTATTTATTAAATTTGATTTCAATTGGAACGACAATTGAAATGCTGCTGTTAGTTATTTACACTGTATTACCTGTATCAGTTTACCTGTGACACCTGACACCATTATCTGTAATTATTTATGCGATGATAATACAGTTTGGCTGATAATTAATTGATTGTTGATGTTTATATTGGACGTTAAAATTGTTAATGTTAAATTGATAAATAGTACGAAATTGAACTTGATATAGGATAATTAAATGTTAAATTTGATTAACGGACATTTGTATAATATGACCCCTTTAACTGTTAAATTTATTGACACGTAGGATTGTTAACTACACCTTGAACCACCAATTGTACGATGCTTAAACTGATGATGTATGAAATTGTAAATAGATGACAAGTGAAAACCGTAATGTAATAATCTTTAATCTACATGAAATGATAGTGTGGATTCTAGAAATAATTATATTAATTCGTACAAATAACAATGCGAATTAATACGGTTATTTCGGGATTATTTGAATTGATTATTGGATTGTTATTGGTTGTTGTTATTGCTTGTTTATTTACTTTGACACCATCCCAGTTTATCACACTGCAAGTTCCCTTTGTTATGTTTTGATTTTGAATTGAATTGGAATCGGGTTGAAATGATAAATACCCAAATGAATTTGACTTAGGATAGAAAATTAAATAAAACCCGATTGGTCAATAATTTGATTTAAAATAAAATGAAGATTTTATTTGAATAAATAATATGGTTTTGGAATGAAGTGAAATTTGAATTTTAATGAAAGGAAATTGTTAATAATTAATAACCTGAAACAAAGTATTTACAATGTAATTGATGAAAGAATGTTGTTTAATTTGAGAAATTATTGAATTAAGTTTGAAATTATAATTGAGTTTGAAATTATAATTAAGTTTGAAATTATTCAACTTTGAAATTATTTAATAATTAAGTTTTGAATTATTTAATAATTAAATTGAATTGAATTCTTTAATAAGAAAATTGAACTTTTGAATAAGTGAATTTTTCTTCGTAATAATTGAAATTGAGATTTCTTTATTAATTAAGTTTTGGAAATTATTTAAAGTAAGTAAATAAATAATTGAAATTGAATTTTCTTTAACAAGAATTGAAATGTGATATTTTGGAATTAATGTAAGACTTGTAATTGAAAGAATTGATTTGACGAATTTAATTTAATTCAAAATTGTAAGTTTTGTTTAATGAAGTTGAACTTAAGAAATTGATTTAATGAATTGGAAATTTAATTGAAATTGTTTTGAATGATAAAGTAACTTAACGAATATTGAATGAAATCGATAAATGAATTTGAAATTGATTTGAATGTTAAATAAAATTTATGTAAATGATTTCGGAATTGAATCTTATATACGAATTTAAATTGATATTTGAATTGTTTAAAATAAAGATTGAAATTGAATTATAAGGTTTTGAAATGATAAATTGGAAGTTTTGAAACGAAAATTTGGAAATCGTTTTAGAAAGACAAATGAAATGTTGATTTACGAATTCTATTTGAAATTGAAATTGATTTGGTTTTGAAATATATAAACGACCAATCGGTGTAATAATTACGAAAGTTATTAAAGAGACCGGGATCGGTAATGGATATACTCTCTATCTGAACCGAAACCACTTTAATAACTATACGCGGAGTGTTGATCCAGAACGAAGTGGATGGTTTTGGTGAACGCGTTGACTGAAGAAAGAGAACGATTTTGGATGACCCCTGACATGACTAAAACAGGAGCCGCGCCGGGCCATTGAGGTTCGCCACCTCTAGCGGACACACTTCTTCGTTACCATATCTATTACTTTTGTGATTCGATTTGGGTGCACCCCTCGATTTGGGAGTGTTGTTCGCGGTGTTGGGGTGGTAGCTGCTATGCCCAACGTCAGTCCGGATCACGCAACTACTAGTATCCTAGTTGGTATCGCCTCATGTACCTTGTCATACTGATTATCCTATTCGCGACCACTACGATTTTGATTTGTACCTTGAGTATATGGATTGCCCTCTGGTGACTTCCGGTTTTGGGGAAACTACGGTCTTGTATATGCTTTTGGGAATAAACAGGTTAAGAGGTGTATGGGCCCTGCTTAACCCTACTTTGATATCTTTATATTACTGATAGACATTATCTACTTAGCGTACATTACTACCTAGTAGATAGTTTAACGGATCCTTAAAGGATGGTTATTCCAAACATCCTTTGAGTTACTTGTATTTCAATTGCTATTTCACTTGAGTTGGATTCATTAATATAAGAATGTTAATCCTGACTCGAGTGTCTTGTGTTTTTGCTTTACGCTCGGGTCAGACTGAGTGTACCAGTATTCGAGACTCACCTTTGGAGTCGGAGCTTTGCTTGAAGATCCAGCCATCTATTCTGCTTTCGGTATTCGATGATTCCAGTGATGTATTCTGATTTGTATCTGATGTATCGTATTACTCTTCTGTTGTAAACTATGATGTATTTTTATATATTCATATAGTAGCTTCATGAACTACTATCTCTTTTATTTTCGCTGCATTTATTACTCTGTGTCTGTGATCTGTGATTATATCTATTTACTGTATATGTTCAGTTTTTCCAAATTTAAATTAACAACGCGGTATTTTGAGCAATTCAACTCCGGCATGAGTGTCTACCTATACACTTATAATGGATGCGAATGGTCCAAAATAGCGGGTCGTTACAGTTGGTATCAGAGCTTTGGTAGCTCTAGGCAAACTAAACATATAGGGTAAATGTATTTACAGAACCACTCTCATTCGAGTTTCAATCTCTTCCTTTGACTCAATTCCTTTGAATTTTGGAACGTTCCCTATGGTTCCAAATATCATTCGTGTCCCTCACTATTCGTCTTCTTTCAATCCTGGAGCACCCCATAACTCCATTTTGAATGTTATTTATAATAGATCGGCGGTCTCGCCAATCTTAGAATGATTCGTAAAGGAGTAAACTCCTTTATAATAGGCATTGATTTACCGGAGATTCCTGTATCCTCGGTTTACGATGCTGTCTATTCCCTGCTATACCTGAATTCCATCTCGTGAGATCGAGTGTTGATTTACCTCGGAATTCAGCATCGGTCTTATTCTTGAAGTTACGGACGATCCGGTTAAGATTGCCCGTGAATTAAATAAGCTTATCCAACCCGATTCTGTTAATTGAATCATCTTATCTTTTCTTTCGAACTTGTATTTAAATCAGAATTCTCTTTAACTTGAGTCCATAAAATTTGAAACCCTATCCTTATTTTGAAAATTCATCCCTGTATCGTCGAGCAAAGAAGTGTATTTGTAAATTTATATAAAAATGTTTTATATATTGTGTTGTTTGAGTTGTTGATGTTGATTTGGGTTTCCGATCGATTCGTCTGATCAACGCTATCGATAGGATTTCCAAAACACTTAAGCAGAGCAAACTGACACAATATCGTTTTCAAATTTGGTAAACAAAATAGTTTTGTATGATTATATTATATATATAAATATAATTTTTCTGAAATTAAATTGTTAATGAATTTGTCGTCAGAAATGATAAAAATTGATTTTCATTTATTGTTTTGTAAACCAATGACTATTGCATAATAAAAATGAATGAATTTATAAACTTGGTTATAACTTGATTTGGAATTTGAAATGAATTTAATTCAGAAATTTGAGAATTTAGTTTCCGGTGATTTCGAACTCTGTTTTTTTTTTAATTCTAAAGTATATATTATTGAAAATATTTTCAAATAGAAATCGTTTTCAAAGAATTTTAAAATGTTGAAATCAGTGCTCTTCTCTTTGTCGCTGGAAAATAATTTTGGTGATGGCGGCCGCATCATCGACATTCATTTTCGAGTTTCGAAGTGGAGATACTATTCTGTAGCTTTGCTACGGTTTGTTTTGAAAAATATTTTGATTTGAATTTCTTCAGTATAATTTGATTTATATATATATAAGTATCATATTTTAAAATTTAATTTGATTTGATATAAATATATTATATATATCTCTAAGTTATTTAAAGTTAATCGGAAATCTAATTCTTAAATTTTGTTAAAAGATGATTTTAATTATAAATAAAACCAAAATTTGGAATAAATATTTAAACTTGAATAATTGAATTTGGAAAATTTTATTTGTATATTGTTCAATTACATTCTAATACAACTTACCTAGATCATTCAGAAGTTGAATATGTAATTGGATAATATATAAGATAAATTGAATTTACAAATAAAATTTGAGTGTTTATAATAAATGTTATACATTAAATTTGGATTATAAAGATGTTAATAGAGTTAGATAGGATAATAAGTAAACTCAGTTAATAATGAAATAAATTTGTTTTGAAAGAATTAATAAATTGAAATTTGTTCAACATATGAAAATACCTTGAATTTAAAAGAAATTAATAGATGTAAATTAATTTAAATTGAAACTTTTATGGTTTAAATTAATTTATATGGGTTAAATATATGTGATTAGATATATTAAGTAGAATAAATGTAACAATAATTTGGAATAAAGAAGAATTTGAATTGTTGAAAATAAAATATGATTATAATAAAAGACTATTCAAATTTATGGTTTTAGAAATTTTAGATTGAGGATAATTGGATAATGAGATAACGAATTTAGAAATAGTTGAGATTAATTTTAGTGAAATCAAATGGATTAAATAATTTTTGAATATCAATTAATTTTGAATTTATATGGTTTAAATTAATTGTTATTTTGTATTTCAAATTTGTTTTTCTTTCTGGTTGTTTCTATTCTCCTACCTCGTTCCTTTTCGGGGACGAAAAGTTTTGTGTGGGGGAGAATGTAACGACCCGCAAATTTAACCGGTTTTAATAACGTTATTAATTAAAATTTTGTGAAATTTTAAACGATAAAATTTTGAAATATAAATTTGATATTTGGAATGCGTCTAGTTAAACATAGCAACTGGTAAATTTTCGTCCGAAAATATGAAAGTTTATTTCGCGCGTAAATTCACTTCAATTTAATCAGTTAAAAAGCAGTGAAAATAAAATGTTTTCAAAACCAAAATATTTTTACATAGAAAAATTCTAAACCATCTTCTGAGCAAGATGTCAGTTCGTCATTTTTCAAAATTCGGACACCTATTGCTCCGTCGTTCTTATTTTCTGCAAAATAGCAGTATTCTGGTACCGATATCGATTTTTATCGGATGATCGTACCACTGATTTCTATATACCGTTTTGATCGTCTCGTCGTGCTGATCTCTACGGTATATTCGATTGTCAAATTCGGAGTTCCGTTGTACGTTGCACTTTGCGTAACGCCTATCACATCGGTAACCGTATTGAGTTTTGTTTGGTCCACTTTGTCCGTTCATTTCACTGTTTAAACCAATGACCTTTGCTTTTCCCTATATCTCATTTATTAATTTGTGAATTCGAAATGTTACGTTTCCTTTTACTTTTCGGTTCACAATCTTCAAATGACAGCTCAAACAACACCCTAAAGAGAAATCCAGCCTGTTCATTTTCATTTCCCATCTGTTCTTCTTTCCATTGCACTGCTCATTTCTTCTTGCTCCACCACATGACCCAGTTTTCCCACTCACGTCTTCATTCTTGTTGCCGATCACCTTCCACCTCCCATCACCACGTCAGCTCGGCCAAGCCTCCCACCAAACCACCACCTTCCGTTTCACCTATCACCAAAGCCATGCCGGAGCCACCGCCATCGACTTTTCCTCGCCAACCTCACGCAAACACTCGGCCACTCGCCACCTCCGCCAAGACCCCTAGCCCGATTCCGTTCCTCCACAGCACACTCCCTCCTCCACGTCCAAACAACTGAGCAAACCCTCCAACCACTGCCGAGATCCCACCCACGCCAACAACCTCCACCAAGCAGCAACCACCCTCTGCCTCTCGCTCTCCATCCGTGCCAAAGCCACCACCACCTTCCAGTTGGCCACGTTTTTCCGGCCTTGGCAGTTCCGTTCCCTCCTCCACCTTAAAGCATTTGCCGAGTATATCTTTGTAGGTATGAGTGGTATAATTTATTTATTTGCGATCTGTTTGTTATGTATAAGTAAATATATATGTGTTTTATATATATAGTTTATAGCTTACAGTATGTGTATGTAAGCGGTATTGTATATATATGGTTTTACTTCTACAAAGTCTATGTTATATGTATACTTTACTGTTTCGAAATATATGTTCATATTCATATATTTTTGTATATTTTGAAAACAATGTTTTGCATATATTTGATTTCCTATCTAGTATAAACATATTGGGTTTTATTTTAAAACATACTTTTCTTCTCTACTGTCTTTTGCCGGAAGGTGTGTATATATAAGTCTTGTATATATAGATGAAAGTTATATTGGTTGTTTTCTGCATACATATAAACTATTTTACATTATACAATTACCGTTTGTATAAAATGTACTGTTTTATATATGTTCAATGTTGAAAGAAAAAAAAGTTAAAAAAAAAAAAATTAGGTAAGTATTTCATTTTAAAAAGAAAGTGAGATTAGACGATGGTTTTATTTTTTTAAAATTTTAATCGGCGTCTTTGATATTTTAATCTTCTTGAAATATACAAGTGCATGCTTTAAAGCGTTAATTTATGGGTGTGATTTTTGAAATTTAGGCAGATCTGAAATGTAAATATGTAAAGTTGTCTGAGTAGGTAATAAAAGCTAGGTTTCGCCGTCCATATTAGTCCTTTAGTATATAGTATGGATAGTAGTGGTATTGTTTATAATTTGAGAAGTTATATTGGTTAAATCTTAAAATCTGACAACTGTATGCATACTCTTTGGTTTGCACATATTAATCCATATATTGTAAAGATGAGTTTCATTATTTGTTTCATATCTTGTTTTGGGTGTTATATATATATACTCATGTTTGAAAATAATGTACGTGTCTGGATGGTTGTAGCATAATATACATAGATTTTTATATCGATATTAAAGTTAAGTTGTTAATTTGGAAATAAATGCATATAGGATTTTAGATATTTGGTTGGTTGTAATATATGTGTTTCAAAAATTCTAAAACAATGACTTTAATTATATATATATATATATATGTTATTTTATTATTTGTTTTAACTTAAATATTGATTTCATAATAATAATAATAATATATGATTGCTATCTCTATCAAATTGATTCTAATTAGTTCATCGATTCCTTATCTGCCAGCCTGGCCGTCGAATCCGTGCAATCTTGCTTCATTTTGAAATTCGTGCTTGGACCCGCAACTCATCTCATTCTTGTTCATCTCCAACTTCGAAAGGTGAGCACTCACTCACGATTAACGTTCTTTTATTTATTAAATTTGATTTCAATTGGAACGACAATTGAAATGCTGCTGTTAGTTATTTACACTGTATTACCTGTATCAGTTTACCTGTGACACCTGACACCATTATCTGTAATTATTTATGCGATGATAATACAGTTTGGCTGATAATTAATTGATTGTTGATGTTTATATTGGACGTTAAAATTGTTAATGTTAAATTGATAAATAGTACGAAATTGAACTTGATATAGGATAATTAAATGTTAAATTTGATTAACGGACATTTGTATAATATGACCCCTTTAACTGTTAAATTTATTGACACGTAGGATTGTTAACTACACCTTGAACCACCAATTGTACGATGCTTAAACTGATGATGTATGAAATTGTAAATAGATGACAAGTGAAAACCGTAATGTAATAATCTTTAATCTACATGAAATGATAGTGTGGATTCTAGAAATAATTATATTAATTCGTACAAATAACAATGCGAATTAATACGGTTATTTCGGGATTATTTGAATTGATTATTGGATTGTTATTGGTTGTTGTTATTGCTTGTTTATTTACTTTGACACCATCCCAGTTTATCACACTGCAAGTTCCCTTTGTTATGTTTTGATTTTGAATTGAATTGGAATCGGGTTGAAATGATAAATACCCAAATGAATTTGACTTAGGATAGAAAATTAAATAAAACCCGATTGGTCAATAATTTGATTTAAAATAAAATGAAGATTTTATTTGAATAAATAATATGGTTTTGGAATGAAGTGAAATTTGAATTTTAATGAAAGGAAATTGTTAATAATTAATAACCTGAAACAAAGTATTTACAATGTAATTGATGAAAGAATGTTGTTTAATTTGAGAAATTATTGAATTAAGTTTGAAATTATAATTGAGTTTGAAATTATAATTAAGTTTGAAATTATTCAACTTTGAAATTATTTAATAATTAAGTTTTGAATTATTTAATAATTAAATTGAATTGAATTCTTTAATAAGAAAATTGAACTTTTGAATAAGTGAATTTTTCTTCGTAATAATTGAAATTGAGATTTCTTTATTAATTAAGTTTTGGAAATTATTTAAAGTAAGTAAATAAATAATTGAAATTGAATTTTCTTTAACAAGAATTGAAATGTGATATTTTGGAATTAATGTAAGACTTGTAATTGAAAGAATTGATTTGACGAATTTAATTTAATTCAAAATTGTAAGTTTTGTTTAATGAAGTTGAACTTAAGAAATTGATTTAATGAATTGGAAATTTAATTGAAATTGTTTTGAATGATAAAGTAACTTAACGAATATTGAATGAAATCGATAAATGAATTTGAAATTGATTTGAATGTTAAATAAAATTTATGTAAATGATTTCGGAATTGAATCTTATATACGAATTTAAATTGATATTTGAATTGTTTAAAATAAAGATTGAAATTGAATTATAAGGTTTTGAAATGATAAATTGGAAGTTTTGAAACGAAAATTTGGAAATCGTTTTAGAAAGACAAATGAAATGTTGATTTACGAATTCTATTTGAAATTGAAATTGATTTGGTTTTGAAATATATAAACGACCAATCGGTGTAATAATTACGAAAGTTATTAAAGAGACCGGGATCGGTAATGGATATACTCTCTATCTGAACCGAAACCACTTTAATAACTATACGCGGAGTGTTGATCCAGAACGAAGTGGATGGTTTTGGTGAACGCGTTGACTGAAGAAAGAGAACGATTTTGGATGACCCCTGACATGACTAAAACAGGAGCCGCGCCGGGCCATTGAGGTTCGCCACCTCTAGCGGACACACTTCTTCGTTACCATATCTATTACTTTTGTGATTCGATTTGGGTGCACCCCTCGATTTGGGAGTGTTGTTCGCGGTGTTGGGGTGGTAGCTGCTATGCCCAACGTCAGTCCGGATCACGCAACTACTAGTATCCTAGTTGGTATCGCCTCATGTACCTTGTCATACTGATTATCCTATTCGCGACCACTACGATTTTGATTTGTACCTTGAGTATATGGATTGCCCTCTGGTGACTTCCGGTTTTGGGGAAACTACGGTCTTGTATATGCTTTTGGGAATAAACAGGTTAAGAGGTGTATGGGCCCTGCTTAACCCTACTTTGATATCTTTATATTACTGATAGACATTATCTACTTAGCGTACATTACTACCTAGTAGATAGTTTAACGGATCCTTAAAGGATGGTTATTCCAAACATCCTTTGAGTTACTTGTATTTCAATTGCTATTTCACTTGAGTTGGATTCATTAATATAAGAATGTTAATCCTGACTCGAGTGTCTTGTGTTTTTGCTTTACGCTCGGGTCAGACTGAGTGTACCAGTATTCGAGACTCACCTTTGGAGTCGGAGCTTTGCTTGAAGATCCAGCCATCTATTCTGCTTTCGGTATTCGATGATTCCAGTGATGTATTCTGATTTGTATCTGATGTATCGTATTACTCTTCTGTTGTAAACTATGATGTATTTTTATATATTCATATAGTAGCTTCATGAACTACTATCTCTTTTATTTCCGCTGCATTTATTACTCTGTGTCTGTGATCTGTGATTATATCTATTTACTGTATATGTTCAGTTTTGCCAAATTTAAATTAACAACGCGGTATTTTGAGCAATTCAACTCCGGCATGAGTGTCTACCTATACACTTATAATGGATGCGAATGGTCCAAAATAGCGGGTCGTTACAATTCCCTTCGGGAATAACAAGAATAGGAGCATCAGAAAGGAGTTCTTTTAATTTCTGAAATGAAGTTTCACATTTGTCCGACCAAATGTATTTAACACCTTTCTTTGTTAAGCCAGTGAGAGGGACGACAATTTTAGAAAAGTCCTTAATGAAACGTCGGTAATAACCTGCCAATCCGAGAAAGCTACGGATTTCAGTCACGCTCTCCGGTCTTTTCCAACTTTGAATCGCTTCGATCTTTGAAGGATCCACTGATATTCCAGATTTGGAAATAATATGACCGAGAAACTTCACACTAGTTTGCCAAAAGTGGCATTTAGAAAACTTTGCTTTTAATTGATTGCTTCTAAGAGTTTCCAATACAATCCGAAGATGCTTTTCATGCTCCTCTTCGGTTTTAGAATACACAAGAATATCATCAATAAAGATGAGGACAAACCGATCGAGGAAATCTTTGAAAACTCGATTCATAAGGTCAACGAAATAAGCCGGAGCATTCATTAAACCGAATGGCATAACTAGCCATTCATAAGATCCATAACGAGTACGGAATGAAGTCAAAGGAATACTATCCTCTGCAATGCAAAGCTGATGAAAACCGGTAGCCAAGTCTAATTGTGAAAAGACTCTAGCACCACTAAGCTGATCAAACAGATCATCAATCCGAGGTAAAGGATATTTATTCTTAATAGTAAGATCATTAAGTTTGCGGTAGTCGACGCAAAGCCTAAGTGTTCCATCGGACTTATTTACGAAAATAGCTGAAGCTCCCCAAGCAGAGGAACTAGAGCGAATAAGTTGCTTCGTCTCCAACTCGGATAGTTGTTTGCGCATCTCTTCATTCTCCTTATTGGACATGCGATAAGGAGGACAGGTAATAGGTTGAGCTCCAGGTATAAGATTAATTTTGAACTCAATTTCTCGCTTAGGTGGTAATCCTAAAATGGGCTCAAAGATGTCGGAAAATTCACGAACGACGCGAATAAGAGAAATGACATCTTCCTCATCATCATTATCATTATCACGAGGATTTAAAGAATATAAAGATGCAACCAAAGCGGAATCCGAATCTTTAAGAACAATAGAAATCTGATTAACAGATTGTGGATGACGGAGATAAATAGTCCGCTCAGGACATAGGATACGAGCTTCATATCGATTAAGCCAATCCATACCCAAAATCATTCCAAAGCCTAAGTAACGCATGACATGCAAATCGGCTAGGAAAGAAAAATCACACAAAATAATCTCGACGTCTTTACAAAGAAAACTAAGAGTTGCGAATCCACCAACCGGATTCGCAATTCTTAGAGAATTCATTAAAGCAACAACACTTAAAGAAAGAGTGTTTACAAGTTCCTTTGATATAAAAGAATGGGATGCACCCGTATCAAAGAGAACTCCAATAGGTTGATCATGAAATATAATAATGCCATCAAGGAGAGAATGAGACATACCTTGACCGCGAGATGTGTTGCCAGGGGCTTGAGCTACATTAAGCTTTCCCTCCTTCTTGCCCTGAAGTCTGGGGCATAAATGTATATAATGATCTGGGCTTTTACAATAGCGACAAGAACGGGGCTTTGAACACTTGTTCGCAAAATGGTCCTTAGAACCACAGTTATAGCATTGCCCGCTACTAGGGGTAGAAGTCTTTACTGCCGGAGTTGCAGGTTTCCCCTTTTTGTTGGGATAAGGACCTTTGAATTTGTTTGGCCTCTTCTTGTGGTTGAAGTTTGGTTTGGAAGCCACCACTTCAATATCACTGTCCTTATCAGCCTCTTCAAGACGAAGAGCGATATCAATGAGTTGGTCAAAAGAAACTTCTAACTTTAGAAGTAATGGCTTCTTGAGATTCTTGTTTAAGCCATAGACGAATCTCTGGTTCTTCTTCAATGGGGTGTTGATGTATTCAACCCCATATTTGGACAGTGACTCGAAGGATGCGACATAATCTGTCACAGAGTATTCACCTTGAACAAGGTCTATAAAACGTCGAGCCAATGTCACTTTCTCGGCTTCTGGTACGAATTTTAATTCGAAGCATTCCCGGAATTGCTCCCAGGTGAGATCTGCTTCATTAATTTCAGAAACAAGAAGTTCGTACCAATCCAATGCTCTCTCTTGGAGCATACTGGAAGCCACCTGAACACGGTGAAGATCGATAAGATTCATGCGAGAAAAGATTGGATCGCATGTTCTTAACCAAGCCTGGACTTCAATAATAGTTTCGGAACCCTTGAATGGTTTCCCACCCAAGTTAGTATAATCGTTGCACAAACGTGCAAATCCAGACTTAGGATGAATAGGCTCCTGATTAGGGCCGACTGCCCGAGCATTCTTTACTAAATCAAGAAGCTGTTGAGCAGTCATAAAAACTCCATCCTGGGGAGTGACAATAGATGGTACGGCTCTAGGACGGCCTGGTCTAGACATTCTCTCCTTTAAGAAAGAGAGAAGAAGAAAAGTTATTCTCCAAATAAATATCAAGCAAATATTGATAGTTAAAACAAGGATACGTAGAAGGAAATAGGATAAATCGGTACGAAGACTCGAATTAAATCCTAAGGCACGACTCCTAAGTTGGACTTAGGACGATGATCCTTGTTAAGTTATTCTACATTGTTTCGAAGTTTGGCTCGGATACCAAGCTGTGACGCCCCACCTCTATACCCATGCTAGCCAAGAACACTACGATGCAATGCTGTCAACTAGCACGGAGAATAAGGCTGTTGAGGAGCGACCATCCATGTAACTTCTTTGTGCGAGCACCGATATGTCAGATAGTATAGCATGAACTTCATTTAAGGAGGAAATCCGACATACCGATACAAACTCAAAGCTATCACACGGTGGCTTTATATAATCTTCGGAAACAAACATAGAAATAAACATAACATAAATCAGTCATAGACATCCATATCACAAAGGCGGAAAAGATATGAATATATATATAACACATGAAAGTGTACATCAGAGTAGTGGTCAGAAAGATCCATGATAATACAAAAGAATAGCAACACGTGCTATACAAAAGAATAAGTACACAACGTAGAGTCTAGATCTCAAATGTGTAAACCCAAAAACTACTAATCTAAGTAGTTAGCCAAAAGTCAGAATAATCCAGAGGAGAAGTCAAGCAGAAGCACCTGTAACATCTCGGTCTGACCCGAGTATTATTTATAAGAAAATAATAAACGGATCAGTCTAGCTATAAATATCAGATGATATGGTATAAAATAAAAGACATGGCATGAACGTGTAATAACCATAGTGGCATACTACTATAAGTATGTAATTGAAAATCAACAAGAGATTAATCAATATCACAAGAATCTTCTCAAAGATAAAATAGGGTATCATACCCTAAACTTGTATTCATAACAAGTCAATGACACACAAATTCACCAATGCACAAAAATTGATAAAACTTATCAATGGAAATCATGAAAATTGGTGAAGCACAAAATTCCAGAAATCATCACAAGAAATCCAGAAATCACAAGAAGGGGGAGGCCTATCACAAAATGGGAGTATGGAAACTCACCAACACGTGTAACACAAGACGAGACGCTATCTCATGGTAGCTAACCATTAGTTTTGAGCCGAAACTCCACAAGAATGGTCCGAAGACTGTGGGGCGCTACCCCACATATGTGATGGTGAAACATCACACAAACGGGGTTTAGTTTCCCTTGTAGACAAAGAGACATCGCACAATTGCTAGTCTAAACCAAATCACAAAAATGATCGTCATGATCATCAAGAAGTGTCAATCACACCAAGCTAGTAAATATATGAGTCCCATAACCACTTGCTTAACTTAAATATTTACGAACAAGCTGTGAATCTTCACTAAAAATTGTCACAAAAGGTTCAATCGAACAAGTCCAAGAATTAACCGACGAAGTGAACGCAAGCGTTTCATATCACTCGTTTTACTAAGCCGTTTAATTAGATTTCTCATCCGAGTGAAGTAAAGGCTTGTATATACTAGTAGATTGTAAAACGGTTTGAGGAAAAGAGTTTCGTAATAAAATAGTGTTGAAATCGAGTTGATAAAAGAGTTTTGATATTTACTACTAGTATTGAAACCTTCATGTTTTTAGAGTGACAAGTCACAAAACGATTGCAGAAACAATCAGTCGCAAAAATTCAAAATCGAAGACGTGAATGAAACCCAAGGAAAGCAGCTCAAAATGCATCAAAGTGAAAGTTGATGGTGCGGCTAAGCATGTCGAACGACCTAACAAAAATACAGGTCAAACGACCTAACAGTTAACAGCTAGGCAGAAAATAGGTCGCGCGACCTAAAGTGAACAACGCGACCTAATGGCACGACCTAGCAGGGTGAGCGACCTAACACGCTTGAGCTAAGAGAATGATGCAACTAAGTCTGGAAAACGACCTAGGGGAGCGACTTAAGCATGTGGCGCGACCTAAAATGTCCGAACGACCTAAGTAGGCGAGCGACCTAAAAGGCAGACAGGTCGAGTGACCTAACAGAGTGGACATAAGGCCGAGGTGGTGCGACCTAAGGGGTATGCGACCTAAGGGGTACGCGACCTAATGGAGGTGTGACCAGGTGCCAGCGACCTAACGTGGTCAACGATCTAATGTCGAACGACCTATAACATGCGAACGGTTTAAGGTCCAACGACCTAAAGTGGAATGACCTACTGCAGTCGAGCGACCTAAGTGTGGAACGTCCTTTGACTAGTGGCCTAGATACTCACGACCTAAATACTCGCGACCTAAGATGGTACGCGACCTACGACCTAGGGACGAACGACCTATGTCCAGATCGAGCTAAATGCAGGCAGAGTCCTTTCCACGCCAGAGCGACCTACGACCTTCGACCTAGCGACCTAACTCCGAGGCGACTCTCCCTCCAGAACGACCTAAGATGAAGAAAACTGCTAACACTCGAAAATTCTAGGTTTTCCACCAATTCAATTCACACCAAATACAAATGCGCACAAAATAATGATAGGGAATCATTCCCAACAATCCAATGACAGATATAGGCAAGAATGTGAGATAAAAATCTCACCTTTGCACCAAAAACCAATGAAGATGAAGCTTGAAGCAAAACAAGGGCAACAACAAGCTTGAATCAATGTCTTCACTTGGATTCGGAGAAGATGTTGGATTAGCAATGAAGATTAAAGCTTTGGAGTTTTAATTTCCCATTCCCTCCACCATTTTTGAAGAAGCTTTGATGTTTTAGAAATGAAGAATGAAGTTGTAAAGAGAGGAAGTGGGTTGGGCTGAGTTAGTGAAGGGTTCAGCCCCAAACCAAAGCTCAAAGCAAAAAGTGACGAAAATTTCACTATCTCCAAACATATCGAAGTTTACACTAAAAAAGATCGCAAACGTCATTTTGAACTCAATGGGAGTGGTCTCGAGTCCTAATTTGACCGTATGCAAAAAGTAGCTTTTCGAACCAAAATCCGATTAACGATAAAATATTTAAATATAAAATCGATAAATATGCGGGTTGTTACATTTCCGATTCTTATATAAAAATGATTTTATATAAGTATGAAGTTATTTCAAATATTGATTTGAAAGGTACTCGATTTGAAAAGTGATGATCTTATATACAATGGAATTTATATATGTATGATATTCAAAATTTATGATATGAAAGGGTACTATGTATATTAGATACATTTCGAAATTGAAGGTATGGGAAGTACCCTCTGTGATTTTCGATAATCCACTTGGTGGATTCATTTTATTGATTGATTTCGGTCGTTCGAACATACACTCATGGGTTCCTTTGAATTCCATAGCATAACCTATGGTCTTATGATCTTGATCGTAGCGTAAATCGAGGGTAGACGATTACCTCCAATACACGTGGTTTCTGCTGGGATAGCGACATGCGACACCCTTAGTTTTTTATAACATTATTCAAGAGATTTAATTAGATAAATTAAATAGAATAATGTAAATGTTAAGTGATAAGGGGATTAATATTTGAATAAATAATAAAGTGGTCATGCTTAAATAATTAAATGGGCTTAAGAATGGTTTATATGCTAATTAGCTTACACAAGGGTATATTGGGTATTAGCTGCACCTATTCCATAACCCTTATATACCTATGGCATGCCTATCATTCACGTATATTTTTCATTTTCACAAAAACGTAAAATGCTAGAGGAGTCGGCCATTAACAAAGAAAGAGAAGAGAAATTAAATCAAAAGCTAGAGATTCAAGCTTAGGTGAATAAATCTCAATTTCAATCCAATCTCCTCCTCTTAACCAAGGTGAATTATAATTTCATCGCTATTTTGTGTATGTTTCCAGATTTAAGATTAAATTCGTTTTTATGATGATTTAGATGATGATATGCTTGAAATTACAATTTGTTTGATTTAAGCAAGGGTGTTTAAATAAGATTATATGCAGTTTTAGGGAAAAACCGATTTATATTGATGACCAATTGCCATGAAATTTTTTTATGTTGTGTCAAACATGATTTTGGAGTTGAGTTTTAATTTTGATAATTTTCCAAGTTAAGGAAAGATTACTATGAATTTTCAAAGGAAAATATGATAAAATTGGGTTTAAACTTAATTATGATTATTTCAGGGAGAAATTAGGTTTGAAATTTTAATATGTTAGATAACATGATTAAAGAGAATTTCTAGAATTTTTGGAGATTTTTCCTAAGTGATTTGCTATGGAAATTAAATTATTTTAAAAGAGGGACTTCTTTGCAATATTGGTTTTGCTTAATGGAAGAGCTTATTTTCTAACTTAACCATGGTTTAGATCTGAAATTAGCGGCAGTTATTTTAGTAAAGAATTTGAAAAGTTAAGGCAACCAATCATAAGTTTACACGTGGCATGTTAGTTAGAAAGTGTTTGCTTTGATTAGTATAAAATCAGGTTTACCCAGAAAAGTTGGTTCCGCTTTCTTTAGTAGTACCTTTCGACTCAGAGCTTCCGCCTTTTATCAAGTCGAAACCACTAAGCCGAAACCAATACACAAGGTATCACTTAGATGATAAGCAGTGGATTAGAGAAAGGCGGAAGCATTGGCGTCGAAAGCATTGCTTTCGATGGGGTTGATACCTTTTTGTTTGTTTTAAAAGAAAAGCGCCTGCCTTTGTTTTAATTAAAGCCTTCGAAGGAGTCGAAGCACATGGTTTTGAAAGAGGTTTTCTAAATGTTATCAAAGGGGTTGCTATCAACTTAAGTCTTAAAGAATAAGCTTTTGAATGAGTTCCTTTACTTATAAAATAGGGATTTCGAAAGAAAGGGTTACGATCTAGCCGAAGCCCAACTACCTTTCGAGTGTATTGAAGTCATCAATGCTTTCGAATGGTATTTTGTTCTAAAAATGTTTTAAGCCACTTGCTAAATGCTTTCGAAAGGGTCCAAGGGTTTTGAAGGCAATGGCTTCGAAAGGGGGTTTCGACACTATCCTTTAAAGTTTTGTTTAAATGATTTGAAGCTTTCGAAAGGGATGGTGCCGATGCCATCGAGTTTTTCCATAATACCTTTATATGATAAAGAATGGTTTCGAAAGAGATACTTTCGTTTAGATTCACTTGACCCAAATGATATTTTTGTATAAACCCAATGGTTTCGAAAGAGGGACTTTCAATGATTTTGGAAGGGATACTTCCGAAGGTTTCGAAAGGGGTACTTTCAATGGATTCGAAGCTATGCTTCTAAGTATTATTAAGTAATACTTTAATACGTTCGAAAGGTTCCGAAAGAGAAGTTTTAAATTGTTTCGAAAGGCATGGGCCTAATGTTTTGAAAAGAGATTTATATGCTTCCGAAGGAGGTTATCCAGTGAGGTCGAAAGCAAGATTTTGAAGGTTTCGAATGCCTTAGTTTTTCAAAAGAAATAACCCAATCTCGTTTTAAAGGAAAACTATGGCATAAATAAATAAAATATTTTAAAAAGAAGCTTTTGAAGAATTTTTTTACGGTTAAAAGGTTAAAGGGATTAACCAAGATATTATGTTTGCTTCTTCATATATGTATATATTCATATTATAATGGACCCATAACTATATTTTAGAGAAGGGCAGAATAACCAGCTAGGTTGATCTAGTATTGAATATAAATTAAGTTAACTCCTGAATGATTAGAATTGCATCCAGGAAGTCAGGAAGACCAGAATATAGGATGCTAAAATATTAAAGGAAGAGATATTGGTAGGGGCCAATAGGTTTTCAGTAAGCCTATGAAAACTGTGTATAGGAAAAGATATTGGCAGGGGCCAATAGGTTTATAATGAACCCATGAAAACTATATCCGGAGTAAGATATTGACAGATGTCAATAGGTTCTTAGTCAGCCTATGAAAACTAGGATAAGAGTAAAGATATTGGAGTTACCAATAGGTTCATAGTGATCCCTTGAAAACTATGTAATTGGACATGGAGTCCTTATACATTTTACTGGTTATTAGTCAGTCCATGAAAATTATTAGGTTAATAGTAATCTTAGAAACTATAACTGAGACAATCCAGAAATGATTTACTTGTTTTTCATATCATTATATCATATTGTTTTGAATTGTTTTAACCATTATGGATGCAGAAGGACAGTATATAGTTTTATAAAGATTTTAAGATACTAGTGAGGGGAAAACCCGTTCCGCTAAGCGGCGTGGTCTCACTAGATATCTAAATGATTTGAGATGGTAGATTATTATTCATACCAGACTTTATGTCTGATTCGAAGTTTATGTTTTCGGGTACTCAATTGATTTTGAGTAGTTTGAGAGTTGAGGTTTACAGGTACATCTTAGATAAATAAAGCTTCTGGAGACGTGCAGGAGGCACGATGGCTATCTAGAGTTCTCTTCTATTTTGATTCCGCTGTGTTGCTTGTAATGGAAAAGTTGTTAATATATATATATAGTCTGATGATCCAAAGGGCATCTTTATATGTCGCTCTTGGCGTTTGTTGTAATAAATATATTTTTCTCTGAACGTGGTTAACGATTGTGGGATTATGTAATGAATTTCAAATATTATGGAATGGAATATGCAATTGGTTTGATGTTTTAAATTTTTTCCATATTCATGTGTTTCTGTGTATCAATGAATTTAACATTGCCGTATTTGGTTGCCGAGGATTAATTGACTACAACGTCCGTAGCTGTTAGTTTTGGGCCTCCAAGTAGGGGGATGTTATAAGTAAGAGCATAGGCTTATGAAAACTTAAAAGAAATTAAACCTAAAAGCTTTTTCAAACATAATCCAACGAATCAGAAATATGATTGGGGTTTGGGATATAGTAACGTACTTGTATTTGATATATATATATATATATGTGTGTGTGTGTGTGTACGTATTCCCCTCTCTCGTAGACCGTTCTTTTGTGTCTTACTAAAGCTCGTATGCAGATTTACGAGAAAGAAGATGTGGAAGCAGGCAACCGAAGAGGAAATCTCGGTGGAGGAAGCACCACAACCAATGGAAATGCTGACCTAATACCAAGAGGAACCAAGGTCGACAGGTTAATGTTAACCAAAATACTGATGCGAATGTAGGTGCTAGAAATCCACTAGTAGATATGGGAGCGATGTATCAGTTCTTCGTCAATATGATGCAAGTAGGAGCTGCTGCTGGAGTTGTTGGAAATGTTGGACGAGCTAATCCTGTGGCTCTATTTGGGAATAATTACGCTAAGCTGAGCAGAGTTTACACCAGTCTAGGTGGAAAGCTGTTTATGGGAACGGAGGATGCTATTGAGGTAAGAATTGGTTGTTGCATTGTGAGTGTATCTTTGCTGATTTTGGTTTAGATGATGAACAGAAGAGAAGGTTGGACTTTAGGCAGTTGCAAGGATCAACACTTCAATGGTGGAATAGTGTTACTACCGGAGTTCCGGATGAAGAATTGACATGGGCTAAATTCAAAAGGAGATTTGAATAGAGGTTCTTATCTGAGGTTGCTAAGTCAGCGTTGATGAGAAAATTTATGGATTTAGTTCAGGGAGATATGTCGGTAATTGAGTATGAAACTAAGTCCGATGAGTTGTCCCAATACGGATATGCTACTATAGACACTGACATCAGAAGGAATGAGAGGTTCATTCGAGGATTGAGACTTGAGCTTACAAGGGAGACCCTGACACATATCCGTGATCTTTGTAATGTGGTTGTGGAGATGGCAATCCGGCATGAGGAGATGCTTGCTGTTTGTGCTAGAGAGAAGCCAGTTGAAACCCAGGGTTCTCGTGGAAAGAAGAGAAAGTTTTTTAAGAAGAAGGGAGCCCAGAAGAGTGATGCTGCCAAGAAGGCAAAGACTTATTTAGTTTGCTACAAGTGTGACAAGAATGGTCATTATGAAAATGAGTGCCGGTCAGGCAAGGGGAAGAAGGCTGCAGACAAGAAGAATGTGAAGTGCTTTAACTGTGATCAAGTTGGGCATTATAAGAACTATTGTCCAGAACTGGTTAGGGCGGACAAGGGAAAGGTTTTCGCTGTTGGACCATCATCTGCTAAGCCAACTGTAGCTGATAAAGGAAAGATTACGATGGAAGGTTCGTTTTTTATTCAGAGTATACCAGTTAGGATACTATTTGATACTGGTGCATCACATTCATTTATATCGCAGTGTTTGGTTGATACGTTATGCTTAGAACCCACATATCTTGTTACTTCCTTAAGGGTTGTGAATCCAATATGAGGGTATGCAACTCTGGGGATGAGATGTGACCAGTTAGAACTTGATCTGTTAGGTCATAGGTTTGCATGCAGTCTATACGTTTTAGATTTCGTAGATTTAGAAATCATTTTGGGTATGGATTGGTTGAGAAGGTATGAGGCCAGGATGTTTTGCCAAGATGGTGAGATATCACTAAGACATCCTGATAGTCATAACCGAATTATATTCTCAGTGGAGAATTTTGACCAGAGTAGTTGTGCTTTATTAAGTGCAATGGAAGTGAGAGAAATAAGACAGGTTCGAGTAGCAAGAGATTTTGCAGGTGTTTTTGAGCCAGTCACAGGACTACCACCGAAACGAGCTGTTGAGTTTCGGATAGATCTTGTGCCAAAAGCTGAACCTGTAAGTAGACCACCTAGTAGGATGGCACCGGCCGAGATGAAGGAATTGAAGGTGCAGTTAGTGGATCTAGAAGGAAGGAATTTTATTAGACTAAGTAGTTTGCCTTAAGGAGCGGTCGTGATATTCATGAAGAAACCAGATGGGTCGTTAAGGATGTGTATCGACTATCAAATTTTAACGAGAGGATGATTAAGAATAAGTATACTTTGCCAAGAATTGATGATCTGTTCGATCAATTGTGTGGAGCCAGAGTGTTTTCCCAGTTGGATATGGCGACAGGTTTCCATCAGTTAAGAGTGGCAGAGGACAGTATTCCTTTGATAGCATTTCGAACTAGGTATGGTTCGAATGAGTGGTTAGTAATGCCATTTGAGTTAATGAATGCACCTGCTTCATTTGTAGATTTGATGAACCGAGTCTTCCGAGAGTACTTGGATAGATTCGTGTTGGTGTTTATAGATGACATTTTGGTATACTCTAAGGATGAAAGAGAGCATAAAGATCATTTTAGAGTTGCGCTAGAGAGGCCGAGGTAGCATCAGCTAAAGCAAAGTCTTCCAAGTGTCATTTTTGGAAGAAAGAGGTTAAGTTTCTTGGTCATGTGGTTTCAGAGAAGGGTTTGTCAATCGATCCAGATAAGATCGAAGCTGTTAATAATTGGAAGAGACCAGAGACGGTGACTAAGATTAGAAGTTTTCTTAGACTTGCTGGCTATTACCGGAGATTCATTAAGGATTTCTCATGAATAGCAGCACCTTTGATTAAGTTTACCAGGAAGGAGGTGAAGTTTGTTTGGTCCGACAATTGTGAGGAAGCATTCCTTAAGTTAAAACATTTGTTGACCAATGCACCAACGTTAGTAGTTCCAGATGGAAACCAAGGGTTAGTGGTATATACTGATGCATGTAGGACTTGATTGGGAGCCGTGTTGATGCAAAAAGGTAAAGTGATTGCCTACGCTTCATGACAACTTAGACCGCGTGAAGTGAGATATCCTACTCATGATTTGGAGTTGGCTGCGATGATCTTCGCATTGAAGATTTGGAGGCATTATCTCTTAGGGGAGATACTTGAGCTATACACAGATCATAAGTCTTTAAGATACTTATTCTCTCAGAAAGAGTTGAATATGAGATAGCAGAGGTGGCTGGAGTTTTTGGCTGCTTATGATTTTGGTATAGAGTATACTTCAGGGAAAGGTAATAAAGTAGCAGATGCTCTCAACCGAAGACACCACAATGTGGTGTTGGCTATGTTGGCAGAATGGAAGGATCTATAAGCTTTGGCTAGTTGTGGTGTGCAGTTAAGATCGATTGCTAGTTCTAGTCAAAGTACTGTCATGACATCCTGTTTAGAAGTTCGATCAGTGTTGAACGAGATAATTGCTTCTAAGCAAAAGGAGGATCCATTATTGGTCGAGAAGGTTAAAAGGCTTAAGGTTGGATCAGAGATCGATGATTTAAAAGGTTTTTGTCTTGACCAGAAAGGATGGTTGAGAAAAAAGGGATAATTATGTGTTCCAAACGTTGAGGACTTGAGGAGGGAAGTTCTTAGAGAATGTCATCGATCCATGTTTACGATTCATCCTGGAGGGACCAATATGTATCAAGATATGAAGAGGAGCTTCTATTGGGAAGGTATGAGGAGGGATGTTGGCTTGTGGGTTAGGTAGTGTGTAAACTGTCAACAAGTAAAAGTCGAACATTAGAAGCCGAGTGGGTTGATTCAGCCTTTAGAGATTCTAGTTGGGAAATGAGATTCGATATCCATGGATTTTATAGAGGGGTTGCCAAGGTCAACTAGAGGAAATGAAAGTATGTGGGTTATAATGGACAGGTTGACCAAGAGTGTCCATTTCATTCCAGTTAAGTCAACCAGGACAACAACTGTTTTAGCTAAGTTGTTCATGAAGAACATAGTTAGACTACATGGGATTCCTAATAGCATAGTCGGTGATAGAGATGCTTTGTTCACTAGCGAATTCTGGAAGAGTTTACATGATATGTTAGGCACTAAGCTCAAGATGAGTACTGCATATCACCCTCAGATGGATAGGCAGATAGAGAGAGTCAATAAGGTACTCGAAGATTTGTTGAGAGCTTGTGTATTGAACTTTGGTGGATCTTGAGAGGATCACATACATTTGGTTGAGTTTCCCTATTATAATAGTTATCAGACTAGTATAAGAATGGCACCTTTTGAAGCTTTGTATGAAGGCCATGCAAATCACCAGCATGTTGGTTGGAGACTGGAGACAGATTAGTCTTAGGTCGATATTTGGTCAGAGAGGCATCAGGGAAGATAGATTTATGCAAGAAAGGATGAAGGTAGCTCAATCCGGACAGAAGAGTTGTACAGATAAGAGGCGTAAAGACCTAGAGTTCTCAGTTGGAGATAGAGTTTTCATTAAGGTATCACCGATGAAGGGTGTGGCACGGTTTGGGAAGTCGGGGAAACTGGCCCCAAGATATGTTGGTCCATTCCAAAATAATAGAGAGGATTGGAAAGCTCACATACAAAGTAGAGTTGCCGAGCAGTATGGCAGGTGTTCATATTATATTTCATGTGTCTCATCTTTGAAACTATGTGCATGATCCAGATATTACTATTCCTCTTATAGGGTTGGAAGATATGGTAGTAGAGCCTATTTTGACTTTTGTTAGACAACCAGTTTGGATTGTAGCAAGAGATGAGAAAAGATTGAGGAACAAGACAGTCAAATTGGTGAAAGTTCAGTGGATCAACAATGAGAAGGACTGTACTTGGGAGACAAAGGACAGGATTCGAGATACTTATCCTGATCTATTTTGAAGGCATGTCTATACTAGATTTAAATAGATAATTGCTAGTCAGGTAGACTAGTATGGTTGTTAGGAGTCGTTACAAATGATTGCTATGTTTAGTATTTAGTCCTTACTGAATTTCGAGGACGAAATTCTTTAAGGAGGGAAGCCTGTAACACCCCTAGTTTTTAACAACGTTATTCAGGAGATTTAATTAGATAAATTAAATAGAGTAATGTAAATGTTAAGTGATAAGGGGATTGATATTTGAATAAATAATGAAGTAGCCATGCCTAAATAATTAAATGGGCTTGAGAATGGTTTATAAGCTAATTAGCTTACACAAGGGTATATTGGGTATTAGCTGCACCTATTCCATAACCCTTATATATACCCATGGTCTGCCTATCATTCACGTACATTTATCATTTTCACAAAAAACGTGAAAAGCTAGAGGAGCCGGCTATTAACAAAGAAAGAGAAGAGAAATTAAATCAAAAACTAGAGATTCAAGCTTGGGGAATAAATCTCAATCTCAATCCAATCTCCTCCTCTTAATCAAGGTGAATGATAATTTCATCTCTATTTTGTATATGTTTTTAGATTTAAGATTAAATTCATTTTTATGATGATTTGGATGGTGATATGCTTGAATTACAATTTGGTTGATGTAAACAAGGATGTTTAAATAAGATTATATGCGGTTTTAGGGAAAAACTGATTTATATTGATGATTAATTGCATGGAAATTTTTTATATTATGTAAAACATAATTTTGGAGATGAGTTTTAATTTTGATAATTTTCCAAGTTAAGGAAAGATTACTATGAATTTTCAAAGGAAAATATGAAAAAATTGGGTTTAAACTTAATAATGATTATTTCAAGGAGAAATTGGGTCTGAAATTTTGATATGTTAGATGACACGATTAAAGTGAATTTCTGGAATTTTGGGGATTTTTCCTAAGTGGTTTGCCATGCAAATTAAATTATTTTAGAAGAGGGACTTCTTTGCAATATTGGTTTTGCCTAATAGAAGGGCTTATTTGCTAACTTAACCATGGTTTAGATCTAAAATTAACGGTAGTTACTTTAGTAAAGAATTTGAAAAGTTAAGGCAACCTATCATAAGTTTACACGTGGCATGTTAGTTAGAAAGTGTTTGCTTTGATTAGTATAAAATCAGGTTTACCCAGAAAAGTTCGTTCCGCCTTCTTTAGAAGTACCTTTCGACTCAGAGCTTCCGCCTTCTATCAAGTCGAAACCACTAAGCCGAAACCAATACATAGGGTATCACTTAGATGGTACACAGTGGGTTGGAGAAAGGCGGAAGCTTAGGCGTCGAAAGCATAGCTTCCGATGGGTCGATACCTTTTTGTTTGTTTTAAAGAAAAGCGCCTGCCTTTGTTTAGCCTTCGAAGGAGTCAAAGCATATGGTTTCAAAAGAGGTTTTGTAAATGCTATTGAAGGGGTTTCCATCAACTTAAGTTTTAAAGAATAAGCTTTCGAATGAGTTCCTTTACTTATAAATAGTGCTTTCGAAAGAAAGGGTTCTGACCTAGTCGAAGCCCAGCTGTCGTTCTTCTGCCTTTCGAGTGTAATGAAGTCATCAATGCTTTCGAAGAGTAGTTTTGTCCTAAAAATGTTTTAAGCCATTTCCTAAATGCTTTCGAAAGGGTCCAAGGGTTTCGAAGGCAATGGCTTCGAAAGAGGGTTTCAACGCCATCCTTCAAAGTTTTGTTTAAATGATTTGAAGCTTTCGAAAGGGATGGTGCCGATGCCATCGAGTTTTTCCCCAATACTTTTATATGATAAAGAATGGTTTCAAATGAGATACTTTCATTTAGATTCACTTGACCCAAAAGATATTTTTGTATAAACCCAATGGTTTCGAAAGAGGGACTTTCAATGATTTCGGAAGGGATACTTCCGAAGGTTTCGAAAGGGGTACTTTCAATGGTTTCGAAGATATGCTTCTAAGTGTTATTAAGTAATACTTTAATACGTTCGAAAGGTTTCGAAACAGAAGTTTTAAAGTGTTTCGAAAGACAGGGGCCTAATGTTTTGAAAAGAGATTATATGCTTCCGAAGGAGGTTATCCAGTGAGGTCGACAACAAGATTTTGAAGGTTTCAAATGCCTTAGTTTTTCAAAACAAATAACCCAATCTCATTTTAAAGGAAAACCATGGCATAAATAAATAATGTTTTAAAAAGGAGTTTTTGAAGAAGTTTTCTACGATTAAAAAGTTAAAGGGATTAACTAAGTTATTATGTTTGCTTTTTCGTATATGTATATATTCACATTACAATGGACCCATAACTGTATTTTGGGGAAGGGCAGAATAACCAGCTAGGTTGACCCAGTAGTGAATATAAATTAAGTTAACTCTTGAATGATCATAATTGCATCCAGGAGGTCAGGAATACCAGAATATATGATGCTAAAATATTAAAGGAAGAGATATTGGCAGGGGCCAAGAGGTTCCCAGTAAGCCTATGAAAACTGTGTATAGGAAAAGATATTGGCAGGGGCCAACAGGTTCATAGTTAGCCCATGAAAACTATGTATAAATGAAGATGTCAGAAGAAAAGTTCATAGTAAGCCCATGAAAACTATGATTTGATATTGGCAGGGGCCAATAGGTTTATAGTGAAACCATGATAAATATATCTGTAGTAAGATATTGACAGATGTCAATAAGTTCCTAGTCAGCCCATGAAAACTAGGATAAGAGTAAAGATATTGGAGTTACCAATAAGATCATAGTGATCCCATGAAAACTATGTAACTGGATAGGGAGTCCTTATACAATTTACCGGTTATTAGTCAGCTCATGAAAACTATTAGGTTAATAGTAATCCCAAAAACTATAACCGAGACAGATAGTCAAAATGAATGGGGATGGGTGATCCAGAAATGATTTACTTGTTTTGCATATCATCATATCATATTGTTTTGAATTGTTTTAACCATTTTAGATGCATGAGCACATTATATGGTTTTATAAAGGTTTTAAGATACTAGTGAGGGGAAAACCTGTTTCGCTAAGCGGCGTGGTCTCACCAGATATCTAAATGATTTGAGATGGTAGATTATTATTCATACCAAGCTTTATGTCTGGCTCAAAGTTTATGTTTTCCCCTTAAACTCTCGGGTACTCAATTGATTTTGAATAGTTTGAGAGTTGAGGTTTTCAGGTACCTCTTAGACGAATAAAGATTCCGAAGACGTGCAGGAGGCATGATAGCTATCTAGAGTTCTCTTTTATTTTGATTATGTTTTGTCATTTGTAATGGTAAAATTGTTAAATTGCATATATATATATATACACACTCTGCTCATCCAATGGGGAATATTCATATGTCACTCTTGGCATATGTTGTAATAAATATATTTTCTCTTAACGTGATTAACGATTGTGGGATTATGTAATGAATTTCAAATGTTTTGAAGTGGAATATGGAATTGGTTTGATTTTTTAAATTTTTTCCATATTCATGTGTTTTTATGTATCAATGAATTTAACATTGTCGTATTTAGTCGTATAATAACTATGGATGACTGCAGCATCCGTAGTCGTTAGTTTTGGGCCTCTAAGTAGGGTGATGTTATACGACGTAACCATTGCATACTACGATCTACGGTGTTGTAGTTTTAGATCATAGCGTAAATCGAGGGTAGATGATTACCTCCAGTATATATGGTTTCTGCTGGGATAGCAATGTAACCATTGTGTGCTACAATCTGCGGTGTTATTCTTTTAGATCATAGCGTAAGTCGAGGGTAGATGATTACCATCAGTACATATGGTTTCTACTGGGATAGCAACATAACCATTGCATACTGCGATCTATGGTGGTTTTTTCAAGTGTAACTTTCCATATCTGTTTTAAGTATTTTCACTGGATGTTGAAACAAGCCTACTAAGTACTTAGAGATTTCTAACCTTGCGCTTGATCAACGTATGGCAAGAGTCAGTAAGAACGAGGATAAACTTGTTAAAACATAGAGTGATAAAAATATTTTGATAAAAGTATTATATAAAGAATATTTTGATTATTTTTTCTTTTCTACATACTTTAAAAATGTTTGAAAGGTTGTTTATTCATGTACGACATTGTTTAAAAGTTAATTATCAATGTTGTAAATATTGTGAGAAGTTATTAATTCAATTAGTAACATAGTTAAAGTTAACGATTATTGATTTATTAATAATGTTTGAAAGGTATTTTGATATTAACACTAATAAATTTATAAATAATGGATTTAAGGTTTTCAATAGCTCCTTTCTAAATATAAGTAATGATGTAATAATTATTTTCAAATAGTTTACATATATCTATAAAGATGTTATTTAAATTATTTAAATGGTATTTATAAATGATGTAAGAAATTATACAAATGAATTTTTGTATAGTATTAAAGTATTAAAGATGATTGATTTGCAAGTGAAGTTTTTAAATGAATGTTTCAAATAAACTTTATATAAGTTTCTTTGAATATATAATTTAGAGATATAATACAAATAGGTTATGTATTAAAAAATAATTCTATTTAGAATTTTATGAATAAAAAATGATTTGGGAAGTTTTATTTATAGTAATATGTTTGAAAAATAAATTTGAATCTCTATTTTTGAAAGTATGGTTTGAAATATTTACTTCGTTTTCGAGGTAGTAATATGAAATTTAAAGGTTTATTTACTATTTGAATTTTGTATTAAACCAAAATAAATATTTTCCATGACTTGAATATTCATTTTAAAAAAAGTATTTTAAAATTAATTATGAAGATATGAAATTTTATACCTTGATTTGAAAATTTAATGTAAGATTTTTGTATACTATTAGTTTCAGTTTGATAATCTTTGAGTTTGTACATATTTAAAATAACGAGTCTAATAAATTATCGGATTTGAAGAACTTTATTTTAAAGCTTGTTAAAATGTTTTGATATAAATTTCTAACAGTATTTTAAACTTTTTGGAAAATCTTTGCATAATGCTATGAGGTGTGTTAAATATATCTTATATTTATACCAAGTGAATAAGGTTAAATGATTTAGTTGAATTTTAAGATATATTGAAATATTTCTTTCTTCTTCAAACACGAATATCGAACTTAAATTTTTATTCTATAACAAATTAAGTAATAAACTTTAGTAAAGGAAGTGTAACATCCCCCGACTTGGAGGCCCAAAACTAATGACTACAGATGCTGTAGTCATCCATAGTTATTAATCTTCAGCGACCAAATACGGCGGTGCTAGATACATTGATACGCAGATCATAGAAATATGGAAAAAAATTAGCAATTTCAAAAATACTTTTCCATATTCAAATCAAAACATTTCATGTTCATTACATAATCCCAAATTACGTTAACCACGTTCAACAAAATATAATTATTACAAATGCGCCAAGAGCGACATATGAAAATGCCCCCTTGGTTGATTAGAGTATATAGTAAGGCTCATAAATTTTCCTTTAAAAACAAACACACAGCGGAAAGAAAAACTCTAAATATCTATCCGCCTCTTGCACGCCTCCGGAAGCTTTATTCGTCTAAGAAGGGAACTTGAGAACCTTAAATCTCAAACTACTCAAAGTCAATTAAGTGCCCGAGAGTTTAAGGGGAAAACAAAAACTTTGAGTCAGACATAAAGCCTGGTATGAATAATAATCTAGCATCTCAATTCTTTTAGATATCTAGTGAGACCACGCTGCTTGGCGGAACGGGTTTCCCCCTCACTAGTATTCTAAAAACCTTTATAAAACCATATACTGTGCTCCCGCATCCACAATGGTTAAAACATACATTATCAAAATATTATGATGATATGCATACTTGAAAATAGTTAGGATTTCTCCTCCCCAGTTTAAACTGACACCCTGTCATAATTATAGTTCCTGGGTCACTGTTAACCTTTTCGTTTTCATGGATTTACTAATAACCTTTTACATAATTAAAGAACACCCTGTGCAATTCATAGTTTTCATGGGATCACTAAGAACCTATTGGCTCCTGCCAGTTAACTTAATCAATTCATGGGTCCCCCTGAACCTATTTGTCTTTCCAATAACTAATTACCTTATCCTAGTTTTCGTGGGTTGACTAGGAACCTATGGATTTATCCAGTAACTCACTTCACATCCTAGTTTTCATGGGTTGACTAGGAACCTACTGATACATCCTTTAACTACTTACTTATCCTGGTTTTCGTGGGTTTACTAGGAACCTATTGACCGATGTCAATTCTTAATCCAGATATAGTTTTCATGGGTTCACTACAAACCAATTAGCCCATGCCAACTACTCTCAATACATAGTTTTCATGGGTTAACTATGAATCTTTTGGTATGCACGAATAACTACCTTATCATAGTTTTCATGGGTTTACTATGAACCTTTTGGTATGCACCAATAACTATCTTATCATAGTTTTCATGTGTTAACTATGAACCTTTTGGTTTACCTCCAATAACTACAAGTTTAGGCATCCTATATTTTTGGTCACCCTAACTCCATGGATGCAATTCTACTCATTCAAGAGTTTAAGCAATTTATATTCACTATTAAGTTAACCTAGCTGGTTCTTCTACCCTTTTTTCCACAAAATTAAGTTATGGGTTATCATGTGAATATACTCATATTTGAAGAAGTAAAACAACAATTTAACAATACCACTCTTGTGGGTTTAAAGTCCTTGAAATATATATTATAACATAGTTAACACCTTTAACTTATAATTTTTTATCAAGGAAATACTTCTTCAAAATCACATACTTAAATCCATTATAAAACTCCTTTATACAAGTCGTGGGTTTTCTTTTAAAAAATTAGAGTATGGGTTTTCGAACCTTTGGAAACCAAACCTTTCGACCTTGTCGAAAGGTCTACAAAACAACCTTTCGAAACCGTTGAAACCATTCAACAATTTAAACCTTTCGAAAGCACTCAACTCTTATAACATAAACCTTTCGAAACCCGTGGATTAAACTTTTCGAAAACTTACTGGGTTCGAGTTAAAACATGCGGAAGGTCCTCTTTTAAAACCTTTCAAATACAAAGTAAGCAACCTTTCGACCTTGAGGGAAGGTCTGCTTCAAAAGCATTAAAACATTTCATTTAAAACAATAGACCTCCGCCTTTTAAAGCAACTCCTTCGAAAACTTGGGTTATACTTCAATTATAAATCAAGGGTAAATCATCTAGGTCGAAAGCTTTGAAACCTTTCGAACGCAATGGGAGAAGCGGTTTGGTTTTTAAAACAAGTAAACCTTTCAACTAAGTCAAAAGCTCCTGCTTTCGACCCCTTCGATGGGTTTTAACAAAATAAAAGCGGCAATTATTTTCAAACTTCTCTTTGAAACAACCTTTCGAAACCAAACCTTTCGACCTTGTCGAAATGTCTATTAAATCCTTTCAAAAACTAACCTTTCGACTGTGTCGGAAGGTCTTATATAAAACAGCTTATAAAAACCAAACCTTTCGACCTTGTCAAAAGGTCTCTTAAAACAACCTTTTGAGAACCAAACCTTTAGACTGTGTCGGAAGGTTCAAAACAAAACAATAATAAGTGGCAGTAACCTTTCGACTTTGTCGAAAGGTTTAAAACATTTCTTTAAACATTTGACCTGGCTGAAAGCAACCAAGTTGAAAGCTCTAATTTGAAAGCAAAGCAGGTGGAAGCTTTAGTTTATAAAACAAACATACCCCAACCTCTTTGGCCATCAACCTTTCGACTACGAACCCTTCGAATCTGTCCAATTCATTACGTACCAAAGTGCTTGATACCATATGTATTTGATTGCCCTTGTCGAAAGGTATAACCTTTCAACTTAGTCGAAAGGTCTGGGTCGGAAGGTATTATGCCTAAAATGGCTGAAACATGCTAAAGCATGATTTTCTTGATTTTAACTTAAAGAAGATAACTTTCTAACTAACTTGCCTTTGTTTATCAAATTCTCATTGGTTAACAATTACTTTTCAGAAAAACGTTGCCACCAATTTCAGACTTAAATAGTAATTTTATTTTATAAAATGCCCATTCTCCTTAATTAAATATATAAAACATTTAAGTCCCATACCTTAAATAATTTTATATATTCATCAAAACATTTAGGAAAAATTTGGAAAAATCCCACAAAATTTATTTTAATATGTTTTCCAACACATAAAAATTTCAAACCCAAATAGTCATTATTTTTGCCATAAATAATTTATAACCCAATAAATCATTTTCTTCACTAGAAAATTCATATAAAATCCATATACACTTGGAAAATTATAAGAATTGACACTCATCTCCAAAATCATGTTTTCTATAACATAAAATTTTCCCATGGCCTTTAAAAATCATTTCACCTCGTTTTTACCCTAAAACCGTGTATATCCCTTATTAAACAACCTTGTTTAAACTCGTATAAATCACAAACAAGCATATCATCATTTAATATATCAAAAAACAGATTTATCCTTAAATCCGAAATCATTTGATGTGAAAGTCAAAATAGAGATGTAGAAATTATTATTCACCTTAGATTGGATAAGGAAATTGAAGTATGATTGAGATTGATTTCTCCTAACTTGAATCCTAGCTTTTAGTTTATTTTCTCTTCTCTTCTAATGGCCGGCCTTTCTTCTCACGGTTACGAATATTTTTTTTTGGTGAAATGAACGTGTTTGACCTAATGGAAATTGTATAAGGGTGGGAAGTATGGTAATTTACCCTAATGCCCTTATGTTTAATTTCCTAACCATTTATACTAGTTCATTAGATATTAAGTAAGCACGACCACCTAATTTATTAATCAACCTCAATCTCCTTATCTACATTATTCTATTTAATTTATTCTAATTAAATCTTCTGAATAATGTCAATAAAATTAGGGATGTTACTGGGTTCCCTCCTTAAAGAATTTCATCCTCGAAATTCAGTAAGGACTAACTAGAAAACATAGAAATCATTTGTAACATCTCCTAACAACCATACTAGCCTATATGACTAGCAACCAATCTATATAAATCTTATATGGACATACCATCAAAGCAGGTTAGGATAATTCTCTCGAATCCTGTCCTCCGTCTCCCAACTACAGCCTTTCTCGTTGTTGCTCCACTGAACCTTTACCAACTTAACTGTCTTGGTCCTCAACCTTTTCTCATCTCTCGCTACAGCCCGAACTGGTTGTCTAACAAAAGTCAAATTGGGCTCTACTACCAAGTCCTCTAACTCCGTCTGAGGAATAGTAGCCTCAGGATCAAGCACATACTTACGAAGATGAGACACATGGAATATATTATGGACGCCTGCCAAACTTCTCGGTAATTCTACTCTGTATGCAAGCTTTCCAATCCTTTCCATAATCTAAAATGGACCAACATACCTCAGGGTCAAATTTCCCGTTTTTTCAAATCATACCACACCCTTCTTCGGTGATAATTTAATGAAAACTCTGTCTCCCACTAAGAGCTCTTGGTGTTTACGTGTAACAGCCGAGAGATTTTCAACCCCCAAAAATCGACACTAATATGTCCACAGTATGGAGTACCGAGCAGTCGAGTGCTGGAAATACCAGGTTGTTAGGGTTTTAAGAAAAAGAGATAGAAGAAGAAAACAAAAATAACAGCACAGAATCTCATAATCATAGCGGAACAAAATATAATATAAAATAACAACATTTTATACAAAGAAAAGCTGTAACTGTTATCATACATACGAGTTATCAAAGTATAACAAATCTGAACAGTTATAATAACTTGTCCTTAACTATTGTCTACACAGCCCATAGTACACAGCGGAATACAGTCAAATACGTCTCTGCTATCCAGCTCGTCTCCTGAGCTCCAAAGCATCCTAACCTAAAAACTTTAATACTCGGTCTGACCTGAGCATTACAATAAAGTAACATCGAGTCAGGCTGGGAACCAGCGTGAGTAAAACCCACTTATATGAAATACTTAAGTTATGGAAACTTCTTCGAAAATTGGGGTAACTCGTACAACACGATGAGTTTTATCTGATTATAACCAAAACACTTTTATCGAAATCCATTGATATTATGATGATGTCTAAGTACGAATACTTATTTAAAATAATTGAATTTGTAAAATTTATCCAATTCCAACATATTAAACTTAAAAATCAAAACGTGAAGGCGGGAAGATAATTAAATCGAAGTGGTTTCGAAAAATGCTGATATCCGATCACGGTTTCCAAGTAATAAATTTAAAGGGGTAAATTGTCTAAACAACAATTTATTATTTAGGGTGACAATAATCAAATATGGGAATTTATTACAAACGTGTTTTCAAAATAAAACTCGTCAATGTTTCCTTGACACTATAACAGGTTTGACTACTGAATGACAAGGATAAAGAAACAATTTAAATAATTATTTAAAAGCCATAAACCAAAGCATAGATCATTAACAAATTTAATGACTTGCATCTCATATTACAATTCACAACCGAAATTTAATCCACTTAAATTAAATTAAAACTGCTTCTATTTTTAATTCAAATTGGCTTATAATCTAAAAAATTGTAAATAATTTATCTTTAGTTAACTAAAATTAACTAATTCAACTAATAACGAACTTTATTAGTTAACATAAGTTTAACTGTTTAGAATCTATTTACTTATTTATTTACATAAGATTTAATCAAATAGGTTTTAGTTTAGTAACTCGCTTTAATTCTTCAAAATAATTACACTTTATATTATAGATAATTAATAACATAAATTTAGGCTAAATATCGCCAAATCTATCATGTTGATTCGGTTTTTTTTTAATGAAAGAGAATATATATGTGTGTGTGTATATATATATATAGTTATTAATCCAAAGATTTAACATAGAAATCACAAACAGTTTCTTCTTTTCCTTTTCCCTTATCTTCCCTTTCTTCCATTTCCTTTATTTTTTTCCTTTTCTTTTTCCCTTTATTTTTCTTTTTTTCTTTTTATTTTTTCTCTTTCTTCTCTTTTTCCTTTTTTTTCTGGCCCATTTCCTGGCCCATCTCCTTCCCCCTCCTTCCTTTCTTTCTTTCCAGTATTTCTCTTCCTCTTCTGTTCTTTATTTTCGAGACCCCCACCTATGCACCATCACGTGCATGTACACACTCACCTACGGTCGAGCAATTCGCCGCCGACCATCTCAATGCCACCCATGACCAACCCACTTCGGCTACACCCCCGAAAAACACGAACGCGGCCCTGGTCGAAAATCGAATACTGCACCCAACTTTAACGAAACCCAGTCCCCCTTCATCGCCTTGCCACGACCACCAGTGACCACCGTCATTCCCCAAACCTTGCCTGAACCTTCGCTGAGACCACCTCTTCCTATTCTCCATATACTGCAGCCCCCTACCTTTCCCTCGTCACCGCCATTGACTCAAACCTGACCACAACCCGAAACTCCCCTTAAACCCTACCCCTGTGCAGTTAAAGCGCTCGGTGGATTCAATGCGGTAGAGGAGCAAAAAGTCATAGCGGGGATGTAGCGAAGATATAGCAGGATATATCGGATTACTCTAAAATAGCATATAAATCCCATACTTGTTGTTTTTACAAATATATAGATAGTAATTATGTGAAAAATTAACATTCAATTGAATTATAATTAATACAAAAATAATTTTAAATAAAAATATGTGCAAATGTATTGTAAATGAACGTAAAACTATTATATAACTTAATTTAATTTAGTAGAATATTAGAGTATTATCATTTCTAAACATATATAAAAAATTCAATGAAATTAATTAACTTCATAATTTTTATAGCGTATAAATATCATTTTTCAATCCAATTTTTTATAGAAGGTATAGCGGAAATAGCGGAATATAGCGGAAATAACAGGATATAGCGGAAATAGCGGGGATTAAAGCGGAAAGGCTATATGTTGGGGATATATGGAAAAATCGTAGCGGTAGGAATCCGCTATAAGATATATCGGAGTTATAGCTGGGATATAGCGGGGCATTAACTACACAGCCCTACCCTACCTCCAACCAACCACCACACCATTTTATAAAATAAACCACCATTTTTCCCGAGCGCCCTCTCTTCCGAGCTTCCTCCTGGCCAAGCGCCGACCCACACCATCGACTCCCTTGCCGGAAATTGACCAAAGACTGGTCATCTCCTTCTATCTCAACCCATAAGCAATGAAAAATCGTGAGTCCACCACCAAAATTCATCATTTTCCACGTCGACCATGTTCATATAAACAAAAGCCTCAAACATGATGATTTGTTTTCGACCAAACCTGACCTATTTACTGTTATACAGTATTTTCTTAGCCTATACGTGAGGAACTTGAATGAAATGAATTTTTATATGTTCTACACTCAAAAACAAACACATCTTGTTTTGAAATCGAGTTCTAAAACCTAATAGATAAATGGGAAAATGATTTTTAAACTGGAGAGGTGCTACTGTTTTGCTTAATTAGAGAATAGACGAAGGTGCTTAACTATTGTAACGACCCACTATTTTGGACCATTCAAATCGACAATAATCCACACATGTCTGACTTGAATAATTCAAAATAACAGATTGTAATAAAATTTGGAGCAAATAAAATCAAATACAGAATCACAGACATATAATATCAGAATAACTCGCAGTGGAAATTAGAATACCATAGTAGTTCATGAAGCTACTATAACAAAATCTCAAACAAAATACATAATATTAGTCTGAAAAAAAAAACATATACAATAGAAATCTCAAATACATAGAAGTTTATAAATACCAGAGCTGAAATAGAACAACTGAAACTGAAAGGGAATAGATAACTAGACAAGCAGAATCTCCAGCGATTCCTAGCTCCAGAAAAGAAATCCAAAGCTAAGCTGTAAATACTCAGGCTGACCCGAGCGTAAAGTAAAACACAAAACACTCGAGTCAGGACATACATACTTATATAATGTAAACCAACTCAAGTGAACTGTAGTAGTAATGCACAATAACTTAAAGGATGCTTGGGATCGCCCATCCTCTATGGATCAGTTAAACCATAAATTAAATACATCCCGTAGTTAAAATTTCAAAATAGTAATTTATATTTTTGAAATCAAATATCATTTCAAAATTCAATATCATTCAAAGATCCATTTCAAATATCACAATATCATACCCTTTCCAAACTACATTCATTTTATTTAAAATACCATTTCAACACACATTTCAAAATAGTTTATATTTCAACAAATTACTTCATTTTAAATCATAAAATGAAGTTAATATATTTAGTAATTAAATTATTAAATTTTCAAAATTTAAATCTTTCAAAGTTCATTTATTCACTTAAACTTATCAAAATAATGAAAATTCACATTTCGCAGCATTTGGAAAATGCTACAGAAAGTTACCTTCAAAACAGTTCAATTTTACAAAAGACAACATTAAAAATACTGTAATAGGGTTACATTAGTTCAATTAAAACCTTAGTTAAATTTCACCATTATAGCACTTACAAAGTACTATAATACCCCTTTATTAATATTTAGCCATTGGGTTCATTTATATCAACTACAGCATTTACAATTGCTGTAGTATCCTTTACCATAGAAATAATAGCATTTTAGAAATGCAATTAATTAAAATTCAGGGTTTTTAATACAGTTTCACAAACAATTATATTTTAATATAAATCATTTTTAATTTATAAAATCATAATTTCTCACTTTTAAAACAATCATTTAAATACCCGTATATTCATGATTTTATAAAGTTAAATTTCTATTCAAAAGTCAATATTTAATAATAATTCACATATTAAATTCACACATTAAATTTCAATTCTTTATAATTAAATTTTAACTTAACACTTAAGTTTAAATCTCCCATATAACTTATTTTCATTTCATTTACTTACCTTCAAAAATTCACTTTTAAACAAAATTCATAAATTCCAATTTAAGTTATATTTCAAAATTTAACTTAAACATTTATTCATTCAACATTTTAACTTATTCAAAAATCATTAATATATTATAAAATCATCTTAAATCCATTTAAATTCAAGATATCCTAAATTTATCATTATTTCCTATTAAATTTAAATTTCATTTCATCACCAAATTAGGATTTCCAAAAATACTTACATTTCAAATTTCTAACTTTACCAGTTATTTATTTCACTTATAAATTCTCAGAAACTCACTAATACTTTACAAAAATCATTTTTAATTAAGTTTAAATCAAAATATTATAATATTTATATTTATAAAATATTTTAGAAATTTTAGAAAAACATATTTTAACCACGGGTCTGTATATCATTTACTAGCCTAGGTAAAATAATACGGATACTACAACATTTCAATCAAAAATTTACAAATGAAAAATCCGAGTTTGATCATTTCAAACCCGCAATCCCAAGTAAGAATGAAATGAAAACCGCTCAGGCCTATCATTTCAGCCTAAAAACGATTTTCTCCTATTCTAAAGTCCGTTCGGGTATGTATCATTTCAACCCTTAGTGATCCTAGTCTACAGGGAACTTGCAATGGTGATAACAGATATAAATAACAGAATAGCATGAAATAACAGTGACATATGATATAACAAGTGTAATAACAGTATGAATATCATGTGATAATAATATAGTAGTTATAACAGGATGATATAAGTTACAGATTCAAGTGATGTCAGTTTATCAACTATATAAGTACATATTAGTCTGGTGAGATTTACTAACTTGTTAAAAGCTGGAGATTGACACCAAAGCACACGATACTGACGCAACGAAGGAACGACAACACTACCACGATTTGAGAGTGGGGAGCTAAAGCTATATGACTTGATAACAACACAAAACAAGACAAGTATAAATATGATTTCAATACAAATTATCAAAAGAAACAATTTAGAAATGAATGCAAATACGAATCAAATGCTTTTACCATCGCCTCAACCATCATGTGCTCAGCTAAAGGGTGGATATGGTCAGGTTTTGAGCATGGTTTGGATCAGGTATGGTCTGGAAAAGGTGCGGCTACAAGGTGATGAAGGTGAGTGGAAGTTACAAGGTGTTGAAGGCAATGGAATACCAAAGGGTTTCAAGGCAAAATGTGGCTTTTGTTGCACCATAGGGTTCGGCCCCTTGCTGATGTGGCTCGGCCATGGTATGTGGTGGTCAGGTGGTGGATGAAGTGTGGGCCAGAGGTGGTGGAAGGTCAGGTTGTGGCGGCTGAAGGTGGTGGCCGTGGTTGAACATGAAGGTGATGGTGCAAATGGTGATTGTCTAGCATTGTTTCAAGATGTTTTACAATAGTTTTTGTGGGGTTTTGGTCCATGGAAGGCCACGGCCTGATCATGGCAGAGGGGGAGGAGGCTGAAGAGGCTGAGGAAGGTGGTGGAACAGGTCGGAGAGGGTGGTGGTGGAGTGTGGCCGAACAAATGCAAGATGAAGGCAAAGCAAAGTCACTTGAAAATCAATGGAAGATGTGGAAAAAAAATGGAAAGGAAGACATTACCCAAAGTTTTCTTTCAGATCTGAAAGTATGGATGAGAAGGTGTTAGAATACGTGAAAAATGAGGAAATGCAGCTGAGAAACGAAATGAAAAGCACGGCCAAAACAATAAAGGAAGTAGGTTGAGAAAATGAAAAGTCGGGAGATGAAAGGACTTGGAATATAAAGATTTTAAAACTTTTCAAATTTCCACTCATTTTATATTTAATTTTAAATAACTGAAATATATATATAAATTCAGATAAAATACGAAAATTTAGTAAATAAACAAAAATAAATAAATAAATTTTAATTATATATAATGCAATGAACTTTGGAAAATTTTTATGTACTTGAAAAATATTTATAAATAAAGATAAGAACACCAAATAAAAATGCATTCACAAAAATAAATAAATAAATTTTAATTAAACAAAATTTAAATGAAGAAAATAGCATAAAAATGGACACTAGGCTTTAAACTAGAAAATAAATGCAATAAATTTTGGAAATTTTTTATTATCACTTTAAAAATATTAGAAGACAAAAATATACATAAAGTAACATATTAACACATATTAAAATAAAACATGACAAAGAAAATATAATTTATATAATTTAAAATAGACAAAATTGTTAAATAAATCAAATTGCACACAATATTGAAATATACATAACTTTCACAATTTAATTCCGTTTCCAACGAAACGAAAAGTAGTATTCATGTTATTGTATCTATTTTCATAATAAAAGATAAAATTTAAGATTTTAAATAATTAAAATTTGAAGTTTAAAAGCCAAAGATTGAACAGTTTGAATAGAAATTCACTTTTCAGTAAAATAACCAATTTATACTAGTTTGAAATTATAGTTCACATAATAATTAACATTTATTTTTAAAAATGAAATGTTTGAAATCAAACAAGTTTAAAATAGTTTCAAAATAAAATAAAGTCAAAATTTAAAATATAGGCCAAAATCTAGGGTTGTTACAACTGTTTTAAAAAAACAGAGTTTTGGAGGAAGGAACACAATGTCTTGGAAAAGAACTATCATGTCAAACACATACTACATACACAGATTTTCATACAAATATATATATATATACACACACTCAACACATATTATATTCATTGCCATATATAAATGTATATAGATGATAATAGTGAACAAAGAGGATGTTTACTCACTTCTTTTAATATGTGATAAGCTGCTGCTTCCCTATCACCCCTTCTAGCTTTTTAATACTTCACTTGTTTAGTTTGTTTCTTTTCAATGGAAGCCTCTTTACTTTGTTATTTATATTTTTTTCCGTATGAATAACTGAACATATGAGGCTGCATATATAGATGAAGCAAGGAAGGAAGATAGTGAAATAGAAAGTAGATATGTACAGGTTTCCCATCATCTTTCATTTATTTTTATTTTTTTCTAACTGCTTTGAATATATGCAGACTTTGATTTGAACATAAAGCTGACTTGATTTTTTTTATTTTTTTATATGAACTTGATTTGATCTATTAGGTGGATTTGATGTTTTATGAAAGGTTTGATTTTTATATGACTTGATGTTATGTTTTGTATGCTAGAAGTGATGCCTTGCCATGATGATGTTCCCCTATGTAAACATTTATTTTCATATACTATATATATACACATATATATATATCAAGGGATTTACATATACATTATTCTATATTAACATATACATTTACATTTATACATATTTTCATATACATTACTTATGTACACTTTGATATTATATATATGTATATTCATATTTATACAAATTTTCCTATATATTGTTTCATATGGCACACCTTCGTATACTCGTATATTTATATACTTATGTATATATTATCAAACATCATAAAGCTTTGTATATATATATTTATGAATATTTTATCTTAAATTTTAAATGGTGGACTTTATATGCACACATAAAACTATAATATTTATCATATCCAGAATTTTTTTCTTTATAATTTAAAATTAAATATAGTTTTTAATCAATATATATATATATTCAGATATTTAAATATCAGAAAATTTATTTACTTGACTAATAAAAGTTAATATTCCAATAATTTAAATTAGTTAATTGCCCAATAACAAACGTCAGAAAATCCGGGTCGTCACATTCCTCCCCCCTTAGAACTTTTCGTCCTCGAAAAGGAACGAAGCGAGAATTTGAATTTCGATGTACATTATTAATTTAATCATCTTAAAACATTTTAACTCCTAACTCTTTTATTTACAATTTTAAAACACTTTAAATCCTATAGTATTACCAAATTATTTTTATAAAAATAATTTTCATAACTCGATGTCCAAACAAGTCCATCCTTGTTCTCACAGAAATTTAGTCATACGTTGATCAGGCGTAGGACTGAAAATCTATAAGTACTCAGTAGACCCATTTTCAATACCCAGTGAAAATACTTGAAAACTTTTCAAAAATGCTATGGAAAGCATCACCCCCTTACCACCATGGGTCGCAGTTAGCACGATGATTGTGCCGCCATCCCGGCGAAATCCATAAGAAAATTGTAGGCATCCGCACCTCTCGACTTTCGCCATGGGAACTGCACATATCACAGCTACACCCAGGGTTAAGTTGCCATCACAGCAAAACCCATGTAACTGTAGGCATCAGCACCACTCGAATTACTCTGCCAAACGAAACTTTACCACATACATCGCAGACTACACAAAGTTGTGTCACTGTTCCAGTGGAACCCAGTAGACTATAGGCACTCACTGCCACACGAATTCCGCTACGGAACCAAACCACATAGATCGCAATCTACCAATGTTACGCCGCTATCCTAGCGAAATCAAACGTAGATTGTAGGCAATCACTGCCACTTGACTTACGCTATGGAATTGCGATAGATCACAGTTACAACAAAGGTTAAGTTGCCATCACAGCAAAACCCAATGTAACTGTAGGCATTAGTACCACCTGACTTACGCTACCCAACAAATGATAATCAGGAACTCGAGTTTCTGTTCGGACGTCCTCTGGGATCCCAATTTTATTGACCCCCCCTTAAGGTTCTAGGCAGAACCACTCAGTGGATCTCCTATTATAAGTTTCAACTCTCATGGGGGTGCCTTTTTTTCCATTCCTTTCTCAAAACATATCATACTATATACATATATAGTACCTTTCAAATCATACTCTTTATATGTATCACATATAAACTTCATCTATACAAAATCGATATCTTCAAAATCGATAGTTCTCAAATTTGGTTTACCAAATTTCCAAAATTGACTTTTTGCCAAAATCAAAAGTCTTTAAAAATCAATGGGTTCCAAAACTATTTCAGTTCCATCCTCATATACATATAAAATCATCCTTTTCAACTCGAATAATTTTCAGATCAATAATTTTTGAGTCCACTTCATACTTATATAAACTTCATTTAGTATTCCAAATATCTTTCAAAGATCATTTCTTTCTGGTTATGATTTCAATAAGGGAAGTTTTAGTATATAACAAATATATATAACCTCATTAATGTCAAATCAAATTTTCAAGTTCGATTTCCTTCCAAAGTTATTTGTAACATTACTCACTTTTTATAAAGTGAGTTTCAGTTATAGTATTATCCAATTCCCATTTTAAAATCATCATATTTTTCTCAAAATATACCATTTTACTTCAAAATCATTTTTTTACCTTAATATTTTGATTCTGGTTCCAATTCAGAATTGCTTCGAATTTCCATTTGGGTTATAACTTTAATTTATCCCAATTCGTATTTAAATCCATGATTTAAATATAACCAATTTCCACTCTGACCAGTTCGAACTTAGAAAATAACTTGAATAGTTTTAAAATAGTTAAATAGTTAATATAAGATAGTTTGAGTATTAAAAAGAATGGTTTGAATAGTAAATAGCTTGGAAAATCCAAATAATTAGAATATTTAAGAAGATAGATTTTAGACAGTTGTATTAGAATAATTTATTTGAAAATAGTTTCAGAGTCAAATTGATTCAATTCCCATCTTCAATTCAAAATCAATTTTCAATTTCCATTCCCATTTAGGTTTATTTAATCCCGATTTCAATTTGAATTATCTTCGATTCCCATTCCAATTCCGAATTGATTCAATTCAATTACAACATTAATAATTAAGCAATTAAAAATTTCCATTCAAATTAATATAAAAATATATTAGATCGTACTTCTACAAAATATTTCACAACATCGATAGACTACAACACTAGCAAGTTCAACATTACGTCCATTTATCCATAATAAAAGTCTTACAAAAGGTCATAAATCTAGACGCCTTCACCACCACCTAGGGGTTTAGGAAAGAACAGAGCCCTAACATTCTTCATAAAACATCCTTATAGACTTCCTACCAACGAGCCAAGCCCGTCCATGCAATCTGCAACAGAGTGTCCCCACATATAGCATTTTCCACAAAAGAACTATACACTTCCATCTTTATGGAGGACTTCCACACCTCCCGCGGGGAGTTCCACAACTTTCCTTTTTCCTCCGTCTCTTGGGACAATCCCTAGCGATGTGTCCCGTCATTCTGCAATGGTAGCAAATGGTTGATCCATCGACTGGTATCATGGGTTTACATTTCCCCTTCCTCACTTTAGGGCAATGGTTTAAAAAATGTCCTTTCTTTTGACACTTAAAAGCATAAAATCTCAGAGCAAAACAGTTTGACTTCTTTATTCTTTTCCTTTCTTGGTTTACTGCACTTAGCTGCGTAATGCCCTTTACTGTGACATCTATAGCATGTGACATCATCATAAGGACCTGGTCCAGCCCTTTCCCTAACTCGTTTCTCATGCTCCAGTATTGCTTCTTCCCATGCCTTACGAGCAGCTGCTCTCCGCTCCCTACGCCTTGCCTTCCATTCTTCTCTTTTGCCATCTCTTACAACTCGGACTAGATTCTAGTAGGACTTCCTAACCTATAATTAAACCTTGATTAGTCGAATTTTCAGCTTTATTCTCATTTCCATATATTCTTTTATTTGTTCCGATCATTTTTTTTGGGTTATACTTCTCATTTCAAGGGGGATTGCAGAATTCAAATACCCAGTATTTATTTCAATTTACTTCGAAATCATTTATATATATATACATATATATCCCATTTACTTATCAAATCACACTTTAAATTTTTAAACCATCCTTGGTTTTTTATCCAAACAAATTCATCTTCAAACAACTCTTGCTTTAAAACAAAGATTTCTATATTTCAAAAAAATATATTCTAAATAATATTATTTATTATTTTCTTCAACACTTTGAAACAATTTCAAAATTTTCTGGGGCTTAGATTTAAAACTTCCAAATTTAGATTCATTTAAATTTATAAGTCACATTTGTAAATTTAGCTTATATAATTTCACTCCCTTAAACATTTCATAATGTTTTATCATTGTTTATTCTGTAATAAACATCCTTTATTCAGACACAACACAAATTTTATGATAATAACCAATATTATCATATCTAGAAACCAAACACACCATATTTTTCACAATAATTTCCTGAGAGATTGTTTCTATATATGAAATATAATCAGAGTAAATTTGTTTCATTTCAAAACACTTTTTAAAAAACATTCCTGAAATCTCCGAGCTTTAAAATTCTGTTTTGAGTCTACTTTTAACTTAACTCATTTATGCAGTTCATTCTTATCAATTTCTATTTGGTTATATATGAATTACCACTTAAATTTCATGATCTTATTTAATTTCAATAACAACATCCAGTCTACTTAGTATACTATAATAACTTAGAATTTTTTTTTTCTATACATAAAATATAATTTTATAAAAATTATTTTTAAAACCGTTTTAAAATCATTATATAAGAAAATAACAAGTACGCGCTCATATATAATACACTCAACTCATTCTAGGGTACTACTGACCCTATCTCTACTGAGTAATCCCCACCAGAGCCAAGGTTCTCACTTAACCTTCAGCTCTGATACCACGTGTAACAGCCGGGAGATTTTCAACCCCCGAAAATCGACACTAATACGTCAACAGTATGGAGTGCCGAGCAGTCGAGTGCTGGAAATACCAGGTTGTTAGTGTTTTAAGAAAAAGAGATAGAAGAAGAAAACAGAAATAACAGCACATAATCTCACAATCGTAGCGGAACAAAATATAATATAAAATAACAACATTTTATACAAAGAAAAGCTATAACTGTTATCATACATACAAGTGATCAGAGTACAACAAATCTGGATAGTTATAATAACTTGTCCTCAACTGCTGTCTACACAGCCTATAGTACACAGCAGAATACAGTCAAATACGTCTCTGCCATCCAGCTCGTCTCCTAAGCTCTAAAGCATCCTAACCTGAAAACTGTAATACTCGGTTTGACCCGAGCATTACAATAAAGTAACACCCGAGTTAGGCTAGAAACCAACGTGAGTAAAACCTACTTATATGAAATACTTAAGTTGTGGAAACTTCTTCGAAAACTGGGGTAACTCGTACAACACGACGAGTTTTATCTGATTATAACCAAAACACTTTTATCGAAATCCATTGATATTATGATGATGTATAAGTACGAATACTTATTTAAAATAGTTGAATTTGTAAAATTTATCCAATTACAACATATTAAACTTCAAAATCAAAACGTGAAGGTTCGTGAAGATAATTAAATCGAAGTGGTATCGAAAAATGATGATATCCGATCCTGGTTTCCAAGTAATAAATTTAAAGGGGTAAATTGTCTAAACAGCAATTTATTATTTAGGGTGACAATATTCAAACATGGGAATTTATTTCAGACGTGTTTTCAAAATAAAACTCGTCAACGTTTCCCTGACACTATAACAAGTTTGACTACTGAATGAAAAGGATAAAGAAACAATTTAAATAATTATTCAAAAGCCATAAACCAAAGCATAGATCATTAACAAATTTAATGACTTACAGCTCATATTACAATTCACAACCAAAATTTAATCCACTTAAATTAAATTAAAACTGCTTCTATTTTTAATTCAAATTGGCTTATAATCTAAGGAATTGTAAACAATTTATCTTTAGTTAACTAAAATTAACTAATTCAACTAATAATGAACTTTATTAATTAACATAAGTTTAACTGTTTAGAATCTATTTACTTATTTATTTACATAAGATTTAATCAAATAGGTTTTAGTTTAGTAACTCGCTTTAATTCTTCAAAATAATTACACTTTATATTATAGATAATTAATAACATAAATTTAGGCTAAATATCGCCAAATCTATCATGTTGATTCGGTTTTGTTTAAATGAAAGAGAATATATATGTGTGTGTATATATATAGTTATTAATCCAAAGATTTAACATAGAAATCACAAACAGTTTCTTTTTTTCCTTTTCTCTTATCTTCCCTTTCCCTTTCTTCCATTTCCTTTATTATTTTCCTTTTCTTTTTCCCTTTTTTTTTCTTTTTTTTCTTTTTATTTTTTCTCTTTCTTTTCTTTTTCCTTTTTATTCTGGCACATTTCCCGGCCCATCTCCTTCCCCCTCCTTCCTTCCTTTCTTTCCAGTATTTCTCTTCCTCTTCTGTTCTTTATTTTTGAGACCCCCACCTATGCACCATCACGTGCATGTACACACTCACCTCCGGTCGAGCAATTCGCCGCCGACCATCTCCATGCCACCCACGACCAACCCACTTCGGCTACACCCCCGAAAAACACGAACGCGGCCCTGGTCGAAAATCGAATACTGCACCCAACTTTAACGAAACCCAGTCCCCCTTCATCGCCTTGCCACGACCACCAGTGACCACCGTCATTCCCCAAAACTTGCATGAACCTTCGCTGAGACCACCTCTTCCTATTCCCCATATATTGCAGCCCCTACCTTTCCCTCGTCGCCGCCATTGACTCAAACCTAACCACAACCCGAAACTCCCCTTAAACCCTACCCTGCCTCCGACCAACCACCGCACCATTTTATAAAATAAACCACCATTTTTCCCGAGCGCCCTCTCTTCTGAGCTTCCTCCTGGCTAAGCGCCAACCCCCACCATCGACTCCCTTGCCGAAAATTGACCAAAGACCAAAAACTGGTCATCTCCTTCTATCTCAACCCATACGCAATGAAAAATCGTGAGTCCACCACCAAAATTCATCATTTTCCACATCGACCATGTTCATATAAACAAAAGCCTCAAACATGATGATTTGTTTTTGACCAAACCTGACCTATTTACTGTTATACAGTATTTTCTTAGCCTATACGTGAGGAACTTGAATGAAATGAATTTTTATATGTTCTACACTCAAAAACAAACACATCTTGTTTTGAAATCGAGTTCCAAAACCTAATAGATAAATGGGAAAATGATTTTTAAACTGGAGAGGTGCTACTGTTTTGCTTAATTAGAGAATAGACGAAGGTGCTTAACTGTATTAAAAAAAACAGAGTTTTGGAGGAAGGAACACAGTGCCTTGGAAAAAAACTATCATGTCAAACACATACTACATACACAGATTTTCATACAAATATATATATATATATATATATATATATATATATATACACTCAACACATATTATATTCATTGCCATATATACATGTATATAGATGATAACAGTGAACAAAGAGGATGTTTACTCACTTCTTTTAATATGTGATAAGCTGCTGCTTCCCTATCACCCCTTCTAGCTTTTTAATACTTCACTTGTTTAGTTTGTTTCTTTTCAATGGAAGCCTCTTTACTTTGTTATTTATATTTTTTTCCGTATGAATAACTGAACATATGAGGCTGCATATATAGATGAAGCAAGGAAGGAAGATAGTGAAATAGAAAGTAGATATGTACAGGTTTCCCATCATCTTTCATTTATTTTTATTTTTTTCTAACTGCTTTGAATATATGCAGACTTTGATTTGAACATAAAGCTGACTTGTTTTTTTTATTTTTTTATATGAATTTGATTTGATCTATTAGGTGGATTTGATGTTTTATGAAAGGTTTGATTTTTATATGACTTGATGTTATGTTTTGTATGCTAGAAGTGATGCCTTGCCATGATGATGTTCCCCTATGTATAAACATTTATTTTCATATACTATATATATACACACACATATATATGTATCAAGGGATTTACATATACATTATTCTATATTAACATATACATTTACATTTATACATATTTTCATATACATTACTTATGTACACTTTGATATTATATATATGTATATTCATATTTATACAAATTTTCCAATATATTGTTTCATATGGCATACCTTCATATACTCGTATATTTATATACTTATGTATATATTATCAAACATCATAAAACTTTATGTGTGTGTGTATATATATATATATTTATGGATATTTTATCTTAAATTTTAAATGGTGGACTTTATATGCACACATACAACTATAATATTTATCATATCCAGAATTTTTTTCTTTATAAATTAAAATTAAATATAGTTTTTAATCAATATATATGTTCAGATATTTAAATATCAGAAAATTTATTTACTCGACTAATAAAAGTTAATATTCCAATAATTAAAATTAGTTAATTGCCCAATAACAGACGTCAGAAAATCCAGGTTGTCACATTACGCCTTCTATCTGCATAACTCGTCCACTTGGATTGAGCTTCCTCCATCCGTCCTCGGATTATCTCAATCTTTTCTGACGCCTCTCTAACTAAATCTGGACCTAAGACCAATCTGTCTCCAGTCTCTAACCAACATGTCGACGATCTGCATGGCCTTCTACACAAAGCTTCAAAAGGCGCCATTCCTATACTAGTCTGATAACTATTATTATAGGAATACTCAATCAGATGTAGGTGATCTTTCCAAGATCCACCAAAGTCTAACACACATGCTCTCAATAAATCCTGGAGTACTTTATTGACTCTCTCTGTCTATCCATCCATCTGCGAGTGATATGCTGTACTAATCTTGAGCTTGGTACCTAATACTTCTTGTAGACTCCTCCAAAATTCGCTAGTGAACAATGCATCTCTGTCGCTGACTATGCTACTAGGAATCCCATGAAGTCTAACTATGTTCTTCATGAACAACTTTGCTAGAACAGGTGCCGTCCTGGTTGACATTACCAGAATAAAATGGGCACTCTTGGTCAACCTGTCCACTATAACTCATATGCTTTCGTTTCCTCTATTTGACCTTAGCAACCCGTCTATAAAATCCATTGATTCCGAATTCCATTTCCAAACTGGAATATCTAAAGGCTGAAGTAACCCACTTGACTTCTGATGTTCGGCTTTCACTCGTTGACAGTTAACACACTGCCTAACCCACAAGCCAACATCCCTTTTCATGCCTTCCCAATAAAAGCTCCTCTTTATGTCTTGATACATCTTGTCCCCTCCAGGATGAATCGTAAACTTTGATCGATGACATTCTTCTAGAACTTCTTTCCTTAAGTTCTCTACATCTAGAATACATAACCGTTCCTTCATCCTCAACCATCCTCTTTAGTCAAGACTAAAATCTTTTAGGTCATCAATATATAATCCTCCCTCAAGTCTTCTAATCCTTTCGGCTAAAAATGGATCTTCTCTTTGCTTAGAAGCTATCCTTTTGATCAGCACTGGTCGAACTTCTAAACAAGATAACATGACAGTACCCTGACTAGAAGTATCGGCATATCTCAACTGCACCCCACAACTGGTTAAAACTTCTAGATCCTTCCATTCCTCCAACATTGCTAACAACACATTCTGATGTTTTCTACTGAGAGTATCTACTACCTTATTTTCTTTTCCCGGAGTATACTCTATACCGAAATCATAAGCAGCCAAAAACTCAAGCCACCTCTACTGCATCATATTCAACTCCTTTTGAGAGAATAAATATTTTAATGATTTATGATCGGTATACAACTCAAATCTCTCTCCCAAAAGATAATTCCTCCAAATCCTTAAGGCAAATATCATCGTAGCTAACTCCAAGTCGTGAGTAGGAAACCTTACCTCATGCGGTCTAAGCTGCCTAGATGCGTAAGCGATAACATCGCCCTTCTACATCAATACTGCTCCTAATCCAGTCCCACATGCATCAGTATATACTACTAACCCTTGGTTACCATCGGGAACTAATAATGCTGGAGCATTGGTCAACAAATGCTTTAGCTTAAGGAATGCTTCATCACATTTGTCGGACCAAACAAACCTCACGTCCTTCCTTGTCAACTTAGTCATCCGTGAGAAATCCTTGATAAATCTCCGGTAGTAGCCAGCAAGTCCAAGAAAACCCCTGATCTCGGTTACCGTCTCTGGTCTCATCCAATTATTGACCGCCTCGATCTTAACTGGATCAACTGACAATCCTTCCTCTGAAACCACATGACCAAGAAACTTAGCTTCTCTCTTCCAGAAATTACACTTGGAAAACTTCACCTTCAGCTGATTCTACCTCAACGTCTCCAACACTATTCTAAGATGAATCTCATGCTCTCTTTCATCTTTAGAGTACACCAAAATGTCATCTATGAACACCAACACAAACCTATCCAAGTTCTCTTTGAAAACCCGGTTCATTAAATCAACGAAGAAAGTAGGTGCATTCGTCAATCCAAATGGCATTACTAACCACTCATATGAACCATACCTAGTTCGAAATGCAGTCAAAGGAATACTATCCTCCACCACTCTCAATTGATGGAACCCTGTCGCCAAATCCAATTGGGAAAATACTCTGGCTTCACTCAACTGATCAAATAGATCGTCAATCCTTGGCAGAGGGTACCTATTTTTGATCGTCCTTTTGTTCAACTTACGATAGTCGATGCATATCCTTAACGACCCATCTGGTTTCTTCATAAACGCCACAGCTTCTTCCAAGGCGAACTGCTTGGTCTAATAAAATTTCTTTCCTCAAGATCCACCAACTTCACCTTTAATTCCTCCATCTCTGTCGGTGTCATTCTACTAAGTGGTCTACTGATAGGTTCAGCTCCCGGTACAAGATCTATCTGAAACTCAACAGATCGTTTAGGGGGTAATCCAGTGACCGGCTCAGATACATCTGCAAACTCTCTAACCACACGAATCTGACTAAGCTCTCCTTCAACCTCCATTACACTCAACAAAGAACAAACACTCTTACTGGAATTCTCCACTGAGAAAATGATTCGGTTATGACTATCTGGGTGCCTTAATGATATTTTTCGATCCTGGAAAAATATCATAGCCTTGTACTTACCCAACCAATCCATACCTAAGATGATCCCGAAATCTACGAAATCAAAAACATACAAACTGCATGCAAACTTATGACCTAACAAATCAAGTTCTAACTGGTCACATCTCATCCCAAGAGTTGCATACCCTCCTATTGGATTTGCAACCCTCAAGGAAGTAATAAGGTATGTGGGTTCTATACATAACCTATCAACCAAACACTGAGATATAAATGAATGTGATGCACCGGTATCAAAAAGTACCCTAACAGGTTATACTCTGAATCAATAACATACCTTCCATCACAGTCTTTCCTTTTTCTACTGCAATGGGTTTATAAGAAGATGGTGGTTCAATAGCAAACACCTTCCCTCTGTTCGCCCTGACTGGCTCTGGACACTGGTTCTTATAATGTCCAACTTGGTCACAGTTGAAGCATTTCACATTCTTCTTCTCTGCATGCTTCTTTCCTTTACCAGTTCTGCACTCGTGGGCATAATGGCCCTTCTTATCACACTTATAACACACCAAATCGGCCTTCGTCTTCTTAGCGGCCTCCCTTTTGGGCTCCTTTCTTCTTGAAGATCTTCCTTTTTCTTCCTTGAAAACCCTGGGGCTCAAGTGGCTTTTCCCTAGCTGAAACAACAAGAATCTCCTCATGTCGGACAGTCATCTCCACAATCACATGATAAGGTTCTCTAATGTGAGTCATAGCCATCCTTCCTAGCTCTGGCCTCAATCCTTGAATGAATCGCTCATTCCTCCTGACATCCGTGTCAACCAATGCATAACCATATCGAGAGAGCTCATCAAACTTAGCAGCATACTCGATCACAGACATCTGTGTGAGAAATGCGGATTACAGATCTTAAGGCTAGTATAAACACTAGAGGGGGGTGAATAGTGTTTTAAGGAATTACTAATTCTTTTCGAGTTTATATTAATTTGAACACAAATGTATGTAATATTCAGACATAGATATGATCACATATTCAAACACAGATGCAAATATAAAGTAAAAGCAGTAAAGGAAAGAACACACCGGATTTTATACTGGTTCGGAGTTACCCTACATCCAGTCCCGCACAGAAGTATGTATTTCCTTTCAAAAACAATATTTACAATTACAACCCTCGATTTCAAGGCCACGAGGTACACCACTCTGGATTCACAATCCTCTGGGTAGAGATACTTGATTTCCCGGGCAACAAGTTCACCCAATGGATTTCCTAGGCTACAATCACACATTTTCTCACTTGATTGATTTCCAAGGCTACAATCACACATTTTCTCACTTGATTGATTACAAAGAAGCCTATAACTCTGAATAGCACTGGGATCTTGTTGAGATAGTGATAGAGAATCAAACCAGAAATGATCTATTTAAATTCAATGGTGATTTCGGTAGAGTAATGGTAAGAATATATATAAAGAAATGTGGAAGAAGAAGAGGAGTGAAAACCAGAAAAAAATTGTTGAAAATTCATTGAAAACATCCCCTATTTATAGAAGAACAACAGCCATGTCCATTCGTGAAAGGTTGGCGAATAGACACTTCTTTTGAAATTCAAATTTTTGAAACCAACTGCCACTATGTCGACATGGGTATCTTGGGCATGTCGACATCCCAAAGGAAATTTTGGTGATTTGTTTTTCTTTGAAAATTACTTCTATCTTATATTAAAACTATTTTAAACTTTATAAATATACTTAACTATAGTTAAAATACATAAGTAAATATAGAGAATAAAATTTTACTATAATTTTATATTTAAATCTAAGTATAAATATTAAATTTATTATTAAAGATAGTTTAAAACAAACTAAGTTTAAAACGAGAGTTTATTTTAAAACAAAATCAAAGAATATTTTAAGGCTAAAACATCTTTTTGAAAATCATTTGAAAAGGTAATTTTTAAGGCTAAAACATTTTGAAAAGCAGTTTTGAAAATCATTTTGAAGCAGTTTTGCAAGCTTCTTCCTGCAGAATATCTCATCACATCAGGACTCGAGAACTTGTACAAAACCAGGATGTTCGTGGGTTTGTAAGCCACCTGTCGTAGGTTTGTAAGCTACTTGTCGTGGGTTTGTAAGCCACTAAAAATGTAGAAATGGGTTCCATCCCAAATGAAGTATGGAGTGAAGATTTCAGTGCTATTATGAAGTTTTAACATAATTCTAGACTCAATACTTATCTTGTACTATTTGATAATCTTGCTATTCTTGATATTCTTGATACTCATGAGTCTTCAATCTTGATATCTTGAATCTCTATACTGTACAGTCTTCATTCTTGATACCTGCATGGTTAAATCCTGCATATACATATATATCTAAACTATAATATTAGTATTTATATTTTATAATCTTATTCTAAGGTCGTTGTCATCAAAACCATCATCTCAAGGACTAACAATCTCCCCCTTTTTGATGATGACAACCTTTGTTTATAAAATATTATTTCTATCCTAATGACTCCCCCTAAAACTAATAACTCCCCCTTAATCTATGCCTATCTATCCTATATTTTATACTTCTCCCCCTTTGTCATCAACAAAAACTAACTCCAAACTATATAACTCCCCCTCATTCTTGTACTAAAGTACATGCATTAGTAAACTATACAATGGAGTATATAATATATAAATTAAGAGATAATTATATTGATAAACATGATAATTAATCAAAGATCATATAATTATCAATGCATATGTATACACGTTTTGTACAACAAATATCAATCCATATCAAATCAAAACAAATGAAATCAAATCAATCAAAGCAAACAATTCAAATCAAACAAAGCAATCAAATCAAACATTACGAGGAACTTCCACCCATCCTTCTTCTCCAAAAATAGGGTCTGCTTTAATGGCATCCCAATTTTCATTGTCATTAGTGAGAGAGAATGGAGGATGTGCTTCGTTATCATCCTTGTGCAGGGAGGAAATCATCCATCGTATTGCATCGAAATGCCTTTCTTGCTCCTTGATCATCTGCATTTGACTCAACTCTAAGTGTCGCTGGTTACGAAGAATGAACGAAAGAATATTCTTAAAAGAATTAAGAGTTTCTTCAAGATTTTCGGTTAAATTATGAATTGGATTGGCCATGTTTTTAGTTTGAGAGAAGAATGATAGAAAAAGTAGATAAGAAATAATATTAAGTGATGAATTCTGGAAGAAATAGGTATTTATAGGTGTAGAAATTCGTTTGAAATGAATAGACATAAGGTAGTTATTCAAATTTCAAATTTAAAATGAAATGTCATTTCTGACCAGTACATGTCGACATGGTCATAGGGGGGATGTCGACATGGTGCAGTGAATTTTGATGGATTATTTTGATTTTATGAATAATTGTGTGTGTATATATATATATATATAATATACTAACATTTATTCTGGAGATAAGATAAGCTAGATAACAGAAAAAGGAATTCAATTTCATTGCTTAATAGAGTGATACAATGATTAATCATAAAGAACTACATGAACATTAACCTAAACAAATACAACATGAAATGAAAAGATAGAACTAGTTAGAGGATGATGAAGATGAAGATAATCCAAGCTTCTTGCTTACTTTGGAAATAAACTTGTTCATCTTGGATGAAATTTTATCCAACTTCTTACTAACGGATCGTTTAAGAATCCGTTGATTCTTAACAATGGCCTTTTGGTTATTGAGAAGAGTTTTGTTGGTTGGATTAGGAGGATAGTCAATACTTTCCAAGGATGTTTCACCTTCTTCTTCTTCTTCTATTTCCATTTCATCCCTTTCTTCTTCTTCTTCCTCTTCCTCCTCTTCCATCTCTTCATGAGCCAAACACTCTTCCTTTTCGGCAAGAGTCTCATGCGGTTGAAAAACAAATGGAATTTTCATATGAGAAATATTTGAGTGATTGAAAACCTTTCTTGAAAAAAATTCTTCTCCTTTGAAATCTACTCCAAAATAGTTAAAAATCCGAGTGAGATAGATTCCATGATACAAAGTATTCTCACCCATTTCAAGATTTTTGGGACGAAGTTCATCCAAAATAACTTGCGCCCAATTAACATCATAATTTCCAAAAATAGCAAAAAGTGCTTTGCAAACTTTTGAAGTAGGATTGTTAAAATTCCCCGATCTTGGGGTCAAAGTATGTTGTAAAAGAAGATTGACAATTCTAGCTTTTGGTCGAAAGTTTCGATTTTTGAATTCAAAATTATCATTTCCTTCAAAAATATGATGAAACATCTCACGATCATTTTCATCAATATTAAAACTAGAAAGATCCATTCCCGTATTCTTGCAATTGAGAATGGTACCCAAAAGATCACAATTTAAAATGATTCTAGTGCCTTTGACACTACTCCAAATTTCATCATCATTTCCATTATAAAATCCTCGATTAAGATTTGCAAAATAAATTTTAACAAGACTTGGATAGCAAACAAAATCATTCTGAGAAGCATCAATAAGGCTGAGAACATGATTATTTGCGAAAAGAGAATCAATTTCATAAGTAGAAAAATCTTGAAATAAAGCAAACTTTCCGGGATGGACTTTTCCATAGTTAGCATAATTGATGTATGCTTTTATGGCCTCCGGATCATTGAAGAGATGCTCTTTTATCTTTTTGGAAATTCTCATGGTGGAAGGGTTGCTTGAAGAAGCCATTAGAGTAGAGAGTAGAGAGCTAGAAGTTTTGAAGAGAGAGTTTGAATTTGACAATGAAAGTGAAAAGATGTGATAGAAGATAGTGAATAAATAGATTCTCAAAGGACATATTCTCTGGTCAAAAGATGCCTTTTCAGAGAATTGAATGAAGTGAAAAGGTGGAGGGAAATTCAACCATTTGAATTCAAATTTTGAATTTCAAATTCTGTACCCATGTCGACATCATGGTAGGGACATGTCGACATGTGTCTTTGAAATTCTATAATTTATTTTCATAAGAATTCTAATATATATATATATATTCTTATTATTTTTAATGTCTATATATATCTGGAATATTATTAGTATATTCCATAAGATATTATGATACTAATAAAAATAAATAAAAAATAATAAAATAATATAATAAGATAATAATAAAATTTTAAATTTCAAACAACACACCAATTAAAAATCAATCAATCAAGCAATCAATTCTAAGCATGCAATTTCAATCAATTGTATTGTAAATGTGTACCTTTTTCTGAGTCCGTTTCTCTGAATTCGTTGGAGTCATGAACTTCCGTGAAGCACATATTTGAATTATCTGTCTTTTGATCATCATCGCTTGAAGACGAGTCTGAGTCATCTAGAGTAGCAGTAAAAGCACATTTTCGTTTCTTTACGGAATCATTGTTTATAGGAAGGTTTTGCTTATCTGGATACGGACAGTCTCTTTTGATATGGCCTGATTCGTCACAGTTGAAGCATTTGATATTGTTTGGCACTACATTCTGATTTCCTTCATTCTTATAGTTGTTTCTCTTGAGATTATTCATCTTTCTGTATTTCAGAAATTTCCTAAAATTCTTGGTCATAAAGGCTATCTCTTCATCAATATCGCTGTTTGAATCCGATCCATCGGTTAATGCATTGAATGCCATTGATTTCTTTTCAGATGCTTTGCTTTCTCTTCTCCCGATCATTTGGACTTCAAACGACACTAGATTTCCAATTAATTCTTCTATCTTTAAGGTACTGATGTCATTTGCCTCTTTGATTGCAAGTGTCTTTTGATCCCATTCTGGAGTAAGAGAATTTAAGATTTTTCTGACTTGATCTTCTTCGGAAAATTCCTTTCCCAAGGATATTAGAGAATGCACAATATCCTGAAATCTACTATATATATCTGAAATAGACTCATTAGAATTCATTTTAAATAATTGAAACTGATTTGTGAGCATGGAAATTTTGGTCTGTTTAACTTTGCTTGTTCCTTCGTGAGTAACTTTCAAATTTTTCTAGATTTCATATGCAGACTTACAAACTGACACTCTATTAAATTTATTCCTATCAAGTGAACAAAATATAATATTCATTGCTTTAGAATTATTCTGTGCAACAGTCTTTTGCTCAGTGGTCCACTGTGCAAAATTAGTTGTGGGTTCAGAATATTCATTCTGTGTGATATTCCAAGTGTCTAGACTTACAGATTGTAAATATATTTTCATCCTACATGCCCAGTATGCATAATTACTGCCATTAAAAAGTGGTGGTCTGGCAGTAGACTGGCCTTCTACAAATGAACTAGTACCAGTAGTAATAGAACTAGTGTTAGTAACAGTACCGGTGTTGGTAGCCATTTTGAAAACTTTTCAAAATTCAGATTATGAAACTTTGAAAACCTTGCTTTGATACCAAATGTGAGAAATGCGGATTATGGATCTTAAGGCTAGTATAAACACTAGAGGGGGGTGAATAGTGTTTTAAGGAATTACTAATTCTTTTTGAGTTTATATTAATTTGAACACAAATGTATGCAATATTCAGACACAGATATGATCACAGATTCAAACACAGATGCAAATATAAAGTAAAAGCAGTAAAGGAAAGAACACATTGGATTTTATATTGGTTCGGAGTTACCCTACATCCAGTTCCGCACACAAGTACAGATTTCCTTTCAAAAACAATCTTTACAATTACAACCCTCGATTTCAAGGCCACGAGGTACACCACTCCAGATTCACAATCCTCTGGGTAGAGATACTTGATTTCCCGGGCAACAAGTTCACCTAATTGATTTCCTAGGCTATAATCACATCTTTTCTCACTTGATTGATTTCCAAGGCTACAATCACACCTTTTCTCACTTGATTGATTACAAAGAAGCCTATAACTCTGAATAGCACTGTGATCTTGTTGAGATAGTGATAGAGAATCAAACCAGAAATGATCTAGTTAAATTCAATGGTGATTTCGGTAGAGTAATGGTAAGAATATATATAAAGAAATGTGGAAGAAGAAGAGGAGTGAAAACCAGAAAAAATTGTTGAAAATTCGTTGAAAACATCCCCTATTTATAGAAGAACAACAGCTATGTCCATTCATGAAAGGTTATGGCGAATAGACACTTCTTTTGAAATTCAAATTTTTGAAACCAACTGCCACTATGTCGACATGGGTATCTTGGGTATGTCGACATCCCAAAGGAAATTTTGGTGATTTGTTTTTCTTTGAAAATTACTTCTATCTTATATTAAAACTATTTTAAACTTTATAAATATACTTAACTATAGTTAAAATACATAAGTAAATATAGAGAATAAAATTTTACTATAATTTTATATTTAAATCTAAGTATAAATATTAAATTTATTATTAAAGATAGTTTAAAACAAATTAAGTTTAAAATGAGAGTTTATTTTAAAACAAAATCAAAGAATATTTTAAGGCTAAAACATCCTTTTGAAAATCATTTGAAAAGATAATTTTTAAGGCTAAAACATTTTGAAAAGCAGTTTTGAAAATCATTTTGAAGCAGTTTTGCAAGCTTCTTCCTGTAGAATATCTCATCACATCTGGACTCGAGAACTTGTACAAAACCAGGATGTTCGTGGGTTTGTAAACCACTTGTCGTAGATTTGTAAGCTACTTGTCGTGGGTTTGTAAGCCACTAAAAAGGTAGAAATGGGTTCCATCCCAAATGAAATATGGAGTGAAGATTTCAGTGCTATTATGAAGTTTTAACATAATTCTAGACTCAATACTTATCTTGTACTATTTGATAACCTTGCTATTCTTGATATTCTTGATACTCATGAGTCTTCAATCTTGATTTCTTGAATCTCTATACTGTATAGTCTTCATTCTTGATACCTGCATGGTTAAATCCTGCATATACATATATATATATTTAAACTATAATGTTAGTATTTATATTTTATAATCTTATTCTAAGGTTGTTGTCATCAAAACCATCATCTCAAGGACTAACAATTTGTCATTGGATAAGATCCATAAACATCCTCATTAACATCGATTTGGCAACCTCAGACAAGAACCTCCGCTCAAACCTTATCCCGAAGTCAGCCCATGTCAACTCTTCCTCCAGCACTCCTGCCGTCACACTGTTCCACCAATGAAGCGCTAACCCTTGCAACTGTCTTGAGGCTAGCCTTCTCTTCTCTCCATCATTCAAGCCTAAGTCTGTAAAGATCCTTTCACAATTCAACAGCCAATTCTCTACTTCAACAACATTTTCCGTTCTAGCAAACGGCTTTCCTCCTAGACTGGCATAGTCTCTACTCAGCTCAGCATAGTTATATCCAACCGGAACTATAGGATTAGCTCCACCAATAGTCCCAGTAGCTCCTGCTTGCAAAAGATTAGCCAACAACTAATACACCATCCCCGCATCTATTGGCGGATTTCTAGCACCTACATTGGCCTCAGCATTTTGATTAGCATTAGCTATCGACCTTTGTTTCTCCAAGTATTAGGTCGAGCATTTCCATTGGTTGTGGTGCTTCCTCGACCCAGATTTCCTCTTCCGTTTCCTGCCTCCATATCCTCTTTCTCATATATCTACATACGAGCCTTAGTAAGATACAGAAGAACGGTCTAAGAGAGAGGGGAATACGTACTTAGATATATACATATATATCAAATATAAGTACATTGATATAGCGTTAACCCAAACCCCGATCGTATTTTTAAATTCATTGGATTATGTTTGAAAAACTTTTAGGTTTAACTTTTCTTTTAAAGTTTCATAAACCTATGCTTTGATACCAACTTGTAACATCGCCCTACTTGGAGGCCCAAAACTAACGGCTACGGATGCTGCAGTCATCCATAGTTATTAATCTTCGGCGACCAAATACAGCGGTGCTAGATACATTGATACAAGATCATAGAAATATGGAAAAAAATTAGCAATTTCAAAAACTCATTTCCATATTCAAATAAAAACATTTCATGTTCATTACATAATCCCAAATTACGTTAACCACGTTCAACAAAATATAATTATTACAAATGCGCCAAGAGCGACATATGAAGATGCCCCCTTGGCTAATCAGAGTATATAGTAAGGCTCATAAATTTTCCTTTACAAACAAACACACAGGGGAAAGAAAAACTCTAAATATCTATCTGCCTCTTTCATATCTCCGGAAGCTTTATTCATCTAAGAAGAGAACCTGAGAACCTTAAACTCAAACTACTCAAAGTCAATTGAGTACTCGAGAGTTTTAGGGGAAAACAAAAAATTCAAGTCAGACATAAAGCCTGGTATGAATAATAATCTAACATCTCAATCCTTTTAGATATCTGGTGAGACCACGCCGCTTAGCAAAACGGGTTTTCCCCTCACTAGTATCCTAAAAACCTTTATAAAACCATATATTGTGCTCCTGCATCCACAATGGTTAAAACATACATTTTCAAAATATTATGATGATATGCATACTTGAAATTAGTTAGGATTTCCCCTTCCCCAGTTTAAACTGACACCCTGTCATAATTATAGTTCCTGGGTCACTGTTAACCTTTTAGTTTTCATGGGTTTACTAATAACCTTTTACATAATTAAAGAACACCCTGTCTAATTCATAGTTTTCATGAGATCACTAAGAACCTATTGGCTCCTGCCAGTTAACTTAATTAATTCATGGGTCCCCCTGAACCTATTAGCCTTTCCAATAAATAATTACCTTATCCTAGTTTTCATGGGTTGACTAGGAACCTATGCATTTATCCAGTAACTCACTTCACATCCTAGTTTTCATGGGTTGACTAGGAACCTACTGATACATCCTTTAAGCACTTACTTATCCTAGTTTTCATGGGTTTACTAGGAACCTATTGACCGATGTCAATTCTTAATCCGGATATAGTTTTCATGGGTTCACTACAAACCAATTAGCCCCTGCCAACTACTCTCAATACATAGTTTTCATGGGTTAACCATGAACCTTTTGGCATGCACGAATAACTACCTTATCATAGTTTTCATGGTTTTACTATGAACCTTTTGGTATGCACCAATAACTACCTTATCATAGTTTTCACGGGTTAACTATGAACCTTTTGGTTTACCTCCAATAACTACAAGTTTAGACATCCTATATTTTTGGTCATCCTGACTCCATGGATGCAATTCTACTCATTCAGGAGTTTAAGCAATTTATATTCACAATTGAGTTAACCTAGCTAGTTCTTCTACCCCTTTTTCCCCAAATACAGTTATGGGTTATCATGTGAATATACTCATATTTGAAGAAGCGAAACAACAATTTAACAATACCACTCATGTGGGTTTAAAGTCCTTGAAATATATATTATAACATAGTTAACACCTTTAACTTATATCTTTTTTATCGAGGAAATACTTCTTCAAAATCACATACTTAAAGCCATCATAAAACTCCTTTATACAAGCCGTGGGTTTTCCTTTAAAAATTTAGAGTATGGGTTTTCAAACCTTTCAAAATCAAACCTTTCGACCTTGTCAAAAGGTTTACAAAACAACCTTTTGAAACCATTGAAACCATTCATCAATTTATACCTTTCAAAAGCATTCAACTCTTATAACGTAAACCTTTCGAAACCAGTGGATTAAACCTTTCGAAAACTTACCGGGTTCAAGTTAAAACATGCAGAAGGTCCTTTTTTAAAACCTTTCGCATACAAAGGAAGCAACCTTTCGGCCTTGACGGAAGGTCTTCTTCAAAAGCTTTAAAACATTTCATTTAAACATTAGACCTCCGCCTTTTAAAGCAACTCCTTCGAAAGCTTGGGTTATACTTCAATTATAAATCAAGGGTAAATCATCGAAATCGAAAGATTTGAAACCTTTCGAAAGCAATGAGAGAAGCGGCTAGGTTTTTAAATCAAGTAAACCTTTCGACTAAGTCGAAAGCTCCTACTTTCGACTCCTTCGAAGGGTTTTAACAAAATAAAGATGGCAGTTCTTTTCAAAAATCTCTTTGAAACAACCTTTCGAAACCAAACCTCTCAACCTTGTCGAAAGATCTCTTAAATCCTTTCAAAACCTAACCTTTCAACTATGTCAGAAGGTCTTATATAAAACAGCTTATAAAAACCAAACCTTTCGACCTTGTTAAAAGGTCTCTTAAAACAACCTTTTGAGAACCAAACCTTTTGACTGTGTCGGAAGGTTCAAAACAAAACAATATTAAGTGGCAGTAACCTTTCGACTTTGTCGAAAGGTTTAAAACCTTTCTTTAAACATTTGACCTGGTTGAAAGCAACCAAGTCGAAAGCTCTAATTTGAAAGCAAAGCAGGTGGATGCTTTAGTTTATAAAACAAACATACCCCAACCTCTTTGGCCATCAACCTTTCAGATACGAACCCTTCGACTTTGTCCAATTCATTACGTACCAAAGTGCTTGATACCATATGCATTAGTTTTCCCCTGTCGAAAGGTATAACCTTTCAACTTAGTCGAAAGGTCTGGGTCGGAAGGTGTTATGCCTAAAATGGCCGAAACATGTTAAAAGCATGATTTTCTTGTTTTTAACTTAAAGAAGATAGCTTTTTAACTAACCTGCCTTTGTTTACCAAATTCTCCTTGGTTAACAATTACTTTTCAGAAAAATGTTGCCACCAATTTCAGACTAAAATAATAATTTTATTTTATAAAATGCCCCTTCTTCTTAATTAAATATATAAATCATTTTAGTCTCATACCTTAAATAATTTTGTATATTCATCAAAACACTTAGGAAAATCTGGAAAAATCCCAAAAAATCTATTTTAATATGTTTTCCAACATTTAAAATTTTCAAACCCAAATAATCATTATTTTTGCCATAAATAATTTATAATCCAATAAATCATTTTCTTCACTAGAAAATTCATATAAAATCCATATACACTTAGAAAATTATAAGAATTGAAATCCATCTCCAAAATCATGTTTTCTATAGCATAAAATTTTCCCATGGCCTTTAAAAATCATTTCATCTCGGTTTTACCTTAAAACCGTGTATATCCCTTATTAAACAACATTGTTTAAACTCACATAAATCACAAACAAGCATATCATCATTTAATATATCATAAAACAGATTTATCCTTAAATCCGAAATCATTTGATGTGAAAGTCAAAATAGAGATGTAGAAATTATTATTCACCTTAGATTAGATAAGGAAATTGAAGTATGATTGAGACTGATTCTTTCTAACTTGAATCCTAGCTTTCAGTTGATTTTCTCTTCTCTTCTAATGGCCATCCTTGCTTCACACGGTTATGAATATTTTTATTTTGGTGAAATGAATGTGTATGACCTAATGGAAATAGTATAAGGGTGGTAAGTATGGTTATTTACCCTAATGCCCTTATGTTTAATTTCCTAACCATTTATGCTAGTTCATTAGATATTAAGTAAGCACGACCACCTAATTTATTAAACAATCTCAATTTCCTTATCTACATTATTATATTTAATTTATTCTAATTAAATCTCCTGAATAATGTCAATAAAATTAGGGGTGTTATAGGAAGTAGAAGCTCAAGTGATATTTTATGAAATGATTAATTAATGACTTTAATGTTTAATGGAAAAAAATTATGTAAGAGATTGATCTTTATATAAATAAATGAGTACTAAAAACGAATAAAAGCAATTGGTTTAGTTAAGAAACCAATAGAATAAAATACGTAATTTATATATAGATCATTTTATTCGCATGACAGTTTTGATCCAGATTCGGGCATATGATTTTAAGGTAATTCACACCGGTCCGAGTTAGGATTATTCGTTCGATTCTCGATGGGACGCTGATATGAATTTTTGATTCGATTCTAAAGTTCTCTATCATAGTATACTGCTATGCAAGGAGAATGAAAGTTGCTAATCAAAGAACCGAATCAGAGTCCGTACTAGAGTGGTCGAGTTATCAATACTAGTTCGGAAGTGAAATTGTGTATTCGAGCAAGCGATCAGATTTGATTTTTGCATACAAACGATATATGTACATCACACAAACTTACAAATGATTATATGTTATGTTTGTTGTTTCTGGTTGTTGTGCTATTTAGGTTGCATGTAGCTTTTACACCTTATTAGAGTTGCATGTAGAATTGCATCATCATTGTCAGTTGCATTACATTGCTTTGTTGCATATGGTTGTTGTATTGTTATGTTGCTAGCAGTTTTGATAGAAATAGCCTGTATATTGTTCTTTCTTTTGTCACGTTTAACTCCCTTTGGATTTTGTAAATGAAATTCAGGTATATGGAAGCAAGAGTTAGCCACTGTTTTTGGTTTTATAAATATAGTTTTGTTTCCTCGACAAATAGGCACGTTTTCGAATTACAGTTTATGTTGTGATATGTTATTGTTCCCCATGTTTTGGGATGCCTCATTATTGAAATAAGATGTATACCATGTAATTATTGATGTTGTGAAATTTTTTGAACCTAGCCGCGCAAAGGAGCTGCAGCTGAAATTTTTCGAAATTTTAGGAGTTAGAATTTTTTTTGACCAAATAGTGAAACTAAGAAATTTTGAATATTATATAAGTAGATAATCATAACATATTTAAGTGTTGATTACTTACTCCATTCCTTTTCGAGGACGAAAAGTTTTGAGTGAGGGAGATTGTAACGATCCAAAATTTTGACCATTTAAAAATATTAAATTTATATAAATTATTGAATAAAAATGGTTAGAAACAAAATTTTATGATTTTTATTATGAAAATATATTGAATGTAACTTATAATATCAAATGAATTTGAAATGATAATTAATTGCAATAAGATAAAAGTTATAACCCACATAAGAATTTAAATTTATAATATTAACTTATATTAAATTAATAACAGAAATTGGAATAACAAATGTTGAATTTAAATAAAGAATTGAGTGAATGTTTTAATGAAAGAATAACATAATTGTTATTTGAAATGTATTTTAGAGAAGTTTCTTGTTAACCCCAGATGAGATCCAAGGGAAAGTGAGAACTCAAGTAGCAAGGCCTTCCATATCGATATTAATGTTCCCTTGTTATACTGATTTTCAACCAGATAAAACATTTACTTTGTAAATAGCGTACAAATTTTGTTGTATATGAAATTTTATAAAATATGTTTGAATTATTATAAATGAAAAGAAAATAGGAATTTATAATTAGAATTCGTTTGAAATTAGTAATGAAATTAATTGGAATTAAATTAATTGAAATGTTTCAATTAAAAGGAAACAGAAACGAAATTGTAATGAATGAGTTAATATAGGAACTTGCATTTTGTGTCAAAATGGAATGAATATTTAATTAAAATAAATGCATGTTTTGAGACTGTTTGCACCAAAAATGGTCACAAACCCCAAGTATTGTGAAAGCACCTGTGTATGAATACAGATCAGCAATATTCAGACACAAATCACAGATCTAAGCTAGCAATAAACAGCAATCCAGAAATAATGAACAGTGACGCACAATTTATAGTGGTTCGGCTATCTCCGGCCTACGTCCACTTCAAGATTTTTATCTTTTATTGATGTTCTTTGCTGGTTACAAATGAGTGCAGCAGATACAATGAATAAATTCGAGTATAACAGCAATGGAAAGAAGTAGAATTGAATCCAGCAGAGTCTGGACGTTGAATGGCCAAAAGATCCCCTTTCTGTAGGCTTCAGGGGGCTATTTATAGGCGTAGGAGGCTGAGATTGCGCCCAAACTTTGGGAGACTTCTTCTGGCACGTGAGGGGGCCCACGCGACCGACCCCACCAAGTTTCGACTCGATCTATGATCGATACGAATCCATTTAGTATCCATCAAAAAATGATCCAATCGAGCTGAAACTTGGCAGGGATATTCTTTACCTCGTACGCAAGCTACTGTGAAAATTTCATTGCATTTGGATCAACAGTTCGTGAGATATGATCGATTCAATATTGTGTTTTCGTGTGCACTATCGCGTTCGAATCCATGTTTTGCATTCGTCCCTTCGTATCGATCAGAAGCATGTGCGCAAGGGATAACGTGGCAAGAGTTTCCCGTATCGATCCACTTCCAGTGGCGCATTGACCGATTCGTATCCATGAATTTTGCCTTGTTTGTATCGAGTACTGTTATCTATTTTAAATCAGTCCTTCGCGTATCTCGTTTCAGCTTTCAACGTCTAGTTCGAATTGTTCATCGATTCGAACTAAGCATCGATCAATCGATACGAAATTCATGGATACAAAGGCTTGACCATTCTGATCGATACGAAGTCAATGGATACGAACCAAGGTGCGGTGATGGATACGAGAAGACGGACTCGAGCTTCATGACCGCGAACTGACTCGTGCCTGATCGATTCGAAGACGATCGATTCGAAGTTCCCAAGCCCCGATGGATTCAAACTTGACGATACTCCTCCGATGGATACGAATCTGATCGATTCGAATAGGTTGTCTCTGATGGATACGAACATCACATTTTATCTAACTTGTATCGATCATATCTCGTTCATACGAACTCCGATTTACCTGAAAATTGGAACGTTGGCTTTCATGGCTTTGCTTGTCATGTCTTGTCAATTACGGCCCGATCTGGACTCGGGCAAAATTCATCGATATCCATGGTTATCCTGCAATGCATAGCTGAATATTCATGACTAGTTATTATCGGTTTCCAGCCAATTTTTGGGTATCCCAGTTTTGCCAAAAAGTGGGATAACAGAGACATATAAAATAAAATTTCCATTTTGAATAAGTATGATTTTATAAAAAGAAAATTTGAATTTTGGAATAATATATATAAGCGCACTTATTAGTATTTGAATTTTAAAATATATCAGAGGGTTCATGGTTGTGTAAATGTTGTGGAATCAATTAGAAATTACCTGGAATTAACAATTGTACATTAATTACACATGTTTATGTATGTGTGTGTATATTATTCCATTTTATATATGGTTAAAACTTGTAAATTGGTTGCATTAATGTGACCGTTACAGTAATTAAAAAAGTAAAGTAAATTATTTTTATAATGCATTGATAGATATATATTCATGAATTAAAAAATTGGTTTGAGTAACATAAATAAATATATAGATTGATTGGTTGATTGTTAATTGAGTTAATGGAATGTCCACATATATTAACATAAAACGAATGTTTTAATAAAGAATTAAATGATATAAATATGTGTATATTTGGGTTTATTGAAATTAATTAATTGGAGTATGTTTTGAAATTTGGACCCCAAAAGCTTGTTTATAGTATATATGTGGTCCCTTTATTTGTTTTATATTTATTATCACATCGCATTCTCTTTCTTTTCATTTTCAAGTTCTGTAACGACCCACTATTTTGGACCATTCCAATCGACAATAAATCCACACATGTCGGACTTGAATAATTCAAAACAATAGATTGTAAATAAAATTTGGCAAAACTCAGTATATATAGTAAATAAATAATCACAGAATCACAGACACATAGTAATATAACAATAATGCAGCGAAAACAAAAGAATAGTAGTTCATAAAGCTACTATGTATATAACAGAGTTAAACAAGTTACAACAGGATTTATGAATACAAAGACGTCTCAATACAATAGTCAAATACAAGATCTGAATACATCACTGGAATCAACTGAATAACTGGAAGCATAATCAATAGATGGATCCAAGCGGAACTCCAGCTCCAAAGGTGAGTCTTGAATACTGGAACAACTCAGTCTGACCCAAGCGTAAAGAAAAACACAAAACACTCGAGTCAGGACATACATACTTATACAATGTAAACCAACTCAAGTGAACTGTAATATAAAGGTACAAGTAACTTAAAAGATGCTTGGGATCGCCCATCCTTTAAGGATCCGTTAAGCTATTTACTATGTAATAATATACGCTATTATAATAGTGTCTAATAGTAAAATAAACTTACTTTAAAATAGCGTTAAGGCTTTACATTTTCCACCTTAACACATAAATTGTCCCAGTAGTCTATCCAGTATCATCATACCTCCAGATCGGGAGGCTTCCCTAAATACTCCACATGCTATGGCACAAAACCAAACTCGTACAAGGCTCGCTAGGGTAGGTGACACGGCACAACTAGGCAATGCCAAGGTAGATATACCAATTACGCATCCGGGCTGGTGGTAATGCATAGCAGCCACTACCGCCCACCTCGGAACACACTCCCAAATCAAAAAAAGCGAGGATGGCCATCAAATCAATCACAAAGTAATAGAATGGTATACGATGGAATGTGTCCGATCAGAGGAGCTACCTCATTGGCCCGTCAATCGCTCCTGTTTTAGCCACCTTATGCCAACTTCCAGGAGTCGGGTCCATGTATATACCTCAATAGGATCGTTGCCACCATCCTACTTCATTCTGGAATCTCCACCGCGTACACGGTTGTTAAAGTGGTTTTCGGTATCGACAGAGAGTATGTCCGTATATGATCCCGGTCTCTTTAACAACCAATCATTATTATAACCCGTGGTTATAATTTCAAAAATGGTTTATATTTCAAATCAAGACATATTCATTTTAAGCCATATCAAAACAATACCATCTTCTCTTCAATTATCCATTTTAAGAATCATATCACTTTCCAAAGTTATAATGCTTTCAAAATCATAAGTCTTAAATGAAATTAATAACACTTTGAAATCATAACATATTCATTTAAACCATTTAAACATGAAGTCAATATACTTTCAAATCAATTATTCAATTTCCAAAAATTGTAGCATTTCTAAGTTCATTCATTCAATTATAACAATTTCAAAACATTGTAATTTTAGAAACAACAGCACTTATAAAGTGTTACAGTAGCTATATTATTATTTCAAAAATAGTTCAATTTCAGAATCAGCAGCACTTATAAAGTGTTACCGTAGCTATATTATTATTTCAAAAACAATTCAATTTCAGAAACAGCAACACTTATAAAGTGTTACAGTAGCTATATTATTATTGGAAAACAGTACATTAAAATCACAGCATTTCTGAAACGCTACAATTTCTGTTACAAGTTAATTATAACACTTTAAAACAATATATCTTCAACTTTTATCCTTTTTAACTTATCAAACTTATTTCACTTTTCAAAATTATTTATTTGGATATTACTTAACTTATAATTTTTAATAAAATAACATTTATTTAACAAATATCCAATTTAAATTATAATTCATTTATCAAGTCAAAATACATTAATTTACCTAACTTTTATTTTAACAAATAACTTAATGCTTTATTTAAAATACCCATTTCATAAATAAAATATTCTTATCACTAAGTTAAGCTTAAAATTCTATTCAACACTAAATTTTCAATTATTAAGTCAAATCAAAATTTACATTTTCAATCATTAATTTGCTTATACACTTTAACTTACATAAAATCACTATAAAATTTATTTAAATCACTTAAATCCAATTTAAGTTAAAATCTCAGATAATTTAAATTCCAAATACTTTAAATTTTTAGGAAACTATGATATCAAACTTAAGTTCAAAATCACATATATTTAGTATTCCAAATTACTTAAAGTTTCAGAAAACTATTATATCAAACTTAAGTTCAAAATCACATATATTTAATATTTCAAAATACTTAAAATTTCAGAAAACTATTATTTAAAATAATCCACGGGTCTGTATAATATTTTCTAGCCAAGGTCAAGTGATACGAATATGTATTATTTCAATCCGTAATTTAAAACGAAAATCCGGGTTCTATCATTTCAAACCCGCAATCCCAAGTCAAAACCAAATAGATAAAAATCGCTTGAGCCTATCATTTCAGCTCATAACGATTTTCCCTTATCCTAATGTCCGTTCGGGTATGTATCATTTCAACCCATAGTGAAAAGGGAACTTGCAGTGTGAGAAACAGAAATATAAAATAAACAGTAAAATATATCATATGATGTCAGGTGATACAACAGGTATACAATCAGGTAATATCATCATAAAATGTCAAATAATAGGCAGATGTGAGAATATAACATAGCATATCAACTACTACAATTCAAGTGACATTGTTTCACATTTATATAAGTACGATTTGTTGAGAGTGATAAACTCACCTTTTTAAAGCTAGAGACGACAAATATGAGACACACAACCAAACTCCGAAAAGCATGACAAAGCACGAATAGATTTGAGTGGATGGAGAGCCAAGATTCAATTTTGTAAACAAACAAAAATACAACATACATAAACATATAATTCAACATAAGAAAATAAAATAAATCAATGTAAAATATGGATCAAAAGGAAGATAAAATGACTTAACCAAGTCAAGCAAGCTCGGCCATTACACACATGGACCTGACCATCATCAAGGCATGCTCGGCCATCATGGTTTGTGGCATCTAGGCTCGGCCATGGTCCTAATAGTGCACAGCTATGGACTGAAATGAAGGGTATGTGAAGGGATTGGCAAGTTAAAAGTCAAGTGAAGGCAAAAGGTCAAAGGAAATGAAAGGTCATGGGTTCAAGTGGTTCGGCCTAAGGCACATGGTTCGGCCTTATGGAGTTTGGATTTGGTCAAGTGGTCACTTTGGGTCAAGGCACATCAATTAGCATGGCTATGGGATGGATTTGGTTACGGCTAAAGGAAGGGGAAAGTGGTGAACAATGGGTGGCCGAGGCAAACAAGAGGATGGTGATGTTCTATAGGGTTCGGCTATGGTTTCAAGTATGCTATGGTGGTGGTTCATCTCATGGAAGGTCACGGCATCCAGGGGATGGTGGTGGTGGATGAAGGCTGGTCATATGGTGGTGCTTGGGGTGGAGATGAGGTCGGCCAGGGCATAGTGATGGTGGAGGCCGAACTAGAATAGGAGGAAAAGAGAAAAGGAGGAAGGATTTACTGTAAAGTTTTTCTTCAGGAAGCAAATAAGAAAGAGGTGATGAGTTGAGAAGTTTGTACGTGATTTGAGAAGGGAAGTGACAGCTAGGGTTAGAGGAATGAACGGCTAAAGAAAGGAAAAGGCTAGAAAATGAAGAGGCTTCAATTAAACACAAGTAACACAAGTCTCTTTAATTTCCAAGCCCAATTCAAAAGTCCAAACCCAAACAAAATCAACACAACAAAATAAACAAAGTCCAAACAAACTAAAAGATAGAAAAATAAAATAGAAAATAAACAATGAGAATACAGAGAAAGGTTGCGTGTAAAACGCTGAATTTTATAAATTTAAAAAGTATAAAATAGAATTTTACAAAATGAAAAGCAGAACAGATATCAGAAACAAATACTGCTTCAAAGAAAAAGATTAGAAATTAAAAATTCAAAATTTAAAATTTCAACTAAAAGTCAAATTTTGACCAAAGTTGACCAAAATATAAAATTTCCAGAAAATCATAAATTTATTATATTTGGAAAATAAATTATAACCAAAATCCAAAATTACATTGGCAAATTCCAATATTTCAATTTAAATGATTTAAAATCAAAGTTTCAAATAAATTTCAAATTAAAATTATTAGTTAAAATATGGGTTGTTACAAATTCTCCATGTAGGTTCCACTTGAGCATCCGGTTAACTGTTAGACTACTCATTCGTTTCTTATTAATTAATAGTAGCCTCATTTGATTTATTTCTATTTAATAATTGCCGCATTCTTTCCATTTATTTCTCATTTGTTTCGTTTGCTCCTTTCTAATTACATTACCTAATGTTTTTATCCATTTTAATATTAACATCCAAATTAATATTCATGCCACCTCATTAGCATTTACTATTCTTCATTTTTGAAGTTCATTTGTTTGTGCATTATTTGTTCTTGTAGCTTCCTTTCATTGGCAATTTATTCTCTTGAAGCTTCATATTTAAAAACAGAAGATTTATTTTTATATTCATTCATATTTTTGTTCCTTTACTTCACCTTTTTAATACCTACTGTTTTTGAAGGCTGTTCATATTCTTACTTTATTTCAATTCCTAGTTTGTTTATATTTACTTTATTAGCTTTTCATTTGTTTCCATCTTCATTCCTGTAGCCACATTTCATTTTTCAAATCTCATCTTTTGCAGCCTCATTTTTCCAAACGAAACTTCCATCTCATTTTTCTCTCTCTTTACCTTCCTCCTTCTTTCTTTATCATTTTTCTTCTTCAAATCTCCTTCGTCTCCTTTTTTTTCAAAGCTTCCTTTTTTTATTCTTATTCTTCAAATCTTCTTCTTCTTTTTCAAAGTTTCATTTTCTTTTTCAATTCTTCTTCTTTAAATTTTCTTCTTCTTTTTCAAACCTTCTTCTTCTTTCCAAATCTTTTTCTTCAAATCCAGACCTATACAAACTTCTCTATCTCTTCCATAATTAAAAAAAAGATTAAGATAGTAAGGTAACAAAATAAAAGGAGAAAGTAGTAGCGAATCCAAATCTGACTAGAAAAGGAAAGGCAAAAATTGAGTGTTTAAACTCACTCACAAAATACTAAAATTTTATTGCAAGTTAAACCAAGTCATATAGTGATAAAATTATCGATTGTTGGTTGGGAATTTTAATTGACATTTAATTTGAATAATCTTGATAGTTAAACACCAATATATGATAACTAATAATTATTGTGACATGCTATTGAATTGGTTGATTAGTTGAATTGGTTGATTTGAATGTTGATTGCATGTTGTGATGGATACTATTGTGATTGAATGTGTGTTTGTTCATTTATTTTGATATATCCCTATTGTCACCCTATAGTTTATTGTAATCATATAAATTTTCATATTGTTTATTTGAACACTGAATAAGGATACAAAACCCTTAGATTTCTTATATTGACATGTGAAAAAAAAATAGTATGTTTAGATTTACTTTTTGAACCATAAAAATGATTTTCAGAGAAATAAACTGTCGTTACCTTATTTGAAAGTCTTCAAATTTAAATTTTGAAACCCTGGGAAGTTTTAATAACTTGGATTTTGAAACTTTGGAAAATTTTCATAAATCAAATCTCTTGAATTCTGACATTTAATTTGGAATTTTTCTATAAATTTGTAAGTTATTTATTAATGGATCTATTGTGAAATCTATTGTATTTTGAATATAAAAATAATAACTTTTATGGAAAATTTAAAACTTTAAAAATGTAGTTATCTGCAATCCATATTTTATCTGATTTTGATTTAATTTGCATAATAATTTTAGTTCTGACTCGAGAATTATTTTCCTTTATGCTCGGGTTAGCCTGAGTATTTAAGTGTTTCGAAGATATTATTTCTTGAAGATGAAGATGGAGTTTGAAGACCGTATTTATTAATATTATTCTGTAGCATTACTTTATTATATCAGTTAAATGTATAACTCCGATGATATTGTAAAGTGAATTTATTGTATATTGTTAAACAGATTCACGAACTGTTTATGTAATTATTATATTTTGTCATTCTGCTACGAGATTCTGTATTTTTATTCTTCTGTATCTTATTTCTTTAGAATAAAACCCCATTGATAATCTGTTCTTTTGGGCTATTTGAGTCAGACATGTGTGGTTTATTATTGACTTGAATCGTTCAAAATGGCAGATAGTCACAGTTGGGTCATGCCTCCACGCCTACACACATTTTTTTCTTTCCCTCATATTGTTTTTGTTTTATTTTGTGGGTGATTAAGGCATGCCAGGATTGAGAATTCTTTGACATGGCACTAAAATAGGAAAGGAAAAGAAAGGGTTGGGTTTGTACATAGGCTTAGGCTTCGGCTTTGGCTATTGATTTAATATTCAATATATATTTTTTAAATTTGCTTTGCATTTAGAATCGAGTCTCGATCCTTATCATTTGGTTAGAAATATACATATTCAATTTGAATTTACTATTTATTTTAAAAAGTATATTACAATAATTTTACACCAAATATTTAAATTCAACAATTGTTCATTTTCATTGATTTGTTTATTTTATTAATATCGAACGATACTTTTTCTCGGTAATTTCAATCATATGTAAAAACTATTTATAATATAAAAACATTATATATTCATTGTAAATATTTTATTCGAATTCAATTTATTTTCACAAAATAATTTGCTAGTTATTAAAAAAAATTCTTTATTAAATTAGCTTTAATTTAATAACAATAGATTTTTGTAAATAATTTTTTTCCAAAATTTATCTCGATCATATGCCAACATATGGGTATTGCTGTATGTTGGTCTCTGCTATGTATTGGTACTTTATCGGGTATTGGTATGGCGGTGGTGATTTCCATTGAGATATTTATTATGATTGATATATGATTTTTCCCAACCCATGCATTGGCATTACCTTTTTGTTAGCCTATCAGATGTTGATAGTACCATATGTTGGCATTTACCATTGATTGGTACTTACCATTTGATTATTATACTTGGATATTTGGATTTGTACCAAATATATGTATACAAGGGTTTAAAATAATATGGGCAATTCGTGTTGGTAAATTAGTACAAACTTTGGTTTTTGAGATTTCAAATAATTTTTATGAAGTCGGTAAATACATTTGGACCTTTATGAGATTTGATATTTAATTTCTAAATACTTTGAGTATTTGGCTTTGAAAAGAATTTGAAAGTATAATACAATAAATCCTTTAGGAATTTTATACAAACCACGTATATTAATATTCCAGAAAATTGGTCTGCATAAGCTTTGGAGTTTTGATAATTAAGAAATTAAGTTTTGAAAGATTTTAGAAAATTTGTTTAATGATATTTTCAGAAAAACATACACGGAGCTACTATAGCATGACAACCTATAGCTGAATAAGCATATTGTGAATGAAAGCCTAAGTAAGGGTTATTAGCGACATATACCTACGTACCTAGATAATCAAATATGCATTATATATTATCTACATCATTATAGTGCTAGAAGAGCATTTAGTAAGGAGTTTATCTAACTCTTATTATGGGATATTATTGTGTTATCATACGCTACATATAAGCTCTTCTCTATTATATTATTATGTGTACGTGCTAACTTGAAGATGCAGGAGAAAAGTAGGAAATCGAGGATCATGAGTTTCCTAACTCATATTATTGTTATTTACTTGTTTTTTATGTTATGCTTTATTATATTATGTATTAGACACTAACTTTGTGGTTGCGGGTACCATTTATACATAGTTGCCCTTAATTGGATCTATTAATTAGTAGTAAAAGAACTGCATTAGGCTGAATCCTGTAATAGTTACGTAAGAAGTCACATCAGTACCGTAACACGGTCCACTTTCCATTCATTTAATATGCTGTATTTATATGTGTGTGTGTATTCGTATAATGAGATTATAGGATAGGTGGATACTGATTCTACATTGGCAAATAATAATAAGGAATAACCTTATAAGTTTTAATTATGATTTATATTGAGAGGCAATTAGAGTACGTCTGTTAGTTAATAATTATAAATTGCTCTGATATGTATTTATGTTATTGACTAAGTATATCTTATCACATCTTACATGATCATTATATATTTAACGAACTGCTTTTTGTGATATCCTAAATATATGCTGATTAACACGTATATTCAAGGTACCGTAGTAGACGTACCGTCAGTTAAATTAGAAGAAAAAAGAACTCTAAATTTCGGCATAACCTCTCGCAACTCATAACGAAAAAAATATATATAATATGACAACATATATAGATGCACAAAGGGATGATAGTATATATCTGAAATAGGAATGTATAGTTGTAAAGTGAAAGCGAATTGAAAAATTTAGTGTAAAGCTGATATTTGTTTTGTTCATGTTTTGTAAGCTTGAGCCACGAAACCGAGTTTGAGAGTAATATCATGACTTAACACAGTTTCAAACACACATACACATATACATACATACATACATACATACAAATATACTGTAACGACCCATAATTTTGGACCATTCGCATCCATTATAAGTGTATAGGTAGACACTCATGCCGGAGTTGAATTGCTCAAAATACCGCGTTGTTAATTTAAATTTGGCAAAACTGAACATATACAGTAAATAAATAATCACAGAACACAGACATAGAGTAATAAATGCAGCGGAATTAAAAGAGATAGTAGTTCATGAAGCTACTATATGAATATATAAAATACATCAGAGTTTACAACAGAAGAGTAATACGATACATCAGATACAAATCAGAATACATCACTGGAATCATCGAATACTGAAAGCAGAATAGATGGCTGGATCTTCAAGCAAAGCTCCAACTCCAAAGGTGAGCATCGAATACTGGTGCACTCAGTCTGACCCGAGCGTAAAGCAAAACACAAAACACTCGAGTCAGGATTAACATTCTTATATTAATAAATCCAACTCAAGTGAAATAGCAATTGAAATACAAGTAACTCAAAGGATGTTTGGAATAACCATCCTTTAAGGATCCGTCAAACTATCTACTATGTAGTAATGTACGATAAGTAGATAATGTCTATCAGTAATAATAAAGATATCAAAATAGCGTTAAGTCATGGCCCATTCCACCCTTAACACATTTTTATTCTCAGAAGCATATACAAGACCGTAGTTTTCCCAAAACCGGAAGTCACCAGAGGGCAATCCATATACTAAAGGTACAAATCAAAATCGTAGTGGTCGCGCATAAATGGAATACAAGTATGACAAGGCACATGAGGCAATACCCAAGGTAGTGATACTACCGTTCGCCTGATCCGGACTGGTGAGAACGCAACGCCGCAGCGCCCGCAACACCGTGAAACAACACTCCCAAAAATCAAGGGTGCACCAATCGACAACAAGTATAAGTAGTTCGAAGAAGTGTGTCCACTTGAGGTAGCTAATCCTCCATTGGCCCGGCACAGCTCCTGTTTTAGTCATTTCCAATTTGACACAAGTGTCAAGGCTATCCATCATCGTTCTCTTTCTTCAGTTATCACGAACATCATTCCAACCACTTCATTCTGGATCATCACTCCGCGCATAGTTATTAAAGTGGTTTCGGTTCAGATAGAGAGTATATCCATTACCGATCCCGGTATCTTTAATAACTTTCGTAATTATTACACCGATTGGTCGTTTATATATTTCCAAAACCAAATCAATTTCAATTTCAAATAGAATTCGTAAATCAACATTCATTTGTCTTTCAAAACCAATTTCCAATAATTTACGTTTCAAAACTTCCAAAATCATTTCAAAACCTTATAATTCAATTTCAATCTTTATTTAAAACCATTCAAATATTGATTCAAGTTCGTATATAAGTTTCATTTCGAAAACATTTAAATTAATTTAATTTAACATTTAAATCAAGTTTAAATTCATTTATCGATTTCATTCAATATTCATTAAGTAGATTTCCATTCAAAACAATTTCTATTAAATTTCCAATTCATTAAATCAATTTCTTAAGTTCAACTTCATTAAATCAAACTTACCATTTTGAATTAAATTGAATTCGTCAAATCAATTCTTTCAATTACAAGTCTTACATTAATTCCAAAAAATATCACATTTTCATTTCTTGTTAAAGAAATTCAATTTCACTTATTTACTTTCTTAATTATTTTCCAAAACTTACTTAATCAAGAAAACTCAATTTCAATTATTTACAAGTACTTATTCAAAATTTTAATTTCTCTTATTAAAGAATCCAAATCAATTTAATCATTAAATAATTCAATCTTATTTAATTATTAAATAATTCAAAACTTAATTATTAAATAATTTCAAAGTTTAATAATTTCAAACTTAATTATAATTTCAAAACTTAATTATTAAATCATTTCAAAGTTTAATGATTTCAAACTTAATTCAATCATTTCTCAAATTAAACAACATTCTTCCATCAATTACATTGTTAACATTTTGTTTCAGATTAAATATTAACATTTTCCTTTCATTAAAATTCAAATTTCAACTTCATTTCAAAACCATATTATTTATTCAAATAAAATCTTCGTTTATTTTAAATCAAATTATTGACCAATCGGGTTTTATTTAATTTTCTATCCTAAGTCAAAGTTCAATTTGGGTATTTATCATTTCAACCCGATTCCAATTCAATTCAAAACCAAAACATAACAAAGGGAACTTGCAGTGTGATAATTGGGATTGTGTCAAAGTAAATAAACAAGCAATAACAACGAACAATAACAATCCAATAATCAATTCAAATAATCCCGAAATAACCGTATTAATTCGCATTGTTATTTGTACGAATTAATATAATTATTCCTAGAATCTAGACTATCATTTCATGTAGATTAAAGATTATTACATTACAATTTTTCACTTGTCATCTATTTACAATTTTATACATCATCAATTTAACAACATACATTCAGTGGTTCAAAGTGTAATTAAACAAATCCTACGTGTCAATAACTTTAACGGTTAAAGGAGTCATATTATACAAATGTCAGTTAATCAAATTTAACATTTAACTATCCTATATCAAGTTCAATTTCATACTATTTATCATTTTAACATTAACAATTTAACGTCCAATATAAACATCAACAATCAATCAATTATCAGCCAAACTGTATTATCATCGCATAAATAATTAATAGATAATGGTGTCAGATGTCACAGGTGAACTGATACAGGTAATAACAGTGTAAATATCTAACAGCAGCATATTTTAATTGTCGTTTCAATTGAAATCAAATTTAATAAATAAAAGAACGTTAATCGTGAGTGAGTGCTCACCTTTCGAGGCTAGAGAGATTCGACAAAGAAATGAGCTTCCAGTTCCAAAGCAACGCTTAATGGACACGATTCGACGAACAAAGCTGATAGATAAGAAATCGATGAAATCAAATCAGGACGGGATCGATGGAGATAATTGATATAAGTGAACTTATATATAACTATATATAACTATATATATACAGAATCATATCCTAAACTCAAACATATATTAAAATAAGATATATTTATATATATAAATATCTATTTACAAATCAGTATTAATTTTAACCCATATTAAACTAAATATATATATTTAAATCATTGTTTTAAATAAAATAAAACACATATTAAATTAAATGTACGTGTATCTCAAAATCATTGTTTTAGACCAAAACTTAAATATTAACGTCAAACATATATATAATAATAAATTTTGGATCAATATATATCAAAATTTAACAGTTTAACATATATTTTTATATAACTAAAGCGCATATATTACAGCCCATAATATGTTGAAAAATTACTCAGCCATAACATTACTTGTAGATATAAACTAATATATATTGTAAATAACTTTTAAACATATCGTATATCTTTGGTCACAGGAAGGATGTACATGGTTTCAAACGAAGCATGAAAACAACAGAAAAAAAATTAAATATATATATATATAGAACCGTGCTATAAATATACTGTATACAAATCTTTTTTAAAACAAATCAACTATACGTATATACTTATAACCGGATCAAATGACCCTATATATATACAAACAATATATAAAAATAACGTATAAACTACATCAATCTTATTATACGAACAAGCTATATACATTATCAACTAAGTTTTAAAACAGACAGAACATAAACTCATATTTATACTTAAAACTGCAAACATATACATTGTTGAAATGATATGAAAATACTTTATACTTTCCTATGTACCAATAAACCAACAACCAGAAAGGTTACCTCCAGCTAAGAAAACCCAACGAACCAGCTATATATCACTCATCCGAACTCATATTATACTTATAAAAATGCAAAGTACCTTTTCATATTATCTTCAAAATATACATTGCCCACATATATACCATACTGTCATAAGTATAAACCATCAGCATAAGTTACTGAGCAAACTTCTTGTATGAATACTTAATGTTATTATATAAACAAACTACTATATACATAAACTCTAAATATAATAATACATGCATAACAATAAACAATACTTACAGAAACTAATATATACTCTATTATAGATATACATTCAAAATTGCTACAGGGAAACACCTTATACTCACAAAATGTAAGACTGGCCTATAAATTAATACATAGATCTATTTACAAACACAAATATAACTATATAAATATATAACCCAAAGAAATAAACTACTAAAATTTGATATAACCATATATATAACCCAAAACTGCTTCAAACTAATATATACATATATAATCTTTATTTTTTTCTTTACTGCAAAACAAAAAAACAAAAGCACTGTATAACACTACCATATTTATACATACCGTGTTTTATAACCCATGATTAGGAAATGCGGGTTGTGATCGTGTTGAAGGCCATGGCCGTGTTGACAGAAAGTTGTAGGTGGGAAAGGCCTAGACGGCTGCGTGGGTTGGGTTCATGTGTGGATGCGTGGTGGAGGGCGAAGCCCGGTTGTCGAGTTGGCGGGTCGAGTGGGTGCGCGTGAGCGATCTCGGCGCGGAATGAAGTGGAGGAGGAAGTGGGGTCTTCGGTTGAAGGGGAGGGGTACGGGTCGTGGCGGCTCTGCATGATGAGGCTAAGGCGGCTGCTGTTCCTGGTGGTGATGTGATGAAGCTTGGTGTGGGTATTCGGCCTTGTGGTGGTGCTCGGCGTGGAGGAGGGGTCGGGAAGGTGGCAAACTTGGTCAGGGCGGAGATAGGAAGAGGGTGGTGGGCGGTAGGGAGGAGATGGCGGTGGAGTTCCGGTGGTTCGATGGTGGACGGAGGTGCGACAAGTGTTGGAAGGGCGGTGACTTAGATGGGAGGCGAGGTCGAGTGGAAAGGCACGAGGATGAGCATGTTCAAGAAGACGAGGAGCATGCTTTGATTTATTTACAAACTTTTACGTTTTATACATCTTTGCTTTATACTTATAAACAATATACATATTATCGTTCAGAAGCAGGAATATAAAACGAATAGCAAGAAGAATGAGAATGATCTGAGGATAAACTATGAAATAGCAAATGGATAATTTTATATAAAATAATTTCATAAGGAATGAATAGAGGCTAGAGTAAGAGAATACGAACGAACTAAAACATTGAATACAAAAGGAGTTGCAAAAATCAAGAGAAAACCAAAAGTTAGATATAACTTTCTGGGAAATAAAAGGGTCACGCATGAATTAATAGACATATTTAAAGCTAGTGGCCATTGGGTTTAAACGGTGGAAAATGAACGGTCACAAAGAAACAAAAGTTGTACCAGTACGGTTAACCGTTGCGCGGGTTCTGCCGCGTACCGGGCTCCAAAACACACAAATGAATATACCATGGAGATCAGCACGACGGGACGATCAAAACGGTATACAGATATCAGTGGTATGATTGAATTATAAGAATTCGAAATTTTTAATAGCGGAAAATGCAAGAAAAATGCTGAGAAATAAGATCGACGGAGCCAAAGATGTCCGAATTTGGAAAAACGACCAACTGACATCTTGTTCAGAAGATGATTTAGAATTTTTCTATGTAAAAATATTTTGGTTTTGAAAACATTTATTTTCATCGTTTTTTTAACTGATTAAATTGAAGTAAATTTACGCGCGAAATAAACTTTCATATTTTCGGACGAAAATTTACCAGTTGCTATGTTTAACTAAACGCATTTCAAATATTAAATTTTTATTCCAAAATTTTTTATCGTTTAAAATTTCACAAAATTTCAACTAATTACGTTATTAAAACAGTTGAAATTTACGGGTCGTTACACTCTCCCCCACTCAAACTTTTCGTCCCCGAAAAGGAAGGAGGTAGGAGAATAGAAACAAACAGAAAGAAAAACAGATTGAAAACAAAATAAAACAATTAGTTTAAACCGTATAAATTTCAATTTACCTTAATTAATATTCAATATTTGATTTAAAATTCAGGGTATTTCAATAAGTTGATTTAATTCCAATTTATTAATATTTGATACCAAAAGATTTCTTCAAAACAAAATTTTATTTTATTTATCTCATTTATTCAATGTTTTATTATCCAATTATCTTTTATTAACAATATAGTTAAATATGGATATACATCCTAGCAGGCAGTGGGTCTAAGAAGAAAATCATTAGTTCAAACACATGTTCCAACTATAAGGCATCAATAACAAGGATAAATGAGTGTAGGGATAATACCACACTCTATGGTCAATAATGTCAAAAGGACCCTAACATGATATATCCCATAATATAAGGCGAATATAATCATACTGATGCTATATATATACCTAATCATTCTCATACCCAAAAACCCTGTAAATTGCACGAGTGATATCTAAGGTCAATGCTACTGAATATATGAAACCAATATTTTTGTGATGAATTTCCAGTAGCCATCACAGAGAATACTTTAGACCCAACTCGTATAGTTGACTTTGAGTAACCACTGACTCGTGTAGGTTCCTCTCAATACCTAGTGACGTGGATAGTATATGCCATACTCTAGAAATGCATCCTAATCACTCTTCGCCTCTGCTCTAGGATCTCATAAGCAGGTCATGCTCTTTCTATGATGCATGGGTTCCCTCACTAACACCCTATCTTTCTGCCTGTCTATTCCAACATGCCAGACTTTTCTGCAAAACATCGCATATACATTTCCTATATAAATTAAACAACTAATCCACTGCTCTAGTGATTTTTTGGATGCTTCCTTACATTTGCCTTAATTCTATTGAATTTCCCAAACACCAACAACTAAAACGTCTACTTTTCCTTTCCCCGTATCTGATCCGAGGCCTCGTCGTGCTTCGGCTGAGCCAGAGCGAGGTTCGTCATGTGCTAAGCTGGAGCGAGGCTCGCACTACTGCTGGGGCAGCAATGCCTTACTGATGTGAATAATAGAGAAATTTTTTAATTTCAAGTACAATATTAATTGTCACAAATAATCAATGATATTAAATTACATTTAAACAAGAGATAGCCAATGCATATATAAAATCGTTTGATACATTATCCACTGCATGATATGTATAATGTAAAATTTAAATCAAACTTGGTACCTTACTGATATTGCCTTTGAATATACATTGATCGAGCGTTCTTCTAGATCCACATTGAAATGATCTCCTAGCGTTGTAACAGCTTTGAGTATCACTTTTATTTGATTTAATGTAATATGGTAGAAATATACTTTAGACCAAGGGAGGGGGAAAATCTTCATGGCCATGGATTAGAAGCAAGGAGGAAGAGTGGCATCTAAAAAATGAAGGGAGTATCTTCATTTAAATAGGGAAAAGGGAGGAGAGAAATTCTCCTCCTTAATTATTTCTTTATTTACAATTCTAAATCCAGATCCATAATTTTATAACAAAAATTACCCCATCTCCTAATGCTTATGGTTGGCCATGATATGAGCCTTATGAGCCATATAATCAATCCACGTCTTTAGGTAACTAATATCGTTGAAAGCATATTTAAATGTGCAACGATATCATATATCGACACGTACATATATAATTTAATTTATGCACCCAATTAGTCATTAGTGACACCAAAAAATACTAATAACACCTAGTACATAAAATACATAAATAATTAATATTTCATATCAATAATTAATTTATAAAAATTATAAACCATTTATATCGTGTGTTCTTTTAGAGAAATCACCAAAATGGTTGTGCTTCTTGTAGATGTAAACTCAGTCAATGATTAATACCGAACCATTCAAATATCAACGTTCATTTGCCATCTTAACTAGTGGAGTGACAATTTGGTTGAATTTATCGCTTATACTATTTGAATTATAAAATCCAAATTTACAATTCAAACAGTACCTTTAAGTAACGATAGTTTTCACAAATTATCTTCGTCAACACTATATCATATTATGACTTAAGGAATCCAGTTTTTGTTAAAATTCCAATATCATCTACATTCAACCCGGTTAGTCCATAAACAAAGTCTTTGGTTCAATGATAATATTTATTATTAATCGTACTACTTTGGCTAGAGATTGACTTTGAATTGACTACAGTTGATTATGATATAAATCTTATATAATAGAGGTGATGAATGTTCGATTGAATAGTGTTTCACTTCTGTAATATCCCGGGATTTCGAGGAATTTAAAATGTGATAATCTCTTAATTTAAATTGATAAAATTGTTATTTTCAAATATAAATAACCAAATAATAATGATGTGATGTATTAATTATGATATAGATTGAATTATAATAAGGATAATTATTTAATTATGTTATTTTATAAATTTAATTTTAAAATAGATTTATCATTTCCAATATTTAATAGTATTGTTTAAATATATATATATATTGTCTTGAGTTGTTTTATATCAATTTCAAACTAAATAAAGTGTTTATTTAAATAGTAAATAAATACAAAAGATATGATTACACTTAAAAATGAATGAAATACATTGTATAGGATTTTAGAATATAAATGGGTTTTTATTTTATTTTTCTTTCAAAGGTTTCATTTATTTATAATTTAGAAAAGCATTTATAATTAAGAAATGTATTTATTAAGTAAGAAATTAATATAAAAGCCTTTTTAAAACTCTTTTTAAAAATAATATAAATGGATAAGGACAAGTGTTAAATTTTTAAAACATGTAAAATACATGTGTAAGGTAATTAAACAATGTAGAGACATGTGTCATTTTCTTATCCTTTTTCTTTGATTTTTAAATAAACCATAAATTAAGTTATATAAGCATACCTCTCCAATTTCTTTTTCTTTTCTTATCTTTTCATTTGCAAAAACAAAGACAAAACCAAAATCAGAAAATATACCAAACCGAAATCATATTCTCAAAATCAAAACTGAAATAAAATCCTCAAAACCAAAACTGAAATTTCATCTCAAACCTGAAACCCTTCCTCAGATTAAAATCAATACCCTGTAATCTGAAATCTTCTCCAAACCATTGTTTTCAAATACCTGAAACCATATTTCTAAAACCAAATCAATGCCTGAAAATCATCTCAAAAGTTCAATTGCCTGAGCCACTTTCAAAACCAATCTGCAATACTCTTATCAAAAGCCTGTAACCATTGTTTTCAAGACCTGTTAACATTCTCCTGTTTCAAAGATTCAAGTCTGAATTATTCCAAGTTCAGGCAATATAATTTAAGGCAGAAGCAAGTGTCAAAAGCTTTTCAAATCTTTTAAAGGAATCAAAGCAAGTTTCCAGTTTTCAAAAACAAGCAAATTCAAGTCCAGTTCAAATTTTCAAAGTCCAAATTCCAGTTTCTCTGTTCAACAAAATTGGTGAGTAAACCTCTTTTTCAAAAGTTAAAATGAAATTAAATTGCTTTCGAATGATTTCTGAATGAAGTATATTTGCATGTTCATGTGTGTATACTGTTTGTATGTGAGAATTGAAGTATGTATGCCTGGTTTCATTTATAATTGTTCTGTTATCTTCTATCGAGTAATATCTTCTTTATAAGACCTTGTACCATATATATATCTCTTGATTCCAGTAGTATAATATGAGATGTACTTGAATGTTTGAGTGAAATTGTTTTGTATGTTTATAAATAGGTAGGAATAATTATATGCAGGTCTGTATACCTATATATCTCTGTTTTTATATCAATACAGGCTTCAAAATTTTTAGGAAAATTCATATCTTTACATCTGTTTGATTTTAGTCTAGGTAGTGTTAATGAAAAAGGTTTCTAACTATATATTTTAAGTTTTAGAAATAGATTCAATGATATGTAATAGACATTTAACCCAAAATATAAAGTTTACAGTAGAACTAAATGAAATGGGTAAATTTCGAAAATGTTAATTTTAAACTTTGATTCTAAAATCTGTTTAGTAATTACAAATGATGAATTTAGAAAAAGAATTCAAGAATTTTAAGATAGAAATGGTGGAGAAATTGTAAGATGAACGGAAATGTCATTTTCGTCATTTTCAGACAAACGATGGGGCTGGGTCCATCGTGATTGATGTCGGAGGTAGGTTGAAGGCTGTAGATGATGGGAAAAATAGTGGATGAATTTATTATTCGTCGTGGTGATCGATCGATGGAGTTTTAGGGTTTAGTGAGTGGTTTTGGACAGCGTTGAAGTCGAGGCTTTTTCGTGGACGTGGTCGAGCCGGAAGCTACCGCACCTGGGGGAAATGAGGCAGGGGTCGGAGACGAAGCTTTGGTCGAAGTCGTGGGGTTTCTGGTGGCCAGAGATGATCGGTCGAGGTGGTTCTTGGGTAAGGTGTTGTTCCAGGAAGTGATCGAGGAAGCTTAATTTCGATTTTCATATTTGTTCGACGATCGGAGTTGTTGGGGTGTTCGAGGAGAAGATTAGTGACTCGTCGATGGCCGGAGCGATGATCGGAGGTGGTTGGTCGTGGTGTGCACGTGCACGAACGTGTGCGTGTGTCAGTGGTTTGAGTTTGGGGGAGATGAAGTTTACTCGAGTCGTACTCGAGAAGGAACTCGCGTGGATGAAGTTTTTGCTCGAATATTAATATCAGGGTGGTACGCGAGCATTTGAGGGAACCAGTTTTTAACAGTTTTAAGTTTTTTACAAACAGTTTTAAAATTTGTTCAGGGAGGCACTCGTGAAATAAGGCTTTGAACTCGGGTATGTTGCCGGGTTGTACGCGAGAAGTAATGGGTGAACTGTTAAGTCTAAAACAGTTTAAAATTTAAATAAAGGCAAGATTTTTAAAAAATTTAACAATCAAGTTAAATCAATTTTCCTGGGAATTTATTTCTTAATAATTAATGTTTTGACTAAATTTAAGTTGTAACATTTGTTTAACTTAAATGTATTAAGATAAATTCTAAAGTTATTTTCAAACTTAATTTGAAATATAAAGGAAATGTTTTTATCTTAAAACTTAATTAAAGGATGATAGTTAATGAGAAAAGTAAAGAATGATTTATTAAATTAAATTAGTGAATGATTAAGGATAAGTGAATTAACAATTAAGTTTTCAAGTGTTTTATTAACTTGTAATTAAGGATTGCTAATTTATATAAAGGTAAGTAATTAATGATTATTTATTTTAACTTAATTAATAATTTAATTAAGTAAGTTAATTATTAAGATCAAATGTTTTAATGATAATGTTTTATCTTAAGATTAATTAAGATTTTTAAATGAGTTGAAATTAATTAATTTAATTAAGAAATTAAGATTAATTAATTTATTTAATTAATTATTGATAAGGATTAATTAAATGATTAAAGGTTAATTAAGATAATAATTAAGAAGTACTTAATAAAGTTTTATTAAGTAATAATTAAGTTTTCTTAATTAATAATTAAGAAATTATTAATTATAATTAAAGTTATTTAAGGATTAATTAACTGTTATTAAGGTTAGTTAATTATCATTAAAGATTAATTAATAGATAATTATGGATTAATTAAATTGGTAATTAAGGTTGTTAATTAATAATTAAGTTTATTAATTAATAATTAAGAGGTAATTAATTAGTTAATTAAGTTTAATTAATTAATTATAAAAGTAATTAAGGATTGATTACTTTGTATTAAAGGATATTGATTTATAATTAAGGTTTATTAATTAATAGTTAAAGAATAATTAATCAAGGATTAATAAATTTGATTAAAGGGTAATTAAGGATGAGTTACTCAGTTATGATTTAAGAAATGAATGTGATTTATTTAAGTTAAATAAATTGTTAATTAATTAAGGATAGTCACTTGGTAATTAAGTATAATTACTTAATAAGATTTGATAAGAGTAATTACTTAGTTGATAATTGAATTACTGTATGTAATTAGTGTAATTAATCAAAAAAGGATTTATAAAAGAAATTAAAGTAATTAAGAATAGTTAATTACTGTTAATGATTATTTAAGGTTGATTAATGAAAGTAATTAATTAATGTATGATTAATTAATGTAATTAATTAAGGAATAATGTAATTAATTAAAGGTTAATTAATTAATTAAAGTAATTAATTAAGGATCATTAATTAATATAATTAATGAGAGTAATTAAAGGTTAATTACTGTTAATGGTTAAGAATAATTAATTTGTGAAGTTAATTAAAGGATAATTACTTTATGTAATTAATAATTAATCAAGAGTGATTAATATTTAATAATTAATTAATTAAATGGATTGTAATTAATTAATGGTTGATTAAGCAAAGATAGGAATTAATTCTTAAGTAATTAATTTAATTTAAGTGGATTAAATTAATTATAATAGAGATTAATAAATGGTTGCTTATGAATGATGGTTGAGTAGAATGTCTGATTTGGTTGATATCTATTGGATGATATACTATGATATTCTGTGATATGATATACTATGATATATCTGTGATAAATGTGTGATATTTATCTATGTTAATGCTGTGTGAATTCAAGTATTGAATTGAATTGAATTGTTTAACCCTTTAAACAACTTGGCCTTAAAAGATACGTTTTGGATTTCGATGAGACCGGGATCGGGTTTCCGTATACCGGATTTCCAGGTCTGGAGACCCGAATACCACATCGATCCAAATTAACGATAGGTCGTGAATCTCAAGTAAAGATGAAGATTCAGAGTGCAAGGGTTATTGTCGTTAACTCTGAGGGTGATTCCAAAACGAGTGTAACGAGATAATGCCTTCGGTTTCGTTCGAACCCGGAACGAACTTATATGGATTGAATGCTTTCAGCACATCGTCAGGTGGACGATGAGCATTCTAAGTGATGTGTTCTGATTAAAGGTAATCGTGACCTCAAGCCTCATCAACCGGGAATGGCTAAAACAGGGGAGGTGCAGCAAGGCTTCGTGGGTAGCGCCCACTGAGAGTAAGGTCATCCCTGTCTAGATGTCCCTTTCTATTTCGACTTAGTGGTACGGTTGCAGTACACAACCGTGGGGTGATTTTATTCGGAATTATCCAGTAAGGGATGGTTCCGGCTTTGTGTTGCAGGGGAGCGGGCGTACTCCTCGGTACGGTGATCTAGGCCACGTACTGTGACGGGCGGTACCCCAGTAGCCCTGCCATTGTATGGAAATCCAACTTCCAATAAGTGCCGTACGTGTTAGTTGTGCCCAACTATGTTGGAACGTGAGATGTAAGCATTCCAGCTATTTCTGTATTTTACTTGAAAATCCTAGACCTATTATAATACAATCGAATTTCCTATCAAATGTTTTGGTTAGCGTAAGGTAAAAACTTTTCCGTGTTTATGTGCGGGAAGTCTTACGTGATACCTTTTGATTTCAAAGGTTTTGAAGTTAAGCAAGTTTAAACCGTTTACTCACACCAGACCCATGTCTGACCCAAGTGTTTATTTCTGTTTTATATAAACTCTTGGGTACTCAAATTTTTACGAGTAGCCAAGGGAGTCAGGTTTGCTTTGACGAATATTCTGGAGGAGCAATGGAGCAGGAGGCTTCGGCGTTCGTAGATATAGAATTCCGCTGTGTAGATCTCTGTGATAGTGTTTGTATTGTATTTGAGTTGTAATGTCTAGACAGATGTTTATAACTGTCTAGTATGTGATGTATATGTTGTATAACTCTGATAAGTGTTGTATATTGTGTAATACTTTTGTTATTAATATAATTTATTCGTTCCGCTGTGTGAGATTCTGATGTTGTTTCTTTCTTTCTTCTCTTCTTTTCTCTTTCTATCCCTTTCTTTCTTATTAGCGATACGACTTTCTGGTCGATGAAAGCCGGGTCGTCACATTTGGTATCAGAGCTATAGGTTGAGTGAATACCTAGGCTCTGGAATGGTGTCTATCTTGAGAGAGCGTATTTGTAATTTTTATATAACTATATATATATATATATATCTATTCTACCTATTTGTTGGATTATCTGTTCGGGTTTTCCAAATAAGTTATAAAGGTAGATAAGGTGGTGGTGTGTGTAACACGACTACCAATAGTTGGAGTTTGAATGTTTGAGATTGGAAGTATCTGTCGAGACTGTAGACCGAATACCGTCTCGAGTGAACTTTGATTTGGTGTTCATTGATCTCTGAAGGAAACCTGTTAAGGTTCGGAGTCGATCATTGAAGTATAAGTTGAATCGCGCTCGTGTGGGCGGATTTTTGAGAGTTTGGATCTGTTGGTTGAACAGAAGCGAGTGATGGTATTTTGGGTAACTTAGGAAAGTAGTAACTATGTGATGAGACGCAGTGACTATGGATATCTCAGAAGATGTTTTCTTTTGGAGCAAGTTTAAGGAAGTGTGTCTGCTTCGGTGTTGTGGCTGAGTTCAGCAGGATGTTTGTGTTTGGTCTGAAGTCCGGGTTCTCTAGAAGAGCTTTGGATAAGGAGTCTTTGTCATCCGTGTTAGCGGTGCAGCTCGAGTGTTCTGTGTTCCTGCTGGAAGATCTTTTGGCTTAGCAGTTCGTAAAGTGGAGTTCAGAAGCTGCGGAGTAAATTCATTTTTCAAAATGGATTGGTCAAGCACTAGACTGTTCTGATGGATTAAGAAAGAACAGTAATCTTTGGATATTATACTGGATAGAATCGCAAAAGTGACTTGCGATAGTTTGAGTATTCTCTTGGGAAATCTTTTGCTTGAGTTTGAGGCATCTCTAGAGGATGTTGGAGTTATAGAGTTGTCAGAGATTTTCTGGAGTGTTGATCTAGTTTGTGTTCGAGTTCATAGACGACATCTAGATCAGAATTGAGCAGCGAAAGCTTGGTAGTAGTTGTTCTAGAGTGGAAGCAACCAGAAGTTGCAGTGTTTGGATTAGAGGGTTCCTACAGGAAGCTTTTCCAGATTTGAAGGCCGGATTGGTGAGAGCATCTGTTTTGTCTTTTTCGGATAGGAGAAGTATTTGGAATCTACCGATGATTGTGGAGTAGAGTTTGAGTTCTGGATTTCTGTAGATCTTGAGAGGATCTGTTTATTGGATTGTTTTTGGTCCTGTTTGTTTCGAGAAGCATCAGCGATGGTTAAGCTGATCAGGAAGGATGAAGGCATCTCAGAATCGTCAGAAGAGTTCTGTGGATTAGAGATGGAGAATTTGGAATTCGAAGTTGGAGACTTCATTGTTATTTCTTCGGTAAAGGAAGCAATTGAGATTGGGTAAGACTAGGAAGATAGCTCCGAGTATATTGAATCTTTCTGAGTTTTTGTGAGGATAAGTGTTTTGGCTTCGGTATTGAATTACCAGTTTGGATTTAATAGAGTGAGTAACCCAGTATCTGTATCGGGGAAACTCGGGATAATTTTAGGTAGTTTATCCGGATCTATGTCCGGATAGCTAGAGTTGTTTGTTTGTATGGATTGTTTGTTGGATGAAATGGTTTGTTTGGATGAATGGTTGTTTGATTGATAGTGTATGGTTGATGTATATGCTTGAAATTGGTTGAAATAAAATAAAATTTTTGGATTATCTTTTGTTTTAAATTTCGAGGACGAAATTCTTTTAAGGGGGAAGGAATGTAATATCCCGGGATTTCGAGGAATTTAAAATGTGATAATCTCTTAATTTAAATTGATAAAATTGTTATTTTCAAATATAAATAACCAAATAATAATGATGTGATGTATTAATTATGATATAGATTGAATTATAATAAGGATAATTATTTAATTATGTTATTTTATAAATTTAATTTTAAAATAGATTTATCATTTCCAATATTTAATAGTATTGTTTAAATATATATATATATTGTCTTGAGTTGTTTTATATCAATTTCAAACTAAATAAAGTGTTTATTTAAATAGTAAATAAATACAAAAGATATGATTACACTTAAAAATGAATGAAATACATTGTATAGGATTTTAGAATATAAATGGGTTTTTATTTTATTTTTCTTTCAAAGGTTTCATTTATTTATAATTTAGAAAAGCATTTATAATTAAGAAATGTATTTATTAAGTAAGAAATTAATATAAAAGCCTTTTTAAAACTCTTTTTAAAAATAATATAAATGGATAAGGACAAGTGTTAAATTTTTAAAACATGTAAAATACATGTGTAAGGTAATTAAACAATGTAGAGACATGTGTCATTTTCTTATCCTTTTTCTTTGATTTTTAAATAAACCATAAATTAAGTTATATAAGCATACCTCTCCAATTTCTTTTTCTTTTCTTATCTTTTCATTTGCAAAAACAAAGACAAAACCAAAATCAGAAAATATACCAAACCGAAATCATATTCTCAAAATCAAAACTGAAATAAAATCCTCAAAACCAAAACTGAAATTTCATCTCAAACCTGAAACCCTTCCTCAGATTAAAATCAATACCCTGTAATCTGAAATCTTCTCCAAACCATTGTTTTCAAATACCTGAAACCATATTTCTAAAACCAAATCAATGCCTGAAAATCATCTCAAAAGTTCAATTGCCTGAGCCACTTTCAAAACCAATCTGCAATACTCTTATCAAAAGCCTGTAACCATTGTTTTCAAGACCTGTTAACATTCTCCTGTTTCAAAGATTCAAGTCTGAATTATTCCAAGTTCAGGCAATATAATTTAAGGCAGAAGCAAGTGTCAAAAGCTTTTCAAATCTTTTAAAGGAATCAAAGCAAGTTTCCAGTTTTCAAAAACAAGCAAATTCAAGTCCAGTTCAAATTTTCAAAGTCCAAATTCCAGTTTCTCTGTTCAACAAAATTGGTGAGTAAACCTCTTTTTCAAAAGTTAAAATGAAATTAAATTGCTTTCGAATGATTTCTGAATGAAGTATATTTGCATGTTCATGTGTGTATACTGTTTGTATGTGAGAATTGAAGTATGTATGCCTGGTTTCATTTATAATTGTTCTGTTATCTTCTATCGAGTAATATCTTCTTTATAAGACCTTGTACCATATATATATCTCTTGATTCCAGTAGTATAATATGAGATGTACTTGAATGTTTGAGTGAAATTGTTTTGTATGTTTATAAATAGGTAGGAATAATTATATGCAGGTCTGTATACCTATATATCTCTGTTTTTATATCAATACAGGCTTCAAAATTTTTAGGAAAATTCATATCTTTACATCTGTTTGATTTTAGTCTAGGTAGTGTTAATGAAAAAGGTTTCTAACTATATATTTTAAGTTTTAGAAATAGATTCAATGATATGTAATAGACATTTAACCCAAAATATAAAGTTTACAGTAGAACTAAATGAAATGGGTAAATTTCGAAAATGTTAATTTTAAACTTTGATTCTAAAATCTGTTTAGTAATTACAAATGATGAATTTAGAAAAAGAATTCAAGAATTTTAAGATAGAAATGGTGGAGAAATTGTAAGATGAACGGAAATGTCATTTTCGTCATTTTCAGACAAACGATGGGGCTGGGTCCATCGTGATTGATGTCGGAGGTAGGTTGAAGGCTGTAGATGATGGGAAAAATAGTGGATGAATTTATTATTCGTCGTGGTGATCGATCGATGGAGTTTTAGGGTTTAGTGAGTGGTTTTGGACAGCGTTGAAGTCGAGGCTTTTTCGTGGACGTGGTCGAGCCGGAAGCTACCGCACCTGGGGGAAATGAGGCAGGGGTCGGAGACGAAGCTTTGGTCGAAGTCGTGGGGTTTCTGGTGGCCAGAGATGATCGGTCGAGGTGGTTCTTGGGTAAGGTGTTGTTCCAGGAAGTGATCGAGGAAGCTTAATTTCGATTTTCATATTTGTTCGACGATCGGAGTTGTTGGGGTGTTCGAGGAGAAGATTAGTGACTCGTCGATGGCCGGAGCGATGATCGGAGGTGGTTGGTCGTGGTGTGCACGTGCACGAACGTGTGCGTGTGTCAGTGGTTTGAGTTTGGGGGAGATGAAGTTTACTCGAGTCGTACTCGAGAAGGAACTCGCGTGGATGAAGTTTTTGCTCGAATATTAATATCAGGGTGGTACGCGAGCATTTGAGGGAACCAGTTTTTAACAGTTTTAAGTTTTTTACAAACAGTTTTAAAATTTGTTCAGGGAGGCACTCGTGAAATAAGGCTTTGAACTCGGGTATGTTGCCGGGTTGTACGCGAGAAGTAATGGGTGAACTGTTAAGTCTAAAACAGTTTAAAATTTAAATAAAGGCAAGATTTTTAAAAAATTTAACAATCAAGTTAAATCAATTTTCCTGGGAATTTATTTCTTAATAATTAATGTTTTGACTAAATTTAAGTTGTAACATTTGTTTAACTTAAATGTATTAAGATAAATTCTAAAGTTATTTTCAAACTTAATTTGAAATATAAAGGAAATGTTTTTATCTTAAAACTTAATTAAAGGATGATAGTTAATGAGAAAAGTAAAGAATGATTTATTAAATTAAATTAGTGAATGATTAAGGATAAGTGAATTAACAATTAAGTTTTCAAGTGTTTTATTAACTTGTAATTAAGGATTGCTAATTTATATAAAGGTAAGTAATTAATGATTATTTATTTTAACTTAATTAATAATTTAATTAAGTAAGTTAATTATTAAGATCAAATGTTTTAATGATAATGTTTTATCTTAAGATTAATTAAGATTTTTAAATGAGTTGAAATTAATTAATTTAATTAAGAAATTAAGATTAATTAATTTATTTAATTAATTATTGATAAGGATTAATTAAATGATTAAAGGTTAATTAAGATAATAATTAAGAAGTACTTAATAAAGTTTTATTAAGTAATAATTAAGTTTTCTTAATTAATAATTAAGAAATTATTAATTATAATTAAAGTTATTTAAGGATTAATTAACTGTTATTAAGGTTAGTTAATTATCATTAAAGATTAATTAATAGATAATTATGGATTAATTAAATTGGTAATTAAGGTTGTTAATTAATAATTAAGTTTATTAATTAATAATTAAGAGGTAATTAATTAGTTAATTAAGTTTAATTAATTAATTATAAAAGTAATTAAGGATTGATTACTTTGTATTAAAGGATATTGATTTATAATTAAGGTTTATTAATTAATAGTTAAAGAATAATTAATCAAGATTAATAAATTTGTTTAAAGGGTAATTAAGGATGAGTTACTCAGTTATGATTTAAGAAATGAATGTGATTTATTTAAGTTAAATAAATTGTTAATTAATTAAGGATAGTCACTTGGTAATTAAGTATAATTACTTAATAAGATTTGATAAGAGTAATTACTTAGTTGATAATTGAATTACTGTATGTAATTAGTGTAATTAATCAAAAAAGGATTTATAAAAGAAATTAAAGTAATTAAGAATAGTTAATTACTGTTAATGATTATTTAAGGTTGATTAATGAAAGTAATTAATTAATGTATGATTAATTAATGTAATTAATTAAGGAATAATGTAATTAATTAAAGGTTAATTAATTAATTAAAGTAATTAATTAAGGATCATTAATTAATATAATTAATGAGAGTAATTAAAGGTTAATTACTGTTAATGGTTAAGAATAATTAATTTGTGAAGTTAATTAAAGGATAATTACTTTATGTAATTAATAATTAATCAAGAGTGATTAATATTTAATAATTAATTAATTAAATGGATTGTAATTAATTAATGGTTGATTAAGCAAAGATAGGAATTAATTCTTAAGTAATTAATTTAATTTAAGTGGATTAAATTAATTATAATAGAGATTAATAAATGGTTGCTTATGAATGATGGTTGAGTAGAATGTCTGATTTGGTTGATATCTATTGGATGATATACTATGATATTCTGTGATATGATATACTATGATATATCTGTGATAAATGTGTGATATTTATCTATGTTAATGCTGTGTGAATTCAAGTATTGAATTGAATTGAATTGTTTAACCCTTTAAACAACTTGGCCTTAAAAGATACGTTTTGGATTTCGATGAGACCGGGATCGGGTTTCCGTATACCGGATTTCCAGGTCTGGAGACCCGAATACCACATCGATCCAAATTAACGATAGGTCGTGAATCTCAAGTAAAGATGAAGATTCAGAGTGCAAGGGTTATTGTCGTTAACTCTGAGGGTGATTCCAAAACGAGTGTAACGAGATAATGCCTTCGGTTTCGTTCGAACCCGGAACGAACTTATATGGATTGAATGCTTTCAGCACATCGTCAGGTGGACGATGAGCATTCTAAGTGATGTGTTCTGATTAAAGGTAATCGTGACCTCAAGCCTCATCAACCGGGAATGGCTAAAACAGGGGAGGTGCAGCAAGGCTTCGTGGGTAGCGCCCACTGAGAGTAAGGTCATCCCTGTCTAGATGTCCCTTTCTATTTCGACTTAGTGGTACGGTTGTAGTACACAACCGTGGGGTGATTTTATTCGGAATTATCCAGTAAGGGATGGTTCCGGCTTTGTGTTGCAGGGGAGCGGGCGTACTCCTCGGTACGGTGATCTAGGCCACGTACTGTGACGGGCGGTACCCCAGTAGCCCTGCCATTGTATGGAAATCCAACTTCCAATAAGTGCCGTACGTGTTAGTTGTGCCCAACTATGTTGGAACGTGAGATGTAAGCATTCCAGCTATTTCTGTATTTTACTTGAAAATCCTAGACCTATTATAATACAATCGAATTTCCTATCAAATGTTTTGGTTAGCGTAAGGTAAAAACTTTTCCGTGTTTATGTGCGGGAAGTCTTACGTGATACCTTTTGATTTCAAAGGTTTTGAAGTTAAGCAAGTTTAAACCGTTTACTCACACCAGACCCATGTCTGACCCAAGTGTTTATTTCTGTTTTATATAAACTCTTGGGTACTCAAATTTTTACGAGTAGCCAAGGGAGTCAGGTTTGCTTTGACGAATATTCTGGAGGAGCAATGGAGCAGGAGGCTTCGGCGTTCGTAGATATAGAATTCCGCTGTGTAGATCTCTGTGATAGTGTTTGTATTGTATTTGAGTTGTAATGTCTAGACAGATGTTTATAACTGTCTAGTATGTGATGTATATGTTGTATAACTCTGATAAGTGTTGTATATTGTGTAATACTTTTGTTATTAATATAATTTATTCGTTCCGCTGTGTGAGATTCTGATGTTGTTTCTTTCTTTCTTCTCTTCTTTTCTCTTTCTATCCCTTTCTTTCTTATTAGCGATACGACTTTCTGGTCGATGAAAGCCGGGTCGTCACAACTTCCATTGCTTTAACTCAGACACAACTATAGTCATTCGACGGATGCCATACCACGATTTAACAACATTCAAATTGGAGTATCCACATTGAAGTTTAACGATATTCTTAAGTCAAGAGAATTGTGTAATATCGTCACTTTGAGATTTCCTGCTTGACCTTAGTTATCATTAACCAATAGAAACTCTCAAGTGAGTCATTTCATATTTATCCAATAACTATCAGTACATAGCCCCTTGGTGTCCCCAACAGTCATGTAACGACCCATAAATTCAAACACTTCGTATTTAAATATCTAAATTATTTAAATATTTGAATCTTGGATTTAATTTGATTAAATTGGTCTAATAACCTTTGTAACCCCCTTTTATTAATAATTAATGATGGTAAACTTATTTTTTGAAAAATGGTTACAAAAATAAATAGTTCATAGAAATATTAATAATGTGACCGAAAATTGTTTTATCGTTAAATAGCTTTTTTCTCAGTAAAAGTTGCTCAGCTTGCTGTGCTTTCCTAATATACTAATGTGTAATTGGTTAGAAACTAAAAATATTTTCTATGATATGGCTAACTAAATGCGAATAGTAAAAAGAGATTAGCAAATGGTTTAAAGAGGAGATATTTTAACGAATAGTGTTTTAGATATTTGTTTTTGGTCAAAGGTGATGTGTAAAGGTGAACACACGGGGGCTTCTTTTGATCAGAAATGGAGAGGCCATGGAGTTTACTTTCTTGTAATTAAAGTCTATGCAAAATATCTCCAAGTGTTCATAATATTTTCCTAAGGTTTTATGTAAAAAAGCTTAAGAATTCAAGCTCTCTTTTCTCTATTCAATCTTCATTTTTCTTAATCAAATCAACTCCAATCCTCTTCAAACTTTAAGCTTTAGATAACCTTAGGAAGCATGAAAAGCAAGTCAAATATTGAAGCAAAGGAGCGCACATACCCACCTCAAGCTAGGTCGTGAGAATATAAGGCATTTCTAGGCTAAGAGTTTGAACATACAAAGAGGTTTGGGCTTGTTTAGGTTAAGGTAGGAAGTGGTATCAAGTTTGAGGCTCATGCTTGGTAGGAAGGTTGTAAAAGTGTGAGTTTACTCACCATTTGATAGTAAAGAAGTGGTATAATATTGCTTGTATAGTTATAGTAATGTTATTAACTAACCAATGTTGTATATTTGGACCTTACTTGCTTTTGAAAGCAAATGACAAGTATTTAAAGCGTATATTCTCTTCTAGGACCTTCTGTAACAAGTGACATGATCTTAAAATTGTGTATATGTGTTTACCTTGATGGTGTTTGGTTTGGAATTGGATATGAATAGTAATATAGCGATAGTCGCTATGAAAACACTTTTAATCTCCTTGTGTCTAAACTTATTCAAATGGTTTATATGTTATAATATTATGGTATAATATAGATTGGTTACACTTTACACATATATAAGTGTATGCAACAGTAAGGATTTGGTTTGGAAAGTTGTAGAATTTATAGAACAAAGTTTGAAATGTTATAAGAAAAATAGTCGTTGTGGATGCACTTTGAAATCACCTTATGTTCGGAGATTTTTAAGTTAACTTTGAAAGACATCCTTAGGGGTTTCTTTACTGTTTTAATAAGTAAATGATGTTTAATTCTTACTATAAAAAATTAGAGTATAAAACATTTAAGAACTGGTTAAACAAAGTCGAGAAAGTTTGGAGTAAAATGGCCGTTATACGAACACTTAAGTAAATAGCTTATTTTAAGGAATTTTTGTAATTAATTCGAAAGATATTCTTATGGGTTTCTTTTAATGGTTTTTAAGTACCCAAAGTACAGTACTTACTGTAAAAATTTCAATTCTTAAATTATTTATTTATGTAGTGAAAACTGGCCACAAAGATCATACATTTTCCTAGTGTTTTCTGCCTAAGACTTTTAATAGCCTTTATAATGGTTGTCTTTGACTTATGACATCATTTAGGGGCACTTTTTACAACATTGAATATGTAGTGTTGTTTTTAATGCTTTTTATGATTTAAAATGTTTAAAAACCATACTTAAATTAACTGTTTTTCTATAATCTTTTTAGTAAAGTTTAATAACATTAATTAGAGTATTTTAAAAGTTGTTTGAAGTTTATATATATTTCTATTAATTATTTATGAATTTTTAAAGTAAAGGTTTTTAAAATATAAAACATGCTTTTTATTGATTTTAGTAAATTATAAATTAGTTATTTTGAAGTAATATTTTACGTGGATATTTAAACATATTTATAAGTATTTTTTAAAATATTTATATATAAAAGTTTGGAAAAGTGAAGTATTTTATAGAAGAACAAAGAAGTTCTGGATTATAACACTTATGTTATAATAAAATTTTCAAGAAGTTAATTAAAGGTATAGTACCTTTGTCAATAAATGTAGATATACTTAGATCTTTGAAATAAATGTTCTTAAAGGCAATGACAAGTATAAAATGGTTTTGTGTTTATAGTAACTATGTTTTAAATAACATTTGTTTTTAACCCATCTAATTATACTTTTGGAACTGTAAAATCTTATTAAGATTTGTGAATATTCTTATAGCATTTGGGATAAGAATATGAATACATTTCTAAGTGGCGAAAGAATAGAAATGAATTGTGAAAGAGTGGAAATGAATAGTGAAAGAGTGGAAATGAATAGTGAAATAATGGTATACATGTATATATCTTTTGTAAAGGTATTTTAAATATATGTAAAGTATTTACAAAGAAGTTTTAATTAATAAAAGAATTAATTAAATAAAATGGGGATTAGATGTCGCTTATGTGACTTAATCGTGCTTTGTGTTTACTTGTTTATGGAAAGTATTTAGTCATGTACATAGCACTAAGAGCCGAAAAAGTAGTTTTATTCTATCTGCGAAAGTTAAGAATAATGTTTGGGTAGCATTTAAAAGCTATAGTGCTCTAAACTACCGGCTTCACTCTTGATCAAGGGATAGTGTAAATTGAGAAAGTCGAAAATGTGATAAGCATACGAGACTTGGTTTCCATATGCAATCGTTTCTATTTTGTACTAGGTTGTTGACTGATTAACTATCGAGTTTGACCAAATTACTTTGGAAGTATATCTAAGCATCACGTATTGATATGGTTTGAGATCCTCCAAGGAGGACTCGTTTGTATGAATCATCACTTGCTTTAAGAAGGTATATATATGAGATCTCCTAGGGAGGACTCCTTTATATTGTTCGTTTACTTCTTAAAGAACTGGAATTAAGTTAACAAAAAAATTCATTGATTTAGTTTTGAAGGGATTGGGATTGGATAAGTGTTTGCTTACCGAAAAACACTTCAAAACTGATATGTGCGTTCTATGTTTTGGAAGCAGTTATGTAGTGGAATGCTATAGAGTTGAAATGTCTATCCTAAGGTTAAGTCTAAGGGAGAGGTCAACATTAGCATTTATCAGACGACTTATGGTGGAATCCCGAGAGAGATTCAAGATCTGTTCGGGTGATGAAGACTCGATATGTTGAGATGTTGAACGTGACTTTACCATCAGAAATGACTAAAGATAGAGTATGATGCATAGCCCGAGGTTTACCTAATCCAAAGGGGAATACCAACTCCATAGCTAGAGATGCTTATCATTGTTGCTAATAGGAGTTGACCATAGTTAGCATCACATGTTTGGGTGTGGTTTAGTTGTTTTTACCTTATGGTATATTTTATCTAGAGATATATGATGCTCGAAAGATAGTTTCTAATCCTTGTCATGGAGGCTGGCCTCGATGTACCGAGAAGACCTCAGTAGAAATCCATATTTGTACGTACCTTAGTGGTTTTAGTTGTACTTCTAATATTGTTGTATTGTGAGATGCATGCAGGATAACTATTTTCTAATTTATATTCTATACCCTAGACATTATCTACTATATCACTTTATGTACTTAATAGATGAGTTTGGTTCTTTTAAGGGATAATCGTTATGGTGATACAAACGATCTCAAAAGTACTATTATATCTTGGCCACATATTTCTTAAGTTTCTAATACCAGAATTATGACTGACTCGTCGTTTTATATTTTCCTTATTTTCATGGATGCTCTTTCGAGTGGTCTGAGAAAAGTAGGTTTTCATTCCGCCTTTAGATATAACAGTACTTAGGATTGTAATTCTGAAATGCTATGCATCTTAGAGTGATAGTTTGTATTGTCTTTTGATACTATAAAATATCGTTCCGCATTTAGGTTCTGATATTATGTTCTTTCTTCCTTATACGTTTTCTTTTTATTTACCCAAACAATTTGTCTTTTCAGAACTTGGGTGCTAGGCACATAAATACCGTGAATGTATTAGTGTTGACATTTAGGGGTTGAAAAGGTGAGTCATTACACTTGGTACCAGAGCTGATGATTAAGCGAGAGCCTTGGCTTTGGTTGGGTATGACTCATTAGAGATAAGGTATGTGATGCCTAGATAGTAAATTGTGGGTGCATTGAAACAAACATCTTGTGAATTGAGTTTTACTGTTCGACTATGAGGCATTTGGTGATAATGTTGGGTTAAAAGTTTATTCTGAAAGAAGTTAAGTATAAATTTTCTAAGAAGTGATTATATATAAGTATGGTCCATATAAGTGTGATTTATAAAATATAGTTTATAAACAAAGAGGATTTAAACTGATATTTTAAGAAGTTAAATCCTGGTGTTTTTGAAAAATGATGGTAAATTGGTCAAAAGGAAAATTTTAGGAAATTCTTTCCTCTACAATATGAAAAAATGAAACATTCAATTTCAGTTATTTTTTAGGAACATATGGCCAAGATAAGAGGAGCTATTTTCGGACTTGAATTTCTAAGTCCAAAAATACTCTGGAAAGAAATGAGTTTTTGAGATATCTCAACTCAAAATTAGAAAAAGTGATAAACTAGAAAGTTTTATCCAATAAAATTTTATATGGTTTGAATAAAAGAAAATCTTGATTTGGAGCTTTTTGGAAGAAGTTCTGGTCGGGCGAATTGGGGGTAAAAATGGAGAAGTGGAGCTTAAAACTAGTGATTTAAAACAAGGTTTCAAAACGTTTTTGGAAATAGAAATCAAAGTTTTTATGTTTTAGAAATAGCACGAAAGCCATTAAAAAAATTAGGAGCTTGGAAATTAAGAAGTCGTAGGAAATTTTGGAAAAATGAATATGTAAAATGGAATTGAAAAATGGAAAAAGGTTTATATATAAAATTAATAAGGCAAATTACCTAACTAACCTTGTACCATGACGTCCACTACATGATTGTCACGTCACCACTCATGTCTCCCCCTTGTACTCACGCCACCTCTTTTGTCCCCTTCCCATTTTCATGTTCCAACATGTATAAACATGTCCTAGTACTTTAGTGTACTTATATCTCTTAATGACGAGACATTTATATTTTTATTTCTAACTTTATTTAACTTAAGTTTATTTATATACATTTTAAACTTAGTATACTTAGGTGTAAACACACACACACACGCACTAATGATAGGGTTAGGGGTATGCCCTAGGGGCAATTATGTAATTTGTTACATATACCTAACCCGTTGACCAATCTTATTCGAAATAAAAAGTATTTTCTTCCTATTATATACTTGATATAATGCGATTATATTGATTAATTAATTAACTTAATTAAAAATATATTTAATAAAAAAATCCATAAATGGTATATTTTGTGATAGTAGTTACAAAGTGTAACCATGAGTAATTTATCACAACGAAACAAATATACCATTTTAAATGTTCCTAGTCAAGATGCATCGAGATTGGATATCGATGTATCCGTTGAGACTGGAGTACGTAACACTCTCCAAATGTTGGGCAGTGTATTACTCACCTAGGGGTTACATACCAATAGTTATTGGATAACTATGGAACGACTCACTCGATAGTTTTCTGTTGGTTAATATAGGTCAAACTGAAAATATCGATGTGACTGATTTACACAGTTCTCTCGACTTGAGAATACTATAGATCTTCAATATGAAAGCTCCGCTTTGATTATAGCCAAATCATGGCGTCCATCGAGTGTCTATAGTTGGCGAGTGGAAGTATTGGAAGTGAAGGACTATTCAAGAGAGGATTCGTCTCCTCAGTTATATGCGGTTAGTATCACAGTCAACTAAAGTCAACTCAAAGTCAAAGTCTCTGGCCAGAGCATTTCGGTTAATCATAATTGTTATTATTGAACCAAAGACTTTGTATTTAGACTGTAAATTTGAATGTGGATGAGGTTGGAATTTTGACCATTACCAAATTCCATAAGTCCAAACTGATATAGTTTTGACAAAGAGAATTGGTGTAAACAAATGCCACAACCGGGTAACGCTTATTAAACTAAAATTGGATTTTACCGAAAATGAGTAAGTGATAAATTTGGCCATAATGTCACACCACCTGCTAAGTGACGTGTGAAAGTTAACATTAGAATAGTTCGATGTTAATCGCTGACCAAATTTACACCCAAGAGTTACAAAGCCGAAATGACGAATTCCATTAAGATCGAACGATTTAATTAGTTTATAATTGTTATAAATTAATCAATATTTATGAAATATTAATTATAAAATTTGAATATGATTTGAGAAATAAATAATGTATATATATTTATAACAGTTATAAATATATCGATCGATATACAATATCGACAAGTGATTAAATTAGATTTAATTGCATAGTATTTTGGCTTGGGCTTAGATTAGTTTAATGCCCATCATTAAGGCTGCAAAATTTCGGTTTTGGGAAGGTCTAAGGGTGGCTAAAACATAGGGAATTGGCTTGGAGATAATGAGTTGAGATAAAGTGAGAATGGGTAAAAAAGGTTTTCCATGTTTCTCTCTAATACAACCATATATATATATATATATATTATGTATGTATGTATGTATGTATGTATGTATGTATGTATGTATCTCTAAAAACAATTACTAACCTTTTTGGCCGCCATTACCCTCTACATTGCTGGTTAAAACATAGCTCTCAATCCACTCCAAAAATTCTCAAATATATTTCAAATTAAAATAATACTATTTGATAGTTAGGGGTCGGTGATTCCGTACTTGCAATCTGACGAATCAAGAACAGTAAAAGGAAGGGAAGTCATTGCTTCAATGTGGATTCAAAGGCATCATTAAATTGGTAATTTTAATTCATATTACAGTAATTAAATTATATTCTATGATCATATAATGAGCAATTTCATATCTGTTTAAATATATTGCGACTATATGTTTAGTTAGGTGAGATTTTTGTAAGTAGATGTGGTTGTCACAAATCAGTTTGGTTATGTGCATAATTTGTTTATTCTACTATTTGATTTATGTATAGACAAATGTTGTTTACTGTACAAAATCACTTTTTGGCATTAATAATTGTTTTATATTTATTTATTATTAAATTCATATATATATATATATTAATGTATATTTCTCTCTCATAATAGCATATATGCATATATAAAATATATATATGACTTAAAAAATTTAGTATACTTATTTTTATATAATATGAATTTACAAATTCATAAATTAATTATCATCGTATATTCATATTTTTAAATTAACATTTATTGAAATTTTAAATTGTTTATTATATATAAAATAATTATTACATTAAAAATTCAATTTTATATTTATAAAAAATATTATATCATTTTAGAAACATATAGAAAAAATTTAGGAATTTTGCAATAAAGTTTTTTTTAATAATTAATATTATTTCGAATTTTTTTTATGATTTATTAAAAACAATAATTTAATTGAAAAATTCTTCAAAATTTTTCGTAACCTTTCATTCATGATCCTAGAATTTCTAAAATTTTAAATTTTGAATTTTTAATAATATATTATTTTATATTAAATAATTATTGCCGAAATCAATGTATTTGTTTTTAATAATAACAACTTTGAAAAATCTCTAGATTTTTCCTAAGCTCTATTTTATGATCCTAGAATTTTGAAAATTGTAAAATTTGAATTTTCATGAATAGATTATTTTATGTTAATTATTTATGAATGAAAACATTATTTTATTCATAATATTTACAAATTAAAATACTAAAATTATTATAAATGCAAAAATAAGTTAATTTTGAATTATAAATAATTTTTAATAATTGTTCACTCTCTTTCTATATGTATATTTATCTATATATAAATGTTTTATGTTCATATATTATATATAATATATTTATACATACATATCTCTGTGTGTATCGTAACACATATACATGCACATATTTGGACAACATACATGGCATACAAAATGAGCAAATATGTCTATTGCGATGTAAATCCCAACATCTACATATGGGCATATTATACATTTCACAGATTATTATGTTATACATGCACTCACACATATATGTATATGATACATTTATGTATAAACTAAATCAAATAAAATTAATTTCATATCTTAATATATTTGAATTTAAAATAAATGATTTTATTTAAATAAAATTTAGAAATGTTCTAATTCAGTTAGACTTCATAGGCCCAATAAAAGATCCAATAGGCTAAAATTTTGAAATTCACCCATAAGTTCCACTGCGAGCTAGTCCAGTTCCAACAATACTACCAGAGCCTAATAGCCTATGCGATCTAAATTAGTCATATTAGGGCTAACTAATTAAGCTTGCCCACTTAGTATGGTGTCTAGAAAGGTAATGCCTAAGATTGGAATTGGGTAATCAAGTACCCTGTCCTATCTGATTACCGGCCTGGCTCGAAAGGTGAAGTGTGCCCAAAGGTTGCTCCTAATAGAAAAGGCCTAACTTAATTTAGGCCTTGGGCTAATTTTCAAAATCGTTTTGAAAATTAATGTTAACGATTTTAAATTTAATAGTTAAATTTAAAATAAAACATGTCTATTATAAAAATTATAATAATACATAAGTTTTCAAAATGTTTTAAAGGATAACGATATTTTCAAAATGTTTGAAAATATTTATATAATAATTTCAAATTTTAAATTTATTAATAAGATTAATAAAATAAATTAATCAAATATGTTAATTAATTAATGCATATATGCATGCATTACATATGTTGATATATGTTATGTTATTTTAAAATGTTTAAGATAACATAAGTATACGTGTGTGTACAAGATAAATTTTGAAATTAATAAATTTTAATAAAAATTGATTAATTGAATAAATTAATTAAAGGTTAATTAATTAAATAAAATACACATATATATGATATATATGTGTGTTACACTATAAAGGTTATAGTATACACTATAAATGTTATAGTAGATATGTCCAATATAAAAGTTATATTGGAATACTAATTTAAAATTAATTAAAGAGTTAATTGATTAAAATTAATTAGATAAGATTTAGTTAATGATATATTATACGTAAGACTATCATATAAGTAATATGAAATATAAAAGTTATATAACAATAAAACTTATATGATATGTGTATAAACTAAATGCGGAACATTAAAGAAACCCAAATAGACTTGAGAAATAAATACATATGTAAATGTACATATACCGTGATTTTTGATGTGTTTGACACTTGAATCGCTGAGGTATTTCATAAGAAATATATTATTCTATAAGTCGATATCACTCAATATATATATTGAAGATTATGAATCTTTAATATAATGTTGTCCTCTACCATATATATATTAATAAATTACTTACATACTCCTTAGTTGTTGAGAAACTCAAGCTAGGGATGTTATGCGTAGTATTATTAATATATTGAACAGATGAAGTAAAATAACTACATGTATTTGTTGAGCAAACTCAAGGTACATATACTATAATTAGGCCATCACGATATGGTAGGTATGAGTGAATAATCTTTTTCGATTTGTTGAGCAAACTGAAGGTCGAAATGAGATTAGAACAAGGGAAAATGGGTTAGGAGTTGTATATGATACAATCGATAAGGAGTTATCCATCGTTTGTGGGGCTATGATTTGTTGAGCAAACTCAAGGTCATAATACCAAAACAAACGAGTCCTAACACTCACTAGTGAAGTTGTAAGACTTCTATGTTTCATCTTAGTGTTTGGAGAAATATAAAATACTAGTGTGAGCCTTATTAAAAAAATGAAATGGTAATATTTAACCTTTCTAATATTGTACGAACATGTGCTATATGGTGTTATAATTATCTATAATGATAAATTTGTGCATTTAATATGATTGATAAAACGTTTGTCAATTAACATATATAAACAAACTAAATTGAAAGTTGACAAATAGAAATATAGTATATACTTAATAATAATTCTAATTGCATGTTATATAATGTTTCTATACCCATGCAAGTGCTAGATTTCAACTACTTAAAACATTTGTAAGTTGGTCACTTATATGTTTATTTGGTTTAGACCATGTATTGCATTTTATGAGTTTTTGAACTGTAAATGCAATTCAAGACTATGGATATTTGATCCATGTACTTTCACATGTAAATGTTATATGGTGAACAGTCATAGTTTGTGGGTACAATATTTCGATGAAGTTAGTTCATTCGAAGTAAGCCAATAAACAGTATTTTAAGATCATATATTCAACTTGAATGATTTCAAAAGGATAATATTGTGTTCATGTAACACAAGACCATAAACTACGAGATACATCTAAGAACTTAATCGTTGAAATGTCATCTTGATCGGTTTACATAAAGTATAACATATTTGATGTCTTAAATGTTAAGAATAATCGAATGCGCTTTTGTAAAAGGTTTGTTATGATATTGTAGTAAGGTTTTCTTTTGAATAGTTTGACCATTTGAAAGAAAAACGAATGTATAAGAATAGATGTAATTTAAGGTAATGTTGGAATGAAGAGAATGAATAGTCACTATAGAGAAACATTGGAAACAAGAATTGTAATAATAACTGATACTTAATATTGGAATATGAAATATGATTTTTATTCCAAAATGTACTTTCATATAGAAAATTGTTTTCCATAACATTTATTTCTTTGAGTTCAAGATATTTGATCAAAGAACTCTCCTCTGTAAACTAGTTGCAGCATATGAAATAAGTAAAAAATATTAACAATATTAAGTGAATGGTAGACCTCTAAATTTAGTACGCTATTATAGTAATGGCGGAAATAGTGGGAGCATGCCATATAGCACCTAATGATTGCATCAAATTACGAAAATTGTTTTCGTAAAATGTACCGAACATTATTTGTGAAATAATGTTTATTTTTTGGTATTGATTGAAAAATAGATATAACTATATTTCAATAGAGTATTATGAATATTCATTATAAAATCGAACTATATTATGGAATTTGTTTTTTCATATTAAAAGTGATGCAACAAAAATACATATGCATCTAATATTATTTACAATTGTTTTGGAATTATAGACTAAGCCGTAGTTTTGAGAAATAATTTTACTATATGATTATGAATCATATGATACAGGTTAATTATATCTCAAACAATTAATGGCAATGCACCCATTCAGTTGGAGCATCATAAGAGTTGATGAACTCTTCAAATTAATACATATTGATGTATGCAATCACAAGTCTATTAATACCAAAAGGGTTCCACATACTTTGTTATATTCATTGATGATTTATTTCTAACATGAACATGTTTATTAGATACACGTGTAGTAAGTTTATGATAAAATTATAGAATATAAAAGAAAAGTAAATAAAATAACATGCAATAGAATAAAATAATTTGATTTGGTCGAATAAGCGAGTATATTGGAAAGAGTTCCAAATGTACCTAAAAATAAATATAGATTCAATCTCAAAATCACCCCTCCATGTGATACATAATGATGCATCGATAAGGACTAATCAGACATTGTTAGACAATTTACGATTAATTGTGAGTGAAGTTGAGTTAGTTTCTTTCTATAAAGTCATGTACTTAAGATTAGTACACAAGGTTGATATTATTTCATCTAAACAATAGTTTACAAAATCATACAAGATAAGGGTTTATAAGAAATCCCAACATATCCTAGGCCAAGAAGTTGGCAGGTTGTGTGAGTCGAAAGATTGCATGCAATAATTGTTCATGAGGGATCTTGTATGAATCTTCAAAAGTTTTTGGAAAGGTCTGTCATCAAATGACATATTTATGTTTTGAACATAATTTTTGTGAACTAAAATCAGTTTTATAAATAAAAAGGTTCATAAAGCGTTTATGAATCCCTATTTTATTTTCACTAAGAAACAATTGTTGTTTCAAGATATATCAACTTCATTGTGAAGGAATTTCTTTGAGAAATTTTTGGTAGTTAAATGGAATTGGATCTGATCCATAGATAGAACTGATTATATAAGATGAAGTGAAATTAACTAACCTAAATGAACACATATCATTAATATGTCTAATAAGTATTCTCGTACATCGAAGAGAAACTATGAGTTTCTTATTAATGTCAAAAATATACATTACCCTCGGTTGTTCAATTAAACCATTAAGATTGTTGACTCTATATGGTATGATGCACAGATCTAAAAGAATTCCACGTACGCTATCAAAATATGATTTTATTGGTCGTAACCAAAGAGATGTGATCCATCGGCCGAGATTGTGTCTTTATTGGAAAGACTAATGTGGTTGGAATTAAATAAGCAATGTTGATAAGAATAATATCGCAAATTTCAATTGTTGAAATTAGCATAACAGATTCGGTATTCAACATGCTCAAGTTAATTTAGATTTATTCACAAATTATCGCTCGATAAGACTTAGTGTTTGGTACTTATGTATTGAAACAGAAAATTCTAAATATTGATTTAGAGTAAGCCGTTTACACATATTAACAAAAATGCCTCGAAGTCAGTGGGAACGATATTGGGTTTGTGAGTCTTTGAATATAATCCAAGAAATGATACGAATGTATCATTTTACAAGCATCAAGATTGGATAAGTATGTTGACAGAAATATCAAATAGTTTGGTTTTCAATCAAAGTGCAGAGGAAGCGTGTGTTCATAAGAAAGAACGTTAAAAGGTACATTGATATTTCTAAACTATAAGTAAACAACACATTGTTGATTTTAACAATATGCTTGTATTAAAATCAAATTTAGTTGTTTTAATACTCAATTTTGGATTGTAAATGATGTCTTTTATGGTGAGTATAAAAGATATAAGGATTGTCCTAAAACGATATACAAGAGCACCCTATTAAAAGGAGAACATGTAAGTTGGATTCCTTATGCATTAGCAATAGGAATTATCATATAGGTTATCTTGTGTATGATGTTGTGTTTTGTTTATGTATTTGATACATGGAGAAAACATAAAATCCAAATTGATATTACTAAATGGTTGTTTGAGGTGTTCTGGCGTATTTATGAAATACTAGAGAATTGTTTATAGAAACAACGAACTCGTTATGATGGAACGTTTGGACACAAACTTTTATAAGTGATATCGAGTATAACATGTCAATGATAAAATTCAAGTTGAAGTCTTTAATTTGAAAATGTTTCAGAAATAAAAGTGATCGTGGTCGATTCAACGAAATGTTGAGAACATTAACTTGAATAGCGCTACAATAAACCAATGAATATAGATATAAATGCACAAATTTATAATTGAGCCAAAGGTGATTCTAAATGTTGAGAATCCCATGATATTGTTATAAGGTAACAATATCATGAAATTGGTCATGATAGAACTTAAAGCTCACTAGAAGTCGAAAGACATACTTCGAATCATTCCATATGATAAAAGCATTTTATCAGTGTTAGAGAGAGTTAATCGACAAAGTAGATAATTAAAACATAATAGCATACCCATTCACTAAGGGACTAAACTAATTGGTTTTGAGAAAACTGATTGGAGAAGTTGGAATTAGATTCCATTATTGACCTCAAGTGCAAGTGGGAGATTGATAGAGTTAGGGGTATGCCATAGGGGCAATTATGTAATTTGTTACATATATCCAACTCGTTGACCAATCTTGTACGAAATAAAAGATATTTTCTTCCTATTATATACATGATATAATGCGATTATATTAATTAATTAACTTAGTTAAAAGTATATTTAATATAAAAAAATCCATAAATGGTATATTTAGATTGGCTTAATTGCATAGTATTTTGGCTTGGTCTTAGATGGGTTTAAGGCTCATCATTAGGGTTGCAAAATTTCAGTTTTGGGAAGGTCTAGGGGTGGCTAAAACATAGGGAATTGGCTTAGAGATAATGGGTTGAGATAAAGTGAGAATGAGTAAAAAGGTTTTCCTCGTTTCTCTCTAATACAACCCCACACACACACACACACACACACACACACACACATATATATATATATATATATATATATATGTATGTATGTATGTATGTATGTATCTCTAAAAACAATTACTAACCTTTTTGGCTGCCATTACCTTCTACATTGCTGGTTAAAACATAGCTCTCAATCCACTCCAAAATTCACAAATATACTTCAAATTAAAATAATACTATTCGATAGTTGGAGGTCGGTGATTCCGAACTTGCAATCTGACGAATGAAGAACTGTAAAAGGAAGGGAAGTCATTGCTTCAATGTGGATTCAAAGGCATCATTAAATTGGTAATTTTAATTCATATTACAGTAATTAAATTATATTCTATGATCCTATAATGAGCAATTTCATATCTGTTTAAATATATTGCTACTATATGTTTAGTTAGGTGAGATTTTTGTAAGTAGATGTGGTTGTCACAAATCAGTTTGGTTATGTGCATAATTTGTTTATTATACTATTTGATTTATGTATAGACAAATGTTGTTTATTATACAAAATCAATTTTTTTCATTAATAATTGTTTTATATATATTTATTGATAAATTCATATATAATATATTAGTGTATATTTCTCTCTCATAATATCATATATGCATATATAAGATATATATATATATATGATTTAAAAAATTTAGTACACTTATTTGTATATAATATAAATTTAAAAATTCAAAAATTAATTATCATACATATATTCATATTTTTAAATTAACATTTATTGAATTTTTGAATTGTTTATTATATATAAAATAATGTTTACATTGAAAATTAAATTTTATATTTTTAAAAAATATTATATCATTTCAGAAATATATAGAAAAAATATAGGAGTTTTTCAATAAAGTTTATTATTTTTAATAATTAATATTGTTTCAGAAAAACTATTTATGATTTATTAAAAATAATAATTTAATTGAAAAATTCTTAAAAAAAATTTTAACCTTTAATTCATGATCCTAGAATTTTTGAATTTTTAAAATTTGAATTTTTAATAATATATTATTTTATATTAAATAATTATTGCCAAAATCGATGTATTTGTTTTTTAAAATAATATTTCAACTTTGAAAAATCTCCAGATTTTTCCTAAGCTCTATTTTATGATCCTAGAATTTATAAAATTGTAAAATTTTAATTTTAATCAAGAGATTATTTTATGTTAATTATTTATGAATGAAAACATTATTTTATTCATACTATATACAAATTAAAATACTAAAATTATTATGTTTGCAAAACTAAGTAAATTTTGAATTATAAATAATTTTTAATAATTGTTCTCTCTCTTTCTATATATATATATATATTTTTATCTATATATTAATTTTTTATGTTCATATTTTATATATAATATATTTATACATACATGTGTGTGTGTGTGAATTTTGTAATACATATAGATGCACATATTTGGACAACATACATGACATATAAAATGAGCTAATATGTCTGTTGCGATGTAAATCCCAACATCTACATATGGGCATATGATACCTTTCATAGATTATTATATTAAACAAGCACTCACACATATATGTATATGATACATTTATGTATATACTAAATCAAATAAAATTAATTTCATATCTTAATATATTTGAATTTAAATAAAATAAATGATTTTATATAAATGAAATTTAGAAATGTTCTAATTCAGTTAGACTTCATTGGCCCAATAAAAGATCCAATAGGGTAAAATTTTGAAATTCACCCATAACTTCCGCTACGGGCTAGTCCAGTTCCAACATCTAATACCCACGTATATCCATATTATAATTTATTTACAAATGTGTATACTTATGCTATTTTGATTACAATATTTTCGAGTGGAGTGTCACATTGAAATTCCACAACACTCTCAAGTCGAGGGAACCGTGTAACATCGCCACTTCGAATTCTCTGTTTAACCTTAGTAATATTAACGAAGAGAAAACTCTCGAGTAACTCATTTCATAGTTATCGAATAACTATCAATAGGTAACCCCTTAGTCCCCACCCCCTCCCCCTCAGCCATTAGTAATGCATTGCCTAACATTTGGAAAGCGTTGCGTAGTCTAGTCCCGACGACGAATGTATCGATATCCGATCTTGAAATATCTTAACTAGGAACATTTAAAATAATATATTATTTTAATCTGATAAATATTTCAGGATTGCAACACATTATAATTACTATCACATAACATATCATTTAAGGATTTTCTATTTAATATACTTCAAGTTAATTATATAATTAATTATATCATATAGAACAAGGTATTTTATAACAATCAAAAACCTTTATTAGGAATAAGATTGGTTATCGAATTAGATATATGTAATAAATTAATTGCTTGCTCCCAGGGTACCTCTTACTCTATCAATCTCTCACTTGTAATTAGGGTTAATTATGAAATCGTATTCCAACTCTTATGAACGATTTTCTCAAAAACTAATCGAGCCAGTCCCTTAGTAAATGGTTTTGCTATATTGTTTTAATTATCTACTATGTTAATTAACTCTCTCCAAAGCCGATAAACTGTCTTTATCATGTGGAACCCTTTGGAGTATATTTTTTGACTTCTAGGAGCTTTAGGTTATTTTACGAAATGTATCACAATATTATTATCATATAACAATGTCGTGAGATTCATAACATGTGGAATAACCCCTAGCTTGATTATAAATTTGTGCATTTATTTATACTCTTTTATCGCAATTCCATTTAAGGAAACATACAAAGACTCTGGTTAAATCAGCCATTACTTATTGTTTGGAACATTTCCAACTTAAAATTATTAACTTGAGATTGAATATGAATATAGGATTGACATAGTATACTCGATATCCCTTATGAAGTTTGACTTCGTGCACCCCTTCATAAGGAGTTCACTGTTACTATAAACAATTCTCCAACATTTTGAAAATACTCGAAACACTCTAAAATGTCATTTGGTGATCTTAATTTGGATTTGGTACTAGCCGTATGTATCAAATTCATAAGAAAGATGTGATACTATAGATAATGTAACATGTATGATAATTTTTATTGCCAATGCATAAGAAATTCATCCTACATACTCCATATTAAAAAAAATTAATATGGTGTTTGCGTTTATCATTTTGGGATAATTCATGCATCGTTCTAAAAAGTTTCCAATTTCAAATCCAATATTAAGAATTAAACAACCAAATTAAAATGATTTTAACACAAGTACATCATTAACGATCATAAGTTTGTTGTTCGCTTATAGTTTTGAAATATTTTAGCATCATTATAGTGCTTTTTACAAACAAATGCTTTCTCTGCATTTTGACTAAGATTCAAACTCTTTGATTTTTCTATAAAAGAATTTGATCAATTCTGATGCTTGTTGAACAATACTTTCATATCAGTTCATGGATCAATATCCAGTAACCTATAAACTTAGACTTGCTCTCACCAACTTCGAGTTACTTTAGTTAGTAAGTGCAAACATCATATTCTAAATAATTATCTAGAATATCTGTTTCACCATACATAAACCAAAACTCAAACTAACATCGAGTGATAATTTTGCGAGTAAAATACGAATTAACTTAAGTATGTTAAATGATGAATATGTTACTTTAATTTCAACAATTGAAATTTATGATATTATTCTATCGACGAAGCTTACCATATTATAACTGCATTAGTCTTCTTCTCAAAAACATTTCTATGGTCGACGGCTCATATCCCTTTGGGCACAACTATTAAAATCATATTTTGATAACGTACTTGAAATCCATTTTAGATTTGTGCATCATGCCATATGCTAAAGACAATACTCTTAATGGCTTATTAACAATTGAGGAAGTTCTTTGCTAAACATCGAAGAGAAAAATCATAGTTTATCTGTAATGTGCGAGAGTTCTTATTAGACATTCTAATTAGTTGTCTCTGTTTTAGCATGATTAATTTCATTTCATCCTTTGTAACCAGTTTTATATTTAGATCATATCAAAGTCAGGTTTACTAGTAGTAATTTCTAAATGAAATTCTTTTGTCGTGAAGTTGGTGTTTATTAAAACAACAATTGACTCTTAGTGCAATGGAATAGATATTCATAAACATTTTATAAATTTCGCATAAAAATTGATTTCTTTTTTTAAGTTTACAAAACTTATGCTCATAACATAAATTTGTAGGTTAAATACTGATTTGTCCCAAGCTCATTTGGGATGGTCTACACAAAATCCCTCACAAATAAATATTACGTGTAGTCTTTCACTCACACAACCTATCAACTCCATGACCTCAGATATGTGGGTGTTATTTCATCAAGTCTTATCATGTATGATTTTGTAGACTTTGTTTTAGATAAAATTATCTTACGTACTCACTCTTAAGTACACGTCCTTACAGAAAGAAGTTAACTCGGCTTCACTCATCATCCATCGTACTTGTCTAACAAAGTCCGATTACTCCTTGTCGATACATAATTCTATATCATAAGGAGGAGTGGCCCTTTAAGATTGAATCTTATTCGTTTTAGGTACATTTACACTCTTTTCCAACCTATTCGATCAAATCAAATCCTTTATTTTCTTGTGCATGTCACGTTATTTACTCATGTTTTATGTTTTATAAACTTATCATAGACATACTATATGTGTTTCAAATACACATGTTCATGCCTGCGATAATGGTAGAGTTAGGGGTATGCTCTAGGGACAATTATGTAATTTGTTACGTATATCTATAATGTACTTGACATAATAGTTATATTAATTAATAAATTTAGTTCAAAGTATATTTCATAGAAAATCCATAAATGGTATGTTTTGTGATACTAGTTACAAAGTGTTGTAACCGTGAGTAATTATCACAATGAAATTAAATATACCGTTTTAAATATTCCTAGTAAAGAAGGATCAAAACTAGAGATCGATGCATCCATTAAGTCTAGAGTATGTAACGCTCTCTAAATGTTGGGCAATGTATTACTTATGACTGTTAGGGGCACCAAAGGGTTACGTACAGATAATTATTGGATAACCGTGGAATGAATCGCTCGTGAGTTATTTGTTGGTTAGTACAACTAAGGCCAAACAGACAATATCGAAGTGATGACATTACACGATTCCCTCGACTTGAGAATACTATAGAACTTCAATATGGACACTCCACTTTGATTATAGTTAAATCATGCCATGATGTACATCAAACGACTATAGTTGGGTCTGAGTTGAAGCATTAAAAGTGAAACACTATTCAATAGAGAATTCATATCCTCAATTATATGGAGTTGGTATCATAGTCAACTATAGTCAACTCAAATCAAAGTCTTTGACCAGACTAGTATAGTTAATAATAATTGTTATTGTTGAACCAAGGATTTTGTGTTTGGAATTACAAAGTTGAATATGGACGATGTTGCAATTTTGACCAAAACCAAATTTCATAAGTCCTAATATGATATGGTTTTGATGAAGAGAATTGGTATATATCGTCACTAAAATGTACTGCTTAAGTGCTTGTAAAATCAAAAAGACCTATAAGCGATAAATTCGATCAAACTGTCACACCACTAGCTAAGGTGACGTGCAAACGTTGATATTTGAATTGTTCGATATTAATCGTTGACAATTCACATCTTCGAGTCGCATAATCACATTTGTGATTTCTTCGAAAACCACATGATTTAATTAATTTGTAAAATGTTATAAATTGACTAGATTAATTAATATTTATGAAATACAATAATTTTTAATTCATTTGATGTTTTTAATGTTGTTGGTAATTATTTAAATGCATATATAAAAGTTTTGCATATATCGATATACGATATTAGTATAATTTTAAACAAGATCTAAATAATAAAATAATTGCATAAAAGTTTTTATTTGGATTGCACTTTAAGGATGTGCTTGGACCAGCCATATAATGATGAGAGGATGAAATCAATTTATTGAATTGATTGAAATTTAAAAAGGAATTAAAGAAGGAAATTTTGATGGGAGAATGGGAAAGGTTCCTTTAATTCTATTAAAAAAATCTCCTCATTTGATTTTTTTAATAGAACATAACTTTTCCTCCTCTCATCTATCAGTCATGGCTGAAACTTCTTTCAAAAAAACACCAAAACAAATTCGAATCAACATTAAATTAAATTAAAGAAAGGTGGTTTATCCTTCTCTTGAAATGTGGGATGCTGATTTATTTGAAACCTGAGGAGAAGCCACAAATCAATGCATGATGAAGGGCAAGGTTTATTAGGTATGTTTATAATTTATTCATGATGTTTAAAATAAAATTTTAACATATATGTAAATTCTAGCCACTTATTACAATCAATTTTAAAATTATTCTATGTATTGTGATTGACTGTGAGTTCTATTTATATATGGTTTTGAATGTTGATGATTTAATTGGATCTTAAATAACTAATTATTAAGGAATTGTTTTGTTGAACCTTTTTCTTATAATTTTTGAATGATTTTCCTAACAAAAATTTTTTTTATTTAATTTGAGATCTGAGACAATCTTGTTGTTTGTTATCATATTGTATGTTGTTGTAAATCTTCTTTGTTTTAATAAATTGCTCTTGTTGTCACACTTATTTCTTTTAATCATGGATAAAATTTTAGTAAATCTGAACATGAAATTACACGTGTGTGTGATATATAAATTAATCAAGTCTTCTTTACACCCTGAGATTATAAACTAGTATTAAACTAAATCTTACATAGTCGATTTGTTTTAGATAATTCAATTTCATGTTTCAAAATTAAATTTCATTTCATTACTTATATGTATGCACCTAAATATAAAGTTATGTTTCAGATCCAGTTATATCAATAGAGTCAATAAATTAAATTATAAAAGTTTATTTTTTTTAATTATATGTCTTTTCAAATTTAGATATAACATAAAATTCTTTTGTTTTTAAAGGGTTTGGATGTTTTTTGTAATTTAAATTTCATATTGTATCGAATTAATTATTTAATTGGTGATTATAGAAGAAATTTTAAGTAGAATTACACTACATAATTGTCTCCTTTTTAACTTAGATTTGATTAGATTTAATTGCAACATAAATGACCTTTCATCTTCATTCTTCTAATTTACTCTTACATTAACTGTCTCTTTATGTGAATTATTTTCATACCTTTTTATATATGTTAATATAAAATGTAAGTGGCTACAATGGTTGCATATGTGTGTGTGTGTGTGTATAAACTATGTATATGTGGTATTGTCAATATGTGTATACAAACCATATACATATATTGCAATAGCTCAAACATATGTATAATATTTAGGCATTTATATTCCCGATATGGATGTGAGAATGTAACATGTATAAGTAAGTGTGTGTGTATTATACACACACACAATAGATATAAATCGCAATATCTAGACGTACATATATATACATACATTGATGCACACACACATGTTTATATTCACTGATTAATGTTGTTATATGTTTGAATGTCTATTGATGCATTCCTATTAAAACATATAATTGAAATGCTAACATTTTTAATTAACAAATATAAATATTGAATTAAATAAAATATGATTTTATTTAAAACTACATTGGATTTACTATTTACCCCTTTAGACTTCATAGGCTTAACAGATCCAAGATAGAAACTTTTTTTTTTGAAATCTACCTATTTCACCTACTTTTGATTGGCCCGTTTCCAATAGATAGTTCATTGGCGAATTTAATGAAGTACGTGAAATCGTTTTTGATTTCATTAGACCTATGATTGCATACATCAATATGTATTAATCCTAGGAGTTCACCGACTCTTTTGTCACTCCCACTGAATGGGTGCTTTATCCTTAATCGTTTAACATATAATTCATCAATACCATATGATTCTTCATCACATGATTAAAGAACAATTTCTCAAAACTATGACTTAGTCTATAATTCCAAAATAATTGTAATATTTTAGATATTTCTATATTTTCTAATGCATCGTTTTGTTATGAAAACAAATACCATGTTATAGTTTAATCTTATAGCGGATATTTTTAATATTCACGTTGGAATTAAACTATTTCTATTTTTAGTCAATACCGAATATAATTGTTATTTCATAAATAATATTTTGTATGTTTTCGAAATTGATTTTTCATAACTTGATGCGTCCATTAGGAAGTGTTACAGGTATACTCCCATTTATTTCCACCGCTATTAAAATAGCTTACGAAATATGAAGTCCATATTAAGTATTTTATACAATTCTTGTTTCCAGCATCTCTTCATGAAGGAGGGGTGACCACTCATTCTCTCATCCCAACCGTATGGCTGGGCCTAAGTTACATCCACTCTCATGCATTCTCTTTCCTTTCCAAAATGGCTGAAGCATTCAAAAGGAGACCCTTATACAAGACTGTAACGACCCTGAATTTTTGACATTTGAAATATGAATATTTAATTGCGTTTAAATATTCGAATGATAGTTTAATTTGAAATTCATTATATCAGAATGAATTTGGCGATTAAATTATTGAATTTAATTATTGAAACTGGATAAAAATTTGAATCTTCAGTTTTAAGCTGATTAAAAATAATCTGAAAGCTTTGAAAATTTATATTGATAATTCTAAAGGTAATCGAACTTTCAGAATTGAATTTGAAACTGTTTTGTTCAGTTTTGAAATTGTATCGTTTAATCGATATTTAAAAATAGCCTTCCGAGGCACAGTCTCGGAATTCGACGAAACCAGTTCCATTGGATCCGTAATATTGAATTATTATCGGATTTCAATTTTCGTAGTGTTTGGAGATGTTGTGTGAGCGTACGATATATAAACGCACTGAAATTTATATCGAATTCAATATTATAACTGAGTCCAAAAAGCTATCTTCTTCATACTATCGAATTTGGACTCGGAAACTTTTCCATTGTGTTCGGAATAGGTGTATAACATTATAAACGTCTGACGGCACACCTCGATTGGAGATCGAGATTATGGGTTGCGGATATCGAGATGATTTAGAATTTGAATTTTAAATTTGAATATAAAATAATTAAAATTAAAATACTACTGCCAAACAAGGACACATTGAGTAAAATTCAAACACATGTTTTGTTTTCTCTTAAATTTTCAACACGCGTCCCCTCCTCGTTCTATTTTTATTTAATATCAGCTGAGACTTCAAAACTTTCAATGGCAACCGAGATTAAACAATTCCCTCTTTTCTCTCATTAACTCAGAAATTATACCAAGCTTCAAAACAAAAACGAGAAAATCAAAACGAGAAAAAAAAGAAAATAAAAAGTCGCGATGCTTTATTCATATGTAAATCAATCCACAGAACTATGGTCGAACGCTTCGCAAACAAATCTGAAGAATTGAATATCCTTATTAGCCTCGAGTTTCCCTTTTCGCTTTCCTCGTTCAAAATATGACCGAACGAGATTTCGAAATCAAAGGGTAGTTCAACCCCTCCAGTTTTGTCGCGAGATCTATCGGAATAGCTCGCAATTTCAGGCGCGGAAATCAGAGGGGGAAAGGTGATCAAATGAGGGGATTTTGTCTAGGGCTAATGGTTTTGACGAATGGAGAAGGAGCTGGTTCGATCGGAGGCTGGCGATGCTCACGTTTTGATCAAGAGCGCCTCAATTTCATGTCAGTAGCTTCAGGGCAGGGACGCGTCTGGGTCGCGTTTGTCGATCGTGAACTGAGGTATATACCATTTCTTTTTACAATTTAAATTTTTACAATATATGTTATATATACGTGTTTTTACAGAGAAAAAGGAATTTAAAACCCAAGGTCTATTTTTCTCAAAATATAGGTACATCATAAGGAGAAATTTTTATGCAGGAGATTACTGTATTGTCATTACAGAGAATAAATATCAATCTAAGCATATTCAGGAAAACAATAAGATATTTCCGACTATTTTATTTAAACTTATATATATATGAATATATATATTATAAAATCAAATTACATATATGTTATAATGAGTTTTATATAAAACAACTCTGTCCTATTTTAATTTAATATATATATATTTCAAAAGAAAAGAAATATTATTTATTAATTGGGGAATTTGTTGAATAAAATCATTGGTTAATAAAATCTTATTAAATGAAAATTTTATTTATTCGATCAATTCAAATATTAATAAATTGTATAAATTGTTTTATACAAGGTCTAGAATCATCGTGAAAACAAACTGGGATTGGAAATGGATTGCGAATAAAAGCGAAGGTGAGATTTTCTCACTCAGATTTAAATTTGATTTTTGAAGTTATTGATTGATTACTTTTTGGATGTGATATTAGATATAGTAGGATATATCTATATATATAGCAATATATATATATTGGCATATGTATATATTGCAGTTGTGATTTCCCGCATTGTATAGCGGATGAGACCCTATTGCGCCGTTAGTAAGCGGATGATATTTTATAAATCCCATATACCACGATATTCCACCTCGAAGTGGAATTGGTATTGTGCTAACATCTGTGGATGCAGGGAAACAAGTTGGAGGGATCCAACTGGATTCCTCAAATTGTTTGAATATTATTTCATATGTGAATGATGTGGTTTATTGATAATCTGTGGATGATTTATTGATAATTGTAATTGTTTGAAGGCTAAAAATTTAGCCGAATGTATTTTTGGTATCGTTGGATACCAGAAATGAATATAAATTTGATTTTGAAATTAAAGTGAAAAACTTTAAATGAATTTATTTTTAAGAATTGAATTTATTTAAAAGAAGGAATTTTAAAGTATTAAAATGGATTGTCGAAATCTTATTGAATAAATTCCAAGATATAGGAAAAGATTTTTAAAAATGAATTTTGAATAGTATTATTCAGAAGATTGGAAAATTTATTTGAAATGGAATTTTAAATGGTTTGGAAAATATAAAGGAATTTATTTTAAAAGTGATAAATTTGTTGAAATCCAATTGATAATTGATTTTGTATTGAAGAAATAAATCTTTGGGAAATCGATATAAAAATCTATTTGGTGTTTGAATGAAAATCAATTTTTGGTGTTGAGAATAAATTTGTAAATCGATTTGGAATTTGATTTGGAGTTTGAAATAAAATTGAGAAATCAATCTGAAAGTCGATTTGGTGTTGAAAGTGAATATTTGAGAATGTAAATTCCAAATAGAATTAATAAATGAAAGGGAAATTTGTTTTAAAAATAAACGCTGATTTATTTTTGAGTGTGAAAGTAAATTTACGGATTTTGAACGTAAATTTGAAATAAATCGATAAGGATTTATTTAATTGGTTTAAATGGACCGTTTTGAAGTGAAAGTGTATTTTCACTACTACTCGAGTATATTTTCCAAAGTGGCTTTTAAAAATATAAATTAAAAGTTCTAAATGGATTTTTAAAAGAAATATTTGGAAATATATTCCGTGTAAGGAAATTGATTTAAAATTTATTTTCAAAAGTTGAAAGGTGAAAAGTAATTTGAAATTGGTTTTCAAATATGAAGTGTGGGAAAGAAAAAAATATATATCTCGTGAAGATATTTTGAAATTAAATAATTTGGGAAAATTATTTGAATCTGATGATTGTTGTGAATATCGTTGATAGTTAAATCACCGACTATCAATATTTGCCTTTGAAATGGCACTTGATTTGTTTTTAAAACAAACGCTTATTATTCGGTTTAGCCGGGAAAGGACCTTTGTGTCAGAAAACCCATTCCGAATAATAATACGATGATATGAATCATATAAAAGACCGGTGATGAAGACCGGGTATTTGTGAAAACGATAGGATGACCTATCGATTGTCTCTGCACCGTTAGCTGCGGTATAGAGATTTCCTTTGTGATGGGAAGTTTTATCGGGATTGTGAATATCCGAATTTGCAAGGGCTTCTTTGGAAGTGCCTTCGGTTCTGTTCGAACCCGGAACAGACTTGTATGGTTACGTGTCTGACATTACATTTCGAGATATAGAGCTGATTTCTTTCAAATGCATTTCTGTTGGTGGCGGAGAATTTATTCTCTTAGCTTAACACCCTTCTCTGAGACGTACGAGCTCAGAGGTTATGTAGTTAAAATTTATCAGCGATATATTCCCAATTTGGTAATGTGGCATGCTGAGTGTTGCTGTGATGATGATCATTTATTTGATCATTTGTGATCAAAGCGTGGCTTTGTGAAAAAGTGTAGCTTTGTGGACGAGACTTCGTCAGGGCCTCAATAAGGAAATGGTCGAAATAGGAATGTTGCGGCAAGGTTATGAGGGTCGCGCCCTTTAGGGTATGTCATTTCCTTCTGGAAAGGGGTGGTATCATGGTATGGAGCCCAGATACTTACTCATGTGGACACACTTTATTTATTATGTGTGATGTTGGTTACCGAGCGCTCGGATAAAGGTCCCAAAGGACCGGGGGATGACATATTCGTGAGTTACCTAGTTACAGGGGTAACTCGGCCTTGTTTGGCAGAGAGCAGTTTGTCTCTCGGGACGTCCAGCCAGAGGCGATCCCATTCGGCAGTAGGAAAGGAAGTTCCTTAGCCTGACCATTTTTTGGAAATCCATTTCCCAATACGAAATTGTACAGTTTTAGTTGTAGAACCTGCCATTTACTTATGGTGGCGCCCTACTGTTTAGATGGTAGCTATAGTAGGCATAGTTCGAAATGTCTATGCTGGCTAAGATTAATATTATACTTTCGAAATGTTTTCTACACTAGACATTAATAATAATATCCAATGATTGGCATAGTAAGCATCTTTGACTATCATAAGAAGAAATCTCCTCCAATTCTGCGTTTGCATTGTGTGTGTGTGGTGGGAGGTCTTATGGTAGTTTTATTTTCCAAAAGCATTGCGAATTAATTTTATTTTCTTTGTGAAAATAAATGTTTTACGATCTCACACCAGTCACCATGACTGACTCGGAGTTTATTGTTCCCTTCTAAACTCTGGGTGCCCATAATTTTCCACACGGGCAGCCTAGAGTTATTTTTATCAGGATATTCTGGATATTCTGGAGCTTTGGGGATAAGCTGGATGACGAGACGTACTTCCATACTTGTTATTTATTTCCGCTGTGTATTCTGTATGAGGACAGGTTTATATAACTGTTCATTGTTGTATTGAGTTGTATATTGACTCTGATTGATGTATTGTATAACTGATATAGTTCTTTGTTTAAAAGACTAGTGATTATCTATTATATATTGTTCCGCTGCGAATGTGAGATTCTGATATTGTTTCTGTTTTTTCTGTTCTTTCTTTTCTTCTGTCTTCTTCTACCTCTTCTTTTAACCCTAATGGTTCGGTTTTTTCGGCATTCGATTGCGTGACATTTGATACAGTGGACGTATTAATGTCGACTTTCGAGCATCGAAAAATCGCATCGTTACAAAGACCGTACCGAACTCTTTAAACAAATGCATTCAGTTATCCTTAACATTTAAGCATACTGAATAAGTTGCAACTTATGCAAACTGATCAAACTGATATTTCACTAATTGAACTCCTAGGTATATGTTGTAGCTCCTAGTTTAGTACTAGTTCTAACACAACAAGATCCTCATTGTAATCAATATATTGAATACACGATCCCATACTATGGTTTACTTGCTTACTTCGAATTAGTTAAATTGAAATTTCATATATTACGAATTGCGACTATTCACCATATAATATTTATATCTGATCGAATATGTATCAAATATCTATATTCTTGTATTGTTTAAGGGTTCAAAAATCATAAAAGATAATACACGGTCTCAAACAAATAAACTTGTAAGTAACCAAAATTCGAATATTTAATAATTGTATAATTAGGCACTCGCATAGGTCTTGAAGCAACAATATGCCAAAAGATTTATTGGTAAGTGTATTTTATATTTCTATGTCAATATTAATTTAGTCCGGTTATATAATTTAACTTTTAAACATTTTTTCAATTATATTAGCTGAACAAATTTATCGATGTAAATTATTTTAACTTATATAGCATATGTTCTTGCAGTGTTAGAAAAGTTAAATGTTACCGTTTCATTTTTCTAATAAAACTCCCACTAGATTTTTATGTTTCTCAAAAACCCGAAGAAAAACATAGAAATCTTTCGAGTCCTTCAGTCGGTATTGGGAATCGCTTGCCTTGTGATTCTGAGCTTGAGTTTGTTCAACAAATTATAGCCACATATGCGATGGATAACACTTTATCAGTTGTATCATATACAATTCTTAACCCATGGTCTTAGTCCTAATCTCAATCTCGACCTTGAATTTGCTCAATAAATCGAAAGAGGTTATTCACTCATACTCATCCTTTTGTAATGACCTAAGTATAATGCACATACCTTGTGTGTGCTCAACAAATACATGCACGTATCTTTCCTCGTCTAATCAATATATTAATAGCACCACTCATAACATCACTAGTTTGAGTTTGCTCAACAACTAAAGACTATGCAAATAATCTATTAATATATAAATGGTAAAGGATAATTTACATATTAAGGATTCATAATCTCATATATACACACACACATGCACACACACGCATCAAGTGAGATTGATTTATGGAACAATGTATTTCTTATGAAATATCAACGTAATTCAAGTGTCGGACACATCTAAAATCATGATATACGAACAATACGCATGCATGTGTTCCTTAAACCTAAATTTAGTTTATTGCAGGTCCACTTATATTATACATCATATTATACAAGTTTAATTTATTTATAACCTTTATAATTTAATTAACTTATATATATTCTTATGTATATTATTAATTAAATTTTATTTAATTAATTTTTAGTATATTAATATAATTAACATTTCAATTAATTTAATATTATTTTAATTTTCAAAATTTTATTTTATTCATCATAAACAATTTAAAATGAATATTAACAATAAAGTATATAATTTTATATACATATATCATGATATACATTTATTTATTTATTTATTAAATATTAGTTAATATATATTTATCAAATAAATATTCGTTTAATTAAAATATTTTTAATTAAATTGTTTCATAATAAAATTTTGAAAAATTAATATTTTATACACCTTAGTCATTTTAAGATAAATATGCATATACATCAATATATATATATATATATGTGTGTGTGTGTGTGTATGTGTGTTTATTTTAATTAACTAATCTTTAATTAATTATTTAATTAATTAATCTAGTTAATAAAATTATTAAGTAATTTTTTGAAAAATATTAATTTATTTTCACAATAATTTTGAAAAATATTTTATAACATTTATACAATTTATTTATATTTTAAATGTAACTTTTAAATCTAAGTTATAATTTTAAATTTTCAAACTGAATTTTGAAAATTAGTCCAAGGCCCAATTAATTTTTGGGCCTTTATATTAGGATTAACATTTGGGCTTACATCATCTTTTGGGTTAGGCCAGTAGCTAGGTAAGGAAGAGTACTTAATTACCTAAAACATAACCTTAAACACTACTCTTCTAGACACCCTATTAAATGGATAGGATTTAATAAGTTAGTCATAATATTGCTAATTTAGACTGCATTAACCATTTGGCTCCAATACCATTGAAAGAACCAGACCAGTCAAAAGTCCAAATAGGTGGATTCCAATATTTTTTATTTTGGACCTGTTGGGCCAATGAAGTCTAAAAGGTTTATAGATCCAATATGATATTGTTTTAAATAAAATCTTATTTTATTTAATATTTTTGAAAGAAGATTTAATTAATTTATATTTGAACCAATTTGAGATTTTTTTTTCATAAAAAAAATTAATTTGAGATTTATGTAAAGTATACCCTCGGGTGTATATGTTAGTAACAGTTACTTGTTTTTATATTATTACTTTGGTAAGTGTAGAGTCCAAACGTTATTCGTGGGAGGCAAATTAATATGACATAAATGTCGAGCGTAATTAATTACAAGTTGCACTTATTACTTTTATAAACAACTTACCATATTTTACTTAATTTGTTCAAAAAGGTTTTATTTAATTTAAAATATATTATGATATTATGAGTGTATCAAATACACACATGTGTGTATAGCGCACACGCATCATATAGATAATATATATAGTTAATGTGAAAGTTGATAGGTATTGTGATTTATATCACAATGAACAAATTTCCCCTTTATAGTGCATTTATTGCACATAGTTATTATTCAAAATAATAACTACGTGTGTGTGTGAAATTATAAATCAACTTCCAATTATAAAGACAATATAAATAAAAAATATACTTTAAAACTAATTTTGGCTAATTACATATATATTGAAATTAAATGAATATCTTAAGAATCAAACTTTTGATTTCGAAAATCAAACTTATATTTATAATTTCAAACAACATATCTACCTTAATGTTTGAATTAGATATTATAAAACTTATGTATATTTCAAATGGAACTGAATTTTAATATTTAAACACACAAATATACATATTATTCATAAAATCGACAACATTATTGTAAAATAAAACACAAAACATACATAAAATGTATATGCATGTTAGGCTAAAATGAATTTTGAATTTTTTTTAATCCATAAACATATGTATAGATATAGAGGAATTTAAGCTATTTAACGCATGTTTGATATATATATATATATATATATATATATCTGTGTGTGTGTGTGTCTTTATACATATATGAATGTTGAAAAATTATTTTACGTATAAAATTATTTAAAATCAAAATTATTATTCTCTTAAATAAACTAAAATGGCAGAGACACACACACGTATTACAATAACGTTGTAATCTTTTTTTTAACTCAATTTGGACATGAATACATATGTATATATTGGATCTGACAACAATGGTACCTATAAATTCGTTATAAAGCATTTACACACACAAACATGTATATACATGTATGTATGTATGTATATCATATAGAACTGTTTGTCCAACAAAGTTTAATTAAATCTTACAGATCCATCGCTATGTATCATAAGGAGAAGTAACTTTTGAGTTCGAATCTTATTCATTTTTAGTTACATTTGGAACCCTTTCCCAATACATTCACTTATTCGATCGAATCGAATTCTTTTATTTCCTTTACATGTTATGTTTTCTATTTCTGCTCTATATTCAATAAACTTATATAAATACACTACTTGTGTTTCAGATACACATGTTTTATTTCTATGAAAATTCATCTGGGAATTTAACAAAGCATGTAGAAAATTTTTGGTATTATTTTACCTACGATTGTATATATTTAAATGTATCAATTCGAAGAGTACATCAACTCTTATGTCACTCCCACAAAATGGGAGCTTTGCCCTTAATCATTTGAGATATAATTCACAATACCATATGATTCATCATATGGTTTAAGAAATATTCCTCAAAATTGAGGCTTAGTCCATAATTCCAAAATAATTGAATTTTTTTTAAATACTTCTATATTTTCTAATGCATTACTTTTATTATGAAAACAAAAATCATTTTGATAGTTTTATCTTATGATGGATATTCATAACATTCATGTTGAAATAAAATCATGTGTATTTTCAGCCAATATTGGAAATAATTATTATTTAATAAATAATTATTATTTAATAAATAATACTTGATATGTTTAAGAAAATATTTTTTTATAACTTGATGTGTCCACTAAGAAGTTTTATATGATATGCTCCTACTATTTCCATCATTATTATAATAGCTTACAATATATGAAGTGTCATTCCACAACTTATTGTGGAATTTTATTTCATATACCGTAACAAGTTTACAATCGAGAGTTCTAATCAAATATCTTGAACTCGAAGAAATAACTTCTATAGAAAACAATTTTCTGTATGAAAATATGTTTGGAGTAAAAATCACATTTCTCATTCCATATTAAGTGTCCTTTAGTATTTCATACAATTATCATTTTCAATGTTCTTCATAAAGCAGAGGTGATCATTCACTCTCTTTGTGTCAACTATGCCTAAGTTACATCTACTCTTGATATTCGCTTTTCTTTCAAAATGGTCGAACCAACAAAAAGGAATCTCTTGCTACAAGACCGTAACGAACTCTTTATAAAATCCATTCGGTCATCCTTAAATTTAAGGATATTTAATAAGTTCCATTTTATGTAAACCGGTCAAACTTACATTTCAGTAATCAAATTCCTAAATACAACTTATAGCTCTTGATCTAATGCTACATCTGACACAAAAAGTTTCTTATTGTAATCAAATATATTGAAAACATGTATTGCATTATGGTTTACTTACTTATTTCGATTGAACTAATTCCATAAAAGATTCATACATTATGAATCGTGATTGTTCGCCATGACATTTATAGGTGATAGAACATAGATCAATTTTTATTTTCTTATATTGCTTAAGAGTTCAAAACTCATAAAAGATAATGCATAGTCTTGGACAAATAAACAATTAAGCGACCAAAGCATAAATGTTTCGATAGTTGTGTAAATTAGCTCTTACATGGGTCTTGAAGTAACAATATGCCAAAAGATTTATTGGTAATTATATATTTCTATGTTTGTCTTAATTCGGTTCATTTTTATATTTTAACTAATAAACAATTTTATCAAATATACTGGTTGCACAATTTATCATAGTAGATTGGTTTAATTAATATAACATATATTCTTACAATATTAGAAGGGTTAAATGTATTCATTTCATATTTCTAATAAAGATCCCACTAGATTTTTATGTTTCTCAAAACCCAAAGAAAAACATAGAAATCTTTCACTTTCTTTGGTCGATGTTAGAACTCGCTTGCCTTAGGATCCTGACCTTAAGAAATATGAACAAATCATAGTTCTATAAATAATGGATAATACTTTATCGATTGTATCATATACAACTTCTAACTTATGGTCTTTGTCCTAATCTCATCTCAACCTTGAGAAATATCAACAAATTAAAAGAGATTATTCACTCGTACTCACTATTTTAGGATGGCCTAAGTATAATGCATGTGAAGAAACTAAGCCAGCATGCAGTAGGTTAAATGACGCAGAATGCGAATCTAAAGAAACTCATTATAGACAAATTCATGGACTACAAGATGGTAGACTCCAAATCTGTGACTACTCAACTGCATGAACTTCAAATTAGCATTCATGAACTTGAGTCAGAAGGCCATAAATTGGAGAATCTTTCTTGGTTAAAGCCATAACAGGGAAGTTGCCTCCATCATGGAAAGACTACCGCAACTATCTGAAGCATAAAAAGAAGGAAATCTCTTTACAGGATCTCATCGTCCAACTAAAGATTGAAGCAGATAACCGTAGAGTTACAAAACAAAGCGAGGAGGCATTTGTTGCAGAAGGGTCAAAGAACAAAGGACACTTCAATAAAAACAAAAAGAAGAAATTCTCACAAAAGAGAAAAGCTCTTGAAAATAAACCCAAAGACAACAAACAAACCAAGAAATTTAATGGAGAGTGTTGGATTTGTGGAAAAGCAGGACACGCCGCTAGAGATTGCAGACACAAGTAGGAGCGCAATTCAGAGGCAAATATGGTGGACAACATGGAAGTGGATGAGTCCAACTTTTTAGCAGTCGTATTTGAATGCAATTTGGTTCAGAACCCTGCACGGTGGTGGGTAGACACAGGTGCTACTCGTCATGTATGTTCTGACAAATCCATGTTTTCTTTTTACAAGAAGTTCGATCAGGAAGATGGATAATTCTGCAGTTTCCATGATCGAAGGCAGTGGTACAGTAATTCTCAAGTTTACTTTTGGAAAATTTGTTAAGTTGAATAACGTGCTTCATGTTCTAGACATAAGCAAGAATCTCATTTCTAGTTCAGTACTGTAGAAGAAAGGATACAAAATGGTCTTAGAGTCAGACAAGATGGTTCTGTCTAAGGCTGGAATGTACATAGGCAGGGGATATTTATGTGATGGCCTATTTAAGGCAAATGTAGCTGTAGTCGGCAATAAGACTATATATTCTTCTTGCGCAATCAATAAAATTGAAATTTTTACTTGGTTGAGCATGAAACTCTATTATGGCATGATAGGTTAGGATATATAAATTTTCGTAAAATAAAAACACTTTCCAACTTATGATTAATTCCTAAATTTCAAGTAGATAAAAAATATAGATGTGAGACATGTGTAGAAGCAAAAATGGTCAAAAACCATTTCATACCGTTGATAGAAGTACTGAACTACTAGGGATGGTTCATACTGATTTATGTGATTTCAAATCATTACCTACAAGAGGTGGGAAAAAGTATTTTATCACATTTATTGATGACTATACACGATATTGTTATGTATATCTTTTAAACAGTAAAGACGAAGCAATTACATCGTTTATAAAATACAAAACTAAAGAAGAAAATCAGTTTAATAGAAAGATCAAGATATTGAGATCTGATCGAGGTGTACAATATGAATCACCATTTAAACAACTATGTGCCGAAAATGGTATAGTTTATCAAAAACAGCCCCATATTCACCACAACAAAATGGTATTGCCGAGGGAAAAAATAGAATGTTAAAAGACATGGTTAGTGCTATGCTTTTAACTTCAGGCTTACCGACGAACTTGTGAGGGGAAGCCCTACATATGTCTAATCATATATTAAACAGGGCTCCTTACAGCAAAACAGAAACGATTCCATATGAGTTATGGAAAGGACACATATCTAACTTCAAATATCTCAAAGTGTGGGGGTGCTTGGCAAGGGTTCCAGTTTTGCCTCCCAAAAAGGTCAAACTTGGGCCTAAAACTGTGACTTGCTACTATCTAGGCCCAGCCAAAAATAGTAGCTCCTACAGATGTTTAGTTTATAAGTCTAATATAAATGACATCAATGTAAATACTATAATTGATTCAAGAGATGCTTCCTTTTTTGAAGATGTGTTCCCACATAAAAGAAACAATGGAAATCTTGCCCCAGAAAAGGACAAGAGACGATAGAGATGAACCACATGACGATGAAAATTATCGGGACAAAGATAAAGTTGAACCATGTGTGGGGGGAAAGTATATTATCATTCATGTAGGGAATTGTTGGAATTCCAAATATGAATGAAATATCAGTACAAGACACACAGTGCATTCCAACGGCGGCCGGACGTTGGCGGCCGTTGGAAAGCCGTTGATGGAAGTTGGAAACGCCGTTGATATACATTTCAACGGCGTCCAACGTCTACCAACGGACCCAACGCCCATATACCAACGTCTTCCAACGTTTAGGTTGTCCACGTGGAAGAAGATGTTGACCAAATAGACGTTGGAAAGACGTTGGAAGATCCGATGGAGGACATTGTAAGACGTTGGAATAAATGTGCCAGTAAACCGTTGGTGGACGTTGGAAATCTAGGTGTTTTTTTACAGAACCAACAATGCATGCTTCCAGCCACCTCCAACATCGTATATCTCATAAAAGCTCAATTTCGAGCACATATACAACATCATATCTCACATATAATCAATCATAATAGTAAATCCAAGTAATAAGCATATATACTAATCAATATACACAATACAAATCAATATAAACAACATAAACCATCCAACATCAACATCCAACAAAACGTCCAATCCAACAATATCCAAACTACTACGTCAACATCTCAAAAATCACATCCAAACCAACATCCAAAACATCAGAATGTATCAAATCCTCACACTCTCCAAATATACATGTCCATAGCAAAACAAATCAAATCATACCTGAAATCACTCTCCTCCAGAACCACCAGAAGACAGAAACCGGCCGTATTGCTCCATAAACTCCGTAAGACGCCTATTCAGCTCCTCCGTCTTGGCTTCGGTGCGGATATTGCGTTCTTCGAGCGCGGCGACCTAGGCTCTGAGCTGTGCAATCTCCTCCTTATCTTGATCCCTCTGATACTCAATCTGAGCCGTCTTAGCCTGTAAATAAAATTTAAATTATCAGTGTTTAATAATTGTAATTCGTGTTTACTATAATCCATCACAATGTGCAACAGTTGGTTCAGAATAATTATTTTAAAATTTAAGTTAAAGTTATTACCGATTGATTCCCAAAACCATAGCATCTGCCATGTGCCGCTAGATCCATGACAGACTCAAAAATAGCGTCCTCCTCATCGGCGGTCAACTCGTCGCGCCCAGAGCCCTCGAGAATTGAAGTCCGTGCTTGCTGAAACTTTTGCTGTTATGCAAAATAAGTTGAATTTAGATAACATTGTTTTGATTAACTTATATAAGTGTTAAGTCATTATGTTACTTACATATGCGGACTGCGCTTTGGCATCGTGATCCTAGGAGTATGAAACGGTGCCTGCTTCGTCGACCTGGCTCAATGCATGAGTATGCGTGAAAACATCCCAGTAACTCACAAAAGCACCACCACGCTGTCTCTCCTGAAATATGTCCATATACATATATATTATATATATATTGTTACATTATCTACAACTTAGAACTTAAAATCTTTAAATTATTATCGTAATTAATAAATATACCAAGTCCTCTCGGTGATGCTGAAATGACTTGGAACCACCACGATGTGTGACAGGGTTCTTGCTCCTATTGGCTGAGTTCCTCTCCAACTGCCTCTGTAAATTTAATTTAAAAACAAAAATTGTTTAACATTTCTATTTAGTATTTGCGTAGAAGAATTTAAATTAAACATGTGATAAATTTACCTGAAACTCCTCGTTTCCCCACCATGTCACAAAATCATCCCACACAGCTGTGCTCATCCACTGAGGCTTCTTTCCCGCTGTTTTAAGCTGTTTGCTGTTTCCCGGTAGTTCTTTGAGATTTTGCTTCCGCCTGCTCGTTTGACAAAATAAGAGTTATACAGCTTTTGTAAATAATGTAAACATGAATTGATATAACATGTTCCTAATATATAAAGTGACATACCAAAAAATCCTGCCAAATAGTCTCTTTAACATTATCTGGAATCAATGTCCACTTAGACCAACATTCGGTCATACGACCCATGTACGCCCGTCGAGATATAGATAGAACTACTTGAGTCGGCTCCAAAGAGAAACCACTGTGTTTAAACAGAGAAAAAACATTTAATATTTCATGACTACTATATATTTTCAGAGTAGATTGTACGAAAATGAAATTTAATTTTGAAATTTAATACTTACCTTTGATCTGCTTTTGGCTTTAGCCAAACCACAGGACCCCGTAGCTCTTATGATGGACCACCGCCATCACCACCATCCGGACGAGCATGCCCTCTCTGTGAGGAAGACCCAGAATGTCCACCGGTACGTCTACATGACGACATACCTATATAATACATGTTACAAACAAACATTATAACAGAAAATAAAATGACTATATGTAAAACATACAGTATGGCGTAACATAAAAACGAGATGTGATACATATCATATATTAGCATACCATTTCATTTTTAATGAAAACAGGATAATGTTTAAAAAAATATAAATTTACCTTCTCAAAATGTAGATAGTTGATCAGTCCTCGTCATTTTCGGATTTAGAATCTGTTTCGCACTCTATATTTTGTTCCTCTGTACTCTCAAATGCTTCAATTAATGCATTTGATTCATCGTTTAGAGGTCCAAAATCTGTTTGATCGTCGGTTATTATTATTCCTCTATTTTCCTCGATATCTGCTTGGTAAGCTTGTTCTTCGGGAATATTCCGTCCATCAAATGTAAACCTTGCCTTTGTTTTAAAAACGGCCGACCAATCTATTTTTATCTCTTCTTAGAGATGGGTAAGAAGCATAATAAACTTGAAGAGCTTGTTTGGCAAGTACAAAAGGATCGTATTTATAATAACGCGAAGTATGTTTTATTTCCATAAGATTATATTTTGGGTGCACGTTGATTCCAGAACCTGGAACATTGCTGAACCAGTTGCATTTAAACAAAAATACTTCTTTCCGCGGGTCGTGTGAAATACTTCAATTGCAAAACCTGGGTTAGCACGCCATAAAAATCATGTATATGATCATTTGGATCATCACTACCTTAAACAAATACACCAGTATTGTTAGTTAATTTTTCGGCATCGTATTCTTTGGTATTAAATTTATATCCATTGACAAAGAATATTGGATAGGTCTTCACTTTCCTTTTTAGTCCCATAGCTAAATGTTTCAATCCTTCGTCTACAACACAATTTGTTGTATCAAAAACGTACTTAGAAAACCAAGAAGCGAATTCTTTGCCGATATCGCCGTTAGGATGTTGTGATTCGTAAATACTGCAATTATATAACAAATGTTGCATTATGATTAAGATACACGTGTGTGCATATATTTGTGTATACACACGTGTTGATGATATATATATATATATAAGTAAATTACCTAACAAACAGTGCAACTTCGGAACAGTTGAGAAGAACATATGTGTGTGCAACATGATAATCTCTATCATCCAACCATACTTCCACACAAGCACCAGCAGGCCGACCTTGTTTTTTAAAAATTAATAAGGTCGTTTGACAATCATCTTGATCAATGCCTTCATCATTACGCGTAGCACTTTCAAATGATATGTTCACATGGTCACTAAAATAATGAGAGAAAAAAAACGAAGCTTCTTCTTCGATGTATGATTTGCAAATCGAACCTTCAACTCGAGCTTTCTGTCTCACTTTTTTTTAGATGATTTAAATACCTTTCAAATGGATACATCCATCCATATTGCACAGGCCTTCGAAGACATGCTTCTAATGGAAGATGAATAGGTAAATGTTCCATAATATTGAAAAAACCTAGAGGAAATACTTTTTCCATTTTGCAAAGCAATATCGGGATTTCTTCCTCAAGTTTACGTAGACGATCAACTTTTAATGTAGTAGAACAAATCTCTTTATAAAAAAGACTAAGTTCTGTTACAACAGTCCAAACTTTTACGGGCAACAGTTCTTTAAAAGCGACGGGTAATAAATTTTCCATCATAACATGACAATCATGACTTTTCATTCCGCTAAGTTTATTGTTCTTATAGTCAACACATCTACGAATATTAGAAGATATACCATCCGGGAATCTTAGTCCTTCCACCCATTTTAAAAGTACTTTAACTTGATTATTGTCTAGCTCATAGCAAGCTTTTGGCTTTTTTGTGTCATTTGGCTTTATATGAAGCTCAGGACGATTACATATTACTTCGATATCACTTCTTGATTTCAAATCATCTTTCGTCTTCCCCTTGACATTCAAAATTGTATTAAAAACATTATCAAACACTTTTTTCTCATTATGCATCACGTCAATATTATGACGAATCAAGAGATTTTTCCAATAAGGAAACTCCCAAAATATGCTTTGTTTGTAGCAGTTATGAATCGATGATTTACCTTGAATTTCAATTTGTTCTCCGGTTTCATGTATCTTTAGATAATCCTTTACATGTTCATAAATATCTTCGCTTGACCAAACCGTAGGTGGTCTCAAAGTTTCATGTCTATTAGTTGTAAAGTTTTTCTTATCTCTTCTAAAAGGATGATTAATATGAAGAAAACATCGATGATAGTCAAACCATGAGATTTTCTTTCCATGAGGTAAAGAAAATGCTCGTGTATCTTCCATGCAGTACAGACAAGTTAGAAGACCGGCCGTACTCCAACCTGAAAGCATTGCATAAGCAGGAAAATCGCTGATTGTCCACATCAAAGAAGCATACATGCGAAAGTTCTTTTTTGGAAATATCGTATGTTTCTACTCCTTCGTACCACAGTGTTTTTAATTCTTCAATCAAAGGTTGTAAATAAACATCGATTCCTTGTGTCAGATCATTAGGACCAGGGACGACAACTGTGAGAAACATATATGGAGTTTTCATACACATCCATGTAGGTAAATTATAAGGTGTGACAATTATAGGCCATGACGAATATTTAGAACCAAACTAAGAAAATGGTGAAAATCCATCCGTACATAAACCAAGTCGAACATTACGACTCTCGGATGCAAAATCATGATATTTGTGGTCAAAATGCTTCCATTCTTCCCCATCAGCTGGGTGTGTTAACGTACCTTCTTCCCGTGTTCTAACACTATGCCATCTCATATGTTGCGCGGTTATAGAAGATGCATATAACCTTTGAAGTCTAGGAGTAATTGGTAAATAATGCATACGTTTATACGGGACTTCCTTTCCTTTTTTCTTTCTTGATTTGTACCTTTCCTGATTACATATTTTACAATTTCTAAGGTTGATGTCTTCTTTCCAAAACAGCATGCAACCGTTTAGACATGTATCTATTTTATGATACGGTAAACCAAAAGCTCACATCACTTTTTTTACTTCATAATGATTTTCACACATTAAATTATTGGGAGGCATATGCCGTTTCGCAGCTTGTACAACAGCTATAAATCCAGCTTCTGTGAAGTTGTATTTAGATTTCATCGTAATGTATTCAGCAGTTACTGATAATTGGGTTCCGCTTGTGCAGCCTTCCCAAAGGGGTTTCTTTGCGTCATCTAATAAATCATATTTTTTTTGCCCCAATATTTGGTTCTTCTTTAGCATTACCATCATCATCAATTAATTGAGGAACATGAAACATTAACCGTGCAGCATCTTCAACCATATGTTCTACGAGATTCGTCGTATCAATTTCAGTACACACTACCTCCTCAGCTTGTACATGATTAGATGCTAATGGTTCTCCATGACGATCCCAAACCAAATAGTTTGGCACGAAACCGTATTGACGCAAATGAACTCTAACCATTTCTGGTATCAAATGCTTTAACATTTTGCATTTAGTACATGTACAACGGATTTCTTCGTCGTTTCTGTTATTACTTAAAGCGAAATCTATAAATACGCGAACACCGTTATTAAACTGTTCACTTATTGAGCCTCCATTTTCGACCCTTCTTTTTTTGTACATCCAGCTTCGATTAGTAAAATAATTGTCCATTTACCTACGTATATAATTAAAAAGTACGATATAAATTTAAAAAATTGACATTTTATTAAACAATATTATTGGTGAATTTTATATTAATAGATCATTAACACTTTGTCGATGGGTCATCCTACCTCCCATTACAAATACAATAACGTAATTAAATCGCGTAAATCATTTCAATTTAAACGATTCAACAAAATTTCGGCAGCACTTCGCTTTAGTTCCCTGAACAGTACACATTTGCGTGTACACAGGGAACATAAAGGAAACGCTGTCGAAATTCTATGAACCATTTAAAATGAAATGTTTTACGAGATTTAATTACGTTATTGTGTTCGTAACTTGTCCAATACAGGGACAAATCCAACAAATATTGTATACGATGAATATAGTTGTCTGTTCTGTTAAAAACGAATATCCACATAATGATCATATACAATACTTATCAGACGGGGCCGAAAGACACTCTAAGGGTTTCATGAATATAAAATATCGTTTTCGTTTTCGTCAAGTTCTAGTGGTCCAGTGGTAAAGACATAGTGGAGTTGCTACATTGTGTTGTAGTGGCACCGGTTCGATACCCAGCGGCCACAATAATGAGACATAGTGCACGGCCACTTATAAAACCGGCTTAACCAAAGGCGATGGAATACAAATGTATCCATGGCCCCAAAGTTTAATGTAGCAATGGTCACATGAATATTGAGATAAATTGATAAAGACTAATTGAAATTTGAATGAAGCAGTTTTTAATGTACTAATAAAATAAAAATGGCGTCTGCGTTCTGCGATTTAGGTTTTGGCGTCTAGTTTTCCCCAGGCTTTCTGCTTCTGTCTTCGCAGGCTTTACTCGTCTCTGTTTCTTTGTCGAAGATGAAGCCTTCTCTGCCTGCTGCACTGCCGTGTGGTGTAAGTTCTGTTGTCCCATCTACAGCGGTCTATGATGCTTCAGTTGGGGTTTCTTTAGGTTGCACGGCTGGTGTTTGTGGAAATGCCTTAGACAATATTCCTTCGGCTGCTGTTTTGAATGCCAATTTGTTGGTACCTACCCCGCCTCGGCCTGTTCCTAAATGGTCTTCTTTGTTTTCCAAGCTCCCTATTAATGCCGGCGTGCATACGCCGCGTCACTTTGAAATTGTTGAGCATGAGGGTGTGATGATCCCACCATCGGAGGTAATTGAAGCGGGTGTGGATTTTTGGAAAGACCACTTGGTTGGTTTCTTTCTTGACTCCAATCCTCCCTATCATATTGTTAAGGCGAGGTGCAACAATGCGTGGAAGCCTAGGGGTGGTTTGAGTGTTCACTTTGATAACGATTTGTTCTATTTTAAGTTTTCGTGTAGTGATGAAAGGCTTCGTATTCTTGAGGCCGACCCCATTCTTATTGATGGTAAGCCTTTTATTATCACTACTTGGAGTCCTTCTGTGGATCGTGCGAAGGAGCAAGTTCTATCTATTCCTGTCTGGGCCCACTTTTCGCATATTCCATCTGTTCTCCAGCCTCTAATTGGGATCGACTGGATAGCTGGTCTTGTGGGTAAGGTGATATGTTATGATGCAAATACTGTGGCCAGAAAGAAGCTAGTATATGCCAAAGCTTTAATTGAGATTACTCCTAATAAACCTCTCCCTAGTGTTTTGAAGGTCAGGTTAGATGTGTCCCACGTTGCTGAGGTCAGAGTTTGTTATAGTTGGAAACCTGAGATTTGTTCGTCTTGTCAGTCCTTTGGCCATCTTGCAGATTCTTGTTCTTCTTCGTCTGTTCCCCTAGCTGAACGGTTACCTCTTCCTCGTCCTCCACTTCGGAAGTGGGTTCCAAAGTTCTCTCCTATTGCCCCTATTGTTGTTACGCCGGTAGCTCCCATTGCTGTTGCTCCCTCTGTGGATCCTCCTGTTTTTGCTCCGGTTTGTGTGGCTACCCCTTCTTCGTCGCCGGATAAACACCCAACTTCTGTTTCTCCTCCTCCGGTCTTGGACGAGTTCCCTTCAGCTGCTTCGTCTGATTTCATTTCCTGGAATTTTGATGAACGTGCTTGGATTCATGGTCCTTCTGATATGAGATATTCGCCTGAGAGAGACACCTTTTACGCTTTTATCAGTGAAAATGATGGTGAGAGCCGGTTTCTTATCTACCATATTGTTGGAGATGGTTTGTCCCTAACTAGGGATGGTGCGATTGGTGAGGAGAACAAAAGTAAGTTTTATGATGTCACTTGGGATAGGAAATTTATTTACTCCCCTGACTCTGTTGGTTATGACCCTCATCTAGTTGCTCTTTTCACGGGACTATCTCTTGTTTCTGGTCCATCTATGGTGGATGATCGTGATTGTTCTCCCTCGTCTGTGGAGGCTTAGTCATGCTGTGTTAGTAGCTTAGGCATTTTTGTCTAGCTCCTGTGCTTTCTTTTTATTTTCTTTTGGGCTTGCTGCCCGATTAGTTGTTCTGTGCATGTGCAGAGCACCTGTTTTGTTCATTTTATATACAGTGGCACGGCCCACTTTAAAGCCGGCTAGCCTTGCTAAAATATAAAAAATATCGTTTTTGAAATTTTCTAAAATACATAAACTAATTGTATGCTCACTAACAACTAACGTTTCCAAACAAACCTAAAACTAATTGTATGCACATTATTCTATTGTTAACACAAACTTAAATATATATAATCTTGCAATACATAAGTTAATAACATAAATTATGCCTCAATAAACTAGATTATACATACAATAAGGCAATACAAACATTTAATACACTAATTTAACAAATTTAATTAAATATAGGGATTAGGGTTTATACCTTTTCTTGAGAGATTAGGGAGTTAGAGAGGACGAGAGGGAGGCTTGGAGTCGTCGGAGCAACGGCGGGGGGTGGGGGGGGGTGGGGGGTCGGAATCGGAGCAAATTTGGGAATTAGGAGGAGGGAATGTTTCAGCCGAATAGGGAAGATGAAGTTGGGTTTCTGTTTTGCTCGCGGATTTCCAACGTTATTCAACGGCCGCCAACGTCTACCAACGTCCTACAGTTTTTAACTAATAAAATATACGAGAAAACACTGGACGTTGGAAGACGTTGGTCAATGACGTTGGAGGCCGTTGAAAGGTTCCGTTGGAATACACTGTGTGTCTTGTAGTGTATACATCAGTCCCACATTGGCAAAAATAAAAAACATTCATTAATATATACCAAATCCTCAAACTCTATATTTCCCTTAGGTCAGGTAATTTTGTGCGAGAGGAAGAACCTATATCTCATGACTAAGACACACGCCCGCCCGTCCCGTACCGAACCGGGTCGGGCTCGGGCTCGGCTTCGGGTCTAATGTGATATCTTATTTTTGCTAAAAACATGGCCGTTTTTTGAACAGTTTTTTCCGACAAAATGCAACATTTAAATTTAAACAGTGGCAGTCTTCTGTGGAACGGTGGCGACGAACAGTAACGGGTGCGACCCGTTGGACAGGCGTGTCTATTCGAAAGAGATGACAGACTGCATATAAATAACGGAGAATACTGATCACATTCTCCATCCGAATTCCAGTCTTCGTCTTCTCTCTTCTTATCGAAATACTGCTGCCATTGAAATACAGAGGAAGCATACTCTTTACAATCTCGACCGGACAGATTCTGTTATATCTTGGGAAGCTTTGCGAATCAAAGTTTTAAGGAGATCGCTGAGGCAAGCCTCAGAATCTCCATTTGATTTGCTGATCATATCAATTGCTGTTATTTCATTCTGCTGGTTGTTCATATTTCTGCTATTGGTTGCGTTTTTAATTTCCATTTGAAACTACAACTACATCACACAGCGGTTATGAAATTTGTAATTTCGTTGAATACTAGTTTAAAGTTACATCATAAGTTCCAAAGTATACCACATATAGCCTAACAAAAAGTACTCTTAGCCATAATATCCAGTGATAGCTTTTGAAGTATAGGTTAGATGACAAAATGAATTCCGAGTCTTTATTTTTATTCTGCATTTTCATACATAAGGCACTGCTTGTTGTATATAGCAATTTATTGTGTTTTTCAAAATAAGGGAAAAGAAGAAGATGACTATGTTGAGATCGAGGTTTTTATATTCTGGCTTCATATAGTTTCAATGTAGTATGAGTACACCTTACTTTGAGAAACTGACACTCAAGATAGAAATTGGACCATCTAATAACTTTAATGCTACTTCGTTAGAACTTTAAAAATGGGATCTATATTTCTAATAGGGCAACATTAATACAGTGAGAATGTTGTAATATAAAACTGAATGCTTAAATTGAACTTCCGGAAGAATAAACAACCATACAAACCTCTAAGGATTTTTCCATGATTTTGTTTTTATCCTTGGACCTTTGTTATCCATACGGACCTTACTGCCAGTCAAGCCCAAGTTCACTTCTCCATTCGCATCTTTATGTTCATCGTGTTCAGGCATATCAAGTTCATCATGCACATTTATTCCATCCTCATTTATGACTTATGATATTCTGCACATGACTTATGACTAATTCATATAAGATTCAAATGCAACTATCAACTCTTGCATATCTAATACCTCAAATAAAAGAGAGCTTCTCATAACAAAAACACTACAGAAAAACAGAACTTCAAAAGCATCAAATGCTATTAAGCTAGTGAATAGATAGTCACGGTCTTCAAAAAAACTTCATTTTTTAGATTATAACCAACACCGTTACCTTTAAAATATAATACAATATACATCAGAAATAACATATAATTCTATTCACTAATCATACAATTCCGTTTTGTATGTCCAGACTAATAAAAAAGTTGAAACTTGAAAGCTCTTACCATCGATTTTAAACCATCTTATTAATCAACATGATAAAAAGTTATCAGATTTATTTACTTGTCTAAACTTAATCATGATCCTGCTTTTGCTCTTAATTTTTTCATAATCGATTATTTAATTATACATGTAGAGTTGAAAAAATAGTAATAACATAAAGAATGAATTATGGGGACAAGGACTCACGTTAGTTTTGACTGCCAAACAACGTTTTGGTAATTAATAGCAATATGACATATGTTTGTTTCTTTTGTATATGACAAAAATTAAAAATGTGTCCATACAATACAGATAATTATGAATCGTTGGATTTGACAAATCCTATGGCTAAGAACTCAAACACAGTGACAGAAAAGTGAAAAAAATGCTGGCTACAAGAAGGTTTGTGCCACATATACAATGGGTAATTTAAACAAATATCAAATTCCAGAGAAGGTACGAAAACAATGACAGTCGATCACTTAATCATACAAGTGAAGTTGAAAAAATAGTAATAACATAAAAGAATAATCAAGAGATTACATTCACATCCAACAATAGTATGCTCATTGCTTTGAAAAATAAGAACAGTGAAGTTGAGATAACACAGTTGAAACCCAATCCGCAGGAGCAGCATAGAGTTTGGTCGACATTTTTTACAAAAAAAAATCTCTTTCTATTACATGCGATCAAAACTCATATACATATCACTCCACGTCTATTGTTTTTTACAAGGTGAGACTACTCTTTTTTTTCAATATATGGATATCCATTACCCTTACACAATGCGAGATACTCCAACAGATAACAGTTAATTCTTTAAAAAAGAAACAAGTCATAGGGAGACAGTGGAAGGCAATAGTAGTCTATTATTTAGAAGTTAAAAAAAAAAGCTGACGGAAATGGGATTTAATATTTAGAAATGAAGTTAATCGCTGATGCTAAGTAAGGAGTTGTGAGAACCTGTTTTTTATTTGAGTACTAGATTTATTGTCTATATTTAGTTTATTAATATACACGTTTATATACACATATACATAAACACACATATATCTATATAATAAAATTTCATGGTTTTAACGGAAAAGATAAACAAAGGATTGAAAATGGCGAAGATTAAAAGATAACATTTATATCAGACGGCTATTATCAAAACACCGCATTAAAATTAGCAACATTAGAATTTTTTCCGTCAATAATTATCTATCATCCCCACGATAAGCAAACTCCCTCAAAACCAATTCTAATCTCAAACTAGTGATAGCCCGTGCTTCGCACACGGACGTTGTTATAATTCGTGAATTATGATCTCAATAGCAGAAAGGCAATGGTAGAATGAAACAGTGATCATATAGTTCATATACTTGTTAATGGATAGTGAAAATCTAATTCATATATAGCACATATATGATGTGTAATTACCTGTTAGTGTAAGCAAAAACGATAGCCGTAAATAGTAGTTTAAGGCCGGAGCTGAGTTTTATAAAAAAAAGCACATATGTAATGCATACGAAAGCAAACGAATTCAATGTCATATATCCTGACGCACAGTGAAAAAAAAGAGTGCAAAATGAGGTACCGGGAAATTTGAAAAAAAAAAAAGAGTCGTTGGCTACATTGAAAGGAAAAGTAGTAGGTACAGACAGAGAAATGTGAATCTGAAAACACGAAATCATGAAATGGTACAAATTAATTTCTTTGCTTCTTCTCTCGAGTCTTGATTCCAGCAGATGCTGCAGTCAGCTGATTTGTATCAACATTCTGCAAATAAGGGAAAAAAACAGGGTTTAGGTTTGGGAGTACAAAACATGTAGAGGTAGTAGAAAGTGACGATATTTGCTAATTTCGCTAAACAGAAAGTGTACACTTCTTCAATGCACACGCGAACAGGTTATGCATGGTAATGTTTATATGGTGTAAACTGTTCGCCAATTAAAACCGAACAGTGGTGGAAAATACAGTTATTACACCTAGCACAGATCTGTTAAAGGGAGTTTGGCAGTAAACTTCCGTATTAACCTATCTCAGCCAATTGACAGATTCAGAATCATGATATATTTACTGCTGGGGTTGTAGTTAGGACAGTACTAATTTTTGATCACCACGTGACAGACAGAATAGTCAAACCAACTATACTCATGCTTGTTACAGTAGAGACGTGTAGTACGCGTATATGTCAATTAAACTTCATACCCAGTTGTTTATTGCGGATTAGGCGAAGGAACAACATACCCGACAGTTTGCAGTCCTGACGTTAGTCAACAGCTGGACGAGCATAGTGTTTGTTCTTTCTAGCACACGGTCAGCAGAGGAGTGGTCTATGTACTCGACCTTTTTTCCACCATGGTGGTTGGATCTATGCAGGGCAAGCAACAGAGGCAAATGAAATTAAAAGTTCAAACATATGCACAACATGTATAAAAAGCATACCTGGTTTTAACGACATCTAGTTCAGGCAAATCAATATCCAGATATATTTTTGTCGCTTTAGTAGAACTAAAAGTAAATGCACCTGACAAAGAAAATTATAAATCAGAGGGCAATTGTTTTGTGGCGGTGGGAAGTAAGTACAATGATCAGTAGCGTACGACCGTATGTAGCGACTGTCAGTGAGGTGACAACAACAGTAGGTGAATTATCAAACTTGTCTAACACGGATTGGTCAAGTAAATCCCTCTGGCTCGCCCAAAGCGATACAACACTTGTATTCCCACTATGCGATAAATAAAATTAATACAGTGATTGGTTGATTGCATTAAAAAAAAAAACGGTACCACCTATTGCTTTTCACGTGCAACTCTCGTTTTAGTGTTTGTGTTCCGCTTTTAGAAGTTATAGAAAATACATTAGTCACAGCTCGTAATATACCACCCAAATCTGTAATAAGTCACAATTGAACAACATGAGTGCGCATAGTTTCAGTAACGGGAACAGGTGATATATATGGAGAGGGAAAGAGTACCCGTAAGGTTATCCATACGGCATAGTCGGGTTATAAGTGTGCTTTCATCAGCAAAGACAAACTTATACCGTGGTATTATGTCCACTGCATCTGCTACCTTCACTGCTCGGGTATTCGTTCATAGAACTATTATCCAGTCGTCATGTACAGTTTTGTATGTTGTTTCGGCGTTTTGGACGTTGAACCGTGTCACGTCGTATATCGAAGGTTCTTCAAACACGCTTTCAAACTGACGTAGTATATGCTTTCGAACTGTTGCCACCTTCTCATTTCTCTGTCACAAATAACGGTGGTTTGAAAGATACAGTATTGGTCATCTCATATGTGAACAAATTGGTAATTGCTTCCACAGCAAAGTTGAGAAATGGTTCCAAACAACTGTAAAATAAATATTTTGCACCTACGTATTAACCGTACAGTAGAGACGACCCAATTGGAAAATGCAAGTGCATGAGAGAAATGGATGTACATGGAAGAATATGAATTAGTGCCGGTGCATGAGTGTGGACCGGGGCAGCATTGGTGTTGATCAAAGTGAAGTATAATCAAAATCAATACCACTCATAGTGCACATGCGGCCGAAAACGTAATCACTTAGTTTGACGGATATCAACCGAGGGAGAGGAGGGGAAAAAAAGGAAGCACACTAACCGACTCAACAACAGCAGTAGTCAGTACCATACCTCGCTGTCGACAAACTGCATGTTCAACGCGTAAACTTCGTTCGTTCCCTGACTGATCAATTTCCATAGCCTAGCCACTCGGACACGAACGGTATTCCAATTTGTACCAAACACCACTTCCGAAAGCAACAGGCTGTTTTCGGACATTGTAGTAAGCCAGTTGAGAAGAATGATAGAATTTTTTCAAATTTATGTAAAGGGGGAAGAAGAGTTCAGACTATATTAGTAAGAAGGTGTGTTCCAAAGGTACGTGGGCAAACTGCTGGTATGATGGTTCACGTAAACATAACTTCCCACTTTATGCGGCAATAACTAATTAATTTATAGTACCATTTATGAGAAGCCAGACTTTGGAAAACAAAAAATACAAATATTACAGACAACATAGCTACAGTACCGGACATTGTAAGTAGATGCATGTTGCGGGTAGCGTCTGAACTAATAATTAACTATCTAAATTCAAGGGGATATTTTTGTTTCCAATATTTTTGTAATGCAGTTATGGAAGGTTTTATGAGCAGACGAAGATCGTGCACTGAGGTTGCACTACGGTTGTGAAACATGTTGTGGGCAAAAAACTCCCAGCTACTTATTTTACTAATTTCGTGTCGATAATGGGTTTGGTCCACACCTTAAAAGTAAATAAAACCCGGCTGTAAGTGCCGTCATTTTGTAGGGTAAAATACAAATGCTTATAAAATATTGCTTGTAATCAGTAGAACTGTACCCTAAATCAGCACAACTGTGTCTATAGCTAGTTTTATTCGGTATATAAATGTTGGATTTTAATCTGTACTTTGCGCGATGTTATGCATCAGCTTCGTTGAAAAAAGATTAATTAAGAAGTAGTGTAAAAAAAGAAGGATTAGTTGATGCTGTACACATTCACAGTAAAACGATTGAGTGCCAATATCTAATGAGGTTAAATTTGCCTTTGAATGTGTGCGTGTACCATTAGTACAACTTAGAATAATTGACTAATTTGTTATAGTAAAAAAGATTTGCACAGTGATTGTGTAGAAAAGTAATGTGAATCGATTGCTTACAGTGATAACTATCCCATGTTGTGCACCATTCGTACCTGCATTCCGTAGTGGTCTTGTTGTCACTTGGTTTCGTTTTTCCTACTTATCCTGTGTTTGCACAAATCTTAATTAGACAAATCAATTGTTGACCATATTTGCTATGTCATTGCAGTATGGTTTACAGTACCTGGTTGATGATTTTTCCCCCTTCGTGTTGCATCAATGTCGGTGGTTGGAGTAGTTACATCAGAAGCTTCGTCGAGCATAATTCTTTCCTCAGTTTGTGATGCGGACTGTGACAGCGTAATTGATTTAGGGGGAACAGGCATAGCAATAACTGTTGTTGAAGTTTATGGGTTTCAATTACAAAGTATTGGCTACAAATGCAATTCTTCAGTTTTTATCTTGCTACAGCCTTTATCCCAAGTCTTTTTGATAATTTTTCCAGCAGTTAGATAAGTATTTCTATTATTCAATTCGTAGTTAGTAAGAATTAAAATTCACAATTCCACCTATAATTGTTAAAATCTACATGCCTAAAATTATATACATGCACTTCAGGTGTAGATACTTTTTTTTGCCAAAAAAAGTACATATCAGTAACTAAGTATTTATGATTTGTATATAGCATAGTAGATTTAAATCTAATTTTTACATTGCAGAAATGAGTATTAACAAAGAAAAGGTATGTAAATATACTGTATATGACTTAAATTTATGTCATACACTTATGCACCAGTTTTTCTACAATCTATTCAGCATCAGTTTTTGTACAGTCGGTTATATGTATGTATACAGAGTTTACCAGATCTCGGTTTATTGACATTCAAATAGATTGAAAACTAAAATGTTGATAGAATATTGAAAAAAAAAGTCAAAAACTTCATGTCCATATTCATGAAGAAATCGTTCGTACATATATTTGAAAAACTTATGTACGTATAAATCACTTGCTTTTTGTAAATTCACTGAAGACAGTCTGCTTGGATATTTACTACTAATATATAGCATGCATTTCTTATTATGTACTGTAAATTAACAGTTGGAAGATGACATACATGTTATAACTAATTAAATTCAATCAGATTGTATGTTCACATACACAATATTAGTGTACAGTCAAATTTTTTTTTCAGTCATAAGTAGTTACCAAGACTGTCCGGCCTATCCAAAGTACCCAAAAAAAACATTGTACAAACATTACAGCATAAAATAAGGCTGCGTACAGTGTTCAATTTTATCAAATTAACTTGCATAGCTATTTTACTTCCAATAAAATTATCAGTTGAAACAGCGGACAACATGTTCTCTCCCGTAATTGAGTATTAGGTAATAATAAGTAGAAAACTGACATAGACAACAGAGGAAAGTAGCCAGGAAAAAAACACAGAGAATTACTTCAGTTCACTACAGAAACATCTCACCATTAAAATATCCTCAGAATGACGTAGAAGAGGCGAATGAAGTTTACATAATAAAAGCAGTATCTACTTGAAATGTGCTATCTACTGTAGGATTAGAATCTAAACCACCAATGCAGACAACGTGCTTGCGTTCATTTGCATCAACCATCTTCAGATTCAGTTTGATTTGAAACCAACATCAAATTGACAAATCATACCTACATCATCAAAAGGTTAGAATAGTACTATAAAATCCTAGATACCAACCGTGTCAAAATTGAACAAACTGTTCACAATGTATATTCACAAACTCAACAGTGTCTACTGATCCAAGTTTGGTGGAGGATTGCATCTGCTGTAAAGGAATCTGACAATTTGATTACTGTTGGTTGCTTTTGAGCATTACCTTTTCGACAGTCTGGACTTCTGAGTAACGTTCGCAACAGATTCCAAATTATCGGTCACATTGTTTTTAATTCACCGCTGTTTTTTCTTATTTTCCCTACCAAAATTTTTATGGACAAAACTTTAGCAAACACCTTTATTGAATGGTACAATTCACATCCATTACGATATATCGCCTGGGTTTTACTCTGACAATTTCACGTCAGTTAAAGGTATTGATCAGTACACAATTTACGGCCTCAGCAGATGCAAGTGATCCGTTAAAAGTTAAATAATGCTTTTTACTATTTTACATAACAAACCAACTACACATTTAATACAGTATTGGAGAACACGCATGCGTGCAATTTCTTGCCACTCAATAATTGTTTTGGAACTTATAAATCAGCCTCGTCTTAGTTAATCACACGTGCAATTAATTTAACCGATAAGTGGTTCTCAAAGAGGATGTTTAATTTTACTGAAATCAAGGCAGACAGAAGTTGGGTGGTGAGCACAGTAATCAAGTCGTACGAAAATTAAGTATGCTGATACGCCAATGATAAGAGTGTGCTAACGACTTTCTTTTTGGTTAATTACAGTTGCATAATTTGGAAACAAATTACTGTCTCCAGAATATATTGACTATGTAGGATTTGCAAATCAGATATATATCTACGACAGCGATCAGTTTGGTAGGAAAAATTTGTATTTTTTCAACCACAACAAAAAATGCAGTAATGAGAGGGAAAACAATTGGTCTATGTTTAAGGGAAGCGCTAACTATTTATAACGCATAGTGTGTAGAGGGACATTCTAATCCACAGCAACAACAATTAATTAACATTTGTTTAAGAAAAATGAAAACAAAAACAGATGGTAGCAAGTTGAAACAGTCGGTGGTGTTCAACGATCGCTTATGAAAGTGTATATCATAGTGCAAATATAACCACAGCTAATATGTTAAGGGGGCAGGTAAACATATTACCAAATACATATTACCATGTTCAAAGAACGGCTACTCAAACATGGGTCGGAGCTGCTCATATAATTCGATGGTATAATTATAAAATACGTGGAAATCAGCTACAAATCCGACACTGGAATTAGGTTATGTAGGAGAACTGAGCAGCCAACGTCTGCAGTTTCACAAGCAGGACGTCCATCCAAGTGATGTTGAACATACAATATACCCGTACTGGTATTTGAAAGTTTGATTTCACAAATCTATTAGTATTGTATGGACAGATTGGCATTATCAGCCAAGTATAGCATGTGCAAATCAGGCACTTATATGAAGTATGCTAGTACAGTAATATATTTTGTTATGACGGTAATATGATCATGGCTTTATTTCATGTTTGTTTTTTAGGCCGATGTTTTTATAAAAAAAAAATCCCTATACTAATACACCGTACACCTATGCACACATTTATCACACTTAATTTATCTTCACTATGAAAACCGCAGACTCAGTAAATAATATATAGATTTCAAAGTCTGTATGAAACTACTGTTTGCAAACAAATTACCTTATACCATTGTCAACATTATGCAACGTCAGTCATAAATCATCAAGGGATCATCTGCGCCTTCCATACCTATTTCATTTGAAACACATTGAACATCAGTTCACAATAGTTGTATGTGATCTTTAAAATCAGTACTTAAAATTATGAATGATGGATAAAAAAAATCATACCAGCAATATTTCTGAAGACTTCCCTGTATACGATGTTCTGCGTGTAATTTTGAAAACCCGGTTTAGTAGTCCCAAGCAATATCTTCAGCCCAGTGTGATTATGGAAAACACAAATGAATGAAAAGTTGAAATGAATTGAATATGATATTAGCAAATTAAGTGAAGCAGTATGGATACGACCTAACTGTTTGTTTTTAATTTTTATTTTAACCTGCATAGAAAACCACAGAATACCATACATATTAAATGTTGTACAATGCAACTGTAAACGATAGACAATAAAAGTTTAGTTCTTGTCATATACATACAGTGGTTAGTAATTCATTTGCGGGGACAACTGATAATGCAGACATAGTAAATGTTGTACAATGTACCTGCAAACGACAGTCAGTTAAAGTTTAGGCCATGTCATATACATACAATGGTTAGTAATTCGTTTGCTGGGACAACTGATCAAGCAGACATACCATGTCGTATTAAAAGTCAATAAAAGTGTAGATCATAAATATGTTTTGAACTGTAGTATCACCAAGTAAAGCAAACCAATTTTGGGAACTTCAGGGACAGCAGAAGGTATGGATGATAACAGGAAACAAAATAGGCCACATGCAGTACGGGGAAGGGTACAGTTAGGAAAGTAATATGTGTCACAGTTACCAGCCATGCAAGTATTAAGTACAGGATAAGATACCTTATCTTTTAACCATCGAATCTAAACTACACGCGCCTAACCGACAGAAGAAGACGGTAGTGATACACAATCTGTTAATTATGATATACTGAGGAGGTTTAGCGAGGGCATAGACAAACGGAACGGAGTGGAGAATTTTTCGGTCATCCCCAACAATGCGATGCTACCTGACCACGGATACAGAGATAGTAATTTCAGCTCACTTTATCAGGTTACACTGAGGAACTAAGAGTATGCTGAACCTCAAATAAATAGCTGATTAAGAACATACAACGTCTCGTGCACCATATGTCGATTTCAGGAATCATCAGGACAAAGGATCGGAAAAAAAGGAAGGACCAACCATATCTGGGCCGTGCAGACATCAAACCGTTAGTCGAATAAGTCACAGCCAAAAAAAAAAAGGGGAAAAATAATCAGTTACAGCGGAAATTAAGTTTTCTTTAAGTAAACTGCAACCATAAGCCTGGAAAATCGTCGACTTCAGCAAATTGGTGTACACAGACAGCACGTTAACAGTATATAGGACTTGTAAATTAGAAGACGTATGCTGACGATCGACTTGTTGGATATGTAAAAACTAATCGTAAATGAAAAATAGATCGAGGTAAATACGTCAGTTCGTAGGGTGCAGATAAAATCGTTAGAGTCGTATGGGCAATTGGAATAGAAAGACAGAGTAGGTAGTAAATCAGTCGGGACAGAGGACAATAAAATTGCAAAAACGGCGAGGAAGGAAGACGTTACCTGCACAATCGACCGAGCAGTCAGGGGGAGGCAGCGGCTGAAGCAGGCCATATTGTGGTGGGCAGTCGTCCTCAAGCTTGGCAAATGGAAGGTGAAGGTTTGGAAAGGCAGGTGGCCAGAGTAATAGATGAGGGGAATAGGATTTCAACGGCGGTGAGTATTTCGTGGGTAGGACTGATGGGGAGGGAGGGGAGGAGTCGATCGGTCGGAATAGAGATGGTGGCGGAGAGGGGCGGAATTTTGGGAGGACCGTGTTAGAGAGGAAAGAGGGAAATTAAGTGCAAATAGAAGGAAGTTCCCGGCAGGACGTGGTGTAGCAGTTGAAGATAGGTATAGGGGAAAAAATGGGGAAGTAGATAAGGAAGGAGTATTTTGAAATGAAAGAAGGGGAGCACTCCACATCAACTTGTTGAAGTTCCTGCTTAATATAAAGTAATAGATAGATTGTGGTAACTTCTCAATGGCCTCCCACTATCCCAAATCCAATTCTCATATTTGATCGGGATCGCTTCTTCATTTTTCTCCAATATTACACAACTTATTTTTATTTCAAAGAAGATCATATTAATGGTTTTCAAGTACAAAAGTGAGTTTCTAAATGGCGGGTTGAATGAACCAATCTTGATGGTGCAATTCGTTGCACTTGATAAGTTTAGTTAAACCGTTTATTTACTTGCTAAGGTCAGTCAACTAATTTGATTTTTGCTCAATTTTTAACCAAATTTATGTATTTATTTTCTGTTTCTTTCTCTTTACTACAAACAAATTATCGATGAATTTTAGGCAATACAAACGTGTGTTTTGCAAAAACGATTTTTTCCCTTGGGATCAGATAATGCAATTCTTTCAAGCTCTATGATCGGAAAAAGGGTTTTTTTGAATTTCGGTGATGGAAGTAGTTCTTCTACTTAGGTTTGTTTCATCCCAATCTAACATATATTTGATTGTAGTAAATGTTTGACTAAACTTAATTTATTTTATTTTCAATTAATTAACTCGGCGAAATTATTTATTGTTATCATATTATTCTAGCGTGTTGCTATTGGTACCCCGATTTCCTCTTCTGGCTACTATTATAATTTTGATAGAAATGAATTTTTTGTATTATTATAATTTTAATAGAAATGAATTTTTTGTATGTGCTTCTGGCCACCAATATCATATTCCTTCACTCAGTTATAAACAGCCATTTGCATCAGTAGTTCTTCGGTGGTTTAACATCGTACGGCCGTTGGCAACCGAAACTTGTTCATGACAAACTGCCAAAGGTGGCCGAACAGTATTTCGGTCCTTTGCAGCCGATCGGGGAGCCACTTGATTTGGAGAGAAAAATACACGGTGTTAGGAAGATGAGTGCACGTTATTTTGGGGTGACCTTTAGTGTAGATGGCCAGAAGAGAAAATGGGGGTGTCAATAGCAATAGACTTGTTCTATCATATTGTTCTCATAGGCTGTGTTCATTAATAGTGCTCCCATTTGGTCAAAATGAACCACTCCGCTTTATAAAATTACAAGTAATGGTTTAATTACATGCTTAAGGGACTCAACTAAGGTCTCATCTTTTGAAATCATAAAGATACAAGTTTCTTACTTTGATTTTGCCTATAATTTTGATAATAGATTTAAGTAATAAATAAAGCATGTACACATAGTTGGAAGCAAAGGTTTGAAATAGTTGCAATGTGTGTGGGCACTAACTATTTTTGGCAATTTGATGGCAATGATAATCTATTTGTTGGAATCAATCAGGTTAGTTTCAACAGAAGATGGAGGTGTTATTTGATATGAAAAAGTAGCTTGATGCATGATAAAGCACTCCATTGTAGAAGATAAGAGTGATGAGCTATGTGAATAGTAGTGCTACATACTCTCTGTGGTAGCTGTTGCAGTGGTTGGAGTGGTGAATGAATTTCATTCTATGGTGACATCGTTAGGCATGATCCCACTATGTTTTCTATAGTGGGGACTTCTCTACGGAGGACAAGTTGTGGTTGAGGCAGTGCATAACATGAGTATTTTTTTAAAACACTTCTCCAATTAATGATTCCACTCCCATTTCTGTCACATTAAAAAAATAGACTACATGTTAAGGTAATATTTATTACTAGATTAGTTATTAGACTATCAACTCTTAAAAAACATTGAAATTAAAAGAGAACCCTATATTACTTAACAATTTGGGCAATGGGAGTTAAGACATGAGAATTCATTCTTAAGCTTTGTTAGTCTGTTTTAGGGAAACTAGCATAGGACACACATATGTGCAATTATGTTTACTGTATTTGTTTTTGAATATTATTATGAAGAATACATATTCACATCGCTTGCATTACTTAAACTATAAAACACACGTTCCAGTTTATTGGATTTTGGTGATACAATATTTTATATTTAAGTAGATCTTGGAGATATTTGAGTCTATATGGAATTATGAATCAAATTCACTGTCTATTTTATAGATTTGCTAGATTTTGGAGTGTGATTAATTGCACCTTTTAGAGATTTTGTGTATTTGCTACAGTGATTAGTTGCCTCTTTTATTGCATTAAAGAAGGCAATAAATTATCCACATAAGAAAGATATATGAAAGCATTCAATAGCTTCTTAAAGAATATATTTTGTTAAGTCTATTATAAATAGACATGTATAGTGTTCATAAAATGCGTGTGGTAAAAGTATTTTGTGGGGTGTTGGGGATTGTGATTTCTTCTCACTTTTAAGTCTCTTTTGTATTTTCTTGATTGAATCAATAAAAGTTTTTGTTTTTGGAGAAATCATTTTTGTTTGCTTTCTTCACTACTTTCTCTTCTAAATCGAATTGTGTATTGATCCTGGAAAATTCCTTAACATGGCTTACTATTGCCAAATATAGAAATTTATCTTATAATTTGACTACAAATAAGGCATACATGTTCCAGTTAACTATTACGAAATATAGAAATATATCTTCTGGGTTAACTACTCTAATTTGAAGAGTTGATTTATGCGATTAATTTGTTGATTGTGTAGTTAGCGGCATGGAAATATATTATCGTTTGAAACTTCGTTCCATTTTTAACGGATAAGGTAAATTTCGAAACATAACATAGAATGTTGCGACAAATTTCATGATCTTTTTTTTATGGAGGAATATTTATATTTGATAGTTACGTTTATGATTGAATCATAGATACGTATGTAAGGATATGAAATTCTTATAACCTAAAAAATCCTTAATAATGTGATTATACCTGAATTCTTAATATATAAAAACTTATAAATTTCAAATCCCAACTTTATATAAGTTTCAGTTAACTTTTTAAGACCATTAGCAACTAATGTGTTTAATATGGCAATAAATAGCGTCCTTTTGATATACAAACGAATATAACTTTATTATATGATCTATGACCTATTTACATCAACGTGGACATTTAACTTATTTTGACAAGTGAAGTAGAACAAATTTCAAGAGTGAGAAGTGTTCATTTTTAACCTTTGCTTTTTTAACTCTCTCTTTAGCGGTATTTAAAAATAAAGTTAGAAAATGTTTTTTGTGAATATTAGGCACGCATCCCTAAAAGCAAACCTAATTCACTAAAACTCCTCCCGTAAGAAAACATACTTTGCAGGTCCCTGTTTTTCATTTCGGCTGTTTTTTCCCTAAAATACCCCTCCGCTTCTTGCACGATTGATTTTAATAACGAGTTTATCTTTCTTGATTTCATCTTCTTCTTCATTGGCGAACCTATGTTTCTTGATTTCATCTTGTTCTTCAATGGCGAGCTCAGCTTTTTCGATTTCAATGGAAAACTGCAATTATACACAGTAGTTGCAGAAATATCTGCAATTATATGCAATAGTTGTAGACATTTCTGCAACTATACCATATAGTTGCATTCTGCAAATATGCAATAGTTGCAGAAATGTCTGCAACTAGTTGCAGACATTTCTGCAACTATTGCATATAGTTGTAGAAATGTCTGCAATTATTTGCAAATGTTGTAAATTTGAAAAAAAATTGAAAGTGTTCAAAATTTGTTGAATTGTCTGCAAATATATAAATAATTGCACTTTTAATACAAATTTGAATTTTTGGTATGAACAATGGATCTCATTTTAAAGATCATAAAATTTGTGATTTTTTGGTGAAAACGGTATGTTGATCCGATTTTTCTGTATAAAGTTATACGCGTTTGAAATGTTAAAAACGTAAAAGGGTATTTGGGTCTTTTTGCGTGCGTGAATTTGAATGTAGGGACCGGAAATGTAAATTTAGTTTGGAAAGGGCGTTTTCTCTATTTTGAAACTTATTAGGGATGTGAGCCAAACTTACCCATATTTTTTTCCTTCTACCACTGTTTTCCACTATACTCAACACTATTCAGTTTGACCATATGCGTTTTGGTTTAATTTATTACTTCAAACAGCCTTTAGATATTATTTATAATTTCTTTCATTTTTTAATATACAGTGAGTTCGCGGTGAATATTTTCAGTTTGAATGCGCTAGGTTTTGTAGTAAAGAAATATTTAGCATGTAATCCTCAACTCAGGCAGTATTTGTAATGACACCATTTGGTTTTCTTTAATATATCATATATGTTTGATTTGCATAGAATTTGGATATATATTTATTCTCACATTAACACTAATATTGCATTATGACATCATTTTCTATTGATACACTAGAAGTCACTACTATATTTTTGGTAATAATCGATGCATTGGCATTTTTTTAATTTAAAGTTCACTACTACATTCCTTACAAAAAAGTAATTATGATTGTTTGTACCAAAATTGGGCACAACACTCTTCGGAAGGGTTTGAAGAAATAAAAATGAAGAAATTAAATGGAAAAAGAGGATTATCTAACAAACACTCCAAAAACAAATAAGAAAATACGCAGAAACACAGAGATTTAGAGTGGTTCGGCGTGTTGCCTACGTCCACTATGTAATTGATGATTTTATTGATGTTTTCTTGATGATTACAACTGATTACAGCGAATTACAGTGGTGAAATTCGAGTACAACAGCAGCCTTGTAGTGGAAAAATGTTTTCGGCGGAGTCTGAACATCAAAGAGCCAAAAGATCCCTTTTCTGTAGGCTCCGGGGTGCTATTTATAGGCGTAGGACGCAAATATCTCGCTCAGATCTCGGAAGACCTCTTCTGGCACGTGGGTGGGCCCACGCGATCGATCCCACGCGATTTCGACTCAATCCGTGATCGAAACGAACGAATTTCGTATCGATCAAGATTTGAACCAATCGAGTCGAAACTTGGCATGAACCTTCCTTAGGTCGTATGTAAGCTCCTGTGAAAATTTCATAGCATTTGGACTTGTGAATTGCGAGTTATGATCGATGCAATTTAACGTTTTCGGTTGGCTGTGCAATTCGTATCGATCATATCTTCGAATTGAACGCTTCGAATCGATACTGCGCACGTGATGCTAATTGACGTGGCGCTTGCTTTTCGGATCGCTCCACTTTCGATGCCGAGTTGACCGAGTCTTCCTAAGATTCTCGCCTTGTTCGTATCGATAGCCGTTGCCTTGTTCGTATCGATGATGGTAGCCTTGTTCGTATCGATAGCCGTTGCCTTGTTTGTATCGATGATGGTAGCCTTGTTCGTATCGATAGCCGTTGCCTTGTTCGTAGCGATGGAAGTGACTCTGTTCGTATCGATTGCGTGGCCCTATTCGTATCGATCAAAGTTGCTCCAACTTGATGGATACGAATAACGGTAACATGATGGATACGAACAGTGGTTACTTGATGGATACGAAGTAGTGATCATTTGATGGGTACGAACAAGTTCGACATGAAGAAAGCCGCCTTTGTGTGGATACGAAGTATACCTCCATGTTGTAGTTGATGGATGCGAAGTAGGCAATAGCCGATCGATACGAATAACAGTGACATGATGGATACGAACAGTGGTTATTTGATGGATACGAAATGACGTGATCTGATGGATGTGAACAACGTGTTCTCTTGACTCTTATCGGTCATATCTCGTGCATACAAACTCTGATTGACTTGAAACTTGGAATGTTGGCTTTCACAGCTTTGCTTGTCATGTCTTGTCAATTGTAGCTTGATCCGGACTCAGACAAAATTCATCGATATCCATAGCAAACTTGAGTATAACCGATCTTCAGGACAGACTGTCCTTGGTTTCCAGTTAAGTTCTTGGTATCACGGCCTTGCCAAAAGGCGGGATAACAGTGATATTCCTCACAAAAAAATTATTATGGCATATATGATATGGATTTTGTGGTTGTGAAATTGACTTTATTATTTATTAATATACAGAGTAATTCTTCCGGTATTGCCTTTTCTTGGTTCTTATTTACAACTGTTGAACTTTCAATATGCATATCATATGTGATTTATACTGAGATGATAATGCAACCTTATTTTTTTGTTCAAATGGATGATCAACTGAAATATTTTTTCTTAAGGTAGGATATTGAGTACTCGATCTAACTTTAAACTCAAAACTCATGCACAAAATTCAATTTGATCAGTTGGGTGCTACAAATTTTAATTAATATTTTATTTAATAACTGACTTTATTCACTTTTACATATTTCATATTCTTTTCCATGTTTGATTCTCCACTTCTTTTATATTGTTGATGGCTACTTGAAAAGTCGTAAGTCAGTTGCAATAACTTCCAAGCATGTCATTGAAAAGTAGTCCTAAAATTAATTTGAATCAATTCTTCAAGATAGCATTGACAGTACATGTGTGTTCACCTTATCATTGGACATGATTTGAATCAGGTTGAAACTTGGGATGAAAAAAACCTTAACCTATGGGCAAGCAATCCTATCAAGGAGCTCCTTATCTTCATGGCTACAGTAAAATTCTCAAGTGGTAATGCAAGCATTATTGAGCTGTTCAAATGTTTTGGAGTGATGCATGTATTTTGAATTACACCACTATTATTCAATGTCGCTAATTGCAGTCTAATAAGACATATTGGTATTCCAGACTAAAGTCTCCATGCATAGTGTAATGGATGTTACTGAAAATCTATATTAGTTTATTATTAAAACAATTTTATGTTTCATTTTATTAGATTGATATGTTGCAATTATTGTACACTTATTTATAATCGAATATGATTCTAATATTATAGAGGCTTTGATGATGATTTAATATGAGATTTAAAAGTTAAATATATGCTCTTAGTGATTAATCTGAAAGCTTGATATCAGCAGGCTATGATTTGTCTAAGCAAGCAGAGAGTTTAACTCTGTAGTTAATTTTCTAAATGAGGTTTAATTTCTCCTATAAATTTGAATACTTCAACTGACATTAATTTGAGCTAAAGATTTTATGTGTGTCTGATCTCACTCGTATATCTCAATTGACAATAATTTTTTCCTCATGTGGATTTGTATGAATTAAGGTTAAAATTCTTTGAATTTTAGTTTAGTAGCTAGGAAAAATATACTCTTGGGTTATATCGATAAGGTTCTAAAATTAAGAAGTCAGAAACACATTTATTTTTCATTTCAAAACTATATCACATAGTTAATATTACTTAAGAAACGAGATGCCATGCCCAATAGAGGCATAGTAACCAAAACTATCATACTATTGTTTAGGTAGATTAGTTACTTCAACAATAATATATTGCACATGTTGTGTTTTTCTTAACAGAAATTTTTTCAAACACCATTCTATAAGTTTCAAAATACATTTCCACCTTGTTATTTGGCATTTTGACCCGGTTATATCCAAAATGACTGGACAAGTTAGACTCGACCGTCTTCAAGGCCAGTAGTCCAGAGCGATGATTGTGGGGTTCAAAAATCAAGCATAGATGTTAATATGAAGTAGAAGCATGAAAGCTCACTACTCCCCAAATATGGATCAGGTACGATTTGTATTCTACACTATGGATCGTATCGTATCGATTCCACAACTCAATTTTGCAGCGATGATCGGTCTATAACTCAAAATCTACACAAGCTATCAACATGAAAATTAGAGTACAAGCTTACTACAACATGTGAAACACCCCCTAAAGATCTCATTCCAATTGGAGGAAGTTGGAGGGATCGACATAATTCCCTTTGGAGGGATTGGCAGAAATCAGAATTCAGCAACAGTACTTCATGGAAAATGCAATATCTCACAAACCGTACGTCAAAATTGCACAAAATTTGAGGAGCAAGTAGCTAACATCATGGACACCCTTCATAGGGATTGCATCCCATTTGGACACACTAATAGAGATCGGTACCGATCCCTATTGTGGGCTCCGATGGGCTTGGAAATTTTTGGATGGCCTCGTCCTGGTCTTCCGAGCCTTCAGTCGAAATTTCAGTTCGATCCGTGCATGTCTTCCCCTATAAATACAATAGAAATGGCGTCAGAAAAGGGATCATGCTTTCTCTGTCAAGGCTCTGCCATTTTTATCCTTCACTTTTGTAGTAATGGATCCTAGCTGATCTAAACATTTTTGTAATCATAATCAAGTAGAAGATCAATAAAAATATAAAGTGGACGTAGGCCAAGATTGATGAACCACTATAAAAATCTGTGTTCATTTATGATATTTGCTCTGTTTTAATTTCATTCTTCATTTAATCTCTACTAGATTCTATTCAGTGTTCATGCCTATTTCTGGCGTCAACATTTTGGTGCTTTCACTGAGAATCGAATTCTCAGCTTGATTGGATCTCACCATCTACTTGTGAATTCCCATATTCGCGAGATAGATCCAATTATTAACCTACAAACTTCCTATTCTACTCAGATTTGAAGGAAATCTAAAGGAAGTTGATAACCATGGTTAGATGAATTAAATCAACTTAACGCAGAGTTAAAGGAAATGATGATGCTCAAGTTCTTGTTTGGAGCTGTTCATGTGTTCATGCCCATTTGGAAGGGATCGGATTCACTCATGTATGCAAGATCTTGGGATCAGATATTGAAGTTTTCACTCAAGTTAAGGGATGGCCGATCTCTCTCTCTAGGCCAAAATGGTCGATCCCTCAAGCTATACCGATCCCTCAAGCTATACCGATCCTTCAGCTGATAGCCATACTCAATACCGATCCCTCACGCTATACCGATCCTTCAGTTTATAGCCATACTCAATACCGATCCCTCAAGCTATATCGAGCCCTCAGCTGATAGCCATGCTCAATACCGATCCCTCAAGCTATACCAAGCCCTCAGTTGATAGCCATGCTCAATACCGATCCCTCAAGCTATACCTATCCCTCAGCTGACAGCCATGCCCAAAACCGATCCCTCAAGCTATACCGATCCCTTAAGCTGATAGCCATGCTCAATACTGATCCCTCTCCAAATCGGATAATGACCGATCCCTCCATTTCTACTACCGACCCCTCTACAAATCGGTTCACAACTAATCCCTCAAGTCGATCTCTCGTTCACATCCCCATAGTCGATCCCTCTCATATAGCAAACTACTTATCCCTCAACTTAAAGATGGTGCATTCCATCCGCTTTCGTTACATTTTGTGACCGATTGGGGCATAGAGGATCAAGTGGCAACTGCTAAATTGCAGCCAAAGAATGGACAAGGATTTGCTACTCAAACGGTACACCCAAAGGCTAGAGAACCAAGATGAAATGACATGAACTGGGGTCGGTTACTGGATCAGGCTTCTAGGGTAGATTACGATTGCTCTCAACTGACCAGCCTCCAAATGCTTTGCATGTTAGCTATGATATAATGGCTTGTGTGACGACCGCCCTACGCCGCTTATTATGCCATCTCAAAATATAACCATCCATCATCAAAGTCAAACCTGAAGTAGTCACCCATTCGACTCGAAGCAAACCCAGGAAGTTCTGGCCTAAGGTCAACCAGGGTAAAACCAAGATTTTCTCCAAGCAAACACCAGTATGACTCCAAGCACCGTTCGTCCCAACCCAGCAATTAAAATTCAGCAAATCCAAGCGGACCGGGGGCTGACTCCAAGAAAATAGCAAATTTTCTTGGGTCGGACTCCAAATAAATTATCACCAATCCATCACACGTTGGACAATCATGCATACAACATTCAAAAGCATTACAAACAGCCGTAACTTGAAAACGGACAGGACTAACAACAACTGGAGAATTTCCTCCAATCGAAGCCCATTCAATGAAGCCATTCAATATGCAAAATATCCCAAGAGATTCAATATACCAACTATGTCGGCGTATTCTGGAAACACAAACCCCCAAGAGCATCTCATGAAAATGAAGGGCACATGAATTCCGCTAGAGCGACGAACGCAATTAAATGTTGATTCTTTCCCATATTCGTCGGGGGCATAGCGATCGATCATGTGATTTACATGATCACCACCCAGGTCCATTTCTTTGTTTAATTAGCTGGCTAAGGAGTTTCCCCAACTTATCTCAAGCGCCAGGCGAGTCGCTCAAAGACTTTCGGCAAAGATTTGACAACGTTGTACTAAAGTGAGAAATCCCAGTGAGAATATCATATTGATGGCATTGATAAGGGCAATCGACCCTAAGACACCCTTTAGCAATTGGTTACCTGGAGAGCCTCATATGACCTTGAATCATTTATGTTACAAAGTGAACCAGAACCTAAGCAAGGAGGAGGTATAGCAGACTAGGAGAAAGAACGATGTAGGCACGTTGGTTGAAGGAAGTCAAAGTGAGGGCAACATTGAGGCCTTAGATGAGGATTCAAATTCTAGGAGACCACACGGAATCCCAAAATCCAACTCATATACTCCTTTGAACGATTCAATCAAAAACATATACTTGGAGACTCACGACTTGGAGCAATACTGGAAACCAGCCTCGAGAGAGTCCACCGAAACCCAGAAGATGTCTGGGAAATGTTGTATATTTCAAGACACACACGGTCATAACACAAGCGATTGTAGACACCTCCGAGAAGTGATTGGAAAGCTGATCCGAAGAGGAAAGTTTCAACAATATATGCAAGCCCACAGAATGGCGGGCAGGGAACATCCGATGCCAATCAATAAAGAACTTTAATTATCAATTGGACCGTTGACGGTCGACATCTCGCTGAAAGGAGCTAGGGGCAAAGTGGAATAGCAAGCACACAATGCTGCTTCCCTCATAAATGAGATTTATTCCGATCTTCTTTGAATTATTTTATTTCAATTTCAATTATGTCGTGATATATGACCAACTTGAATTAAACTACTTGCATACGATGCAAGTAACCAAGTATCTAGAGTTGGGCACCAACCAACCTTTATGGACCATGATCGGACCTTCAAAGCATCACAAGACGAGCATGATTCAGCCACTCATCAGCTACCAGATTCCCCTAACTTGGGGCAAGGACTCAAAATGGAAAGTGTGTGTGACTCGACCATCCACTTCCTACTCCATGCTTCAATTCTGACAGAACATCTATGCCTTACTTAGAGCCCGACAAGGTCAGAATCTAATACAAAGTGGACACGACTGACTGTCCACTCATCAACCTCCACGCTTGACTTGAAGACCGGAGAAACACTTGGAGTGGATGCAACCCGATCATCCACTTCCAGGTCATACTTGAAGTTTTCCAAAATACTTATGCCTCTCCCAAAGCTCGGCACAACCGAGGTCCAACTAAAGTGGATGTAATTTGACTATCCACACATTAACTCCGGCCCTGGAAACAGTCTAGAAGCTTGACTTAAAGTACGCATGATTGATCGTTTACTCATTAACCGTCGCCCTCGACACGAGGACATGAATGAAACATGAGGTGGATGTGACTTGACCGTCCACCCAACTACTCTCTCTCTTGACCTGCCGGGAGAAGTACGAAGCAAATTGGACACGTTCGACCGTTCTAATTAGGTAATCGATCAAGTAGAATCAATTCCAAATGATGAGACCCGAATCCTTGCGCCACTCCTCTAGTATCCCTGACCGATTCCGACGATGTCGCTACCGGAGTTACGCTGAAGCGAGGTCGAGGAAGGGTCAATGACGTTAGTGCCGATTGGAGAAGAAGATGCGAGGAGGGATACGAAGGAATCGGTGGGAGGTCGCTCGGCCTTAACTTTGTATTGATGAAGAGTTACACAAACTTGATTTCATATCGATGGAGGGATGATAGGCCATTCGAATTGATTTGGATAATGTGACTTCGAAATGGTGAAGTGGAGGTCTTCGTATCGACTGATGATGGAGCTTTCGTATCGACTCGAGATGATCGACATGAAGGCTTCAGACTTGCTGACCGATACGAAGAGGTTGCATTTTATCGATACGAACTACGTGCTAGTGGATCGATGCGAAGGGGGCTTAAGCGACCGATACGAATTCGAGCTTGTATCTTGATGGATACGAACAACTTCATCAATCGATGCGAATTCGAACTTTGGAGATCGACTACGAGCTTAACCTTGATGATTTTGAAAACTCTTGCGCATCTGACCACTTGACTCCGACAAGCTTCAATCTGGCATAATTGGACTTGACCGTTGGACTACATATTTGACTGCCCTCCGAAGCTCGTCGATGGAACTGTAACTCAACAAAATCTTTACGGACTCTAACTCGGATTGCTCTCCAAAGTCAGGATGAGTTGGTTGTGACGGTCAGCGATGATGGTCACTTCGACTGAATCTCGAAGTCTTGTTGTTTGAATGTTTTCTTTGATTCTGTAGAATTTGTCAAGTCAAATGCAGCACTGCACCATACTACACAACACCTTCACGCACTTCACACTGGGGAACACTTGGGTTTTATCATCTAATGATGGTTTCTAATAAGTTGATTAGCTATGGAATCCACAAGTTCACAATAGCCAGAGCTTCAGGATTCATCTCCTTTTGTCCTAGAGATTCCGGCCATCACGGTCGAAGTTATAGACCTAGCTCCGGATGAGCTTCCAGGAGCAACTTTCATTGCAAACCCGCAAGATTCGGTACCGTTCAACGTCTCGGAAGACATGTTGGGACGTATATGCCTAAGGCACGGTTTGTCATTGGATGATGTTCTATTACCGGGACCAAACGATAGACCGCACGCTCCTCCGTAGGGGTTTACTGCCTTTAATCGCCATGCGTGCGCAGTAGGAACACTTCCTCCTTTCAACCAATACATTAGGGAAGTGTTGTCTTTCCTTGGAATTGCCCTATCGCAACTACATCCCAATGGATATGCTCTGCTGAATAGTTTATTTATTGTATTCATGGAGCATCACTTTTGGCCATCCGCTCCTACAAAGATTAGTTACCTTTTTAACATCAAGAGTAGAGGAGACAGCCCATCTTTTACATTTCTGGAGGCGGTCGGGAATTGTCAAGTAGTAACCGGATCCTGGATAAGGCTGAGTTACTTTAAAACAAAATGGTTCTATGTCCGATGCCCCCCAGGATTTGCCAGCAGATGGTTAGTCAGATGTAAGTGTTATAGTCTTCTTCAAGAGTTATCCAGATAATAATAGTTGATGTAAACTAATATCTCCTTTTCTTTACAGCCGCAATTTCACGACCTGAAGGTGGATACTTCAAAGAAATAGTAAGAGTCCTTCAAGAAGTTCCAAGTGAAATGAGGGGCATCGATTCGGTTCTAACCGATAGAAATTTTAGAATCGTCGGACTGATTGAGCGGAATCAAAGCATAAGGCTTGAAGGGACATTGAGGGCAGCCCCGAAAAAGCGGTTGAAACACAAAACACCCGGGGTCGTAATAACTGAAGGGGTTGACGAAGAGAGAACGCCCACGGATGACGAACTTGTAGCTGGGCCTTCGACCGGATTTCAAGTGAAAGAAGGAAGAAGAAAAGGCAAGGCCGCTGATTACAAATGTTCTAAGTCTTCGAGGTGGAAATCAGTTGTGGTTTCCTTGCCAGTTCCCGACATTAGAATTTTAGAGGCTCCTTCCTCGCCAACGGAGAGTCCTTTTGAAGGGCTTGCCGATATTCCGATTCCGGATTACATGTCACTTCAGTACGACACTGGATTGGAGGAGCTTGATAGTGCTCTTGACCTAAGCGAGTCGCTTCCTATAAGTGCGGCCGACATTTCCGGTTGGTCGGGGGGTTGCACATACATACACGCTTCACGGCACTACATGATTTTCAATCATAAGTTGTTCAATTCAAGAAATCACTAAGTCTGTTTCTCTTTCTTTTTACAGGTACAATGTCCGGATGAGGGTCGATGTTAAGAAGTCTTCGCTCAGCTCACCGATCTTCTTCATATTATGAGTCACGCAGGAGAGATGAAGATAGAGACCGCGATCATGGGTACTCTAGTCAAGAATGTCAGGAGAGAGATAGGGATAGGGAGCACAGACATCGATCCCGATCCTTCTCTCCTCCTCCTAGACTCCCTATACAATCTTCGGGTCAGGGGAGACAGCCAGTACAACCCCCTCATCACAAACCATCTTCGCATGTTTCTCGGTCCGAGTCACAGCGCCATAGAACTGAGGTTGAGCCTTCAGTCGTTAACTCGTTATTGAGTAGGCTATCACTGAGCCCACTGGGGAAGGGGCTATTAAAGTTTCTCATCTAAAGAAAGATTTCCCAAACATATGCTTCGACGGCTATATTTTCCCCCCTCACTTAAAGAGAATTCCATCAGAGGCGGAGAACACGATGCATGATTACATTCATGACATTTATTAGCAGTACAAAGAGTGGGCGAAGGCTGCAGAGAAAGCGTCGAAGGTGGCCTTCGAGCGGGCTAAACTAATCGAAAAGTTAGAGTCTGATCTCGCCCAGAAGGACCGCATCGTCCAAGTGCTCAATAACGAAGCCGAGTCCTCTCGTAAATCAGAGATAGAGGCCACCAAAAAGGCCAATGAGGCAAACTTGGCCATGGAGAGGATGAGGCAGACACACTATGCGTTGGTGGAGTAGATGGGTCACTGAAACACCACTGTCACAGCTGAATGGGACGCCGCTCTAAAAGAACTTGTTGAACTTAAAGTAAAGATTCCGAAATCATCAAGGAAAAGGATGACGCAAACAAAGCCACGCCCGGGAGGCGTGTGAACAGGCTGTCGTGCTTCGGGGCGAACGGGACGCGGCCACGGCTAAGGTCCGAGTGGTGGAGACTGAGGTCGAGGAGAAGGTTCGAATGGCTGAGTCTAGGCTGGAACCTGATAACGAAGATCTCCTCATCGTTTATAATGCCAATGTTTTGAGGCACAGAAGTCTAGCCTGGCTCGACAACTACCCAACTCATTTATATAACGCTTGGGGCCGATTGGTTGAGGAGGAGAAGGCAGTGCATCTGGGTGAATCAATCAACGAGTTTGAGCTTGAGAATCGTATGTTAAACGAAGATGAATGAAAGATTCTCCACGAGTCGATGATTGTGCATGAAAAAGAAAAGCTCGACACCCAGCACTTGGAGATCGGAGAAGGCTCAGGTGTTGATCATCACGAAGTGACGCTGAAGTTCCTGCACCAACCCAACCTGAATCCGCACAGGTGGTTGATCCCCCTGCCTATAATCCGGATCAACCGCAGTTATCTCCGGCCAAAGAACAAGTTTCTGAGGCTTTTTAGCCGTCCACAAGCCAAATTGGGGAAGGTATTCTGAATATTCTATATGCTTATCTGAAGTCAGAATCGTCATCTAAATTAAATACTAACAGTTCTTCTTTTGTTTCTTGTCCAGTGATTGATGCTGCACCGGTCGGGCTTCCTGCCACTCAAGAATCACATCATATGCAGGAGGCCATAATAATTGAAGCAACCACCACAACGGTTACGGCATAAACTGACAGAACGGAGGGGTGCACTCTGGTTTTCGATGAACAGATGATGGAAGAACTCCTCGATCATCAAAGCTATCCTTTTGCGGACCTGCCATTTGTTATGGGTGGAAGCGCACCTGCTACTGGCTCTTCAATGCCAACCACTAATGCTACCAGCGAGGCCCAAGCAATTCGTGAAGAAGAAATATTGGCCGAAATTGACACTGAAATGTAGGCAGCGGCTCATGGTGGTAGTTTTGAAGGTGGGATGGCGGCACCTGGTCCAGCTCCGTTAAGGATGATATCGTCTGGTGGTATAGTTATCGATACTAGTGTGCCTATCCCGCCTCCTATAGTCGATCTAGTTCCTCCGACTCCACCTTCAGGAAACATTCCCGTGCACTTGAGCTCGGATGAGGAAGTTGATATCATGCCCCATCCTGGAGATCAGCCACCGAAAGGCAAAAGCTCAAAAAGAAAGATAAGCAGCAGCTCTAGTGGGTCAACACCGAAAAAGAAGCCGAAAAAGAAAAAAGAGTAGACGTGCTTCTTCGGTTTATTTTTGATAGATAGATAGGGATTTACTTTGTTTTTCTTTCGTAGGCCATGTATAGATGCGGGTTCGGCCCCCGCTAGTGGGAATTTTGGAATCAACTTGTAGATAATTTTTTTTCGCAAATAGCTGAAATGAAACTTTATTTTGCTTTGAACTCGATGTGTGTTTATTTTCTTAATTGTTCCAGCATTTGAATTCCTTGTTCAGTACACTTGTGAAGTTTCAAGTTTTGAATCTCGTTTGAGTCCATCCGTCAAGTCCTACAATCACGGCCACAAGGCACGACCGGATATTAAGTTAAACTCATATTTTACTGCTTCAGTCAGTAATTGACACTTAAGTTCTGCCCCCAGTTTCAGGGATGAAGTTTAAAGATCGGCTAGCGGTCGTATTTCGCTTTCAGTGCCACATGCTTAGCATTGTTGGATTGATGTTGAAACAAGGAGATTTTGAGTGGTTGAATCACACTCGCTCCTTTATTGATGATTGTATCCATGCTTCGGGGAATTAAGTCATTTTCACGGGCGATCAGCCACGTTTGTTTGACACTTGTCATTTTGTCCGCACTCTGGGGACTTAAAAAAATTCGTGGGCGCTCAATTACCCCCGACTTGAGTTTATACTCCGGTCCGTGCTCTGGGGACTTAGAGTCGATTAACATTTTATAATCCAGTCCACGCTCTGGGGACTTGGAGTTGGTTGACGTTTACTCTCCGGTTCGCACTCTGGGAATCCGGATCGTTTCGATGTTTATGCTTCGGTTCGCACTCTGGGAATCCGAAGTTAGGTGACGTTTTATACTCCAATTCGCATTCTGAGAATTTAGAGTTAGTTGAACTTTATACTCTGGTTCGTATTCTGGGAATCCGGAGTCGGTAAACAGACGGTCAATCGCATCTGTTGTATGTTTTTGAATTTCGCTCGCACTCTGGGAACGAAAGGTGTATCAGGATCATGGACGGTCGGATCACATCCACCCTGAGTTAACAAGTGAGGTCGTTAGATGGACGGGTCCACCCTCCTCAAACTTGGTTCAGATGCGGGTGAAGTCGTTAGGTGGACGGATCCACCCTCTTCGAAAATGTATTTGTAAGTTTATACTCCAGTTCGCACTCTAGGAATCTGGAGTTGGGTGAAGGATTGTCCTGTATCAATCCATTTTTGACTTTAGTGTGATGGCTTGTCCCCGAGCTTGGGTTTCACTTAGCGAGTGACCAGTCGTATCACAGTCACTCCCTATTTAAATAAATTCCACCGTATGATGGAACTTAGCTCTCCGTGCATAGTGATGGTCATATGAAGTATTTCAAGTAAATCACAGCTCTGGCTCGAAGAGATTGCGCTTTATTGCTGAAATAAGAAAATATGGCAAAGTCAGTTGCCTTATTACAAATTATAATTTCGAAATGCAGAAACAAATTGCAAATGAAAAATAGACTGAATAAATAAACAGAGCCTGTTATGTGTAGTAGCGATGAAGACTCTCGCTGTTCCAGGCTCTTGGAAGAGTGAGAACATCAACTGTCGATAATTTGAATGTGCCATCTCCGAGCTTTCGTTCAATGACATATGGTCCTTCCCAAGTTGGTTTCGTATGCGAAGGGACCGGATAAATTCTTTTGAGTACGAGATCACCAAGTTCAAGGTTCGGGGTCGGACCTTAGCATTGTATAATCGGGCGACTCGACTCCGATATGCGGCTACCCTCAGATCAGCCTCTTCGCGCTTCTCATCCAATAAATCGAGAGATTCAGCAAGTAATATAGCATTCGTCTTTGGATCGTAGTATGTCACACAATGAGAAGGTACTTCTAATTCGACTGGAATAACAGCTTCTGAACCATAAGAGAGAGAGAATGGAGTGTGACCGGTTGCGAACTTGTAGGTTGTACGGTAGGCCCATAAGACCATAGGAAGTTCATCGACCCATTTGCCCCCGGCTTTTTCCAGTCGTTTCTTCAGAATGGATTTTATAACTTTATTAACAGCTTCAACCTGTCCATTCGCTTGAGGGTGTGCGACTGTGGAGAATTTCTTCTGAATGTGAAATCGTTGATAGAAATCCTTAAATTCGGCACTATCGAATTGGGTCCCGTTGTCAGTGATGATAGTATGTGGGAGACCAAATCAGCAGATGATATTGTGCACTACAAAGTTGATCACCTTCTTTGTTGTGATTGTAGCAAGGGGTTCAGCTTCTGCCCACTTGGTAAAGTAATCAACCGCTACGATGGCGTACTTCGCACCACCTTTGGTTAGAGGTAAAGAGCCAATAATATCAACGCCCCAGACTGCAAACGGCCATGGGCTGACCATTTGAGTTATCTCAGTAGGTGGGGCTCTAGGAATTCGAGCATGCTTTTGACATTTATCACATTTCTTGGCATAACCTATTACATCACGGTTTACAGTTGGCCAATAGTATCCATACCAGAGTACTTTTTTAGCGATCGCTTGCCCCCTTGTGTGATCGCCACATTCTCCTTCGTGTACATCATGTAATACTCGTTTGATTTCATCGTGAGCGATACACCGAAGTAAAGGAACAGAGTATCCTCTTCTATACATAACTCCGTTTTGAATGGTGAACCGAGAAGCTTTTCGAAGAATTTGTCTCTTTTCACTCCTACGCTCTGGTAGGGTTCCGTGTTCGAGATAATTTCTGAATGAAGTCATCCACGACTCCCTTTCGGAAACGACATCAAATATCCAATCGGTTTCCATCTGATCAATGCTTGGCGAAGATAATATCTCTAAAGGAACAAGTCCCATTTACTGTGCTTCACCTGTACTGGCTAACTTTGCCAATGAATCAGCTTTCTGGTTGTGTTCTCGCGGTACATAATAAATAGCATAATAGTCAAACTGATTCAATGTCTCCTGAACCTGAGCAAGGTACGCGGCCAATCTTCGATCTCTGGCTTGGTACTCTCCTCGAACTTGACACACGATCAATTGTGAATCACAGTAAATTTCCACCGCAATGATTCTTAAATCTCTGGCAAGTTTCAATCCAGCCAATAGGGCTTCACATTCAGCCTCTTTATTAGTTGCACGGAAGTTGAACTTTAGAGCTTAACATATAGATCGACCTTCAGGAGTTTCAAGAACAACCCCTGCACCTGAGCAACGGTCATTTGATGCACCGTCTATATGCAGCTTCCATATATACTTGGGAGATTCACTGGTTTCGGGCAAGTCCGATGGGATGGTAAATTCAACAATGAAATCTGCTAGGACTTATCCTTGAATGGCTCGCCTTGGAGTGTAAGTAAGGTCAAACTGACTTAACTCGATATTCCATTTGAGTAACCTGCCAGACGTCTCAAGACGCGTAATGACCTGTCGTAACGGCTGGTCGGTGTAAACGGTGTTCGAGTGAGCCAGGAAGTATGGACAGAGCTTCCTCGAGGCAATAACAAGACAATAAGCCAATTTCTCTAGCTTCGGATAATTTCTCTCAGCTCCGGTTAGCTGCTTGCTTATATAGTAGACCGACTTTTGTATTCGGTCTTCTTCCCGAACTAGAGCAGCGCTCATTGCGTTTTCTGACACCGCCAAGTAAATGTATAATTTCTCGTGATCGATAGGCTTTGACAAAATTGGCGGTGTGGAGAGATGTTGAATTAGTGCTCAGAATGCGCCCTCACATTCCGTAGTCCATTCAAAGTTTCGTTTTCCTTTTCGGATCAGATCGAAGAAGGGAACGCATTTGTCAGTGGACTTTGAAATGAACCTGCTCAATGCTGTTACTTTCCCATTGAGACTCTGGACTTGTTTTATAGTTTTTGGAGTTTCAAGATTTCTGATCGCCCAGATCTTTTCGAGATTGGCTTCGATTCCTCGAGCATTGACGATAAACCCGAGGAATTTTCCGGATGCTACCCCAAAGTGACATTTCAATGGGTTGAGCTTCATTATGTATTCTCGAAGGATATTAAACATTGACTCCAAGTCTCTAATGTGATCGGTGGAAAATCGCAACTTGACTAGTATGTCATCCACATATACCTCCATGGTCTTTCCGATCTGGTCAGCGAACATTCGATTAACTAACCACTAATAAGTTGCCCCAGCATTCTTGAGTCCAAAAGACATAACTTTAGAATAATAGAGTCCCATATTGGTTACGAAGCTAGTATGCTCCTGGTCGGGCAAGTGCATGGGTATCTGATTGTAGCTAGAGTACACATCCATGAAGGATAAAAGCTCATGTCCAGCCGTTGAGTCTACAAGTTGATCAATTCGCAGAAGTGGAAAACTGTCTTTGGGGCAAGCTTTATTCAAGTCTGAGTAGGCAACACATGTTCTCAATTTCCCATTTGGCTTTCGGACAAGTACGGGATTTGATACCCATTCCGGGTATAATGCATCTCAAATGAACCCATTCGTCTTAAGCTTATCTACCTCTTCTTTAAGGGCGGCAGATCTCTCTGGATCCATACCACGCCTTTTTTGCTTGACCGGGACGTACCGCGGGTCAATATTTAGTGTGTGGCTCGTGATGTCCGGCGAGATCCCACACATATCAGAGTGCGTCCAGGCAAACACATCAAGGTTTACCCAGAGAAATTCAACCAATTCCTCTTGCATGTGTTGGCTTAGCTGAGATCCAATCTTTATCATCTTCGAGTCATCATTATTGTCGATTGGAACATCGATCATCAGTTCGGCCGGAGAAGCTTGACTTTCTTTACTTTCATCATCACTTTCGGTATCTCTCGGGTCAAGATCTCTTTGGAATTGGTTGGGGTGCCCGGGCCCGGGCCCAAGCGCTATTGTCAATTATCCGCAAGACGGACGCAGAGAGATTCCTCTACGCCCTTTCCTTTTTCTTTCCGATGCACCTCGCGCAGCTTGGCTACATAACAAGCTCGCCCTACGGCCTGATCCCCTTGAATAACTCCAATACCATTGTCGGTAGGGAATTTCAAAGTCAAACACCATGGGGCGATGGCAGCCCTGAATTCAGCTAGGGCTGGTCGGCCCAAGAAAGCATTATAAGGGGAGTTTATATTCAACACAACAAACTGCAGTATCCGGACTCTCCAGCGTTCACCAATTCCCAACTCCACTGGCAATTCCACCACTCCAGTGGGTATAGTTGCACTCCCGTTGAAACTGTGAATGCGAGACTGACACGGCTTCAAGTCTTTAGTCTCCATTCTCATCTGGTCGTAAGCTCGTTTAAACAAAATATTCATAGAGCTTCCGCTGTCTACCAAGATCCTCTTCATCCAAGCAGGACCTACTTGAGCTGATATGACCAGCGGATCGATAGTGGGAGCTTCGACCCTGTTGGCATCCCGACCTTGAAATACGATGTCATCTGCCATCGTTCTTTGCTGTTAGGCCGGAGCCCCATCTCTAGAATTACAACAACATTCAAAGTCCACATGCCTTATAGAGCTGGCGTACGACTCCATTTCCTTCCAGCTTCGATCTTTTGGACGAGGACCACCACAAACAGTGTTTATCACCAATCTCCCGCCAGTACGAGCGGGTTCCTCCTATCTAGCCGGATTTGGTACATGATTTTGATTTGATGGGCCCGCACCTCCAGACTGCGGCGCCCGAACAAACTGTTCTAACTTCCTCTCTCTTATCAACTTTTCGATGAGATCCTGCAAGTGACGGCATTCATTTGTGTTATGGCTATAGCTTTTGTGGAATCTACAAAACTTTCCCGTCTGAATTTTCTTTTCCTATGACTGTTTCGAAGCAGGCTTCTTGTACTGAATGGTGTTGTAGGTTTGTAGATATACATTCTCCAGCGACGTATTCAAAGGAGTATAATTATCAAACATCGGAGCACTACGCCGTGGACCACGGTTCTGATCCCGTTTTCTATTTTGGTTTTCATTTCCTTTTTGCTGATCTTGTTTATTCTGAATATTCAATGCACTTTTCCAGAACTCTCCCCGGATGGTTTAACAGCAATATTACTTTGAATTCCTTCCACACTGGGCCCCACATCATCCTTCTTCCTAGACTGTTTCGCATCCTCCCTTCTCAAGAATTGAGCTGCTTTGGAATAGAAATGGTCCAACGATGCATGGGTTTTTCCGGCCAACTAGTTGCCAAATTCAGAATCGGGCTCAATTCCCTTAGTCAGTGCCATAAGAATAGAGTTATCATTTGGGTTGCTGATCTCGGCACATGCAGCATGAAACCTCTCTAAATAATGTCTGAGTGTCTCTCCAGGAGCTTGAGTGACACTGGATAAAGTATTAACATCCTTTGGTCTCGCGACATGCATATGAAATTGTTCAATAAACTTTGTTGCCAACTGATTGAAGCATGAGATAGATCGAGGTGGAAGTCGGGTAAACCACACAGTCGCTATGCCCTCCAGTGAAATTGGTTAGCTTCGGCACTTGACTGCATCGTGAGCTCGTGCAGTGTTCATCAACCATTCGTACTTCAGAATATGCTGATTAGGGTCAGAGTTCCCTTCATAAAGGGGTAAAGTCGGCATCCTGAATCGCCGAGGTGGTTCAGCATAAAGTATCTCATTAGTAAAAGGAGTATGACTCCGGGATATTCCCCAGTCGTTGTTAGGAAATCAAATCCATGGTTTTAATGACAACAACTATACAATGAAAATAAAATGTACATATACATGAAACTTGCTAGAACAACATCACTAGAGAGACAAGAACAAGGCTCAAAGGACGTATCAAAAGGCTACAAGTCGATAGAATCAGAAGAGCAATAACACAAATACGAGAATAGCAACATGCACAAGATCAGACGTCTGGGTGCACTAGCCAAACATCTGAATAAATTCTCTGGATTACAAACCAGACAAAATCAGACGTCTGGTTAATGTACTCAGACGTCTGAAAGTCTACTATATACAAAAAATATAAAGAGCCAGACGTCTGAGACATATTCTAGACGTTTGAAACTGAACTCGGTTGTTGACATTCAAATTACAACTGCCGCAATTGAAAAGACACCTTCGCTTCTCTTCGCTGCTACTCTTCATCACCATCAGAAGCGACCATAGAACACTTGTTAATGGATGTAGCTACTCAAGGAATCTCTCTACCATTATAAATAGCATCAAGAATCTAAGAGAAGATCTAACCTTACTTACTTATGCTCTCTGATTATACACTCTATCATATACTCTTGATCTCTAGCAATCTATACTTGTATTCTACTCTTCCAAATATACAGTTCCTCATAGACAATACTCTTTAGATATATATTGGAAGCATTTGTACTATATAGTCAAAATCTGTGTAATAGAGAACACACAGTTGACAAAGAAACTCAGCTATTGTAAACCTGTTCCTCCGGGTGAAGTGAGGGTTATTTGGTGAAAGGAAATTCCGAAGAGGAGCTTCGGGACTGGACATAGGATGGGAGGTCCGAACCAGTATAAAATCCCTGGTGTGATTATTCTTATTTACTTAGATTAATATTGTTTTAGTTGCATCATATATTTTGCCACATATACTTGCATATACACTACACAATCCACCCCGAATAGACTTTCAGACTCAAAGTGGATGCGGTCTGACCATATCCTCCCCTGCTTGAGCTCAATGTTCTTCAGAATACTCATCTTACTCCCAAGGCTTAGCAGAAACTGGATCCAAATGGAAGTGGACGTGGTATGACTGTCCACGCATCGACTCGTGCCCTAGATGCAGGGGACATTTTAAGAGCCCAAGCCTAAATTGGACATGGTTCGACCGTCCAATCCAAAGAGGATGTGGTACGTCCATCCATGACCTGGTTTGCGCCTGAGGTACAATGAACTATTCAAGCCTTGCATGGACGTCGGCAAGCCCAAAATCCAAACTAAGACTTGGACACGGTTCGACCGTCCAGTAAATAACTCTGCTCCCCCAATGCGAATTGGAGTATAAACACAAATTGGGTGCGGTTCGACCACCCGCCAACAAACTCTTATCCCCAGAATGTAGATATGAGTATAAACAAATATATGAGTGCAGTTCGACCACTCAATATTCCATAATTTTTGACCTAAACTCAACAGGAGGACGATAAACTCACTACGGATGGAATTCGACCATCCACGAACTAATTCAGCCAACCCAACAATGGGAATGAGAGTACAAACTACTACAAACCGAATACGACATCTTACTATAGCTCCGACTGGGTGATCTTTACAACTTAAGGCAACGACCGCAAGAAGGCCTCAATATAAAACCAATCGAAATGATGTTCGAAGTTATAGACGATTGACTATATAGTACCACTGGGTCGACAGGCAATGTCAATCCAAGCTTTCCATATTGTCCCGCTGGGTCGACGGTCAATATCGATCCACATCAACCTTGGACGGATGTGACCCAAATGTCCTTCGAATTTTTTTGATCACCAGAGTGCGAATAGGAGAATAAACCACGAATGAGTATGACTAGATCATTAATTCTCCAGCACCCTCCTTCGATCTATCAGGAGTAGTATGAAACCGGATGAGCATGACCAGACTGCACCTGAGCTAACTCTATCCCTAGATCTCGTGGGAGAAAATGAATCAAAATAGACGCGACTGACCATCAAGCTATAAATGAATGCGATGCAACCATTCATTCGTTGACTCTTACCATGATTTGACTAGAAGAGCAATACAAAACAAACGTGGCTCGACCACCGCACACTCATCCTTGCCCTTGGTCCGGTATGGAGAGCATCAATCACTGATTGGACATGACTTGCCTTCCTACTTATCGACGTATGCCCCATAATTGGGGGCACGAGTGAGAAATAAGATGAATGTGAACTGACCATTCATCGATTAACTCTAAGTCTTTTGAACTTAGGTAGGAGTATAAACATGACTAGGATGAGACTCGACCATCCATGTAGTACATTTATCAACCTGAGACCAAGAGTGGAAGTGTGATCATCCAAAGACCGACTGACTGCGATAGTTCAATACTGTGATTCGTACCTAGTGTTTACAATGAATCGAGGCTACGACCAAAAGGATGCCTAGATATAGAATCATCGAATCAATGCCCAAGCTCATGCACAACCGATCATCACTCCAGCCCAAAAGACGAGTAACGCATCATGAGTACGTTGAATGGAAAGCGCGTTACTCGAATATACAAGCAGATTCAAACTCAAAGCAAGAGCCAGCTATGCAATTGCGCACAACACAAGGCTAAACCATACCCGACATTTGATTCAACATGCTTTTAAGCCCAATCTTCGGCTAGTTAAAGATAATCGTTCAAAGCATTTAGAGCCCTTCACTATCAGACCAATAACTTATGACAAGACTCCGGGATTTGACTGGAGTAACCATCATCATTGACCATCCCAAATAGATTTCACGTTGACTGTTACGCGAAATAGTTAGATTTGAACTCAAGAAATCCAAGACTGCACCTGCTGAGCTGACAATCGACATTACAGTCAGCCATAGCGACCCATCACGGGTACTGAAGATCAGATCACAGCTCAGTGCAACGATGATGAAGGAATTAGCTGGCTTTCTCCAAATGAATCGTGATGTGTTCGCTTGGACCCATTCGGACATGCGTGTGATCTCACTGATTATCGCGAGCCATGCATTAAATATCGACTCGAGACATGTCTTGGTGAGACAAAAGCAACGCGGTATGGATCCAGATGGATTTGCTGCACTTAAAGAGGAAGTGGATAAACTCAAAAAATATATTTACCCGTGATGCCCTCTACCCAAAATGGGTATCCAACCCAGTTCTTGTGAGAAAAGCTAATGAACAGTAGAGATCATGCATCGACTACTCAGACCTGAACAAGGCGTGCTCGAAAGACAATTTTCCACTTCCGAGGATCGACCAGATGGTAGACTCAACCGCTGGATAAGAACTGCTTTCATTTATGGATGTGTACTACGGATATAACCAGATCCTAATGCACATCCCCGACCAGGAGCACACAGACTATTATGCGAAAAGAATCGAATCCAGAGGCCAGTATATTATGTTAGCAAGCGATTGACAGGTACTAAGAGACACTACCCGAAGCTGGAAAAGCTCGCGTACTGCTTGTTGATTGCACCATGAAAGCTTCGCCCTTACTACTAGGCTCACCCCATCAACGTCCATACCGAGTATGATAGGTCCTACAGCAACCTTAGATGTCTAGAAGGTTGCTCAAATCGAATATCGAGCTAAGCCAATTCGACATCACTTATCTGTTGAATATGCAAGTATATGATTTTGTTTGATGATAATAAACATATATATATATATATTCATTTAAATGTATTTGTTATTGTACTATTTTATTTTTCACATAATTAAATAAATATTTGTTGAATAAAATAAATAACACAGAATTTAAATTCAAATAGATATTTTATTCAAACAAATATTTTATTACAATTTTTGAATAGTACAAATTTGAGCTCTCACTGCATATATACATTTTTCAATTACATTACAATTTCGATTACATCACAAATTTCACTTTACATTGTTCACCTCACTACATATTACTCCAGCCTAAATCCAGTATTTGAGTTATCTGCAAAATAAACACTGACGCAGAAAATTGAAACATAAATATTTTTGCAGTGTAAAATAAAATGTGTTTTTGAAAATATTATTTGCCTCAGTTATTTGGGTTGTTCGTCATCGTTATTTTGAATTCATCATACACGAACAACTTGTGATATGCACAGTGTATCCCTGTACATGCCACAAGGTCGTGCTCACCGATATACACTTGATAAAACTACAGGGACAGGTGAGCACAAGGTCAAACCCGAGCCGAGGCTGGATTCAACTCAGGTGCAATAAAAATACATCACAAAATTGTCGAGTACAAGTTCTCATGCAACAAGAAGTCAAAACCAGACCATGCTAACAAGTGCACAAATGTGTACACATGAGAACAGACTCGACAGTGGAGTCAAAGCAATATGAGAATTCAAGTGAAGACCAGAGAATACAAGACTACAGTGAATCAGATTGCACATATACAAGACTCAAGTCCAAAATCATATTCCAAAATACAGTGAAATAATGAATGCAACTGAATACAAGTAAAGCCTCAACAGTCAATGGTTCAAATGACAAACAACATATACATATGTGCAACCAAGTTGGACATGAAAATTAAAGTACATCAAATCCAACCAGAACCAGACTTGGAAACAATGGAACCAGACCAAACTAATGATCAAACATTGATGAACCAGACCATCAACCAAAGTGCAGAATCAAGATGAAGTTCAAGTGAAACCAAAATGCACATGTCAACAGTTGTGACACCAAGGCCAAACAAATATGACAACTGCCTCAATTATATGTACAAAATATGCATTTCAGTACAACATAGTAGAGAAATAGCATGTATGAAGACCAACAGTGAAACAGAAGGTCAACAATACATAAACAACCAGACTCAAGGAAATATGCAACTGAATACAAGTGTAGATTTCAGTTTTAACATGTCAGGTGAGTGCAAAGACCATAAATTCAGCATAAATGCAATGACCAAAGGCTCAACAATATATTATCTAAAAACATCACAATTTCAAATGGCCAGAGTCAAAAATTCGATCGTTGCCAGCAAAGAATGAAATCGGAGATGACAACAGAGAAAAGAAACGAAAGTCGTGATAATTAAGCAACGAAAATATACGAATTGAACTAGTCAGGATTAATCACCAACATTAAATCAAAAATCAGTGGCCAAGCATAGCATGAGAAGAATTCAAACAAAATAAATACGAACGTAAATATAGGGAATTTATCCCTATTTAACCCATTATCATCATCGGCATTCAAAGCCATTCGAGTTCAAGCAATATCACAGAGCAAAGTTTCAAATCAATAACTCGAATCGAATCGAGTTCAAGCATATCAACGAGAATAACAAAGGAAATCACATACCAGATTTAATCAAATCGAACTCGACGAATTGAAGCAACTGCACATGTGCTTAAGCTAGAAGACGATTGAGAAAGCAACCCACGGACAATCACTCAACTCAACCGATTTATTATAGAGTAGCGACTTCACTTCATAAAGCCCTAATTTCAGATCGAAGAAGAAACGAGGCAACCATTTTTCAATGCAAAGGATACAAGGCCGATAAAATAAAAAAAGAAAAGGGGGAATTCTTTTTACAATTTTTTTTTGTTTTGGGCCGGCATAAAATTGATTTGGGCTTTTAATTATAAATTAGGGTTTCTATTATTGTTTTAGTTATTTTTATCTTGTAATCCCTTTTAAACTTTTGTAAAATTCTAATCGTGTGACTAGGGGATGAACTACGGTGGTGTAGTTTGAGAATTCGCAGCTCAATGGCTGAGTTGTGGTAGGGTTTTGAGTGTAGAGTTAGGTTTGTCGATAGCGGGTGTCGTAAGTTTACGTGTGTAAGCGTCTGACTACTTAATTTCTAGTAGAAACCTTGAGGGCAGCACATAGGCAGGTTTTGTCGAAGCTGGGTAAATCTGTATTGTTCTATTTCTGCTTTTATTATTCTATTATTATCTATGCTGCAATTATTTTATATACTTCCGCATTTATTTTTATAATTATTAGTATCACCCTATTCACCCCCCTATAAGGTGAAATCGATCCTACATTATCTCCCTCGGAGAGCTATCCAGGGACAAACATTAGTAGGCTTTATAGTTGAATTTATTGCATCAGACGACTATCCGAAGAGCAGTGGAGAACTGACCAACTGATGGAAAATTTCATGAATGGAGCATCTAATGATCGGTGTTCTAGCTTCGGAGTTGTGTTAATGACTCCTGAGGAAAGATCGATTTGCTACACCCTGAAACTCGACTTCTTTGTATGAAGCCTTGATCGCCAAGCTCAAACTTGCTAGAGAACTGGGAGCGGAAACTTTACATATCTTATATGATTGCTGGTTAGTAGTATGCCAAGTCAGGGAAGATTATCTTACTAGGGGGTAGAATCTTGCTCCTTATCTCAGCCGAGTCCAAGAACTACTGGCCGACTTCGAGTATTACACCATTACACACATCCTTATGGAACAAAATGAAAAAGCCGAGTCACATGACCAAGATGGCCCGTTCTGGGGATGCGTAGCAAATAGACTTGTCCTGGTTGAAGTACTTAACATTCCAAGAATTAACAGATGGAGATCGACTAGATCTTGGAGATGAAGCCAGAAAAGGAGCCATGGATAACTCCTATCAAAGGCTATCTACAATGGGGAATTTTTCCTTAACGGAGGTGTGAAAAATGACAGATCCTCCTCGAAGCTTCATGCTGCATCATCCAAGAAGAAGTCATGTATAGAAAGGGCTTTTTCCATTCCCTTGCTTCGGTGTTTCACCCATGATGAAATCGAACGAGTCTTGAGAGAAGTCCATGAAGAAAAATGCGGCGATTACACCAAGGGGCAAACCTTGACAAAGAAAATATTCTGCTATAGGTATTACTAGCCAATTGTCAATCGAGATGTAGTTGATCACACTTGAAAATCGACAAGTGGTAGATGTTTGCAAAAATTCTGAGGGCCCCATAAATGGAAATTACTCAAATGGTCAATCCATAGCCATTTTCCACTTGGGGATTTAAAATCATCTACTCCTTGCCGATTTCTAAAGGTGGTGCTAAATACGCCATCATAGCAGTGGATTACTTCACCAAATAAACCGAAGCTGAACCTTTAGCCACGATCACAACGAAAAAAAGTAATCAACTTATTGTCCAGAATATCATCTGTCATTTTGGCCTTCCATGAACTATTGTAACTGATAATGGAACCCAATTTGATAACGTTGAATCCAAAAACTTATGCCGATGACATCATATTAATAAGAGATTTGCGGCAGTTGCTCACCCTCAAGCAAATTGACAAGTTGAAGCTGTGAACAAAATCATAAAGTCCATTCTGAAGAAACGTTTGGAAAAGGCTAAAGGAAAGAGGGTGGATGAACTCCCAACATCATTATGGGCTTATAGAACCACCTACAAATCCGCGACTGGCCATACTTCATTCGCCATTGCTTACGGTTCCGAGGCCAACATCTCTGTAGAACTTGAAGTTCCCTCTCATCGAGTAACTTATTACAATCCCTATTTCATTATAAAATAAAATATAAACAAGGAATTCAAATCGAATTGCAATTAAACTAGAAGGAATTGGTGATGGCTCGTGAGTGTACAAACACATCTGGAGACAATGACAAGAACGTGTACTTGAACGTGTACGTGTATATTCAAAGAATTCGATTTCTTGAAATCGACAGAAATTGAATTTTCACCTGGAGTTATTAAAGAAAATATTATATTAGATAGTCAAAGCTTACTAAATCCGTAAACTGGACACAGATAACAACTGATGGAAAATAACCCAGAATTTATACTATTGGAAATCGACCAAGCGTCATGACGATCAAAGAGAGATACAACACTTTGAGAAGATAATTCAACGGAAGGATAGTGACTATTTAGGAAACTGGATGGATTTCTTTCCAGTGACTCTAAATTTCTTCGATTCAAAGCACGTCATGTATGCAACAAGACGTATTTTGGGGGACAAATATTATCCGACATTTTGATCCGGCTATATCTGAGCTGACTGAACAAGTTAGACTCGACTATCATCAAGATCAGTAGCCCAGAGCGATGATTGTAGGGTCCAAAAATCAAGCATAGATGATAATATCATGTAGAAGCGTGAAATCTCACTAATCCCCAAACATGGATAAGGTACAATCCGTATTCTACACAATGGATCGTATCGATTCCCCAACACAATTTTGCAGCGATACTCGGTCAATAAATTAAAACCTACACATTCTATAAACATGAAACTTGGAGTACAAGCTTACTACAACATATGGAACACTCTTTAGGGATCTCATTCCAATTGGAGGAAGTTGGAGGGATCCGCATAACTCCCTTTGGAGGGATCGGCAGAAACCAGATTTCAAGCAACACTACTTCATGGAAAATGCGATATCTCACAAACCCTACGTCGGAATTATATATAATTTGAGAAGAAAGTAGATAATATCATAGGGCACCCCTTATAGGGATATCAGCCCATTTGGACACACTAATAGGGATCGGTACTGATCTCTATTGTGGAACCTGATGGGCTCGGAAATTTTTGGGTGGCCTCGTCTTGGTCTTCCTAGCCTTCAGCCGAAATTTCAGTCCGATCCGTGCACGTCTTCCCCTATAAATACAACAAGCATGGCTCAAAAAAGGGATCATGCTTTGTCTGCGAAGGCTCTGCCGTTTTTATTCTTCACTTTTGTACTAATGGATCTCAGCTGATCCAAACATTCTTGTAACCATAATCAAGTGGAAGATCGAAAAAAATATAAAGCGGGCGTAGACCAAGATTGCTGAACAACTATAAAAATCTATGTGTTCATTTATGATATTTGTTCTGTTTTAATTTCATTCTTCATTCAATCTCTACTAGATTCTATTGGGTGTTGATGCGCACTTTTGGCGTCAACACACCTCTTCCCCAAAATGCATTCCATGGAAATTGCAAGAATTATTTTTAAGAAAGTTGCAAATAGTTGCATTTTGAAACAATGAAAGTACTTACAGTTTAAAGTGCATATTTCCAGTTTAAAATATAAATATTTGTACATTAAATTACAAAAATGCAAATATTTGCAAAAATGAAAATTTGTATTTTTCATATTATTCCCGATTACGTGCAAATTTAAATTTTTATAAAATTTATCAAAAATAGTTTCATAAGATTAATTTGAAATTTGTTTTTGAGAAGGTACGGTCAATTGAAATCTATTTTTGGGAAGGGACGTTCATGAAAGTTTGAAAATAAGGGTGCCTCCTTAATTTTTACCTTTTAATTCATAAATAATTTATTTAAGAAAATTTAATTATAATTCGTTAACTTTGAGAGTTATTTGGATATTCTAAAATGAAGCATAAGTATCGTTTACCACTAAGTTGAGATTAAAGAATGATCCAAATATCATAATTAAATACTTTTGCATACATACACACAGTGTGCGTGCCCCCTCCCTCAATGACCATGGGATTTATTACAAAATACTTTCACTTATCTTCAATTTTTTTAGCAAAAGCTAGCGGGGTTGACAGGACCTTACCCGATTTATTGCAAGGAACAATAAAAGGAAGAGACTCGAAACATACTTCAAGCCTCAAAAAAGAAAACCACACAAGGCTGAACAATAGAAGAAGACAAACACACTAGGATAAACAAGGAGAAACAAATATGAGGAGACACACAATCTACCCGAAGACAGGATCACCTATCTCCAAGTCAGACTCAAAGCAGGTGGAAACACAGGATGTCTCAGAATAGCTTCATAAATTTCACTTTTCATGTCTTTCCATAATACTTCACCAGCTCTCCTCTTCTTTTCAAAACAAATTCTATTACGTTCTTTCCAAAGCACATAGAAGTATTTCTTCATGCATAGGGTTATCAGTCAAGATTTCATGGTTCTCCATCTTGTTGCATTGTAGATTATGTTCAAATCAATGGTTGAAGGGGTTGCCAAGGCACTACATCCCGCTACCATCATCATTCTTCTCCACATGGAAAGGTTAGCATCACATTCAAAGAATATGTGCTCAACACTTTCAGGATTGCTTGAACAGAAAAGACACATGTTCCCATGATTCAAGCCCATATTAAGCATGACAGTTCTTGTAAGCAATGCATTATGAACCACTTTCCATAACATAAAGTTTTCCTTTGGGCTGGAGTCATCATTCCATATTATCCTCAGCCACCTACAATTGGGCACACTACTCAACCCAGAAAGTAAATTATAAGCATGAGAGACAGAATGGAGACTGTCTCTCCAAAAAACTTGGTCAGCTTCCACAGATTCAATACAGACACCTTGGATCTGGTTCCAGACAACTCTGAGCTGCTGATTTGAAGTGTAAGGTAGTTGGAGATTGCCTTGAAATATATAGTCAGTAGCCTTTGCAATGACAGGAATTCCATATTGTTGGACTTGTTGATGTGTTAATAAGTTGATAATGATCAAACCAGGGGATACCCATGGTTCATGCCAGAACCTAACATCATATGAAATAGCCATCTTCATACATATGAAAGGAAGAAAAGTAGCCCTTAATGCAAGTAACTTCCTCCATGTCCAACTACATAATTGAGGAACCATCACACTCCAAAAGTTATTACAGCCAATTCTATGAGTCCACACCCATCTCACCCAAACACTACCATGCTTAGAGAGAACTGCATTGAAGTGGGAACTAAAAGCTGCCAAATTCCACTTCAGAATGTTAAATACTCCCAAACCTCCCTTGTCTTTGGGATGCTCAATGAGCTTGAAAGAGCAGGGAATAGGCTTCTTACTATGAATAGATCCACTCCAAAGAAAGCGCAACATTGGACTTCTAATCATTTTCAAAAGCTTTGTAGGAATAATGATGGCTTTGGCCCAGTAAACTAGCATGGAAAAGGAAACTGATTTGATAAGAACTAGTCAACCAGCTTGAGATAAAAAACGATTTGACCACTTATCCATGACAGAAGTGATTCTGGAAAAAAGTGGGAGGCAGTCAGAAGTGGTAAGTCTGGAAGTTAAAAGTGGGAGACCTAAATATGACATATTAGCATCCATAGGCTGAAGACCAGAAGTTTGCAGGAGAGAGGAGGATAGGCTAGAGTCAATGCCAGAGAAGATGATGCTGGATTTATTCAGGTTTATCTTAAGACCAGACATCAAATGGAAAGTTGATAATGTGGACAGAACACAGTGGATGGAAGAGAGCTGTGGTTTAGTAAAAATCATGATATCGTCAGCGAACATCAAAGTTGTCACATTATGAAACTTGCACTTCGGGTGGAAGGAAATCAGGTTGGCATTAAACTTAATGTTGAAAAGACTAGTTAAAGCCTCCATAACTAGAATGAAAATATAAGAAGAGATTGGATCACCTTGCCGAATCCCTTGCCTTGCTTTGAAATACCCAACAGAACGACCATTAAGTATAAGAGAGAAGCTTGGAGTTGAGATGCATGCATAAATCCACCCCACAAAAGGTTTAGGAAAATCCATTAATGCCATTATCCTAACAATGGTAGTCCAGTGAACAGAATCATATGCTTTCATAATATCAAGCTTCATCATAGCTGCAGGAGAAGCATTTGACCTACCATAACCACAGAGAAGCTCCTGAGCAAGAAGAATGTTATCCATAATATTTCTTTTGGGGATAAAGGCCACTTGGTTTTGTGAGATTATGAAGGGAAGAACACGAACAAGTCTATGTGCAAGTATCTTGGATAAACACTTATATACTACATTACAGCATGAAATAGGTCTGAAAGAAGAAACCGTGCTTACATCAGTTGTTTTACGAATCAAGACAAGGTTGGTAGCATTCACTTCAGAGAGGAGAGAACATTTATCAAAGAAATTGTGCACAGCTTTGCAAAAATCATTCTGAATATAGTCCCAACAAGTTATAAAGAAATGAACATTGAATCCATCAGGGCCCCCACATGACTTCTTATTCATTGCAAAAAGAGCTTGTTTTATTTCTTCATTGGTAACTTTTTCAACAAGCAAAGCAGAATGCTCAGAGCTGAGTAAAGGAAGAGATATTTCATCAAACATGTTAAGGTCAGGAGCAAAATTAGATGAGTTACCCAGAATACCCAAGTAATAATCTAGGAAGGCAGTGTCAATTTGATCAGGAGCGGTGAACTGAGTGCCATCATGCCCACGAATCATATGTATATTTTCCTTTGCCTGCTTAATTTTGATCGAAGCATGAAAGAACTCAGTATTTCTGTCTCCAATCTGAAGCCATTTGTTATGCAACTGTTATTCTTTCATGCTGCTTTCAACATCAAGAGCCTTGTTGAGTAATTTGAATAATTTTCCTTCCTCTTCAGCAGCCAGAGAGGAGTCAGGGTGGTTCATCATGTATTCTTGTGCCTTTATGTACTTTTCTTTAATGTGTGTAGACTATTTTGAACCATCACCATACAGTTTGGTAGCCCAAGTTGTCAGATCCATCTTAACAAGTTTTAGCTTCCTGCACAAAATAAACATTGGATTACCATAACATTTAGTGGACCGGGCAGTGTTTACTAATGGTTTGAAATCAGAGGAGAGAGTCCAAGCATTGAAGAATTTAAAGCTCCTTTTTTCCTTCACCACAGGAGAACCAAAAGAGAGAATTAAGGGAGAGTGATTCGATAGAATAGGAGGAGGGACAAGAACAGATAGCTTGGGCCACACAGATAGGGAAATAAGATTGCAGAAGGCATGGTCAATGGTGGAGAAAGTTCTCACTCCACTCCTACTACGATTGTTCCACGTGAATATAGAACCAGAAGATGGAATTTTGATAAGATTTGAGTCAGAAGCAGAAATGTTAAGAGGTTGGATGTGCTTTGGTAGAAGGGGAAGACCACCCTGTTTGTTATCAAGGTGAATGCAGTAGTTAAAATCACCCAAAACAAGCCATGGATGAGTTTCCTGCCTAAGGTGAGGAAGAAATTCAAGAAATTTATGCCTAGATGCAGATGAGTTTTCAGCGTAGACAAAGGTGAGGTAGAAGGAAATGGTAGAATGGGAACATTTGACATGAGTGTGAATGAACTGTCTTGAAGAGAGAATTGTTGACAAGGAAAAGGAGGTAGGATCATAGAGTACAAAAATTCTTCCATAATCTACATCACAAAGATTATGTAAAAGATTCCAAGAGGGATTTATATAGTTTGCAGCTCTTAAAGTTAAAGGAAGATTTAGCTTTGTTTCTAGAATAGCAATTATTTTCAAGTCATGCAAAAGAATGAGATTTGTAACTTGATCAAGCTTCAAGTGACTGTGGGCTCGTCTAATATTCCACACTCCTAATCTTTGTGTTATCATAATCACAGGGATTGGTGGTTGGAGATTCTCTTGCTCCTGGTAGTAGGAGATTCTGAATTAAAAGCAGTTTTTTGGACTTGACATTCTTCGAGGTGGGAGATGATATGATAGGAATAATGCTAACAAGGGGCTTGATAGCAGTAATATGTTTATCTCTGTCAACCCATCCAAGGATGATGGAGTTATTGATGTAGGGGAATTGCGGAGGTAGAGAGGGTTGAGACTGAGTGGGTTGAGAAGAGTTTGAAGGTAAAGAATTGGAATGAATGGATGAAGGATCAATATTTTCATGCATAGATTGAACAAGATGCAATATTTGAATTTCAAGTTTCCTACAAATATCAGATTCAGAAATTGTTTCACTGTTTTGATTGTGGCCTTCTTCATGTTGATGTTCAGTTTCAAGCTGGTGCAAATTGGATAAGCTACTGTCCTCTACATGATCTGTTTGACTGTGCACATGCACAAGAGTCTGGTTGTGCACCAGTGTGCACACATGTTTTGTACAACCAGAATGTGATGTGCCTTCGGCATCATCCCTAGGTAAATCATCGTTTTCCTTGGGGAAAATAACCTTTTTAACAACAGCACATGCAAAATCAGAAGTGTGTAAGGAAGAGAGGGCTAAAGACTCACTTCGAGGAGTTACAGAAAGAGCTTCGGGTTCATGAGGAGGAAAAGGGCAGACTACCTCGAGAAATTCACCCTCCTCTACATCATCAACAATTGCATGACATATTCCCTGAACTACTATGTCTGTTTCCTCAAGCCCATTATCATCATCATTTGCCAATACTTGAAACTTGTTCGTAGTTATATTAACTGTAGCTGATTGATTGGCAGCACGAACTATATATCAGTAGATGTTTTAACATGGGCATCAACCCTATCAATAGCAACTGCACTTTCTTTTGCAATACGAACTGCATTTTCCTTTAGCCTATCACCATTTGACATAACAGTGTTTGCCCTATTTTTCTTTTTATATTGGGGGACTTTTCGCCATACTTGCTTAAAAATATCAGGACTGCCTGCTTCCACAGTAGAATTTCTTCCTCTCTCAACTCCACCATCAGGAACAGTACCCACTTGGTCCTCCATCACCTTTAAAACTGATGCCAAAGGACATGTTAGGTCAGTATGGCCAAATTCAGAGCAAGAGACACAAATTTCTGGTTTCCAAAGATAACTAACTTGGACAAATTGCTCACTACCATCAAGCAGCTTAACAGGGAACTTATCGACAAGCTCATGATCTGGTTTAACCTCAACAAGACATTTTGCATAAGTTATTCTCTCTAACTTCTCGGTTGATTGATCCATACATAAGAATTTACCTAATCTTGAAGCTAACCAGTTTATGCCGTAGTGTGACCATGCATAAAGTGGGATATTGCTTAACCTGATCCAAGCAGGAACAGACCGAATAGTGCCACAACTGTTTCCAATGGTAGCAACCCATGGTTTCAAAATAAAGAGTTTGTTTTTCATGATAATGGGATCAGCCTCTGCTAATCTATGACGATCATCAACAGATGAAAAGTTCAATAGAAAGAGGAAACCATCAGACTTCACAGTGACATCCCCTTTCAACTTACATATCCTTTTCAAATGGGACACCATAGATGAATAAGGCAGAGGCTTATCAAGGAAGAATCCCATTCAATTTTAAGATCATGTTCAATTTAGAAACCATTTTGAAACGTGTAAGTCCGTCAAATATATTCCATCAACTTATTCATACTACCAAACTATAGCATCCATTAATTTATGCATCCGTGCAACGCACGGGCTTTCACTTGTAAGTGTATATATACAGATGTGTATGTGTGTGTATATAATTATGTGTATTTAAAAGATATTGGAAAACTCAAAATAATTCAAATTAATAGCTAAAATATCTAAAGATAGATTTAAATTTAAAACAGATTTAGATCCAGAATAAAATCAATCTGAGGTTTAAAACTCAAATTTTAAAAGTTGATATTTTAAATATATATATATAAACTTTCAAATATATATATATATATATATATATATATATATATATATATATATATATAGAAAATGAGTTCCTTTATTGATGTATAAAATAGTTTACAATACATATCACACCGTAAATTAGACTACGTAAATAACATAGCACAACACAAACTTAACATGAGTACAAAGAAAAAGGAGAGGCAAGCACATTAACTTGTAAGTCTTTAGTCGCCCTAATTTTAGAAATCCATTAGCTGCCTCCTTAAAAAATCTTCGGCCATCATTAAAATCTATCCCCAATTTCTTTAAGATCTGGATGTTCCTATTCGTGCAATCAGTCTTCACCTTTGAATTCCACATTTGGTAAGTAATCTCCGTTCGAATTATCTTCGATTTCGTTAACTTTTTAGTTTCTTTATGCTTAAAGATTCTTTTGTTCCTTTCTCCTAGATAGTAGATTGTGGTGACAGGGGAACATGAAGCAAGCCGACTGATTTGGTCTAAATTGCGGAATTGCTATTTGATTAGGTTCACCTCCTCTTCGAGATTAAGGGAGTTAACATCTGTATCTAGATTCAGTTTAATTTCAGTAGTGTCCATATATATCTTGAGCAGTTGCAATTGAAAAATAGATGGTTAATGCTCTCTTGTTGTTCTTTGCATAATATACATTGCTCCTCATAGTTGATGCCCCATTAACGTAGTCGATCAGTAGTATTAATGCGGCCTAGCATAACTCTGTATGCACAATATGTCATTTTCCTGCTATTAGGTTTATTCCATATTATAAGACACCAAATTAATTGTTCGTATTGTTGTGTGCATGCTTGCCATGTTTTGTTTAAAGAAGGGAGGTGTTCTTCACATCATTCCAAGTAGTCTACTTCTCCCTCTGTGCCTATTTGAACTTGGTTGATTAAATTAGATTCTTCTCTTGTTTCAGTGAATCTGAAAGTATTTCGGTGATTATTTTGAATAATAATTGATATTGATGTGTATTTAGTGGTAAATAAATGATATCCGTCCCATCCCAAATTGTCAACTAAGCATATGCTATTTAACTAAGGATCTGTCCATAGTAGTGTACTTCTTCCATCCAGAGTAACCCACTTAATGCACTTGAGACTATCCCCCTATTTATGATCATGTTTTTCATCGTACATGGCATGTTATTGTTTATCTGAAGTTGCCAGAAGGTTGCATTGGTATAGTATTTGTTATGCATCCACCTTAACCACATGTTGTCTTTAAATAGAAGTTGCCATATTAATTTAGACATCCAACAGTCCTGAGCTCCTGGAATTTTTTTAGACCAATCCCCCATCTAGTTTTGGTTTGCATAGTTTGCTCCAACCTATCTTATGATTTTTACCTACCTAAAAAATGTCAGCACATATATTATCAAGTTTAATCAGTGTTGCAGTTGGAGTATGAAACCAATAATCAATATAACACCATATGGGTAATAACAATGTGGATTAGTTCTGCTCTGCCTGTTATAGACAGTAAGTTGTCCGGTTATCAAATCTTGTCATGATCCTCTGAAAAATGGAGGTGCATTCAATATAGCGTAGGTAGTCAGTAGAGATGGGTATTTTTAGGTACTTGAATGGTAGGGATGCCTCTTGTAATGGTAGAATCTCCAAAATATATGCTTTACTTTGACAGCTTAAACCAAAATAGTTCTTTGTTTTCATTTGGTTAAGTGTTAAACCTGCTAACCTGCTTAAGCAATAAGTTATGTTCTGATGGTAATTGTACTCTTAGTATCAACAGCTGCAAAAAACATGACATCATCAGCATATAGTAAATGAGATACAATAGGACATATATTTTATTAATAGAAGTGATATCTCTTTTTCTAACCGCCGCCTCTAGCTGTAAAGAAATAAACTCCATGTGTGTGTGTGTATAATTTAAAATTTTATTATAAACTATTACTTTGTAAATATAAATAAAATGTGTTTAATTTTTTTTTATTTTTTATTTTGGTTGAAGCTAATATTTTTTATTATTATTTCACAAATTCGTGCATATTTATAAAACATTTGTTCGATATAAAATCTATACGGATTTTATATCAGAAAATTATTAAAAAAAACATTATTATCCATAAGGATTTTATTTATAAAATACATTTAAATGTTTATACAATTTTATTTATTACTTAATGATTTAAAAATGTTTTAAATATATGTTTGCACCAAAAATGGTCACAAACCCCAAGTGTAGTGAAAGCACCAGCGTATGAATACGAATCAACAATATTCACACACAAATCACAGATCTAAGCTAGTACAAGCAGCAATAAAGAAATAATGAACAGTGACACACAATTTATAGTGGTTCGGCTATCTCCGGCCTACGTCTACTTTAAGGTTTTTATGATTTTATTGCTCGATGCTTGAAGATTACAATTTCGTATGTTGTATTACAACTGATTTGCTGAACTAAGTCTGAATCTAAGGCAGCAATGGTGATCTGGAGTAAATTTGGCAGAATCTGGGCGCTCTTTAGCTCTCAAAATTGTCCGACCTCCTTTTCTGAATGACCAGGGGCTCTATTTATAGGTGTAGAAGGCTGATATTTCGCCTAAAATGAAGGGAGACCAGTTCTGGTACGTCAGGGGGCCCACATGGCCGAAATCTGGAGATCCGGGCCCACTTTGGGATCGATTCGACCCTTGGTTCGAATCGATCAAGAAATTGTCCAATCAAGCTGAAATTTGGTGTGGACATTCTTCAACATGTGCTCAAGCTTCTGTGAAAATTTCATAGCATTTGGATGTGTAGATCTCAAGTTATGATCGATTCAAGTTGAAGATTCTTGCTTCCTGGAGTCGTTCGAATCGATATGCTCGAATCGATTCGTTCGAATCGATCCTCCTGCACGTGAAGATGATGACGTGGTGCGCGTGCTCCGAGTCATTCCCCCTTTTTCTCCGAGTTTTCTGGGTCAAACCCTTGGTTTTAGCTGTGGTGGATTCGAGATGTTTGGATTCGAAGGTGGGAATGGGTTCGAGGCAAGGTGCGTTCGAATCGGTCATGGTCTATACTTGTTGATCGATTCGAAGTCGTTCAAATCGATATGGATTCGAATGCCAGGCATAGGATGGTTCCAGTGTGCTTCGTTCGTATCGATTGTTGGAAATCAATAGGCGATCGATACGAAGTTATCTCTTAAGGACGGATTCGAACCAGCGACACCGGATGGATTCGAAGTGATTTGCCTCTGTGGTTTCGAAAGAATTTGTTTCGATGGAGTCGAAGACCTGCAGCTCTTATGGATACGAAGCAGATGGAGTCGAACATGATGGATTCGACGCAATGATCTTCTGATCGATTCGAATCAACCTTTCCTCATGGATTCGAGCCTAGCCTATTTCATCCATTTCCTTTTGGCGATATCTTGAGCATACGAACTCGGATTGACTCGAAACTTGGAACGTTGCTTCATCTGACCTTGCTTGACATGTCTTATCAATTCCAGCCCGATCCGGACTCGGACAAAATTCATCGATATCCATGGTGAACCTACGATGCACAATCGATGTTCATGACTAATAATCATTGATTTTCAGTTAATCTTTGGGTATCTCGACTTTGCCAAAAGTTGGGATAACATTTTGCCCCCCAAAACATGCCTTTTTGGTAAAAGGCGTGTTTTGATCAGTCTTAAGTCGGATGTAGTGAGTTCATGTTTCAATTGTAGCTTATAGCATTTTCAATCAAGTCCATGGCTGTTCGAAGCCGAATTGTTATCAATTTTTTCCAGTGGAAGTTTAAGAATGAAGTTCTTCAGTCTCTCCATACTATCGGTGGTCACTCCGGACCCTTGCCAAGCTAATTCTAGATTTAGCGATTGAATAGAAAGATCCTATTGCATTCCGGCGTTGCTTTCTATCCCTTGCACTCTGGCCCCAGCTAGGGCGTATAGCGATGTCTTGGTCGTTCTCGACCGATCATAGCCTCTCCGGGCTCATGCTGGATCCCATCCTGTCACTCTCCGGTGAAGGGGAAACAACGTTAAGTGAGTCAATCCTGTCGCTCTCCGGCAAAGCGACTCACCTCCTGCACTCCGGTTCAGTGTATCTGAACGTTAAGCGATGTCATAACCTGAATCGTCGGTCGATCACAGCCTCTCCGGGCTCATGCTGGATCCCATCCTGTCACTCTCCGGTGAAGGGGAAACAACGTTAAGTGAGTCAATCCTGTCGCTCTCCGGCGAAGCGACTCACCTCCTGCACTCCGGTTCAGTGTATCTGAACGTTAAGCGATGTCATGGCCTAAATCTTTAGGTCGATCATAGCCTCTCCGGGCTCTTATCGAATCCCGATCCAATCACTCTCCGGTGAATGGGAAACGATGCTTAAGTGAGTCGATCCTGTCGCTCTCCGGTGAAGCAACTCACTTCTTGCACTCCGGACCCCGCCTCTCCGGGTAAGGTCATAAAGCGATCATGTTTATATTGATATTTAATGTTTATCCTTTAACTCTCCGGTCAAAGGTTTATTTTAATAAGTGTTTCTTTATTAAATTCAAATCCTAGATGTTCAATCTCAAACACCAGGAAAAAACAAGATAATGCCTCTCCGGACGGAGCGGTCTATTTCCATCTCAGAGCATGCCTAGGGATCTCTCCGGTTCCCGTACATGAGTAAGTGGGATAGCCGTTTTATTTTGGAAATCAAATCTAAGAAAACTAATCGACCAGAGTCCAAATCTTGAACTTGGCCCTTGCCATCACAATCAGTTGATGACGAGTCGTGATCCCGATCCAGGATCATTCCTGTTTGGTTGAGTCGGCAGTTGTTCGGGTCTAACCGCCGTCGTACGTTCTCTGACATACTGCGGCAATCTACCACTCCTGGCATGTTCTTCCACCTCATCCTTCAGGTGGCGGCATTCATCGGTAGTGTGCCCATCCAGCTCATGGAATAGGCAGTAATTTCCAGTCCTACGTTCCCGCTCCGTGGGATCTCTCCTGGGTGGTTTTCGATAGGGGAGTTGCCCCCGAGTTTCGGTGTAAATTCGTTCTAGTCCTGTCACCAAGTCTGTGTATTGCCTGAATCTAGGCTCTCGGAATTTCTTCCGTTTATCACGACCATCATGCGCGTCATCCTGCTTTCTCTTTCTTTTGTCCGCCTTGGATTGTTCCCTGGCGTTTCCTTCGCCTTGTGCAACATTTATTTCCTGCCTCTCGGCTCGTGATTCCTCTAATCGAATGAATTTTTCAGCTTCATGAAAAAACTCTCCAAGATCTTGCGGTGGATCTTTAGTCAAAGAGTCTTTGAATTCGGTGCCTTCTCCAACTCCTGCCACCGCGCCATCAAAATCATCGATGGGTCCGGGCGATCTACAGAAGCCACCGTTGCGTTAAATCGTAACAAAAAATCTTTTATGGACTCTCCGGTCCTTTGCTTTATTGATGCTAAAGTCATCACGCTCTTGGGTCGCGTTATGTGAACCCTAAACTGCTTCATGAAACAATCCACAAGCTCGCCCCATGTCCTGATTGATCCGGTTTCTAGCTGCCTAAACCAAAGCGCAGCCAAATCTGATAAGAATAAAGGGAAGCATCGTGCCATCACCTCCTCGGATGCTTCCAGCACTTCCATGTGTCTGATATATCTGGTGATATGCATGGTCGGGTCTGACTTTCCGTCATAAGGATTCAGCGTTGGTAGTTTAAACTTCGGAGGGTTCCTTGCATTCCTGATATTCGGGGCGAACGGACTCCGACTAACTTCTTCCAATCCTCCTCCTGAAAACCCTCCTCTCATGAGTCGTCTCACTAGGCCGATCATTCTTTCATCTCCATCTAGGGGTTGCCCCCTTGTCATGTCTCTGTCTTGCCCTCCGAGTCTTGTAGGGAATTCTGGTACGTACTCTTCGGGTGGCTCATTAGCATTTATGTTGGCCCTAGCCGGTTGAGCTCCTTCCAAAGGTACTTCTGCGTTGGATCCTGCGGGCCTGCCCCCAAGCCCTTGTTGATTGCCTTCCGGTTCTGCATTCTGTCCTCCGTTGGGTTCCACAGCCCTAGCTCCTTGTTCCACATTCACAGCCGTTGTAGCTGGTCCAAGGTTCTGTGTCCCTGCAGCTCTCATCTGCTCGAAGAAATTCTACAGCATCTCTTGTTGGCTTTTCATCATTCTTTCCTGCATTAGGTTATTCATAGCCTCCATCTCATCTCTAGTAATGTAGATCGAAGCTTGTCCTTCTCCAACACCAGAGGATGCCTCTTGACTTCCTGCCCGTTGGCTCCTCTCGGTTCTTTGTCTAGTTTGTCGAGTCATTGTAGAGTCAGATCTGAATCCTTAAAATTCCAAATCTAAACTTTGAATCTGGTGTAGCGGGTGCTAGTTCTTCTCGGTGAAAGCACCAAAGTGTTTGCACCAAAAATGGTCACAAACCCCAAGTGTAGTGAAAGCACCAGCGTATGAATACGAATCAACAGTATTCACACACAAATCATAGATCTAAGCAAGTAACAAGCAGCAATAAAGAAATAATGAACAGTGACACACAATTTATAGTGGTTCGGCTATCTCCGGCCTACGTCCACTTTAAGGTTTTTATGATTTTATTGCTCGATGCTTGAAGATTACAATTTCGTATGTTGTATTACAACTGATTTGCTGAACTAAGTCTGAATCTAAGGCAGCAATGGTGATCTGGAGTAAATTTGGCAGAATCTGGGCGCTCTTTAGCTCTCAAAATTGTCCGACCTCCTTTTCTGAATGACCAGGGGCTCTATTTATAGGTGTAGAAGGCTGATATTTCGCCTAAAATGAAGGGAGACCAGTTCTGGTACGTCAGGGGGCCCACATGGCCGAAATCTGGAGATCCGGGCCCACTTTGGGATCGTTTCGACCCTTGGTTCGAATCGATCAAGAAATTGTCCAATCAAGCTGAAATTTGGTGTGGACATTCTTCAACATGTGCTCAAGCTTCTGTGAAAATTTCATAGCATTTGGATGTGTAGATCTCAAGTTATGATCGATTCAAGTTGAAGATTCTTGCTTCCTGGAGTCGTTCGAATCGATATGCTCGAATCGATTCGTTCGAATCGATCCTCCTGCACGTGAAGATGATGACGTGGTGCGCGTGCTCCGAGTCATTCCCCCTTTTTCTCCGAGTTTTCTGGGTCAAACCCTTGGTTTTAGCTGTGGTGGATTCGAGATGTTTGGATTCGAAGGTGGGAATGGGTTCGAGGCAAGGTGCGTTCGAATCGGTCATGGTCTATACTTGTTGATCGATTCGAAGTCGTTCAAATCGATATGGATTCGAATGCCAGGCATAGGATGGTTCCAGTGTGCTTCGTTCGTATCGATTGTTGGAAATCAATAGGCGATCGATACGAAGTTATCTCTTAAGGACGGATTCGAACCAGCGACACCGGATGGATTCGAAGTGATTTGCCTCTGTGGTTTCGAAAGAATTTGTTTCGATGGAGTCGAAGGCCTGCAGCTCTTATGGATACGAAGCAGATGGAGTCGAACATGATGGATTCGACGCAATGATCTTCTGATCGATTCGAATCAACCTTTCCTCATGGATTCGAGCCTAGCCTATTTCATCCATTTCCTTTTGGCGATATCTTGAGCATACGAACTCGGATTGACTTGAAACTTGGAACGTTGCTTCATCTGACCTTGCTTGACATGTCTTATCAATTCCAGCCCGATCCGGACTCGGACAAAATTGATCGATATCCATGGTGAACCTACGATGCACAATCGATGTTCATGACTAATAATCATTGATTTTCAGTTAATCTTTGGGTATCTCGACTTTGCCAAAAGTTGGGATAACAATATATTTGTAAATTTATTTATTTTTCCTTTTGGATTTAATTATAAAATATGTAAAAAATGTTTTTTTATTAATATAAATTCCATATGGAATATATATAGATATATCTGCAAATTATAAAAATAAATATTTTTAATTTTAATATTTTAAATATATCTTTAAATTTCAGAAATATTGTTTTAGTAAAATGGCGGAAAGGAAGTATACATGTATTTTTAATCCAATTTAAAAATGCGTGAATGTGAATATTGATCAAGCATATAAATTCGTGATATGTCAACTTTCTAATCTACACACATGTATTAACTTAAATAAAGAAGAACATAACTAAATATAAATTAGATATTACCAATATTATTTCCTTGAATGCGCACCTTGAATGTTGAATCTAAGACTCTTTAGATTGAATTCGTTCTCTTTAAGAAAAGTAGCTAACTAAAGAGATCGCCACACCTTTTCACTAGGTTTAATTTAATTTTCTTTTATTTTGGAAATGAAGATGGGAAGGGCTCTTGTTGCTTGCGGCCTAAGAAGGTTCAATAAGGAGGTCAAAGTAAAGTAGAAAACGAATGGGGATGATTGGTTTAAATAGGAAAGAAAATGGAGTAAAAGGAGGATCTGGATCTTCCTGTTTACATCATCTCCTTACCAATTCAATACCCATATTTCAAAATCAATCACCACCCTCTCCCCTCTAGGCATGGCCAACCACAGCTATGGGCAAATAGGCCAATACGCTTTTCCAAACCCAATCAATATTTACACACTTTAAATCCAATTTAAATGTTTATCAATATCGTCTACCGATACGTGCATATATAACTTTTATATACACGCTTTACTGAAAAATAATTCAAATCAAATATTTTTTTAATTAATATTTGATAAATATTAATTAATTTATAATAACTATAACTTAATTAGATCGTGTAGTATTTTGGAGTATTTAGCATTTCGGTTGTGTGATTTTTAGGTATAAATTCAGCCAGCGATTAATATCGAATAATTAAAATATTAGTGTTCACGTGCCACCTTAGCTAGTGGTTTGACAATTAGGCTGAATTTATCGCTTACACAATTTTGGTAAAATCCAATTTTACTATTTTAACCGGTTTCCGATAGTGACGATGATTCACACCAATTCTCTTTGTCAAAACTATGTCACACTACGAATTATGGAATTTGGTTATGGTCAAAATTCCAATATCGTCTATGTTCAACTTGTATAATCCAAACATAAAGTATTTGGTTCAATAATAACATTTATTCTTACCTGAACTACTCTGGCTAGAGACTTTGACTTTAAATTGACTATAGTTAACTGGGATACTAACCTCATTAATTAAGGAGATAAATTCCATGTCGAATAGTGTTTCATTTGCAATGCTTCAACTAAGACCCAACTGCAATCATTCCATGGATTTTGTGCCACGATTTAAGTATAATTAAAGTGGAGTGTCCATATTGAAGTTTAATAGTATTCTCAATTCGAGAGAACTATGTAATATCGTCACTTTGGTATTCTCTGTTTGACCTTAGTTATATTAACTAAAGAAAACTATCGAATGAGTCATTTCATGGTTATCTAATAACTATCAGTACACAACCCCTTAGCCCAAGAAGCCACCAGTAATGCATTTCCCAACATTCAGAGAGTGTTACGAGCTATAATCACAATGGATGTATCGATATTCCCTCTTGAAACATCTTGATTTCGAATATTTAAAACAATATTTATTTTCATTGTGACAAATTTCTAATGATTACAACACATTGTAATTGCTATCACAAAACAAATCATTAAAGGTTTTTTATTAAATATAACCAATTAAATAAATAGTTAACATAACAAATTATGATAAGTAAATAATAGAAATAAAAACACATTTTATTTCGAATGAGATTTATTACAGAGTTAATATATTACAGTAAATTATAAAATTGCCCCTTGGGCTAATCCCTAACTATATCAATCTCTCACTCCCACTTAGGGCCAATTATAGAATCTCAATCCCATCCCTTCAACCAATTTTGTTAGAACCAGTCGAGTTAGTCCCTTTGTGAATGGATCGCTATGTTGCTTAATAACCTGCTCTATCAATTAACTCTCGTCGATGTTGATAAACTGCCTTAGTCATGTGGAACTTTTTTGAAGTATGTTTTTGACTACCGGTGAGTTCTAGGCTCTTTTATGATCTATATCATGACATTTTTATCATATAACAATGACATAGGATTCTCAATACTTAGAATCATCCTTTGCTCTATTATAAATTTATGCATTTATATTTATATATAGATAGCTTTTATTTTTTGTGCTATTCAAAGTGATGTACTTAGCCTTTTGTTGAATCGGCCATAACCTTTTTGTTTGGAACATTTTCAACTTAAAGATCCTTAACTAAGGTTTGAATATGAATTTAATATTGACATATTATGCTCGATAACACTTATGAAGTTCGAGTCCAAGCACTCCTTCATAGGAAGTTCATTGTTTCTATAATTAATTCTCTACTGTTTTGCAAATACTCAAGAGAAATTTTAAATACTAATTAGTGATCTTAATTCGAATTTGATACTTGCTTTATGTATCAACTACAAAAGCGAAATATGAAATTGCAAGGAATATAACATGTATGATAATTATTATTGCCAATGCATTAGGGATCCATCTTACATGCTTTATATTAAACAGTTTAATATAGTATTTGTGTATATCGTTTGGGACATTCCCAATATCCTTTTATACTGGTTATAAAAAATATCATTTATAAATCCAATGTCGAGTATGAAACAACCAAGCTATAATAATTTTAATTTGGCTACAACATTAATAATAATACGTTTGTTGTTTAATTTTTAAAATATTTTAGTTTCTCTATAGTCCTTTCTTACAAACACACAGTTCCTATGTATTTTGATTGAAAATCAAATTATTTGATATTTCTATCAAAATAATTGTTCAACTTTGATGTTTATCAAACAATTCTTTCATATTAGTTCTTGGATCATATCTGAAACCCGCAAATCAATATTGCTCCCACTGACTTCGAGAAACTACAGTTATGTGCAAACAATCTATTCTAAATCATTATTTTGAATTTTATGTTTCAACATATATGTACTAAAACTCAAATTCATACCAGACGATAATATTGCGAGTAAAATCTGAACTAACTTAAGCATGTTGAATGAGGAATCTATTACGCTAATTTCAACAACTTAAATTTACAATGTTATTCTTATCAACAATGCCCACTATATTCCAACTATTGGTCTTCTTGAAAACATATTTGCGGCCGATCGATCATATCGCTTCAGGTACAACTATCAAATCATATTTTAATAATGTACTTTGAATCTATTTCGGATTTGCGCAATTTGCTATATGGTAGAGCCAATATTCTTAATGGCTTATTGACAGCTTAGGAAGTTATTTTCTCGACATCGATATTAAACTCATAGTTTCTCTTCAATATGCAAAAGTAATTATTAAACACTCTAATGTGTTCTGTTCGATTAAGTTTGGTTAGTTTTATTTCATCCCTTGCAATCATTTTAATCTTTGGATCGTATTTAAGTCAATTTTACTACCAATAATTATTAAAAGAAATTGCTTTGCTATGAAGTTGATGTTTCTTGAAACAATATTTATTTCTCAGTGCAACAGGATAGGTAAACATTTTATGAATCACCTTTATATATAACAAAACTGATTTGGTTTTAGTTTATGAATATGTTTAAAACATAAAATGGTAATTCAACATTGAATGGTCCAAAAATCCTTTAGGGTGTTCCACACAAGATCCCTCATGAATAATTACTACGTGCAATCTTTGAACTCACATAACCTGTCAACTCCTTGACCTAGGATATGTAGGGATTTCATATAAATTCTTTATCTTATATGATATCATAAACTATGCTTTAGTTGAAATTAATTTTAACCTTATATACTACTCTTAAGTACACGGCCTTAAAAAAAGAAGTTTATTCAACTTCACTCATTATCAAATGTACTTTGTTTAACAAAGTCCAACCGCTCCTTATCGATACATCATTACGTATCATAAGGAGGAGTGACTTTTGAGATTTTATCTTTACTTATTTTTAAATACATTTGGCACTCTTTCCAATATACTCATATGTTCGATCAAATCGAACCGTTTATTTTCTTTTGCATGCTACATTAATTACTTCCATTTTATATTCTATGACCTTATTGGATATACTACATGTGCATCTAATACACATGTCCATTCCTGTGATAATTCATCAGTGAGAAGAAGTATGTAGAATTGTTTTGGTATCACTAGACATACAATTGCATGCATGCGTAGTACATGTGTATATATATATATATATATTAATCCAAAGAGTTCAGCAACTCTTATGTCGCTTCCACTAAATGGGTTTCTTTTCCTTTATCATTTGAGATACAATTTGCTGGTACTATATGATTCATAATCATATGGTTAAAGAATTATTTCTCAAACCTACGGTTTAGTCCATAATTCCAAAATAGTTGTAAAATTTTAGATACTTCTGTATTTTCTAATGCACCATTTTGTTAAGAAAAAAAATACCATTATTGTAGTTCTATCTTACAACAAATATTCATAATATTCATGTTGAAATAAAACTATGCCTATTTTCAATCAATACTGAAAACATTAATTGTTTCTATAATCATATCTAGTATATCTACGATTTTTTTTTAATTTGATGCATCCACTAAGAAGAGTTATATAGTATGCTTCCACTATTTCTGCCATTACTATAATAGCGTATGAAATATAAAGCTACTTTCAACCACTTATTATAGAATTTTATTTCATACACTATAAAAAATCTACTGAAACGACCCGCAAACCCGCACAATTCAAGTTGACAATAAACCACACATGTCCAACTCAAATTGAATGGAAAAATAGATAGTTATGGGAAAGAAAGAAGAAAGAAGAGAAAAGAAGAAGAAGAGAGAAAGAGAAACTAAAACACCACATAATCTCACAATCGCAGCGGAACAACATATAATATAATATCAATGAACTTTATAAAAGAGAAACTGTCATATACATACATAAAACATAGTACAACAATCAAATCACAACCATCAACCTAGACAGTTATAATAACCCGTCCACACAAATGCTGATAATTTCAACAACAATGCAGCGGAAAATAAACATTACGTGAATATGACCTGAAGACCTCCATCACGTCTGCTGAAGCTCCAAAGCATCCAAATCTAAATCTGTCTATATGCTCGGTCTGACCCGAGGATTGAAAGGGAAGAAAGCCCGAATTAATCTGGTAAACTAGCGTGAGAAAACACATCTCAAATGAATTTTAAAGTTATAAAACTTTTCTTTATCAAACAAAGGTATCTCGTAAGACCACATTGCATATAACCACGGATGAGTTTTTACCTTACAGTAACCAAAACATTTCATATCAAATCCTGTTATATTATAGTAGTGTCTAATATACAAATAATATTAATCATAGCTGAAATTGTTACATTGGTTAAATTTTATGGCATAATAGGTTTACAAACAAAAGGGCGGACACGTATTGGAAAATGGATTTCCATACAGTGGCAAGTAAGGGACTACCTTCCTGAAATGACCCATAATGAAATGACCCACTAATTTTTATTTTTTTTTAAAACATTCAGTGGCCATTTAATCAAGAAAAATATTTAATTCAATTTTTCTTCTATCCAGGACCTTTCTGCCAATAAATATTGGTTTAATCATTTTATCTTAAACTTATATATATAAAGATATATAAGTCATCTTCTACCTAAATCAGAGTATAAAAATTTTGAAGGTAGAAACCTGTTGAGTATTGCTTAAAAAAAAAATACTCTCTACATAGCAATATTGTTTCTTTTTCAAAACTAGGTTTTCCCAATTTTTTAGATTAATGCGTTACCATTGATTCTATGTCTCAAGGCTCCTTAATTCACATATATGCTTCTGATTTTCTTACTGGGTAACTTTGCTTTTGCCTGTGCATGTGTGTGCATGTTTCTGTGCAGGTGTGTTCAAACTCAGGCTATAATAAAGTGGATCCTAAGTGAACACAAGCAACATCTAGGCGTAATGGAAACGCGCCTAACTTATACATGAGAGGTCACAAGTTCGAGTGCTATGCTGGTCGGTTCAACCCAATTTTTGTTTTTTTTTTTTTTTTTTTTCTCCTGAGAGCAAAACTGTCTGAACCTACTTTATACTTGGCTATGAAGCAGATCTAAAACTTGATTAAAAACACTTGGGTGCTGTCTTAACCCAGGCTCAAGAAAATGGCTATGTTAGCCCCATTTTGGTTTGCACTACTTAGTTACCAAATACTTGTTATATCATTTTCTTTTCAAGCAACTCAAGCTCTTCCTATCAGATTTAATTTTTACTTGAACATGGATTTTCTTATGCTAGTTCTATGGATATACTTGCAACCCACAATTTCTTTCAAACTCAGATTTTCTATCATTTTAGCCTAACTGTTCTTGAAACTTGAAATTCAATTTCTTAACAAGCATTTTGCAAAACAAAATACATAAGTTCTAACTGATACATATAAATTCAACACTTACAAAACAGCAAATAACATTACATTGGTTTTTCTAAGCAACTTAAACAAATAGCTTAACATAATTCAACATGAATATCTAATTTAGCTTCAGCAAAGACTTTTAAAAACATAGCATCCAAATCCTAAGCAGTTTAACATCCAAAGCCTGATCAAAGCAATCCCTATTTCCCTGCAAAATCACCATGAACTGCCCCATATAAATATGAGACACCCAATGGTGCATGAACACAAAAGGGTCAGACTATTTGTCTGGTGTGAATAATCTAACTGAAAACATGATTTATTTCAATTCCATTTATATTCCTGTACTTTGCAAGAATAAGAAACTCAATATCTTCTGTGTGCATGTTTTTGTGAAGCATGTGCATTCATATTAGTGCCAAACAGATTATATATGATCATAGTGTTTTAGTTCATGGAAAACAACCACAAGATTCACCAATAAAGCATCAAAACAACCAAATACAAACTTCAATCCAGTTATCATCTCCTTTTCAACTTTACTGGCCATCAGGGATTTTGCCCAGGCCTCTACTGAATCTATTCCTAGAATTCATTATCAAATTTATCAGGGACTTTAGCTACTTTCTCCTTTTTAAACACACACTGCCTGGGACCTTTCTCTGTTAACCCAGCACACTCAGGCCCCTGGGTATAAATATACCATGTGTGAACTTGCAATATTCCCATTGCCAAGCTATACTTTGGTAGCCCTAAGATCCCAAGTCCTTAGTTAAATTACTAAGTGTTTTAATATTTTTCATAGCAGTGCTAATCCCTTCTGCATCTCACTTCTTAATCAGAGAAACATAAATGATGCAAGCAACATATATTCATCCAGAATTTGGTAAGTTAAATTCTCAGAAGCAACCATTTTATCATAAAAGAGTGAGGTGACTTCTTAGCACATTATTTTGCCTATGGGTTTCACTGGATCAAGATGTAAGCATATGGTCCTGAGTAATTTTCCAGATATATATATATATTCTTCCCTACCTCTGGTTCAATCAGATTCATGATCTGGCTAAACCACAAGTATATTTGATTTGGGTATTTCATAAAACATAGAAGCTCAGCACATGTTCAACATTGCACTTCTACATTTTCTTTTGTTTTAATTAATATGAGGCATAAGCAACAACACAATGTCACAGCCCATATTTCTTTCTGCCTTTAGACCATATACCCACTACTTGAATCCGGGGATTTTACAAACAACTTAAAAAGAAAACTTATCAAAGAAAACACCCAATCTCAAAGTTAACCCATATCTCAGACAAACATTTTAGTTCATAAATACATGACTCTTATTTGTCCTGGGTAAATCAGATAGAGGTTTTACCCTTAAACAAATCATTCACAAGCCAAAGTCATCCAATCATAAAACATAACTTGTAAAAGAAAGTTAGTTCAAACTGGCTGCCTCAATATTCAGGTCTTAATGCCAAGGTTTTCAGTGAGATTACTCACATTAATCCTTCTTCTTCCTATGCCTTATGAACCCCTTTTTAGTCTTCTGCCTTCTCCTATTTTCTCTGGTTTATACTTTGTATATTTTCTTTTTAAGAGGTAGAGCAAACATAAAACCTTACCACACCAGGTCTTCTTATATGAACTCTGGCTGCTACTAGGGTTTTAGGAAATTACCAAATGCCAATTTTACCCTACCAACTATGATCTGCCTCTTATTCTAACATTTTAGAGAAAATGGGTAAATAGTCATGGTATATTTTTCCAGAAAATATACCTCATTGCCCCGGTCATGTTATTTGCATGATTTCTTCTCTTTTCTTTTTCTTTTCTAAAGTAAAAAGGAATTGCTAAAAATGGATAAAGTACTTGTCCAATAGTTCATACCATTTTCATGCAAATGTTAATTTTTCTTTTTATTTCTGCCAGTATTATTTTGTGCCCATGTATAATACATGTATGCCTACCCTGGCCTAAGTCTCTTTTTTTTTCAAGGCTTGATGATTTCTGCCTACATGCATATACTTGTAATTCACATATTCTATTATGTCTATTGATTGTTGCTTATTTTTATCACACAGAAAACTGTGTACATGTTTGTGCACTGCCTTGTGCACCTGTACATGTTTTATACTTAGTATCTGCAATTCAATTTCCTATATATATTTTTTTCAATGCAATTTCAAACAGATACAAACTAAATTGAATCATGAAATTACTCACAAAATCAGGGTTATCACATATACCCCTCCTTTTAGGAATTGTGTCCCACAATTCTTTTATACTTAACTTAAGTATCATTTCTTCAGAAAAGTGAAATTTTTTTTTCAAAACCATTTTCAAACCAATCACCTATTAAGCACTATGCATATCAACACAAGATAAAAATCACAATGCATATTCAACCAACACATTCATTAGTATGTACATATATATATAGATTTACCTTTTCTTCAATCAAACAGCTGAGGATAATCATTTCTGATTTTATCCTCCACTTCCCATGTGCAATCATTTGGGTCTAGACTCCATTGTACTTTTACTAGTTTAATTTCTTTGTTTCTTAACTTCTTAGTTTCTCTAGAAACTATGCCCACTGGTTCCTTTTCATAGATCATCCTAGGATCAATCTGCACATCTTTAGAGGATTCTAATATTGCTTCCTTATCATGAACCCATCTCCTTAGTTGAGACACATGAAAGACATCATGCATTGCTCTCATTTCTTCTGGCAATTCTAATTTATAGGCTACTGTCCCTATTCTTTCTAGAATTTTATATGGTCCTATATATCTAGGAATCAACTTCCCTTGTTTCCCAAACCTTAGAACCTTTTTCATGGGTGATATCTTGATGAACACATAATCCCCAACATCATATTGTACTGCTTTCCTCCTTTGATCTGCATATTTCTTTTGCCTATCTTGTGCAGAGGCAATTCTTTTTCTGATCAAGGCTACCTTTTCAGAAGTCTCCTTCACATTTTCTGGTCCTAAGACCACTTTTTCTCCAGACTCATGCCAACTTGAAGGTGACAAACATGGCCTTCCATAGAGAGCTTCAAAGGGGGCCATGCCTATACTACTGTGATGAGTGTTATTGTATGCAAACTCAACTAGATATATGTAATCTTCCCAGCTTCCTCCCCAATCCAATACACATGCTCTCAACATGTCTTCAAGCAATTTGTTCACAATTTATGTTTGGCCATCAAATTGAGGATGGTATGCTGTACTCAAGCATAAATCAGTCCCCATTGCCTTGTGAAAGCTCTGCCAAAACTTTGAAGTGAAGATGGTATCTCTATCACTCACTATAGTCTTTGGTATACCATGCAGTCTGACTACTTCTTTAACAAACAACTGGGCTAGGGTATTAGCATTTCTTTCTGATTTCACTGGTATAAAGTGGGCTGACTTGGTTAACCTATCAACCACAACCCAAACACTATCATTTCCCCTCCTAGTTCTAGGCAAACCATCAATAAAATCCATTGATATGTCTTCCCATTTCCACTGTGGTATTTGTAAAGGTTGAAGCATTCCTGAGGGTTTTTTGATACTCAGCCTTCACCTGCTGGCAAACCATACATTTTGATACATAGGTTGCCACTGCACTCTTCATACCACTCCACCAATAATCTCTCTTGAGGTTGTGATACATTCTTGTGCTTCCTGGGTGTATAGTATATTTACTTTTGTGGTAAGCATCCAAAATTTCTTGCTTCAACTCATCCATTGCTGGAACACATATCCTTTCCCCTTTCCTCAGATGGCCCTGATCATCCAACTGAAAGCCTTCCACTGTCTCACCATTTAATATTTGTGTTTTCTTTCCAAATAAAAATGGATCTTGGTTTTGTAGCATTGCAACTTTATTTTTCAATTCTGATCCCAGAGTAATAAAACTTAATTTTCCCATCTCTACCTTCCCACTGCATAAGCTCATGTTTTCTAGGTTATCACTTTTTATCTCGGAATCAATTAATAATGATAAAGTGTTAAACTCTTCTATCATTAATCTAGCCACTTTAGCATGTTGTCTACTTAGGGCATCTGCTACCTTATTAGCCTTACCTGGTGTGTATAATATTTCAAAATCATATGAGGCTAAGAGTTCAATCCATCTTTGCTGCCTCATGTTTAATTCTTTTTGTGAAAACAAATATTTGAGGGATTTATGGTCTGTATATACTTCAAATTTTGCTCCTAACAAGTAGTGTCTCCATAGTTTAAGGGCATACACTATAGCAGCCAATTCAAGGTCATGAGTAGCATACCTTACTTCACTTGATTTCAACTGCCTAGAAGCATAAGCTATTACCTGATGTTGTTGCATCAATACTGCTCCAAGCCCTTGTCCACTTGCATCAGTATATACCACCAAGTTTTCATTTCCCTCAGGTACTTTAAGAATTGGAGCTTGTACCAGTGCCTCTTTTAATTTCCCAAAGGCATTTTCACATTCCTCGGTCCAATTGAACACTTGATTCTTCCTAGTCAATCTGGTTAATGGAATTGAGATTTTTGCAAAATCTTTTATAAATCTTCTATAGTAACCAGCCATTCCCATGAATGATCTGACTTCAGTGACATTAGTAGGCCTTTTCCAAGCTTGCACTGCAATGACTTTATTGGAGTCCACAGCTATTCCTTTTTCTGATATAATATGGCCTAGAAAGTTCACTTCATTCTGCCAAAAAGTGCATTTTGAAAACTTTGCTTTCAAGTCTTCCTATCTCAATTTCTCAAATACCAAATGCAAATGGTTTTCATGCTCTCTAACTGACTTAGAATAAATTAATATATCATCAATAAATATTAATACAAACTTATCCAAGTATTCTCTAAAAATCCTATTCATCAAATCAACAAAATAGGAAGGAGCATTTGTTAAGCCAAATGGCATCACCAAAAATTCATAGAGTCCATATCTGGTGTTAAAGGCTGTATACTTGATGCTTTCCTCTTCTACTTTCATCTGATGAAAGCCTGAGGCTAAATCAAGTCTAGAAAATATTTTTGCACCACTCAATTGATCAAAGAGATCATCAATTCTTGGTAAGGGGTATTTATTTTTAACTGTGACCTTATTTAATTCCCTATAATCAATACATAATCTCAGAGATCCATCATGCTTCTTAACAAAGACTACTGGTGCCCCCCATGATGAGCTACTGGGTCTAATAAAACCTTTTTCTTCTAGTTCAACTAATTGCTTCTTCAATTCCATCAATTCCTTAGGCCCCATTCTGGTTGGTCTTTTAACCACTGGGCTAGCTCCTGGAATTATTCTAATTGAAAATTCAACTGGCCTATGATTAGGAACTCCTCTTACTTCCCCAAATACATCATCATATTGATTAACTATGGGGATTTCTTCTAATGCAGGCATGGGTTTTTCATTTGACAATGCAGAAAGGTTGGCTATACTTCTGTTTTTGTTTGCCTCACATAGAACAGTTATTCTTTGTCCATCAGAAACCTTCAATGATATGGTGGATGTCTCCATATTTATGATAGCCTTATATCTACTCAACCAATCAACTCCTAAAATAATTCCTATGTCTGGATATTGCAACACATATAGGTTTGACTCAAACACATGTCCTCCTATATTTAATCCCAATTGCATGCACATCATACCCATGACACATAAACTACCTATAGGGCTTCTAATTAGCAGTGGTTTATCAACAATCATACAGTTCAATTTTAATTGTTGTGCAATATCATGAGAGATCAATGAGTGTGTAGCCCCAGTATCATATACTACTGTTAAAGGTATTGAATGGATAAGCAAAGTACCTTCAACTTGACCATGCCTTTCAACATTTGATCCCTCAGCTGCCTTGCCTTTTCCTTCCAAAGCCCCTAATTTTCCTTGCTTAAAATCTGGGCAGTTCCTTTTTATGTGACCTTCCTTCCCACAATGGTGACAATTGAAGGATGCTGGTCTAGGATTGGTGCACCTATTTTTCATGTGCCCCTCTTGTCCACAGTTGTAACAAGTGATCCTCTTCTTAACTTCAGCGGTTCTAGCTTCTTCTGGTTTCTTGGTGGAAGTTATATCTGTTTTCTTTTTATCATAGGGATGAAATTTACCCTTTCCCTTCTTGTTCTGATTATTTTTGAATGCCCTGAAATTCTCTCTAGCTTTATCATGTTGTTCAATGCTCAGAGTCAAATCCAAAACTTGATCAAAAGTTTTATCCTTATATGGTAGCATGGCTCTACTAAGGCTAGAGTTCAACCCTTGGATATATCTGCCATTCTTAGCTTCCTCAGTAGTAATGAGCACTGCACCATACTTTGCCAATGATTCAAACTTCTGAGTGTACTCAGTGACACTCATAGTCCCTTGCCTCAATTTGATGAATTCCTCCAGTAAAGACTCCTTAGCTGATGCATGGATAAATCTGCCTTCCAACATTGCTTTAAACTGATCCCATGTCACTTCTCCTTCAGGTCTTCCAGCTATGATAACTTCCCACCAATCCAAAGCTGCTCCTCTCAATTGCCTGGATGCAATTTGCCTCTTCCTTTGGTCTTCAACTTGCATATCTGCAAAGATTCTTTCCAGAATTCTAAGCCAATTTTGAACCCCCATAACTCCTTCTGTGCCATCAAAGGTTTTGCCTCCAAGATTAGTAAAAGTCTTGAGTAGTTTGGAAAGTTCCTCATGTGGATTTTCCTGCCTGTTGCCTACTCCATCTCTTATGGCCCTCATGAATTCTTGCACATTCACCATGGGTGGTTCACTTGTTCCTACATTTTGATGTCTGGGTCCTACCATAGCTCTATGGATATAACACTTAGGTTAGTCTGTTTTGCCTAATGCTCTATAGATTAATTCATTTTAATTTATCACTTATTCTGTCATAACAGATATCAATAGTGTAAATATATATAAAAACAAAACATCCAAAGCAGTAAATACTTCTATACATCCAATGCAAACAAATTCATACAAAATTTTTTTTTTTTTTTTGCTATGTTATTTAACAACATAGCTCTGATACCAAATGAAATGACCCATAATGAAATGACCCACTAAATTTTTTTTTTTTTAAAACATTCAGTGGCCATTTAATCAAGAAAAATATTTAATTCAATTTTTCTTCTATCCAGGACCTTTCTGCCAATAAATATTGGTTTAATCATTTTATCTTAAACTTATATATATAAAGATATATAAGTCATCTTCTACCTAAATCAGAGTATAAAAATTTTGAAGGTAGAAACCTGTTGAGTATTGCTTAAAAAAAAAATACTCTCTACATAGCAATATTGTTTCTTTTTCAAAACTAGGTTTTCCCAATTTTTTAGATTAATGCGTTACCATTGATTCTATGTCTCAAGGCTCCTTAATTCACATATATGCTTCTGATTTTCTTACTGGGTAACTTTGCTTTTGCCCGTGCATGTGTGTGCATGTTTCTGTGCAGGTGTGTTCAAACTCAGGCTATAATAAAGTGGATCCTAAGTGAACACAAGCAACATCTAGGCGTAATGGAAACGCGCCTAACTTATACATGAGAGGTCACAAGTTCGAGTGCTATGCTGGTCGGTTCAACCCAATTTTTGTTTTTTTTTTCTTTTTATTTTTTTTTCTCCTGAGAGCAAAACTGTCTGAACCTACTTTATACTTGGCTATGAAGCAGATCTAAAACTTGATTAAAAACACTTGGGTGCTGTCTTAACCCAGGCTCAAGAAAATGGCTATGTTAGCCCCATTTTGGTTTGCACTACTTAGTTACCAAATACTTGTTATATCATTTTCTTTTCAAGCAACTCAAGCTCTTCCTATCAGATTTAATTTTTACTTGAACATGGATTTTCTTATGCTAGTTCTATGGATATACTTGCAACCCACAATTTCTTTCAAACTCAGATTTTCTATCATTTTAGCCTAACTGTTCTTGAAACTTGAAATTCAATTTCTTAACAAGCATTTTGCAAAACAAAATACATAAGTTCTAACTGATACATATAAATTCAACACTTACAAAACAGCAAATAACATTACATTGGTTTTTCTAAGCAACTTAAACAAATAGCTTAACATAATTCAACATGAATATCTAATTTAGCTTCAGCAAAGACTTTTAAAAACATAGCATCCAAATCCTAAGCAGTTTAACATCCAAAGCCTGATCAAAGCAATCCCTATTTCCCTGCAAAATCACCATGAACTGCCCCATATAAATATGAGACACCCAATGGTGCATGAACACAAAAGGGTCAGACTATTTGTCTGGTGTGAATAATCTAACTGAAAACATGATTTATTTCAATTCCATTTATATTCCTGTACTTTGCAAGAATAAGAAACTCAATATCTTCTGTGTGCATGTTTTTGTGAAGCATGTGCATTCATATTAGTGCCAAACAGATTATATATGATCATAGTGTTTTAGTTCATGGAAAACAACCACAAGATTCACCAATAAAGCATCAAAACAACCAAATACAAACTTCAATCCAGTTATCATCTCCTTTTCAACTTTACTGGCCATCAGGGATTTTGCCCAGGCCTCTACTGAATCTATTCCTAGAATTCATTATCAAATTTATCAGGGACTTTAGCTACTTTCTCCTTTTTAAACACACACTGCCTGGGACCTTTCTCTGTTAACCCAGCACACTCAGGCCCCTGGGTATAAATATACCATGTGTGAACTTGCAATATTCCCATTGCCAAGCTATACTTTGGTAGCCCTAAGATCCCAAGTCCTTAGTTAAATTACTAAGTGTTTTAATATTTTTCATAGCAGTGCTAATCCCTTCTGCATCTCACTTCTTAATCAGAGAAACATAAATGATGCAAGCAACATATATTCATCCAGAATTTGGTAAGTTAAATTCTCAGAAGCAACCATTTTATCATAAAAGAGTGAGGTGACTTCTTAGCACATTATTTTGTCTATGGGTTTCACTGGATCAAGATGTAAGCATATGGTCCTGAGTAATTTTCCAGATATATATATATTTTCTTCCCTACCTCTGGTTCAATCAGATTCATGATCTGGCTAAACCACAAGTATATTTGATTTGGGTATTTCATAAAACATAGAAGCTCAGCACATGTTCAACATTGCACTTCTACATTTTCTTTTGTTTTAATTAATATGAGGCATAAGCAACAACACAATGTCACAGCCCATATTTCTTTCTGCCTTTAGACCATATACCCACTACTTGAATCCGGGGATTTTACAAACAACTTAAAAAGAAAACTTATCAAAGAAACACCCAATCTCAAAGTTAACCCATATCTCAGACAAACATTTTAGTTCATAAATACATGACTCTTATTTTTCCTGGGTAAATCAGATAGAGGTTTTACCCTTAAACAAATCATTCACAAGCCAAAGTCATCCAATCATAAAACATAACTTGTAAAAGAAAGTTAGTTCAAACTGGCTGCCTCAATATTCAGGTCTTAATGCCAAGGTTTTCAGTGAGATTACTCACATTAATCCTTCTTCTTCCTATGCCTTATGAACCCCTTTTTAGTCTTCTGCCTTCTCCTATTTTCTCTGGTTTATACTTTGTATATTTTCTTTTTAAGAGGTAGAGCAAACATAAAACCTTACCACACCAGGTCTTCTTATATGAACTCTGGCTGCTACTAGGGTTTTAGGAAATTACCAAATGCCAATTTTACCCTACCAACTATGACCTGCCTCTTATTCTAACATTTTAGAGAAAATGGGTAAATAGTCATGGTATATTTTTCCAGAAAATATACCTCATTGCCCCGGTCATGTTATTTGCATGATTTCTTCTCTTTTCTTTTTCTTTTCTAAAGTAAAAAGGAATTGCTAAAAATGGATAAAGTACTTGTCCAATAGCTCATACCATTTTCATGCAAATGTTAATTTTTCTTTTTATTTCTGCCAGTATTATTTTGTGCCCATGTATAATACATGTATGCCTACCCTGGCCTAAGTCTCTTTTTTTTTTCAAGGCTTGATGATTTCTGCCTACATGCATATACTTGTAATTCACATATTCTATTATGTCTATTGATTGTTGCTTATTTTTATCACACAGAAAACTGTGTACATGTTTGTGCACTGCCTTGTGCACCTGTACATGTTTTATACTTGGTATCTGCAATTCAATTTCCTATATATATTTTTTTCAATGCAATTTCAAACAGATACAAACTAAATTGAATCATGAAATTACTCACAAAATCAGGGTTATCACACTTCCTTACAGTACATCTCTAAAGGAATGTACCGAGGATACACAAACAATCATCCGCATCTAGCAAGACCGGTCTATCCTAATTTGGCACTCATACACGGCCTGGATAGAAACAGAATATTCCATCACCCCGGTTGTTACCGACCAATCTGAGACGTTTCGTAGCATACACCACATACCCGACTTATAAAAGGTTATCTAGAAAGGTGATGATCATACCCTAATGGTTGCGAACCACATAACCTTACGGCGTACCCTGTTTAAGCCATTATTGGATGATGAGGCTTAAGGTAACGTTTACCTTTCACATAACACGTTCCACTTTGAATGCAACATTGCCATTCCCATAATCACACAACTAATTTCTACAAACGTATAACTCTTGAGCTCATACGTCTCAGGAAAGGGTGTTAAACTAAGAGAAGTTGCCTTCTCCCCCACCAAACAGATGATACTTTCATAGAGATCAATTGATGTAATTAGAAATGCAATGTCACACATTTGTCTATACAAGTTGTCCAGGAACAGGATAAACCGAAAGAACCCTCCTACCACATCCTGTTGGGAATTACCCAGGATTAGTAGCGAGAAGTCCTTGCATATTGTAGATTTTCATAATGAAGCACTACTGCTACCATATATATATAATATGCATCGCGGGTCTAGTGGCAAATAGCCCTGCATCATGAAGATCTCCGTCTTCAAAAATCATCATCATTAACCTGCACTTTCGAACGCATACATTGGTCCGAAGTGGTTCTTGGATAAATCCAGCCTCGGTCTCACCTGACCAATGACAATAAAAAGGCCCTCAGCCTCATATGGAAACCAACTCTCATAGACTTATCATATTTCCAACTCTCAACTTGCTATCCTGCGGCCAAGAAGAAAGCCCAGTAGATTGGAGTACCATAGACACTCTGCACTACTCGAATCAACATTCTTAATCCAAACGATAATCAAGCCTACTCAGTCGGCTTCATGCTAAGTGCATGACTAATCAGTTCCCTCATCAAGTCAAGGAACCAAAAATTTCCAAGTTTGATAGTTGGTTATTTAACTATCAAAGCAACAAACAATATCTAGCACATAAGCAGTTACTGGGCCCATTTAATTGATCTTTTATTTATTAAATCAATTTCCAAATATTTACTTCAAATTATCTTTAAAAGATATATCCTCAAAACCACTTTAATCTTTTGATATTAGAAAACATTTCCATATACTTATATCAACTGTATAAGTATATTTAATAACACTACCATTTTGGAGACATGCCAACTTGATTTCTATAACTGTACAACTTCCTAATTCATATGCCTTAGAATGGGTGTTAAGTGTAACGACCCGATATTTTGGACCATTCGCATCCATTATAAGTGTATAGGTAGACACTCATGCCGGAGTTGAATTGCTCAAAATACCGCGTTGTTAATTTATATTGGCAAAACTGAACATATACAGTAAATAAATAATCACAGATCACAGACACAGAGTAATAAGTGCAGCGGAAATAAAAGAGATAGCAGTTCATGAAGCTACTATATGAATATATAAAATACATCAGAGTTTACAACAGAAGAGTAATACGATACATCAGATACAAATCAGAATACATCACTGGAATCATCGAATACTGAAAGCAGAATAGATGGCTGGATCTTCAAGCAAAGCTCCAACTCCAAAGGTGAGTCTCGAATACTGATACACTCAGTCTGACCCGAGCGTAAAGCAAAACACAAAACACTCGAGTCAGGATTAACATTCTTATATTAATAAATCCAACTCAAGTGAAATAGCAATTTGAAATACAAGTAACTCAAAGGATGTTTGGAATAACCATCCTTTAAGGATCCGTTAAACTATCTACTATGTAGTAGTGTACGATAAGTAGATAATGTCTATCAGTAATATAAAAAGATATCAAAATAGCGTTAAGTCATGGCCCATTCCACCCTTAACACATTTTTATTCCCAAAAGCATATACAAGACCGTAGTTTCCCCAAAACCGGAAGTCACCAGAGGGCAATACATATACTAAAGGTAAAAATCAAAATCGTAGTGGTCGCGAATAAATGGAATACAAGTATGACAAGGCACATGAGGCAATACCCAAGGTAGTGATACTACCGTTCGCCTGATCCGGACTGGTGAGAACGCAACGCCGCAGCGCCCGCAACACCGTGAAACAACACTCCCAAAATCAAGGGTGCACCAATCGACAACAAGTATAAGTAGTTCGAAGAAGTGTGTCCACTTGAGGTAGCTAATCATCCATTGGCCCGGCACAGCTCCTGTTTTAGTCATTTCCAATTTGACACAAGTGTCAAGGCTATCCATTATCGTTCTCTTTCTTCAGTCATCACGTACATCATTCCAACCACTTCATTCTGGATCATCACTCCGCGTATAGTTATTAAAGTGGTTTTCGGTTTAGATAGAGAGTATATCCATAACCGAATTCCGGTCTCTTTAATAACTTCCGTAATTATTACACCGATTGGTCGTTTATATATTACAAAAACCAAATCAATTTCAATTCGTAAACCAACATTTCATTTGTCTTTCTAAACCAATTTCCAAAATTTACGTTTCAAAATTTCAAATTACCATTTCAAAATCTTACAATTCAATTTCAATTCAAATATCGATTCAAGTTCGGATATAAGTTTCATTTCGAAAACATTTAAATTAATTTAATTTAAGATTCAAATCAATTCAAATTCAATTATCGATTTCATTCAATATCGTTAAGTTACTTTATCATTCAAAACAATTTCTATTAAATTTCCAATTCATTAAATCATTTCTTAAGTTCAACTTCATTAAATCAAACTTACAATTTTGAATTAAATTAAATTCGTCAAATCAATTCTTTCGATTACAAGTCTTACATTAATTCCAAAAATATCACATTTTCATTTCTTGTTAAAGAAATTCAATTTCACTTATTTACTTCTTAAATAATTTTCCAAAACTTAATTAATAAAGAAAACTCAATTTCAATTATTTACGAAGTAAATTCACTTATTCAAAAGTTCAATTTTCTTAATTAAAAATACCATTCAATTTAATCATTAAATAATTCAATCTTATTTAATTATTAAATAATTCAAAACTTAATTATTAAATAATTTCAAGGTTTAATAATTTCAAACTTAATTATAATTTCAAACTTAATTATTAAATCATTTCAAAGTTTAATAATTTCAAACTTAATTATAATTTCAAACTTAATTATTAAATCATTTCAAACTTAATTCAATCATTTCTCAAATTAAACAACATTCTTTCATCAATTTCTATATACATATTTCATTTCAGATTATTAAATATTCACATTTAAATTTCATTAAAATCCAATTTCCAACTTCGTTTCAAACCATATTATTTATTCAAATAAAATCTTCATTTTATTTTTAAATCAAATTATTGACCAATCGGGTTTTTATTTAATTTCCTATCCTAGGTCAAAGTTCAATTTGGGTATTTATCATTTCAACCCGATTCCAATTCAATTCAAAAATCAAAGTATAACAAAGGGAACTTGCAGTGTGATAACTGGGATGGTGTCAAAGTAAATAAACAAGCAATAACAACAATCAATATCAATCCAATAATCAATTTAAATAATCCCGAAATAATCGTATTAATTCGCATTGTTATTTGTACGAATTAATATAATTATTTCTAGAATCTACACTATCATTTCATGTAGATTAAAGATTATTACATTACGGTTTCACTTGTAATCTATTACAATTTCATACATCATCAATTTAACAACATACATTCAGTGGTTCAAGGTGTAATTAAGCAAATCATACGTGTCAATAGATTTAACAGTAAAGGGGTCATATTATACAAATTTAACTAATCAATTTTAAACATTTAACTATTCTATATCGAGTTCAATTGCATACTATTTATCAATTTACATTAACAGTTTAACGTCCAATATAAACATCAACAATCAATCAATTATCAGCCAAACTGTATTATCATCACATAAATAATTAACAGATAATGGTGTCAGATGTCACAGGTGAACTGATACAGGTAATAGCATATATAACAGTGTAATTAACTAACAGCAGCATATTTCAATTGTCGTTTCAATTGAAATCAGATTTAATAAATAAAAGAACGTTAATCGTGAGTGAGTGCTCACCTTTCGAGGCTAGAGATGCACGAGAAGATGACCCGGATACGCATACTGATATGGACATAGAGATTGAGTTACGAATCCAAGCAAAACAAATCGGCACGAATTCAATGATCAAAGCTGATAATAGAAATCGATGAAATCAAATCAAAACATTCAACATAGCAACAAATAAAAATACGTCCTGTATCAAAGTTTAACAATATAATTCTATGTGCTACCGAGATCGAAACGGTCTAAAATTTGGTATGAATAAAGATCAAAACTTGTATTTTTAAACTGCAAAAGATTCACTTGTTTTGGACAAAAGACGAGAAAAGTTACGATGTCACGAACATAGACTCAGGCCATGTTTGCAGCAGTGTAAAATAATTTCGAAGTACAAAAGAACAGCTGCCTGGATCTAACTTCCAAATGTAATACAGAGGATCAAATGACCTCGCATGAAGCTGAAAATTCGTAAACATAAAATAGAAAACTCAATCTTTCCAACAAAAAAGAATCACTGTATTCCGACGTAAGACGGAAGAGATACGATGCGTCAAACATGAACTCAGGTCATGTTTGCAACAGTGTAAAATAATTTCAAGTCCAAAAGAATAGCTGTCTGGGTCTAACTTCAAGGTCCTCGACCACTAATCAAACGATGTCGAATTTTGCTGAAATTTGACAGGCATAAACTAGGTAACTTCGACTCTTTTTAAAAAATAGAATCAACCCATTTCGATAAAACATGAGTGAGATATGATATCACGAACATGAAGTCTAACTACTGTTCAGAAAAAAAATAACATGCAAAACTTATGAATTGTAATCATACGTAATACAATATACTTCTATATATACAGTCTAAGCTTGATAATATGTTAAATATAGCTTTATATGTATTTACAAACTCATACAGTAAGGCTATGCAAATCATATTTGTATACCAAATGTTAAAATCATGCATATGGACTAAATCTAATAATATAAGTCTTGTCTACTATATATTATGTAAACACTTTGCATATAACATCAGACTAATATATATAAACCACTGTAACAAAGATTTAGAAATATAATTTTAACTTTTGTAATATACACATACTGTAATAAATAGATGTATGACTAACATATATTTAGCTCAAACTTACACTTTACAGCTTGTATATTAACCAATATACGTAAAACTTGTACAACATACACGTAAACACATATGTGTATGTTTTTTTTAACATGTAAACAATCAACAACTAACTTATAACTGGTATAACTTCTTTTCAATAAAACAACACATGAAAATCAAAACAAATGTATGCAGACACTTCTTTGAACACAGCCTATAAAATACTATTATATAAGATAGTCTAAACCAATACTTTATTTTACTAACTAATATATATATATACCCTTACAAATTTACACAGAACACACCTATATATATATAGCATATGTTAGATAAAATCTATGTGTGCTGAAGCAAACCTATATATATAATTAACAAATTGTATAAAATTCATATAAATAACATATACGCATATACCTCTTATATCAGAAGAGAAATAGGGAGCGAGGTAAGCTGGGTTGCATAATTTGATGAGAGGCGGATCTGGGCTGCTAGGCAAAGGAGGAGCGATGGTACTAGGGGGTCGGGGTCGGAGAAGTGGAAGAAGGAGGCCAGGCTGAGGTGTTTACGGCGGCGACCTCACGTGCTCTGGTGATGAGGAGAGGACATTGAAGTGGATAGGATCACGGTGTTGGAGGTAAGGGGAGATTGGAGGATAGGTTGCGGAGCGGAGCTAGGTGGCTGATGTGGCGGTAGAAGTGGATCGGCTGACGTGAGCAAAGGGGAAGGAGGTGATGGCTCACGGCTGGAATGGGTAGGGAAAAAGAAGAAAAAAAAAATTTAAAAAGAGGGATGTGAACAGTACACCAAATATAATTGTCTACAGAGATAAAGAAACGTGTTACCGTGAGCATGGCAAAAGTCACGCCTAAGAAATAGCAAAAATAAATGCAAACAGCTGGAAAGGCAATAGAGAAATTAAATTTGAATGTTGAGAATAGAGAAAGGTTAACAGCTGGATTTCTTGGAAAAAGCAAAGGTTACTAACGCAATTTATTTCAATGTTTGAACTGCACGGTTCCAAGGTTTGGAAGCAAGGAAACTAACGGTCACAAATCTCGGTACGGTACGACGCGTTACGTAAAGTGCAACGTACAACGAACTTCGAATTTTGACAATCGAATATACCGTAGAGATCAGCATGACGAGACGATCAAAACGGCATATAAATATCAGTAGTATGATTGAATTATAAAAATTCGAATTTTTTTAATAGCGGAAAATGCAAGAAACACGCTGAAAAATAAGATCGACGGAGCCAAAGATGTCCGAATTTGGAAAAACGACAAACTGAAATCTTGCTCAGAAAATGTTTTAGAATTTTTCTGTGTAAAAATATTTAGGTTTCGGAAACATTTTATTTTCATCGCTTTTTAACTGATTAAATTGAAGTGAATTTACGCGCGAAATAAACTTTCATATTTTCGGACGAAAATTTACCAGTTGCTATGTTTAACTAAACGTATTCCAAATATTGAATTTTTATTTCGAAATTTTATCGTTTAAAATTTCACAAAATTTCAACTAATTACGTTATTAAAACAGTTGAAATTTACGGGTCGTTACACTCTCCACCACTCAGAACTTTTCGTCCCCGAAAAGGAACGAGGTAGGAGAATAGAAACAACCAGAAAGAAAATAGATTGGAAAACAAATAAAATAATTAATTTAAACCATACAGTTTCAAATTTTAAATTAATTTATATTCAATAATTTGATTTAATCCATTTGAATTTTCTTAAGTTAAATCAAGCTTTAACTATTTCTAGATTGATTTTCTTATTATCCAATCATCTTTAATTAACAGTTTCAAAATCATAAATTTGAATAGTCTTTTATTATAATCATATTTTTCCAACAATTTAAATTCTTCTTTATTCCAAATTATTGTTAAGTTTATTTCACTTAATATATCTTATTACATATATTTAACCCGTATAAATTAATTTAAACCATAAAAGTTTCGATTTAAATTAATTTACATCTATTAATTTATTTTAAATTCAAGGTATTTTTCATATGTTGATCAAATTTCAATCTATTAATTCTTTCAAACAAATTTATTAATTCTTTCAAAACAAAATTTATTTCATTATTAACTGAGTTTACTTATTATCCTGTCTAACTCTATTTACATCTTTACAATCAAAATTTAGTGTATAACATTTATTATAAACACTCAAATTTTATTTATAAATTCAATTTATATTATCCAATTACATATACAACTTCTGAATGATTTAGGTAAGTTGTATTAGAATGCAGTTGAACAATATACAAATAAAATTTTCCAATTCAATTATTCAAGTTTAAATATTTATTCCAAATTTTGGTTTTATTTATTTTAAGAATTAGATTTCCGATTAACTTTAAACAATTTAGAGATATATAATATATTTATATCAAATCAAATTAAAATTTTAAAATATGATACCTATATATATATATATAAATCAGATTATATTAAAGAAATTCAAATCAAAATATTTTTCAAAACAAAACCGTAGCAAAGCTACAGAATAGTATCTCCACTTCGAAACTCGAAAATGAACGTCGATGATGCGGCCGCCATCACCGAAATTATTTTCCAGCGACAAAGAGAAGAGCACTGATTTCAACATTTTAAAATTCTTTGGGAACGATTTCTATTTGAAAATATTTTATATACTATACACTTTTAAAACTAAAAACCAAATTGAAATCACCCAAAAATTTAAATTATCAAATTCTTGATTTAAATACATTTCAGATTTCAAATTTGCATTATAGCCAAGTTTATAACTTCAATTATTTATATTGCAATAGTCAATTGTTTACAAAACAATAAATGATAATTAAATATTATCACTCCAACAATTAATTTATTACAGTTTGGTTAAAGAAAATTTCATACTTATATATATTGTAAAATCATACAAACTTTATTTTATTTTTTTCCAAATTTGAAAACAACATTTTAAAATATAAATTTACAAATACACTTCCTCGCTTGACGATACAAGAATGGATTTTAAAACAAGGATAGAGATTCAAATTTTTTTGCAAGACTCAAATCAAAGAGAATTCTGATTCGAATACGGGTTCGAAAGAAAAGATAAGATGATTCAATTAACAGTATCGGAAGATGGATAAGCTTATTTAATTTACGGGCAACCTTAACCGGGTTGGCCGTTACCTCAAGAATAAGATCGATGCTGAATTCCGAGGTAAATCAACACTCGATCTCAAGAGATGGAATTCAGGTATAGCAGGTAATAGATAGCATCGTAAACCGAGGATACAGAAATCTCCGGTAAATCAATGCCTATTGTAAAGGAGTTTAATCCTTTACGAATCATTTGAAGTTTGGCGAGACTGCCGATTCATTATAAAGATTATTCGAAGTGGAGTTATGGGATGCTCCAGAATTGAAAGAAGACGAATAGTGAAGGACACGAATGAATTACAGAACCGAGGGGAACGTTCCAAAATTCAAAGGAATCGAGTCAAAAGGAAGAGATTGAAACTCGAATGAGAGTGATTCTGTAAATACATTTACCCTATATGTTAAGTTTTGCCTAGAGCTACCAAAGCTCTGATACCAACTGTAACGACCCGGAATTTTGGACCATTCGCATCCATTATAGTGTATAGGTAGACACTCATGCCGGAGTTGAATTGCTCAAAATACCGCGTTGTTAATTTATATTGGCAAAACTGAACATATACAGTAAATAAATAATCACAGATCACAGACACAGAGTAATAAGTGCAGCGGAAATAAAAGAGATAGTAGTTCATGAAGCTACTATATGAATATATAAAATACATCAGAGTTTACAACAGAAGAGTAATACGATACATCAGATACAAATTAGAATACATCACTGGAATCATCGAATACTGAAAGCAGAATAGATGGCTGGATCTTCAAGCAAAGCTCCAACTCCAAAGGTGAGTCTCGAATACTGATACACTCAGTCTGACCCGAGCGTAAAGCAAAACACAAAACACTCGAGTCAGGATTAACATTCTTATATTAATAAATCCAACTCAAGTGAAATAGCAATTTGAAATACAAGTAACTCAAAGGATGTTTGGAATAACCATCCTTTAAGGATCCGTTAAACTATCTACTATGTAGTAGTGTACGATAAGTAGATAATGTCTATCAGTAATATAAAAAGATATCAAAATAGCGTTAAGTCATGGCCCATTCCACCCTTAACACATTTTTATTCCCAAAAGCATATACAAGACCGTAGTTTCCCCAAAACCGGAAGTCACCAGAGGGCAATCCATATACTAAAGGTACAAATCAAAATCGTAGTGGTCGCGAATAAATGGAATACAAGTATGACAAGGCACATGAGGCAATACCCAAGGTAGTGATACTACCGTTCGCCTGATCCGGACTGGTGAGAACGCAACGCCGCAGCGTCCGCAACACCGTGAAACAACACTCCCAAAATCAAGGGTGCACCAATCGACAACAAGTATAAGTAGTTCGAAGAAGTGTGTCCACTTGAGGTAGCTAATCCTCCATTGGCCCGGCACAGCTCCTGTTTTAGTCATTTCCAATTTGACACAAGTGTCAAGGCTATCCATTATCATTCTCTTTCTTCAGTCATCACGTACATCATTCCAACCACTTCATTCTGGATCATCACTCCGCGTATAGTTATTAAAGTGGTTTTCGGTTTAGATAGAGAGTATATCCATAACCGAATTCTGGTCTCTTTAATAACTTCCGTAATTATTACACCGATTGGTCGTTTATATATTACAAAAACCAAATCAATTTCAATTTCAATTCGTAAACCAACATTTCATTTGTCTTTCTAAACCAATTTCCAAAATTTACGTTTCAAACTTTCAAATTACCATTTCAAAATCTTACAATTCAATTTCAATTCAAATATCGATTCAAGTTCGGATATAAGTTTCATTTCGAAAACATTTAAATTAATTTAATTTAACATTCAAATCAATTTAAATTCATTTATCGATTTCATTCAATATCGTTAAGTTACTTTATCATTCAAAACAATTTCTATTAAATTTCCAATTCATTAAATCATTTCTTAAGTTCAACTTCATTAAATCAAACTTACAATTTTGAATTAAATTAAATTCGTCAAATCAATTCTTTCGATTACAAGTCTTACATTAATTCCAAAAATATCACATTTTCATTTCTTGTTAAAGAAATTCAATTTCACTTATTTACTTCCTTAAATAATTTTCCAAAACTTAATTAATAAAGAAAACTCAATTTCAATTATTTACGAAGTAAATTCACTTATTCAAAAGTTCAATTTTCTTAATTAAAAATACCATTCAATTTAATCATTAAATAATTCAATCTTATTTAATTATTAAATAATTCAAAACTTAATTATTAAATAATTTCAAGGTTTAATAATTTCAAACTTAATTATAATTTCAAACTTAATTATTAAATCATTTCAAAGTTTAATAATTTCAAACTTAATTATAATTTCAAACTTAATTATTAAATCATTTCAAACTTAATTCAATCATTTCTCAAATTAAACAACATTCTTTCATCAATTTCTATATACATATTTCATTTCAGATTATTAAATATTCACATTTAAATTTCATTAAAATCCAATTTCCAACTTCGTTTCAAACCATATTATTTATTCAAATAAAATCTTCATTTTATTTTTAAATCAAATTATTGACCAATCGGGTTTTTATTTAATTTCCTATCCTAGGTCAAAGTTCAATTTGGGTATTTATCATTTCAACCCGATTCCAATTCAATTCAAAAATCAAAGTATAACAAAGGGAACTTGCAGTGTGATAACTGGGATGGTGTCAAAGTAAATAAACAAGCAATAACAACAATCAATATCAATCCAATAATCAATTTAAATAATCCCGAAATAATCGTATTAATTCGCATTGTTATTTGTACGAATTAATATAATTATTTCTAGAATCTACACTATCATTTCATGTAGATTAAAGATTATTACATTACGGTTTCACTTGTAATCTATTACAATTTCATACATCATCAATTTAACAACATACATTCAGTGGTTCAAGGTGTAATTAAGCAAATCATACGTGTCAATAGATTTAACAGTAAAGGGGTCATATTATACAAATTTAACTAATCAATTTTAAACATTTAACTATTCTATATCGAGTTCAATTGCATACTATTTATCAATTTACATTAACAGTTTAACGTCCAATATAAACATCAACAATCAATCAATTATCGGTCAAACTGTATTATCATCACATAAATAATTAACAGATAATGGTGTCAGATGTCACAGGTGAACTGATACAGGTAATAGCATATATAACAGTGTAATTAACTAACAGCAGCATATTTCAATTGTCGTTTCAATTGAAATCAGATTTAATAAATAAAAGAATGTTAATCGTGAGTGAGTGCTCACCTTTCGAGGCTAGAGATGCACGAGAAGATGACCCGGATACGCACACTGATATGGACATAGAGATTGAGTTACGAATCCAAGCAAAACAAATCGGCACGAATTCAACGATCAAAGCTGATAACAGAAATCGATGAAATCAAATCAAAACATTCAACATAGCAACAAATAAAAATATGTCCTGTATCAAAGTTTAACAATATAATTCTATGTGCTACCGAGATCGAAATGGTCTGAAATTTGATATGAATAAAGATCAAAACTTGTATTTTTAAACTGCAAAAGATTCACTTGTTTTGGACAAAAGACGAGAAAAGTTACGATGTCACGAACATAGACTCAGGCCATGTTTGCAGCAGTGTAAAATAATTTCTAAGTACAAAAGAACAGCTGCCTGGGTCTAACTTCCAAATGTAATACAGAGGATCAAATGACCTCGCATGAAGCTGAAAATTCGTAAACATAAAATAGAAAACTCAATCTTTCCAACAAAAAAAGAATCACTGTATTCCGACGTAAGACGGAAGAGATACGATGCGTCAAACATGAACTCAGATCATGTTTGCAGCAGTGTAAAATAATTTCAAGTCCAAAAGAATAGCTGCCTGGGTCTAACTTCAAGGTCCTCGACCACTAATCAAACGATGTCGAATTTTGCTGAAATTTGACAGGCATAAACTAGGTAACTTCGACTCTTTTTAAAAAATAGAATCAACCCATTTCGATAAAACATGAGTGAGATATGATATCACGAACATGAAGTCTAACTACTATTCAGAAAAAAAATAACATGTAAAACTTATGAATTGTAATCATACATAATACAATATACTTCTATATATACAGTCTAAGCTTGATAATATGTTAAATATAGCTTTATATGTATTTACAAACTCATACAGTAAGGCTATGCAAATCATATTTGTATACCAAATGTTAAAATCATGCATATGGACTAAATCTAATAATATAAATCTTGTCTACTATATATTATGTAAACACTTTGCATATAACATCAGACTAATATATATAGACCACTGTAACAAAGATTTAGAAATATAATTTTAACTTTTGTAATATACACATACTGTAATAAATAGATGTATGACTAACATATATTTAGCTCAAACTTACACTTTACAGCTTGTATATTAACCAATATACGTAAAACTTGTACAACATACACGTAAACACATATGTGTATGTTTTTTTTAACATGTAAACAATCAACAACTAACTTATAACTGGTATAACTTCTTTTCAATAAAACAAGACATGAAAATCAAAACAAATGTATGCAGACACTTCTTTGAACACAGCCTATAAAATACTATTATATAAGATAGTCTAAACCAATACTTTATTTTACTAACTAATATATATATATACCCTTACAAATTTACACAGAACGCACCTATATATATATAGCATATGTTAGATAAAATCTATGTGTGCTGAAGCAAACCTATATATATAATTAACAAATTGTATAAAATTCATATAAATAACATATACGCATATACCTCTTATATCAGAAGAGAAATAGGGAGCGAGGTAAGCTGGGTTGCATAATTTGATGAGAGGCGGATCTGGGCTGCTAGGCAAATGAGGAGCGATGGTACTAGAGGGTCGGGGTCGGAGAAGTGGAAGAAGGAGGCCAGGCTGAGGTGTTTACGGCGGCGACCTCACGTGCTCTGGTGATGAGGAGAGGACATTGAAATGGATAGGATCACGGTGTTGGAGGTAAGGGGAGATTGGAGGATAGGTTGCGGAGCGGAGCTAGGTGGCTGATGTGGCGGTAGAAGTGGATCGGCTGACATGAGCAAAGGGGAAGGAGGTGATGGCTCACGGCTGGAATGGGTAGGGAAAAAGAAGAAAAAAAAAATTAAAAAGAGGGATGTGAACAGTACACCAAATATAATTGTCTACAGAGATAAAGAAACGTGTTACCATGAGCATGGCAAAAGTCACGCCTAAGAAATAGCAAAAATAAATGCAAACAGCTGGAAAGGCAATAGAGAAATTAAATTTGAATGTTGGGAATAGAGAAAGGTTAACAGCTGGATTTCTTGGAAAAAGCAAAGGTTACTAACGCAATTTATTTCAATGTTTGAACTGCACGGTTCCAAGGTTTGGAAGCAAGGAAACTAACGGTCACAAATCTCGGTACGGTACGACGCGTTACGTAAAGTGCAACGTACAACGAACTCCGAATTTTGACAATCGAATATACCGTAGAGATCAGCATGACGAGACGATCAAAACGGCATATAAATATCAGTAGTATGATTGAATTATAAAAATTCGAATTTTTTTAATAGCGGAAAATGCAAGAAACACGCTGAAAAATAAGATCGACGGAGCCAAAGATGTCCGAATTTGGAAAAACGACAAACTGAAATCTTGCTCAGAAAATGTTTTAGAATTTTTCTGTGTAAAAATATTTAGGTTTCGGAAACATTTTATTTTCATCGCTTTTTAACTGATTAAATTGAAGTGAATTTACGCGCGAAATAAACTTTCATATTTTCGGACGAAAATTTACCAGTTGCTATGTTTAACTAGACGTATTCCAAATATTAAATTTTTATTTCGAAATTTTATCGTTTAAAATTTCACAAAATTTCAACTAATTACGTTATTAAAACAGTTGAAATTTACGGGTCGTTACATTAAGTATAAGAAGCAATGCTCATATACCACCAAGCCTTCAGTATGATCATAAGAACCAATTCGTGTATTTCAAAATGGAAGATCAAAATACCATTTATTGGGTTAAAACGAATGTTGCATAAAACATCGTTACAACAACCCAAAAACACTAGTATAGGGATTTGATTAATTATAAATATATAAATCCCATATAATATATAAAACATTTCCTTTCAGAAATCATTTACAATAACAATAGCGTTATAGTCCATGCCTTCCATTCTTCCTCGAAAATGTCTATTACAATAATAAATGTTGAAATCTATGCTTTCGGTATTTATCACATTTTAAATCATTTTTCAAACTATTAAATTCCATTTGGAATTATTATTTTTCAAAACATTACTAAAAGATAAATTACTTTTAAAACGATTAACTCCATCAAATTATTACTTTCAAACATTCCTTTAAAAGATTGTTTAACTTTTAAAAACTTGAATGTATTTCCTTTATATAAAAATCCATATTTAAATCTCTACATAAATCATTTCCATATTTATAAAACTTTGTTTATAAATCTCCTTTCTATTTTACAAAATTTCTATTTACAAAATCTTATTTATAAAATTCTATTTATAAATCATTCTTTTGTAAAAACTTATTTTGCGAACAAAATCCATTTATAAATCCATTTCTTTATAGATATAATTTATTTAAAAAATCCATTTACCAAATAAATTTCAAATCCATTTACAAAATTTTTACAAATCTCGATTATAAATCTATTTCATTATTTATAAAATATCACTTATATAAATCCTTTAAAAATCTCTATTTAAAAATATTTCACAAAACGATACTTTTATAACATTAAAAACCCACACTTTTTTTAATTTAACAATAAATTTGTTCCTTTTAATAATTTAAAAATTATTAAAACATATATACTTCCAAAATCACTTTAAAATCATTTCAATTCAAAATCACTGTTTTATAGTATTTCAAAATACTAAAAAATATAGCTAAGTGCAACTATAACACTAAATAAGGAAAAACAAATCCATGTCATCAAATATGACATCCAACACATCATATATCAAAATATATGGAAAGTCAAATCAATAGTGTGAGGAATCCTATTGGATTCCTCCAACCAGTCCCCCTGCATCACATACAGTATATAATCAAATAATATAAAACAACCGCTTCGAGGCGGGATCGTATACCAAGGGTCATCTGCTCTTACATGGGAACGTAATAGGGTCACATCCGCTCCAATAGACGGGAATATATCCAAACCAACTAATAAAATAGTAAGTCATCCAAACAAGCAATAAACATCATAAATAAAATTATCCACACTTATATAAAGATATAAGTGGGCCAGAGAGGTGAGTTAACTCACTGAAATTCAAGAAATCGCCCAAACCGTTCCGGTTTGAATTAAATTGAACAAGCATTCAATTTTAAACCAATTTTCTACTAGCTACAAGTTCATCCAATCTAACTCCATATCATATTACTCACTATTGCGATCGCAACGCAACATGTTGCGTACAATTTGGACCTCGTATGAAAAAGTTATGGATTAATGAACGTACGAAATAATAAAATTATCATTAACTTAAATTAATTAAACTTTAAATTAAACCTTATTCCATCTCTCCCTCCCTCTTTATCACCCAGGCAACATGAATTCTTCCTTTTTTTAATAAAATGATTGCGATTAACCAACGCCGCCTCCGTTGTCCACGCCTGCGCACGCGCCTGCCGCCACATCGCCGCTCCCCTCACCTACCGCCATGCGCCTCGCCGCCTCATCACGAGTACGCCCAATTGCAGAAAATGAACCCACCAGCCTCTTCGAACGCGCCCTCTATCCGCCACCATGGTTTGTCGATCGACGATCGACTTATATGGATGGGTTCGTGAGGACGAGCGCAACAACTTTCGTGTTGAAGGTTTTGGCTAATTTGGACTTGATTGTGTTGAGAAACGTGGGCCGTTGATGTTAGGGTTTGGAAAATGACGCCTAGAGCTTTAATGTTGGGTTCTTAGCAAATGAAAAAAAGTTGATGTCCTTTTATAGAAAATTTTAAGGCACTATTCATTCCTAAAAATTTCAAACTCCAAACGAAGCATGCCCTCTGGCATTCTATATATTATACCCTTATTCCAAACACAATTGAATATATATCGGGACCTAATTCCATCGTGTACAGAAGTTAGCTTTTCAAATCGAATTATATTAATTTAAATTCCTTAAATTAATCTCTACGCGTTTCGAGCTCGCACGACCAAACGATATGTCTGATCGTCATGAAATTCGACGGCATATAATAATTCACTATAATGGATCCAATGAAACTAGTTTCATCAAAATATGAGACAGTGCCCCGGAAGGCTATTTTTACACGTTAATTAAAACAAGTTATTTCCAAAATCAGTTTAATCACTTCCCAATCCAATTTAAAAGTTTACTGTCCTCATTATTGTTTAAACGGAATTTAAATTAGTTTCCGAAATCAATTTTGTCCCCGTTAAATTCAAGGTTCAATTATTTAAACAATTCCATAAATTAAATTAAACAATTTATTACCCAATAATCGTTGTATTTGAAATTCAAGTTATTTAACTTATAAAAATAAATTTTCAATATTTAAAATCAATTAAATATTTCAAATTTGAATGGCTAAAATTCTGGGCCATTACATTCATAATCGAGAGTCTCGGATCAAATATCTCACATTCAAAGAAATAAATCTCAAAGAAAACAATTTTTTATATGAAAATACATTTTTGAATAGAAATCATATTTCTCATTTCTTATTAAGTATCTATTGTTATTTCATACAATTCTCGGTTCTGATGTCATTCTATGTAGCAGAAGTGATAATTCACCTTCTTCATCCCAATCGTGCCTTAAGCTATATTCACTCTCTTACATTCACTTTTCTTTCAAAATGGTCGAATCGTTCAAAAGGAAATCTTTACTACAAGATCATAATGAACTCTTTACAAAAAATATGTTTGATCATCCTTGACATTTAATGACATCAAATAAGTTGCACTTTACGTAAATTGATCAAACTGACTTTTTACAGATCGAATTCTTAGATCTATTTTATAGCCCTTGGTCTAGAGTTACATCTAACATGACAAGATCCTTACTGTAGCAAAATCATATTGATACATGATCCATACTATGGTTTACTTCCTCATTTCCAAATTTCATTAAGATTTCGTATATTATGAATTGAGACCGTTCACCATATCACATTTATATATGATTGAATATGGATCAAATATCCATATACTATTATTGTTTTTGGAGTTCGAAACTCGTATAAGACAATACATAGTCTAGAAAAAATAAACACACAGTGACCAAGTTACGAACATGTTTAGTAGTTATAGAATTAGGCGCTTGCACAGGTCTTGAATTGACAACATGCAAAATTTATCGGTAAGTATATTTTATATTTCTATTTTTCAATCTTAATTCGGTATATTGGAAATAACTTATTTTATAGTATTGATTTCTATACATCCTTTATCATTTTCAAACAATAAAAACTAGAGTTGGTAAGAACAACTCTCACTCTATCATTTTCTTATCACTTATACCATCACTACTTCCAATCCTTGGGGAGTCTAATACCATGTGTGGGGGACTCTCAAAAGATATTTGCAATAAATGTGCACAATAATGGAAAATTGCTATTTTCCTTTGTTTTGCCTTTATTTTCCTATGTTGCTCTTAGAATAATTTTAATATTTTATCATAATGTTATGTTTAATTACTAAAATTATTTTTGATAAATTCCCAACATTGTTTCTTAATATATTCTTCTACCTAAACTACTTTTATTTAAATGGCTTATATTTGTATAATTCTACTCTCAGTTGACTACTCCTTAATTAGACCATCGCGGTGCATTTGCTGCCTGCTTTATTGTCGGGTTCTAATCTTCTTTTATGTTCTTTTTACCCCATTTCAACTTGTACTTCTTCCTATTATCCATCCTAAAAAGAATTTTTCAACTTTAAAAATTTTCATCTTATAAAAATCAACGAGCTACATACGCTCTACTGTATTTTTTTTCAAAAGAATTAACCTTTTTATTAAAGTGGAAATTAGGAAGGCATCCCTATCATACTTTCATATTGTAAAGCGGGTCCCTGTCAAAGTTTCATTGTAAAGCGGGTCCCTGTTTTCTGGAAACGAAGAAAAATTATTGCTGAAATGTCAGCAACTTTTATAAATAAGTGCTGATATTTCAGCAACTATCTGTGTCAAAGTTTTATTGTAAAAACAAAGAAAAATTATTGCTGAAATGTTAGCAACTTTTATAAATAAGTGCTGATATTTCAGCAACTATCTGTGTCAAAGTTTTATTGTAAAAACAAAGAAAAATTATTGCTGAAATGTCAGCAACTTTTATAAATAAGTGCTGATATTTCAGCAACTTTCATAAACTGTGTTCACAGTGTACATAAATGTTGCTGAAATATCAGCAACTTTTATAAATAAGTGTTGATATTTCAGCAACTTTCATACACTATGTTCACAGTGTACAGAAATGTTGCGGAAATGTCAGCAACTTTTATGAAATGTTGCATCATGCTCTGCAATAATCGTGAATAAAAAACAGGGACCTAATTTACACTGAAATTTAGTGAAGGACTTTTCGTGAATTTTGAAACTTAATAAGGACCTGTGCCAAAAGTACCCTTTATTAAAACCCATTTACTATTATTTCTGATCCAATAAATTTTAAATTTTCTACTAAAACTTTTATTTAGTATAATTATTATTTATATTTTTCAAAAATTCAATATTTATTTACTTTACAAAAATAGGGATTTACTACTTTCAAACAATTCCTTTGAAAATCATTTCATATATATATATATATATATATATCAAACTTGCATATTTAAGTCATTTCAACTTTTACATTAGGTTCTTTTATATGGGTCAGACTCAGAATGGATTTTTATTTGTCCTTTCTTTTGGACCTATCTTCTTCAGCTTGCTGACTTATCTTCTTTCCAATATTGAAAATCCGGCTATCAACTTTGGAAGGCTATGCCACACCTTCGTTCGGGAACTCCATTGTTTCCGGATATCTACAACATACGGATTCTTACTTTCCCGTTATCTGAACCAATTGTACATCATCAATCGGCAATCATACGGGTATCTATAACCAATGACTATTAAGGCCTGACTAGGCAGTCATGTACTATCTAGTTTTAGGGACTTTCCAAAAGCAACTACTCTATATTTGGAATTTTTAGAATTAAGCATGTATTATATTTATATTTATAGGCAAAATACAAATATGTTCACTCATCATTTCTTAATTTTTCAAATTCGACTAACCTAAGCTCAGATAACAAATGTAACAACTTGCCCCTTAGTTGGCCTAAATTTTCGCTAAATCGAAAACCCAGGTCCACCAAAATATAAATCATTTGTTTAGTATCTTACAAATAAAAAAATGAATGCATGTCATAGCACTAATGATACAAGTCACAGTGGAATAAAAAATATATAGTAAGTTACATAACTACTGACCAAGATTTGACACTTCCAAGGTCTAATGTCATTGTCATCAACGTATATGACTAGTACCAGTACCTGTCCTTTAAGATATCATATGGATTGTAATGAGTAGGGGGTCAGAAACTGGGAAAATTATACACTTTATGCATAACACTGGTTTATGTCGATTGTTCTCTATCACCTTTTATGTCTTTTAATATTTAATTAGTCATCTCGACTCCATGTCCGCATACGATACGTCTCATCTACCCGTTGTAGATTATAGCTACATACATATATATAAGTGTATAGATACCACGGTCCCCCTTTGGACCTAGATACTATCCTCGCTAGTATCTCTAAATCAGCACCTTGTAAGGGTCCATTGCCCTCATTCTATCACGATTCGGTCGTCGCGCATACCGAGGAACTCCCGTAGTGCCTAATGATGGCTTTTTAAATATTTTATCAACTCTATCTCACTTTGGGGATTTACTATTTTGTCTGTTTCCTATTATGGACTCGGCTCCACAGACTACCCTATCCTTTTCGAAAGATCTCTTTATAGGTTAACTAGCCTTGACCGTTAGGTGTAACCTTGTCTTTCCCATTGACCGCTAAGGACTGATGATGTTCTCGCCCTATGACAGCCCTACTCCTGATTTGGTACTAACACATGCTACATAGTGCCCGATCCAGCTCACCATCCCATTTAGATTGTTTATTCCAATCAAGGCCTTGACCTCCCTTTTCTATTTTTGAAGAAAACTCATCTATCTATTGGGGTTATTCCTTCATCTATATGCAAGTGTATACTCACCAAGGGTCCTATGGTTAGATATGTCCCAAATTAGTATAATGTTACACAACATGCTGATAGCCCCCTTACGGTGGGCTGACTTCTATTATGTAACACTGCCAACTTCACATTCCAACCTACTCTACTAACCACTATCATTCTATTTATACAATTATCTATTAACTTTAATAGTTCACATATGTCATAAACGCATACTTGAGGCTACTTATATAAATATATATTCTTACTTAATTATTTTGCCTCTACAGTTCACTGTTGACACTAAGTCTTTTACTTCATTATGTGTTTATATTTTTCTTGCTTTACTATTGTTTACTGCTTTCCTTTTTAATAGGCTCATAATATCATTTTCAATTCTTTTTACCCTTTTTCCCATTTTCTATCTCTATTCCCTTTTTACCCTTTTATTTACCTCTACCTATTCTTCAATTTCCTTTTTATTTAATTTCCATTTTTATTAGTATCACGTTCTTTTTCATTTTAGAATATTCTTATTACGTTTATATCACTCTATTTAACGCTTTGGGGTTCTCTGCATTTTAATGCGTTGGAATACTGTAAATTTCTATATTTTCTCCAAAAAAGAAGATTTATGTATTGTTTGGAATTACCAAGAATTATCTTTTTAGTGTTTGAAATAGACAATACAAAGTACGATAAATAACTTTATTTTGTACGTCGTTTTCTTTTTAGATGTACTCCTTGTCATTTCAAACAATGCATTTTATTTGTTTTAAACTAGATATAGTATAGAAATTCACCATGCAACATTCTAAATTCCTGCGAATTAAAATATCACTTAAACCCCTAAAATCCTAATGTAATTTCTTTATTTTACATTCTTATTATTCGTTCAAAATACCAATATATTATTATCATATCACAAACAAATTCATAGTTTCATATTTCTCAATAATGAACTTAGAAACTGCAAATATCCTAAACATTTTCCAAGTTTACATTCATATAACATGTAAATATAACAAGTTAACACTTACAGAATATGTAGGCAGGGTTTTCAAATTTCATTTTCATATTTAAAAATTTAGCTTACAACTCCAATTAACATTAAGGCATATAGGAATATATTTGCATGATATAATTTAATATTATATAAATGCATTAACATTCTCATTCACCTCTTTTTAGCTCCAATTCTCCAGATCTAGACCCATTCCCTTTTTATTTGACTCCCTCTTACTTTAAATCAAAAATATAAAAAAGGTATACACTTATTGGAATTATAGATCTGGGGAAATGATTGAATTACATTTAGATTTGAGTTTAGGCTTAATGATTTACCTTTGTTTTACATTTTGAAACGATCCTATTTTTCTCTTCTCTTATTCACCGCTTTCCTCTACTTATATATATATATATATAATTTTACTACTTTTAGAATTCTAGAGATTGTAGAGAAAAGAGAACGGCAAAGCTCTGTGACTTAGAAAATATGAGAAGAGAAGTAAAAAACTAAGTATATATTTATAGGGGTTTGGAGTTGACTTGGAGCGTTATATTTACCCTATGCAATTTTATTTTAATTAGAGACCACATCAGAATTGGAAGAAAAATATTTGGTTCCATCTCTATCTTTCAATTTACGCTTCAATACTTGCAGTTTACACATCAATGGTTTACCTTACATGACCTTGGATCGACCGCTACCGGTCGACCTGGGTGCATCTTGGGCCGACCGTTATGTGTTTAGCGTTAATGTAATTGGCGTGCTTTGATTTTGTGTATTTTGTTCTTTGTTTAAATGATTGCGCTTGTTTGATTCCTTTTTAAACCTTATTGCAATAATTTAGCAAGGCTAGCCGGCTTTACAGTGGGTTATGCCACTATTACTAATGAAATTTTAACAGGTGTTCGGCACATGCACCATAATAGCTAAAGAAAAAAGTACAGGAGTTTGGCAACATACCAAAACTACTAACAAGTAGAAGGACTAGTCTGCCTCAGAAGATGAGGATCCACTGCCATCATCAGAAGAATCAAGCCCTATAACATGAAAATATTCCTCGAACATTAATACTAAGGAAGGAACGTAGTCAAACAAATCAGAACAATAAAGGTATTTCCTATCCCATGAAACATCCGCCAACACTATCTTATTCCTTTCACCAAGCTTAACAAGAACAAAAGATGAAAGGTCAGCATTCACTACCTGATAATAGAGACGTCTCCTCTCACCTTCCTCACCCACATACTCACAAAAAGTTGCATACCTTGGATTGTATCTCATATCAGAGTCTTTATGGATCCAAGCTTGTTCACTAGGATTCCAAAAATGGCATCATGGGATGGTGAATCAGGCATCAGTGGATCGCCACCAACAGGAATACTTACAGGGAGGTCAGATTTTCTAGTCGGGGAACCAATAGCAGAGGTAGAGGATGGAAATCTATTTCTCCTTTTGCTTTCTAGAGAGGAGCATAAAAAGATGATTTGTGAGGGTGACTCAATATGTACTAAAAATAAGATGTTTATTGTTAAACCTTGGACTCACTTAGATAGAAATATCTGAGGTAGCATCATGTCAGTTCCTATCTGGGTTCACTTCTCTAACATCCCTATTATTGCTTGGTCACTAGTGGGAATCAACTGGCTTGCTAGTAGGTTGGATAGATGATATGTATGGATGAAAGCACTGAAAAGATAAATAGGATTTCTTATGCCGAAGTCCTTATTGAAATTACCCCAAAAGTTGTTTTAGTTGAAAGTTTCCCGATGAGACTGCTCCATGGTTCTGATCAGTATGTTTCAATGGAGGACGAAAATCTGTCGACAATGCAAGGTGTTTAGGCACACGAATGAGTCCTGCTTTTTTTATGAAAAGAAAGATGCTGAGTGCAAAGACAGGTAGGTGGAATCTAAAGATAAAGATACTCTGAAAGCCAATACTTGGGTCAGTAAAGGTAATAGGAAGATTTGGCAAAGAGTTGAGAAAAATAGAGGAAACACCAATAACCATGTGAAGGAAACGCCTTTACTAATTAGCGTTAATTAACCTTTATTACCATAATTACATATATAACTATTTTCGACTTAAAACTTCAGATGTTAATAACTTTTTTATTTGAACTCCGATCGAAAAACTTTATATATGAAAATTGATAAGAAAATCACCATGGACCCAATAATGCAAGTTTCATGGTGAAATTTTGATATTTGTAAAAATTCTATATTTCAGCGTTTACTATTAATTAATTATTTTCTTTTAAATTAATTATCATAAAAACTACGGGGTGTTACATTCTCCCCTCCTTAAATGAATTTCATCCCCAAAATTCCTTAAGGGCTCAATCGTGTAACCTAATGTACATTCATTCTAAGCTAACAAATCGATTAGTGTACAACTAATTTTGTAATCAGTCGTGTACAAGTGCATGGCGTATCAAAATACATATATATGCATGCAGAATGATTCTGATCAGTGCCTCCTATACGAATGCCTTCTTTTAAATCAATTTCAAAAATATAAATCAAACATCCTAAATATACAGGCAGTTCTACATGTATGCAACTTTTGAAAACCAAATATTTGTTTTTGCATCCAAATTTTTCCACATTAATATGAATAGAAGTATAGTTCAACCAATTTCGCATCTAATACCTACCATCCAAAATCCTAGCACACCATTGCTAACATCCAAATTTAGAAAAATCTAGTTTTATAAACTTATTTTCTTTATGCTAGGAAACGGATTTAAATGGAAAATTCCATATTTCCATCCTTTTTCTCTTGGGCACCCAACTTCCCACTATACTTTGGAATCTTCTCCTTTATCCCCAATTATTTTTCAACTTTTTAGAGCATGGTTTGCATAGTTAGTTTTTATCTTAAAGTTTTAAAACATGGATCATTTCAAAAATTAACTTTTTGTTCACCAATCGACAAGGTATATAGGAAATATTCCATACTAAAACAAATTCCTCGTCACTAACCATTTTTATTTTACTTTCACTTCTACTGCATACTAAAATCCATACTAGCTAACCCGTCAATTATCCCCACATATAAAATATGTGGCACTTCTAAAATTCAATTTCCTCTTTTCTACCCAATTTTTGTATATTACTTTCCAAAATTTTAGTGGAATTTTTTAATTTTAAAGAAAATTCACCACAAAATTTCAAAAACTTCCTAAAAAATATTTTACCTTCTAAAACCAAGAATTTTGAACAAATTTTTTCAAAAGTATATGTATTATATATTTTCTTCAAAATGATTTATGCCACACCTCATGAAATCAGGGTTTGGTCAACAGTCTAACGTCCATAGTGGACTTCATCTATTCCAAAACTTTTCTTTTATTTATAATAGCAACTAGCACACAAGATATAAATTTCAACTTTTAAGGTACAAGAACATTGACCCATGGCTACGCATCATCCTTTTCCTGTCCTCCGCTCATTGAAATTTATTTGTCGAATTTTTTTAGGACTTACAATCTTATTCCATTTCTATTTTTGGTAGTCAATTGAATAAATTTTCTAAATTTATTTTCAACTTCCAACCTCTACTATTTTTTTCTTTTTTGCGTTAGTTGACTATCTTTCCTGAAATTTCCTTGTCTTATTGTTTTCCTATAACATTGTAGTCCACATCGAAAATACATAAAAATGAACATTTCCTATAATATTTTATGCGCTCTAATATACCGATAAAGACAATTAATGCTTACAATCCAATCTAAAAAGAACAACTACTGGAAGCTGCCCTTCAACATCAACTAACACTAATGACTCTATCACTTCTGACTTGAATGGACCTTTCTAACACGTCATTCTTCTGTAATCCTCATATCTTAACTTTTCCTTTGTGGCTTTTGATGAATAATGTCTATTCATTACTTCCATCACTATAATTGATCCTGGAATAAACTGTGCATACCACACTGTTGTGGATAGGAAATACAAACTATGCACATTTTTTGAATAACTCATTGGCAACAAGCTTGGCGGTATAAATTTTCCACCCCTATCTTGCCTTCCTTAAACTTAAGTCTACTAATTTCTTCTATGTGTGTTTGTCATCTCATTACCCTCTGTTATTATCTTCTATGAATCCCAACCTCTTGATAGTATTCTCAAATCTTAATATTTCTTCCTTTACTCTTGATCTTTCCTACGAGCATGCCCTAGAACTCGTAGAAGTGTACTTTAATACCGTTTGTCACTCCTTTGCAGGTTCCTCTTATGGCTTACACACATGTCTTAAAAAACACTCGTAGGTTCTCATCAGTATTCTTTACACTTTACGACAATTCCTTATTGCTACTATAAGAGCAGTCATCGCCATCTTCTTTATAGCCTTGCCTTTTACTCCATCTTATCTAGGCAGTTATTCCTACCTACTCCATATTCAAAATTTTAGTTTAGTCTTTGTCAATTTTTCAAAACTTAAAAATTTTGAAGTATTTTAATCCTAAAACTTTTATATTAAAAAGCAGAACTTAAAATCATTTTAGCAAATTTCAAAATAATTTAGTGCCTTAACTTTTAAAACTACAATTAATTTTGTTGAAAAGTTCTTTTCCTTTTAAAGACCTTCTTCAACTTTTACTTCTTAAAAATTTGGATTTTTATTCAAACCATTTATTAAGTTTTTCTTTTAAAAACTTGATCGTTATACTAAACCATTTTTTTCAAAAATGTACTTTACAGTATTATGCCTGTTGCATCGCCTCATTTGCATCGGTTGTCCTTACAATCGAACAAAATAGTGTTATTTGGATCGACTCCTTAGGAACCGATGCAAATGCACTGAAATAAATAGTGCTATTTACATCGGTTGTCTTTACAGCCGAAGCAAATAGTGTTATTTGGATCGGTTGTAGGATTCGAGGCAAATAGTGTTATTTGCATCGGTTCTTAACAAATAGTATTATTTGTATCGGTCCCTTGGAAACTGAAGCAACTGCAAATTATTTTACTCGGAGCATAATCATAAACAACAGCTTACATTTGTCATTATTTATATGTTATAATTAATGAGTATCAATAAATAATTTATAATTACTAGTTATTATAAATAATAAATAATTATTTTAATATTGACAATATTATAGTTAATTCTCTTTACATTTTCAATAAAAAAATTACATTTTCAATGGTGTCTTCTCCCGCCTTCTTACCTATCCCACCCCATCCCATCACCCTTTCTGAAACTCCCCATCCTCCCATTCCACCTCCTCCGCTACCACCGTTTATCCTTCATCCATCCCCGATCTTCCCTCTCCTTCAATCGACTGGCCTCCTCTTCCACCTCTTCTTCCACTACCTCCCCATATCCCACTTGTTTCCTCCTCATCCATCTCTTCTTCCCCTTTTACTTCTACTTTAGCTTCTTCTTCATCCTTCACTTGGAGCTCCCTATTCAAGAAACTTCCTAAGAATACTAGTTCTTATAACCCTAAGTCCTTTTCTCTGCAATACAATGTGCTGGTGATCTTATTCTACCACCTGATGTTCTTTCTGCTGGCATGAAATTCTAGGGAAACAACCTTGTCGAGATTTTTCTGGACAAAAACCTCTCTTGCATTGTCGTTGTTCATTACCTGAAATTGCTATGGCGTGGTCTTAATGGTACCAAAATAAGGTCTGATGGCAACTTTATTCTTCTTCGAATTTGAAGATGAAGAAAGGAGACAAAAAATCCTTGAAGCTGACCCTGTGATAATTAGAGGTAAAGTTTTCATTGTTACGAAATGGCATCCCACTATTGATTGTGTAAAGGGGGATATAAAATCTATACCACTGTGGGTTCACTTCTGCAACATTCCTTTAGCCTCATGGTCACTATATGGCATTGATTGGTTAGCAAACCACATTGGTAGGATGATTTGCTTCGATAAATCTATTGAAAGATTGAATAGATTTGAGTTTGCAAAGGTCTTGGTTGAAATTGAACCAACAAGATTGTTGCCAAATAAAATTTAAATTCAACTAGCTCCTGGGAAAATTGCGCATGTTAATGTCAAGAACAATTGGAAGCCAGATATATGTTCACATTACAAAGTTTTCAGGCATACTATTGATGGGTGTGCTAAAGTGTCACATACTAGTGGTAAGAAAGTTAAAGGCAAATCATTTAAAGGAACCGAGGTAAAGGAAAAAGGAAAGGTTAGAGTTGTAGAAGGTGAACAAAAAACAAATAGCAATAGTGAAATTTAGTCAGGAGAAATAAAAAAATGCTAAATAAGATTGTGAATGCGTCAGCTAGTAAAGGTGGTATTGATACACAGGCTGGTGCAAATGTGTTAGCTGATCCACGTGCTAGTGATGTTAGTGCACAACCTGGTTCTACTGATATGAATGTTTTGAGCTCTCGCTTGAATTCTAAATTTGAAATAATCAATAATGATGCTCAAGGTGATGATACTGAGATATCAATATCCAATGCTAGTGTGGATGGTAATGAAAACATTCTAACCGGTGTGGAAGATGTTTGTGTTGATATTGATGTTGATGGTAGTAATGAAATTCCTCTTGAACAAGCTAAAACCAGCGTGCAAGTTGATGTGCACAATGATGTGCATTGTTCACATGAGCAAGCCTATGTTGGAAAGAACGCTAAACCAAAATAATCTACCATACTAACTACTTTAACTACCCAATCTGAACTGTCAAACAATCCCACAATATTGCAAGCTGCTATGAACAAGAAAAATGATGAAACTGTGCATCTTGTACATGATGATATGCAAAATGATGTACATCCCATTATTTTAATCCCTAACACCTTCTCCCTTCTAATTGATCTCAACCACTCCATATCAAATGCCCCTCCTACCTCATGAACAATCCACTAATTACCTGAACAAGTTGGCAACTCCTCTGGTACTTGCAATTCAATAACTCAACATCCCAATCCCATTTAACCCCTGCTCAACATTGATCTTTCTTATCCATCATCTTTATCTATCAATCTATCTTCTACTTCTATTCTTTCTTCCTCCTTAGCTATTACTCTGACTAAACCTATTACCCCTACAATTCCTCTCACCAGAAGCAAAACAAAAATTGGAAAGAGAGAAATTCCTAGCTCAATTCTCCATCAATGATATACAACCTACTTCTATATATCTATTTATGGCTGCTTCAGACAGTCTAAAGGACTGTTCCATCACTCAAGCTCACTTATCATCCAACATTACCACTTCTCCTTCTAATGATTAACAACATAGGATGCTCGAATATAAGGGGTGCAAATGACATTGCCAAACAACCTGAGATTCGCGATTTCATTGATAACAACAAGCTTCATATGGTTGCCATTCTTGAAAACAAACTTAGTTCAAGAAACATCATGCAGGTTGTTTTTAACATTAAGCTAGATTGGAATATTCATCATAACTTACAATATGCCACTTTTGGCAAAATCATGGTTATATTCAATTCTCACACCTTCAGTCTATCTGAAATACACTCCTCATATCAAATTTTCCACTATTCAGTAACTCACTTACCTAAGTACTCCACCTTTAAATGTTCTTTTTTTATGTGTAACGATCCGGATTTTTCGCGCTCGAAAATCAACATCCGTACTTTACATCGTACTCGAATGTCGTAGATTCGACCGTTCAAATCCGAGTCGCCGGAGCTTATAACACAGTTAAGTAAATAACACAGCGGAAGAAAAAGAATATAGATATACAACATCTAATACAATATCCAGATACAATGATGATACAATGAATATCTATATACATCAGAGATATGATACAAGAAATAGCAGCGGAAAAGAAAACGGATAACACCAGCAGCGGATAGAATATCTCTAATAGAGTGCTCCAATCCATAGCTAGCTCCAGATAATCTACTAAACCTGAATATCTGGAGCTAGCTATGGATTGGAGCACTCTATTGGAGATATTCTATCCGCTGCTGGTGTTATCCGTTTTCTTTTCCGCTGCTATTTCTTGTATCATATCTCTGATGTATATAGATATTCATTGTATCATCATTGTATCTGGATATTGTATCAGATGTTGTATATCTATATTCTTTTTCTTCCGCTGTGTTATTTACTTAACTGTGTTATAAGCTCCGGCGACTCGGATTTGAACGGTCGAATCTACGACATTCGAGTATGATGTAAAGTACGGATGTTGATTTTCGAGCGCGAAAAATCCGGATCGTTACAAGTGGTATCAGAGCTAAGGTTGAACTTTAGCCCAGGAGTATAACACGTTAAGTAGCTCATTAGAGATAGAGTGAAGTAAACTCTAGAATGAGTGTATCCCTAAGATATCCGTTTAAACGTTTCAGTAAATTCTCTCACTATCCACTGATAGTGAGTATGAGTGCAAGAAGAGGATGAGATAGGGGACAGGGGAATACCACCACGAAATGGTCAATACCCTGTAACAATAAGGAAACAATCTTCTCTATCAATCTCTTTTGTTCAACGTCTTTTCTCTATTCTTCGATAATTTCTGGTCGATCCAGAAAAGAAGATTCGACATATTAATATGGGACATAAACTCCGAAATGGCCAAAATTGTTTGTTTGGATGAATTGGTTGCTTTGATTGTTATGGTTGATAGGTATACTTTAGTTCTAAACTAAAAATTTTGAAATCGTATCCATATATCTATCTATTCTTTGGGTCCCGATATGTTCTACGAATGGTTAGTTACCCTTCGAACTGATCGATGCCACTGCGTACTTCGTAGATCTGGATAACCCGAGTATTTTGTTGTTAAAATCTTAGTTAATGTATTTATTCTCTATTTTACAAACTATAAAATTTATCTTGTATACATTTCTATTTCAATCTCTAACTCTAATACTAATTATGCAAAATCATTTATTTAAGAATTTATTTTAAATCCAATATATATATATATATATAAATTTCAAATTTACTCGTATATGCCCAAATACATAAATAATATTTAAATTTAATTGGTTAACACAAATTTATTCGTCTCAGGGAAACTCGCAATCTATCTACCGTTTTATTTCACAAATTTTATTCAAAAATCAATTTAATTATCAATTTAAATATACATAAAATCCGGGGTCGTTACAGACTTCCCCCCTTAAAAGAATTTCGTCCTCGAAATTACCAAGGAGACAAAAAGATAGATGAAGAATGTTTCATCGAATCAAAACGAATATTTATTCTGCATTTGGCTTACCAAATCAGAATATCAATAACAGATACAAGAACGAATCTGTTTAACAATCAACAAAATACTCGGGTTATCCAGATCTACGAAGTACGCAGTGGCATCGATCAGTTCGAAGGGTAACTAACCATTCGTAGAACATATCGGGACCCAAAGAATAGATAGATATATGGATACGATTTCAAAATTTTTAGTTTAGAACTAAAGTATACCTATCAACCATAACAATCAAAGCAACCAATTCATCCAAACAAACAATTTTGGCCATTTCGGAGTTTATGTCCCATATTAATATGTCGAATCTTCTTTTCTGGATCGACCAGAAATTATCGAAGAATAGAGAAAAGACGTTGAACAAAAGAGATTGATAGAGAAGATTGTTTCCTTGTTGTTACAGGGTATTGACCATTTCGTGGTGGTATTCCCCTGTCCCCTATCTCATCCTCTTCTTGCACTCATACTCACTATCAGTGGATAGTGAGAGAATTTACTGAAACGTTTAAACGGATATCTTAGGGATACACTCATTCTAGAGTTTACTTCACTCTATCTCTAATGAGCTACTTAACGTGTTATACTCCTGGGCTAAAGTTCAACCTTAGCTCTGATACCACTTGTAACGACTCGGGTTTTGCCCGCTCGAAAATCAACATCCGTACTTCACATTGTACTAGAATGCCGCAGATTCGACCGTTCAAATCCGATTCGCCGGAGCTATAACATAATTAAGTAAATAACACAGCGGAAGAAAGAAAACAATATAGATATACAACATCTGATACAATATCCAGATACAATGATGATACAATGAATATCTATATACATCAGAGATATGATACAACAAATAGCAGCGGAAAAGAAAAGATAACATCAGCAGCGGAACAATATCAATAGAAGTGATAACTCCAAAATGATCTTCAGACAAGAATGAATCCACAACTCCAAGATAAGCAACTCCGATGAATGAACTAGCTCCAGATAATCTACTAAACCTGAATATCTGAAAAGAAACCCAACTCTAGACTGCTCGTGTGGAAAATTATGAGCACCCAGAGTTTAGGAAGGGAACAATAAACTCCGGATCAGTCATGGGACTGGTGTGAGCAACAAAAACAGTTTATCTTTAAACAAACACAAAAGGCTTTTAAACATTGAAATCCGCAATGTTTTTGGAAAATGAAACTACCATAAGGCCTCCCGCCACACACACAATGCAATCGCAGACTTGGAGGAGATTTCTCCTTATGATAGTCAAACATGCTTACTACGCAAAGTCAAAACTCTTTTGATATTATTACTAGTGCATAGTGTAGAAAAAAAACATTTCGAAAATATAATATTAATCTTAGCCGGCATACAACATTTCATCGTATGCCTACTATAGCTACCATGTTCAATAGCAGGTTACCGCCACATTCCATAGCAGGTAATACAACTAAAACCGTACAGGGTTCGTATTGTTTCTTTGGATTTCCAACAAATGATCAGGCTAAGGAACTTCCTTACCGAAATAGAAACGCCTCTGGAAAGACGCCCCGGATCCTAACCGGATCTCTGCAAACAAAAGGCCGACGCTACCTCACGCTCTAACCGAGCTGTAACTAGGTAACTAACACATGAGTCATGTCATCCCCCGGTCGTTACCGACCTTTATCCGAGGGGCCCCTCAACCAACAAAGCAACATCACAAAGTGATAAATGTATAGTGTCCACACGAGTTAAGTATCTGGGCTCCATACCATGATACCACCCTTTATCCAGAAGGAAATGACATACCCTAGGGGCGCTACCCCTACAAACCTTTGTCGCCACATTCCTGTTTCGACCATTACCGGGTTGTGAGGCTCGATGAAGTCTCGTCTACAAAGCTACGCTTTTTCACAAAGCCACGCTTTTTCACAAAGCCACGCTTTTTCACAAAGCCACGCTTTTTCACAAAGCCACGCTTTTTCACAAAGCAACGCTTCGATCAACAAATGATCAGCAGCACTTCGTATGCCACATTACCAAATTGGGAATGTATCACTAGTAACCATCAACTACATAACCTCTGAGCTCGTACGTCTCAGAGAAGGGTGTTAAGCTAAGAGAATAAATTCTCCGCCACCAACAGAAATGTATTTGATAGAAACCAGCTTTACATCTCAAAGTGTAATGTCAGACACACATCCATACAAGTCTGTTCCGGGTTCGAACAGAACCGAAGGTACTTCTCACGAAGCCCTTGCAAATCCGGATAATTTCCAATCACGTCCGGACTTCCCGTCACTAAGGGTGATAAAACCTTTATATCGGGGATCAGCCGATGCAGAGTAACTCGACGGTAATCCTTCCGTTTTCAAAAATATCCGGTCTTCACCACCGGTCTTCAAATGCTATCCATATACGTCGTATCATTATTCGGAATGGGTTATACGACACAAAGGTCCTCTCCCGGCTAAACCGAATAACGAGCGCAATTAAAAAAAATCATATGGATACTGGAGTCTCAGTTAAATCACAGCTTAAAGCCCAAAACTTTTCATTCGAATGGTTAAAACAAATTACCATTTCCGATCTTTTAAACAAAAGATTCAATTCAAAAACCTTCAATGGTTTAAACAATTTCCATACTTTTAATCCTTTAAACAAAAAGATTCAATTCACAAAGTTAACCCCATTCACAAGGAATCATTCATAGATTTCAAGATGATTTCCATTTCAATTGGATTAACTCGTTAAATCTTTAAATCAAGATTTAACTTATAGCTTTCAAAACTCGTTTCCAAAGATTCATTCATAGTCTTCCAAAACAATTCCATTTCAAGTTAGATTAACTCATCCGGTCTTTGAAATCAAAGACTCATTTCATAGTTTTCAAAACATTTCAATTCTATTTCAAACTTGAAATTCTTTCAACACAAATTTGGAAATTCATTACTTTTGTGAAAGCTTTTACCATTTGAAAACGAATAGTTTCGTTTCAGAAAAATCCAGTTATATTTACATGAGTTAAAACCCTTGAATTAAATTCAAATTCCCAAATCAATACATTTAAAATGGTTTAACTCATATATAACTTATACAACATCTTTAATCCCTAGTTTCAAATCATAGAATTCAATTTCAAACTTGAATTCAAATTTAAATCAGATTATTTAAATTTTCGAAACTCGATTAAGTTATTCGAAATAACTTTTATCTTTGAAATTCCATTTCAAAAGCTTTTCACTTTGAACCCAAATTTCCAATCTCAAAAATCAATTGAAATTAAAATTTCAATTTCAAAAACATTAAATTTAAATTATCTGTGATTTAACCGATTTCCACGTGAAATCCATATTTGTGTGTGTATGGTGTAGTCCAGGGGTTTTACACAATAGTGCAACATCAATCATCACAGATATATCGATAAGCGGTATAATCGATAACGCTTATCTTCATTCACAGATTCATAGATAAAATAAATTTATCAGTCATAAAGATTCATTATTACAATTCGATGTGGGTTTCGGATATCCAACTGGAATCCGACTCCCTGTCGCATCGAAATTCAAATGTCGTGTTACGGGTCAAGGGTTTTCATATTCACATAGTAATATATCACAGAAATAGAAATTTCATATCAGCACAAAGTAATTTTATCACAAAGCATCATAATCACAAACAGGGATATCAAACGATTCAATCATTCAACGAAATCCAAACATCCATAAGTAGAATCAATTAATATCTGATTATAATTAATTTATACCAGATTAATTACTTATGAATGAACTACAAATCTTGGTTAATTAATCATTAATTAATTATAAACCATTTTAATTAATTAACCTTTAATAATAAATCAATTAACCTTTAATTATCAATTAATTCTTTAATTAATTATCTTAACCAATTTACCTTCAATTAATCACATTAATTAATTACAATTTAATTAATTATCCTTAATTAATTACCATAAATAAATCATTCTTAAGTCAATCACATAATTAACCCTTAATTAATAAATTATCCTTTGGTTAATTACCCTTTTAATTAAATAATCCTTTAACTTCTCACTTAATCCAATTGTTAAAAACAATTCAAAGATATTTAACTTTAAATTTTTAAAGCCTGGAATTAAAAACAAAATGACCCGAGCCAACCCAGCTAAATTCTCTGGTCCATCCCCGGGTAAACTCTTTTTTTCAAATTTCCTTACAAAACTTGTTTTACTTTCCAGATTAACGTATCAGAAGGAAACTCGAGTCGAACCTTCAACTCCCCGAGTCTAAATCCCAAAATCACGAGACCTCCTTCGAGTCTAACTTCTCCTTCCCAAAACTGGAACGACCAGATACGCCACCCCAAATGTGCACATGCACGTGTACACCGGAGTTTGCCACCCAAACCATCGACGATTGCTCCCCTCAAATCAGCGACTACCTCCTGAACTCAACCCATCACCTAGCCTCGACGAATTCGCCCTAAAATCGAAAAGAGCATTCGAGATCAAACTGGAACAAAATACTCCAATCGAAAATCACCTCGCCGCCGACGAATTCGATCACCGGAGCCCACGCGATCCTGACCAGACCTCCGCCACTCACCCACGAACCCATCCCCATAGGTGCGATCACCTGAACCGCTTTGACGACGACGCGGTTGCCTCACGATTTCGATCAGATAAACCCAAGCTTTAAACCCTAAGTCGATCTCGTTCCATCATCCCACATAATAGAAATTTTTTTTAAACAATTTTCCCAACATCATCAATGGCTCAGCTAGCTTCAAGCAAGATTACAACATCCAATTTTCCTTTGATCGTTGGAATTTGGATAAAAAGCATTTTTGGTTCGTTTACATACTGTTCAAAACATACTTGATTAAAAATTCCCATTTTTGTTTTAAAAATCTTCTTTTCGAATGCAGTTTCAAATTATATAATTGAATCGATGAATTAAGATTTTCAAATTTTTCATATGTTCATACCTTTACTGTAAAATTCAATTTACAGAAGCAACACTTCAATATTGAGATTTAAAACAGATTCTAAGTCATGATCCAAGTTCAAACAACTTGTTAAATTAGAATTTCTAAGCTTAAAAAAAATGGTATGAAGATATATAGAATTTTCTTTCTACTTTGCTTTACCCTGTAACCAGAGATTAAGGAAACAGACATATGAAATTCACAGTACAATCATATAGGTACAGAGTTCCTTGCTCAAAGATATACAGTAAACACAACATCAAAACATAAAACAAAGGTAAGTAAGTTTGCTCACTTGAATTTGGACAGAAAAGCAAAGCCTGGAACTGTTTTTGACCTTGAACTTGATCTGCTCTTGCTTGTTACCACTGAATTGAATATGGTTTTACTTGATTATGATGTTGATTTTGTTTAAGTTATTAAGATATATTATAACTTTAGAGTTTACTTAGCTTGATGGGAAGAAGAACAGAGATGCTTTTCTTTAAGTCAACCTGGGAACTGCCTGTTGAAGCTTCCTCCTTGATCTCAGGTTTGAATTGATTTAATTTGTTGTTTTTATTGAAGCTTGTTTATGTTAAAGATGAAGCTTACAACAGATGCTACTCAGTTTTGAATAGAACGAACCGAGGAAAAGGAAGATATGTATATAGAATAGAAGGCTCACTGGTTGATATATATTATTTTGTACAATGTTTAGCAGGGATATTTTCTTCTTTTTTTTCTCTTGCGGCTGAAAGGATTTTAAAACAAATCGAATTGACTGGTTTATGTTAGCATTAAATGCTCCAGTACTTTATGTTCCTAGATGTGTTATATTTTCACATCTTGCCTGCATCTTATTTTTACTCGGCTGTACAAATGAAGATAGTTGTGTGGCTACATAAATTAGCTTGTACAAACTTATATTTTATTTTGTTTTGTTTGTACACACTATCATTCTCATCTGGTTTTCGTATATTCTTAGATTTTGTTTGCACTGGCATACTTACTTCTCATTTTTGTTTACAACTTCAAACAGTCTACATGCTTTTGTATGTACAGAGATGATTTTGTTTATTTCATGAGGCTTGTACATAGATTTTTATTTTATAACACTATATACGTTCATTTTCAAAATATAGATAAATTTCTAGATTTTATTTTGTTGTTAAAATCTTAGTTAATGTATTTATTCTCTATTTTACAAACTATAAAATTTATCTTGTATACATTTCTATTTCAATCTCTAACTCTAATACTAATTATGCAAAATCATTTATTTAAGAATTTATTTTAAATCCAATATATATATATATATATAAATTTCAAATTTACTCGTATATGCCCAAATACATAAATAATATTTAAATTTAATTGGTTAACACAAATTTATTCGTCTCAGGGAAACTCGCAATCTATCTACCGTTTTATTTCACAAATTTTATTCAAAAATCAATTTAATTATCAATTTAAATATACATAAAATCCGGGGTCGTTACATTATGCCTACTACTCTCTCATACCTCGTAATGCATTTCTCTCTGAAATTCATTCTCTTAAACACTCCATAGATCATTCTTGGTGATTGGAATTATATGCTCTCTTGCTCTAATAGAATGTATGGGAAACCTCTTGTGAATAATGATGTGATCCCACTTCAACAAGCTATCCAACTTGCTGAATTATCTGAGACTTCCTCCACTGGGTTATACTTCACGTGGAACAATAAATCTAGAAGTAGTATAAGAACCTACTGTAGAATCGATTATGCATTTTACAATATTTTAGCTTCGAACATCTGGCCTAATCCACATGTCAACTCGTTGCTTCCAAATATCTCTTATCACTCTCCTCTTGTTATAAACTTTTGCTCCACTTCCCTTTCTCTTCCTTCTAGCTTTAAGTATTTCAATATTAGGGCTAATCACCCTGACTACAATCATGTTGTCTCCAACGCATGGGATTCAAATGTCAATGGTAATCCCATATCAATCCTCCATCAAAAACTCAAACTCACCAAAACTGCTTTCAAGGCATGGAGTAGTGATGTCTTTGGGAATGGAAATAAAAAATCAAATTTTCTAAAACAAAAACTTATAGATATTCAAACACAATTATTTAATGGTCCTTTAAATACTAATATTTCATTATAGAAGCATATCACTAGTGCTGATCTAATGTCAACCCAAAGAAATGAAGCTCTAATGCAAAGGAAGAAGATAAGAGATAAATGTAATATTCTCGGTGATAAAAATACTATATATTATCACCAATATCTCAAATCCAAGTACATCAAATCCACTGTTCACTCCATTTAGGATGATACTAGAACCACTCACAATGACCAAAGCTCAATTGGTGATGCTTCTGTTCATTACTACAAGAAGATCTTTGGCACATGCCTTGATAACAACATTGACATCAACTATCTTCTATCCTTATCATTCAGCAAGCTTACTGATGAGTAAACCAATCTTGTTAGCACCGAGTTCTCTCCTATTGAGATTAAAGATGCCTTATTATCAACTGATACTAAATCCTCTGGAGGTGCAGATGGGTTTAACTCTCACTTTTTCAATCTGCCTGGGATGTAGTGCAACATGACTTCTTCAGGGCTATTGATAATTTCTTCAGAACCAACAGAATGCTCTCTGCCATCAATACTGCTGTCGTTTGTCTCATTCCAAAGTTAAATGCTCCTAATCTTATTTCTAATTACAAGCCTATTAGTTACTGCTCTATAATATACAAATGTATCTCCAAACTGCTTACTTCTAGGATTAGGACCGTGCTACCTTCTTTCATCTCCATAAATCAGTCTGCATATGTTGAAGGGTGTAGCATAGTTGATATCATTCATTTGTCTCATGAGTTTATATCTAGGTACAACAGGAAGAATATCAGTCAAAGATGTTGCATTAAATATGACATAAGAAAAGCTTTTGATATGACTAGATAGGAATCAGTTATTTGTATTTTGAAGCTCATTAACTTGCCTAACAAATCTATTCAATGTATATAGACTTGCATCTCCACCACCTAATTCTCGGTTAATGTGAATGGTTATGCCCATGGTTTTTTCAAAGTTAGGCAGGGGTTGTGGCAAGGAGACTCAATCATTTCATATCTATTTATCATAGTTATGGAAACTCTTACTCTAACCTTGTGAACTATTGCAAGAATGCCCAAATTGAGATACACCCTAAATGTTGTGATCCTAAGATCACCGGTATGTGCTTTGCCGATGATCTTCCGTGTTTACTAAACCAACCACTAAATCTTTAACCAGTATTGCTTGTTTCTATAATGCTACTGAGTTGAATGTCAACTACAACAAACCTGCCATTATGATCGTAGGCATGAATGAAGTTCAGAAGTCTATGGTTGCTTCTTCACATGGCCTGCAGCTTATACATCAAGGAATACCCTATCCGGGTGTTCCTCTTACTACTACAAGAACTAAAAAAACCTATTGTCAGCCACTCTTTGAAAAGATCACCATGAAACTTAGTCAATGGCACAATAGATTTCTCACAACTACTGGTAAGCTAACCATTGTGAATTCTATCATTTTATCAATGCAAGTATATTACTCAAGAATCATTGCCTTTCCTAAGATGCCTCTTCGTATGATATAGAGAGCATAGTCTCACTTTTTATGGCATGGAAGTCCATTCTTTATCAAACAACTCCTATTGCTTATCTTAGACTCAAAATACCTCTGAATGAAGGTGGTTTGGCCATCTAGTGCCTGGTTTCCTGGAACTTTTCTGCCACATCCAAGCATATTGACACTCTATTCTCATGCAACACCATCCTCTAGAAGAAGTGGATTTCGAAGTACTTAATTATTGCCAAAGATTTTTGGACTATGAGTAACCAACTATCCTCTAGTTGGTTATGGAATTCGATTCCCGCATGTAGGAGCATTGGTATTCATCTTGTAACCACTAAAATTTGCAACAACTCTTCTGTTAGCTTTTGGAATAGTCCATGGTCTAAACCAGGCATCATTCTAAGCAAAATATTAATGTATCAACAGATGGTGCAATCTAAAATTCCTATCAAGATCAAACTTGGTGGCTATATCCATGACAATGTGGTTAGCCTATTGCACAACGTTAATCCGTCCATAATTGCTATATGGAATAATCTTATGTCCACTAAGTTTGTAGTGGTAGATGAGGATGGCCCAACATAAGGCTTGAAGAAGAAGAGGCACTCCATTAGATTAGTTTATGAGTGCTTGACTAATACTAGGGCACTATGTCTTTGATTCTCTAGAATTTGGAATAATATGCAACGTTATAATGAAAACTTCATGCTCTGGCACGTAATAAAGAATGCTATATTAACTAAGAATCACCTTTGTCAGATGGGTTATATTAATTTTCCTCTCTGCATCTTCTGTGACTCTGGTGAGGAAACCAACATGCATTTGTACTTTGAGTGTCCATTCATCTCCAAGCTTTGGAATGATCTGCTCCTTGCTGCCAGATTTCATGGAAGTTGCATGATTAGCAAACTCGAATGGCATAGATTGTATCTCAACACTCTGCACAATGACCTTAAAGCGCATGTGTACCACTCCTTGATAAGAAAATTTATAATGGTGGTTTAGAAAGAAAGAAATAATAGGTTATTCTGTGCCAAGTTGAGAACTTTCTCCGATCTCCTACGGGAAGTGATACATGCAACTCCGAATTCCATTCACCTACATAAGCAATGCTTTCCTTTCGAGCCTAGTGATCAGCTAATACATGAATATTGAGGCATTCCTTGATTGATCGCTCTGTCGGCTGTGCATTATTGTCTTCTCCGTTTTCCTGGTTGTTATCTTAAGTGTGTTCTGGTTGTTGATCGTGTTATGTTGTTGGTCTGGTCTTGTGTTTTTTGCTTTTAGTTTGGTTGAGTCTTTGTTGCTGTGTGTATGTTCGTGTTGTTGGTGTGTGTTAGAGTTTGTGATGCGGCTGTTCTTTGGTTGCTCTTTTAAATAAAGAGAGGATTAGGACCTCTTTATAAACCTAGCTAGCTTTGCAAAAAAATAATTTATTATTGTTAATTATTAATAATTAGTAAATTATAGTTAATATTTGTTAATTACATTTAATAATTAATAAAAAATTAATAATTAATATTAAATAATTAATAATTAATAATCAACATTTAATATTTAATTAATAAGTAATATTTAATAATTAATTTTTAACAATTATCAATTAATAATTACTATTAAATAATTAATTATTAATAATTATATAGTAATTAAGACCAACACTTAATAATTAATAAATAATAATAAATTTTAATACTTATGAAGTGATATTTAGTATTTAATAATTAATTTTTAATAATTATTAACTAATAATAACTGTTAAAAATTAATAAGTAAGTAATAATTAATAAATAATAATTAATAAACTAGAAATAAATAATGGTTTATAAACTAGAAGTAGATTAGTAGATTATAGCTAATAAACTTGAAATTAGTAAATAATAGTTAATAAACTAGAAATAAATAATAGTTTATATATAATAATTTATTATTGTCAATTATTAATAATTAGTAAATTTTAGTAAATATTTATTAATTATAGGTAATAGTTAATAAATATAATTAATAATGAATAAACAGAAAGTAAATAAGTAATAATTAATAAATAATATTTAATAAACTAGAAGTAAATTAGTAAATTATAGTTAATAAACTAGAAATTAGTAAATAATAGTTAATAAACTATAATAATTTATTATTATTAATTTTTAATAATTAGTAAATTATAGTAAATATTTATTAATTATATTTAATTGTTAATAAATATAATTGATAATTAATTAGTACATTTTTAATTAATTTTTAATAATTAATGATTAATATGTAATCTTTACTAATTAAGAAGTAATATTTATTATTTAGAATTTAATACATAATAATTAAAATAAAATTGATTTATATAACTTTTTTGAGTTGTCATACTTATAATTTTTTAACAACCATTTTATATGAAAAGTGGTAATAGATATGTTTAATAATTAATAATTGATACTTAATAATTAATAATTAAATTTTTCATAATTAATAATTACTATTAAATAATTACTGTTAAATAATCAATAATAATACTTAGTAATAATAATTAAATAATTTATATGAACAATTAATATTTTGTAAATAATAATTAATATTGATTATTTTATAATTAATAATTACTATTAAATAATTAAGAAGTAATAATTAAGACTAATATTAACTACTTAATAATTAATATTCGAAATTTCATAATATTCCAAAATGTTAAAAAGAAACTTCAAAATTAAAAATTATAAGTATTAATTAATAATGACTATTAAAAAATTAATAATTTTGTAAATGAAAAGTAAGATAGATAATTATTTATAATTTATAACCAACGATTATTAATATATAATTTATAATTACTTATTATTTTCTAAAATCAATAATTATTTTTTATATTTAATAATTTATTATAGTTAATTGTTAATAATTAGTAAATTATAGTTAATATTTATTAATTACATTTAATAATTAATAATTAATAAGTATAATTAAACTGACCTTCCCATTCTTTCAACTGTTCCTCCACCAGCTCTGCTTTCGGCCACCCTTCCGAACTCTCCCCAAAACTTGCCTCCTCCTGTTCCTCCACCGGACATACCCTCTCCCACCCATAGCCTTCATTATTCCCTGACTTTTCAATCTGACCTTCCCATTCTTTCATCTGTTCCTCCTCCAGCTCTGCTTTCGGCCAACCTTCCAAACTCTCCCCAGAAATTGCCTTCTTCGGTTCCTCCACCAGGCTTACCCTCTCTCATCAATCCCGTCTCATCTTCCTCGGCTTGGTCCTCCCTTTTCAAGTCCAAACCTCGAAATGCTGGCGCTTACTCGCCAGTTGTCATTCCTCTTTCTTTTGATGGTCAAGTTATGGTGCCTCCGTCTGAAGTGCTGAAAGCGGGTAATGAAGTGTGGGGTGGATGGTTGGTTGGTTTCTTCCTAGACCAGCCCCTGTCCTACATGACAGTCATCAACGATTTAAAAAAATTGTGGAAGCTCAAAGGCGAAGTCTCTATAAAATCTGATGGAACCTTGTTCCTTTTCCATCTCTCTTGTGCTGACGATAGAAGGAGAATTGTAGAAGCCGACCCAATTTTTCTACGGAACAAGATCTTCATTATTAAGGCATGGGATCCTTACATAGGGAACAGTTGCAGTACCATAAAATCTGTGCATGTTTGGCTAAAGCTTTCGAACATTCCACTTTATGCGTCGTCTAATTTAGGGATTAACTGGCTAGCATCAAGAACTGGTAGGTTGCTCTGTTTGGATACTTCCACTGACAAATTGGAGCGAATTGGATATGCCAAATGTTTAGTTGATGTCTCTCCAGATCAGGAATTGGTTAATGAGTTTCATGTGAAATTAATTGATGGATCAACTCAGATGATACAGGTTAGCTACCTCTGGAAACCTGAAATATGTACTGGCTATAAAGTATTTGGTCACATGAATAATGTATGCGTGAGAGAAGGGGAAGTAAATGTGAGGAATGAGGAAGAGGTAGAACTTAAGGAGAAAATGAATGAAGGTTATGTTGCTGTGCTGAAGGAAGGAAAGAAGGCTAGTAAAAATAAACAGATTTGGAAGAGAGTAGTGAATAAGAAAACTAAAGATAAGGTTGGAAATTCTTTGAAGTTGCCAGTGATAGATGATAAATTAGTATATGCAGAGGTAGTTGAGAATAACATTACAGTACGCGGTATTGATGATAAAGCATATTATAATGTTGGTAGTGGATCTGAGGTGCATGAAGAGGCTTGTGAAACGGGAAAAGAACATAGAATTATATCGACAAGCAACAAATTTAATGTGTTAAAAGACATGGAAACTGAGGGTGATAATGTTATTGTGGCATCCACTGGAGAACAATATGAAGGGATAGAAAATAATTCAGTCATTTTGCTTGATGTAAGCACTGCAGGAATGGTAGGCAAGCATTTACCCCATGATCATCCAATTGCAACATTTGAAGAGCAGCAAATCTTGGAGTCCTCTCAGGAGGAAAATGACAATCAAACCGTGCACGTTTCTGAATCTCTTATGCATGCAAATAGTTGCATGTACACTCAATGCTCTGACTCTTTTCCCAACAATGAAATTTTTCAACCCACATGTCAACTAACAACCATTTCAAACTCAAACAAACATGAAGTGTCTTTCTGTAACACATTGCAAAAAGAAAATTTTGAATTAGTCTACAGCATGCATTCCCAGTCACATTCCATTACATCAGTTTCCCCTCCCAATCCTATTCCTCCTCCACCCATCATCCCAAACCCATGTCAGCCTTATGTGTTTCTGGGATCTATACTAGACTGGAAATCGCCACCTAATGAATTAAATAAGGAGAGCTGTCAAGCTACTGAAAACGATAAAAGTAAGAAGTCAAAAAAAGCAAAAAACCAAAATCAAAGCAACACAAGAATGAATTCTCCTATTACGAGGAGCATGAGAGAAGGAGCATACACGAATATGGTTTAACTAATGATACACAACATTGGTGCATGGAATATTAGAGGATCCCACAATTTCCTCAAGCTGGATCAGGTTAAACAGTTGATCTCCAACCATCAACTATCTGTTTTTGCAATTCTTGAAACCAAATTGAACTTGCCTCTTACTTTAACTGCTGCTAAGTACATTAACCCAACTTGGAGCTTGAATCACAATCTTCTTGAAGCAAGCTATGGGAGAATAATGGTCCTTCATAATCCAGAGCAACTATCTCTTGATCTCATCCTAGCAACTCCTCAATTAATGCACTTTCATGCTAAATATTTCAATTCCTCTATTTCTTTCTATATTACCTTCATCTATGCTTTCAACTCCCCCTCTTCTAGACAATCTCTACTCAATCTTATTCCAGCGCAAAGACAAGACACACATCCTTGGGTTATGCTTGGTGATTTTAACTGTTGCTTTTCTTTGACTGATAAACATAGGGGTCTCCCACTCTTGCCTAGGGATATTCACCCTCTAAATACTACTGTCGATGACTCTTCCCTAATCCCTATTATCAAATATGGTGCCCCTTTCTCTTGGAATAATCGTTCAAGAACTGGTGCCCGTGTTTTTTCTAACATTGACCACTCCTTCTCTAACTTCAAAGCCCTTACAACATGGCCCAAATCTCCACTTTTCTGTCCCATCCTATTCTCTCTGATCACTCTCCCTTCATCTTAACCACTGGGAAAAAGCCAGTTAAAGCCAAAAGAGGATTCAAATTTTTCAATGCATGGGTCCTTGATCCTGAATATAATGATATAATAAGAAATGCTTGGTCTTTTAAGTATTTTGGAAACCCTTCTTTTATTTTTTGCAGGAAACTCAGAGCAACCAAAGAAGCTTTGAGGGTTTGGGCAAGGACAAAGTATGGAAATGGCAATCTTCAATCAACAAAACTCATGGAACAGTTAAAGGTTGCTCAGGAGCAAATGATGGCTTTCCCTGACAATATTCTAATGGCTGAGAAGGAAGCTACTCTATTCAATGACCTTAATCTAGCCCTTGCTAATGAGTCTGAGATGAAGAGACAACAATTAAGAATCAAATGGGCAGCTGAAGGCGATAGGAATACTAAATTTTTTCATGGCTCTCTCAAGATTAAGCACTCAAACAATAACATCTTTTCTATAGTTGATGAAGCAGGTAATCTTTTTTCTACCCCTGAAACTGTGGAAAAAGCCTTTCTTATGTATTATTCTGGCCTATTTGGTAATGCTAGCAATTTTGAACCGGAGTTAGACATTCTATCCACTATCTCTCTTCCAAGACTTAATCATGATGAAGTAAATCTTTTGGTAGCTAAAGTGACTAATGAAGAAATCAAGAAAACCCTATATGCAATGAATAGAAGCTTGTCTGGAGGTCCTGATGGATTCAACGTTGTCTTTTTTACGTCTAGCTGGGAAATTGTTGGTGATCAGTTTTGCAGAGCTGTCCACAACTTCTTTGACAAATTCAAGATGCTAAGATAAGTGAATTCAACAAACTTGGTGCTAATCCCTAAGTCCAAACCTGCTTTGACTGTCTCCTCCTTCAGACCCATTTCCTGCTGTAATGTGGTTTATAAATGTATTTCCAAGATTATTTCTACTAGGCTGGTTTCTGTTCTTCAAAGAATTATTTCTAACAACCAAGTAGCTTTCCTCCCTGATAGAAATATTCTTGATAACATAATGTTAGCGCATGAGCTATTAAAAGGATATCACTGCGTTAATGTTTCTCCTCGTGCCATGCTAAAGCTTGATCTGCAGAAGGCTTATGATTCACTTCATTGGGAGTCTATAGTTAGGATAATGTCACTCATGGGTTTTCCCAAAGTTTTTGTTGCTTGGATTTATGAGTGTATATCATCTCCCTCCTATTCTCTGATTATCAATGGCACAAGCACAAGCAATTTTGTTCCAAAGCAGGGAATCAGGCAGGGGGATCCCCTATCATCCTATATCTTTATTCTAGTTATGGAAGTCTTTACAAGTTTGTTAAGACCCATGTTTCAAAACAAGCAAATTCAATACCACCCCAAGTGCAAGGACCTTCAAATAACATCCCTCCTTTTTGCTGATGATATTATGATTTTCACTAAACCTAATTTTCAATCTATTGAAGGAATTAAAAGTGCACTCCATATATTTTACATGATGACTGGCCTTAAACATAATCTCCTTAAATCCAGTATTTTGTTCTCTGGGGTTTCTAGTATACAGGAGTTGAATCTGATTTCTTATGTTGGTATGAAATCCATGTCATCTGATATGAATTATCTTGGGCTTCCATTATGTTCCTCTAGAGTTACTTATGCTGATTGTCTTCCACTTTATGGAAAAATTACTGCTGTCATGGAATGTTGGGCCAATAGATTCCTGTCTCAAGCTGGAAGACTGGTGCTTGTTCAATCTGTTAGCCACTCCTTAATGGTATATTGGGCAAGGACTTTCATTATACCAATTAAACTTCTGAAATTGGTTAGAAGAGCAATGATGAGATTTCTTTGGTTTGGAACCATACACTCAAGAAAAGTCCTTCCCTGTTCTTACAATACCATTGAGATGCCAAGAAGTAAAGGGGGTCTGGGTTTACAAAGTATTGGGGTATGGAACAAGGCAGCTTACAGTCATTATTTCAATGCATTGCTGCACAAGCATGACACACTTTGGGTGAATTGGACACTCAGATATAACATTGGTACAAAAAACTTCTGGCTTATGGATATACCTCAGTCATGTAGTTGGATTTGGAGGAGTACATTAAAATTAAGACCCATTTTCAAGCCTCTTGTTCAACTGAAGCTTTCTGAGGCTAGTTTGTGCAAGTTCTGGCACGACCCATGGCTAAGCAAAGGTATAATTCTTGACCAAGTTTTCTCTCCTCAGCAGAAGTTTCAATCTGGTGTTGGAAATAATGCTTTAGCTATTGATCATATAGTAAATGGAAAAATTGTGTTGCCCTACTCTAGTAACCAAATTTTCAGGAATTTTTGGAGCAATTATGACACTAGCATTTATCAATCTTATGACCATGACACTGTCTTATGGAATGGTCAGGGACACTCCATTAATAATGTTTATGTGGCCTTGAAAGGATTGGACACTATGCCAGAGTGTAAGTGGAGAAAGGTAACATAGACAGTGGCTTCTTGTAGCAGTGACAATCTTATGTTCTGGAAGGTTACTTCTAATGCTCTTTTGACAAGAGATAAGCTGTTGAGATATGGTATGTCTGTTCTTCCCGAATGTGAGTTGTGTCATCAACAGGTTGAGAGTGTTTTGCATATCTATTTTGACTGTCCATATGTTCTTTTCATCTGGACTAAGATGTTAAGTCGTATTCTGACGGTATTTAATCTTCCTATCAATATTAATCAATGGATCCTGATTGAAAGTGCCATTTCATGGAGGGATGACAAAAGGCAGTACTTCTTCCTCATCTTGAAAAACTTATGTTGGCTATATGGAAGGAAAGAAATAAGAGATGCTTTGATGGTATTAGCAGAAGTAAGGAAATTGTTTGGTCCGCCTTAAAGCATGACATTCTGATGTGGTTGAGGGTTAGTCCTTACAAGTTTCTTACCATACAGATTGAACCTTGGATTCCTTAGCTTCTCTAGCTCTTCCTTTTCTTTTCTGTTTAGATGTGCGTGTGTCTCTTGTGTTCTGCTTTGTGTTGTGAACTTTCTATTTTTAATAAAGCGGGTAGGGGCCCAGTTTAACCCCGCTTAATCTGCAAAAAAATAATAATAGATTATTAAATAATTAATATTCAGTTGTAATTAATAAGTAATATGTTATAATTAATAATTAATAAACAAGAAGTAATAATTAATAATTACTATTAAACAATTAACAATAAGAAGTAATATTCCAATAAAATTTAATTTTTTTTGTAATATATTCATATTTAATAATTAATTATTATCTTATTTTATACAATGTAATATTACTTCTGCAATGAAATTTGAAAATTCCCATGCTCGAATTTTCATTGCTCAGCTTTACATCCTGCCATCTAATTTTCATTCCTTGCCTACTTGCTCATTAACATCCTAAATCCCTAAATCCTTAAATTATCTCTTCTCCATATTCCCACCACAACAAAATTTAGGTTTCTACTCCTCAATCTCTCAACCCTCTTCAATCCACCCTACTACTCTCGCATTCGTTCCGTCGAGCTAGTGTTCCAAGTTTGTCCAGATCTTCTCGTCATCATTCCAGATCTTTCTTTTCCCTGCCTTCTGATGAGTGACACTATGGTTGGTGGCTGCAATACCCCTGCATATTTACTTATAATACACACTATAAATATAGGAATATGGACTATTCAGATGCGAGAATATTTTTATCTTCTGGCAATTGGTTATTATAGAAACGGGGACTATTAAAGAGTAAGCAGCTACTTAAAAGGTGTTTGGAGGTATGATTTTCTTTTTTATTGTTAATTTGAGTGGCTAGTTCAAAGGTGTTTGGAGTATGTATTGTAGAGTCAGTTCCTATTTATTCTTAAGTTTGTTTTGTGACGGTGTCCAGTTTATCTACATGTTATATAAAAAAGAAATATAGGTCAACTATCAAATACCTTTACTATTTATAACCATAAAATATATTTTTGCATAATATATTTACAATTTTGCAATTTCCTCTGTATCATTAGAAAATAGATGGGTTAATCCCTTCAAAAATTCAACTGAAGATGCAGTGGTGGACAGGGATATGTTGCTCATAATGAGCAATGCATATTAATTATTATATGGAATAAATCTTTGATAGGTTTATTTGTATAATATGATAGATTGCACAAGAATGGAGGAAGGCAGTATCTTTGAAGAAGACAATAGAAGATAAAATTGCAAAGGGTAAAGTAACATAATCCAGCATTATTTCCAAAACATATTGTTTTATATGTTCATATTGTAACCTCTCTCTCAATTTCTTTCTTTGTTTTTTCTTTTGTCTTTTCTTTTTAGAGCAGATGGTGTGATTGTAACCGGTATTGCTGCCATGGCTATCGAACTTTTAGTTGGTGGAATTGCAGCTGCAGTCTCTTGGAGGAAGTGAGCAATTCATGATTTCTACTTGTATATTTAATATATCAGAATCAATACTGCAAAGTCTTACTTTTTCTGGTAGTCCTGTGTCACACCATCATAGCATGATTATAAATAGTACATCTTCTTTTATCTTCTATTAAATCAATATCCCAGTTAACTACACATTGTGCATAAGTACATTTCAATGCTTTGATTGGTATCTTCTGCTTGCAATGCAGGAATTGTACTTACAAGGGGCGAGGAGGTTTGGATTCTATGGGGCTTTAATGATAGGATGCATTCCAGGGATAAGGAATGTCAATCGTTCAAGCAAATATGTAGAGGATTTAAATCTTATTTCCAGGATTTTTAACAAAGCTTTCCTGAAGAGATTGTACTAGCTAAAAGGAATGTTGCATCATATGAAATTTTCTTATGGAAATGTTTACTCTTTGGTGGATTATACTATGAACCATCCTAAAGAATTCTATGAGTTTTCCACTTAGTTAATACTCGTACAACTTTAACCTATATGAACTGTTATTTAACACTTGATGTTATGTTTCCTTTAACCTGGTATTGCAAAGTATTTAAGGAAATGGAAAGTGCTTGTTGTGGATCTGGATGATTTAACTGAGGTGGCATATGCACAACAAATGGAGACTATTAGTGGGATATGTTGTCCTCCAACCGTTTTGTGTTGTCTCTTACATGCAATCTTGTCTACTGCCATTAGCAGAGGAGTATTCACATTCGAATAGCAGAAAGGTTGGTCTCCTAGTACTAGTGATGTCTTAAATAATAAGTCATCTATCATTGCTATAGTATTTGTTTTTTTACCGTATATAGATTAGGCATTTTGATTTATATTTCTATTCCAAGATGTTTCTCATGATTTTTCTAATCTAAGTCATAATACAAGGGAAATAGATATTTTAAATGGCAAGTGGGATTTTATCGAGTAATTATTGAAATGACAATGTTTGTAGTGACTTAGCACATACTAATCCACTCAGGTTTTATTATATGATAGCTTAACCGGTTTATTATGTGGCTGTGTTCATCAAAATATGATGAAGGCTTGTGTTTTAGTCTTAATTTTTAATAATATACAATGTCTGTATCTCACACTTTTTAGGTAAGACTATCTGATTGTTCCTTAGGTTGGTTTTTATCGTTTAAATAAAGGATGAAATGAATTTTTTTCGAATTTGCATGTTTTGTGAATTTCATTCTGATTGAGTTCTCGGGTTCAATTTCATTCAACTAGAATATGCATGATGAGTATTGTGAGGATATAAATTTTAGTAGTAGATCATTAAAGTGTGGTTAGTTTCTGCCCTTCGTTTATTGTAAGGCTATGTGATGATGTCTTGTATTAAACTCAAAACTCAATTCTATACATACTAGTGATTTTTACAGCAAAAATGAACCATGTCTATGTTTAGTTCCTTAGTGTGAAATATATGTTTGATATTGTAATTCTACAATGTACCATGTGGGCTGACCAGTATCTTGTGAGTAAGTGCAATTGTTTTATATATAGGTATTCTCTTTGTTTTTATGTTGTTTATGCTGCGTCATTTGTAATACTGCCTTGATTATTTTGCAGAACAAATTCCATGCGAGTCATGCGGCGAGTCATGCCCCATAAGAAGAGTAACATAAAAGTGAATCGAGGAAGTTATTTTCATGCAAAGTCGCGAGTGCGATTTCATTTGTATACTTGCAAACATAGTCAATTTATAGCACTTGCATATATAATTTATTAGTAAGGCAAAATGTAGCATTTTTGTTATCTTTTTATTCCAAGTTTCGAAAAAGTATAATGTAATTACATTGTACTAAAGATCTGAATTATATTACTAAAATGAATGTATTAATCACTATTTTATATAGATTAGAACACTATAATTAAAATATATTTATTTTGGTATTTATGTTGTTTAATTTGTATTTGCCATCCAATTTGATTTTAAATGATTATAATATTACATGCAATAATTGGTTGTTATTATATATATATTATTGCTTATTCGAGTATTTTGGGGACTAGTGAAGAGAGTTTTTTTCGCATCGGTTGTTACTAACAGCCGAAGCAACAGGTGGGGTCTTTTGCATCGGTTGTTAGTAACAACCGATGCAAAACGCCACCTTTTTGCCTCGGCTATACAACCGATGCAACAAGTCTAAGCCTATTGCATCGGTTGTTGAACTAATGCAACTGGGGGGTAAACAAGTGATGCAAATAACCTATTTTATAGTAGTGATTTCTATACATCCTTTATCATTTTCAAACAATAAAAACTAGAGTTGGTAAGAATAACTCTCACTCTATCATTTTCTTATCACTCATACCATATCCACTTCCAATCCTTAGTGGAGTCTAATACCATGTGTGGGGGACTCTCAAAAGATATTTGCAATAAATGTGCACAACAATGGAAAATTACTATTTTCCTTTCTTTTGCCTTTATTTTCCTATGTTGCTCTTAGAATAATTAAGTACAAAATTACTTTATATAAATTCCCAACATTGTTTCTTAATATTTTCTTCTACCTAAACTGCTTTATTTAAATGGCTTATATTTGCATAATTCTACTCTCAATTGACTACTCCTTAATTAAACCATCGCGGCGCATTTGCCTCTTACTTTATTATCGGGTCTAACCTTCTTTACCGTTCCTTTTACCCCATTTCAACTTGTACCACTTCCTATTATCCATCCTAAAAGAAATTTTCAATTTTAAAAATGAAAGAGCTACATATGCTCTGCTGTATTTTTTTTCAAACAAATTAACCTTTTATTAAAACCCATTTACTATTATTTCTGATCCAACAAATTTTAAATTTTCTACTAAAACTTTTTATTTGATATAATTATTATTTATATTTTTCGAAAATTCAATATTTACTTACTTTACAAAAATCGGAATATAGTACTTTCAAACAATTCCTTTGAAAATCATTTCAAATATATATATATATATATATATATCAAACTTGCATATTTAAGTCATTTCAACTTTTACATTAGGTTCTTTTATATGGGGTCGGACTCAGAATGGATTTTTATTCGTCCCTTCTTCTGGACCTTTCTTCTTTCAGCTTGCTGACTTATCTTCTTTCCAATATTGAAAATCCGGCTATCAACTTAGGGAGGCTAATCCACACCTTCGTTCGGGAACTTCATTGTTTCCGGATATCTACAACATATGGATTCTTACTTTCCCCTTATTTGGACTAATTGTACATCATTAATCGACAATCATACGGGTATCTATAACCAATGACTATCGAGGCCTAACTAGGCAGTCATGCACTATCTAGCTTCAGGGACTTTTCATAAGCGACTACTCTATATTTGGAATTTTTAGAGTTAAGCGTATATTTTATTTATATTTATAGGAAAAATACAAATATGTTTACTCAACGTTTCCTAATTTTTCAAATTCGACTAACCTAAGCTCTGATAACAAATGTAACAACTTGCACCTTAGTTGGCCTAAATTTTCGCTAAATCGAAAACCCAGGTCCACCAAAATATAAATCATTGGTTTAGTATCCTACAAATAAAAAAATGAATGCATATCATAGAACTAATGATACAAGTCACAGCAGAATAAATAAAATATAATAATTTACATAACTACTGACCAAGTTTTGACATTTCCAAGGTCTAACGTCCTTGTCATCACTGTATATGACTAGTACCAGTACCTGTCCTTCAAGATATCATATGGATTGTACTAAGTAGGGGGTCAAAAACTAGCAAAATTATACACTTTATGTATAACATTGGTTTAGGTCGATTGTTCTCTATCACCTTTTACGTCTTTTAATATTTAATTAGTCCTCTTGACTCCATGTCCGCATACGATACGTCCCATCTACCCGTTATAGATTATAGCTACATACATATATATAAGTGTATAGGTACTGCGGTCCCCCAATGGACCTTGATACTATCCTCGTTAGTATCTCTAAATCAGCACCCTGTAAAGGATCCATCGCCCTTATTATATCACGATTCGGTCGTCGCTTATCGAGGAACTCCCATAGTGCCTAATGATGGATTTTCAAATATTTTATCAAACTCTATGTCACTTTGGGGATTTACTATTTTTCTGCTTCCTATTGTGGACTCAGCTCAATGGACTACCTTATCCTTTTTGAAAGATTCTTTATGGGTTAACTAGCCTTGCCATAATAAAAAACTAGCAAACAACTGTGGCGGTGCATTATCCAACATGGCCTACTCCTGTCTTTCTCATTGACCGTTAGGTGTAACCTTGTCTTTCCCATTGACCGCTAAGGACTGATGATGTTCTCACCCCATGACAACCCTACTCCTAATTTGGTACCAACACATGCTGCATAGTGCCCGATCCAGCTCACCATCCCATTTAGATTGTTTATTCCAATCAAGGCATTAACCTCTATTTTTGAAGAAAACTCGTCCATCTATTGGGGTTATTCCTTCATCTATATGCAAGTGTATACTCACCAGGGGTCCTATGGTAAGATATGTCCCAGATTAGTATAATGTTACACAACTACTGATAGGTCCCTTATGGTAGGCTGACTTCTATTATGTAACACTACTAACCTCACATTCCAACCTACTCTAATAATCACTATCATTCTATTCATACAATTGTCTATTATCTTTAATAGTTCACATCCATCATAAACGCATACTTGAGGCTACTTATATATATATATATTTACTTAATTATCTTGCCTCTATAGTTCACCGTTGACCCTAAGTCTTTTACTTCATTATGTGTTTATATCTTTCTTGCTTCACTATTGTTTACTGCTTTACTTTTTAATAGGCTCATAATATCATTTTCTATTCTTTTTACCCTTTTTCCCATTTTCTATCTCTATTCCCTTTTTACCCTTTTATTTACCTCTACCTATTCTTCAATTCCCTTTTTATTTAATTTCCATTTTTACTAGTATCATGTTTCTTTTCATTTTAGAATGTTCTTATTGCATTTATATCTCTTTATTTAATGCTTTGGGGTTCTCTGCATTTTAATGCATTGGAATTATGTTTCTGTCATAAAAATGTTAATACTGTAAATTTCTATATCTTCTCCAAAAAAGAAGATTTGTGTGTTGTTTGGAATTACAAATAATTATCTTTTTAGTGTTTGAAATAGATAATACAAAGTACGATAAATATCTCTATTTTGTACGTCTTTTTCTTTTTAGGTATACTCCTTATCATTTCAAACAACGCATGTAATGACCCGATATTTTCAACCATTCGCATCCATACATGTCGGATTTGAATTGCTCAAAATATCAGATTGTTAATTTAAATTTAGCAAAACTTAGCATATATAGTAAATAAATAATCACAAAAACACAGACACAGAGTAATATAACAATAGTGCAGCGGAAACAAAAGAATAGTAGTTCATGAAGCTACTATATATATATATAACATAGTTAAACAAGATACAACAGAAGTCTCAAATACATAGATATCTCAATACAATAGTCAAATACAAGATCTGAATACATCACTGGAATCAACTGAATTACTAAAAGCTGGATAGATAGCTGGATCTCCAAGGGAAGCTCCAACTCCAAAGGTGAGTCTCGAATACTGGTACATTCAGTCTGACCCGAGCGTAAAGCAAAACACAGAACACTCGAGTCAGGATTAACATTCTTATATCAATAAATCCAACTCAAGTGAAATAACAACTGAAAATACAAGTAACTCAAAGGATGTTTGGGATAACCATCCTCTAAGGATCCGTTAAACTATCTACTATGTAGTAGTGTATGCTAAGTAGATAATGCCTATCAGTAATATAAAGTATCAAAATAGTGTTAAGGCATTACCATTATCCCCCTTAACACATTTTTATATAAGCGTCATAGTCTATACAGCACTGTAAACTCCACCGTAAACTCCACCGTAAACTAGTGGGCTATCAGGGAGTACTCCATAGTTATAACACAAAACAAATCGTAGTGGTCGCGCATAGGGATACGAGTATGACAAGGCACATGAGGCAATACCCAAGGTAGTGAAACTACCGTTTGCCTGATCCGGACTGGTGAGAACGCATCGCCGCAACGATCGCAACACCGTGAAACAACACTCCCAAATCAAGGGTGCGCACCAATCAAAACAAGTAATAAGTAGTTTATGAAGAAGCGTGTCCGCTAGAGGTAGCTAACCTCACTGGCCCGGCACGGCTCCTGTTTAAGTCATTTCAAATTTGACACAAGTGTCAAGGCTATCCATTATCGTTCTCTTTCTTCAAATCCAGCAACGTCATCATTCCAACCACTTCATTCTGGATCACACTCCGCGTATAATAGTTATTAAAGTGGTTTTCAGTTTGGACAGAGAGTATGTCCCTAACCAATCCCGGACTCTTCAATAACTACGTAATTATTACACTGATTGGTCATTTAATAAACTTTCAAAATAGTTTATATTTCAAAACCGAAATATCATTGCCATTTCAAAACCATATCCATACGATATCATTTTCACTTCAAATAAATCCATTTCCAAAATCATATCACTTTCCAAAGTTATATCACTTTCGAAATCGTAAGTCTTTTAAAATCAAACACTTTGGAAATCAAAACCTTGAAATTCATAACACTTTGAAACTATAGTTTGAAATCATAACATTTTGGAATTCATAACACTTCCTCTTAAACAGTTTAGATATTAAAATTAGTGTATAAAATAATATAGTTTATAAAATAAAAATAGTTTATATAAAATAGTTATAAGTTAAAATAGTTTATAATAAAATAATATATATTGAAATGATTTATATAAAATAGTTTATATTAAAATAGTTTATAAAGTAAAATATGAATAGTTGTAGATATAGTTTAAAAATACTTTATAAAATAAAATAGCTTCCACAAATTTCACAAATCAATTCCAAATCAACACCAATCCCAAAATTCAAATTTAATCAAATCTCAAATCATCAATTTCAATTCAATTTAGTTTCTCAATAACCCCTTTCAAATTATGTCGATTTTAAAACAGATTTGAACCACAAAATAAACCAATTTTAATTTCAATATATTTCAAAGCTTTAATTATTCAACAATTCCCAAAACTAAATTTGAAAATTTCATATATATATCAAATTCAATTTTTTTTATATGTAGTTTTGAAATATTTACTTAATAAATCCAATATCATTTAAATAAAACTTTAAATTTCAAATCACTAAATATTTCCTTCAATTATATTTTAAACTTGAAATATTCATTTTAAATCATCTTAAACCAAAATCAAGTTATAAAATCATATCCTTTAAAAAACCCAAATTCCATAAGTTCACATAGATTTAATAAATATAATTCTTAATTAAATACAATTTCAAATCAATTTCAAATCTATCTTTTCAACCTTAATTTATTTAATCATTTCGAACTCTATATTAAAATATAATTTAAATAAATACTTAAACACACACATATATATATATATATATATCAACTTTATTAAATCAATATTTATCAAAACCATATATTTCTTTTCAAAACCATAGAAATCATTTTCAAAACATTTATATATAGACCAACGGTGTCTGTATAAAATTTTCTATCCTATGGTCAAGTGATACAGATATTTATCATTTCAATCCGCAATTTAAGTATATACGGGTATATGTCTTTCAACCCGCAATCCCAAATTCAATGTCAATGAAAATCGCTTGGGTTTATCATTTCAACCCATAACGATTTTCTCCTATTCTACAGATCGTTCGGGTATGTATCATTTCAACCCATAGTGAATTCTATATTAACAGGGAACTTGCAGAGTGATAACAGATATGATAATAATATAACAACAGTAACAGGCTTATATCATCAATATAAATAACAGATAATGGTGTCAGGTGTCTCAGGTGAACAGATACAGATAATGGCATATATATAACAATATAAATAACAGATAATGGTGTCAGATGTCACAGGTGAACAGATACAGATGATGGCATATATATAGCAATATAAATAACTAACATCAGCATATTCCAATTGTCGTTTCAATTGAAATCAAATTTAATAAATATAAGAACATTAATCGTGAGTGATTGCTCATATTTCAAGGCTAGAGAAATTTGACACAGAAATGAGCTACGAATCCAAAGCAAGGTGAGATGGGCATGAATTTGATGAAGAAACAGGCACGACAGACCAAAAGCTGAAAAAATGGGAATCGATGAGAACCGATCAGAATCAGTTTTGATATAAACTGAAAATATATACATTATTATTATATTATTTATTTATTTCAATATTTCAATTCAAGACAAATATTAAAATAATATAACTTCCAAATCATTATTAAATAAAACCCATATAAATTAGCGTATTACCTAAACTACAAATTCTAGTATATTAAATGTATATATACAATAAGATGTATGCAGACCAGGAATATATATATATATATAATCTGCCTATTCTATAACCTGTTTCTCAAGTAAAATGATAATATAGTAATCAAATACATGTATATTCACTTTCTAATATAAAAAAACAAGTCTATAGCCCTACCTATATTACTTATACATACGACCAACATGTTATACGTAACTTGTATAAAAAGTAAATTAATATGAATTTATACAAACTCAACAGATTAATATATATTAACTAATATATATATATATAAAACATATAACTTAATAATAAAATCATATATACAGCTAACAAAAATATAAAAAATACTAACATAATAGTTTCAAACAACTTATGACTTGAAATATATATATATATAAACATACATAGACAGTCATAAATAAATATACCAATCCTACAAAATTTAGTACTAAAGGAAATGCAAATGAGGTCTGTAAAAAATATATATATAACTCTCAAATATATAAACATGTCCATTCGCCCCCAAATATACAAACAGCTTATGTACATAAAACATACCTTACACTACAGACTCAATATAAGCCCAAACAAATATAAATTAATATAATTCGTTGACTCCACTATATGCAGACCGTATGTAAGTGTAAATTTTTTTTATATAACCAGAAACCTATTATATTTACATATGTATTTATACTTAACTAAGTACTGCCGAATGAAAAAAAACTCTCGTAACAATTTACAGCTAACATCATATATGTGCGTATACCAATATATACTATTATTCAATGCAAAGATAAAGTTTTAGAAGTCGAAACAGTTACATGGACACTCAAACAAATACATTTGAACGTATATATATATACCAATATATAACTGAAATCATTACATACTTAAACTTTAAAACAACTAATATATGTATCAGTTTTATGGCTAATATTGTGAACCAACAGGTCAAGTATATATACTAATACATATGTGAACACGAAAAGATATAAACTCATATAGGTTCATATATATGAATATATGTACACTCATACAGCAGATCCAAAGTTCATGCAGACGGAAATTAAACAAATGGTGCAAACAACTAAATATATATATATATATATACACATGTACATACTTCAACGAGATACTTTCAAAACATAGGTTGATAAAATAAACAAACACTATAAATATATTACACTTATATAATATGACACCTTTAAACAAAACAGAACACATAAACCTGGATCTGCATATATAGATTTAAAGATCAAAGTGCTATATTCCAAAACACATTATATTTAAAATAATATCCATAACTTATATAATTTGCATATCAACCAGATTTCAATATACTCTTTATATAGTAACTAAGAACATATATATGAAATCGGCATCTCAAAAATGTACTAACCTATAAACGTATGCGTGCGTCACTAGAACAGAGGAGGAAGGCTCGGTCAAGTGAGGCTTCGGCCTCAAGTTGACGTCAGGCGAGGTGGGTTTCGGAGGGAGAAGAACAGGGGAGGTCCGGAAGCGAGATATGCGGAGCAAGGGTTCAAGGGAAGAGGCTCTGCAGTGACAAGCTGAGGCGGTTGTTGGATCTTGTGGAGGGCGAACTGTTTGGGCAGGCCGAGCATAGAAGGGGAGGAAGAAAATGAGCTACAGGGGATTGAAAAGGAAATTGAAAAAGGGAGAGAACTTGAATAGGCAATCACGTTCTCTTTATTATAAATTTTGTTTCCACAAACCGAGAGAACAATAAAAGCAACCAAAATAAAAGCATCCGGAGAATTGTAAAAGTTTGATACTAATATCAAGGAATATAAAAAGGTTAGTGACTGCTTGATTTAACGATACACATATGAATAGAAACCCAAAAGTTTAAAACGTGCACCGGTACGGTTAACGGTTCCACAGATTTCATCGCGCATCAGACATCAAAATTGACATTTGAATATACCGTAGAGATCAGCATGATGAGTTGATCAAAACGGTATACAGATATCAGTGGTATGATTGAATTATAAAAATTTGAATTTTCTACTAGCGGAAAATGCAGCAAAACGCAGAAAAATAAGGTCGACGGAGCTAAAGAAGTCCGAATTTGGAAAAACGAAAAAAATGACGTCTTAGTCAGAAGATGAATTAGAATTTTACTATGTAAAAATATTCAGGTTTGGAAAACATTTTATTATTATCAATTTTAACCGGTTTAAATTGAAATAGATTTACACAAGAAAATAAACTTCAATATTATCAGATGAAAATTTACCAGTTGCTATGTTTAATTAGACGTATTCCAAATATCAAATTTATATTTCAAAATTTTATTATTTAAAATTTCACAAAATTCCAATTAATTACGTTATTAAAACAGTTAAAATTTATGGGTCATTACAATGCATATTATTTGTTTTAAACTTGATAATGTATAGAAATTCACCATGCAACATTCTAAATTCCAATGAATTAAAATATCACTTAAACCCCTAAAATCTTAATGTAATTTCTTTATTTTACATTCTTATTATTCATTCAAAATACCAATCTATTATTATCTATCACAAACAAATTCATTGTTTCATATTTCTCAATAATGAATTTAGAAACTGCAAATATCCTAAACATTTTCCAGGTTTACATTCATATAACATGTAAATATAACAAGTTAACATATACAGAATATGTAGGTAAGGTTTTCCAGCCTTACATTCATATAACAAGTTAACAGATACGAAGTAAGAAGTTAACATGTATATATTCCATTTTTACTTGACTCTCTCTTACTTTAAATCCAAAATATAAAAAGGGTATATACCTATTAGAATTACAGATCTAGAAAAAGGATTGAATTACATTTAGATTTGAGTTTAAGATTCATGATTTACCTTTGTTTCTATTTTCTAAAACGATCCTATCCTTCTCTTCTATTATTCTCCTCTTTCCCCTACTTATATACGTATATAATAATTTTACTACTTTTAGAATTCTAGAGATATTAGAGAAAATAGAATGATAGAGCTCTGCTCTGTGACTTAGAAAATATGAGAAGAGAAGTGAAAAACTAGGTTTGAAGTTAACTTGGAGCGTTAGATTTACCCTATGCAATTTTATTTTTATCAGAGATGCATATCAGAAACTTGGAAGAAAAATACTTGGTTACATTTCTATCGTACAAATTACGCTCCAATACCCCTAATTTACACGTCAACGGTCGACGTTACATGACCTTGGGTCGACTGCTACAGGTCGACTTGGGTGCATCTTGGGTTGACCGTTGTGTGTCTTGACGGTATTAGCATGCTTTGATTTTGTGCATTTTGTTCTTTGTTTAAATGATTGCACTTGTCTGATTCCTTTTTAAACCTTGATGCAATAATTTACTTCCATTTATATGTATTCTCTTAGATTTAGTTTAACACTAATATTTATTAACATCTAAGTTTCCATTAACTTTACTAATAGCGTTAATTAAAATTTATTATTATAACTACATATATAATTATTTCCGCGTCTAAAAGTTCAAACGTTAACAACTTTTTCATTTGAACTCCGATCGAAAAACTTTATATATGAAAATTGATTAGAAAATCGCCACGAACCGAACGGTGCAAGTTTCGTAGCCAAATTCCGATGTTTGTAAAAATTCTATTTTTTGGCATTTACTATTTATTAAATAATTTCCTTTAAATTACTATCGTAATAACCATGGGGTATTACAGCCCATATTCAACTTTATAATCCAAAAACAAAGTCCTTGATTCAATACTAGCAATTATTATTAATCGAACTACTTTGGCTAGAGATTTAGACTTTGGGTTAACTTCAGTTGACCGTGATACTAAACTCATATAATTGAGGAGATGAATCCTTAGTTGAATTGTGTTTCACTTCCATTGCTTCCACTCGACCTAACTATAGTTGTACGATGCACGTCATGGCACGATTTAATTATAATCAAAGTAGAGTTTCCACACTAAAGATCAATAGCACTCTGAAGTCAAGGGAATTGTGTAATATTGTCACTTCGATATTTTCTATTTGATCTTAATTGTATTAACCAATAGAAAATATCCGGTGAGTCATTCAATGGTTATCCAATATCTATAAGTACATAACCTCTTGGTGCCCTAGCGGTCATCAGTAATACACTTAAGATCCATCGATATCCATCTCTATACATCTCGATTAGGAATATCTACTGATGTATTTATTATCTTGTGATAAAATACTCATCGTTAGAATAATTGTAATTACTATCACACAACACACTATTTATGGATTTTCTATTAAATATAGTTATATTAAATAATTAATTAATTACAATACATTATAACAAACATATAACAGAAAGAAAAACACCTTTTATTTTGAACGAGATTTTATTACAAAGTTAATAATTTACAATAAATTTTAGAATTGCCTCAAGGACATACCCTTAACTCTATTAATCTCCCACTTGCACTTAGGGCTGGTTATGGAATCTCAATCTCATCCCTTTGATTAACTTGATGAGAATCGACTGAGATGGTCTTTTCATGAATATATCTGCTATGTTGTTCTTGGTATCTACTCTCTGTATCACGAACTCTTTCTTCTTAACGAATTCTCTAATCAATTGGAATATTCGAAGAATATGTCATGACTTCTTATGTGCTCTAGGCTTCTTTGCGATCCACATCGCTGCACTGTTGTCACAAAACAATCCTACTATATTGTCCATATCGCAAATCACTCTAAGCTCATTTCAATACTTGTGCATCCAGAACGCTTCTTTTGTTGCTTCATTAAGGGTGATGTACTTCAGCCTCCATCATAGAATAAGTTACTGTTACCTATTTAGAACTTTTCCAATTGATTGCCTCACCATTACTTATAAAGACGTAACCCAATACTGACTTACTATCGTCGATATCACTTTGAAAGCTATATTCTATATACCACTTCATAAGAAGGTCTTCATTCCAATATATTAAGAATAAGTTCCTAGTTTTTCTTAAGTACTTTAGTTTATACTTTACAGTCGTCCAATGCTTTTCTCTTAGATTGGACCGGTATTGGCTTATATATCCTAATGCATATGTCACATCTGGTATGATAAATTGCATAGCATATGTTATGGAACTGATCGCTGAAGTATACAATATCCACTTTATATGCTCTTTCTCCTTATCAGTCTGAGGAGCGTCATTCTTAGAAAGGACGATTCCAGATTGCGTGGGAACATTTCCATGCTTAGAATTCTCCATACTAAAATTTTTCAGTATGACATCTATGTAAATGGACTGAGATAATCCAAATAGCCTCTTAGATCTATCTTTATAGATCCTTATACCTAGTACATGGGCTACTTATCCCAAATTTTTCATGAAGAAGTTCTTAGAAAGCCAATATTTCACTGAATGCAATAACAAAATGTCATTGTCAATCAATAGAAGATCATTAACATGCAACACTAAGAATACGACAGCATTTCTCTGTTACTTTCGGTATATGCATGCTTCCTTTCTGTTCTGATAAAAACCAAACCATTTGATCACTTTATCAAAACACTTATTCCGACTCCTTGAAGCTTGTTTAGGTCCATAAATGGACATTAACACTTGAAAGCTTTTCCCTCACTCCTACCGACCTTGAAATCCTCAGGCTACGATATATATAAAATGTATCTTCTAAATCACCATTTAGAAACACCATATTTACGTCCATTTGCCATATTTTATGGTTATAGAATGCAGCAATAGCCTGTATTATTCGATTGGACTTAAGCATAGCTAAGGTAGAAAAGGTCTCGGTTTAATCAACACCATGAATTTGATGAAGTTCTTTCGCAACTAGGCTAGCCTTACAAGTTTCCGCTTGTCCATATACATTTAGGTTTTTCTTTAAAATCCATTTGCAGCCGATGGGTTTTATCCCTTCAGGTATGTTAAGCAAAGTCCACACTTTGTTTTTATACATGGAATCCATTTTGGATTTTATTGCTTGAAGCTAGAATGTAGAGTCTTTACTTTGTAGTGCTTGCTAGAATGATTGAGGAATGCCATCATTTAAGACATAGTCCTCCATCTCACCATCCACGAAAATACCGTAGTATCTTGCTGGTGCATGAGATTTTCTACTAGATATTCTAATAGATTGTGTGTTTTCGTATACAGGTGAATTTGGTTCTCCTACTGGTTCGACCTTAGTGTTAATTTGTCGGACCTTATCTAAGTTTATAACCTTGTTGTTAATTTCTTTTGATAAAGATTCCTTTTCCAAAAAGACAACATGCCAAGAAACAATAACCTTTTATTCCTTGGTATTATAGAAAATATATCTCATCAAGTTTTGAGATATCCTATAAATTTGCATATGCCAATCATCTCTCGAGTTTACTTGGACCAACGTTCTTTACGTAGGTCGGACAACCCCACACCTTCAAATACTTGAGTTGGGGTTTTTTCCCACACCACATCAAATATGGTGTCTTAGGCATAGGTTAAGTGGGCATCAAATTGAACATATGCGCTGTAGTTTCTAGAGCATATCCCAGTAGGACAGAGGTGACTCAGCAATTCATCATGGAATAAACCAAATCTAATAAGGTTCGGTTCCTTCGCTTCGAAACACCATTGTGTTTAGAGTATCTAGGAGATAATCCCATTATCTTTTAAGTACTATTGGAGTTCTTGTCCAATGTACTCACCTCCTTTATCAGATTAAGTATTTTGATCTCTTGGTTCATCTAATTTTCAACCTCATTAATATTTAATGAATTTCTCATACACATCGGATTTGTTCTTCATAAGATACACATATCTAGTCTTGAGAAATCATCGGTAAAGGTTACGAAATAAGAACAGTTATCTTTAGTAACTATGGGCATCGAGCCGCATACATCACTATCTACGAGGCCCAAGTGTTCATCAACTCTTTCATTGCTCTCACTAAAGGGGTGCTTGTCATCTTACCTTTGAGGCATGACTCATATGTATCAAATGATTCAGAATCAAGTTATCATAGAAAACCTTCGGTCTTCATTTTGTGTAGTCATTTCTCACTTATGGAACCTCACCTATAATGCTAAAGATAATTTTTATTTATATTGTCATTCGAAGAACTACTCACAATTAAGACATAATTTGTATTGATCGCATAAATGCCATTGTCCAAAATAACATCATAGACTTTATTACCATCTAAAATAATGTTCAAAACATTATCAGCACAATGAAAAAATATACCAGTCTCAAACAATCTAGACACAGAAATAATCTGACAAATAAATCCTTTTACATATTATTCAATATCAAAACAAATCCACTTGGCAAATTCAAATGAAAATCTCCAATTGTCGTTCCACCCATAATAGATCCAGCAACAATTTGAATCCTTATCTCTAACTTTACCACATAAGGACTATTCTTAAGCCCATATAGTGAGATGTGAGTTCCAGATCTAGTATCTAAAATTCAATATAATTTATTGGTTGTAAAATAATTTTGAAACATAAATATACTTGATGAAGTAGAATCATTTTATTTCTTCTCTATAACAATCTCTAAGTACTTCAGACAATTCTATTTCCAATAGCCCTTCTTGTGATAATGACAACATTCAAGCTTATCAGTAATAGCAGTAAACTTATTTTTCTTGTTAATCCTTTTCTACTTCTTTAAACCTTTCGAAGATGATGTGTTCCTTCGAACAATAAGTACAGTCCTTTGATTCTGGGATGAAGACTCGGTCGACCTCAACAATAATATATTGAGAAGGACCACAGGACTTACATTCAACTGGTTCATATTATAATTAATATGAACTACTAATACTCGGGAGTAAGAGACCAGAAGATCAAGGCTACTTGCATCTCGTTGCCTATCATTATGTCTAACTATGCAAGTCTATCAATATAGCCTTTCATTATTAGAATGTAATCGTCCACTGTATGTACCTTGGTTATCTTGATATTGATTTCTTTGTCATTTTGTACTTGTAGAATGGGCTGTTCACCACATAGAGCTTTAAGGCTATCGAAAATCTCATAGACAGACTTATTTTCATGATGTCTATGCAATGACTTATCTAACATAGACATCATGAAAATTAGGGTGATTTCTAGGTATGAAGCCATTTATTATAAGCAAGTCTTAGTTTGAGATCTATATCATCAACATGTCGTTCTTTTGAAGGTGTATTTATCGTTGACCAAAGATGTTTATAAGTTAATGCTATCTTTAGCACTCTTAGCTACTTAAGGTAGTTTGGTCCGGTGAGTTTGTCATTTTCAAAAAATAGCTTGTGTGCAAAAAAAATTATGCAAGTTTTAATTTTGTAGATTAGGACGATTTTGTATTATATGTTCTCATAATATTAGTAAGATTAAACTTTATGTTTTATTTTACTAATAAGCTCCTACCAATCTTTTGTGTTCCTCTCAACCCTAAGACAAAACATAGAAGTATTTCAACTTCATTAGTGGGCGATAAAGACTCATTTGTCTTGGTATTCTGACCTTGAGTTTGCTCAACAAGTTATAGCCCCACAACCGATGGATAACCCCTTATCGGTTGTATCATATACAACTCCTAACTTATGATTCCTTGTCCTAATTTCATTATGACCTTGAGTTTGCTCAACAAATTGAAAGAGATTATTCGTTCGTGCCTACCATTTCATGACGGCCGAAGTATACTATATGTACCTTAATTTTGCTCAACAAATACATATAGCTATCTTACCTTTATATTCTATATACTAATAACACTACACATAACTTCTCTAGCTTGAGTTTACTCAACAACTAGAGAGTATGTAAGTAATTTATTAACATATAAATGTTATAAGACAACTTTATATTAAAGATTCATAATCCTAGAGTGATATTTACCTATGGAATAATGTATTCCTTATGAAATACCCTCGTGATTCAATTATTGGATACATCGTAAATCACGGTATACGTACTATATGTATGTATTTATCCCTTAAGTCTATTTAGGATTTCTTATCGTTCCACCTTTAATTATACATTCATATTATATAAGTTTAATTATTATATAACTTTTTTAATTTAATTTACTTATATAATAGTCTTATGTATAATATTTTATTAATCAAATCTTATATAATTAATTTAATTATAACATTTTAATTAATTTTATATTATTCAATTAAACATTTTATACTGAATATTTATACTTATACACATATATCGTTACATATATGTATTTTATTATTTATTAATTAACCTTTAAATATTACATTTAATTAAACAGTTTTAATTATTTATTAATTTTAAAAGTTTCTTATATATATATGTGTACTTTTATTACCTTAAATAATTCAAGATACTTTAACATATATCATTACATATATAAACTTTAATTAATTATTATGTAATTAATTTTTATAATTTATCAATCCAATTAATATTTCAAAACTTTTAAAATATACTTATTATATTTCAAAATACTTTAATAAGATTTATAATATGTTTCTTATTTTAAATTTAACTTTCTGATTTAAACTTTTATTTCAATTTCAAAACAATTTTGAAATTAGTCTAAGACCCAATTTATGTTAGACTGTGACGCCCCACCTCGATACCCACGCTAACCAAGAACACTACGGTGTAGTGTTGTCAATTAGCGCGTAGAATAAGGCTGTTGAGGAGCGACCATCCATGTAACTTCTTTGTGCGAGCACCGATATGTCAGATAGTGTAGAATGCATATCATTTAAGGAGGAAATCCGACATACCGATACAAACTCAAAGCTATCACACAGTGGCTATAAATAATCTTCGGAAACAAACATAGAAGTAAACATAACATAAATCAGTCACAGACATCCATATCACAAAGGCGGAATAAGATATGAATATATATATAACACATGAAAGTGTACATCAGAGTAGTGGTCAGAAAGATCCACGATAATACAAAAGAATAGCAACATGTGCTATACAAAAGAATACATCAATGAGTCGATATCTCAAATGTGTACAACAAAAAATACTAATCTAAGTAGTTAGCCAAAAGTCAGAGTAATAGATCCCTGGAGAGAAGTCAAGCAGAAGCACCTGTAACATCTCGGTTTGACCCGAGTATTATTTCATAAGAAAATAATAAACGGATCAGTCTAGCTGTAAATATCAGATGACATGATATAGAATAAGAGATATGGCATAAACATATAATAACCATAAAGGCATACTACTATAAGTATGTAAATGAAAATCAACAAGAGATTAATCAATATCACAAGAATCTTCTCAAAGATAAAATGGGGTATCATACCCTAAACTTGTATTCATAACAAGTCAATGACACACGAATTCACCAATGCACAAAAATTGATAAACATATCAATAAAAATCATGAAAATTGGTGAAGCGAAAATTCCAGAAATCAACACACGAAATCCAGAAATCACATAAAAAAGGGGGGAGGCCTATCACAAGAACGGGAGCATGAAAACTCACCAACACGTGTAACACAAGAACGAGAAGCTATCTCATGGAAGCTATCCATTAAATTTTGACACACGAACGGCCCGAAGACCATGGGGCGCAACCCCACATATGTGATGTAGAAACATCACACAAACGGGGTTTAGTCTCCCTCATAGACAAAGAGACATCGCACAATTGCTAGTCTAAATCACAAAAATGATCATCATGATCATCAAGAAGTGTCAATCACACCAAGCTAGTAAATATATGAGTTTAGCTTCATGTCCCATAACCACTTGCTTAACTTAAATATTTACGAACAAACTGTAGATCTTCACTAGGAAATTGTCACAAAAGGTTCAGTCGAACAAGTCCAAGAATTAACCGACGAAGTAAACGCAAGCGTTTCATACCACCTGTTTTGCTAAGCCATTTAATAAGATTTCTCATCCGAGTGAAGTAAAGGCTTGTATATACTAATATATTGGAAAACGGTTTGAGAAAAAGTGCTTTGTAGTAAAATAGTGTTGAAATCGCTTTGATGTAAGAGTTATGATATTTACTACTAGTATTGAAACCTTCATATTTTTAAAGTGACAAGTCACAAAATTGATTGTAGAAACAAATCAATCCACTAAAACTTCACATGCGAAGACGTGAATAAAACCCAAGGAAATCAGTTCCAAAACCATCAAAGTAGAAATATACTTGCGACCTAATGTGGTCGAATTAAAGTGCAACGACTTAAAGTAAAATAGGTCGAACGACCTAAGGGTAGAATGTCGTGCGACCTAGGGGGAAAACAGGTCGAGCGACCTAGTGAAATACAGGTCAAACAACCTAAGTGTAAAAAGGCGAGCGACCTATAAGTGCACAGCCTTACTGCGTCGCGACCTAGCGGGGTCGACCTAAGTGCAAGCGACCTAAGGGGTTGTGAGGTCGAGCGACCTAAGGGATATAAGGTCCAACGACCTAAGTGGTTGTGAGGTCGAGCGACCTAAGGGATATAAGGTCCAACGACCTAAGAGAAAAGAGACTCGCGACCTAAAGCGAACGACCTAACATGCACGCGACCTAGCAGTGGTGCGACCAAATCAAGGGCAAACGACTTAAAGATATGGCGCGAACTAAGGTACAACGACCTAACTCAGTCGAGCTAAGCAACAGGGTCGAGCGACCTAAGGGGTTTATTGTCAGACTACCTAGTATGCGCGCGACCTAACACCGAGCGACTTAAGGATCGCGACCTAACTGCGAGGCGACCTAACTCATGCGAGCGAATTAAGGCCGGAAACGAGCTATGCTCAGTGCGACTTTTCGGCAGAATGACCTAATGCCAGGCGAATGCTGAAACACACGAAATTTGGAGTTTTTCACCAATTCGATCCAAACCAAATGCAAATACATGTGCACAAGTGATAGGGAATCATTCCCAACAATCCAATGACAGTTATAGGCAAGAATGTGAGATAAAAATCTCACCTTTGCACCAAAAATCAATGAAGATGAAGCTTGAAGCAAAACAAGGACAACAACAAGCTTGAATCAATGTCTTCACTTGAATTCGGAGTTGATGTTGGATTAGCAATGAAGATTAAAGCTTTGGAGTTTTAATTTCCCATTCCCTCCACCATTTTTGAAGAAGATTTAAGTGTTAGGAAAATGAAGAAGGAATTAATGAAGAGGAGAGGGGGTTGGGACTGACTTAGAAGTGGTTCAGCCCAAACCAAAAGCTCAAAGCAAAAAGTGACGAAAATTTAACTATCTCCAAACATATCGAAATTTACACTCAAAAAGATCGCAAACGTCATTTTGAACTCAATGAAGGTGGTCTCGAGTCCTAATTTGACCGTATGAAAAAAGTAGCTTTTCGGACCAAAATCCGATTAACGATAAAATATTTAAATAAAATATTTAAATATAAAATCGATAAATATGCGGGTTGTTACAGACTCCCCTCCTTAAAGAAATTGCGTCCTCGCAATATATAAGATGGAAATAAAAAGTAACAACCATAAAAGCATATTAACACAAAAGAAATTTGAAATAAGAAGTTTACCTCAAAGTGCATGAGAAAATAAGTCCGGATGTGATCGCTCGATGAATTCTCTAGTTTCCCAAGAGCAATCCTTAGGATTTGAGGACCATTGAACTTTAACAAGCGGAACATCTTTATTTCGAAGTCGTTTAACCTCCGAAGCAATAATTCGAATAGGATGCTGCTTATAAGTTAAATTAGGTGAAACTTCAATCTCTTCCACAACACCGGGCTCAAGAATAGAATCGGAATCCCAAAGGCACTTCCATAATTGAGAAACGTGAAACACGTCATGCATGGCAGAAAACTGAGCCGGTAATGAAAGGCGATAAGCCATGGAACCAATACGTTCAGTGATAGGAAATGGCCCAATATATCGAGGTGCTAACTTTCCCGACCGACTGAAACGTACAACACCATTCATAGGTGAAACACGAATAAATACAAGATCTCCCACATAAAACTCTAATTTTCTTCTTCGGTTATCGGCATAGGATTTTTGTCTACTCTGGGCTTCTTTCATCCTATGACGAATAAGTTCAATCTTTTCTGTGGAGTCCCAAATAAAATCTGGACCTAAGACCAGCTTCTCACTGGCCTCAAGCCAACAAGATGGAGATCGGCATGGCCTTCAATAGAGTGCCTCAAAAGGTGCCATACCAATACTAGATTGGAAGCTGTTATTATAGGAAAACTCAACGAGAGAAATATGATCTTCCCAACTTCCACCGAAATCAAGCACACAAGAACGAAGAAGATCTTCAAGAGTTTGATTTACACGCTCAGTTTGTCCATCGGACTGGGGGTGATAAGCGGTGCTAAAATTAAGCTTCGTTCCCAAAGCTTTTTGAAGACTCTTCCAGAATCCACTAGTAAATAATGGATCATGATCACTAACAATAGAAGTAGGGATTCCATGCAATTTAACAATTTCTTTGATAAAGAGTTTGGCCAGAAGAGGGACGGTTCGGTTCGACCGAACGGGAATAAAATGAGCGGATTTAGTAAGTCTATCAATGATCACCCATAAGCTATTATGACCCGAACGAGAACGGGGAAGGCCATCTATAAAATCCATAGAAAATTGATCCCACTTCCAAATTGAAATTTCCAATGGTTGCAATAACCCACCGGGCCTTTGATGTTCGGCCTTGACAAGTTGGCAAGTCATGCAACACTTAACAAAGTTAGCAATATCAGATTTCATCCCCTCCCAATAATAAAGTCGCTTCATATCAGCGTACATTTTACTACTACCGGGATGAATGGAATACTTGGAACGATGAGAATCTTCTAGAATATCTTTATGAAGATCACTATTATTTGGTACAATAAGTCTACCAAATTTTTGAATGCCGCCACGAGAATCGATATCAAAGTCTTTCAAATCTTCAATATCGGTTTTATCCCTAATATTCTGGCTAAGAAGCCAATTCGAGATCTAGCCTCTGAGCTTCAAGAATGCGGTCTAAAAGAGAAGGATGAGCCTCAAGGCTACATAAAACAAGAGATGAACATAAATCAGAGACACGATCTCGAATTTCACAAGTGGATATAACCTCGAGATCCTTCCATTCAGATATCATCATGGAAACAACCGCTTGTTGCTTGCGACTAAGTGCATCGGCAACTCGATTTCCCTTTCCGGGAGTATAAAGAATATCAAGATCATAAGAGGCAAGGAATTCGAGCCAACGCTGTTGACGCAAATTAAGTTCCTTTTGAGAGAATAAATATTTCAAAGACTTATGATCCGTATAAAGTATAAATTTCTTTCCCAAAAGATAATGTCGCCAAATTCGAAGCGCGAAAACGATAGCCGCGAGCTCTAAGTCATGCGTGGCATATCTAGTCTCAGCCGGCTTCAATTGCCTAAAAGCATAAGCAATAACACGTTCTTTTTGCATAAGAACGGCACCCAAACCAACGCGACTAGCATCAGTATAAACAAAAAAATCTTGATTCCCTTCGGGAATGACAAGAATAGGAGCATCAGGAAGGAGTTCTTTTAATTTCTGAAAAGAAGTTTCACATCTGTCCGACCAAATGTATTTAACACCTTTCTTTGTTAGGCCAGTAAGAGGAACGACAATTTTAGAAAAGTCCTTAATGAAACGACGGTAATAACCCGCCAATCCAAGGAAGCTAAGGATTTCCGTTACACTCTCCGGTCTCTTCCAATTTTGAATCGCTTCAATCTTTGAAGGATCCACTGATATTCCAGATTCGGAAATAATATGACTGAGAAACTTCACATTAGATTGCCAAAAGTGGCATTTAGAAAATTTTGCTTTTAATTGATTGCTCCTAAGAGTTTCCAATATAATCCGAAGATGCTTTCCATGCTCCTCCTTGGTTTTAGAATACACAAGAATATCATCAATAAAGATGAGAACAAACCGATCGAGGAAATCTTTGAAAACTCGATTCATAAGGTCAACGAAATAAGCCGGAGCATTCGTTAAACCGAATGGCATAACTAGCCATTCATAAGATCCATAACAAGTACGGAATGAAGTCAAAGGAATACTATCCTCTGCAATGCGAAGCTGATGAAAACCGGTAGCCAAGTCCAATTGTGAAAAGACTCTAGCACCACTAAGTTGATCAAACAGATCATCAATCCAAGGTAAAGGATATTTATTCTTAATAGTAAGATCATTAAGCTTGCGGTAGTCGACGCAAAGCCTAAGTGTACCATCGGACTTATTTACGAAAATAGCTGAAGCTCCCCAAGGCGAGGAACTAGAGCGAATAAGTTGTTTCGTCTCCAATTCGGATAATTATTTGCGCATCTCCTCATTCTCCTTATTGGACATGCGATAAGGAGGACGGGTAATAGGTTGAGCTCCAGGTATAAGATTAATTTTGAACTCAATTGCTCGCTTAGGTGGTAATCCTAAGACGGGCTCGAATATGTCGGAAAATTCACGAACGACGTGAATAAGAGAAATGACATCCTCCTCATCATCATTGTCATCATCACGAGGATTTAAAGAATATAAAGATGCAGCTAAAGTGGAATCCGAATCTTTAAGAATAATAGAAATCTGCTTTATAGATTGCGGATGTCGGAGATAAATAGTCCGCTCAGGACATAGGATATGAGCTTCATAACGGTTAAGCCAATCCATACCCAAAATCATTCCAGAGCCTAAGTAACGCATGACATGCAAATCGGCTAGGAAAGTAAAATCACACAAAATAATCTCCACATCTTTACAAAGCAAACTAAGAGTTGCGGATCCACCAACCGGATTCGCAATTCTTAAAGAAGTCATTAAAGCAACAACACTTAAAGAAAAAAGTATCGACAAGTTCCTTTGATATAAAAGAATGGGATGCACCCGTATCAAAGAGAACTCTAATAGGTTGATTATGAAATATAATAATGTCATCAAGGACAGAATGAGACATACCTTGACCACGAGATGTGTTGCCAGGGGCTTGAGCAACGTTTAACTTTCCCTCCTTGCCTTGAAGCTTAGGGCATAGATGCATAAAATGATCTGAACTTTTACAATAGCGACAAGAGCGGGGCTTTGAACACTTGATCGCAAAATGGCCCTTAGCACCACAGTTGAAGCATTTCCCATCACTAGGGGAAAGTGTCTTTGCGGCAGGAGTTGCTTGCTTACCCTTTTTGTTGGGATATGGACCTTTGAACTTGTTAGGCCTTTTCTTGTTGTTGAAGTTTGGTTTGGCAGCCACCACTTCAACATCACTGTCCTTATCTGCCTCTTCAAGACGAAGAGCGATATCAATGAGTTGATCGAAAGAAAATTCTAATTTTAGAAGTAATGGCTTCTTGAGATTCTTGTTTAAGCCATAGACGAACCTCTAGTTCTTCTTCAATGGGCTGTTGATGTATTCAACCCCATATTTGGACAGTGACTCGAAGGATGCGACATAGTGTGTTACAGAGGATTCACCTTGAACAAGATCTATGAAACGGCGAGCCAGTGTCACTTTCTCTGCTTCCGGTACGAAATTTAATTCGAAGCATTCCCGGAATTTCTCCCAGGTGAGATCCGCTTCATTGATTTCAGAAATAAGAAGTTCGTACCAATCCAATGCTCTCTCTTGGAGCATACTGGAAGCCACCTGAACACGGTGAAGATCGATAAGATTCATGCGAGAAAAGATTTGATCGCATGTTCTTAACCAAGCCTGGACTTCAATAATAGTTTCGGAACCTTTGAACGGTTTCCTACCCAAGTTGGTATAATCGTTGCACAAACGTGCAAACCCAGACTTAGGATGAGTAGGTTCCTGATTAGGACCAGCTGCTTGAGCATTCTTTACTAAATCAAGAAGCTGTTGAACAGTCATAAAAACTCCATCCTGGGGAGTAACAGTATATGGTCCAGCTCTGGGACGACCTGGTCTAGACATTCTCTTCTTTAAGGAAGAGAAAAGAAGAAAAGTTATTCTCCAAGTAAATATCAAGCAAATCTTGATAGAAAAAACAAGGATACATAAAAGGAAATAGGACAAATCGGTACGAAGACTCGAATTAAATCCTAAGGCACGACTCCTAAGTTGGACTTAGGATGATGATCCTTGTTAAGTTATTCTACATTGTTCCGAAGTTTCGCTCTGATTTAAACTTTTATTTCAATTTCAAAACAATTTTGAAATTAGTCTAAGACCCAATTTATGTTAGACTGTGACGCCCCACCTCTATACCCATGCTAACCAAGAACACTACGATGTAGTGTTGTCAATTAGCGCGGAGAATAAGGCTGTTGAGGAGCGACCATCCATGTAACTTCTTTGTGTGAGCACCGATATGTCAGATAGTGTAGAATGCATATCATTTAAGGAGGAAATCCGACATACCGATACAAACTCAAAGCTATCACACAGTGGCTATAAATAATCTTCAGAAACAAACATAGAAGTAAACATAACATAAATCAGTCACAGACATCCATATCACAAAGGCCGAATAAGATATGAATATATATAACACATGAAAGTGTACATCAGAGTAGTGTTCAGAAAGATCCACGATAATACAAAAGAATAGCAACATGTGCTATACAAAAGAATACATCAATGAGTCGATATCTCAAATGTGTACAACAAAAACTACTAATCTAAGTAGTTAGCCAAAAGTCAGAGTAATAGATCCCTGGAGAGAAGTCAAGCAGAAGCACATGTAACATCTCGGTCTGACCCGAGTATTATTTCATAAGAAAATAATAAACGGATCAGTCTAGCTATAAATATCAGATGACTCATGATCTAACTAGGCCGAGCGACAACCAAGGCCGACTCATGATCTAACTAGGCCGAACCACCTTCTATACCGAGCCACCAACACGGCCGAGCCACCAATGCCGAGCCACCCATGCCGAGCCACCTAAAAGACTCGAAGAAATCATTCATACAACTCGAAGCTCAACTCCATACGACTCGAAGCCAATCCAGGGCAACTTGCGACTCATTGAAACCCAAGTTTTAAGTATCCAATAACCTTTGTCCATCGACTATGCCGAATCCCGACTGTAGATCCATGGTTATTATCCATGCTTGATCGTCCATCCATCCAGTTGACTAAATCCGTCATGAACCAACCTCGACGAACGAGTGGTCAATTTAGTTAAGTCCTCCTATCTACGGCCTTGCCAAAAGGCGGGTTAACACTTACCCCCCAAAACATGCCTTGCTTTGTAAGGTGTGTTTTGAATAGCCTCAAGTCCGATATCCAAGTCCGTATGTTATCCACATCCATACTTTCTGATTCCTAATCCAATCCACTTTATCCAGGTGCCATCACCGTATCCTTATCCGAATTTACGACTGCTCTGAGTCGATATCCGATTCTGAATCCAATGACCAAACCCTGAGCTAATTTCATAGCCATCCGAACCCGTCAACCGAGTTTTATTCCATCCATAACCAATAGCCAAATCTATGACCTTCCTGGGTCGATATCTGAACTCGAGACCGCTCCGGGCCCTTTGCCAAATCAAGGACCTCACCGGGTCAACCTATCCTAAGCCGAAATCCGAATCCATGACCTCTCCGTGTTTAAATTTGAATCCGTAGACCTCACCAGGTCGCGTTATCCTATTCCAGCCTTGATTCTCCGGTCAAGGGCTCGTATGTTCTCTGGCCTCGGCTCTCTGACGGAGGACTTCCATATTTTCCGACCTCGACTCGTCGGCCGAGGACTTCTTATATTCTCCGGCCATGACTCTCCTGTCGAGGACTTTTGTATTCTCCGGCCTCGACTCTCCGGTCGAGGACTTTTGTATTCTCCGGCCTCGACTCTCCGGTCAAGAGGACTTTATATATTCTCCGGCCTCGGCTCTCCGGTCGAGGACTTTATATATTCTTCGGCCTCGGCTCTCCGGTCGAGGAATTTATATATTCTCCGGCCTCGACTCTCCGGTCGAGGACTTTTATATGCTCCGGCCTCGACTCTCCTGTCGAGGACTTTATTTTCTCCGGCCTCGACTCTCCGGTCGAGGACTTTATATTCTCCGGCCTCGACTATCCGGTCGAGGACTTTGTTTATTCTGTTTGAGTCCATTCCATTGCTCTCCGGCAAAGGGACTCGTAATTCGCGATTATTGCCCCTTCTCTCCGGTCGGGACGGTAATCGCTTGGCCTGCATTATTTATTGAATTAGTCCAATCCCAATCATTACAGAATTCAGTTATCAAAGCGAAAGTTCGTACAACAAAGGGAATTAAATGTCCAAAGTACCAAAGAAGAAACCAGAGTTTGCAGAAAAACAGAAAGAAAACAGGATTTCATAGATCCAAGCAATATGGTTTTTCATCATCCCAAAGCACCTCTAGGGACCGTCCTCGATCCCATACGTGTGTAAGTGACCTAGCCATATTACTTTGAGTTCAATTACTTATTCAGAACCGTTAATCCATTCAGTTGATAACAAGCCGGTGGTGAATAGATCCAGTGCCACCTTCGTTCGAGGTAGGCGGTGGTCGCTCCCGTTCCACTGCTACAGCTCGATTCCTTATGTACTGTCGTTGGTGACCATTCCTTACATGCTCCTCCACGATATCTTTCAATTGCCTACAATCGTTTGTGTTGTGCCCATCTAGCTCATGGAATAGGCAATGCTTTCCTGACGCCCGCTCGTACTCCGATGGTTCCCTCCTAGCTGGTCTTCAGTACTGGAGGTGCCCCCGAGTATCCAAGTAAATCCTTTCCAGAGTCTCATTCAAATCCATATAAGAATAAAATTTTGATTCTCTCCATTTCCTTTTTGAGGGGTTACCGTTGTCACTCATTTTCCTTTTTCCCTTATCGTCCTTGTTTGGTTCCTCCCTGGGTGGACCTCCACCCCTAACAGCATAAGCTTCAGCCTCTCTCCCTTCTCTTTCGGTCTGCGCGTCGTCCTGCCTCAGGAATCTCTCCACTTCATGATAGAACTCTCCAAGATCCATTAGGGGGTCCCGTTCCAATGATATCTTAAAATCCGAACTATCCGTAATTCCAGAAACTGCTGCCATCAAAACCATCGACGGATCGGGTCGATCCACTGTAGCCACCGCCGCGTTGAATCGGGTTAAGAAATCCTAAGCGACTCTCCCTTTCATTGTTTCATCGATGTCAAGGTCATTACATTCTTGGGTCTGACTATATGGACCCGAAATTGCCTCATAAACCTTTCAATCAGCTTCGTCCAAGTGTCAATAGAACCACCCTCCAGCTGTCTGAACCACATAGCTGCGGTATCCATCAAATACAAAGGGAAGCATTGAGCCATGACCTCATCCGATGCCCCCAGTACCTCCATATGCCTCTTGTACCTCGTCAGGTGAACGGCGGGATCCGTTCTCCCATCATACATCTCCAACGTTGGTAGCTTAAAATCTGGTGGGTTCCTAGCTTGCTTGATAGTAGGAGTAAAGGGACTCCTATTCACATCCTCCAAGTCTTTATTTACCAATCCACCTCTCATAGCTCGTCTGACCATCTCCGCTAATCTGTCATTGTTGCCAAGCTGTAATCCTTGTCCGCTGCCTTCGATCTGCCCCCCGAGTTCACGAGGGAATCCTGGCACATATTCCTCATTACGTACTCATGTATTCCTGTTGATGCCTGGTTGCACAGCATCGTTAGGTATCCCTCCATGGATTGGTCCATCATTACCTGTTGGTATGCCCCCAAGTCTTGGTCCATCCGGGTTAATAGTTGTTCGCTGATCAGGGGCTGCTCCCTGCCAAACCACTCCATCTGCTTGCTCGTTGAGTGCTTCTGATCCAGCTCCACGGATCTAAGCTCCTGTAGTTCCTGCTTGTCCAAATTGTCTGAGAAGAATCTACATCATCTCCTCTTGTCTTTTCAGCATCGCTTCCATCTCGTCTCTGGTGATGTATATGGATGCTTGACCTGCTCCAGCTCCAGAGGAGGCCTCTTGACTTCCCTCTTGATTGCTTCTTTCTGTCACTTGCTTCCTTGTTGGTGGCCTAGCCATTGCTTTCCAAGAATCCGAGTTCCTAAGCCTTTAAATCCAAAGTCCAAGCTTTAGAATCCCTGAGTGCTAGCTCTCAGTGAAAGCACCAAAATGTTAGCGCCAAAATTAGTCATTAACACCCAAATCCAAGCGAAAGCACCAAATACCAGTCACAGCTCACCGATAGCATATATGTGGTGAATATTAATATGGAGAACAACAAGAAATTAAAATGAAAGCAGCAGAGAACAATAAATTTTATAGTGGTTCAGCTAACTCCAGCCTATGTCCACTCCAAAAGTTTCCTTTTTATTGATGTTAGAATCGATTACAGTTACAAAATGGCAGAGTTGCCTTAGTTTTAGAAAAGAGAAAGTAAGAGAGTCGAAAGGAAGATCCCTTTTTTTGAAGTCCTACATGCTATATTTATAGGCAAATCCCGAGTTACTGGGCTTCCTGAATAATCCGTGCCCATCAGGACTATAGCCGAACCACACGCCGACCCGCCTATGCCGAGCCATGTTTGACCTCCACTCCTCGACCGAGCCACCTGGAATATCTATCCTGCCTACCCTATATGACCAATCCACTCCACCCCGATCCACTCCAATGCCGATCGAACCAGATGAATAGGGTTATCCTTCTAAATGCCGAGCCATATTCGGTCGAGCCACCTTGCCGAGCGACACTGGCCGAACCACCTTATCGAGCGACCCTAACCGAACGACAACGTCGAGCCTCCCTGACCGAATCACAACGCCAAGTGACCCTGACCGAACCACCTTGCCGAGCGACCCTGACCGAACCACAATGCCGAGCGACAACCAAGGCTGACTCATGATCTAACTAGGCCGAACCACCTTCTATACCGAGCCACCCATGCCGAGCCACCTAAAAGACTCGAAGAAATCATCCATACAACTCGAAGCTCGACTCCATACGACTCGAAGCAAATCCAGGGCGACTTGCGACTCATTGAAACCCAAGTTTCAAGTATCCAATAACCTTTGTCCATCGACTATGCTGAATCCCGGCTGTAGATCCATGATTATTATCCATGCTTGATTGTCCATCAATCCAGTTGACTAAATCCATCATGAACCAACCTCGACGAACGAGTAGTCAATTTAGTTAAGTCCGCCTATCTACGGTCTTGCCAAAAGGCGGCTTAACATAGACAGAGAGCATTTTCAAAAAGCATGAAAGTTTGTGGCCAGTTTTCTCTATCCAAACAAATGATTTAAGATCTAAATTTTTTACAATAAGTAATAAACCTAGACTACTTAAAATCCATGCAAAAAAATACCCAAGGATATCTACCAAAATTATATAAAAAATTCCTGAAAATAAGATATTTAAAGTGCTCACATAGCGACCTTATCGCTATAACTTTTGCAACTTATTTCAACTAGTTATTAAATGATTTAAACTCTAATTATTTTATAGTACATACTATACTAAGAGTACCTATTAAAACAATAAAATAAAAACCTAAGAATGTCTTTCAAAACCACATCAATAATTCCCAAAACAAGGCCTTTTACAAGTGCTCGTATACCGACTTTTTCACTATAACTTTTGCAACTTTGTTCAACCTTATCTCTACTTTTCTAACCTTTTCCTCATTGTCCTGTAAACTACTATAAATATGGACCATAATCAAAATATGTTCTTTCAAAATACATTCACATATAACCATTTTAAAGAGGTTAAACACAAGGGATTTTGAAGTGCACTTATAGCTACTATTTCTCTTCAAACAAGTTCACACATAATCACACCAGATAAGTAACCACATAGTCTAGGCCGTGATACATGTTTTAGAGGGTAATAGAAGTGATTATACAAATTATAAAGTTATCACTTTCTTTCCAAAGCAATAGGGGTCCGAAAGTGATAACTTGCATCAGTCCATTACTTTAACTTTATATTTACACAATAAACACACACAAAAAATAAATACACTTCAATGGTTAGTAAACTCACCCTATAACCTTAATAACATTAAGCGCGAGACATTTGAATAAAATAACACTTTCTACCATCACCAAACAAGTTAAAGATCCCACCCTTGCTTCAAAATTGCTCTCGGCTTCCTCCCTCCTCTACTTATTGCTTATGGCCCAAGTTGGGATTAGGGTTTATGCTCCTTTCATTTTACTATTGAGTTGCTTTTCCATGCTTCAATGTTGCTTAAGGGACTTTTCCAAAGTTTGAGAGATTTGGGTTTGATTTGCTTAGGATTTAGAAAGTTAAAGAGGAAAAAGAGGCATGAAGAAGACCTTGTTTTTGCTCTAATCATAGTGAATGATTTCGTGAACTTATGGGTGTTTAAATAAAGTTTACATGAGGTCATTACTACCTTATAAACCTCCTTGATCAGCTACAAAATCATGCTGCTTCTACTTTACACATCATTCTCCTTTACTTCACCCTTAAGTCTTTCCAAAATATCCCCACCCCCTTTAGAAATCTTCTATGGCATCACCCATGACACCATCCGAGCATTTAGTTAGCCATATTAAGCAAAATACTTCTAGTTTCTGATGAATTACACATTAATATTCTAAGTAAGCACAAAAAGTTTGAACAACTAATATCGAGTAAAAAGTCGTTTATCGGTAAAATAATTTTCGGTCACATTATTGATGTTTCTTCAAAGTATTTATTTTTATAAACATTTTTCAAAAATAAGTTTACCATCATTAGTTATATATTAAAAGGAGGTTAACGAGGTTATAAATAACCTTTATCGCATTAAACCTAATATTCAAATGTTTAAATAATTTATGTATTTAAATACGAAGTGTTCAAAATTTCGGGTTGTTGCATTTTTCCTCACTTAAAACATTTCGTCCTTAAAATTCCAACATGATCGATACAAAAGAAACAAGCACAAATCAATACTTAACAATATTCGCAATCACTAGCAAATAAAGCTCATGATTTGCTCAGGTTCAGAACCCTCTCATTGCACAAGGATGATAAATAACCTACTAAGCATACCTTATGCTCAACAGCCTTAGGTTATTACCAGTCGATTATTCATGCTACTTCAGAACAAATCAAAGAGTCATTTCCTAAACTCTCTATAAGCCTACAAAACATAGTATACATATATACTTAAGCCCACAAGATGCACATTGATCATCTATATGCAATATCAAATCTGATCGCTTGCTCTATCAAATAAATTTCACTTTTATACTAGTATAGACTACTTGACCTCTCTTGTGCGGATTTCGATCAAGTTCCTTAATTAGAAACCTCCATTTTCCTTACATTTCCATATACTATGATATAAAACTTCAAGATCATATCAAGAATCCATTACAAGTGTTCATCATCGAGAATCAAGTGAAAATCCTTGTTTAGAGTGGTGTAAATCACTAGAAATCAGGTACTCAAATATTGGATCATGAACTGTTATGCGAATAAAATGATCAACGTATAACTTACATATTTTATCCTACTGGTTTCTTAACTACACCAATTTAATTTTAATCACATTCATTTACACTAATAGTATATCTCATTCAACACTAAACATTTCATTAAAACATAATTTCCTTTAATATACGCATACAACACTCTACTATATCCTAAGAGTATCTAAAAACATCGAATTCCCACTTCTTTCTAAAATTTCGACGAACGCCTAAAATTAATTTAGATCTTAAAACTGAGTCAACCTTTAAGACTTCTTTATCCATCGGGTTAGACAAGTAGCAGCCAGAGCAGGATATTGGTATCAAAACTCAGGCCTAGAGCCAACTTTCCTTATACCATAAGGTAAAGATGTTTATTAGTTCACCTAATAACATCGATTGTTGTACCTAACATGTACATTCAAACCAATTTAAAACTTAATTTAATTTTTACTACCTTCTTAATTCAAGTGCTATATAAATTCATCTTCATATTTTTTAAAACACTTGGCTTCAAGTTTTATAATGATCTAAAAGTTTTAGACTGTCCAAAATCATTGAAAAATCTATTTCGTTTCTGTTTCATTCTAACAAACGAAACTTTAGAACTAAATACTGGGTTTCATTTCAAATCATTTGAAATAACCATATATACATACACTTTTTGTGATCATACTTTCGGGGTTTAACCAAAATCATTTTAAAAGTGATATCAAATACTTTGTCTAATAAGTATCATAATCTCAATTTATTAACTAATTGTCCAAATATTTTCTTTAAAATCCATAAATATACGTATAGACCGAGTAACTTAAAAATGATACTAAGGAAATAGGTATATCCCTTACTATGAAAGATGATACTCATGAGAAGCACTTAACAACCGAACACATCTCTCGCCCATTTTTAGTCACTTTCGAGTCACTCGAATTAGCTAGCATAAAAATATATTTTTTTCAAATCGATTCGCCGATTCCTAGAGCAACCTCAAACTCGAACAAATCTTAAACTCTTTTAAAAATGTTACTATACACAAATACTTTCTATTAATACTGTTGCTGTTTTCTCCAAAATCTTGGAAACCATTTTCAAAGACACTGGGATTTAAGTTCTCAAAATATCAATTTAAATCCTCTTCGTTTGTAAATCATATTTTATAATGCATACTTATATAAAACCACTTTCTTATATATAATCATTCTAGAAATATATTTTTCTTTCAAAATATCTTATCTTTCCTTCAGATTATAATAAACATGTTTTACTGAAGTTAACTTTTAACCCAATATTATCACTGAATAACTTATAGTCAAACTATGAAACTCAATTTACAACGTGTTTATTTCAATGCACCAATTAATTGCTGTCTACACAACCCATGTAGTAAAAAGGTAAAACTATTCATAAATTGGATGGGAATAAATCAATAATCAACAAATAACAATTAATGCTCATAAACTGGTCAAGCATGAAAAATCAATCAACAAATCATAACAATGCTAGTAAACTGGCTAAGTAAGAATAAGCTAATCAATAAGGGATAACGAATGACTATCATTAATCCCTACATTAATTAGAAAACACTTACAAGTAATACTTATATAACTACTTATATATATATCAACTACATATATGCTCTCATATGTATAATACACTCAACTCATTCTAGGGCATCATTACCCTATCTCTAATGAGTTATACATAACCAAAGCCAAGGTTCTTGATCAACCTTTAGCTCTGATATCGACTGTAAAGATCCATCTTTTTGACCCCCAAATGTTGATACTAATACATCCATGGTATTCACATGCTAAACACCCAAGTTTCGGAAAGACATGTTGTTTGGGTAAAAAGAAAAGAAACAAAGAAGAGACCAAAACATCTAAATATCACAACGAATGATAACATATAATATTAAAAGATAGTACAAAGTGCTACTCTAAGATACATAGCATTTCGAAGTCACAATCCTAAGTACTATCATCACCTAGGACGGTTATAATAGTCCATCCTTACAAATGTTGATATATATACTAGTAGTGCAGCGGAAGTAAGAATATTATGCTAGGTGAAAGCATCCAGCTCGTCTCCTCGAGCTTCAAAGAATATCCAACGAAAACCTACCTTTCTCAAACTGCTCGAAAGAGCACCCGAGGAATTAAGGGAAAAATAAAACCACGAGTCAGACATAAGTCTGATGTGAAAAACTCAAGAAACATGATGCGTTCATATAAAAGTATCTTTGAGACCAACCAAATCACCAGAATGGTTTTCCCCTCAAATGAACCAAATGATCTAATAAGTACATTTGGCGATAAAATAGATAATGTCTAGAGTGTAGAGTATAGATCATAAAATAGTTGTACTATGTGTATACCACAACAGCATTAGAAGTATAATCAAAACCGCTAGAGTTCATTTGCATATGGATTTCTGTTGGAGGTACCCTCAATGTATCGAGAACGGACCTCGTGATAAGGGTCAGAAATATCCTTTCAAGCAATGTATATTTCTAGATAAAATATATCATAGGATAAAAATAGCTAGTTCACGCCTGTAACACGTGATACCGAGTATCATCGCTCCCGCTAGCAATCCATAAGCATCTCTAGAATAGGGATGATATATCCTTGGGTTAGCTAAACCCATTGGCTATGCATCCTATTTTGATTTCTATCATTATTGATGGTGAAGTCATTTTCAGCATCTCACCGCACAAGTCTTCATCACTCGAACAAATATCGAATCTCTTCATGGATTCTATCATATTGAACATATCTCGAATCTCTGCATGAATTCCAACATCTCGAATAGTTCACGAATCTCTCCATGGATTCCAGCATAAATCCTTCGACGAATGCTAAAGATGTCCTCTCTCTTGGAATCACCCTCAAGAGAGATAGTACAACATGATAGCCCATTTGAAATGTTAACGCGAACTTCTCTCTTGGACTTAACCTTAGGATAGACAGTACAACTCTATAAAATTTTGCTCCACGGTCGCTTTCGAAACATAGAACAAGTATATCGGTTTTGAAGTGGTTACGGTTTTGAGTCATCTTATATAAGTGCACTCCCCTAGTTAATAGATGCTACAAAACCAATCGATAGATTCATGGTCAACTTAACTCTTGTTCTTTCGGAAATAAACCAGCAATGCATAAGGGTGGAGTTCATCTCCAACTAAATGGATTTCCTTATGTCTTGTCCTAGAAGAGAAAGACAGAATTTATATGTAGGGTATAGGATCACCGAGGTAGCCGTACAGAATAATTCTCATGTTTCTTCAAGATATTTCCTAAATTAATTTTGATCAAAGTCAATAACAATGAAAATCACATATGGAAACCAAGTCTCGTATAGTTATCATGCTTTCAACCTTCTCAACTTAAACTATCCTCCAGTCAAGAGTGAAGCCGGTAGGTTAGAGCACTGTTTGCTTCTAAGCCCTACTCGAACATCATTCTTAAATCTCACAGATAGAACAAGCCTACTTTGCCAGCTTTTAGTACTAAGTACACGACTAAATACTTCATATAGACACGTAAACACGCATAGCATGATTAAGTCACACAAAGCACGATTAAGTCACATAAAGCATGATTAAGTCACACAAGCGACTTATAATCCCCTTTTATTAAATAATAATTATTTTATCATTTAAAACTTTTTTTATCAAATAATACTTTCTTCAGAAGTAAGAGAATGGTATATAGTAGTCCTCCCTAGGGGATCACGAATACATACGTTCGAGAAGCAAGAGATGCTTCATACGAATGATTCCTCCCCGCTGGAACATAAACAATATGAATTCGCGATAATCTTATTCACTTCCTTTTTCTATGTGTGTGTGTGTGTGTGTATATATATATGTTTAAAATACCTTTGTAAAAGATATATACATCTATTCTACTATTTCACTATTCATTTCTACTCTTATCAATACTTCAAAATAAATTCTTATACTTATCTCAAAGGTACAAGAATATTTACAAATCACTTAATAAGATTTTCCACTTTAAAAGTATAAACAAAAGGGTTAAAAACAAACGTTACTAAAACAATGTTTACTATAAACCCAAGCACTTTATACTTTCCATTATCTTTAAAACATTCCTTTTAAAGATCTAATTACATTCATAAGTTTATTCAAATGGGTTAAAGACAAATGCAACTAAAACATTAATTATTATAACCCAAAACAATTTCGTACTTTTCATTATCTTTACAAAATTCGTTTTAAAGATCAACTTATATTCAAAAGTGTATTCAAATAGGTTAAAACAAACGTTACTTAAACATTGTGACTATAAACCCAAAACCATCTATACTTAACATTATCTTTAAAAACTTTTTTTAAAGATCTAAGTATACTTATTAACAAGATAATATACATTTAATTAACTTCCTAAAACTATTCATTATAACTAAAGTGTTATAACCAAAACCACTTAACCTTTTATAAAATACTTGACTTACTTTTCCAAACTTATATATAAATACTTTAAAAATAATTATAAAATAGGTTTTAAATATATATATTAAATATTGTGTAAAAATATCAAATATAGAATTTAACAAAGGTCATATAAAAAGCATGTTTTATATATAAAACCTTTTGCTTTAAAAACTCATAAATAATTATTATAAACATATTAAAACTTGAAACCACTTTTAAAATACTTTAATAAGTGTTATTAAACGTCTCTAAAAGATCTCATAAAAATAATAAATTTAAATAACATTTTAAACTAGTTTTAAAAAAAGTAGCTAAAATCAACACAATACCAATAGAAGGCCAGAAGTGTTGATGTAGCATTAAAATAGCTGTTATAATAATGTAAAAGATACTGGACAGAGAGCATTTTCAAAAAGTGTGAAAGTTTGTGACCGGTTTTCTCTATCCAAACAAATGATTTGAGATCTAAAATCTTTATGGAAAGTAATATACTTAGACTGCTTAAAACTGAAATGCACGTACACTTCTTTGCTAATGCACCTTAGATAAAGAGAGGGCACGAAGGCTGATTAAGTTGAAGAAAGGGTCGAGTGAACAAACCGTAATAATTCAACGAGACCAAGCTCCCCCAACATGTCCGTCGTACTATGCTACTCCTAATGATTATGAAAGAGGTGCAGACCTAACCATAACTTCATGAATAGCTTACCGAGATGAATGCAATTTGAATACGTACTTTCTTTATTAGCCGAGCTACCCTTAACATAGTATAGATCCCTGAAAGATTATAGTTGATTAGGATTATGAAGTCTAACCATGTATAGTCTTTTCCTTTTGGCCTTAGATGACCATCCCATGAGTACTTTCATTGCTAAACTCTTAGGTCATAACAAATAGACTAGCTCTCTAGCCTACCAATTAATGGAAGTGAAGGGACAACTTTTACAGGGCTTCTTTTTAGGTCAAATAAACCAATTCACTCATAACAGAAGCTAGAGGGGAAGTACCAGTATATTAAAGGGGATGGTATCCATGGACATATGAGCGATGTGATCGCCTATAGGATAGTTATTGGACCAATGCAACCATTACCAATTGACATATGACATACAGAAGAGAGGGTATTCACTCTATTTAAAGTATTGCACATTAAAGGAAAGGAATCGTGTACTTCATTGCCCTGCCTTTCACTTGAAGTAGGTAGTCTCTCCTATATCTGATAGCTTTCACTGCCCACTACAAATACCTATAGATCAAAAAAACTTCTAGGCATAGTACCCGATAATTAGTTATGTGCGAAGGGGACTGATGAGTTAACAACGTACTTGGATTAGGTTTAAGTGTTATTACAAATCTTTCTGGGAGTCGGTCTTAGAACTATTACTATAATTATTCTCAAGACTCAAGATGTATCGATGTCCCGTCTCGGAACATCCTCACTAGGAATATCTAAAATAATATGTTATTTCATTATGATAAATTTCTCATGATTACAACATATTATTTACTGTCACAAAACATTTCACTTAATGATTTTCTATTAAATATGCATAAACTAAACTAACATATTATGACAAGTATATAACAGAAAGCAAAATACCTTCTATTTCGAACGAGATTTTATTACAGAGTTAATTATTTACACTAAATTATAGAATTACCCTAAAGGCATATCCTTAACTTTACTAGAACGTACCTTGAGGAATATCAACTAATATATGCATGTACCTTAGCTCATCCAGTCAATTTTTTTAATAGTACTACACATAACATCCTAGCTTGAGGAATATCAATAACTAAAGAGTATGCAAGTAATCTATTACTATATAAATAGTCGAGGACAACTTATATATTAAGGATTCATAATCTTTAATATATATATATATATACATTGAGTGACATCAATTTAGAGAACAATGTATTTTTTTTATGAAATACCATTGTGATTCAAGTGTCAATCACATCTAAAATCACGGTACATGTATAATATGTATGTACTTATTCCTTAAAACTAAGTTGGGCTTCCTAGTTCCAATTATATTTATACATATATAGTTATGTAAGGTTTAATTTATTTATAAATTCTACAATTTAATTGACTTATAATATACATATGCATGTATATATCTTATTAATTAAATTATTGTTAATTAATTTTTATTTTTATTAATTGAATCATATTTAATTTATTTAATATAGAGTTTTTGTAATTTTATATTGTTCACCTTAAACTATTTAAACTGTATTGTCAACTATAACATTTATAGTTTGGTAATATATATATTAGTACCAAAAAATGGCACAAAAACCCAAGAAATTAAGTAGAGAATGAAAATGAAGAAATATAAATGGAAAATGAGTAAAAACATGACACCATACATTTATAGTGGTTCGGCCAAGTATTTCCTATGTCCACTTGAGCTTTCTATTACTTTTATTGCTATTTTGCAAGTACAGTTGTTATAGATTAGTAAGGATCCACGGGTGATTAAAAGGAATTATGTAAAGGTTGCAAGGAAGCAAAAACATCCTTGAAAATGAGTCCCTAGCCTCCTATTTATTGCTGTAGTTCGCTTGAAAGTTCTCCTTCATGATCTCCTCCATGTTCTCCATGTTCAACAGTGATTCCTCTTAAGAAAACGTGGCCATGTCAGCAAACAGCTATGCATCGATACAGATCCATAGGCATGGATCTGTACTGATCCATAGATTCACTCATGGGTTAGTCCTAATGCTTTATATGATGGCGATTTGTTGTTAGCTTTGTGATTTCCATTTTGTTTTTACTGTTATGAGCTTGTCTCTGGCCAATAAGATGGATCGGTGAAGGAATGGAGTTGTTGATTTTAGGTGCCTAAGTCATTCAATAGCGAACTACATGCGATCGATCGATAGAGCTTGAAATAAGTTGCTTGCATCAAGACTTGGTAATAGGAAGAAAATAGGGCAATATGAATGAAGATTTATGAACCGGTACCGATCCATCAGTTTGACAGGTGTGGGTTTCGAAACTTTGTGGGATGGCTTTGGTTCCATCTTGTGGCTTTGGTTATGCTTGGTTTCTGGACTCTATGGCTATCTCTCTAGAATTCCTACCTCAATATATTTTAAGTTTGACTCGTCAAGTCCATCCATATATTGCCTATTCAAAAGGCTGGATAACATTTACCCTTTGAAGTACATCTTGTTTCAAACATAATGATCTTTGAATCGATACAAGTCAAGATTGCCATATCGAACTCCAATCTATGCTTTGAATGGTTGTTATTCTTCTTTCCAACCATTTTGGTGAAGTGTTGTGCCTCTAGCTATTCGATGTGGCGTCTTACCAACATCTGGCACTATAAAATTGGAGTGTGCTCTCGTGATCTATCATTCCTAGAGTAGTGATCTTGAACAGTTTCCTTTTCTAGACTTTTTAGCTTTGAACCTGCTTACCTTCGATTCCATTTGTTGAATCTTGAGTATGCATATGCACACATCTCTACATGTACATTCTTGTAGAGTTCCCTTAGCATATGCACACGCACATGCATGCACACATGGATCACCATCTCTCTTATTCTTTCACTTTTCTCTTTTATTTCTATTTTTATTTTTTTATGGACTGTTCGGTGCCAAGCCATGAGCATGGATCGATATCAATCCAGCTCTTAAAGATAGGCGACTATTTTTTTGGTTCGAGGGTTATATACCCGATCCATCTTTATTCTCCTAACTTTATTCCTAATCTTCGATTACGAGCTTCCATCGGCTATTAAAGCACCTCGCCTTCCAATTGAACTGTCGTTGCTTATACTGATCCCCGAGATATGCTGAGTCAAATACTGAGTTGAGCTCAGCTACGGTTCCGTCTACACGGCAAACTTCGACACAACCAATACTCTAGCCTGAGAATCCACAAGTAGATCAACCTTCTTAAGAAGTTCTAGTAGAGCATGTGGAAGGCCCAGCAGTCAAAGATGCTCCTGAGACACTTGGCGATGCTGTTATATTAGATGATCCAGTAGATTTTGTATCATCCAAAATTGAGGAGGGATCACTTAGGAGGATCTACAAGAAACACAGTATCCCATTTGAGGATGTGCTAGTTCCTACGCACCACCAAAGGGCATATCATCCCATAGACGGGTACACAACATGCAAAAAATACATGTGCTTGGCAAGATGTGTCCCGCTATTCAACCAGTTTATCCGACAAGTCTTGCACTTTATATGGCTGGCTCTCGCTTAGCTCCATCTGGATAGCTATGCATTCCTTCATATCATGTTTATCATATTTGCTCGCCGTTTCAACCGAGTTCCCAGTAATCAGGAAATTTAGTATCTATATAGCTTCAAGCGCCACAAGGGAAATCCTTCCCTCACTTTCTTAGAGCCATCCAGGGGTTGCAAAATTGTAATTGACACTTGGAATAAACTAAGCTACTTCAAAGATGAATTATTATTTGTTTGCTATCCTCCTGGATTCGCACAGCGATGATTGTCTAGATGTATATTTTATTTTTATCCTTTTCATACAAGTCCATGTTCGTAGTTTTTTCATCACTGAATGTATTTTCCTTTCTTTATAGATATATTGCACTGGCTTGGCAATGCAAATTGGCAGTGACCCACTGGCAACTTCAGGAAATTCCAAAGGCAAAGAATGAGGCTAAGACACTGCTTCGCAACGAGAACCTTCGAGCATATAACTTGTTGGTGTCGGATCGTAATGTTGGTCCTATTTAGGAGGCCACCGATAGTGATGAGGACGGTTCTTCATCTAGAGATAATGGAGATCATTCAACGATGCCTCTAAAGTCCAGTTATTAAGAATAAAGGAGCGGGAGAACATTTTAAGGAGGTTAAAGATGACGGAGCTGGTCGTAATGACGATGATGCGGGCCACGATCCATCCATTAATGAGGGCGACGACGATCAACAATCTCTTTATAGAAGAAGTCTTAAGATTAAAATTGCCAAAATGCAGACTTTGATCCTGCCTCCGCCAACTTTTGTCACATTTGAAACTCCTATAGAGCTGTCTAAGGATATATATATAGACACACACACATAGATATATATATATATATATATATGTTGGTCTAGGCTAATTCCAGATGATATTCCTTCTTACGGCCTTGGCAACATAAGCATTAGGGATGTTGGGTCCCCTATTCATTTCCAAGAGGATGTGCCTTCAACTCGAGCAGGGGAGATTACCTCTGTTGGCAAAATTCTAACCCATGGTCCATTGGGGTGACACTAGGATATTTGCACATGCACTGCTTGTTGTTCGGCTTGTGTCATGTTCTTAATCTATTAAGGCTGGTTCGTCTTTGTTTTATTTTCAAGTTCAATGGAACGATGTGGTTTATACGAGTCTCTCGAGGATCAAATGGCTTATCAACCGAGATGGAAATCGATCATGCATCACTATAGTACCAGCCATGATTTTGATTCTAGTCAGCTTTAAAGCTGCAACAGCGGAGGCAGAGAGAAAGATTACAAGTCACACGACTTCTTGTGTAGGCATCGATCCATATCCAAGTCGCCCAATCTAGAGGTTCGAACATGCATTCTAGCCATCACGACGATGTTCCTAATTATGACCCTCTCATGATTCCCTTTCTACTAAGCAAACAGTGCTAATTCATACATCATGGCATTCCGATCAATCATCAAATTCTACTACTTATAATTCCTCTCAACATGGAGTTGGTAAAATCCCTGTTAAACAGCCTACTGAATAGCCTGTTGTTGAAGGGAGCAGCCAGTCTCGTCCAACCCTCAGATAGCTGAATTGCAACGTCGCTTCCTAAAAATTTGTTTAAAGGTTAAGTTGGTTCCCAATTTGAAGGATATTCCTTTAAGGGTAAAAGACCACACGGTGGCATGTGGGCGATGTGCATGATCAATATTACATTTAGAGGAGGTTGGCTGAGTAGATTTTCGAATATGCTGAGTGTGTGGAGACTGATGCTACAGGATTGTGACTTACAACGAGTCATAATGATAAGACCATCGCCTACCTTGACGAAGAGATTGCCGAGCTGAGGAGGGAAAAGATAGATGCCGATCAAAAGGTCAAGGACTTAAACACAATGATCGAGCAGAAAAGAAAAAAAACCATTTAAGCTAAGTTGAGTCTATTCATCACATGAATCATGAGTTGGCTAAAGAGTTGGAGGAGCTAAAGTTACTGCTCGTAAAGGAGAAGAAAGATAAGGACGAAGCCTTTTAAACAGCTCATGACTACTGTGAGGAACTGCTTGGAGCTTGCAAGCAAAGGGACGATGCATTGGACAAGGCTAAGAAAGTAGATGAGGTGGTGGAAGACGTAGAGAGGTGGGTCAAAGACAGGTTTTATCCACTCATTACCAATAACAATGCCAACGTACTTAAGTTTAGGGATTTGGCATGGCTTGGCAAAGACTATCACAGAGCTCTAACATTGTCATAGGAGCAGATTATGCCAGAAGAGCAACAACATTCAGAAGGAGGTGAAGTAAATATGGCGGAGATGGAGACTGAGATTCTAAATTCGGATGAAATTGAAGCGCTTAGAGCAAGTGAGCTTGTCTTGCATCTAGAGTTGGATTCCATGGTTTAGAAAGATTAAGCTAAAGGCTCCAACGCTAATCCTTAAGATTTCACTACAAGCCTCACTTCATGGCCTTCAGCTGCACCCATTACCCCGTCCGTCCCTTCATATAATTCAAATGCTCCGCATATACAGAAGATAAGCAACCTATCTCTAATATAGGAGGGGAATTCAAATGGCATGCCCTGCCACACTGAGGCTCAATATGGCAGAGGTTTATTATTGAACTCACCCATATTTGAGAGAGCTTACATGACATCAATCGATGTAGTTATCTCTTCTTTCATCTTGCTCAAATTTCAGGCCAACTTGCGATTTCCAGTCTCCCGATGGAAAGCTCCCAGCTAGGGGAAAATGCAATGACAACTGAGTCAATAGTCGTGACTGTCTCTGGGACGATCCCAAGCATCCCACACAGTGATACCTCAGGTCCGGGCATGCAAATAATCAATGCGTTGGAAGAACAAACCATTAGTGACTTCTAAGGAGCTTCTATGGATGAGGACTTATTATCACTAGATCGACTGACCTTGCTCATGGGCTTTCATTGAGTGAGGTTTTAAAAAATAACTCAAGTCCACATGGAGATCAAGCAAGAGTCAGTTGACTTCATCCCTCCTCCTTTATCGATAGCTTTACTCGGTGAAGCCATTTTTGTTATGGTCACACTACTTATGCTTGGAAGCACTCAAAGTGTGTCTGTCGCTTTGTTGCATAGCTCAAAAGGAGAAGTAAGTGGGGGGAAGAGGAAGGAAGAAAATTGACGATTTGAATGGACCATCTTTGGAGATGGGAAGAAACCAAAGAAGCAAAAGCTCAAGAAATGGATGTTTGCTTGTTTTTGTATGCAGTGGTAGGAACCAGCATTTTGTTTTAGGCCAGTTTTGTGCGGGTTTGGCCCTCACTTTTTGTTTTCTGTCTTAGTGTTAATAACACTTGTACCTTCCTCGAACACTACTTGATGTGAATAATAAAGCTTCTTGTTATGTTCAAATCTTGTGTGAATTTTTCTAAATATTTGAGAAATGCGCTTCACATTCGATGCATTTGCGATCCACTTCCCACTATCATCATTGGACTAAGTGATTAGTCTGTTTTATTATTTAGACGAGGAAGGGGTGATCATCAAGGTGTCTATCTACATGTGACTGCATATGACCATGTCTGATTCTACAACTTAGTCGAAATTCGACCATTTAGAATGATAAATTAAACATTCCTTCCGAGGATGTTTTGAGTGCGATCATGCCTAACTTTCAGCGTTAATCGAAGTGATTCATCTCTAGATGGTAATTTGGGCATCCTCCTTTAGGATATGTACTTTGACCACGCCAAACTTTAGGCATCGGTTAGAGCCAACCAGTTAAGATAGTGGTTTAAACATCCTATCCTGGATGTTTGTCTTCGACCACACCTAACTTCAGGCATTGATCAAAGTTTGTAGGAGGTCCTGCCTATCTCCAAGCGCAGACCATTCATCTTTCCTACTCTAGGCAAGGCATTGGATGCTCCTCCAGATTCGAGATATGAGCTATAGAGGTGAACTATCTCATTCAGCCTTTCAATGTTTATACTCTTGCCCCCAAGTCATGGGTTAGAGGAGTTAAATGGTATCTACCTCTGATACCAGATATGGTTGAGCTTCGTGCGTTCGATCATGGATTGTGGAAGCAAGTTGGTGCCTACCTTCGATTACTTGCATACCTGCATTTTCCACATGCAGGTTTATTTAAATATAATACTGTTCACAGTGTAAAGTCAAGCATAGACAGATTCAGGAGCCCCGAAAGTCATTTTTTTATAAACACTAGAAATGATATATTTTTTCTGATTACGCAGCTTTGATAGTATATGTACAAATTTACATTCAAGTGAAATTGCATAACAAGTGTTTGCTATTCCACTCCCACGAGAGTGTGATCTCGTCTACCATTGCTAGCTTAAATGTACCATCTCCAAGCTTCTGCTCAATTGTGTAGGACCTTCTCAACTCGGGCCCAAGATCCCAGGGCCTAAGAAGATTCATTTGAGAAACGAGGTCGCTAATTTAAAAGGTCCGAGTATAAGCTTGGTGTTATAATATCGGGTGACTCGGCTTCGATGAGCAGCTACCCTCAAGTCAACTTCATCACGCTTCCCATCAATCATATCGAGAGATTCCAGAAGGAGTTCCTCATTCGCCCATGGATTGTAGTGGATTACTTGATGAGAAGGTACTTCATGTTTAACTGGGATCATAATCTCTGATCCATAAGCTAGGACGAATGGAGAGTGGCCAGTCGCGGACTTGTGGGCTATTTGATAAGCCTAAGTGCTAACGGAAGTTCATTGACCAACTTACACTTAGCCTTTCTAGTCGCTTCTTAAGAGAGGACTTGATAATCTTATTCACTACTTTGACCTATCCATTCACCTGGAGGTGTGCCACCGTTGCAAATCTCTTTTTTATGTGATGTCTATGGTGGAAATCTTTGAACTCGTCATCGTTTCTAGGGCTTTGATGTTTCTCAGTGCTTCAATCTTCTCCAGATTGGCTTCGATTCTATGGGAGTCCACGAAAAAGCCTAAGAATTTCCCTAACGCATTGCCGAATGATCATTTCAATGGGTTAAGCTTCATCCTCTACTTTCAGACAATGTTGAACATCTCTGCCAAGTCATTGATGTGGTTCCTCGATCATTGTGACTTCACGATCATATCATCCACATAGACCTCCATCGAGCACCCTATCAGATCTTTAAACATCTTGTTCAACAACGTCTGGTAAGTCACTCTACTATTCTTCAATCCAAATGGCATGATAAGATAGCAGTACGGTCTAGGGTAGTAATAAAGCTGGTGTGTTCCTAGTCCGAGGCATGCATCAGAATCTGATTGTATCTAAAGTACGCATCCATTAATGAAAGCAATTCATGTTCGGCCGTCGAGTCCACCAGCTGATCAATCTTGGGAGTGGGAAGCTGTCCTTGGGCCATGCCTTATTCAGATCAGAATAGTCGATGCATGTCATCTACTTCCCGTTAACTCTTTTCACCAGGACTGGATTGGATACCCACTCCAAGTATAAGGCATCGCAGATGAAGCCGATGTCTTTCAACTTCTCCACTTCTTCCTTCAGCGTAGTGGATCTCTTCGGACCTAGGCTATGGCATTTCTATTTCACAGGAACACATTTAGGATTTATATTCAATGCATGGCTCGCTATCTTCGGTGATATTCCATACATGTCTAAGTGAGTCCATGCGAACACTTCTAGGTTCGCCTAAAGAAAAACAACTAACTCCTTCATCATCCTCACGCCGAACCGTGATCCGACTTTAAGGACCCATTTAGGATCATCCAGGCTAATCGGGATGTTGATCGTCAACTCGACTAGAGCCTCCCTCGCATCCTTCGGTTCTTTTCTCGGATCGATATCCTTATGGAACTAACTATGCTACTCGAACCAGGGCTCAGGCGTTTATTGCTATGCATCCAAAGCCTTGATGCAGAGAGTCCTCTCTATACCTTTTCCTTTCTCCCCTCGCTTTGCATCTTTCAACTTAGCGACATAACACTCCCGGCTAAGCCCCTGTTGCACTATTTCCACACCATTTTCTATCGAGAACTTCATCATGAAGCACCGAGGAGCTATGGCTGCTCAAAATTCGGCATGGGTCAGTCAGCCCAAGAAGGTATTATAAGCAGAATAAATATCCAACACAACAAAAGGCACGACCCGCACTCTCTTGCAGTCTCCCTCCCCAAGCATCACCAGTAGATCCACACATCTTACTGGCTCAGTAGCGGTCCCGTTGAATCCCTAGATCCGAGATTAACACAACTTTAAGTCCTTACCATCCAGATGCATCTGGTCGTGCGCTTTCTTGAACAAAATGTTGACTGAACTCCCACGGTCAACCAGCACCTACCTTACAATTGAAGGGCCAAGCATGGCCGATATCACTAGCGGAACAATAGTCAGGGCCTCCACCCCATCAGCTCTTAAATTTTGAAAACAATATCATTTGTCATAGTCCTGAGTAGTTTTGTCGGAGCACCATCTTCGACAACAAAATAGATCTAATTTACTGCATGCTTCAATACACCCATGTATCACTCCGTCTTATTCCAGCTTTTTCAGCTGGATATAGTCCGCCGATAATGGTATTAATAATCAGACATTTCTCAAGCCGTTAGGCTCACCAACACTAGGCCCAGCTTGCCTATTCCAAAGATTTGATGTTCCTTGCTTACCATCTTGTGGGGCATGCACAAACTATTACAACTTCTTCTTGCAAATCAAATCTTCGATCACATTATCTAGATGTCTAGATTCATTGGTGTTGTGACCATGTGTCTCATGAAATATGAAAAACTTGCCAGACTCCTCCTTTTAAATCGACTCCCTTGAAGCTAGCTTATTGTACTATTCTTGGCCTTGAATTGCCAAGTATATGTTTTCAGTCAATTTATTCAATGGAGTATGGTTATCATACTTTAGGATTCTCGGACGTCTCCTCAAATCTGATTTCTTATCTTTAGTTCCATTGTCGTTCTTGCTCTATCCACCACTTCTATCTTCCACACTGACATCAACATTGCTGGAATTCGCTCTGGACTATTTCATAGCAACATTACTTTGTATCACCTCTACCGATTGACCAGCATCAGTCTTTCTGGTGGTTGTGCTTGCCTCTTCCATGAGTTAGAACCGAGTCGCTTTTCAATAGAACATGTCCATTATCAATGAGGGTTTCATCTTCAACCACCCCTCGAAATTGTTTTGGGATGGTCCCTCTAATTAATGCCATCAACATAATATATTCTTGAGCATTACTCACTTCGATCACTGCAGTATTGAACCTATATAAGAACTCTTTCAAAGATTCTCACACTCCTTGGAAGAGGTTGGACAGTGACATGACATCCTTCGGACGGGTAGTGTGCATACGCAATTGCTCAATGAACTTTCATGCCAATTGCTTGAAAGACGATATGGATCTCGACGATAGTTGGGTGAATCACATCGTTGCCACCTCCTCCAGGAAAATTGGGAAACAACAAAATCATACAACATCAATAGCGGTAGCAGAATCCATGTGCCAGTCGTACTTCATCACATGTTGCGTTGGATCCATTTTCCCGTTATAAGATGATATCATTGCCATCACAAATCTCCTTGGGTATTCCTCGCATAGGATTTCTTCTGTGAACGAATTTCGGCTTGGGGAGGAACCCCAGTTGTCATTAGTCCGATGCTGGCTCTCACTTATAAGTCTCCTTACCATTTCAGTCAAATTCGGCTCAGTGGATCTACTGAATGGCGGTAACTGTGATCCACTCCAAGTGTTTGGCCCTACAAATACTCTTAGTTAGTTTCATGATACTTGGGTTCCCTTGACTTTGGGAGAACCATTCATTCAGCCGTTCCATGTACATAGTCTCTTCGCGGTGGATCCACAAAGACCGCTTGATCTCCAACATTCTGGCCATCTACAGCACAACCAGAAGCCAAACCAGTGCCATCCTTAGGAAGACGACCATCTGAACCCACCTTGAATGGTTCAGTACCGATCCCTCTTGATGGATCGGTACCGATCCACAAACTTTTTCCACGGTTTGGTTTGGGCCTTTGTTTCGACTTATCAATTTCTTTTCTAAGCATCTTCTGCTTTCTATCCCTCTGCCTTTGCTCCAATGATGAGAATGGTCATATTTTGAACTAGAAGGTGTCAAGTCCCTCCTGCTTCTTCTACGGTGGTCAATTGATTCAACAAATCGAAGCTCTATTTCATTTGTTGATTCAACTCATCATGGCTTTCCTAGAGCTTGTCTTCCATTTGCTTCATCATATAGTCCATCACAACCCTGGTAATCACATCCTTTGGGTTTTGACCTTCGGTAGTGGTTGGCTGTACAACTTCATCAACATGTATGAAATCGACATTCTCTGCATACTCAATAGCTCTTGAAGTGGCGGATCGATCTCTTCGAGTGGCCATTCTAAAATAACTTCTAGTAGACTTTTTGGAAATCTGAGTAGTTCAAAAGAATAGAAAATAAGGAAATTGGATCTATCCATTGGATTTAAGCATCAAATAGTAGATGATGCGGCCTGAGAATCATGTTCTCGTGAAAGCATCAAAATGCTAGTTCTAAAAAATGGTACAAACATCCAAAAAATTAAGTAGAGAATGAAAATGAAGAAATATAAATGGAAAATAAGTAAAAACAAGACACCAAACGTTTATAATGGTTCGACCAAGTATTGCCTACGTCCACTTGAGCTTTCTATTGCTTTTGTTGTTGTTTTGCAAGCACAGTTCTTATGGATCAATCAGTAAGGATCCATAGGAAATTACAAGGAATTATGTAAAGGTTGCAAGGACGTAAAAAAATTCTCGAAAATGAGTCCCTAGCCTCCTATTTATAGCTGTAGGTTGCCTGAAAGTTCTCCTCCACAATCTTCCCATGTTCTCCACATTCAAAAGTGGTTCCTCCTGAGAAAACGTGGCCATGTCAGCAAACAACTTAGATCGGTACTGATTCATAGGCATGGATCAGTATCGATCCACAAGATTCACCTATGGGTCGGTCCCAATGCTTTGTATGATAGCGATTTGTTGTTACCTTCGTGATTTCCATTTTGTTTATATTGTTATGAGCTTGTCTGTGGACTAGTAAGATGAATCAGTGAAGGAATGCAGTTGTTGATTTCAAGTACCTGGGTCGTTTGATAACGAACTACATGCAACTAACCAATGGAGCTTGAAATAAGCTGCTGGCATCATGACTTGGTAGCAGAAGGAAAATAGGGCAATATAGATGAAGATTTACAGATCGGTACGGATCCATGGGGATGGATCGGTACCGATCCATCAGTTAGATGGGTTTGGGATTCAAAACTTTATGGGATGGCTTTGGTTCCATCTTGCGCTTTGGTTATACTTGGTTTTTGGCCTCTATGGCTATCTCTCTTAGCTTCCTACCTCGATATCTTTCAAGTTAGACTCGTCAAGTCCATCCAGATATTGCTTGGTCAACAGGCTGGATAACAATTTAAATATCAAAACATGTATACATTTTAATTAATTAAATTTTAATTAATTTTATTTGATGAATTCTTTTATTTAATTACACAATTTAGTTAAATATTTTTCATTTTAAACAAATTACGACAAATATATAACTACAACAATTATAGTTACAATCATATATCATTATATATACAAGTTTGTATTCATTAACATTTAATTAATTTATTTATAAAATAAATTATATATTTAACTAGATATATTTCATAATTCAAAATTTTAATTTATTATTTTATCTTAAATAATTCAAGATAAATTTATATACATTTATCGTTATATATGCTTGTTTGGACCAAAAATGGCACAAATACCCATTCAAGGAATGAATATGAAAATTATCAAAGAAAAGAGGATAAAAGCAAGAAAATAACACAAAACATTTATAGTGGTTTAGCAAATACTCTAGCCTATGTCCACTTAATCGTTTTCTGTTGATCGTACTTTGTTCCCATAAAACATGATTTACAACTTAGTTGCTTACAACTCTATGTTAGTCTAATGGAGTATTTTTCAGATTTATATTTCTCAACTCGTCGTAATTTAGAGTTTAGAATATATATCAAAACAGAAGCTCCTTTAAAATGAGTCTCCACTTCTATTTATAGATGAAAATTAGCAAATTTGGCTTCGAATTTCCTTGCACACATTCTCCACATTCACCACATCGTTCCACAAAGAGATCGTGATCAACCCGGCCTAACACTACAACTCAGACCTAAGTTGTGGACCTCAACTCGATGCCGAGTTGAAGTTGACTCAGGTCGAGTTAGGGTTTTGCCCGAGTTTGCCTCAAGCCCATATTAAAATTGCTTTGCTATTTGTGTTTGTTCCTTCATTCCTTCAAGCTTTACTCGGGTTTTCCATCATTTTTCCTAGGTTCTAACTCAAGCTTGAATTGGGCCTGACTTGTGCACTTCGAGTTGTGATGAATGAGTTGTAGCAACTAGTTTATTTTTGGTTATCTTCCTTGTGCCTTTTGAGGGATGGTAATGAGGCGGGTCTAGGGTCTAAACCCGGTCGACCCGCCCCTGTTTTGACCCGTCAAGACCCGCCCCATTGGGTCATCGGGGCGGGTAGACCCATGACCCATTCTGTAGAGCTCTGGGTCTAGGGTCGGGTTGGGGCTTGGCCGACCCGCCCCAACCCAACCCGCACTACTAAGATTTCATAAAATCGCTTTATTACGGTAACGATGATTTGTTAATCTTTTTATATAAAAGCAATATAACATGTATTTTCTAATGTTCCATTTAATAATTTATATAATTTTTATGATATTATGTTGCATCACTAATAATTATATAATAACGTATGCATGTTTTTCTTGAACTGTTATCATACACCTCATTTTTATTACCTTACTTATCATTGTACACACAATGATATTTATATTTATTTTATTATTTGGTGACAATCCCTCTTACAAATAATATATATACATTAATGCATAATTTTGAATGAATATGTAATGCTTCACCGGGTCTTGGGGTCGGGCGGGTCTACCCTGACCCGTATAGGTTTCGGGTACGGGGCGAATGTTCAGACCCGCACCGGGTCTACGGGGCGGGTCTGGGGCAAGGTTTAAAAAACCCGGGGCGGGTCTGGGGCATAAAAAAACCACCCCCACCCGCCCCATTGCCGTCCCTAGCCCTTTTAACTTTGCTATATGGTGATGTTTTCCAAGTGCTCGTGACCATCTCTCCACCATTCTTTGGTCTGATTATGTGTTTGAGTTCATTCAAAGACTTTGAAAATTTTCCGATAAAGTGTTACCCCCAAAGGTTGTGCTTTGCTCAAGAACAAATATTGAAGCTAGAAAATTATTAGTAGTTAAGCTCTCTAGCTATTGACTAAACCAATCACAATGAATTATTCGGTTCCTTCGGATTCACGTATAAATTAAAGGTCATTACGGACCATCATAGCAAAGGACTCGGTTGCTTGAGTGTTAGTCATAAATCATTATCATTTTGTATTTCTTTGAAATTATTATATCATAAACTAATATCAATATCATCTTGTATTCCCTCAGGATTTCATTATTATATCACGTATTAAGTAATCATGGATCGATAGTCATAGAGGCTCGTTGCCACTGATTGGAGCGTTATTTATGAGTCATCTGATATCGTCTAACATCCCATCAAAAGTAGGTCCAACCGACTCAAGGCAATGACCTAATCCAGAAATCATTATCAAATCATTTTAAATTCAGGTGGCAATCAAATCCCAATGTCTAGTTTATGATCTCTCTATATCACATAATATGTGCCTATTCTTGGTTCCAATCTCTTTGGATCGCATATACCATATATCCAATTTACTTTTTGACCTCTCTGGATCGCCTAACCAATACAGTCTAATTTATGATCTCTTCAGATCACATATCCAAATTGAGCCTAATCTGCTCGCTCTTCGACGAAGGGACCTAATTTCTGAGCAAATCCATCCACCCACTCTTTGGTGAGGGGACCTACTATCCCGTACAAGTTCATCCACTCGCTCTCCAACAAGGGAACCTGTACTTCACGGTTCGTTGCCCCGTATCTTCGGTCAGGGAAGCCATGTCCAATCAATTTATATATCAGTTTCAAGGGTAACAATCTATGTTGGTGTTTTATCATGTTCAAAATATCCATTAATTATCCATTCATAAAGTCCGGCCAAAGCATCAAGCAAACATCGAAACATTTAATCCTATCAAGGATCACTTCTATACTTCCAACCCAAAGTGTGCCTAGGGACCGATTGAGATCATGTACACATGTAAGCTAACAACATTCCTATATCCTTTATTTAAAACAAAAGCAAGGTACTAAAATCATACCTGACTTTAATTTATTCGATCACTGGATAATCATTCTTGGCCCAGATTCATGAAACATCTAGAGACATATGTTCCATAGGGTTGTCGCTCTAGTGGTACCACTGTAGTTTGTGATATAGTAATCAGGTTTTCACATATTGCGATAAGCAATTATTCTAAACTTGTTCTTCGATTAAATCATGTAGATCTCTGCACTCATTCGTTTCATGCCCATCCAACTCATGGAACGGGAAAAAATTTCCAGACCTTTTCTCACAATCCATGGGCTAGCACTTTGTTGGTTTTTAGTAGGGAATCTATCCCCTAGTATCTAAATAGATCCTTTCTCGGGCCTTAGTCAATTCAGTGTATGAGGAATACTTTGGCTCCCTCATTTATCACTTCGATCCTCCAAAGCTATCGTTAGCTTCCCGCTTCCCATTGTCCTTTCCATATCCTATTTTGGACGGTCCTCCATTATCCATAGCATTCACATCAGCACCTTCAACTCCTGAGTCCCCCTGGCGCATATATCTCTCTGCTTTATAGTAAAAATCCACTAGATTCACTAATGGATCTCTCTCCAAAGAAATTTTGAAATCACTTTTACTTACTACTCCTAAAACCACCTCGATTAGAACTATTGATGAATTTGGCTTATGAACTAAATAAGCTTTTGTGTTAAACTTGGTCAAATAACTCTATAGGGTTTCTTTGGCCCTTTGTTTCATGCTTGAGAGCATCATCACATTCTTAGGTCATGTTATATGAACTCTAAATTGTTTCATGAATTTATCCACCAAACCGATCAATGTGTTAATGGACCCATTCTTCAGTTGTTGAAACCACATTACTGCTAAATCTATCGGTTATAATGGGAAACACTAGCCCATTACTTCTTCAGAAGAACCAACATCTCCATATGTAGAATATATCTTATCAAGTGAACGATCGGATCTGACCTTCCATTATACATCTCCAGCGTCGGTAGTTTGAAATAGAGTGGATTCCTTGCGTACCAAATGTTCGGGATGAATGAATTCCTTTTCACATCCTCCAAGAACTATTCTTATGGTCCAATTCTCAGTATCTGTCTTATCATTTCAGCTATTCGTCATTGTCATCCAACGGAAGTCTCTAATCTATACCTTCATCTTCTGCCCCCACACGTTCCCATATGGAACTCTTAATTCCAACTCCTATTATTGTATATTCATGTTCTGACCTTATTTCTATGGCTTAACATCATTCCTTGGGCATGCTCCATCTTGCCCAACTCCTCCATCCATTATGCCCATGGTTCCTTGACTCGTACCGAGTTGGACCTTTGGGTCGGCACCGAGTTGTAGGGTTTCTAAGGGTTTGGCTCCAACTCTTTCTGCCCTACATCCTAGTGCACTTGCTCCACCTTTCGGCCTCTAATTATGGTTTTCAGCCATTCTGGCTATCGTTTGTTATTCCATCTTTCTGAAGAACCCATGAAACATTTCCTCTTGTTGAGAAACCATCCTATCTTGCATTTCTTCCATCATTCTCTCCATTTATTCTCTAGTTACATAAATGGATAAGGAGTTTGATCCTGATGACACCGCATAGCTGCCTCTTTTTCCTTGCTGGTCTCCTCCAACAACAGATCTTATGTTTGGCCTCTTCCTCTCTTCCAATTCAAGTTTAAAACATAGAAATCCAAGTTTCTCTTAGTGAAAGTGCCAAAATGTTTAGGCCAAAAGGTCATATATAGCCAATCAAGCAATAAATATGAAATTATCAAAGAAAATGGGATGAAAGCAAGAATAGAACAAATAATCTTTATAGTGGGTCGGAATAATATTCCAGCCTACTTCTACTTAATCATTTTCTTTTGATTATATTTTGTTTCCATAAAGCAACTTTTATAACTCGGTTTCTTATAACTCAGTTAGGATCTAATGGAGTATTTTTTAGAATTATATTCCTCAACTTGTCGTAACTTGGAGTTTAGAATAGAGATAAGAAAAGAATTCCCTTTGAATTGAGTCTTTACTCTTATTTATAGATGAAGATTAGTGGAATTGGCCCTGAAATTCCCTGCACATGTTCTCTATGTTCACCATGTCGTTTCAAAAAAAGTTTGTGATCAACCCGACCCAACACTACAACTCGGATGAATTGTGGACCTCAACTTGGCGCTGAGTTGAGATTTACTCAGGTCAAGTTAAGGTTTTTCTTGAGTTTTCCTCGAACCTATCTTAAAGTTGCTTTGTTGTTCTGTTCATTCCTTCCTTCCTTCAAGTTTTAATAAGGTTTTCCACCATTTTTCCTAGTTTCAACTTGGGCTTGACTTGGGTTCGAGTTGTAATGAGTTATGGGGATTTGTTCATTTTCGTTATCTCCCTTATGTCTTTTCATTTTGCTATATGCTGATGTTTTTCAAGTGCTCGTGTCCATTTCTCCATCCTTCTTTAGTCCGATTTATTTGTTAAAGTCCATTTGAAGACTGTAATAATTTATCGGTAACAATATTCATTTTTAACTAATTAAGTTTTAACAAATTAATTATTCAATTAATTTAATTAATTAAGTTAAATAAATTTTCAAAACATTTAACTTATTTTCAAAACAAATTTAAAATTTTCAAAATTTAATTTTATAAAATTTATTTTATATTTTAAATTTAAAATATGTTTTATATTTTCATTCTAAATTTAAAAATCAGTCCAAGGTCCAAACCAATTTCAGCCTTCCATTTGGGCCAACCTTTTGGCTTATCAACAACTTGGGCCAGGCTAGTGGCTAGGGAGAGAAAAATACTTGATTATTCAAACCCAAGCCTAGACATTACTTTTTTTAGGCACCCGTTGGATAGATAAGCTTAATTAGTTGTCATATATTTTGACTAGTTTAGACCGCATAAATTATTGGGCTCTGATAACGAACCAGACCAGTGGGTAGCCGGTAAATTTTAGAAAAATTTCCATATTTAGTCATTGGGCTTATGAAGTCCAAATTAATTATCGAGTCCAATCTAATATGTTCAAATAAAAACTTATTTTATTGAACTTTGCTAATTGGTTTAATTGACTGATTTGACCAAATATATACTTGGTATGTTTAAGGATATAACTAAATATTCATATATGTATAGTGTAAGTGCAACTAATCATATTGTCTATGTAGTCAATGTGCGTGTATATCTGTTACGATTTACACCGCAACAGACAAGTTTTCCCTTTACATATGCATTGGCTGTCAATTTATTTTAAATATAGGTACTTATTTATAATAATGAATCGATATCTCATAAATTTGATTTTGATAAAGTAAAACAATTTAATAACGAATTAATATCTTACAGATTTGATTTGACAAAGTAAAACGATTAAAAAAGGAATTGCTCCTTCCAAATCTGATTTGACAAAGCAAAACAATTTTATTTAAATATGTATATTTATATACACACACTTATTTTAAATAAGGAATCAATATTTTACAGAGCTAGTATTGTCAAGGTAAAACCATTTATTTTAAATATAGATGCTTATTTTAAACAAGGAATTAACATTTTACATATCTGATTTTGACAAAAAAGAACAAGTCAAATAAGGTATTAATATCTCATTGATCTGGTTATGACAAAGTGTGTGTGTGTATGTGTGTGTATATCCAAGAACATTACATTGAAAATTCAAAGATTAGTAAATGGTTCATATTATTAACAGATCAATGGTTTCTATAAACATTAAGAATAGATTTTAAATAATTTCAGCATGCTTACAATACATGTTTATAATTAACTTAGATAATGAAACCATCTCATGTTATTTGAAATAGATTAAAAAATTTAAAATCAAAATTAATAAAAATTATCTTATTTCAAAATTATCACCAAATCATAAGATTAAGAACTGTTTTGTTTTTTGACCAAATCAATCAAATAAAAGTTTTGATGAAATTTGATAATATATGTATGTTTGCATTCATAGATCTACATTGTACTAGATAACTAATGCATATGTAAATTCATTCTAATCATCATCTATATAATCGTTCAAATAAATATAAATTTATTTCTAGGTGTTACTTATCAATGTTGCCCTAGATTGCACCTTTAATGATAAATGATCCTAGATCCAAATCTGAATCAGTCTCCTAACTTTGCAAGAGAAGGAGAATCACGTTTATGTGATTGATTTACATTAAAATAATTTTTTTTATTTTGCTTTGAATTTTTTACCATGAAAGTAGAAAAATGAGGACGGAGGCATGGATTTTGAAAAAGAGTGCTTAAGCGAAGAAATGCAAATTTAAGTATGGTATTATAAAGGGAATCAAATGTTAATTGCCTCCTTTAATTTCTTAACCCATTTCTTTCATATTCTAGATCCAACATTTGGATTTTCAAACCCTTTTTGCTCATTGTATGGTTGGACATGACAAGGCTAGATGGACCCTTCAAATGTTCCAAAACATTTTAGCAAATGATTAATTTTAAATCAAATTCAAATGTGTATCATTACCATATACCAACTAGTACATACATAACTTCTATATATGCATCCAACTAATTACTAATGGCTCCAAAAGAATACTAATTGATAGACTTGGGGGTATGTCCTAGAGATACTTATGTAATTTTTTGCATATATCTAACTCGTTGATCAATCTCGTTCGAAATAAAAATGTTTTTCTTTCTATTATATATTTGATATAATGTGTTATATTAATTATTTAATTTAATTAAAAGTGTATTTAATAGAAAATCCATAATGGTATGTTTTGTGATAATAGTTACAAAGTGTTGTAACTGCGAGTAATTCATCACAATGAAATAAATATGTCATTTTAAATATTCCTAGTCAAGATGTCTCCTGATTGGATATCGATAAACCCATTGAGACTAGAGCACGTAACACTCTCCAAATGTTAGGCAATGTATTACTCATGGCTGCTAGGGGTGCCAAAGGGTTATGTACTAATGGTTATTGGATAACTATGGAATAACTCACTTGATAGTTTTTTGTTGGTTAATATAACCAAGGTCAAACATAAAATATCGACGTGACTAATTTACACAGTTCTCTCGATTTGAGCATACTGCTGATCTTCAATATGGAAGCTCCGCTTTGATTATAGTTAAATCATGGCATGAGGTCCATCAAACGACTATAGTTGGGTCGAGTGGAAGCACTGGAAGTGAAACACTATTTAAGAGAGGATTCGTCTCATCCGTTATATGAGGTTAGTATCACGGTCAACTAAAGTCAATTCGAAGTCAAATTCTCTAGCCAGAGCATTTTGGTTAATAATAACTGTTACTATTGAACTAGGGACTTTATGTTTGGACTATATTGGACCATATTGGAATTTTGACCATTACCAAATTCCATAAGTTCAAAAGTGGCATAGTTAAGATGAAGAGAATTGGTGTAAATAATTATCACTACCGGAAAATGCTTAAATAGGTAAAATTGGATTTCACCAGTGAAAAGTGTAAGCGATAAATTTAGCCAAAATATCACACTACTAGCTAATGTGATGTGTGAACATTAATGTTTGAATTGTTCAACATTAAGGGTTGACTGAATTAAACCTTTGAGTAACATAACCATATTTGCGAATTCTTCGAAAAACCATATGATTTAATTAATTTACAAAATGTTATAGGTTAATTAAATTAATTAATATTTGATAAATAATAATAACTATTTATTTTATTTAATGTTTGGGAGTTATTTGTAAATATTTGAATGCATATATAAAAGTTATATTTGCAAGCATCGATATACGATATTTGTGTATTTTTAAACAAGTTTAAAAGATATTTGCATGAAAAGATTTGTGGAAATTGTGTACCATTTGATGGCAAATAATTTCAGCAATACCATATGAAAAGGGAAGAATACAGAGAGAGAGAGAAGTAAGGTAAATGATTAGGGAAGTTTTAATTAAAATAACGAGAAATGTTTCGTTCTTTCAATTAAAACATATCCACTAATTTACTTCTACAGATAATTTACATTCTTTCTCATTCATATTTCTCTTCTCTCCTCCTAACCTTCTATGGCTAAAAACCAAATCAAAATTTCCAAAAATTTCATCAAATCCAATACAAAATGCAAACATCAAATAAAACAAAAATAAGTGGTTCATCCTTCTTTTGCAAAGCCGGTTGATGATATGCTTGAGATCTAAGGAGAAATCTCAAATCAAGGTGATTCTCTTGGCTTCTTCTAAAAGGTGACTCCTGCTTTATTTATATATTATTTCATCGTGATTAATGTTACATGTAAGGACCCGCAAATTCATCACTTTAATAAATTAAGATTATTTTTTAAATATTTAAATATATGGATTTATAACCCCAATAATAATGTTTTGAAACATAAATAAAAATGGTAAACCTGTTTAAAAATATATTAACAAAGATTTAATTAATTAATGACATCTTTAGTGATGCCAGTATATATAATAATTTATTTATGATTTTAAATTGAGATTTATGATTGTTATAAATATTCAAGTAATAGTTTTTAAATGATAATAATTCATTTATAATAGTAATAAAGTGATAATAAACCAAATATGATGGTTTTATTAATTTACAAATAAGATTTGAAATTATAAGGAAAATCGATATCGGTTTATCGATATAATAACACTTTTTGTAAACAATTATTTAATACTGATTTATATGGATTTATAAATCAAATATGATCAATTTAATTCATGGATAATAATAAGAAAGTAGTTCCAAACTTTTTTTACAAATATATATACGAAAATATGACTGAAGATCGAAATCCGAATTCGTAACGGTTTAATATATATAAGATATACGACGTTGTTCAAATGGCTTGTACACCTTTGTGACGTACACACACACACATTATCATATATATACACATGATAATAGTAAGCACATATTTTCATAAGGGAAAGGAATAAAAATCTAAAGTAATTATTACTTTTAAATAGCAAACATCAAATCAACCTTACAGCACATCAATCACCACCTTACACCATCATCACCACCATCACCTACACCTCACTACCATATGGCTAAGGAGGGGAAGGGAGCGGCTGCTATGCACCAAGGGGGAAGGATGGGATGGGTAAGGGCAAAAAGGTCATTTACTGTTAAGATATTTTATTTTCTAAGTTCGCCTATAAATGACCCACCTCGTTTCACAAATTTCCTATAATTTTTCTTTATCTTCTTCTCCATATTTCAAAGCTTTTTAATGCTTCTCCACTTAATAAAATAATGAAGAAAATATTTGTGAAAAGAAACTGAATTTATATAATATGTATAATAGTATATACACCTCAAACTTCAAAATCGCTTCCTCTTCTCCTCAAAACCCATAGCCACCATCATCTACCACCACTAGCCGAGCCCCCATCTCTCTCCTTGCTTGGTCGTAAGCATAAGGACCAAGGCCAATGTAACGAACTAAATTTTCAACCCTCAAAAATCGACACTAATACGTCCACTATATCACATGCCGAACATTCAAGTGCCGGAAATACCGATTTGTTAGGGAGAAAGAAGAAGGTAGAAGACAGAAGAAACTAAACAACATAGAATCTCATAACGCAGCGAATAATATATAATACAACAATGACCTTTACCAAAAGAAAACATCTTTATTCATATATACAACATCAGAGTACACTAGACTTATCCTAAATTTGGATAGTTATAGAAACCTGTCCTTACATTGACAAACATACAGACTCTATAATACAGCGGAAGAAAAATATACAAGAATACGTCTTGACCATCCAGCCCCTCTCCAACTCCAATGTATCCAGCCAAACCTGGGAAAAACATGCTTAGTCTGACCTAAGCGTTACATGAAATAACGCCCGCGTCAGTCTGGTAAACCAGCGTGACTAAAACTCGATAACAAGTAGCAACCTTTGACGACCCACATTTCGAAAGGTTTAAATCGACAATAATACACACATGTCCAACTTAAACAATCTGAAACATAGATAATCATTGGGGTTAATTAAGAAAATAAGAAGAAAATAAGCACAGAATCTCGCAGCGGAATGACAAAATATAATAATCAAATAAACAGTTCATGAAGTTGTTTATTATACATTTGATTATAATTTATACAACATTTATCAAAGTTATATATACAACAGAAACGAAATATAAAACAGCAGAACAACATGGATGCAGGGAATAATAATAGTAATATAATATACCAAATCTTCATCTTCGTCCTCCAGAAAATGATTTTCAATGCGCAGAAATACTCAGGGCTAGCCCAAGCGTAATGAAAAGGCAAAACACTCGAGTCAGGACTAAAATATTCTTATGTGAGTCAAATCGATATTACATAAAACTTGAGTGTAATGGTGTCAGAGATGTTTACGGGGTTTCACATCTCCTATCCAGTGTATAACGTGCGTGCAATAACTCAAGAGATGTTACAGGATTTTCCATCTCTTAAGGATCCGTCAAAATATTATATATAGTAGAATACGCTATATATATAATGTCTAATCAGTAAAATAAATATTTTTCTTAGCGTTAAGGCTTTACATTAATCCCCCTTAATGTGTTTTTAAGCATTATCGTATAGTTTGCATATAACGCTCCAGTAGCACTTCAGGGATAGAGATGCGTCGTGATACGACAACACTAAACCAAAATCGTAGGGGTCTCATATAGGGATAAAAGTTTGACAAGGCACGTAAGGCAATGCCCAAGGTATGATACTACCAGTTCGGGTAGTAGGGTTGGTGGTAACGCATCGTAGCCACGACCGCCCACCACATCCATCCATCCATTATCGATTCAAAGGGAGGCTATCCCAAATCAAGGTGCACAAATCGAAACTAACAACAAGGAATAATAGTATGGACCAAGTCCAAGAAGAAAATCGAAGAACAGATGTCCACTAGAGGTAGCTAGCCCACTTAGCCCTATCAAGCCGTCCAGTTTTAGTCATTTCAAATTAGCACAAGTGCCAACGTCTATCCATCATCGTTCTCCTTTTTCAAATCCAGCAAACGATGCCAAATCCAACCACTTCGTCTAGTGTCTCCTCCGCATACACAGTTGTTAAAGTGGTTTCAATATTGATAGAGAGTAGCCAATAAGAGGGCTCGGTCTCTTTAACAACTAAATGTCGTTTTACACACCAGTGGTACTTTTATATTTCGAAAAAAACTCGTACTTGATAGCAAAATATCATATTCGCTTCAAAATCAAATTCATTTTGAAATCATCATATTTACTCAAAATATACCATTTCACTTCAAAAATATTTTCGCCTTAATATCTTGATTTCAGTTCCAATTCAAAATTGCTTCGAATTTCCATTTGGGTTATAACTTCAATTTAACCAATTCATATTTATATCCATGATTTAAATATAAACATTCCACTCTTTGACCGGTTTGAATTTTTCGAAAAATAGTTTGAAATTTTTTCAATAGTTTTAAAAAGTTAAATTAGTTTGATAGAAAATAGTTTAATAAAATAGTTTATATATTAAAAATGGTATATATAGGCATTTCCATGGAAAATCAAAATAATTTGAATATTTAAGAAGATAGATTTTAAACAGTTTATATTAAAATAATTTATTTGAAAATAGTTTCAAAGTCAAACTGATTCAATTCCCAATCTTCCAATTCATATCAATTTCAATTTCAATTTCCATTTCAATTTAAATCGATTAAATTCCAATTTCAATCTGAAACTTCGATTCCAATTTTAATTCAAATCGATTTTGATTTCGATTTCACATTAATCCAATTTCAATTATTCTATTTCAAATCATTTTCAATCTCATTTCAATTCAAATCGACTAAACTTCGACTCAATTCCAAACAATTCAATTTCAATTGCAATTCAAATCGATTTCGATTTCAATTCCAATTTGAATTAATTTCAATTCAATTCTCAGTTTTAAACCATTTTAATTTACAGAAATTTGAGTTCGATTTCAGAATATCGATTTGAATCACTTAAATCAAATTTAACTTCAGTATTCAATTTTTCAAATCTTGAAAATAGTTCAATTCAAATCATCTTCAATTCCTATTTCAATTTAAATCGATTTCGAGTTCGATTTCGAGTTCGATTTCGAGTTCGATTTCAAAGTATCGGTTTAAATCATTTAACTCAAGTTTAACTTCGATGTTCAGTTCAATGTCCAAATCTTTAAAATAATTCAATTCCAAGCTCAACTTTTGAAATATCGATTTAAATTACTTTTACTTAGCAATATTCAAAGTTCAAATAAAAGTCCAATCTTTTAAAACAAATCAATTTCCGAAATTCCAATCATTTTTCAATTAAAACTTCAAAATCTCAACTTCGATTACTTAAACAATTCCTGTTACCAATTTAAATTTCAACATTTCGAGCTCAAGTTCGAAATAATACAATTTTTATAAATTCAATTTTTATTTCTTTAAATCAAAATCAGTTAAATAATTTCAAATCACAAATTTTAAAATCATTTACTTTAACCAAACCGGTGTCCGTATATAATTTTCTATCCTATGGCCAAGTGAATCAATTATTTCAATTTAACTTCAGGGATGGATATATATCATTTCAATTCAAAATAAATGTCATAGGTATATGTAACGACCCGATATTTTGAACCATTCGCATCCGCACATGTTGGACTTGAATTGCTCAAAATACCGCGTTGTAAATAAAATTTGGCAAATCTCAGAGTATACAGTAAATAAATATAATCACAGATCACAGACACATAGTAAGATTATCTAGCGGAAGTAAAAGAAATAGTAGTTCATGACGCTACTATGTAAATATATCAGAGTTAAATAAGATACAATAGAAGAAATAAAGTACAATAGAAGTCTCAATATGATAACCAAGTACAAGCTGAATAGAACAACAGAACTGAGATAGATAAAATAAGATAAGCAGATAATCTCTAGCGATTCCAATCTCCAGAAAGTGGAATCCAAATCTGTGAATACTCAGGCTGACCCGAGCGTAAAGCAAAACACAAAACACTCGAGTCAGGACAATATATACTTATATAATGTAAACCAACTCAAGTGAACTGTAATAAAGGTACAAGTAACTTAAAGAATGCTTGGGATCACCCATTCTTTAAGGGTCCGTTAAACTATCTACTATGTAGTAATATTCTCTATTATAATAGTGTCTAATATAAAATAAACATACTTTTTAATAGCGTCAAGGGGTTACCCATATAGCCCTTAACACGTAATAGTCCCAGTAGTCTATCCAGTATTAGCGTACTCCCAAAATGGGGGCTACCCTCGATACTCCACAGGATACGGGAGAAATCACAAATCGTAGTAAAGCTCGATATGGTAGGTGACACGGCACAACTAGGCAATGCCAAGGTAGATATACCAATTACGCACACGGACTGATGGAAACGCATAGCAGCCACTACCACTCCACCTTTAACAACACTCCCAATCAAGGGTGCGCACTAAATCAATCACAAGTAATAGAATGGTATCGAAGAAGTGTGTCTGATAAGAGGTGCTACCTCACTTGTTTGAGATCGCTCCTGTTTTAGCCACCTTATGCCAACTCACGGGAGTTGGGTCCACGTATATACCTTAGGATCGTCGCCACCATCCTACTTCATTCTGGAAACTCCACCGCGTACACAGTTGTCAAAATGGTTTTCGGTATCGACAGAGAGTATGTCCATATCCGATCCCGGTCTCTTTAACAACCAATCGTTATTATAACCCATGGTTATAATTTTAAAATAATATTTTATACTTCTAAATAGAATATCATTTCAAATCCAAATCTTGATCAAAATGAAGATTAAATCAATTCCAAACCATTTCAATATATTTAAAATAACATATCATTTCACAACTTCATTTCAAATCATTTCAAAATATCAAAATATCATATCTTTCCAAAACTTCATTTCAAATCATTTTAATATATCAAAATATCATATCTTTCCAAAACTTCATTTCAAATCATTTAATATATCACAATATCATATCCTTTCAAAACTTCATTTCAAATCATTTTAATATATCAAAATATCATATCCTTTCAAAACTTCATTTCAAATCATCATTTGAGTTCAAATCCAAATATTCAACTTTAAATACCTTTTTAAATTCAAAGATATCATTCATTTATTATCATTACAAGTCACCTTTAAATAATATATATTCCAACAAATTAATTCATTTAAATTCATTAAAAGTGTAAGTATTATATTTCAAATCAATTATTCAATTTCCAAAGTTTCAATTCAATTCAATCATTTATTTCAATTAAATTTCCATAGACCATTTCAAATCTTATAAATTTCAAATATAGATTTAATCCACAAAATAACTATTCAAATTATTAAATAAATTCCAATGCTTTAATATCCTATATTTCATAAGTATAATATCTTTTAAATAGATTCAAATTACAAGTAAACCAAATATTTTTCATACTAATATAAACTTCAATTATTTATTCCAAGATTTAATATCATTTCAAATTCATTTCAAAATATCAAAAATATCATTTCAGAACATCATCTATTTAATTTAAATTTAAATACCATTTAATCACATTTCAAAATAGTTGTATTTCCAAAATCAACTATTCCATTTAAATCATTTAAAGTCAATTCATTATATTTAATAATTAAATATTTAATTTCCAAAATTTAATCTTTTTCAAAGATCATTTATTCATTTAAATTTATTAAACAAAGAAAATTCAACTTTCGCAGCACTTAGAAAATGCTACGAACTGTTATGTTTTAAAATAATTCATTAACAAAAGACGGCATTTAAAATGCTGTAATATCTTAATTTAGTTTCAATTAAATTTTAGTTAAATTTAACAACTATAGCACTAACAAAGTGCTATAATAACCCTTAGTTCAAATTTGCTATTAGGTTCATTTAAAACAACTACAGCATTTTCCAATGCTGTAATATCTTTACATTACATTTCAAAAATGCTGTCAAATCAAATTCAGAGTTTATTTTACAATTTCACACATAATTAACTTTTAATATAAATCATTTTAACTTATAAAATCATATATATTCACCCTTTAAAACAATCATTTACATACTTTTATTTCTATGATTTTTATAAAGTCAAATTTCCATACAAAATCAAATTAAATAACACATAAACTTTCATTTCTTTAATTAAATTCTTAACTTAACAACTAAGTTTAAATTTCCAAAATAGAACTTATTTCCATTTATTTTACTTAATTAACATTTCACTTTTAAAAAAATTCACAATTTCCCAATTTAAGTTATATTTCAAAAAATTCAACTTAAACGTTCATTTATTTCATATCTTGGTTTATACAAAATCATTAACACTTTTAAAAATTATTATTACTTAATAAAAATCATTAAATTCATCTTTTAAATCAAATTTGTCATATTTCCTTACCTTACATAAATTCCATTTATAAACAAAATCATAAATTCCAAAATTTACTTATATTTCAAATTCTACTTCACCATTTACTTAATTCACTTATTTAATTTGTAGAAAATTACTAATATTTTATAGAAATCATTTTAATAAAATTTAAATCAAAATATCATAATATTTACATTTTTAAAATATTTTAAAATTTTCAGAAAAATATATAAACCACGGGTCTGTAATAATTTTCTAGCCTGGGTCAAGTGATACGGATATATATCATTTCAACCCGTAATTTACAAAGAAAACCGGGTTCTATCATTTCAAACCCACAATCCCAAGTTAAATAAAATAAATAAAAAGTCGCTCAGGCTTATCATTTCAGCCCATAACGATCTTTCCCTATTCTAAAGTCTGTTCGGGTATGTATCATTTCAACCCATAGTGAACCTAATCTACAGGGAACTTGTAGTGTGATAAACTGATAAAATGAACAGAATAATATCATATAACAGTAATATATGATATAACATATGTAATAATAGGGGTAAACATTATATGATCATAATATAACAGTTATAACAGGATGATATAATTTTACAGATTCAAATGGTGTCAGTTTACTAGTTATATAAGTACACATCGTCTGGTGAGAATTACTCACTTGTATTTGCTGGAGATTACAACCAAAGCACACAACAGATCCAAAAAGGCACAAAAGCACGACTACGATTCAAGTGAGGGGAGAGCCAAAATTATTTGTCTTGCATATAAAACAAAACAACATAAAACACATGAATTTCAAACCAAAATATTACAAAACAATGCTAGTAATAACTACACAATTCAAAGCTGGAGCTTTTGCACTTGCATTCAACATCATATGCTTCAGCTATGGACTGGAAAGGCACTGTTATGGGATGGTTTTGGATCAGGTTTGGATCAGGTTCAGGTCATATAGGGGTCGGCCATAACAACATATAGAGGAGATGAAAGATGTATGCATGGATTACAAAGCAAGGCAATACAAGTGGGTTTCAAGGCATAAATGGCTTCGGCCAAGCATGGATTGGGCACGGCCTGATCTAGAGGATCAAGTACAGGTGCGGCAGAGGTAGTTGAGTCAACAAGTGGCTGGTGGTGGTGGTGCAAGGGTCGGCCAAAGTGGTGTGGTGAAGTGGTGAATCAAAGGTGGCTCGGCTATGATGTATAGGTGGAGATTGCTTCATATTTTTGTGGATCATCAACATGGATGGCTTCGGCTATGGGATGGCAGTGGGAAGGAGGGGATGATGGCTGTTTGTGGTGGTGGTGGAGGTGGCCATGGTGCTGGAGGAGGAAGGGCCGAACTACAAGAAGAGATGCAAGTGCAAAGATCATACAAAAACAAGTAAAAGAGTGAAAAAAATAGAAATTTTTACCAAACTTTCTTCAAGTGATGGCCGATTGTTTTTAGGGTTGAGAAACTATTTTTTTTCGTGAAAATGAAGGGGAAATTGGCTGAAGGAATGAGATATGGTCAGCCAAAATTAATTGCATGAGTTGATTGAATTTGAAAGGGTAAAGAAGGTGAAAAGTCTAAGGCATATAAAAGGTCAAAACTCTTCATATTTCTTTATTTCTTTTGAAATTTTAAATACATGTAAAATACTGATAAATAAAGATAAAAACTCAAAAATAAAAATGAATGCATAAAATAAATAAATAAATTTTAATTAAATATAATTAAATCAAGAAAATAGCTAGAAATTGGAAACTAGGCTTTAAAATTTTAAAATAAATTCAATAAGCTTTAGAAAAATTTTATAATCACTTTAAAAATATTTAAAAGTCAAAATATATATGATATAACCTAAATATACAAATTAGAGTAAGATATATCAAATAAAATGTCATTTATATAAATTAAAAATAAAGAAAATGGTTAAATAACTCAATATACACACAATATTGAAAACAGTATAACTTTCACAATTTAAATCCGTTTTCAACGAAACGAAAAGCAGTATTCATGTTATTAAATATATTTTCATAATAAAAGATAAAATCTAAGAATTTAAATATCTAAATTTAAAATTTAAAAGTCAAAGTTTGACCAGAAATCCACTTTTCAGGAAAATATTCAATTTGTACCAGTTTGAAATTATAATTCATATAATAATAAAAATTTATATTTAAAATGAAATATTGAAAATAAAACAAGCTAAAAATAATTTCAAAATAAAAAAATTCAAATTTAAAATATATGCAAAAATCTAGGGTTGTTACACTCTCCCCCACTCAAAACTTTTCGTCCTCGAAAAGGAATGAGGTACGGGAAAGCACGAGAAAAAGATAGAGTGAAATAAGATTAAGACAAGATTACTAAAAGATTGAAATTATACCTGATAACTATCGTTATAGGTAAGGTTAACAAGGTGGAGATGATCTTCCCAAGATTCTCCAGAATCAGGAACACAAGCACGAAAAGATCCCCTAGGATCTGATTCACTTTTTCCGCTTGACCGACAGTCTATGGATGAAAGCAGTGCTCAGATTCAAAATAAGTATCAAAGATTGTAGAAAGATTGTAGGAAGATTTCTAAACAGAAAGGTCCTAGAAAGACACCTATACCAGTCTGTAGCACGATAAGGAAAATAAGGACACCCAAAGATAGTTTGGAAAACAAAATAAGATAATAAGTTTGAAACCATGGAAATTTCAACTTAAATAGATAATTAATTTTATACAAGTTAAATAAATCTTACTTATCTCTAATTTCATTACCTTATCATCCAATTTTCTTAAACCAACAATTTCAAAAATCATGGAGTTGCAAATTCATTATTTATTATACTCATAATGTACTTAATAAATTTAATTCCTCTTTAATCTTAATTAAAATTAAATTTATCCCTCTCAATATTTTATGACCTATGTTAAATATACTTACACTTATTATAACTGTTTTAATTTATTCCTAATTCCCTTAACATCATTTATATTGTAAATTATTCAATTAACCTTTTAGTCTATTTACCTCTGTTAATCTTTTTATAACTAAAATTTAAGTGTCCACTCAAATTTTATTTATAAAACTTTTTATATTGTATATTATCCAATTACATTGTTAACTTCTAAAATTTAAGGTAAGTTATATTTGAATGCAATTGTATTATATAAATAAAATTTTCTAATTCAATCATCTCAAGTTTGAATTATTTATTCAAAATTTTGATTTTCTTTATATAATTGAAATTATTCTTTAAGATAAAATTTAAGAATTAGATTTCCGATTCCCTTCAAACCATTTAGAGATAAATAAATATATGTACATAATATGTCAAAACAAATTTAAATCATATAACTATATATATTATAAATCAAATCATGTTTTAGAAATTCAAATCAATTAGATTTCCCAAAACAACACTGTAGCAGGACTATAGAACGGTCTCTTCACTTCAAAACTCGAAAATGAAAGTCGATGATGCCGCGGTCATTACCGAAATTATTTTCCAGCGACAAAGAGAAGAGCACTAATTTTTAAGCTTTTAAAATTCTTTAGAAACAAATTTCTATTCAAAAATACTTTAAATAATATATCCTTTTAAAACTTGAAAACACAAGGTTTGAAACCATCGGAAATTAAATTCTCAAATTCTTGATTTAAATTCATTTCAGTTCCCAAATCAATTTATAAACAACTATTTATAAATTCATTTATAGAACAATAAATGATAAATCAAGTATTATCATTTTAAATAATCAATTTAAATCAATTTATTAAGTTCCATAAATTTACTTATATCAAAATTTATTTCATTAACCAAATTTTAAAATAATATTGTGTTAGTTTGCTCTGTCAAAGTGTTTTAGAAATCCTATCGATAGCGTTGATCAAACGAATCGATCGGAAGCCCAAATCAACATCAACAACTCAAACAACACAAAATATAAAACAAAACATAGATTTACAAGTACAATTAAAAATGTTTGGAGATATTTTGGAAACAAAGACAAGATGATTAATTAACAAAATATGAAGATGGATAAGCTTAGATAAATCGCGGGCAACCTTAACCGGGTCAACCGTGACTTAATGAATAAGATCAAATGTGGATATTTTCTGGGGTAAATCTACATTCGATCTCAAGAAATAGAGACAAAAGATATTAGCATCTAAACTAAGGATAGATATAAATCTCTGGGGAATCGATGCTTATTGTAAAGGAGTTTCCTTTTTTACAAGTCATTAGAGTATTGGCGAGACCGCTAATACATTAGAAAGATCATTCGGAGTGGAGTTATGGGACACTCCAGAATCAAGAAGACACGGATAGGGGAAGACAAGAATGGATTTTGGAACCACAGGGAACGTTCCAAAATTCAAATGAAATCAAATAAAAATGAAGAGATTCAAGCTCGAATGAAAAGTGATTCTGTAACTAAATTTACCATAAATTCTAAGGTTTGCCTAGAGCTACCAAAGCTTTGATACCACATGTAACGACCCGATATTTTCAACCATTCGCATCCGCACATGTCGGACTTGAATTGCTCAAAATACCGCGTTGTAAATAAAATTTGGCAAATCTCAGAGTATACAGTAAATAAATAAACCACATATCACAGACACAGAGTAAGATAATGCAGCAGAAGTAAAAGAAATAGTAGTTCATGACGCTACTATGTAAATATATCAGAGTTAAATAAGATACAATGGAAGAAATAAAGTACAACAGAAGTCTCAATATGATAACCAAGTACAAGCTGAATAGAACAACATAACTGAGATAGATAAAACTAGATAAGCAGATAATCTCCAGCGATTCCAATCTCCAGAAAGTGGAATCCAAATCTGTGAATACTCAGGCTGACCCGAGCGTAAAGCAAAACACAAAACACTCGGGTCATGACAATATATACTTATATAATGTAAACCAACTCAAGTGAACTGTAATAAAGGTACAAGTAACTTAAAGAATGCTTGGGATCGCCCATTCTTTAAGGATCCGTTAAACTATCTACTATGTAGTAATATTCGCTATTATAATAGTGTCTAATATAAAATAAACATACTTTTTAATAGCGTCAAGGGGTTACCCATATAGCCCTTAACACGTAATAGTCCCAGTAGTCTATCCAGTATTAGCGTACTCCCAAAATGGGGGCTACCCTCGATACTCCACAAGCTACGGGAGAAATCACAAATCATAGTAAAGCTCGATATGGTAGGTGACATTTCACAACTAGGCAATGCCAGGGTAGATATACCAATTACGCACATGGATTGATGGAAACGCATAGTATCCACTACCACTCCACCTCGAACAACACTCCCAATCAAGGGTGTGCACCAAATCAATCACAAGTAATAGAATGGTATCGAAGAAGTGTGTCCGATAAGAGGTGCTACCTCACTGGTCCGAGATCGCTCCTGTTTTAGCCACCTTATGCCAACTCACGGGAGTTGGGTCCACGTATATACCTTAGGATCGTCGCCACCATCCTACTTCTTTCTGGAAACTCCACCGCGTACACAGTTGTCAAAATGGTTTTCGGTATCGATAGAGAGTATGTCCATATTCGATCCCGGTCTCTTTAACAACCAATCGTTATTATAACCCATGGTTATAATTTTAAAATAATATTTTATACTTCTAAATAGAATATCATTTCAAATCCAAATCTTGATCAAAATGAAGATTAAATCAATTCCAAACTATTTCAATATATTTAAAATAACATATCATTTCAAAACTTCATTTCAAATCATTTAAAAATATCAAAATATCGTATCTTTCCAAAACTTCATTTCAAATCATTTTAATATATCAAAATATCATATCTTTCCAAAACTTCATTTCAAATCATTTAATATATCACAATATCATATCCTTTCAAAACTTCATTTCAAATCATTTTAATATATCAAAATATCATATCCTTTCAAAACTTCATTTCAAATCATCATTTGAGTTCAAATCCAAATATTCAACTTTAAATACCTTTTTAAATTCAAAGATATCATTCATTTATTATCATTACAAGTCACCTTTAAATAATATATATTCCAACAAATTAATTCATTTAAATTCATTAAAAGTGTAAGTATTATATTTCAAATCAATTATTCAATTTCCAAAGTTTCAATTCAATTCAATCATTTATTTCAATTAAATTTCCATAGACCATTTCAAATCTTATAAATTTCAAATATAGATTTAATCCACAAAATAACTATTCAAATTATAAAATAAATTCCAATGCTTTAATATCCTATATTTCATAAGTCTAATATCTTTTAAATAGATTCAAATTACAAGTAAACCAAATATTTTTCATACTAATATAAACTTCAATTATTTATTCCAAGATTTAATATCATTTCAAATTCATTTCAAAATATCAAAATATCATTTCAAAACATTGTTATCCCAACTTTTGGCAAAGCTGAGATACCCAAAGATTAAATACCATTTAATCACATTTCAAAATAGTTGTATTTCCAAAATCAACTATTCCATTTAAATCATTTAAAGTCAATTCATTATATTTAATAATTAAATATTTAATTTCCAAAATTTAATCTTTTTCAAAGATCATTTATTCATTTAAATTTATTAAACAAAGAAAATTCAACTTTCGCAGCACTTAGAAAATGCTATGAACTGTTATGTTTTAAAATAATTCATTAACAAAAAACAGCATTTAAAATGCTGTAATATCTTAATTTAGTTTCAATTAAATTTTAGTTAAATTTAACAACTATAGCACTGTGACGCCCCACCTCTATGCTCACAATAACAAAGAGTATTAAAAGAAATATTGTCACTTATTACGAAGAATAAGGCTGGATAGGAGCGGCCATCCATAGTTGGGCCTTACACTAGTATTGGTTACCTCGATAGGAGTGGTATATATTTTTATTTTTCATCTCTTATTTATTTACTCCCATCGACATACTCAATTCCAGTATAAAACGAACTACGATGGTTCATAATAGTTTAGGACAATATATATAATAATAACACAGATAAGCTAAATGCGGAACACAGATAATAAAAGTCTCATATATATATATATATATATATATATATATATAACTGATGTCAGTTACAATACATTTGACACAATACATATGATACAAAAACAACTGTCGAATTGGAAGTTATATATACAAGTACATTATCGAATAATATACATGAATACATATCAACCTAGATCAGATACACTGACTACTACAAAATGACGACGACTACTCCAAAAGATATGAAGAGACTTCATAGCTCAAGCAGCAACCCAAAGCAAGATATCTACAACCTGTAATAACTCGGTCTGACCCGAGTATTAAATTCAAAAGAAAATAATACATGGGTCAGTCTAATTCAAACTCAGTTATTAATGCACAGAAGCAATAATAATTAAATAATCAATAGACGACAGTCATAGAAATCTCGTATATCCAATTCTTCAATAAGAGAATCAGATAACGACAGATATAACACTAAACAGTGTTAAACAACAAATCAGCAAATTCAAATCATCAACAAAGATAAATAAAAATGATTTTCGATGAAGACAATATGAAAACCACAGAATTGCTTAAACATCAATTAACAACAAAATCCAATTATTAAATAATAATTAGAAACTCAGAATCTAATTATCTATAGATAATTAGAAAATCACAAAATGATTAAATCAAACCAAATTTCTGTGTGGCTGCAGTACACGCACACGTGCACTGCCTCGCCACTACAGCATAGGAAATCATCACAACACCAAATGCTAACAGCAAATTGAAACTGTAGAGGTCAAGTCACAGCTAGCATGACTCAACACAACTACAAACACAAGCAAACAGGTATGCACTTGACAAATTCCAGAACAGGCAAGCCCAAATAATTGCACAAATTCAAGTCAAACCATATATAAACTGCCTCAATGAATCAAAAGCAAATGGCCCGAAAGCACCAATACCAACAGAATCATAAATGAACGCAACCATACGGTGAAACTCAGATCAACCAAGTAGACTAGACAGTCCATACATGTCAACCAGACAGCAAGTAAGGTCGACAAGTACTTTATGTACATATGCACATTTGGATGCATGAATAACCCTCAGTGGCAAAATATACGAAGTCAAAAGAAAACTGTTGAGTTCCAAGAAAAGAAACTACAACATCAAGTATACATGGAGAAATGACCAGAAAGTAAAACTTAGTAGTGTGCATATGAAGACCAAAGTGCAAAAATGATGACCAGTGTAGTAGTGCCAAAAGAACAAGAACACATATATACAAGCAGGGTAAACATCACCATGAACATGCAGTGTTACACACTACTCGAGGCACAGTGCACAATAACCCAATGAAAACCAGAAATGTGTTCAAAGCAAATTCAGTCCACATGATGGAAGAAACACATGAAGGTACAACTCCAAGTGTGTCAACCCACCAACTCAATGCAGCAGTACAGGCCTCATCATCAAAGATAGAGAAACCAGAATGAAAGGAGTACTACTGCAACCTGAACTAGTGATGTCAACACGACTCGAAATGTATATGAAGGTCTGCAACAATACTAAAGTGAAGATTCAAATATCAATGCCACTGATTCAATAGTTCTAGTGCAACCGGGAAGGCAAGTGCACCAAAGACCAACATATAAAACACTAGAAAAATCATGATGCAGTGCAATACAACATAAATTATATCAGTGGACCTATATAAGCACTGAACAAAGGAGCAGTCCATTTTCCAAAGAAAGAAGTAACAGAGTAACTACGATCAAAGTCAAGGCTCAATATCACAAATAATACAACTTGATTATCAAAGTGTATACATTATGAAGTAACCAAGTAAGGTGGCTGAAATCAACAATTGACAGAGATTCAATCTGTAACAGGTTGTTTTTAAAACATCATCAAACATTATCATGTAAGTGCAGACAACTACAAAATCAAGCTCCAAACAAAGAGTCAAAGACTCGAAACCATGCACAGTGCAGACTCAAATCAGAAACAGTCGAAGGAACAAGCCCATGGTACAAGTGCACTAACGACTCGAAGACTGCAATATCTAAGTGATGATATGGCTTGATACAAGTAGCGACAACAAAAATATCAACCAGAATAATGGACCTACAATGCAACTGTATGCAAACTGACTCGAAGTGAATAGCATGCCCATGTAAACAAAACAGTGAAACAACAGTGTCTAGACCAATGCCATCAAGTGAACATGAACCAGATCAGAAAATCAAAATGACCTGACAACTCAAGAAACCAAGTTCATCATGTAACAGCAAGTGATAAACCAGAGAAACAGAGATATCATATAAATGAGGATGCAATATGTACAACATGAAGTATGAATGACCAGAATAACAATCATATCAAGCTGCATGTACACAGTTCAACATGACTGAAAGTACAGTGGATAGAAGTCGATGTAAACATACATGAACACACATATATAGGCAGTGCGCATGTGAACCAGACAAGGCACATACCACCTTCAAAACTACATGAGTGAGCAAATACAAATGTATGAAATACAAAGGTACAGGCCGAGAAAAAGCAAGCAAGTACTTTCAAATATGTGCAGAGTCACTACATCAGTAGGGAACAGGGATATGACAACAAGACCAACACCACAAAATCAAGTTTAAAATAGTCAAGGCCGAAGCCACACTATCACAAGCCGAAGTCAATAGTTAATGGTCACATTCGAGCACAAAACGAAATCAACATCATCGTCAAAGAATTCAACAGCAAACAAATTCAAAGTCTTGGAAACCCAGAAATTAGCATTTTCACAAAACCCAGTTTCACCAAAACAAGGAACTAACAAATTCACAAAATCCAAATGACCAAAGTCTAACATCAATTCAGAGCCAAGAAGAACACGAAATCGCAAGTTCAAAAATCACTGAAATTCGAACTAGATGTGAGTGAAAATAAAAATCACTCACCTTTGTTCGACGTGAATTGAAGCAGCCTCGACCAATATACTCGAACGAAAATCGAAGCTTCTGGAATCAATTGGATAAAGCGACACTCCATTTACAAAGCCCTAGCTTAGTCGAAGAGGAAACAAACGAGGATGAGGACGAGCAGCCATTTATTTTCTTTCGTTTTGGTATTAGGGTTTCGAATGAATGAAAATGAAAACGGGGGGAAACGGGTAGTGAATATTATCACGGCATCAAACAAATGGGCCGAGATAACATTAAAGCCCGCATAATAATCAATGAATTTACAAAAGAATTTTAACCCAATTAAACTTCAAATAGCCATTAACAACCAATTTAATCGTCGTTTGACGATAATTAATTGTTACTAAACTCTGGGTTGTTACAGACTCCCCTCCTTATAAAAATTGCGTCCCCGCAATTTTCATAATTAAAGTCGTCAATAACAATTATTTTTCTAACATAAACTGGTTAAGCTAGAAAAATAAGGTCAAGAACACAAACACTAAAGAAATCTTTTATTTTCATAAAAGAAATTCACAAATTCCCTCAAAATCTAACTATCAAATAGATAATCAGAAAACAATAAAACTGAATAAATGCAATTATCAGCAATATTCAATTATCAATTTGATAATTAGAATACAGAAATCACAAAACAGCAATATCTAATTATCGATACGATAATTAGAAAACAGCAAAATCTAATTATCTACAAAGATAATTAGAAAACACAAATCACAATATGTAAAACTACAAACATCTAACTATCCAACAATTAACTAGAAAACACGAACTTCATAATCAGCAAACTCTAACTATCAACAGAGATAGATAGGAAACAACAATTCAATATAATCAACATAATCTAGAATCAATTAGAGACTAGAAAATCTCATAATCAGCAAAACTAGCAAATATCCAATTATCAAAAACGATAATCAGAAAACACAATTATCTAATTAACAAAAACGATAATCAGAAAACATCAAATATCTAATTATCAAAAACGATAATCAGAAACAACAAATATCCGATTATCAAAAACGATAATAAAAAAACATCAAATACTCAGAAATCTCAAATCAACAAATATCTAATTATCAAAAACGATAATTAGAAATCTCAAATCAACAAATATCTAATTATTAAAAACGATAATTAGAAATCTCAAATCAACAAATATCTAATTATCACAAACGAAAATCAAAAATCTCAAATCAACAAATATCTAATTATCAAAAACGATAATTAGAAATCTCCAATCAACAAATATCTAATTATCACAAACGATAATCAAAAAACATCACATATCTAATTATCAAAAACGATAATCAGAAACAACAAATATCCGATTATCAAAAACGATAATAAAAAACAACAAATATCCGATTATCAAAAACGATAATCAGAAAACATCAAATATCTAATTATCAAAAACGATAATCAGAAAACATCAGATACTCAGAAATCTCAAATCAACAAATATCTAATTATCAAAAACGATAATTAGAAATCTCAAATCAACAAATATCTAATTATCACAAACGATAATCAGAAATCTCAAATCAACAAATATCTAATTATCAAAAACGATAATTAGAAATCTCAAATCAACAAATATATAATTATCACAAACGATAATCAGAAAACATCAAATATCTAATTATTAAAAACGATAATCAGAAACAACAAATATTCGATTATCAAAAACGATAATCAGAAACAACAAATATCTGATTATCAAAAACGATAATCAGAAACAACAAATATCCGATTATCAAAAACGATAATCAGAAACAACAAATATCCGATTATCAAAAACGATAATCAGAAACAACAAATATCCAATTACCTGCAGATAATTGGAAACAACAAATATCTAGAAATCAATTAAGATGACTAGAAAATCAACATAAAAGGTGGATCGATCCCATCAGATGGCTAGTTTTTAGCTACGCCGCACGTGCATCAACAAATGGCCGAAGCCTACCAAGTACTCATCATAATTTTGGCGCCCAACAAATGACCCGAAGGTCCGCAGAGTGACCCAAAGGTCTAGTACTGGTATTTGACCCGAAGGTCCATCATATGACCCGAAGGTCCAACATATGACCCGAAGGTCCAACATAGTGGCTCGAAAGCACACAAAATCATCAAAACATCAAATATTTCAATTACCGAGTCCGAAATTAACCGAAACAGCAAACTCACATGTCCCATAACATGAGTTTTACTAAATCGTTTGATTCTCTTCATCGTTTCCTTGAAAGTGCAAAATTGTGTATTTTGTAAAAATAACATTTTACATTCTCAAACGGACAAGTCCGGAATTAAGCGAATCAGTAAAAGTAAGGGTTCATAGTCCTCGATTTTGCTGAATCGTTTAAATCGCTTCCTCATTCTTTTGTATTTTATATAATTAACATTTTACGTTCTCAAACGAACAAGTTCGGAATTAAGTGAAACAGTAAATGTGAGGGTTCATGGTCCCCAATTTTGCTGAAGCGTTTAAATCGCTTCCTCATTCTTTTGAAAGCGTAAACTATAAAAAACTTTAAAACAATTTTCAGAACACGTGATTAAAACAGCAACCTCAGTAGCAATTTCGAAAAGGAAATTGCACTTTCCAAAACATCGTAAAACGAATCTCAAAATCAGCATTGCGGAATAACCGCTTGAAAATCCACTTTTAAAATTTGACGGTTACTGAAGCCTAGGCGACAGAAATTTTTATACGTCAAAATCTCATAAAAATAATTCACATCAAAATGTAATACCAGTGAATTTTCATTCATTAAAATGTCAACAAAACACCGTGCTTCAAAAATTTAACATCGGTGTAAAAATCCCGTTATAAAATAACGGCAACAAAATACGTTTAAAACCAAACACCGGTTCAACGTAAAATTAATGCAGTAACGTGAAACTCAAATTTACACGTATACTACAAAATGAACAAAGAAATCATTCGAATGTATCTTCAATGAAGATAATTCAAAACAGCAAAAACCTCAACAAAATTCACATAACTGCAATCGCTTCGAATCCTCAAATCGGATTCGAAATTTTCAAAGAACCAAAATAAACCTAGCTATGTAAACAACAAATGAAATTTATTTCAATTTCATATTTTGGTTTTTAAATCAAAAAAAGGTTATCAACTGTACTCAGCGAAGATAGTGTCACTGCTTCCGCTGTGCACTCTGGTAAACAGTCACAAATTAATCAATCAACAAAACACGGTTTCACTTTTATTTTTAAATAAAGATATTTAAAAATTTCATAATAATTTCAAAACTTTAGTTTTGACTCAAAGCACAACTAAAACATCGACAAATAGTTGTAACACATGTTCCATCTAAGTTATGTTTTATATTATGTCTATAAACCCCAAGCTCTGATACCAACTGTGACGCCCCACCTCTATGCTCACAATAACAAAGAGTATTAAAAGAAATACTGTCTGTTATTACGAAGAATAAGGCTGGATAGGAGCAACCATCCGTAGTTGGGCCTTACACTAGTATTGGTTACCTCGATAGGAGTGGTATATATTTTTATTTTTCATCTATTATTTATTTACTCCCATCAACATACCCAATTCCAGTATAAAACGAACTACGATGGTTCATAATAGTTTAGGACAATATATATAATAATAACACAGATAAGCTAAATGCGGAACACAGATAATAAAAGTCTTATATATATATATATATATAACTGATGTCAGTTACAATATATTTGACACAATACATATGACACAACTACAACTGTCGACTCTGGAAGTTATATATACAAGTACATTATCAAATAATATACATGAATACATATCAACCTAGATCAGATACACTGACTACTACAAAATGACGATGACTACTCCAAAAGATATGAAGAGACTTCATAGCTCAAGCAGCAACCCAAAGCAAGATATCTACAACCTGTAATAACTCGGTCTGACCCGAGTATTAAATTCAAAAGAAAATAATACATGGGTCAGTCTAATTCAAACTCAGTTATTAATGCACAGAAGCAATAATAATTAAATAATCAATAGACGACAGTCATAGAAATCTCGTATATCCAATTCTTCAATAAGAGAATCAGATAACGACAGATATAACACTAAACAGTGTTAAACAACAAATCAGCAAATTCAAATCATCAACAAAGATAAATAAAAATGATTTTCGATGAAGACAATATGAAAACCACAGAATTGCTTAAACATCAATTAACAACAAAATCCAATTATTAAATAATAATTAGAAACTCAGAATCTAATTATCTATAGATAATTAGAAAATCACAAAATGATTAAATCAAACCAAATTTCTGTGTGGCTGCAGTACACGCACACGTGCACTGCCTCGCCACTACAGCATAGGAAATCATCACAACACCAAATGCTAACAGCAAATTGAAACTGTAGAGGTCAAGTCACAGCTAGCATGACTCAACACAACTACAAACACAAGCAAACAGGTATGCACTTGACAAATTCCAGAACAGGCAAGCCCAAATAATTGCACAAATTCAAGTCAAACCATATATAAACTGCCTCAATGAATCAAAAGCAAATGGCCCGAAAGCACCAATACCAACAGAATCATAAATGAACGCAACCATACGGTGAAACTCAGATCAACCAAGTAGACTAGACAGTCCATACATGTCAACCAGACAGCAAGTAAGGTCGACAAGTACTTTATGTACATATGCACATTTGGATGCATGAATAACCCTCAGTGGCAAAATATACGAAGTCAAAAGAAAACTGTTGAGTTCCAAGAAAAGAAACTACAACATCAAGTATACATGGAGAAATGACCAGAAAGTAAAACTTAGTAGTGTGCATATGAAGACCAAAGTGCAAAAATGATGACCAGTGTAGTAGTGCCAAAAGAACAAGAACACATATATACAAGCAGGGTAAACATCACCATGAACATGCAGTGTTACACACTACTCGAGGCACAGTGCACAATAACCCAATGAAAACCAGAAATGTGTTCAAAGCAAATTCAGTCCACATGATGGAAGAAACACATGAAGGTACAACTCCAAGTGTGTCAACCCACCAACTCAATGCAGCAGTACAGGCCTCATCATCAAAGATAGAGAAACCAGAATGAAAGGAGTACTACTGCAACCTGAACTAGTGATGTCAACACGACTCGAAATGTATATGAAGGTCTGCAACAATACTAAAGTGAAGATTCAAATATCAATGCCACTGATTCAATAGTTCTAGTGCAACCGGGAAGGCAAGTGCACCAAAGACCAACATATAAAACACTAGAAAAATCATGATGCAGTGCAATACAACATAAATTATATCAGTGGACCTATATAAGCACTGAACAAAGGAGCAGTCCATCAATCATCTAATTCATAACAATCAATCAAACCAAACATTAATCCAAGCAATCAAGCATTCAAATATGATCTAAGTAGATAATTATAATAATAATGGCATTTTCGTAATTAAAGAGTTGAAAGTCTAACATGCATGAAATCATAAGAAATATCTCTACAATCTTGATGAATGAACTTGCATAGGTTAACATATGATAAAATGGATGTAACATCATCATGAACAATGGATCTATATGGATCTACACTTAGGATGAAGAAAATGAATGGAAATCACTATTTTAACACCAAATCAAGCCAACAATCCGATCTACTCCTTTGGATCCGTTTGAGAGATAATCACCACTCACCAAATCACCAAAACAAACCCTAATCAACATGCTTCAGATCTGGACAGCGAAGGATCAAGCTTGATCTATCACGAATCCGCTTCAAACGAAGAAATCTCTCTTGAAAAGATGAAGATCTTCAATCTAAGCTCTTGAATCTTCAATCTTGATCTTCAACTTGGATGGATGTAAGCACTAGATTAGAGTGGAGAAAAGAAGTGAAGAAGTGTAGAAGTCGAGCTCTCAAAATGGCAGCACTTCGTCGCTTCACAAACCGGTGCCAAAATAGTGAGATATGGACATGTATTTATAGGCTGAAAATGACCTTAACTCGTCCGCCTCCTTAAATCGTCGCCGACTTAACACCCTCTTCCGACCTACGACTTAACTATATGGCCGACCTAATGAAGTCTCAGACTCATCATACTGCCGAAAAACCCAAGTCTTAAGTCGTTTGACGACTCAACAACTTACCCACTAAATGACTTAACCGCCTATGACTCAGCGACTTACGACCTAAACGACTCAACAACTTAACACAAGAGACGACCTACCGACCCAATTACCCTGCCGACCTATCCTTAACTCGTTTATAAGTCGGTACTCCTATGGGTCGGTCATCCCACTAACTCGCTTATCCCGGTAAGCCGCTAACTACCTTAAGTCGGAGAAACTCTTAGGTCGTCTAAGTCTTAAGTCGGTCAATTCCTATAGGTCGGTCCATCCTATGAGTCGTTAACTCGGTACAACCCTTAAGTCGGTGGACACTAACTCGCTAACCACCTTAAGTCGGCCAAACCTATAGGTCGCTTACCCCTATGAGTCGCTCAACTCTTTATCTCCTAGGTCAGTAAACCGGTCGACCGACTCATCCTTAAGTCGCCCACTTCCTTAGGTCGGTCCAACACCATAAGTCGTTCCACCTACCTATACTACACACGACCTAAATCCAGTCCTACACGACTCAACTCCGAACGACTTAAACTACACCACGACCTAAGCCTCTACACGAGTTAACTTCCATACGACTTAAGCTTTGGTCGACTCAACTCTAAACGACTTAATCAACATCAACGACTTAATGTCGATAGTTTTAAAATCTTTCGATCCGTAAAAATACGGGTCGTTACATTCTCTCCCCCTTAGGAATTTCGTCCCCGAAATTCCAAGCAAACAAAGCAATCAAAGACTATTCTGTACGCCTACCATCCATAGCAATCAATAAACCATACATCCAATTCTAGCTTAGCGTACAGAATTCTAAAACTTAGAACAAGTTACAATATCGCGAGATGAGACGACACCTTAGGGCCATACCTTGAAGAGTTCAGGATGAGCTGCTTTCATCCTCTCTTCCACCTCCCACGTACAGTCGTTATCATCATCACTCCATTGTATCTTGAGCAACTTAACTACCTTCCTCCTAAGCTGTTTCGTGTCGGTTTCTACAACACGAAGCGGCTTACGAGGTCTTCTATCGACCGGATCAACTTCGAAATCTTCACAGCTATCAGTAGAAACCACCGTACTCGAGTCGTGCACATACTTCCGTAGATATGATACATGAAAAACATTATGCACACTCGACATCTTTTCCGGTAACTCCAATCTATAGGCGAGCTTTCCAATTCGCTCAATGATCGGGAATGGTCCAACAAATCTCGGAGTCAATTTCCCTTTCTTCCCGAATCGGATAACATTCTTCAGTGGAGAAATCTTCACAAAAACCATATCTCCTATGTCGAATTCCAAATCCTTTCGACGCTTATCAGCATAACTCTTCTGACGGTCTTGGGCTGCTTTCATTCGTTGCCGAATGATCTCTATGCAATCCGAAGTCTGCCGAATCATCTCTGGCCCAAGTAACGGCTTTTCTCCAGTTTCCAACCAACATGTCGGAGAGTTACACGGTCTTCCATACAATGCCTCATACGGTGCCATACCAATGCTTGACTGGTAACTGTTGTTGTATGCAAACTCCACCAAATGAAGGTGATCTTCCCATGATCCTCCGAAGTCCAAAACACATGCTCTAAGAAGATCTTCCAAAACTCGGTTGACTCTCTCGGTCTGACCATCTGTTTGAGGGTGATAAGCTGTACTCAAACACAACTCGGTTCCCAAAACTTCCTGGAAGCTCTTCCAAAATCCACTAGTGAACAATGGGTCTCGATCGCTCACTATACTCTTTGGGATACCTTGGAATCGAACTATCCACTTCACATACAACTCAGCCAACTTTGATGCAGTCCTAGTCGATCGAACAGGAATGAACCTCGCACTCTTGGCCAGACGATCTACAATGACCCAAATCCCTTCATTTCCCGTTCTTGTTCTAGGTAGTCCATCAATAAAATCCATCGATACTTGCTCCCACTTCCATGTAGGAACTTCTAATGGCTGAAGCAATCCACTTGGCTTCTTCTGTTCGGCTTTTACCAACTGGCAGTTCATACACTTGGAAATAAAATTTCCAACATCCTTCTTCATGCCTTCCCAGTAGTAGGTTTTCTTCATATCCCGATACATCTTATTTCCACCTGGATGAATTGTCAGCTTCGAGTGATGACTTTCCTTCAGGACTTCACTCCTCAATTCATCTATATCGGGAACAACTAGTCGTCCTTGCTTTCGAAGCCAACCCTCTCGATCGACCTCAAACCCTTTATCCTTTTCTGGATCCAATCCAGATTCCAAATCACGGATAATCTTGACAAGCTTATCGTCTCGCTTTTGGCTTTCGCCAATCCTTTCCACAAGAGAAGGTCTTATCGATAAGTTTGCCAACATCTCAGGTTCCAATTCACATCTAGGCCTGAAGTCAAATCCAGCTAAATACTCGAGATTCTTCCATTCTGATAACATGGCTCCCAATCCTGCATGTCTTCGACTTAACGCATCTGCCACTGCGTTACCTTTTCCCGGAGTATAAGCTATACCAAAATCATATGATGCCAAAAACTCTAGCCAACGTTGCTGCCGAAGATTCAAATCCTTTTGGGAGAAAAGATACTTCAACGACTTATGATCCGTAAACAACTCGAATCGAACTCCCAACAGATAATGTCTCCACATCTTCAGAGCAAATACAATCGCCGCTAACTCCAAATCATGAGTTGGGTAATTCCTTTCATGCGGCTTCAGTTGTCGACTGGCATACGCAACAACTTTATCCCTCTGCATCAGCACTGCTCCAAGTCCAGTACCACATGCGTCGGTGTAAACCACTATCTCATCATTCCCACTTGGAATAGTCAAAACAGGAGCACTTGTCAATCTCTCTTTCATGATTCCGAAAGCTTGCTCACACTTAGCATCCCAACTGAACACTTGGTTCTTCTTCGTCAATCCTGTTAATGGTGCAGCTACCTTGGAGAAGACTTTGATAAACCGTCGATAATATCCTGCTAATCCAAGAAAACTTCTCGCATCAGATGCATTCTTAGGTCTAACCCAATCTTGGATTGCTGCCACCTTAGCGGGATCAACCGCTATTCCACTTCCAGAAATCACATGGCCTAAGAACCTCACTTCACTCTTCCAGAAGTGACACTTCGAAAACTTAGCCTTCAGCTGATGTCTCCGCAAGATTTCCAAAACAATTCGCAAGTGCGTCTTGTGCTCTTCTTCCGTTCTGGAATAAATCAGAATATCATCCACGAACACAAGTACGAACTTGTTCAACTGATCTCTGAACACTCTATTCATAAGATCCACAAAATATGCTGGCGCGTTAGTCAATCCAAACGGCATTACCAGCCACTCAAAGAAACCGGATGGTGTCCTAAAAGCAGTCTTCGGCACACTATCCTTAGCCACTCTCAACTGGTGAAATCCCGTTGCCAAATCCATCTGAGAAAACACCTTGGCTTCGTGAAGCTGATCAAACAAGTCATCTATTCTCGGCAATGGATACTTGTTCTTCTTTGTCACCTTATTCAGCTCACGATAATCCACACACAATCTCAACGATCCATCTGCCTTGGTTGCAAACACAACTGGTGCACCCCACTCGGACACACTACGCCAAATGAATCCTTTCTGCAAAAGATCATCAACTTGCACCCTCAACTCCTGCTGTTCCCTAGGCGCCATCCGCCTAAGAGGCATCACAACAGGTCTGGCTCCTTCAACTAGATCTATATGAAACTCGATCTCTCTATGCGGCGGCAACCCTTTGACTTCGTCAAAGACATCCTCGAATCCATTAGCGATTGGCACTGATGACAGTCCATCCCGTGGAACAACCAGCGAATACATGAAGCTCATGAAGACGCCTTCCTTATGCTTACATCGTATTACAACCTTTCGCCCCTCCACATTCTCGACTGTCACTTCCAACCTCTCGCAATCAACCTTTGCCGCATACTTCCTAAGCCAGTCCATACCCAAAATAATTCCGAACCCCGCAAAGTTCAGAACAAAGCAATCACAAACAAAAGAGCAACCATGACTCGATACAACTAGACCACGGCATAACATACACAAACAAGAAGAACCCCCAACTGGATTAGTCACAACCAATGGCCTATCAACAATATTCGGCTTCAAATCTAACCGGCCTACGAGTTCATTACAAACAAACGAATGCGACGCTCCAGTATCAAACAAAACTCTAACTGGAACACCACATAGGAAAAGAGTACCTTGAACAACCACACTCTTTCCTTTCTCTTCAGCAGTAGGAGCTTTCGAAGACGACGGAACAGCTCCCAAAGCATAAGCTTGCACAATCTGCTTGTCCCTCCTTGGTTCTGGACAATTCTTCCTGAAATGCCCTGGCTTGTCACAGTTGTGACACTTCATCGGCACCTTCAGATTCTTACAATCCTTCGAGAAATGGCCCTTCTGCTAACAATTGTAGCAAGTCACCTCGCCTTTCGGCTTCTTCTGGCCGTCCTTACCCTTCTGCTGCTGCTGCTTCCTCTTCTTGTTTCCACCCTGCTGGGGTTTAGACTCTTCCCTGGCCACAGCAACAACAGATCCTTCCTTAGGAAACAGACTCTCATGCCTAAGAGCTTTCTCCACAAGCTTCTCAAATGAATCGTCCAAATGATCCACCAACTGTCTCCCAAGATAACTGTCCAAGCCTGTCACAAACTTCTCATTCTTCTGATAAGCAGATTCAATATATGACCGGGCATACTTGGACAAAGCTTCGAACTCAGAAACATACTCAAGAACTGGTCTCCCACCTTGCTTGAGCTCCACAAACCTCTTGAACAAAACAGACTTCTAAGCTGTAGAAATGAACTTAGCTTCAAACCTAACTTGGAATTGCTCCCAAGTAATCTCTTCCTCCGCAGTATTGATGGTAATAGAGTTCCACCAATCAGAGGCTCTCCCTTGAAGCTGTCTTGATGCCAACTTCCTCTTAGTTGCATCATCAATTCCTAAATCACCAAAGATCCTTCTACAAGAATCTATCCATCTCTGGACTTCGATGGTTGATTCTGTTCCCAAGAAAACCTTTCCTCCAAGAGTAGTATAATCCTTGCACAACTTAGCGAAATCCACAGGTTTCGGAGTTTGGACTTGAACTCCAACATCTACTGCTGCCCCCGGAACTGGTATCCTTCTCATGATCGAAGTCATCATAGCTTCGAACATAGCTGCATAATCAGCAGTTCCCTCAGTAGCATGGCCTTCTCTAGCAGCTGGTCTCCCTCTTCGACTCATTCTCAATATCTATAAAAAGGAATGATTAGAACATCTAGAGAAATAACTGCATAAAGGACTAACTTACTGCTAAACTACTATATTATATATAGTAATCATCCATCAAAATACAATTACGTCTCTCATACGTAGTAACGTCAGCGAGCGTTGGGTAAAATTGATTAACCAATGCTCTGATACCAAATGTGACGACCGCCCAAGACCCCTGCACCGAATCTAGAGAAAGTGCGCTGTAAAGTGTGCCAGGCGACCATGGACGATTGTCAGGGTAAATTAAAACAACAGAATTTATCGTATTACTCACAGCGCATGGACAAAATACAATAGAACATATGTATAGTGAAGCTTTACAGAACAAAATGCCATCATATAAAACTGCATAATAGTTGAATACAAACATCCAAATAGTCAATACATCAAGCCTCACTACATATCTCTCAGAGAATACAAAACAGCAGAACATCCAGTACATATAAGAAGATAATATGCAACCCTCTAACTCGTCTTCGATATCAGCATCGTGAGAAGAGAACAGCACCTGTCACCTGCTACCTAGTCTGCCCGTCCCAAAATGGACGAACAGCCCAAGGCAATAAGAATTAAAAACATAAAGCCTTGAGTCAGACAACAGTCTTAGTGAGCAGTAAATTAACTAACAACATACCAAAAGAGCATAAAGGAAAAGGAATAGGAATACAACCCTCCCACTCCACCTCTTACTACAGTGATAGCCCCCAGACACACACTAAGCAGAAGCAACATAGCAGAGCATACAATTTAAAGTAAAGTAATAATCATTCGAGTCAAGGGCGATGTTTTCCAAGTACCAAGGCCTAAATCAGATAAGCACCCAGAAAATACCGCTCTTGGGTCCGAATGACGATACAACCAAACATCCATGACTCTGGCTATCACTGTTATCATTGCTTCGATATCACCGTTAATTGAATGACCGGCACATTCTTTCAGCCATCCGTCAAGGGCTAATGGAAACCCCGGTTCTAGACATAACTCCCGCACGTCGTCGCAGCCCGTGCCTAGGACTATCGAATCTGCCCAGAGTACTCGACCATCAACAGTTAGTCGTTGGGACTATTGAATCTGCCCAAACGTACTCTTGCTTAGAGCATGCTAGAACCTTCAACAACGATGCTATCCAAGCCTCCTAGTCATCCTCCTCGACGACTATTCTCATATCCATTCATTATCCTCAACTCGAATCATATCACCGAGTTATCAACATGCTTGGAATGATCTCGTCTGGATTAGACCAAGTCTTCATTACATGATTGCCTCGCTTCATCACATCCTCGCAAAGCCTCATCTCAACATCACATCATCAAATCTATGCATAAGAGCTTCATCATCCCGCTACATATGCCACGAGCAGCTTTCCCAATTCAAGAGCCTTTCCCTTAGCTTTTGAATCGTCTTTGGTCTAAATCAAACCATCAATCATCTAATTCATAACAATCAATCAAACCAAACATTAATCCAAGCAATCAAGCATTCAAATATGATCTAAGTAGATAATTATAATAATAATGGCATTTTCGTAATTAAAGAGTTGAAAGTCTAACATGCATGAAATCATAAGAAATATCTCTACAATCTTGATGAATGAACTTGCATAGGTTAACATATGATAAAATGGATGTAACATCATCATGAACAATGGATCTATATGGATCTACACTTAGGATGAAGAAAATGAATGGAAATCACTATTTTAACACCAAATCAAGCCAACAATCCGATCTACTCCTTTGGATCCGTTTGAGAGATAATCACCACTCACCAAATCACCAAAACAAACCCTAATCAACATGCTTCAGATCTGGACAGCGAAGGATCAAGCTTGATCTATCACGAATCCGCTTCAAACGAAGAAATCTCTCTTGAAAAGATGAAGATCTTCAATCTAAGCTCTTGAATCTTCAATCTTGATCTTCAACTTGGATGGATGTAAGCACTAGATTAGAGTGGAGAAAAGAAGTGAAGAAGTGTAGAAGTCGAGCTCTCAAAATGGCAGCACTTCGTCGCTTCACAAACCGGTGCCAAAATAGTGAGATATGGACATGTATTTATAGGCTGAAAATGACCTTAACTCGTCCGCCTCCTTAAATCGTCGCCGACTTAACACCCTCTTCCGACCTACGACTTAACTATATGGCCGACCTAACGAAGTCTCAGACTCATCATACTGCCGAAAAACCCAAGTCTTAAGTCGTTTGACGACTCAACAACTTACCCACTAAATGACTTAACCGCCTATGACTCAGCGACTTACGACCTAAACGACTCAACAACTTAACACAAGAGACGACCTACCGACCCAATTACCCTGCCGACCTATCCTTAACTCGTTTATAAGTCGGTACTCCTATGGGTCGGTCATCCCACTAACTCGCTTATCCCGGTAAGCCGCTAACTACCTTAAGTCGGAGAAACTCTTAGGTCGTCTAAGTCTTAAGTCGGTCAATTCCTATAGGTCGGTCCATCCTATGAGTCGTTAACTCGGTACAACCCTTAAGTCGGTGGACACTAACTCGCTAACCACCTTAAGTCGGCCAAACCTATAGGTCGCTTACCCCTATGAGTCGCTCAACTCTTTATCTCCTAGGTCAGTAAACCGGTCGACCGACTCATCCTTAAGTCGCCCACTTCCTTAGGTCGGTCCAACACCATAAGTCGTTCCACCTACCTATACTACACACGACCTAAATCCAGTCCTACACGACTCAACTCCGAACGACTTAAACTACACCACGACCTAAGCCTCTACACGAGTTAACTTCCATACGACTTAAGCTTTGGTCGACTCAACTCTAAACGACTTAATCAACATCAATGACTTAATGTCGATAGTTTTAAAATCTTTCGATCCGTAAAAATACGGGTCGTTACAACAGGGGTAAACATTATATGATCATAATATAACAGTTATAACAGGATGATATAATTTTACAGATTCAAACGGTGTCAGTTTACTAGTTATATAAGTACACATTGTCTGGTGAGAATTACTCACTTGTATTTGCTGGAGATTACAACCAAAGCACACAACAGAGATCCAAAAAGGCACGAAAGCACGACTACGATTCAAGTGAGGGGAGAGCCAAAATTATTTGTCTTGCATATAAAACAAAACAACATAAAACACATGAATTTCAAACCAAAATATTACAAAACAATGCTAGTAATAACTACACAATTCAAAGCTAGAGCTTTTGCACTTGCATTCAACATCATATGCTTCAGCTATGGACTGGAAAGGCACTGTTATGGGAAGGTTTTGGATCAGGTTTGGATCAGGTTCAGGTCATATAGGGGATGGCCATAACAACATATAGAGGAGATGAAAGATGTATGCATGGATTTACAAAGCAAGGCAATACAAGTGGGTTTCAAGGCATAAATGGCTTCGGCCAAGCATGGATTGGGCACGGCCTGATCTGGAGGATCAAGTACAGGTGCGGTAGAGGTAGTTGAGTCAGCAAGTGGCTAAATTTAAGAACTTTCACAATTTAAATCTGTTTTCAATGAAACAAAAAGCAGTATTCATGTTATTAAATCTATTTTCATAATAAAAAATAAAATTTAAGAATTTAAATATTTAAATTTAAAATTTAAAAGTCAAAGTTTGACCAGAAATCCACTTTTTAGGAAAATATTCAATTTATACCAGTTTGGAATTATAATTCATATAATAATCAAAATTTATATTTAAAATGAAATATTGAAAATAAAACAAGCTAAAAATAATTTCAAAATAAAAAAATTCAAATTTAAAATATATGCAAAAATTTAGGGTTGTTCACATTAATCCAATTTCAAATTCAAATTCAAATTCGATTTCACATTAATCCAATTTCGATTATTCTATTTCAAATCATTTTCAATCTCATTTCAATTCAAATTGACTAAACTTTGACTCAATTCCAAACAATTCAATTTCAATTGTAATTCAAATCGATTTCGATTTCAATTCCAATTTGAATTAATTTCAATTCAATTCTCAGTTTTAAACCATTTTAATTTACAGAAATTTGAGTTCGATTTCAGCATATCGATTTGAATCACTTAAATCAAATTTAACTTCAGTATTCAATTTTTCAAATCTTGAAAATAGTTCAATTCAAATCATCTTCAATTCCTATTTCAATTTAAATCAATTTCGAGTTCGATTTCGAAGTATTGGTTTAAATCATTTAAATCAAGTTTAACTTCGATGTTCAGTTCAATGTCCAAATCTTTAAAATAATTCAATTCCAAGCTCAACTTTTGAAATATCGATTTAAATTACTTTTACTTAGCAATATTCAAAGTTCAAATAAAAGTCCAATCTTTTAAAACAAATCAATTTCCGAAATTCCAATCATATTTCAATTAAAACTTCAAAATCTCAACTTCGATTACATAAACAATTCCTGTTACCAATTTAAATTTCAACATTTCGAGCTCAAGTTCGAAATAATTCAATTTTTATAAATTCAATTTTTATTTCTTTAAATCAAAATCAGTTAAATAATTTCAAATCACAAATTTTAAAATCATTTACTTTAACCAAACCGGTGTCCGTATATAATTTTCTATCCTGTAACCAAGTGAATCAATTATTTCAATTTAATTTCAGGGATGGATATATATCATTTCAATTCAAAATAAATGTCATAGGCATATATCATTTCAACCTATTTCTTAATTTATTCGGAATAATTCGGTTTATAGTTTTATATACTGTAAATAATATACAAGATGATAACGGGATATATTAAAATAAATAAACATCCAAATCATCCAAAATATCAATCAACAGCATCCATCACAATCAACATCCAAATCAGTCAAAATATCATAACAATTTACTAGTTACCAATAATCAGGAATTTAACTAAATTTTTTATTTACATTTTAAATTTGAATTGTCAATTCAAATTCCTATCATTTTATTTCATACAATTTAAATGTCAATTAAATTTACCAAACATCAGTCAATAAATTTAAATCACATCACGATATAAATTTAATTAACATAAAATTATTTTAGTACTTTGTGATATAAATACCACTTTGATTCCATGCCAAAGCCTTCATCGATACGATTCCAACGTGATTCGTTTCGTCTGAAACGAACCTAGTATGCAAAAGTAACGATTTTATCAATATAGCAATGATTAAAATTTTAAATTAACAAAATCAAACTAATTAATATAATTAACTTAACCTCACTAATTCTTTCCCATTTCGCTTCCAGGTCTGTTCACTCTCGAGAAACCCGAGTTGCAACCGAAACCCAACCACAAACCCTAGAATGCAGCGACCTCCCACTCAGCACCCACGCACGCACTCAACCACCCTAGGCCAAATGCAATTAGTTTTTTTTCATCGACCGTCAGCCATCACCACCGCTGAAGCCTCGCATGCAGCCGCGCCTGCCATCACCTAGAACCTCCACGCCACCTCCGGTCGTGCGCAAATCGAAGCGCAGAACCCTCATCGTACCAAAAACCCTAAAATGTCAAACGCGATTGCCTTCCATGTCATCTCCAACAAGTGAGAACAGCGTACGTGCCTCCATCTACCCAGGCACGTGATCGCGACTCCTTTTCCTCGATCGTTGTTTTGCTTCTTTTTTTCCTTATGCGATCGGATGTTTTTTTTAAGGCTGCGTTTGAATTGAAAGGAGAAAGAGAGAGGGTACGGGGGAACAAAGATGGGGTGTGGCTTGTGTACGAAATGTTGGAAGGTAAAAGAAAATATATATATATGTGTGTATGTATATATATATATATTAGAAAATATCTAACCAACTTGCCCACGAAAATTCCAAACTCCAAATGACACGTGTCACCATGCGTTCCTAATGTTTTACCCACATTACAAACATAATGGAACTAGTTTCTAGGCCTAATTTGATCGTATTTAGAAGAAAGCTTTTCAAAATCAATTAATTTTAATCGAATTTCTTAATTTAATTCCTATGCATTTCAAGCTCGCACGACCAAACGACAAGTCTGATCACTAAGAAACTTGAAATCCTATAATAATTCACTATTACGGATCCGATGAAACTGGTTTCATCGAAATCCGAGACAGTGGCCACTCCACTTGAAATTCGTTTATAGTTACATTCATTTTTCAATTCCATTAGTTCATTTCAGTAATTCAAATTCATATTAATAATTTTACTTAAGTAAATTTTATTTTATAACTCGAATTCATATTAATAAAAAATTTCTTTTTATCACAATCAATTTCATTCAACTTATTAAGTTAACTTTATTTTTGAATTCATTTCATTAACTTATTTCGTATTCAATTAGTTATCATTCAATTTATTTAAACTCACCCCACTTGCATTTAATTTATTTACATCCAATTTAAATCTCAATTACTCATATTAATTTTACTTACACCCATTTATTTTTATTTCATTTCTTTCACAATTCAAATTGCATTTCATTTTATAATCCAAGTTCGTGTTCATTTTATTAATTCATTTTATAGCCTAAGTGGAATTAATTCACTTTACTAATTTATCTAATCATATTCAAATCCAACTCAACTCATCTAATCTTTATTAAGTGAAATTTTATTTCATTTAATCCCTTACTCATTTTATTAACTCTGTTTTAATTTTTTTCTTATCATTCACATTCAACAAATTTAAAATTTATTTTTAGCTTAATATTTCTCAAATCTATAAGTTATACCAACTTATTCACTTAAAATTTCATTTTGTTATTTTATTTAATTCATTTCAAATACAATTCATTTTTATTTAAGCTTTCTTGAGTTAGACTCCATTTTATTGACTTCATTTCACTAACTCGATTTATTTAACATTTCTTAGGTTAATTATTTTATTTCATATTTCAAATTCAAATTTTCTTTTATTCGCTTAATCAAAATGTTCAACATTTTTTTAAAATTCGGTTTTATATTTCTATTCAAATCTATAAGCCATAAACTTATTTTTATCTATACTATTTTCAATTATAAGTTCAAAATTATTTTCATATATTTATCAAATCATACTCAGGATATATTTTTTCACAATCAAAACTAGTTTTAATCAAAAATAAATTTCTTTTGGTAGCAATTCTCACTCAGAAACTCGAAAATGAATACTGGCAATGCTGCGGTCATCCCTATTAATTCCCAATGACCAAAGCGAGTTCAATTCTTTTATTTTTTCAAAATCTTTTCAAAATATTTTTCTACTCAAAACACTTTCAATAATATTATTATTAATTTTGAAGGTTTTGAAAACAATTTTGAAAACAAAGGGATTTAAATTCTAAAATTCTTAATTTCTAAATCCTTTTATTTATAATATAGCTTATACAATTCCATTTATTTATTATGAAAATATTTCATTAATTTACATCTTTGTTATTTTAAACAATTTTTATTGTAATTAGATTTCAGTCTAATTTAATTATCGAATGCTTTGTAAAATAAAATTCATAAAGTATTCGTTTTATTTTAATTCAACCAATAATCGATGATAACTAAATATTATCATCTCCTAACAACAACTTCATTGATAATCATTATATATATAATATAATTTAGGTAAAATTATTTTATTTACCTGATTTTAAAACAATATTATGTCGACTTGTCCAGTTTAAGTGTTTAGAAACTCCTATCGATAGCATGGCATCCGATGCACCGACCAGAATTTATAAACAACTCAACGGATAAGTATACACAATATAAAACATTTTATAACACTAACAAGTACGCACTCTCATGTATATATACACTCAAACAACTCATTCTAGAGTATTACTACCCTATTTCTAATGAGTCGAACCTCACAAGGCTAAGGTTATCGCTAAACCAAAGCTCTGATACCAACTGTGACGACCCATATTTCGGAAGGTTTAAATCGAGAATAATCCACAAATGTCCAACTTAAAAAATCCAGAATATAGATAATCGTTGAGGTTAATTTAGAAAAATAAGAAAAGAAAAAGAAAACAAACACAAAATCTCGCAGCGGAATGACAAAATATAATAATCAAACAAACAGTTCATGAAGCTGTTTACTATACATTTGATTATAATTTATACAACATTTATCAGAGTTATATATACAACAGAAATGAAATATAATGCAGCATAACAACATGGATGCAGGGAATAATAATATTAATATAATATACCAAATCTTCATCTTCGTCCTCCAGAAAATGATCTTCAATGCGCCGAAATACTCAGGCTGACCCGAGCGTAATGAAAAGAAAAAACACTCGAGTCAGGACTAAAATATTCTTATGTGATTCAAATCAATATCACATAAAACATGAGCGTAATGGCATCAGAGATGTTCATGGGGTTTCACATCTTCTATCCAGTGTAAAACATGCGTGCAATAACTCAAGAGATGTTACGGGATTTTCCATCCCTTAAGGATTCATCAAAATATTATATATAGTAGAATACGCTATATATATAATGTATAATCAATAAAATAAATATTTTTCTTAGCGCTAAGGCTTTACATTAATTCCCCTTAATGCGTTTTTAAGCATTGTCGTACAGTTTGCATATAACACCCCAGTAGCACGTCGGAGGATAGGGATGCGTCGTGATACGAGAACACTAAACCAAAATCGTAGGGGTCTCATATTGGGATAAAAGTATGACAAGGCACATGAGGCAATGCCCAAGGTAGGATACTTTAAGTTTGGGTCGCAAGGCTGGTGGTAACGCATCGTAGCCACGACCGCCCACCGTGTCCATCCATCCCTTATCGAGTCAAAGGGAGGCTATCCTAAATCAAGGTACACCAATCGAAACCAACAAGGAATGATAGTATGGACCAAGTCCAAGAAGAAAATCGAAGAACGGATGTCCGCTAGGGGTAGCTAGCCTGCTTGGCCCTATCAAACCGTCCTGTTTTAGTCATTTCAAATTGGCACAAGTGCCGAGGTCTATCCATCATTACTCTCTTTCTTCAAATCCAGCAAACGATGCCGAATCCAACCACTTCATTCTGGAATCTCCTCCGCATACACGGTTGTTAAAGTGGTTCCAATATTGACAAAGAGTATGTCAATAAGAGGCTCCAGTCTCTTTAACAACCAAACGTCGTTTTACACACCGGTGGTACTTTTAGATTTCAAAAACAATTTGTAATTGATAGCAAAATATCATATTCGCTTCAAAATCAAATTCATTTCAAAATCATCGTATTTACTCAAAATATACCATTTCACTTCAAAAACATTTTCGCCTTAATATCTCGATTTCAGTTTCAATTCAAAATTGCTTCGAATTTCCATTTGGGTTATAACTTCAATTTAACCAATTCGTATTTAAATCCATGATTTAAATATAAACATTCCACTCTTTGACCTGTTTGAATTTTTTTAAATAGTTTTAAAAAGTTAAATTAGTTTGGTAGAAAATAGTTTAATAAAATGGTTTATATATTATAAATGGTGTATATAGGAAATAGTTAGAAAACTAAAATAATTTGAATATTTAAGAAGACAGATTTTAAATAGTTTATATTAAAATAATTTATTTGAAAATAGTTTCAAAGTCAAACTGATTCAATTCCCAATCTTCCAATTCATATCGATTTCAATTTCCATTTCATTTTAAATCAATTCAATTCAAATTTCAATCCGAATTAAATTTGATTCCAATTTTAATTCAAATCGATTTTGATTTCACATTAATTCAATTTCGATTATTCCATTTCAAATCATTTTCAATCTCATTTCAATTCAAATCGACTAAACTTCGACTCAATTCCAAACAATTCAATTTCAATTGCAATTCAAATCGATTTCGATTTCGATTCCAATTTTAATTAATTTCAATTCAATTCTCAATTTTAAACCATTTCAATTTATAGAAATTCGGGTTCGATTTAAGAACATCGATTAAAATCACTTAAATCAAATTTAACTTCAATATTCAATTTAAGATTTAAATCTTCAAAATAATTCAATTCAAATCATCTTCAATTCACATTTCAATTTAAATCGATTTCGAGTTCGATTTCAAAGTACCGGTTTAAATCATTCAAATCAAATTTTACTTCGATGTTCAATTCAATGTCCAAATCTTTAAAATAATTCAATTCCAAGCTCAACTTTTGAAATATCAATTTATATTACTTTTACTTAGCAATATTCAAAGTTCAAATAAAAGTCCAATCTTTTAAAACAAATTAATTTCCGAAATTCCAATCATATTTCAATATAACTTCAAAATCTTAACTTCGATTATTTAAACAATTCATGTTACCAAATTTAAATTTCAACGTTTCGAGCTCAAGTTCGAAATAACTCAATTTTCATAAATTCGATTTTTATTTATTTAAATCAAAATCATTAAAATAATTTGAAATCACAAATCTTAAAATCATTTAATTTAACCAAACCGGTGTCCGTATATAATTTTCTATCCTATGGCCAAGTGAATAAATTATTTCAATTTAATTTCAAGGATGGATATATATCATTTCAATCCAAAAAAAATGTCATAGGTATATATCATTTCAACCTATTTCTTAATTTATTCAGAATAATTCGATTTACAGTTTTATATACTGTAAATAATATACATGATGATAACAGGATATATCAAAATAAATAAACATCCAAATCATCCAAAATATCAATCAATAGCGTCCATCACAATCAACATCCAAATCAGTCAAAATATCATAACAATTTACTAGTTATCAATAATTGGTAATTTAACTAAAAAATTTATTTCCATTTCAAATTTGAACTGTCAATTCAAATTCCTATCATTTTATTTCATATCAATTTAAATGTAAGTTAAATTTACCAAACAACAGTCGATAAATTTAAATCACTTCACGATATAAATTTAACTAACATAAATTTATTTTAGTACTTTGTGAGTGTAACGCCCCACCTCAATACCCACGCTAGCCAAGGACACTACGATGTAGTGCTGTCAACTAGCACGGAGAATAAGGCTGTTGAGGAGCGACCATCCATGTAATTGCTTATCACACGGTGGCTATAAAATAATCTTCGGAAACAAACATAGAAATAAACATAACACAAATCAGTCACAGACATCCATATCACAAAGGCGGAAGAAGATATGAATATATAACTAACACATGAAAGTGTACATCAGAGTAGTGGTCAAAAAGATCCACAATAATACACAAGAATAGCAACACGTGCTATACCAAAAGAATACAACTATGAGTCCATATCTCAAGTGTATACAACAAAAACTGCTAAACTAAATAGTTAGCCAAAAGTAAGAGTAGCAAATCCCGGGAGGAAGTCAAGCAAAAGCACCTGTAACATCTCGGTCTGACCCGAGTATTATTTAAGAAAATAATAATCGGATCAGTCTAACTATAAATATCAGATGACATGATATAAAATAAAAGATATGGCATAAACATAGAATATCCATACTGACATACTACTATAAGTATGAAAATGATGATCAACAGGAGATCAACCGATGAGAAATGATCAATATCACAAGAATCTTCTCAAAGATCCAAAGAGGGCATCATACCCTAAACTTGTACTCATAACAAGTCAATGACATAAAAATCCAGAAATCAAAACAAGAAATCCAGAAATCATAAAAAGAGAAAGAGGCCTATCACATGATGGTCCGAAGACCATGGGGAGCTACCCCATATGTGTGAGTCGGAATCACACTGATTGAGGCTTAGGCTAACCAAAAAGAAAAAAGGTATGTGTGAGTGGAATCACACAAGTGGTGTCTAGCCTAACCTCGCAAACAAAAAGGTATGTGTGAATGGAATCACACAAGTGGTGTCTAGACTAACCTTGCGGACAAAGAGATATGTGTGAGTCAGAATCACACCACTGCAGTCTAGTCTAACCTTGCAAACAAAGAGACATCGCACAATTGCTAGTATAAATCATAAAATGATCGTCATGATCAACGAGAAGTGTCAATTACACCAAACTAGTAAATATATGAGTTTAGCTTCATGTCCCATAACCACTTGCTTAACTTAAATATTTACGAACAAGCTGTAAATCTTCACTAGGAAATTGTCACAAAAAGGGTTCAATCAAACAAGTCCAAGTGCTAACCGACGAAGTGAACGCAAGCGTTTCATACCACTCGTTTTACTAAGTCGTTTAAGTCGATTTCTCATTCGAGTGAAGTAAAGGCTGGTATATACTAGTAGATTGGAAATTGGTTTGAGAAAACGAACTTTTGATATTTAATATAGTGTTGAAATCGATTTGATGAAAGAGTTTTGATATTTACTACTAGTATTAAAACCTTCATATCTTTAAAGTGACAAGTCATAAAACGATTGTTGAAACAATCTATCACAAAAATTCACATTCGAAGACGTGAACAAAATCCAAGGAAATCAGCTCAAAATGCATCAAAGTGGAAGTTCTGTTGAATGCTTTTCAGATAAGATTGCCTACGCAGAGTAATACGGGGTTCGACCTGCCCGGTCAGGTCGCGGGGGTCCAGGGCGCAGCGCCCCCGGCGGGGTGCGGGGTGCGGGGCAGCGCCCCGTCACGGTACGACCTAGTGAAGGCAAGCTGGTCAAGCGACCTAAGGAAAAGTAGGTCATACGACCTAAGGGTTCACGCGAACTAACAAGGCCAAGGGTAAGGTCGGAGACGACCTACGACTTAACAAAGTCCTGCGACCTAAGTGGGATGCGCGACCTAAGAAGGTGAGCGACCTAAGTGATCGAGCGACTTAGTGGGGCATAGGTCGGAGACGACCTACGACTTAAGGTCAAGCGACCTAGTGAAATAGCAGGGGAAATATTAGGTCGGAGACGACCTACGACTTAAGGTTTAACTCGCGAACGACTTAGCACTTGCTTATCTCGCGAACGACTTACGACTTAAGAGGGTGTATGACCCAACGACCTAAAGTCGATTCGACTTAACGACTTAAGCTCAATTACGAGCTACGAGCTAAGGTCTATACGACCTAACGACTTATCCCAGTACGACCTAAGCCAGGGCGAGGTAACAGAAGGCAACGACTTAACTCTTAACTCGCGCACGACTTAGCACTTAACTCGCGAACGACTTAGCACACCCAGAACGACTTAAGGCCAGGAACGACTTATGCTCCGTGTGACTTTTCAATGCGAACGACCTACGACTTAGGCTTAACTCGTGAACGACCTAGCACTTCCAGAACGACTTAAGTGCAGGAATTTTCCAAAAACGCTAAAAATTGGAGTTTTTCGCCAATCCAATCAAAACCAGTTGCAAACATTAATGCTAAAGTGATAGGAAGTCATTTCCATCAACCCAATGACAGTTATAGGCAAGATGTGAGATTAAAAATCTCACCTTTTCACGGAATTTGATGAAGATGGAGATTGAAAGCAAGGAGAAGCAATCCAAAGCTTGAATCCACTATCTTCTACTTGAATTTGGAGTTGAATCTCGGATTTGCAATAGAATTTGAGTTTGGAGTTTTAATTTCCACTTCCCACCACCATTTTTGATGAAGCTTGAATGTTAAAACAAATGGTGAATGAAGTGAGGAAGAGGGTTGGGCTGAACTAAGGAAGTGCAGTCCAAACCAAAGTCACAAGCGGGAAAAGTGACGAAAATTTCACTATCTCCAAACATATCGAAGTTTACACTCAAAAAGATCGCAAACGTCATTTTGAACTCAATGGGGGTGGTCTCGGGTCCTAATTTGACCGTATGCAAAAAGTAGCTTTTCGGACTAACATCCGACTAACGATAAAATATTTAAATATAAAATCGATAGATATGCGGGTTGTTACAGTGAGCGTTATAAAACACTCACCTTTTATTTAGAACTGGAAATATTTTCAGCTTCAAATAAATACCACTTCGATTCCATGCCAAAGCCTTCGTCGATACGATCCCAACGTGATTCGTTTCGTCCGAAACAGACCTCGTATGCAAGAATAACGATTTTATCAATATAACGATGATTAAAATTTTAAATTAATAAAATCAAACTAATTAATATAATTAACTTAACCTCACTAATTCTTTTCCCATTTTGCTCCTAGGTCTATTCACTCTTGAGAAACCTGAGTTGCAACCGAAACCAAACCACAAACCCTGGAATGCAGCGACCTCCCTCTCAGCACCCACGCACGCGCTCAACTACCCTAGGCCAGATGTGATTAGTTTTTTTTTCATCGACGTACCGCGCCAGTTATCACCACCGCTGAAGCCTCTCCTGCAGCCGCACCTACCATCAGCTAGAACCTCCACGCCACCTCCGGTCACGCGCAAATCAAAGCGTAGAACCCTCGTCGAACCAGAAACCCTAAAATGTCGAACGCGGTTGCCTGCCGTGTCATATCTAACACGCAAGAACAGCGCGCGCGCCTCCATCTACCCAAGCGCGAGATCGCGATCCCTTTTCCTTAATCGTTGTTTTGCTTTTTTTTCTGATGCGATCGGTTGTTTCTTTTTTTCCTTACTTGACGGCTGCGATTAATTGAAAGTAGAAAGAGAGAGGGTACGGGGGAAAAAAGATGGGGCATGGCTTGTGTACGAGATGTTGGAAGGTGAAAGAAAAAATATATATTATAGTAGAAAATATCTAACCAACTTGCCCATGAAAATTCTGAACTCCAAATGACGCATGCTACCTGGAGTTCCTAGTGTTTTATCCCCATTCTGAACATAATAGAACTAGTTTCGAGGCCTAATTCGATCGTATTTAGAAGATTGCTTTTCAAAATCAGTTAACTTTAATCGAATTCCTTAATTTAACTTCTAGGCGTTTCAAGCTCGCACGGCCAAACGACAAGTCTGATCGCTACGAAACTTAAAATCCTACAATAATTCACTATTACAAATCCAATGAAACTAGTTTCGTCGAAATCCTAGATAGTGGCCAAAATGGTTATTTTTACTCGTTAATTATAATATAAAATTTTCAATTTTTAATCATTCACTTTTAAATCCAATTTTAAATGTTAACAATCTTCATTCATGTTTAAATAAAATTTAAATCAATTTTCGATACTATTTTCATTCACATTAATTCAAGATTTAATTATTTAAACAATTGCAATATTAAATTTAAACAATTTAATTATCCAATAAATTACATTATTTCAAATATAAGTTATTCAACTTATAAAATTTAATTTTTAAAACAAATTCCAATAATAAGACAAATACTCATTTTATAGTAATTCAATATTCATTATTCAATTTCAACTATTGATTATAAACACGTTCAATATATAGAATTTCATTCTAATAGTTGTTATTGCCTAAATCTTCGGAATTCATTATTTCAAGATTTTATTCAATTTCATACTAAATAACTACATTAATAAAACATTAAATTTTATTCCTAACCGTTTTAATTCAATAATTATATTAAATTTAATAGTTAAAATAGTTAAAAAAATACACGTCGTTACACTACCAAACTGATTTCTACATTTGAAAACTTTTCAAACAATGGGTATCTCATAAGACCACACCGCACATAAAAACGGACGGGTTTTTACCTTACGATAACTAAAACATTTTATATCAAAATCCAGTGATATTATCATAGTGTCTAGGTTTAAAGTAAATAGATAAAATAGATGAGATGCTTGCATCTCATATTCCAACATACTAGGTTCTACAATCGAAAATATAAGGCACGTATTGGAGATTGGATTCCAACAATGGCAAGGTAAGGGACTACCTTCCGATGATACACCTCTAGAAAATGCACCGATGCTAACACAGAGTCGGCTGCCCCTTTAACATGACAAACCGGATTACCTTACCTCCTTGAGACCGAGGCCTTATACTAGCACAGTGTTTGCATGCAAACCAACCCTAAATGGGACATCTAGAATGGAGTGACCGCTCCTAATGGTAGCTAACCACATAGCTCTGCTACATGCTCTTTTTTGCCATTCCTCTCGATTGTGAGGCTTGAGGCTATGTTTTACCTTTTTGAATAGTAATCCATCTTGGAATGCTAACACTGTCATCTGGGCGTCAATGCAATGCCAGCATTCATCCATACAAGTTTGTTCCGGGTCTGAACGAAACCGAAGGCACTAACTCTACTACATCTATTTTGGAATCACCCTCAGGATTAGTAGCAGTAGCCCTTGCACTTCAAAGAGCACCATCTTCAATCATCATCAAGATGTCTTCCACTTGAACGTACATGTTGGTTCAGAGTGGTTTTCGGATATAGATCTGATCCCGGTCTCTCCGTATCAACAACCGATAATTTTTGGTCGAACCATTCCCGGTTCTTTTGGAAGTAAGTATTTGAGACCTTATCGGGGAACTCGAATTTATATTCATACTTCCTAAGTCAAATTGGGTCAAACTTGATAGTCGATTTTAACTATCAAATAAACAAACATCCAACCTTGGTTTAATTTCCATATAGGGTCCTCTAAGCCTTTATTAATTAAACTTTAACTAATAAAATCACTTTATAAAACCTAATCAAAAGATCTTTTCAACCATTATTTCCAAACCTCTTACATTCCTTTTTACTTGAAAAAAACAATATAAGTATTTATCAAACATTTTGGAAATTCCATTTCCTCAAAATTCCATATTAAATGGCCAAAAATCCCTTTCGAAAACATCACCTCCTATAAAACACATTTATTTATTCCTTATAAAAATTCTTTTTATAAGTTCACTTCACATTTCAAGCTACTTAAAAGTTTTCAAACTAGATTTAAAACTACTTTCAAAAATATCTAAAATGATCCATAAAATCTCTTTCTATTTTTAGAACTATTTAAAAATCTTCCTTCATAATTTCTTTATAGAATCTCCTTTATAAAATATCATTTTCAAGATATCCTTTGTAAATCACTATAGGTAAAACTTTTATTTAATAAACCCCTTTTTAAAAACAAGATATTATTTAAAAATAACTTTATAAAATAATAATAATGAAATTTGAAACTCATTTATAACCTTAAACCCAAATTGATTTAAGAATTAAAGTTAATTCAAAAACATACTTTAATAATTTGAAAAGAGACTTAGCAATCCCAATGGTACTAATTTAAGTTACCATTCAATTTTAATTCCAATTCACTTAACAGTTATTTACATAGGTCAACATATATGTAAATACAACTCATATCCAAAATAGGGAATAACCTGTCAATATAAACTAATTATCATATACATGTCCAAATAACATAATAGTAGGAGGGTGATTTTTCCTACTAAATAGATGTCCAAACATTTCAATCAATTAGTAGTAGAACGATGATGATTTATTCTGCTAAACATATGTCAAACAATCCAAATAATTACCCTATAACAGAATGGTGTTTTATTCTACTAATGAAAGTCCATACAACATAAACAATCACATTCTAACATTTTCACAGTTGTTTCTCTATTTAATATCATGGACAAGATATCCTTTGGTTAAAATCAAACCACTTAGAAAGAACCCAAATTAAAACATAACCGATAAAGTTTAAAATAACTTTTAATAACTAAATCATAATTTAATATAAGTTGAAGCTTAATTAAATCTTAAATAATCCAAATTAAATCATAATTAAGTCTTAATTAATTAGAAGTAAATTAAAAATTAAACTTTAAACAAATAAACATTTACTTAAAATTAATCCCTAATTAATTAATAATTAAGTAAATAATTAATCTTTAATTAAATAATAGTTAATTAATCCCTTTTTAATGGAGGATGCCTATTTTGAATATGTATTTGGCTTCATAAGTAAAGGTTTTTGAATTGACTCCTTGATGCAAAAATTTATCCTCTTTTCTAATGGCGGATGCCTATTTTGTCATTGGCGATTTCCTTTTGCCATCCTCTTCAGATTCCCCCTTTCTTCCTTCATCTGTCCGCCCTTAAATCTCTCCAGTCCAGCTTCGCCTTGCCTCTTCTTACTTCCCTCTTCTACTCTCGTCTATGGTGAAAAATCACAAAGGAAAGTTACATTTTGCTTCATCTATTGCTAATAGATCTCAAACTAGATATGGCCGTGAATATGCTTCTTCATCGATTTTAGATTCCTTTCTACCTGGATCTACTATCGCGTTACCTTTGCTATTATATTTTATTCTATCCGCTGTGAGTTTTGAAAGTTGATTTATGGCTCTATACTGTTATATTCTTAGTTCTACCAACAGCTTACCTTAGAGTGGACCTAAGTTTCGATGGGCCATTTCTAGGTCGAAATTTAGGCCAGTTTTGGGGTGGGTTGTTACATTACCGCTGCACTTATTCCAATGTCTTCAAACTTTCACCTGATTACCATTATAATTATAGTTAACAAAATCCTCGGCAAGTGGGCACTTGATCTTCGTTGACTTACAATGTCATTATCAAGTATCAGAATCAATTGTGGCTTTTATATGTTGATCATCTGGACAAGGGACATAAGCAATGAATACATCCTTCTATTAACAAATAAGTAAATCAAATAGTCATATCTAAGTAATCTCCGTAGTTTGAAAACAACACTATTCATGCATTTAACACTAAAAACATGGAATATACAAGAAAATGAGTTTGTGATGCAAATTTACACAAAAGCATATCTCACTAGAGCTGTTCAAAAGGAGAAATTTGTCATTGGTAAAAAAACAGATAATGATCGACTAACTGGAAGAAAGACGGATGCATGATTACCTACGAACACAATAATAACTAATAATAATTAAGTTCAGTTCGGATGCATGATTTGGATTGAAATGAGGATGTGACAATTGAGAATTTGGCTAGGCAGCTAGGGTCAGTGGCGGTACGATGTGATTTTGGGGATTCGATAGCGACTTAGGGGATAGTTTACTCTTTGGTGAAATTCGAGATTTAATAGGAAAAAGAACATACTATTTGGGGCATGGGTGTATACTTCGGTTCTTAACTTTTTAAGTAAAGTCATCAAAGTTTGCCACGGCCCAAGGCCATTGCGAAATTGTAATGGGTAAGAGCCATTGCTAAATATTTTGCAACGGCCCAAGTCTGTTGAAAATTTGCTACATTGTAGTATTGCAAAATTGCCCATATGGTGTAATGAAATACCATTATTATGAACTAGATTGGTCATATTGTAACGACCTGCCTTTTTGGACGTTTTAAGGAGACACACATGCCAGACTCAAACCATTCAAAATGGCAGATTGTTATGGGGGTAAATAAGAAAAAGAGAAAGAAATAAAACAAATACAGAATCTCGTAGCGGAATGACAAAATATAATAACCAAATAACAGTTCATGAAGCTGTTTTATAAATACATTTGATTATTCTTTTACAACACAAAAATCAGAGTTACATAAAACAAGAATAAATAAATAAATGCAACGGAACAACATGATGCAGTGGAATACATATCATAAATAATAATAGTACAAATCTTCGTCTTCGTCCTCCAGAAATAAGGTCTTCAACTATGAAATGCTCAGGCTAACCCGAGCGAATTGAAATGACAAAACACTCGAGTCAGAAGTAAAAGATCTTATGTAAGTTAAATCAACGGTAAATATGCGTGTAACGGTGTCAGAGATGTTTACGGGGTTTGACATCTCTTATCCAGTGTCTAATGTGGGTGTAGTAACTTAAGAGATGTTCAGGATTCACATCTCCTAAGGATCCGTTAAACTATCTACTATGTAGTACAATACGCTATTATAATATGTCTACAGTAAAGTAAAGTATTAAAATATCGTTAAGGCGTTACCCATATCCCCCTTAACACATTTTATATATTCCCATAGTCTATACAGTACTGTACGCTCCTCTGTAAACTGGAGGTTTACCCAGAGGACACTCCATAGGTATGGTACAAAACAAACTCGTAGAAGGCGCGATAAGGCATGCGACAAGGCACTCGAGGCAATTGCCAGGGTAGATATACCAATTGCGTGTCCGGACTGGTGGTAACGCATAGTAGCTACTACCGCCCACCTCGGAACACACTCCTAAAATCAAATCAAGGGGTGGCCACCAAATCAATCACAAAGTAATATAATGGTATCGAAGAAATATGTTCAATCGGAGGAATGACCTCACTTGGCCCGGTGTGGCTCCTGATTTTAGCCACATCAAGCTGACTCATGGGAGTCAAGGTCACGTAAATACCTCATACAGAATCGTTCGCCAAACCATCCTACTTCATTTCTGGAATCTCCACCATGTAGACAGTTGTTAAAGTGGTTTTCGGTATTGGCAGAGAGTATGACAATATCTGATCCCGGTCTCTTTAACAACCAAACGCTTATTTCACACCGGATGGTTCTTTTACATTTCAAAAGCCATTTCACAATTTATATCAAAATATCATATTCGCAAATCTATATCACTTTCGAAATCATATTCACTTTCAAAATTGTCGGTAAGATAGGTTAATTAAATCCTCCTTTCCAAAGTCGTCATATTTACTCAAATATGTCATTTTACCAAAAGGGTATCAATTTCAAATCCCAACTTAGGGTGTATCATCATCAAGGATTTAAATATAAATACTTCAACTTTACATAGTCTGAAATTTTAGAAAATGGTTTAGATAGTCTTAAATAGTTTTAATAGTTTAAAAATAATTTATATAGATTAAAATAGTAAAAATAGTTTTTAAATATATTTGAATTTGATTTAATTAGAATTAAATTGATTTAAATAGATTTAAAATATATTAAATAGATTTTATTAGTTTTAAAATATTTTGAAATAGATTAATTATAGATTAAATTGATTTATATTATATTAAGTAGATTTTAAATAGATTAAATAAATTTAAAATAGATTAAATGTATTTAAATTATATTAAATAGATTTAAAATAGATTAAATAAATTTAAATAGTTTAAAATAGGTAAATAGATTAAATTGGATTAAATAGGTTATAATAGGTTAAATAAATTAAAAATAGTTTTAAATTGATTGAAATAGTTTAGATTAATTTTAAAGTAGATTTCAAAGTTATATCCAAACATTTCCAATAACTCAATTTCCGATAAATTCATTTATATTTGACACTTCAACTTTGAAATTCCAATTTAAATCCTTTGAACAATTCATTAAATCAATTCCAATTTCAACATTTACGCTTGGACTTTCGAAAATAATTCAGTTTATATAAATCAAATTTCTATTTCAAAATACCAATTAACTGAATTCAAAATTTAAAGATTCAAAATCGCTTAATTTAACTAATCCGGTGTCCGTATATAATTTTCTACCCTAGGGTCAAGTGATACGGATATTTATCATTTAAATCCGCAATTTAAAATTTTACGGTTATATATCATTTCAAACCGCAATCCCGAATTAAATAAAATCCATAAAATCGCTCGAGTCTATCATTTCAACTATAACGATTTTTCCCTAATCTATAGATCGTTCGGGTATGTATCATTTCAACCCATAAGGAACTTGCAGTGTTATAACAATATAAAAGTACAACATCCAGTCATCCAAAATCAAAAAATTCAAACATCCATCACAATCATCATCCAAATCAATCAATAACCATCAATAGATAACTGATAATCAATCACAGGTATTAAATTGACAATTTAAATTAAATATTAAATTAAACGATGATTAAATGCAATAAAAGTCAAATTTAACTAGAATGACAATTTAAATATACCACTAATAAATTACAATTCACTTCTATTTCCTATTAATGGAAAGGTTTTAATTGTTATTAATTCCAATAATTAAATTTCAAAACATACGCTGATTACTGGGAAGATAGTTAATCCAAGTGTTTTCCTTTAAATTGTATTTCAAACATATCTATTAACATTATTGGTTACAAACATGAGTTGAAAATTTACTTACAAATAATTAATTTCTTACTCTATGCTAAAACACATTTCAAATAAATAATCATATGTTTTCTCCTTTAATAAATTTATTCATTTTATTCTTCATTAACATTTATTATTATAATCACCGTTATTAATTACATTCAAATAATGTCATTAAATACACCTAACGTATGTTATCATTTTTTTTCTTACTGTAATACATGTTATTAGTAGAAATTCAAATTAATATCAAAACATATCTCTTAACATACATTAACACAAATAAAATCATAAATTTTTATTTTTCTACCACTTATATTCCTAAATTATATTCCTTATTACAATTAGCCTTTGGTATTCCTATCCATTAATTACATTTGAAACAATGTCATTTAAATACACATTTGTAAGTTCTTTATTTACCACCAATTGTTATAACAACTTATACTATACAAATTCTATCCAATCACCATTTATTACACATTATTTTATTAATTAATCAACATTTTTTGTAGCGTTTAAAAAGCGCTACAGAATCAGCAATTATAGTAACTCAGATAATCTCTGTGGCGTTCAAAAAACGCTGCAAAAAATAATAATAAGTGCAACAAAAAATAAGATAGTAAACGGCACATTTTCGGTGGCGTTTCTTAAACGCTGTAAAAAAGATCTTTAGTAACGTTTAAAATACGCTGCCAAAAATTCATTTATAGTGGCGTTAAAATAAATGCAACAAAAAATCATGGATTTCTAGTCGCATGTTTTCTAGCGGCGTTTATCAAAACGCCACCAAAACTGTTTGTAGCATTTTTTCTGTGCCACTAAAAATCAAATTTCTTGTAGTGATAACAAATATTATGTTAAGATTTTCATGGAATTTTGTATTATGACATTTTATGGTTTTGAAATAAATGGGTACACTTTGCTATTATATTTTATTCTATCCGCTGTGAGTTTTGAAAGATGATTTATGGCTCTATACTGTTATATTCTTAGTTCTACCAACAGCTTACCTTAGAGTGGACCTAAGTTTCGATGGGCCATTTCTAGGTCGAAATTTAGGCCAGTTTTGGGGTGGGTTGTTACATTACCGCTGCACTTATTCCAATGTCTTCAAACTTTCACCTGATTACCATTATAATTATAGTTAACAAAATCCTCGGCAAGTGGGCACTTGATCTTCGTTGACTTACAATGTCATTATCAAGTATCAGAATCAATTGTGGCTTTTATATGTTGATCATCTGGACAAGGGACATAAGCAATGAATACATCCTTCTATTAACAAATAAGTAAATCAAATAGTCATATCTAAGTAATCTCCATAGTTTGAAAACAACACTATTCATGCATTTAACACTAAAAACATGGAATATACAAGAAAATGAGTTTGTGATGCAAATTTACACAAAAGCATATCTCACTAGAGCTGTTGTCATTGGTAAAAAAACAGATAATGATCGACTAACTGGAAGAAAGACGGATGCATGATTACCTATGAACACAATAATAACTAATAATAATTAAGTTCAGTTCGGATGCATGATTTGGATTGAAATGAGGATGTGACAATTGCGAATTTGGCTAGGCAGCTAGGGTCAGTGGCGGTACGATGTGATTTTGGGGATTCGATAGCGACTTAGGGGATAGTTTACTCTTTGGTGAAATTCGAGATTTAATAGGAAAAAGAACATACTATTTGGGGCATGGGTGTATACTTCGGTTCTTAACTTTTTAAGTAAAGTCATCAAAGTTTGCCACGGCCCAAGGCCATTGCGAAATTGTAATGGGTAAGAGCCATTGCTAAATATTTTGCAACGGCCCAAGTCTGTTGCAAATTTGCTACATTGTAGTATTGCAAAATTGCCCATATGGTGTAATGAAATACCATTATTATGAACTAGATTGGTCATATTGTAATGACCTGCCTTTTTGGACATTTTAAGGAGACACACATGCCAGACTCAAACCATTCAAAATGGCAGATTGTTATGGGGTAAATAAGAAAAAGAGAAAGAAATAAAACAAATACAGAATCTCGTAGCGGAATGACAAAATATAATAACCAAATAACAGTTCATGAAGCTATTTTATAAATACATTTGATTATTCTTTTACAACACAAAAATCAGAGTTACATAAAACAAGAATAAATAAATAAATGCAACGGAACAACATGTTGCAGTGGAATACATATCATAAATAATAATAGTACAAATCTTCGTCTTCGTCCTCAAGAAATAAGGTCTTCAACTATGAAATGCTCAGGCTGACCCGAGCGAATTGTAATGACAAAACACTCGAGTCAGAACTAAAAGATCTTATGTAAGTTAAATCAACGGTAAATATGCGTGTAACGGCGTCAGAGATGTTTACGGGGTTTGACATCTCTTATCCAGTGTCTAATGTGGGTGTAGTAACTTAAGAGATGTTCAGGATTCACATCTCCTAAGGATCCGTTAAACTATCTACTATGTAGTACAATACGCTATTATAATATGTCTACAGTAAAGTAAAAGTATTAAAATAGCGTTAAGGCGTTACCCATATCCCCTTTAACACATTTTATATATTCCCATAGTCTATACAGTACTGTACGCTCCTCCGTAAACTGGAGGTTTACCCAGAGGACACTCCATAGGTATGGTACAAAACAAACTCGTAGAAGGCGCGATAAGGCATGCGACAAGGCACTCGAGGCAATGCCCAGGGTAGATATACCAATTGCATGTCCGGACTGGTGGTAATGCATAGTAGTTACTACCGCCCACCTCGGAACACACTCCCAAAATCAAATCAAGGGGTGGCCACCAAATCAATCACAAAGTAATATAATGGTATCGAAGAAATATGTTCGATCGGAGGAATGACCTCACTTGGCCCGGTGTGGCTCCTGATTTTAGCCACATCAAGCTGACTCATGGGAGTCAAGGTCACGTAAATACCTCATACAGAACGTTCGCCAAACCATCCTACTTCATTTCTCGAATCTCCACCATGTACACAGTTGTTAAAGTGGTTTTCGGTATTGGCAGAGAGTATGACAATATCTGATCCCGGTCTCTTTAACAACCAAACGCTTATTTCACACCGGATGGTTCTTTTACATTTCAAAAGCCATTTCACAATTTATATCAAAATATCATATTCGCAAATCTATATCACTTTCGAAATCATATTCACTTTCAAAATTGTCGGTAAGATAGGTTAATTAAATCCTCCTTTCCAAAGTCGTCATATTTACTCAAATATGTCATTTTACCAAAAGGGTATCAATTTCAAATCCCAACTTAGGGTGTATCATCATCAAGGATTTAAATATAAATACTTCAACTTTACATAGTCTGAAATTTTAGAAAATGGTTTAGATAGTCTTAAATAGTTTTAATAGTTTAAAAATAATTTATATAGATTAAAATAGTAAAAATAGTTTTTAAATATATTTGAATTTGATTTAATTAGAATTAAATTGATTTGAATAGATTTAAAATATATTAAATAGATTTTATTAGTTTTAAAATATTTTGAAATAGATTAATTATAGATTAAATTGATTTATATTATATTAAGTAGATTTTAAATAGATTAAATAAATTTAAAATAGATTAAATGTATTTAAATTATATTAAATAGATTTAAAATAGATTAAATAAATTTAATTAGTTTAAAATAGGTAAAATAGATTAAATTGGATTAAATAGGTTATAATAGATTAAATAAATTTAAAATAGTTTTTTTTTTTGGCAAAGCCGACGGGGTTAAATGGACCCCTACCATTTTATTGCTACACTCGAAAGAAGGAGGAAGTACAAGTCAAACTTGCAAGAAATACAGGGGTAAACAAAGTGCAACAATTACTGGGGAAGACAAAGAAAACACGACAAATAACTGAAAATTTAAAGGGAAACTAACAGAAAATGCCAGGGTCAAATGCAAAAGAAACATGGCAGAGGTCACGTCTGATTTCCCTCGTCATATGCTTCTCGAACAAGACAGGGGTGAAGCTCTTTTCCGATTGGAAAACACGTCGGTTTCTTTCGTCCCAAACCACTTTCATGAATCTTTTGACGACGAAAAGGAAGAGTCTACTCGAATTACCTTTACCTCCAGTGTTATCGTAGATGTACTTCCACTGCAACACATTGTTATTACCTTTCCAGTTTCTACCTATTCTCCTGATCCAAGACTTCCAAAGAGCATTAGGATAAGAGCACTCAAAAAACAAATGCTCTACCGTCTCAGGAGAAATACGGCAGTAGACACAACCAACAGTAACAAGAACACCTTTAGTGAGAAGCTTAATCTTAGTATTGATCGCCCTGTTCATCACTTTCCAATGAAGAAGGTTGTCTGTCTGAACATTATCAGTGCTTCATATGCGTCTCCTCCATTTACATTTCTCTCCAAAAGGACCAGACAGGAAAGTGTATGTTTCATTGATACTGAACCTGTTAACGTTTTTACCCCACTGGACGTAGCTGCTACTGTCATTTGTAAAATCGCATTGAGCCACCCTATTCCAAAGTTGCTGAATTCTAAAGCTGGAAGTCCTGGGAAGACGAATGGTATTGCCTTGAATTAAGCTCTGTACAGTCGCTTCCTGTCTCACGCCAGATTGCACTAGCTCAGCGTAAGACAGAATACGCCTTAAGATAACACCACGTCCAATCCAGGGATCGTCCCAAAAACTGGTGGCAGCACTATGGTTAAGAGGGTATCGAACAAGAGGTAGGATATCTTCCTTAAGCTTGAAAATAGATCCCCATGTCCAACTGATCTTAGTAGGAGTAGCCATTTTCCAGAAGTTGCCGCCGCGAAGAACATGAACAGTGGACCATTTAACCCATGTGTTACTTTTGGCAGAAATGCAGTCGAAAATAAGACGAGCCATAGTTGAACGATTCCAGTGAAGCATGTTGATAATTCCAAGGCCACCATTAGCAATAGGCCTTTCTAATTTCTTGTAGCTAATAGGGGCTATATATCGTCCCAGAGTTTTGCCAGTCCAAATAAATCTCGTGATAGCGGAACGAATCATGTTGATGAGTTTTTGAGGTAGAATGAACGTTCTAGCCCAATAGACTTGAATGGAGAAGATAACTGACTTAGCTAGAGTAATTCTACCAGCTTGGCTCAACAATTTGCTTGACCAGGATTCGAGTCTAGAGATGATCTTTTCATATATGGGTAAACATTGGTTGACTGTAATTTTGGCGAAAGTGAGGGGAAGACCAAGATAGGAGATAGTGTTATTACTGAACTGTAAACCAGTGATAACCCTAATAGCATTGTTTTGGGTTGGTGTGAGGCCAGAAGTTATCATTTCAGATTTGCGGAGATTGACAGATAGACCAGTTATAGCATGAAAGACATGAAGAACATCCATAATGGCGTGCATAGTAGAGTTGTCAGGGGAACAGAATATAACAAGGTCATCAGCGAACATTAAAGAAAATATCTTCGGGTTAGTACATCTTGGGTGGAGAGTGATATGTCCAGAAGCCATTTTATTATTAAACAGTTGCGTGAGAAGTTCCATGATGAGGATGAATATATATGGCGATATAGGGTCTCCCTGACGGATACCATGTCTACTTCCGAAGAAACCAACACTGGAGCCGTTGACGTTGACCGAGAAACGAACGGAGGAGAGACACTCAACAATCCATGCAATGAATGAAGCAGGAAAGTTCATACACTGCATAACTTTTACAATGGCTTCCCACCGAAGCATGTCGAAAGCCTTCATGATGTCCAATTTCAGCATAGCTTTAGGAGAAGAGTTCTTATTGTTATACCCATACAGCAGCTCATGTGCCAATAGGACATTATCTAAAATGTTACGACCTGGCAGAAAAGCAGCTTGATTAGGCGATATAATGGTGTTCATAACAGTTTTCAACCTGGTCGCAATAATTTTAGAGATACATTTGTAGATTATATTGCATCACGAGATAGGCCTGAAGGAGGATACCGTGTTAGGATTGTGAACTTTGGGAATTAGAGCAATATTAGTGTTGTTAAAAGATGGAATTAGTTTGGAATTTTTGAAGAAGTTCTTCACAGCACGCAGCACTTCATGTTTGACAATGTCCCAACACACAAAATAGAAAGTAGCATTAAACCCATCCGGTCCACCAGCTGATTTCCTATTAAGAGAAAACATAGCCAATTTGATCTCTTCATCAAACACAGCAAGTTGCAAGGAGGCATGTTCGTTGTCAGACAGTTTTGGAAGGGATGAGGGAGCAATGAGGTTAACGTCAGGTTCGAATTTGTCGGAGTTGTTGAAAAGATTGGTGAAGTGATTAATGAAAGCCTCGTCTACACCCTGTTTAGTACTCTGAACATTACCTTCATCATCCTGGATGGAAACTAAGTTTTCTCTGGAATGTTTGGCCCTTAAGTTAGCATGGAAGAAAGCATTGTTCCTGTCTCTGTAAGTTCTCCATTTAAGTCTCGCTTTTTGATTCATCATAGATATCTCATTGGACAGAGCAGCGTGATACTGAGTTGATATGTACGTCTCCATTGCACTGGTAGAAATATTGAGGGGGTCATCCTGGAAAGAAATTTGAATTTCTTCCAGTTTATTCCTCCAGTACGAACTTTGTTTACTTCCATCACCAAATCTGTTTCTGGACCATTGTTTGACAGCCATCTTGGTATTTTTCAACTTGATCTGCAAAATAGACATTGGATTACCATACACAGGTTTAGCCCAAACATTTTTAACTAAGTCAATAAAATCAGGTTCATTAACCCATGTATTAAAAAATTTAAAACTTGAAAAGCTATTGATGCCATCTTCCCGTAGGTAGACAATTTGAGGAGAGTGGTCGGAAAGAAGCGGAGGAGGAAGGTGGTTATATAAGGTAGGCCATTTGGAGTGGGCAAGCTGGTTGCCAAAAGCATGGTCAATCTTAGTATAGGTCCTACTCCCATGTCTACGTTTGTTGTTCCAAGTGAATCTCATGCCAGTGGTCTTTATTTCCACTAAGTTTGAATCAGAAATAGCAGACCGCAGAGGTTCTATTTCATTTAGAGAGAGCGGATTGCCCCCAAGTCTATCATCGAGTTTGTTACAGCAGTTGAAGTCACCAAAAATGATCCAAGGATGAGTATTTTGACGAAGCATGGGAAGGTCGTGGAGGAAAGTAGTTCTAGCAACTTTATTATTAGCGGCGTAGACAACTGAAATATAGAAGGTGGAGGATGTGATGATATTTTTGGCATGGCAGTGAATGATTTGAGAATTAGCGAAGACTTTGGAAAGGAGGATTTGGTTAGGGTCGAAAACAATGAGGATTCTTCCATATGGCGCCTCATCAAGGTTGTGAATAATGTCCCACCTTGGGTTAATGTATTTAGCAGCTTTGATAGAGTGGACGAGGTTTAATTTAGTTTCGAGAATGGCTAACAGGCATAGATTATGCTGAGAAATAATATTCTTGCATAGGGATAATTTGGTTTCTTGGTGGGCCCCTCTAACATTCCAAGCTCCAATGGTTTGCATCATTGAGCAGACAAATTTTCAGACTGGGTGATAGATTTCTTGCTTCGAAGGACCATATTCGAGGCACTGGTGTGGAGAGGAGAGAGAGGCAGATTCTTAGTTAGTCTTGATTTTTGAGACTGTGGGGAATCAATAGGTAGCTGAGGGATACTAATCAGCGATGGCATTGATTTTTTGGGTGAAATCTGTAGAGAAGGAGTGTGTTCAGTGCCAATGATATTAGAATTAGATGTTGAAGAGGAGGATTGAGCAGGTTTGATAATGTTAGAAGGAATAAGAGGTGGAATGAAGGGGAGATTTTCATGCACGTGCACACTGTGCACTAAGGAATTAGCAAATGATGATGGTTGTTGAGAAGAGTTGAAGAATTGCTGGATTGGTGGATTAACTTTGACTAGAGAGTTGGATGAAATGGAGTTCATAGATCGGGTTCCCAAATTTAAAGACAGAGGTAGAGAAGAAAGTGAATCATCAGTGGCAAAATCACTGCATTTTGCTCCTCCCAAAGAAAAAGCTGCAGAATAGGTGGTGGCAGTTGCATTGCTTTGAATATGAGTAGAACCAGAACCAGTTAAGCTTGATGTATCACAAACAGGAGTTGCATGCAAGTTTTCCACTGGCGAAACCTCAGTCTCATGAGAATGGTCCTTTTCTGGTTTATGGTTTTCATTCATTTGAGTGTTAACTTTATTACTTTTACCTTCCATTGTTAGAAGAATGTCAAAACTGTTGCTCGTAGGTAGCTTGAAATCTGAAGCAACCACAGTAAAACTTTCAGTAGCAACCACTGGATTGTCAGAATCCAAAGTATACTCCATATTATGTAATTGTATTCCTTCCTTATCAGATCTAACTTTGATTACAGTGTTCATCTCAGTATTTTCCTTTAATTCTACTTCCTCTATCATGTTGTTCAGTGGTAACTTGAAATCAGAAACTATAACAGGAATGACTTCAGTAACAGCCTCTGGATTGTTAATATCCAAAACATACACCGCATTTTGCTTTTGATTTCCTTCCTTATCAGATATTTCTTCGTTGACTGTGTTCATATCTGTATTTTCCTTTAAAACAACAACTTCATTTCCATTTGATCTCTCACTTTCTTTTACATTCTCCTGAATATTAACCTTATTAATCACCCTTCTGAAACTCCTATTCATTCCCATATTTTTCCTGTTATACCCCACCTTTTGCCATGTTTGAACTTGCTTAATAGCCTTAACTTTGTTTTTTGATGTCTTTTCCTTGAGCTTATTACCTGTTTCCTTGCCATTCATAGTGTTAACAGTTTCTACCTTCTTGTCACACGAATCCTTAACATGCCCAAAGGAATTGCACTGAACACAAATTAGTGGTTGCCATAAATACTCAACGTAAATACGTTGAACACCCCCATCAGCCAGGCTAATTAGGAAATCATTAGGTAACTCATTGTTTGGCTTGATTTCAATCATGCATTTCGCAAATTCCAGTCTTTCAAGTTTCTCAGTTCTTTCATCCATACAGAGCATTTTACCAATTCGACTGCTTATCCAGTTAATGCCAAGGTGAGTCCAGGCAAAAAGTGGAATATTACGAAGTTTAACCCACATAGGCACTGAGGGAACAGATCCACATACATTGCTAACAGCGGAATCATATGGCCTAATGATAAAAACTTTATTGTACATTATGATGGGGTCACCAAGTAAAATTTTGCTTTTATCTTCTTCAGACGAAAGCAAGAAGAGAAAAATCACTCCATCAGATTTGACTTGCACCGATCCTTTTAGTTTCCAAATGTTTTTCAGTTTAGCAACAACAGAAGAGAACGACAAAGGAGTGTCAAGGAAAAAACCCACCAGGTGATCCTTCCAAACAGAAGAGCCAGCCTGAACCACGTCGTCTACCAAGTCGAGCACTTCGTCAGAGAAAGAAGGGACAAGGTCAACAGGCTTGTACTTCCCCGCATTGAGAGGTTTGCGTTTGAATAAGGAAGTCCAAGCTTGTTGACTGCAACCTAGAAAAGGAGGAGATGGATCAGCATGAGGGCCGAAGAGCGGAATGGCATTGGGTGAAGGAATAGGAGGTCTCCCAGCAGAGAAGAAAGATGCTGGGGAGGAGGGTCTGGTGGGAAAGGAGGAGGTTTAAGCTTGGCAGGAAGAAGGCCTAATGCTCGGTTTGGAGAGCTAACGATGATGGGAAGGGGGTTTGACTTGGTTGAGGGAGAAAGGACGGTAGAAGGAGGAACAGGGATTGGAAGGACAGGAGATGGTGTAGCAGGAGAGGTAGGTACGGGAAAGGATGGAGTAGGTACGGGAGGGAAAGGAGAAGATGGCACCATATTTGAGGAAAAAAATTTAAAACTTTGGGGCCATGGATACTTTGTTAATAAAATCCTGAATTAAAAATAGTTTTAAATTGATTGAAATAGTTTAGATTAATTTTAAAGTAGATTTCAAAGTTATATCCAAATATTTCCAATAACTCAATTTCCGATAAATTCATTAATATTTGACACTTCAACTTTGAAATTCCAATTTAAATCCTTTGAACAATTCATTAAATCAATTCCAATTTCAACATTTACGCTTGGACTTTCGAAAATAATTCAGTTTATATAAATCAAATTTCTATTTCAAAATACCAGTTAACTGAATTCAAAATTTAAAGATTCAAAATCGCTTAATTTAATTAATCTGATGTCCGTATATAATTTTCTTCCCTAGGGTCAAGTGATACGGATATTTATCATTTAAATCCGCAATTTAAAATTTTACGGTTATATATCATTTCAAACCGCAATCCCGAATTAAATAAAATCCATAAAATCGCTCGAGTCTATCATTTCAACTATAACGATTTTTCCCTAATCTATAGATCGTTTGGGTATGTATCATTTCAACCCATAAGGAACTTGCAGTGTTATAACAATATAAAAGTACAACATCCAGTCATCCAAAATCAAAAAATTCAAACATCCATCACAATCATCATCCAAATCAATCAATAACCATCAATAGATAACTGATAATCAATCACAGGTATTAAATTGACAATTTAAATTAAATATTAAATTAAACGATGATTAAATGCAATAAAAGTCAAATTTAACTAGAATGACAATTTAAATATACCACTAATAAATTACAATTCACTTCTATTTCCTATTAATGGAAAGGTTTTAATTGTTTTTAATTCCATTAATTAAATTTCAAAACATACGCTGATTACTGGGAAGATAGTTAATCCAAGTGTTTTCCTTTAAATTGTATTTCAAACATATCTATTAACATTATTGGTTACAAACATGAGTTGGAAATTTACTTACAAATAATTAATTTCTTACTCTATGCTAAAACACATTTCAAATAAATAATCATATGTTTTCTCCTTTAATAAATTTATTCATTTTATTCTTCATTAACATTTATTATTATAATCACCGTTATTAATTACATTCAAATAATGTCATTAAATACACCTAACGTATGTTATCATTTTTTTTCTTACTGTAATACATGTTATTAGTAGAAATTCAAATTAATATCAAAAACATATCTCTTAACATACATTAACACAAATAAAATCATAAATTTTTATTTTTCTACCACTTATATTCCTAAATTATATCCCTTATTACAATTAGCCTTTGGTATTCCTATCCATTAATTACATTTGGAACAATGTCATTAAAATACACATTTGTAAGTTCTTTATTTACCACCAATTGTTATAACAACTTATACTATACAAATTCTATCCAATCACCATTTATTACACATTATTTTATTAATTAATCAACATTTTTTTGTAGCGTTTAAAAAGCGCTACAGAATCAGCAATTATAGTAACTCAGATAATCTCCGTGGCGTTCAAAAAACGCTGCAAAAAATAATAATAAGTGCAACAAAAAATAAGATAGTAAACGGCACATTTTCGGTGGCGTTTCTTAAACGCTGTAAAAAAGATCTTTAGTAACGTTTAAAAAACGCTGCCAAAAATTCATTTATAGTGGCGTTAAAATAAATGCAACAAAAAATCATGGATTTCTAGTCGCATGTTTTCTAGCGGCGTTTATCAAAACGCCACCAAAACTGTTTGTAGCATTTTTTGTGCACCACTAAAAATCAAATTTCTTGTAGTGATAACAAATATTATGTTAAGATTTTCATGGAATTTTGTATTATGACATTTTATGGTTTTGAAATAAATGGGTACACTTTGCTATTATATTTTATTCTATCCGCTGTGAGTTTTGAAAGATGATTTATGGCTCTATACTGTTATATTCTTAGTTCTACCAACAGCTTACCTTAGAGTGGACCTAAGTTTCGATGGGCCATTTCTAGGTCGAAATTTAGGCCAGTTTTGGGGTGGGTTGTTACATTACCGCTGCACTTATTCCAATGTCTTCAAACTTTCACATGATTACCATTATAATTATAGTTAACAAAATCCTCGGCAAGTGGGCACTTGATCTTCGTTGACTTACAATGTCATTATCAAGTATCAGAATCAATTGTGGCTTTTATATGTTGATCATCTGGACAAGGGACATAAGCAATGAATACATCCTTCTATTAACAAATAAGTAAATCAAATAGTCATATCTAAGTAATCTCCGTAGTTTGAAAACAACACTATTCATGCAGTTAACACTAAAAAACATGGAATATACAAGAAAATGAGTTTGTGATGCAAATTTACACAAAAGCATATCTCACTAGAGCTGTTCAAAAGGAGAAATTTATCATTGGTAAAAAAACAGATAATGATCGACTAACTGGAAGAAAGATGGATGCATGATTACCTACGAACACAATAATAACTAATAATAATTAAGTTCAGTTCGGATGCATGATTTGGATTGAAATGAGGATGTGACAATTGCGAATTTGGCTAGGCAGCTAGGGTCAGTGGCGGTACGATGTGATTTTGGGGATTCGATAGCGACTTAGGGGATAGTTTACTCTTTGGTGAAATTCGAGATTTAATAGGAAAAAGAACATACTATTTGGGGCATGGGTGTATACTTCGGTTCTTAACTTTTTAAGTAAAGTCATCAAAGTTTGCCACGGCCCAAGGCCATTGCGAAATTGTAATGGGTAAGAGCCATTGCTAAATATTTTGCAACGGCCCAAGTCTGTTGCAAATTTGCTACATTGTAGTATTGCAAAATTGCCCATATGGTGTAATGAAATACCATTATTATGAACTAGATTGGTCATATTGTAACGACCTGCCTTTTTGGACGTTTTAAGGAGACACACATGCCAGACTCAAACCATTCAAAATGGCAGATTGTTATGGGGTAAATAAGAAAAAGAGAAAGAAATAAAAAAAATACAGAATCTCGCAGCGGAATGACAAAATATAATAACCAAATAACAGTTCATGAAGCTGTTTTATAAATACATTTGATTATTCTTTTACAACACAAAAATCAGAGTTACATAAAACAAGAATAAATAAATAAATGCAACGGAACAACATGATGCAGTGGAATACATATCATAAATAATAATAGTACAAATCTTCGTCTTCGTCCTCAAGAAATATGGTCTTCAACTATGAAATGCTCAGGCTGACCCGAGCGAATTGAAATGACAAAACACTCGAGTCAGAACTAAAAGATCTTATGTAAGTTAAATCAACGGTAAATATGCGTGTAACGGCGTCAGAGATGTTTACGGGGTTTGACATCTCTTATCCAGTGTCTAATGTGGGTGTAGTAACTTAAGAGATGTTCAGGATTCACATCTCCTAAGGATCCGTTAAACTATCTACTATGTAGTACAATACGCTATTATAATATGTCTACAGTAAAGTAAAAGTATTAAAATAGCGTTAAGGCGTTACCCATATCCCCTTTAACACATTTTATATATTCCCATAGTCTATACAGTACTGTACGCTCCTCCGTAATCTGGAGGTTTACCCAGAGGACACTCCATAGGTATGGTACAAAACAAACTCGTAGAAGGCGCGATAAGGCATGCGACAAGGCACTCGAGGCAATGCCCAGGGTAGATATACCAATTGCGTGTCCAGACTGGTGGTAACGCATAGTAGCTACTACCGCCCACCTCGGAACACACTCCTAAAATCAAATCAAGGGGTGGCCACCAAATCCATCACAAAGTAATATAATGGTATCGAAGAAATATGTTCGATCGGAGGAATGACCTCACTTGGCCCGGTGTGGCTCCTGATTTTAGCCACATCAAGCTGACTCATAGGAGTCGGGGTCACGTAAATACCTCATACAGAATCGTTCGCCAAATCATCCTACTTCATTCTGGAATCTCCACTACGTACACAGTTGTTAAAGTGGTTTTCGGTATTGGCAGAGAGTATGACAATATTCGATCCCGGTCTCTTTAACAACTAAATGCTTATTTCACACCGGATGGTTCTTTTACATTTCAAAAGTAAATTCACAATTTATATCAAAATATCATATTCTCAAAACCATATCACTTTCGAAATCAAATTCACTTTCAAAATTGTCGGTAAGATAGGTTAATTAAATCCTCCTTTCCAAAGTCGTCATATTTACTCAAATATGTCATTTCAGAAAAAGGGTATAAATTTCAAATCCCAACTTAGGGTGTATCATCATCAAGGATTTAAATATAAATACTTCAACTTTACATAGTCTGAAATTTTAGAAAATGGTTTAGATAGTCTTAAATAGTTTTAATAGTTTAAAAATAATTTATATAGATTAAAATAGTAAAAATAGTTTTTAAATATATTTGAATTTGATTTAATTAGAATTAAATTGATTTAAATAGATTTAAAATATATTAAATAGATTTTATTAGTTTTAAAATATTTTGAAATAGATTAATTATAGATTAAATTGATTTATATTATATTAAGTAGATTTTAAATAGATTAAATAAATTTAAAATAGATTAAATGTATTTAAATTATATTAAATGGATTTAAAATAGATTAAATAAATTTAATTAGTTTAAAATAGGTAAAATAGATTAAATTGGATTAAATAGGTTATAATAGATTAAATAAATTAAAAATAGTTTTAAATTGATTGAAATAGTTTAGATTAATTTTAAAGTAGATTTCAAAGTTATATCCAAATATTTCCAATAACTCAATTTCCGATAAATTCATTAATATTTGACACTTCAACTTTGAAATTCCAATTTAAATCCTTTGAACAATTCATTAAATCAATTCCAATTTCAACATTTACGCTTGGACTTTCGAAAATAATTCAGTTTATATAAATCAAATTTCTATTTCAAAATACCAGTTAACTGAATTCAAAATTTAAAGATTCAAAATCGCTTAATTTAATTAATCTGATGTCCGTATATAATTTTCTTCCCTAGGGTCAAGTGATACGGATATTTATCATTTAAATCCGCAATTTAAAATTTTACGGTTATATATCATTTCAAACCGCAATCCCGAATTAAATAAAATCCATAAAATCGCTCGAGTCTATCATTTCAACTATAACGATTTTTCCCTAATCTATAGATCGTTCGGGTATGTATCATTTCAACCCATAAGGAACTTGCAGTGTTATAACAATATAAAAGTACAACATCCAGTCATCCAAAATCAAAAAATTCAAACATCCATCACAATCATCATCCAAATCAATCAATAACCATCAATAGATAACTGATAATCAATCACAGGTATTAAATTGACAATTTAAATTAAATATTAAATTAAACGATGATTAAATGCAATAAAAGTCAAATTTAACTAGAATGACAATTTAAATATACCACTAATAAATTACAATTCACTTCTATTTCCTATTAATGGAAAGGTTTTAATTGTTTTTAATTCCATTAATTAAATTTCAAAACATACGCTGATTACTGGGAAGATAGTTAATCCAAGTGTTTTCCTTTAAATTGTATTTCAAACATATCTATTAACATTATTGGTTACAAACATGAGTTGGAAATTTACTTACAAATAATTAATTTCTTACTCTATGCTAAAACACATTTCAAATAAATAATCATATGTTTTCTCCTTTAATAAATTTATTCATTTTATTCTTCATTAACATTTATTATTATAATCACCGTTATTAATTACATTCAAATAATGTCATTAAATACACCTAACGTATGTTATCATTTTTTTTTCTTACTGTAATACATGTTATTAGTAGAAATTCAAATTAATATCAAAAACATATCTCTTAACATACATTAACACAAATAAAATCATAAATTTTTATTTTTCTACCACTTATATTCCTAAATTATATCCCTTATTACAATTAGCCTTTGGTATTCCTATCCATTAATTACATTTGGAACAATGTCATTAAAATACACATTTGTAAGTTCTTTATTTACCACCAATTGTTATAACAACTTATACTATACAAATTCTATCCAATCACCATTTATTACACATTATTTTATTAATTAATCAACATTTTTTTGTAGCGTTTAAAAAGCGCTACAGAATCAGCAATTATAGTAACTCAGATAATCTCCGTGGCGTTCAAAAAACGCTGCAAAAAATAATAATAAGTGCAACAAAAAATAAGATAGTAAACGGCACATTTTTGGTGGCGTTTCTTAAACGCTGTAAAAAATATCTTTAGTAACGTTTAAAAAACGCTGCCAAAAATTCATTTATAGTGGCGTTAAAATAAATGCAACAAAAAATCATGGATTTCTAGTCGCATGTTTTCTAGCGGCGTTTATTAAAACACCACCAAAACTGTTTGTAGCGTTTTTTGTGCGCCACTAAAAATCAAATTTCTTGTAGTGATAACAAATATTATGTTAAGATTTTCATGGAATTTTGTATTATGACATTTTATGGTTTTGAAATAAATGGGTACACTTTGCTATTATATTTTATTATATCCGCTGTGAGTTTTGAAAGTTGATTTATGGCTCTATACTATTATATTCTTAGTTCTACCAACAGCTTACCTTAGAGTGGACCTAAGTTTCGATGGGCCATTTCTAGGTCGAAATTTAGGCCAGTTCTGGGGTGGGTTGTTACATTACCGCTGCACTTATTCCAATGTCTTCAAACTTTCACCTGATTACCATTATAATTATAGTTAACAAAATCCTCGGCAAGTGGGCACTTGATCTTCGTTGACTTACAATGTCATTATCAAGTATCAGAATCAATTGTGGCTTTTATATGTTGATCATCTGGACAAGGGACATAAGCAATGAATACATCCTTCTATTAACAAATAAGTAAATCAAATAGTCATATCTAAGTAATCTCCGTAGTTTGAAAACAACACTATTCATGCAGTTAACACTAAAAAACATGGAATATACAAGAAAATGAGTTTGTGATGCAAATTTACACAAAAGCATATCTCACTAGAGCTGTTCAAAAGGAGAAATTTATCATTGGTAAAAAAACAGATAATGATCGACTAACTGGAAGAAAGATGGATGCATGATTACCTACGAACACAATAATAACTAATAATAATTAAGTTCAGTTCGGATGCATGATTTGGATTGAAATGAGGATGTGACAATTGCGAATTTGGCTAGGCAGTTAGGGTCAGTGGCGGTACGATGTGATTTTGGGGATTCGATAGCGACTTAGGGGATAGTTTACTCTTTGGTGAAATTCGAGATTTAATAGGAAAAAGAACATACTATTTGGGGCATGGGTGTATACTTCGGTTCTTAACTTTTTAAGTAAAGTCATCAAAGTTTGCCACGGCCCAAGGCCATTGCGAAATTGTAATGGGTAAGAGCCATTGCTAAATATTTTGCAACGGCCCAAGTCTGTTGCAAATTTGCTACATTGTAGTATTGCAAAATTGCCCATATGGTGTAATGAAATACCATTATTATGAACTAGATTGGTCATATTGTAACGACCTGCCTTTTTGGACGTTTTAAGGAGACACACATGCCAGACTCAAACCATTCAAAATGGCAGATTGTTATGGGGTAAATAAGAAAAAGAGAAAGAAATAAAAAAAATACAGAATATCGTAGCGGAATGAAAAAATATAATAACCAAATAACAGTTCATGAAGCTGTTTTATAAATACATTTGATTATTCTTTTACAACACAAAAATCAGAGTTACATAAAACAAGAATAAATAAATAAATGCAACGGAACAACATGATGCAGTGGAATACATATCATAAATAATAATAGTACAAATCTTCGTCTTCGTCCTCCAGAAATAAGGTCTTCAACTATGAAATGCTCAGGCTGACCCGAGCGAATTGAAATGACAAAACACTCGAGTCAGAACTAAAAGATCTTATGTAAGTTAAATCAACGGTAAATATGCGTGTAACGGCGTCAGAGATGTTTACGGGGTTTGACATCTCTTATCCAGTGTCTAATGTGGGTGTAGTAACTTAAGAGATGTTCAGGATTCACATCTCCTAAGGATCCGTTAAACTATCTACTATGTAGTACAATACGCTATTATAATATGTCTACAGTAAAGTAAAAGTATTAAAATAGCGTTAAGGCGTTACCCATATCCCCCTTAACACATTTTATATATTCCCATAGTCTATACAGTACTGTACGCTCCTCCGTAAACTGGAGGTTTACCCAGAGGACACTCCATAGGTATGGTACAAAACAAACTCGTAGAAGGCGCGATAAGGCATGCGACAAGGCACTCGAGGCAATGCCCAGGGTAGATATACCAATTGCGTGTCCGGACTGATGGTAACGCATAGTAGCTACTACCGCCCACCTCGGAACACACTCCCAAAATCAAATCAAGGGGTGGCCACCAAATCAATCACAAAGTAATATAATGGTATCGAAGAAATATGTTCGATCGGAGGAATGACCTCACTTGGCCCGGTGTGGCTCCTGATTTTAGCCACATCAAGCTGACTCATGGGAGTTAAGGTCACGTAAATACCTCATACAGAATCGTTCGCCAAACCATCCTACTTCATTTCTGGAATCTCCACCATGTACACAGTTGTTAAAGTGGTTTTCGGTATTGGCAGAGAGTATGACAATATCTGATCCCGGTCTCTTTAACAACCAAACGCTTATTTCACACCGGATGGTTCTTTTACATTTCAAAAGCCATTTCACAATTTATATCAAAATATCATATTCGCAAATCTATATCACTTTCGAAATCATATTCACTTTCAAAATTGTCGGTAAGATAGGTTAATTAAATCCTCCTTTCCAAAGTCGTCATATTTACTCAAATATGTCATTTTACCAAAAGGGTATCAATTTCAAATCCCAACTTAGGGTGTATCATCATCAAGGATTTAAATATAAATACTTCAACTTTACATAGTCTGAAATATTAGAAAATGGTTTAGACAGTCTTAAATAGTTTTAATAGTTTAAAAATAATTTATATAGATTAAAATAGTAAAAATAGTTTTTAAATATATTTGAATTTGATTTAATTAGAATTAAATTGATTTAAATAGATTTAAAATATATTAAATAGATTTTATTAGTTTTAAAATATTTTGAAATAGATTAATTATAGATTAAATTGATTTATATTATATTAAGTAGATTTTAAATAGATTAAATAAATTTAAAATAGATTAAATGTATTTAAATTATATTAAATAGATTTAAAATAGATTAAATAAATTTAATTAGTTTAAAATAGGTAAAATAGATTAAATTGGATTATATAGGTTATAATAGATTAAATAAATTAAAAATAGTTTTAAATTGATTGAAATAGTTTAGATTAATTTTAAAGTAGATTTCAAAGTTATATCCAAACATTTCCAGTAACTCAATTTCCGATAAATTCATTTATATTTGACACTTCAACTTTGAAATTCCAATTTAAATCCTTTGAACAATTCATTAAATCAATTCCAATTTCAACATTTACGCTTGGACTTTCGAAAATAATTCAGTTTATATAAATCAAATTTCTATTTCAAAATACCAGTTAACTGAATTCAAAATTTAAAGATTCAAAATCGCTTAATTTAACTAATCCGGTGTCCGTATATAATTTTCTACCCTAGGGTCAAGTGATACGGATATTTATCATTTAAATCCGCAATTTAAAATTTTACGGTTATATATCATTTCAAACCGCAATCCCGAATTAAATAAAATCCATAAAATCGCTCGAGTCTATCATTTCAACTATAACGATTTTTCACTAATCTATAGATCGTTCGGGTATGTATCATTTCAACCCATAAGGAACTTGCAGTGTTATAACAATATAAAAGTACAACATCCAGTCATCCAAAATCAAAAAATTCAAACATCCATCACAATCATCATCCAAATCAATCAATAACCATCAATAGATAACTGATAATCAATCACAGGTATTAAATTGACAATTTAAATTAAATATTAAATTAAACGATGATTAAATGCAATAAAAGTCAAATTTAACTAGAATGACAATTTAAATATACCACTAATAAATTACAATTCACTTCTATTTCCTATTAATGGAAAGGTTTTAATTATTATTAATTCCAATAATTAAATTTCAAAACATACGTTGATTACTGGGAAGATAGTTAATCCAAGTGTTTTCCTTTAAATTGTATTTCAAACATATCTATTAACATTATTGGTTACAAACATGAGTTGGAAATTTACTTACAAATAATTAATTTCTTACTCTATGCTAAAACACATTTCAAATAAATAATCATATGTTTTCTCCTTTAATAAATTTATTCATTTTATTCTTCATTAACATTTATTATTATAATCACCGTTATTAATTACATTCAAATAATGTCATTAAATACACCTAACGTATGTTATCATTTTTTTTTCTTACTGTAATACATGTTATTAGTAGAAATTCAAATTAATATCAAAAACATATCTCTTAACATACATTAACACAAATAAAATCATAAATTTTTATTTTCCTACCATTTATATTCCTAAATTATATCCCTTATTACAATTAGCCTTTGGTATTCCTATCCATTAATTACATTTGAAACAATGTCATTAAAATACACATTTGTAATTTCTTTATTTACCACCAATTGTTATAACAACTTATACTATACAAATTCTATCCAATCACCATTTATTACACATTATTTTATTAATTAATCAACATTTAAATTATCAATTGCTCTTTAAATCCAATTATAAATTATACACACATCATTAATACAATCAATTTACCATCTATAACTAATTATAACTTTTTAATCATTTCAATTAATTAGAATTACATTCAAAGCAATTGTAAATTACCTTAAATTAATACTATTACCATTTAATCCAATTACATTCTCATTATTTAATCACAATATTTCATTTCTTCCAACATTAAATCACAAAACCTTATTGAATTAACTATTTTTAATTATCGAAAATTACGGGTCGTTACACTCTCCCCCACTCAAAACTTTTCGTCCTCGAAAAGGAAAAAGAAGGGAAAAGAAGAAATTAAGTAATCAATATATCTTATTCAAAACATTAAATTTATAAACAATTAATTTACATACTTAAATAATATAAATAAAATATATCAATTTATAACAATTAAATCCTTTATATTCAAGTTAACAAAGTTTGGAAAACATTTCACAAAATTTTCTAAGTCCAAAATTCACGGAAAATTTCGGTAGAGTCTCCATTATACGAGGAGGTCTGGGAGAAATAATAATATCAATAATAACAATATATGTCATATTTTTCAAAATAATATATCCCAATAGTGGGAAAATAATATAATATCGCTATAAAACCGTAATCCGAGAACGTACCTATTTGTCGGGCAAACAACGCTTAATTTATGAAACCAAAAGCAGTAGCTATTGCTTCCATACCTGTATTTCACTTATATAATCCAAAGGAGTTAATAATTATGTATAAAAGAGAAACATTTAAGTTGTTTTCAACTAATAACAAAACAAGTCACTACAACATAACAAAAATCACTTGCAAACAAACAGTACAAACATTATTTCAACAAAGAAAACAATCATCCATCCATTTCAACCAAAACAAATGGTTTGTTCGGGTTCAGAACTTCAAATCATATAAAAATGATAAATATACTACTAAGTAAACCATACACTCAATAGTCGTAGATAAAACTTTATAGGTTATTTATACATCTTTATACAAAATAGAAGTATCTTTTCCCAACCAATCCATAAGCCAATACAAACAAAGAATCCAACACATTTTTAAGTTTCCTCTATTTATCTTTTCACATCATTTATTGTTCGTTTTTCTTCTTTTCAGAAAATGATTTTCTTTAATTCACGTTCATTACTTACAAAATTTTAATTTCCATTCATTCATGTAAGGCCTATTTCATTAATTTACATTCTTTACTTACAAAAATTATATCCATTTCAATTATTTGGATCATAAACGAATTCATTATTGAAGTATTGTATACATTTTAATTCAGTTTACTTCACATTTACAATTTAGTTTGATTTTCTCTTTTTTTCATTCACTTTTCTTTTCTCATTCATATAATGTCTATATTCATTAGTTTACATTCATTATTACTTACAAAAGTTCATTTCTCCTTTATTTATACAATGCCATTTTCTTTCATTTTATTACTTCACATTCATTGGTTAAGTAAGTTATTCTTATTTTAATTATTGGATTATACATTATTAGGTAAGTTTCTTAAAAATTTAGTTCACCATTAATAGAATATTTCTTTTTCACATTCATCCTTCCATATTTAAAGTATTACTGAATATTAATTCCATTTCTAAATCATTTCAATATTTCCTGAAGTTATAATCTTTCAATTTAATAGAACTCATTTTAATTATAAATGGCTTCAATATTAATTCAAGTTTATAATTATTTACTTACAATATTAACCTTTACCATTAAATCTGATTATAAAGCTTACAATGTTAACCTAAGTTTATATCATTTCTAACATTATTCACTTTATTACATTTAATTAGTAGCATTTCAAACTATAAACTTCAGTTAATAACAATTTATAGCATTAGAATTCTTATTTATAAAAGTAAGTCTATTGAACACTTTCATTTTCTGAAGTTTTACTTGTATAATATTCTATCACATATCATATTTAACGTTACAACTTTTAATATTTTGGTAAGTTATATATATATATATATATATATATATATATATATGTGTGTGTGTGTGTGTGTGTGTGTGTGTGTCTTTTAGAATGCAATAAAAGGTTGCACAAGTTTTCATATTTATTTTAAATCAAAATGTTCAATAGTTGCATTTCCTTATTTTCATTTTCATTTTATTTACAGTTTACAAATTTCCAATTTCTTATTTATATTTTTAGAAGTTTCCAATTTTTAATATAGTCAAGGTTCGATTAATTACAATAATTTCAATTTCTAATTTACAGAAACTTAAGAACTAAACAACCGGGTTTCATTACAATTATTTTAAAATAATATATATAATCATATCTTTTATACATATCAAATCATATTTGGAATTTAAAATCAAGATTAATTTATCAAATAAATTGTGCAGTAAAATTACTACAATGGTCTTCCCACTTTGAAACTCGAAAATGAGCGTCGATGATGCGAGCACTCATCACTGAAATTATTTTCCAGCGACTAAAAGGGGAGTACAAACTTATTTCATTCCAAAATTCCTTTAAAACATTTCTTCAAAATCACATTGAAATATTTATATCAGAAAATACTTCCAAATAATATTAATATTATCTTCCAAAATCATTCGAAAGAAATTTCCAAAAATCCCGGAACTTAAGTTCTAAATTTTCCAATTTATATTTATTTTATTTACAATCTCATTTCTCAACCAATATTTATAAATTCACTACCTAACAAACGAATATATTACAACCAAATATATCATTTATAAAATTATTATTTTATATACAAAAATATAATAGGCCAAATTATTTCATTTACCTATATTTCAAAACAAATATTGTGTCGGTCTGCCCTGTTAAGTGTTTAGAAATCCCTATCGATATCATAGCGTCCTATGCACCAACTAGAAATTATAAATACAAAACGGAACAAATTAACACAATATAAAACCTTTTTTATAACACTAACAAATACGCTCTCTCATATATATACACTCAGCGACTCATTCTAGGGTATTACTACCCTATTTTATATGAGTCAGACCCCACAAAGCTAAGGTTATCGTTAAACCAAAGCTCTGATACCAACTGTAACGACCTGCCTTGTGACGACCGCCCATGACCCCTGCACCGAATCTAGAGATAGTGCGCTGTAAAGTGTGCTAGGCGATCATGGACGATTGTCAGGGTAGATTAAAACAACAGAATCTATCGTATTACTCACAGCGCATGGACAAAATACAATAGAACATATATATATAGTGAAGCTTTACAGAATAAAATGCCATCATATAAAAACTTCATAATAGTTAAATACAAGCATCCAAATAGCCAATACATCAAGCCTCACTACATAACACTCAGAGAATACAAAACAGCGGAACATCCAGTACATATAATAAGAAGATAATATGCAACCCTCCAGCTCGTCTTCGATATCAGCATCGTGAGAAGAGAACAGCACCTGTCACCTGCTACCTAGTCTGCCCGTCCCCAAAAAATGGACGAACAGCCCAAGGCAATAAGAATTAAAACATAAAGCCCTGAGTCAGACAACAGTCTTAGTGAGCAGTAAACTAACTAACAACATACCAAAAGAGTACAAAGGAAAAAGGAATAGGAATACAACCCTCCCACTCCAACCTCTTTCTACAGTGATAGCCCCCAGACACACACTAAATAGAAGCAAACATAGCAGAGCATACAATTTAAAGTAGAGTAATAATCATTCGAGTCAAGGGCGATGTTTTCCAAGTACCAAGGCCTAAATCAGATAAGCACCCAGAAAATACCGCTCTTGAGTCCGAATGACGATACAACCAAACATCCATGACTCTGGCTATCACTGTTATCATTGCCTTGATATCACCGTTAATTGAATGACCGACACATTCTTTCAGCCGTCCGTCAAGGGCTAATGGAAACCCCGGTTCTAGACATAACTCCCGCACGTCATCATGACCCGTGCCTAGGACTATCTAATTTGCCCAGAGTACTTGACTATCAAACATTATCCTTCAGGGACTATCTAATCTGCCCAACGTACTCTTGCTTTGAGCATGCTAGAACCTTCAACAACGATGAGATCTCAGCCTCCTAGTCATCCTCCTCGACGACTATTTCCATACTAGCTCAAGCGCCTCTCAAGCAACCATTACCCTTAACTCGAATCATATCACCGAGTTACCAACGTGCTTAGAATGATCCCGTCTGGGTTAGACCAAGTCTTCATCACATGATTGCCTCGCTTCATCACATCCTCGCAAAGCCTCATCTCAACATCACATCATCAAATCTACGCATAAGAGCTTCATCATCCCGCTACATATGCCACGAGCAGCTTACCCAATTCAAGAGCCTTTCTCCAAGCTTTTGAATCATCTTCGGTCTAAATCAAACCATCAATCATCTAATTCATAACAATCAATCAAACCAAACATTAATCCAAGCAATCAAGCATTCAAATATGATCTAAGTAGATAATTATAACAATAATGGCATTTTCATAATTAAAGAGTTGAAAGTCTAACATGCATGAAATCATAAGAAATGTCTCTACAATCTTGATGAATGAACTTGCATAGGTTAACACTTAGTAGAATGGTTGTCAAATCATCATGAACAATGGATCTACATGGATACACTTAGGATGAAGAAAAATGCATGAAAATCATTATTTTAACACCAAATCGAGCCAACAATCCGATATACTCCTTTGGATCCGTGTGAGAGATAATCACCACTCACCAAATCACCTAAACAACCTCAAATCAACACGCTTCAGATCTGGACAGCGAAGGATCAAGCTTGATCTATCACGGATCCGCTTCAAACGGAGAAATCTTACTTCAAAGGATGAAGATCTTCAATGCAAGCTCTTGAATCTTCAATCTTGATCTTCGATTTGGATGAAAGGAAGCACTAGATTAGAGTGGAGAAAAGAAGTGAAGAAGTGTAGAAGTCGAGCTCTCAAAATGGCAGCACTTCGTCGCTTCGAAATCCGGATCCCAAAAATGAAGCCAACCCCCTCTATTTATAGCTGAAATCACCCCTAGGTCGCTCGGAGTTAGGTCGTACACGACCTATGGAGCCACGACCTACGACCTATAACCCCTACCGACCTAAAGCTTCGACCTAACCACCCAGGCGCTTCAACGACCTAAAGACTTCGACTTAACAAAACTCTGCAACCCACGACTTAACAGGTAGGCTACGACCTAACTAGCTAATGGCCTAACGACCTAACCCTTCTGCGCATCCAAGCACCCAGCGACCTACCAAAACTCTACATCTTACGACCTAACGAGGTTACGACCTATAACTTAGCGACTTAACAACATAGCGCATCAGCGACCTAACAGCTAAGCCCTTACGCGACCTAACACTCACGCGACCTAACACATACGCGACCTAACTACCTCATAGCCTAGCGACCTAACTACTCCTTCCTTAGGTCGTTGCCGACCTATCCTTCTTAGGTCGCTAACCTACCCTGCTTCCTATACCTTATCTCTTAAGTCACATGCTCCTTAGGTCTCTCTCCTATAGGTCGCCTAATTCTATAGGTCGCTCCTACCGACCTAACACTTAGCCAATTTACTTCCTTAGGTCATCTAGACCTAACAATTAACTCCCAAACTTAGGTCGCACTACCTCCTAGGTCGCTCACCCGACCTAAACTGCCATACGACCTAACCACCTCATCCTTAGGTCGCACACGACATAACTTTCAACACGACCTAAGCTAACCTACAACCTAACTCTTAGGTCGCTCCACCTTCCCAGGTCGTCTACGACCTAAACCAACATACGACCAACCCACTATCTTCTTAAGTCGGTCACGACCTATCACTTAGGTCGTTTACGACCTAAGACTTAGCGAAATTCTGCCTAAAATCTGAAATGACTTAAAAATGCTAAAATTCCAGATTTTGACGAACTTGCTGATCCGTAAAAATACGGGTCGTTACATTCTCTCCCCCTTAGGAATTTCGCCCCCGAAATTCCAAACGAACAAAGCAATCAAAGACTATTCTGCACGCCTACCATCCATAACAATCAGCAAACCATGCATCCAATTCTAGCTTAGCGTGCAGAATTCTAAAACTTAGAACAAGTTACAACGTTGTTAGATGACACGACACCTTAGGGTCATACCTTGAAGAGTTCAGGATGAGCTGCTTTCATCCTCTCTTCCACCTCCCACGTACAGTCGTTATCATCATCACTCCATTGTATCTTGAGCAACTTAACTACCTTCCTCCTAAGCTGTTTCGTGTCGGTTTCCACAACACGAAGCGGCTTACGAGGTCTTCTATCGACTGGATCAACTTCGAAATCTTCACAGCTATCAACAGAAACCACCGTACTCGAGTCATGCACATACTTCCGTAGATATGATATATGAAAAACATTGTGCACACTCGACATCTTCTCAGGTAACTCCAATCTATAGGCGAGCTTTCCAATTCGCTCGATAATCGGGAATGGTCCAACAAATCTCGGAGTCAATTTTCCTTTCTTCCCGAATCGAATAACATTCTTCAGTGGAGAAATCTTCACAAAAACCATATCACCTACGTCGAACTCCAAATCCTTACGACGCTTATCGGCATAACTTTTCTGACGGTCTTGGGCTGCCTTCATTCGTTGCCGAATGATCTCTATACAATCTGAAGTCTGCCGAATCATCTCTGGCCCAAGTATCAGCTTTTCTCCAGTTTCCAACCAACATGTCGGAGAGTTACACGGTCTTCCATACAATGCCTCATACGGTGCCATACCAATGCTTGACTGGTAACTGTTGTTGTACGCAAACTCCACCAAATGAAGGTGATCTTCCCATGATCCTCCGAAGTCCAAAACATATGCTCTAAGAAGATCTTCCAAAACTCGGTTGACTCTCTCGGTCTGACCATCTGTTTGAGGGTGATAAGCTATACTCAAACACAACTCGGTTCCCAAAACTTCCTGGAAGCTCTTCCAAAATCCACTAGTGAACAATGGGTCTCGATCGCTCACTATACTCTTCGGAATACCATGGAATCGAACTATCCACTTAACATACAACTCAGCTAACCTTGATGCAGTCCTAGTCGATCGAACAGGAATAAATCTTGCACTCTTAGTCAGGCGATCTACAATGACCCAAATCCCTTCATTTCCCGTTCTGGTTCTAGGCAATCCATCAATAAAATCATCGACACTTGCTCCCACTTCCATGTAGGAACTTCTAATGGCTGAAGCAATCCACTTGGCTTCTTCTGTTCAGCTTTAACCAACTGGCAGTTCATACACTTGGAAATAAAATTTCCAACATCCCTCTTCATGCCTTCCCAGTAGTAGGTTCTCTTCATATCCCGATACATCTTATTTCCACCTGGATGAATTGTCAACTTCGAGTGATGACTTTCCTTCAGAACTTCACTCCTCAATTCATCTATATCGGGAACAACTAGTCGTCCTTGCTTCCGAAGCCAACCCTCTCGATCGACCTCGAATCCTTTATCCTTTTCTGGTTCTAATCTAGATTCCAAATCACGGATAATCTTGACAAGCTTATCATCTCGCTTTTGGCTCTCGCCAATCCTTTCCACAAGAGAAGGTCTTATCGATAAGTTTGCCAACATCTCAGGTTCCAATTCACATCTAGGCCTGAAGTCAAATCCAGCTAAATACTCGAGACTCTTCCATTCTGAAAACATGGCTCCCAATCCTGCATGTCTTTGACTTAACGCATCTGCCACTGCGTTACCTTTTCCCGGAGTATAAGCTATACCAAAATCATATGATGCTAAAAACTCTAGCCAACGTTGCTGCCAAAGATTCAAATCCTTTTGGGAGAAAAGATACTTCAGCGACTTATGATCCGTAAACAACTCGAATCGAACTCCCAACAGATAATGTCTCCACATCTTCAGAGCAAATACAATCGCCGCTAACTCCAAATCATGAGTCGGGTAATTCCTTTCATGCGGCTTCAGTTGTCGACTTGCATACGCAACAACTTTGTCCCTCTGCATCAGCACTGCTCCAAGTCCAGTACCACATGCGTCGGTGTAAACCACCATCTCATCATTCCCACTTGGAATAGTCAAAACAGGAGCACTTGTCAATCTTTCTTTCAGGATTCCGAAAGCTTGCTCACACTTAGCATCCCAACTGAACACTTGGTTCTTCTTCGTCAATCCTGTTAACGGTGCAGCTATCTTGGAGAAGTCTTTGATAAACCGTCGATAATATCCTGCTAATCCAAGAAAACTTCTCACATCAGATGCATTCTTAGGTCTAACCCAATCCTGGATTGCTGCCACCTTAGCGGGATCAACCGCTATCCCATTTCCAGAAATCACATGGCCTAAGAACCTCACTTCACTCTTCCAGAAGTGACACTTCGAAAACTTAGCCTTCAGCTGATGTTTTCGCAAGATTTCCAAAACAATACGCAAGTGCGTCTTATGCTCTTCTTCCGTTCTGGAATAAATCAGAATATCATCTACGAACACAAGAACGAACTTGTTCAACTGATCTCTGAACACTCTATTCATAAGATCCACAAAATATGCTGGCGCGTTAGTCAATCCAAACGGCATTACCAGCCACTCAAAGAAACCCGATGGTGTCCGAAAAGCAGTCTTCGGTACACTATCCTTAGCTACTCTCAACTGGTGAAATCATGTTGCCAAATCCATCTGGAAAAACACCTTAGCTTCGTGAAGCTGATCAAACAAGTCATCTATTCTCGGCAATGGATACTTGTTCTTCTTAGTCACCTTATTCAGCTCACGATAATCCACACACAATCTCAATGACCCATCTGCCTTGGTTGCAAACACAACTGGTGCACCCCACTCGGACACACTACGCCGAATGAATCCTTTCTACAAAAGATCATCAACTTGCACCCTCAACTCCTGCTGTTCCCTAGGCGCCATCCGCCTAAGAGGCATCACAACAGGTCTGGCTCCTTCAACTAGATCTATACGAAACTCGATCTCTCTATGCGGCGGCAACTCTTTGACTCCGTCAAAGACATCCTCGAATCCATTCACGATCGGCACTGATGACAGTCCATCCCGTGGAACAACCAGCGAATACATGAAGCTCATGAAGACGCCTTCTTCATGCTTACATCGTATCACCACCTTTTGCCCCTCCACATTCTCGACTGTCACTTCCAACCTCTCGCAATCAACCTTAGCCGCATACTTCCTAAGCCAGTCCATACCCAAAATAATTCCGAACCCCGCAAAGTTCAGAACAAAGCAATCACAAACAAAGGAGCAACCATGACTCGACACAATCAGACCACGGCATAACATACACAAACAAGACGAACCCCCAACTGGATTAGTCACAACCAATGGCCTATCAACAATATCCGGTTCCAAACCTAACCGGCCTACGAGTTCATTACAAACAAACGAATGCGACGCTCCAGTATCAAACAGAACTCTAACTGGAACACCACATAGGAAAAGAGTACCTTGAACCACCACACTCTTTCCCTTCTCTTCAGCGGTAGGAGCTTTTGAAGACGAAGGAACAGCTCCCAAAGCATAAGCTTGCACAATCTGCTTGTCCTTCCTCGGTTCTGGACAATTCTTCCTGATGTGCCCTGGCTTGTCACAGTTGTGACACTTCATCGGTGCCTTCGGATTCTTACAATCCTTAAAGAAATGGCCTTCTGCTGACAGTTTTAGCAAATCACCTCGCCTTTCGGCTTCTTCTGGCCATCCCTTCCCTTCTGCTGCTGCTGCTTCCTCTTCTTGTTTCCACCCTGCTGGGGTTTAGACTCTTCCTTGGTAACGGCAACAACAGATCCTTCCTTAGGAAACAGACTCTCATGCCTAAGAGCTTTCTCCACAAGCTTCTCAAATGAATCGTCCAAATGATCCACCAACTGTCTCCCAAGATAACTGTCCAAGCCTGTCACAAACTTCTCATTCTTCTGGTATGCAGACTCAATATATGACCGGGCATACTTGGACAAAGCTTCAAACTCAGAAACATACTCAAGAACTGATCTTCCACCTTGCTTGAGCTCCACGAACCTCTTGAACAGAACAGACTTCTGAGCTGTAGAAATGAACTTAGCTTCAAACCTAACTTGGAATTGCTCCCAAGTAATCTCTTCCTCCGGAGTAGTGATGGTAATAGAATTCCACCAATCAGAGGCTCTCCCTTGAAGCTGCCTTGATGCCAACTTCCTCTTAGTTGCATCCTCAATTCCCAAATCACCAAAGATCCTTCTACAAGCATCCATCTACCTCTGGACCTCAATAGTTGATTCTGTTCCTAAGAAAACCTTCCCTCCAAGAGCAGTATAATCCTTGCACAACTTAGCAAAATCCACTGGTTTCGGAGTTTGGACTTGAACTCCAACATCTACTGCTGCCCCCGGAACGGGTATCCTTCTCATGATCGAAGTCATCATAGCTTCGAACATAGCTGCATAATCAGCAGTCCCCTCAGTAGCACGGCCTTCCCTAGCAGCTGGTCTCCCTCTTCGACTCATTCTCAATATCTATAAAAAGGAATGATTAGAACATCTAGAGAAACAACTGCATAAAGGACTCGATTCTACTAAGCTACTATATTATATATAGTATTCATCCATCAAAATACAATTACGTCTCTCATACGTAGTTACGTCAGCGAGCGTTGGGTAAAATCGATTAACCAATGCTATGATACCAAATGTGACGACCGCCCATGACCCCTGCACCGAATCTAGAGATAGTGCGCTGTAAAGTGTGCCAGGCGACCATGGACGATTGTCAGGGTAGATTAAAACAACAGAATCTATCGTATTACTCACAGCGCATGGACAAAATACAATAGAACATATATATACAGTGAAGCTTTACAGAATAAAATGCCATCATATAAAAACTTCATAATAGTTGAATACAAGCATCCAAATAGCCAATACATCAAGCCTCACTACATAACACTCAGAGAATACAAAACAGCGGAACATCCAGTACATATAATAAGAAGATAATATGCAACCCTCCAGCTCGTCTTCGATATCAGCATCGTGAGAAGAGAACAGCACTTGTCACCTGATACCTAGTCTGCCCGTCCCCAAAAAATGGACGAACAGCCCAAGGCAATAAGAATTAAAACATAAAGCCTTGAGTCAGACAACAGTCTTAGTGAGCAGTAAACTAACTAACAACATACCAAAAGAGTACAAAGGAAAAAGGAATAGGAATACAACCCTCCCACTCCAACCTCTTTCTACAGTGATAGCCCCCAGACACACACTAAATAGAAGCAAACATAGCAGAGCATACAATTTAAAGTAGAGTAATAATCATTCGAGTCAAGGGCGATGTTTTCCAAGTACCAAGGCCTAAATCAGATAAGCACCCAGAAAATACCGCTCTTGAGTCCGAATGACAATACAACCAAACATCCATGACTCTGGCTATCACTGTTATCGTTGCCTTGATATCACCGTTAATTGAATGACCGGCACATTCTTTCAGCCATCCGTCAAGGGCTAATGGAAACCCCGGTTCTAGACATAACTCCCGCACGTCATCATGACCCGTGCCTAGGACTATCTAATCTGCCCAGAGTACTTGACTATCAAACATTAGCCTTCAGGGACTATCTAATCTGCCCAACGTACTCTTGCTTTGAGCATGCTAGAACCTTCAACAACGATGAGATCTCAGCCTCCTAGTCATCCTCCTCGATGACTATTTCCATACTAGCTCAAGCGCCTCTCAAGCAACCATTACCCTTAACTCGAATCATATCACCGAGTTACCAACGTGCTTGGAATGATCCCGTCTGGATTAGACCAAGTCTTCATCACATGATTGCCTCGCTTCATCACATCCTCGCAAAGCCTCATCTCAACATCACATCATCAAATCTACGCATAAGAGCTTCATCATCCCGCTACATATGCCACGAGCAGCTTACCCAATTCAAGAGCCTTTCTCCAAGCTTTTGAATCATCTTCGGTCTAAATCAAACCATCAATCATCTAATTCATAACAATCAATCAAACCAAACATTAATCCAAGCAATCAAGCATTCAAATATGATCTAAGTAGATAATTATAACAATAATGGCATTTTCGTAATTAAAGAGTTGAAAGTCTAACATGCATGAAATCATAAGAAATGTCTCTACAATCTTGATGAATGAACTTGCATAGGTTAACACTTAGTAGAATGGTTGTCAAATCATCATGAACAATGGATCTACATGGATCTACACTTAGGATGAAGAAAAATGCATGAAAATCATTATTTTAACACCAAATCGAGCCAACAATCCGATATACTCCTTTAGATCCGTGTGAGAGATAATCACCACTCACCAAATCACCTAAACAACCTCAAATCAACACGCTTCAGATCTGGATAGCGAAGGATCAAGCTTGATCTATCACGGATCCGCTTCAAACGGAGAAATCTTACTTCAAAGGATGAAGATCTTCAATGCAAGCTCTTGAATCTTCAATCTTGATCTTCGATTTGGATGAAAGGAAGCACTAGATTAGAGTGGAGAAAAGAAGTGAAGAAGTGTAGAAGTCGAGCTCTCAAAATGGCAGCACTTCGTCGCTTCGAAATCCGGATCCCAAAAATGAAGCCAACCCCCTCTATTTATAGCTGAAATCACCCCTAGGTCGCTCGGAGTTAGGTCGTACACGACCTATGGAGCCACGACCTACGACCTATAACCCCTACCGACCTAAAGCTTCGACCTAACCACCCAGGCGCTTCAACGACCTAAAGACTTCGACTTAACAAAACTCCGCAACCCACGACTTAACAGGTAGGCTACGACCTAACTAGCTAATGGCCTAACGACCTAACCCTTCTGCGCATCCAAGCACCCAGCGACCTACCAAAACTCTACATCTTACGACCTAACGAGGTTACGACCTATAACTTAGCGACTTAACAACATAGCGCATCAACGACCTAACAGCTAAGCCCTTACGCGACCTAACACTCACGCGACCTAACACATACGCGACCTAACTACCTCATAGCCTAGCGACCTAACTACTCCTTCCTTAGGTCGTTGCCGACCTATCCTTCTTAGGTCGCTAACCTACCCTGCTTCCTATACCTTATCTCTTAAGTCGCATGCTCCTTAGGTCGCTCTCCTATAGGTCGCCTAATTCTATAGGTCGCTCCTACCGACCTAACACTTAGCCAATTTACTTCCTTAGGTCATCTAGACCTAACAATTAACTCCCAAACTTAGGTCGCACTACCTCCTAGGTCGCTCACCCGACCTAAACTGCCATACGACCTAACCACCTCATCCTTAGGTCGCACACGACATAACTTTCAACACGACCTAAGCTAACCTACAACCTAACTCTTAGGTCGCTCCACCTTCCCAGGTCGTCTACGACCTAAACCAACATACGACCAACCCACTATCTTCTTAAGTCGGTCACGACCTATCACTTAGGTCGTTTACGACCTAAGACTTAGCGAAATTCTGCCTAAAATCTGAAATGACTTAAAAATGCTAAAATTCCAGATTTTGACGAACTTGCCGATCCGTAAAAATACGGGTCGTTACATGCCTTTTTGGACGTTTTAAGCAGACACAGATGTCAGACTCAAACCATTCAAAAGGGCAGATTGTTATGAGGTAAATAAGAAAAAGAGAAAGAAATAAAACAAATACAGAATCTCACAGCGAAATGACAAAATATAATAACCAAATAATAGTTCATGAAGCTGTTTTATAAATACATTTGATTATTCTTTTACAACACAAAAATCAGAGTTACATAAAACAGGAATAAAGAAATAAATAAATGTGGTGGAACAACATGATGCAGTGGAATACATATCATAAATCATAATAGTACAAATCTTAGTCTTCGTTCTCCAAAAATAAGGTATTCAATGCTCAGGCTGACCCGAGTGAATTGAAAAGACAAAACACTCGAGTCGGAACTAAAAAATCTTATGTAAGTTAAATCAGCGGTAAATATGTGTGTAACGGCGTCAAAGATGTTTATGGGGTTTGACATCTTTTATCCAGTGTCTAACGTGGGTGCAGTAACTTGAGAGATGTTCGGGATTCACATCTCCTAAGGATCCGTTAAATTATCTACTATATAGTACAATACGCTATTATAATATGTCTACAGTAAAGTAAAAGTATTAAAATAGCGTTAACGCGTTACCCATACCCCCTTAACACATTTTATATATTCCCATAGTCTATACAGTACCGTACGCTCCTCCGTAAACTAGAGGTTTACCAAGAGGGCACTCCATAGGTATGGTACAAAACAAACTCGTAGAAGGCGCGATAAGGCATGCGACAAGGCACTCGAGGCAATGCCCAGGGTAGATATACCAATTGCGTATCCGGACTGGTGGTAACGCATAACAGCTACTACCGCCCACCTCGAAACACACTCCCAAAATCAAATCAAGGGGTGGCCACCAAATCAATCACAAAGTAATAGATTGGTATCGAAGAAATGTGTCCGATCGGAGGAATGACCTCACTTGGCCCGGCGTGGCTCTTGATTTTAGCCACATCAAGCTGACTCATAGGAGTCAGGGTCACGTAAATACCGCATACAGAATCGTTCGCCAAATCATCCTACTTCATTTCTGGAATCTCCACTACGTACACAGTTGTTAAAGTGGTTTTCGGTATTGGCAGAGAGTATGACAATATTCGATCCCGGTCTCTTTAACAACTAAACGCTTATTTCACACCGGATGGTTCTTTTACATTTCAAAAGTAAATTCACAATTTATATCAAAATATCATATTCTCAAAACCATATCACTTTCGAAATCAAATTCACTTTCAAAATTGTCGGTAAGATAGGTTAATTAAATCCTCCTTTCCAAAGTCGTCATATTTACTCAAATATGTCATTTCAGAAAAAGGGTATTAATTTCAAATCCCAACTTAGGGTGTATCATCATCAAGGATTTAAATATAAATACTTCAACTTTACATAGTCTGAAATTTTAAAAATGGTTTAGATAGTCTTAAAAAGTTTTAATAGTTTAATAATAATTTATATAAATTAAAATAGTTTAAATAGTAAAAATAGTTAAATAGATTTGAATTTGATTTAATTATATTTAAATTGATTTAAATAGATTTAAAATATATTAAATAGATTTTATTAGTTTTAAAATATTTTAAAATAGATTTATTATAGATTAAATTGATTTATATTATATTAAGTAAATTTTAAATAGATTAAATAAATTTAAAATAGATTAAATGTATTTAAATTATATTAAATAGATTTAAAATAGATTAAATAAATTTAATTAGTTTAAAATAGGTAAAATAGATTAAATTGGATTAAATAGGTTATAATAGATTAAATAAATTAAAAATAGTTTTAAATTGATTAAAATAGTTTAGATTAATTTTAAAGTAGATTTCAAAGTTATATCCAAACATTTCCAATAACTCAATTTCCAATAAATTCATTTATATTTGACACTTCAACTTTGAAATTCCAATTTAAATCCTTTGAACAATTCATTAAATCAATTCCAATTTCAACATTTACACTTGGACTTTCGAAAATAATTCAGTTTAATAATCAAATTTCTATTTCAAAATACCAGTTAACTGAATTCAAAATTTAAAGATTCAAAATCACTTAATTTAACTAATCCACTGTCCATATATAATTTTCTACCCTAGGGTCAAGTGATACAGATATTTATCATTTCAATCCACAATTTAAAATTTTACGGTTATATATCATTTCAAACCGCAATCCCAAATTAAATAAAATCCATAAAATCGCTCGATTCTACCATTTCAACTCATAACGATTTTTCCCTAATCTATAGATCGTTCGGGTATGTATCATTTCAACATATAAGGAACTTGCAGTGTTATAACAATATAAAAGTACAACATCCAATCATCCAATATCAAATAAATCAAACATCCATCACAATCATCATCCAAATCAATCAATAACCATCAATAGATAACTGATAATCAATCACAGGAATTAAATTGACAATTTAAATTAAACATTAAATTAAACGATAATTAAATGCAATAAAAGTCAAATTTAACTAGAATGATAATTTAAATATACCAAACATCAATCAATTAACTTCTAATCACATCATAGATTTTATTTAACTAACATAAGATAGTTTAGTAATTGTGAGTGGGTTAAAACACTCACCTTTGATTTCAAATCGGTTTGAAATCCAAATAAAAGCCCAAAATTCCAATAGAAGAAATCGTGCGTAAATCGAAGTTTATATGCAAAAGATATTCATGTTATAAGAAATATTATTAAAATAATAATTGGTACACATTTAAAAAAAACAAAGTTTAATACTTACGTTTTTCTCAAGATAAGGCTTCACGCAAAGATTAAAGAACAACTAAGGTGTAGGCAGGACATGTAGGAAAAATGAAAAAAAAAATGAAACTCGTGTTTCATAAAAGAAAGATTTTGAATTTGCAAAAATGAGAGCTTTTGAATTTGCAAGTTCACATTAAAATGATTGAGGGGCAGGAAGATTTGAAATGGAGATCTAAACATAGGAAATGAAGCGATGACAAAAAAATGAAGAAACAATTTAAAAACATGAACAATTTGCTGATGAGATTATAGCTTCAGGAATGAAAAAATGTGAACTAAATGAATATGAGGTGTCAGGAGAAACAAAACATAAAAGAAGAAATAAAGTGGTAGGTTATTTAATAATGAAGAAATGAGGTGGAGGGACAAAATGAATGTCACATTTCTAAAATGGAGGCTTTAGGAAATATAGGCTACCAAAAATAAAAACAAAAATATAAGGTTGTGGAAGAAGGCTACAGAAAACAAAATGAAAAGAATTGAAGTGGCTGTAGAAATATGAAATGAGATGGAGAAAACAACGAACTCTCTTGTTTTTTTAAGAATTGGAGGTAGGACATGGTGTAAAGAGGAGAAGAAAGGTTAAAAAAATATGTATACATACAAAATGAAACTCACGTTTGAGAAGATGCAGCTTCAAGAAAAAGAAGAAGGAACAACCAAAATGAAGAAACAAACAGAAATGAGAAAAGAAATGAGGCAGGTATTAAATGAAGAATGAAAAAAATACACGTTTGAATTTTAAAAGATATGTTTACAAAGTAAGCAATACTTTTGGTATAAAATTTCAAAACGCGTGCTACCTCAATTAATTCCGTTAATAGAAAACGTTTCAGGGAAGGCTCACGTGTAAATAAATGAAACTTACAGGAAAACCAAAGAGGCTAGTATTTAGTAAAAGAAAATAATAACGGAAATAAATAAATAAAAGGGGCGGTTGAAATTTGAGAAGATAAATAAATGAAAAGATTAATGAACGTGAATAGTGGAATATGAAATTCTAATATATTTAAGACTATTCATTACACAAAGAAAGAACAGAGCATTTAATTCCGTTTAGACTAACGTGCTAGGTGAAAAGTATTTTTTTTCTAAAGGGAAATGAATGCATGCATGAGTGAATAGTGCATGCAAATGAATTCATGAATTAATGCACATACACATTTCATTTCAAATGCAAAGTAAAGCCTCATTAATAATTCAATTTATGGCAAGAAGTGAGAGAATAAATGGAATGAAATATGCAAAAGAGAGGGGTCAACGAAATGTGTGATGGCAGCAGAATAAAGTAAGGTAATACATTAATGAGGATGAAAGGATTTGCATACTGCAACAAATTTTGAAATTCAATTTTAAAACGTATATTCCCTTCAATATATTTCATTAACTCCAAATATACACATAAATATATGTTAATTTAACCAATATTTTTTTACACACCATAAATAATATTGAACACACCAATTAACTTAATATTTCTCATTAAAATAATTATTGTATTTTTAACACAAAACGTAAGTTGCACATATCACTAATAAATTACAATTCACTTCTATTTTCTATTAATGGAAAGATTTTAATTGTTATTAATTCCAATAATTAAATTTCAAAACATACGCTGATTACTGGGAAGATAGTTAATCCAATTGTTTTCATTTAAATTGTATTTCAAATATATCTATTAACATTATTGGTTACAAACATGAGTTGGAAATTTACTTACAAATAATTAATTTCTTACTCTATGCTAAAACACATTTCAAATAAATAATCATATGTTTTCTCCTTTAATAAATTTATTCACTTTATTCTTCATTAACATTTATTATTATAATCACCGTTATTAATTACATTCAAACAAGTGGAAATTATGTTGAAGGGCTTCTATTTTCAGGATAATAAGTTTTAAGGACAACACTTCTAAATAATTAGTTTTAAGGACAATTTACAGGATAATGATAAATTCATTTATCTTTTTAAGTTATACAGGAAAATGATAAATCTTTTTATCATTATTTCTGTATAACTGAAAATGATAAATTCTTTTATCTTTTTCCTGTAAAATGTCCTTAAAACTAATTTTTTAGAAATAGTGTCCTTGAAACTTATTACCTGCACAAATAAGCCCTTGAAATGAAAATCCCCTTCAAACAATGTCATTAAATACACCTAACGCATGTTATCATTTATTTTTTTCTTACTGTAATACATGTTATTAGTAGAAATTCAAATTAATATCATAAACATATCTCTTAACATACGTTAACACAAATAAAATTATAAATTTTTATTTTTCTACCACTTATATTCCTAAATTATATCCATTATTACAATTAGCCTTTGGTATTCCTATCCATTAATTACATTTGAAACAATGTCATTAAAATACACATTTGTAAGTTCGTTATTTACCACCAATTATTATAACAACTTATACTATACAAATTCTATCCAATCACCATCTATTACACATTATTTTATTAATTAATCAACATTTAAATTATCAATTGCTCTTTAAATCCAATTATAAATTATACACACATCATTAATACAATCAATTTACCATCTATAACTAATTATAACTTTTTAATCATTTCAATTAATTAGAATTACATTCAAAGCAATTGTAAATTACCATGAACTAATACTATTACCATTTAATCCAATTACATTCTTATTATTTAATCGCAAAATTTCATTTCTTCCAACATTAAATCACAAAACCTTATTGAATTAACTATTTTTAATTATCGAAAATTACGGGTCGTTACACATATGGTTAGATATATGTAATAAATTACATAATTGCCCCTATAGCATATCCCTAACCATATCAAGCCCAAGGGAATATTCACATGGGACAACCCAATATTGCCACATTTTCCAAATTGTAAGACAGTATAAGTCAGAAATACTCTTTGGTAGTATGAGTACAAGGTGAGGTGTGCAACTTCTATGTTCGTCTTCCAAAATAAACATGTCTATATCCATAAACTTAGCTCACCCGAATGAGTACCCATAAGTTTATTGGAAATGATAAAAACACGGGTCAAGCAAAAGGCCTGGTATAAGTAAAACTTTACTCTTAGACATGCATATAGCGAGACCAAGCCTACGAAATGGGTTTTCACTGCACTAATTCATCACAGCAATTACATCATATTATGTTAACAGTCATCACAACATGAGCATACATATAACATCAGTTCAAATATTATGTTAACATCATATTATGTTAAAAATTAACCTAATATTTTATATACGCAAATTTATAGTAAATATAAAATAGCAAAATATTTTTTTGTAATCATTTACTATTTTTAATATTATTTAAATCAAAATAAAGGGTATATAATTAAAATAAAATAATATATGATCTGAAAATTATATTTTAAATTTATAGAAAATTCCATTATCATATTAACTTTTGGCGAAAATTCCAGGATTTAAAAATTAAATTTATTATATTTAAAAAATCATTTATAATAACGGCCGAAATTAATTAAATAATACGGAATATAATTTCAACTCGAAAAATCATAGAAATTTTTTTCGTGACCTTATAATATCATATTCGAATATCGCAAAATTTAAAATTTGAAAAATATGTTATGAAATTATTTTAATATTATTATAAAGTGTTTTAACTAATAAATTTAAATAAATAATTTAATAATATAAAATTATATTAAAATATTTTTATGCTGTCTATTAGATCTACAATGTTATAAGATATATATATATATATATCTATTTCATTTTAATTAATTTTATAATTGATTTAATTGTACAACATACCATTTAGAAAATGGTTTTTTGAAAGTATTTCAAAAGAAGAAGAAAAATATTTTCGGGATATAAATTTACATTTGAAAATAATATAATGTTTCCTTTTGTTTTTTGGTTTTCAACAAATTATATCGAACAATATATTTCCGTATTAGAAAGAGATTATAAACTTTCAAATGGAAATATTTTAAAATCAACTTACCCTCCTTATGCATCTTTTCAAATGGAAAAGAATGGAAAATATTTAAATTTTAATGCTTTTTCCAAAATTTTAGAAAATGATATATTATAGATTATTATGAGATAGATAAATCAAATATTTGAACAACAAAATTATACAAATCTCTATTTAACTATTATTAGTGAACAAATTACTTCTTTGCATAACAAAATAGAAAAAATATTTCCTGCTATTAATAATATAAAACCTACCGTTTCAATTACAACTGAAGAAATAAGTGAAGTAATTGCAACTTCAAACCTTCAACCGCCTCCTAAAATTACAGGATTTAAGTTAAAAATAGAAACGGAATTGAAAAGATTTTCAAATTAAAAATAGAATATAACTTAGAAAATTCTTAAAAATAGAATGGATAATTTAAGGTTAAATACCCTTGAAAAAGAATTTTCTCAAGAAAATGATAGAAACCAAACAGTTCAAGATGAAATTAATAAACTTGGAAAATACACATATAAGCCCAAACCTAAAAATGCTGGAAAATTCAAGTTTTTCACAACAATACACTAAAATAGTTTTGAAGTAAAAGGATGTATTAGCATACTGTTGTAGTACAAACATTGCTACAGTGTTTTCAGGATATTGCACATCAAACTGAAAATACCAAAACAAATATTGGGATATTTTACAAGTCAAGCATTGGTCTAACAATGATCTTTGGCTAACAAGTCAGTGTAAAGAAAGCCTGAAGAAACGCCTTACCATGGCTAGAAATGGGCATAAGTACATGAGTTAGATGTTAGCCAGAATTACTATCACATGATGTTGTTCTTAACCCATGAATGATATTTTCAACTTAATATGTATTCCAGAAAAATATGAATAGAGAAATCCATACACATAGAACATAAATAATCAACACACAATTAATTTTGCCTGCCATTTAGGCTATAATTCACACAATATATTACAAAATTTAACAACTTAAAAATAAAAAATGAAACGAAATGATATCAGAAGAAGTCTTCGGATATCAAGAGCACTATTAGAAGTAGTTGTATTCTTCCTTATTTTAATATACAATTTATTACACACTTATTTATTTAATGGCAGAAGCTTTGAGATGGAGAAGTGAATGGATGGATTGAAGCATGCCTTCTTCAAGTGGAGAGCCACTTTATTTATAGCTCAGGATGAACTTGAGTCCGGAATTAAAATTTATTTTCTTCGGATTCCAAAGCCTTCAAATCCAAGAATTATTTTATAATTTTATTAAAGTAAAAGTAGGTTAGGTCACCTATTAACCCTTATAAAGATATTAAAGTAGTGCGTCTACTTTATTACAATAATGCGTCTTCTTATGATAGCTGGCAAGAATATTACCTGTTTAGTCCAGCGCTATTTTCCCTTTATCTTGTCCTAGATTTTTGTCCATCCTTTCAGTCTTATCAAATATTTCTGCAAAATCCTCATCATTGAGATCTGAATATTGATCATCTTAGGGTATGTCCTTTAATTTTGAAGATGCTATTGACGTGTCTGATTTTGCGTCGTCTTTTCTAAGATTCTTCATTAAATCTTTCTGCATTTCTTTAATGTAGGCATAAAGAACATCTTCTTTGGTGACTACTCCTTTTTTCATCTTTAATTTTCTTGCAATATGCTGAAATAGGCTTGAAGCTTCTTTCTGTTGTTTCAAATTCTTCTGCTGCTGATAGACTTTGATTTTGTTGTCTATTTCTGTTACCATTTCATGGCCAAATATTAGACATGTGCTATTATCAATTCTGTTTAACTTGTCCTAAAATTTAGTAAAGAAACATTTATATAAACAAGGATTTTCTTTTTCGATATAACCTAATTCTGGTTTCAATTTCTAAATCCAAGGAATGGTGAATTCAATGAAAAAATATATTGGACCAAATCCTGATACCATTAGATATTGATTAAGGTCATTTATATTGGGTGAAATAACAACCCATTCAAAATATAATTCTTTTAATTTTTCAGGCAGAATATCCATTGGTCATCCATAATTCGTCCACCGTTTTATAAACCAATTTAGTATTGGGCGTTTATAAACTTCCCCGCAAACTTTAATTAACCATGAATGATTTCTTTTATTGTTTTCATAAAGGAGCACTTTATTTAGTGCATTAACATAATCCCAATAATTATACCTAATGGTACTACTTTTGTTAGGCTAAAATATTTCTTTAAGGTGGATAACCCCCATTCTTTTGGTAATGTTAGCCTTTTAATAATTATTTTGCTGAAACTATAAACATTTGAATCTCCTGCATTTGAATTTGTTATTTCACATGTTTCAGAGGCTTTTATTATTGCCTCATAATATCTCTTTGCTTATAAGCCATAATAGCAAATGACGCCGTATTGAAATACCTTTGCATTAAGTTTCAGGGATCATTTTTCCTTTTCATATCATCAAATTCTAAAAGAAGTATAACTTCTTTATGAAGACTTTGTGCATATGTAGTTATATTTTCTTTATTTTCTTCATTGTCAGTTATGCTAGCATATGAAGATGATGTTGTTTGGCTATTAACCGTTTGGATATTAGCCCATTGTCTTTTCCTGAATTCTAGAAATTCCTTATATAAAGGATCGTTGGAACTATGACTTCTTGAACTTGTTAGATTTTCTGCTATTAGCTTCTTGCTGCCAAGCTGGGTCAGGATATTTCCTCTGCCCTTCCCTTTGTAGGGAAAGTTGCCCCTTCATCTGGGGATCATAGTCCTGTAAAAATTCACATGTTAAAAAATCAGGAAGACTATTTTTCCTCACCTTTTTTTTAAGGATTTCAAAGTCAAAAGGTGTTAGATGAGCTTGCCATCTAGTAAACATTTGCTTGGACACATCATGTTTAAAATCTTTATTAAACATATGAATGGCAAATTTGCAATCATTTTTTATGATAAACTTTTGATTATATAAATCATCTTAAAATTTTAAAACACATTTAACTACAGCAAGAATTTTCTTGGCTATGGTTACATAATTCTTTTGACTATTGGTCCATTTACCTAAATGAAATCTGACAAGACATACTTATTTTATTTTTGGACAAATTTGCTTTAAAATTCCACCAAACCCTTTATCTAAGGCATCTGTTTCGATTATTTTTCCCAATTTGGATTTGAAAGCATTAAACAAGGTTGATTTTTTACCTTTTTTTTTATTATTTTAACAGCTTGAGTATGCTACTCTATCCATGGACCTAGATTCTTTTTTAAACTATCATATAAGATAGCAACATCTGTAGCTAGATTGACATAATAAGAAGATATGTAATTTAAATTGCTAAAAAATCTTTGTAACTGTGTTTATAGGAATTATTTTTCCTTTTTCAATATTATGACCTAAAAATCTTACATTTCTCTGAATAAAGACATCTTTGTTCTTGATATTACAAAACCATTTTGAATAACGTTTTTTTTAATTTCTAAGTGTTTAAAATGCATTTCAATATCTTTAGAAAATACTAGAGTATCATCAATATAAACTATAATAAATTCACTATATGGAATAAAATGTCATTCATTGTTTTATGAAATTAAGGAGCACTTTTAAGCCAAAAGGCATTATTATGCCTTCATAATGTCCAATTGGAAATTAGAGGTTTTGAAATTTGGATCTTCCAATAACCAGATTTTAATCAAATTTAGAAAATATGATATAAGCACATAATCTATCAAGTAGGTCTCCTTTATTAGGAATTGGATGTCTACTTCATTTTAGAACTTTGTTTAGGGGTTTGTAATTTATTACTAATCTAGACACACCTCTTTCTTGTCCATTATGTTTATTTACATAGAATACGGTACATGACCAAGGTGACTGTGACAGTTTTGTTAAACCTTTTTGTAGTAATGTTACAATTTTATTTTTGTACATAATTCTAAATATTCAGAATTCGTTTGACATGATCGTGCTTTAATAGAAAATTTCTTTTCATCAAAATCTTCTTCATATGAAAGACTAACAATGTGTTTTTCTATCCCAAAAAGCATTTGGATGATTATTACAAATTTCCATAGAAAGTTTGTTATAAATCATTTTAATTTTCTCTTGTAATTTATGATTTTGAAGTTTTTCCTTTATATTAAGATAATTTATTTCTTGTTTTAGGAAATTTAGGTGAAAAGTCTTTTGTATAAAAGATCTTTTATTTCATGTAAAACCACTGTAAAAGGTTTAGTTATAATTGAAAAGTAATAGGTTTATTTTCATAAATACTTGTAATTCCATTTTTATCAATATTAGTTATAGGGTAAATTTTATTTACAAATGGTGTTCCAAGTATAACCTAGTTGGTGATATTTTTTACTAATAAAAAAACTTATAGGATACAAGTTTTTTTTATAAATATAAGCATGTGGTAATTTAAACTTAATATCTAGTATTTCTCCACCTGCATGACTTAATGAATTAGTGGTTTTATGAAAATATCTGGTTGGAATTATTCCTTAAATTACATGCATATTTGTACCACTATCTATAAGTGCTGTTAATTCCTTTTTTTAATGATTATCAATTAAAAGGGTTATTTTGATAAACCATTTTTGAGGTATGACAATATCTAATTTTGAAAGAAATTCTTCTTGTTCTGGAAATATTATTTGAAAATAATTTATTCGATTATTTTCAATAGGGATAATTTGTTTTGACTATTCTAGAAAAGAAAGTCTATAATTAAGATTTCTATTTTCATTTTTTAAGGTTTGAATTTCCTTTTAAGGTTTAGAATTTGATTATTATGATCTTAGATAGCAGTAGGATATTCAATTCTTTGTCTTTCTTTTAGAACTTTATGAACTTCATTCATGGAATATAGATTTTGAGAACTACCAATGTTTTGATATGTTTCATTATTTTTGCTTGTTTCTGGAATGTCTTCCATTTGATCTATCATTTTAGATCTTAGTTCTGGGTCTCTGACTAATTTTAAAAATTATATAATATTATTATTGGTTAATGCATTAACATTTAAATCTTGAAATTGTGAAAATATTTTACAAAAATCATCCTTCTCATCTTCACTACTTATTATTGGATTTAGACAAGGTTTTCTTATATTACAAGGTTCATAACATTCATCAGATTTTGATGATTCATCATCTAGAACTTTAAATTTTTTAGAAGTGTTTGAATATTCATTTCTGAATTATTTTCAAAGCTGAAATTTAATAAAAGTTTTGATAATTTCTCTTTTAATTCATTATCTATTTGTAAATTATTAATTTTCTTTTTTAATTCACATCTATTAGCAAAATGACCAACTTTTCCACATTTATTACAGTGGATAATTTTATTTTTCTTTTATTTAATCTTTATTCTCCTCTTGAGCTCTTGTCATGGCCCGCAAATCCGTACCTCTTGATTAACCACTAATCTCCATTGATTAACTCAAAATGAACGGGAATACGAACTATGATGGTTTAAGAAGAAGAAAAAGGTAGAAGAAGAAGAAAAGAGTAGAAAAGATAGAAGAAGAGAAAATAAAGAGAAGAAGAAGAAAAGAAGGAAGAGAGAAGAACAACAGAACACATAGAACAGAAACAGAAAACAATATCAGAATCTTTCACATCGCAGCGGAACAATATATAATAAATAAACACTAGTCTTTTAAAATAAAGAGCTATATCAGTTTATACATACATCAATCATCAGAGTCAATATACAACAATGGACAGTTATATAAACTTGTCCTCATACAGAATACACAGCGGAATAAATACTATCAGATACAAATACTACGTCTCGCCATCCAGCTTATCTCCAAAGCTCCAGAATATCCTGATAACATAACTCTAGGCTGCCCGTGTGGAAATTTGTGGGCACCCAGAGTTTAGAAGGGAAACAATAAACTCCGAGTCAGTCATGGTGACTGGTGTGAGATCGTAAAACAGTTATTTTTTCACAAAGAAAATAAAACAAATTCGCAATGCTTTTGGAAAATGAAACTACCATAAGACCTCCCACCACACACACAATGCAAACGCAGAATTGGAGGAGATTTCTTCTTATGATAGTCAAATATGCTTACTACGCAAAAATCAAATCCTTTTTGATATTATTATTAGTGCATAGAGTAGAAAACATTTCGAAAGTATAATATTAATCTTAGCCAACATACGACCAGTATCGTATGCCTACTATAGCTACTATGTTCAATAGCAGGTTACCGCCACATTCCATAGCAGGTAATACAACTAAAACCGTACACGTCACGTATTGTTTCTTTGGATTTCCAACAAATGGTCAGGCCAAGGAACTTCCTATGCCACGATGGGTACGTCCCTGGAATAGACGACCCGAGAACCTAACGTTACGGTTAGATCTCTGCCAACACAAGGTCGGGTTACCTCTGCAAAAATAGGTAACTACTGACACGCGTATGCCATCCCCCGATCGTCACCGATCTTCCCGAGGATCCCCGATTCGCAACAACCACAAAGTAATAAATTTGCAGCAACCACAGAGGTTAAGTATCTGGGCTCCATACCATGATACCACCTTTATCCAGAAGGAATGACATACACTAAGGGGCGCTACTCCCTAGAACCTTGCCGCATCCTTCCTGTTTCGACCATTTCCGGGGTGTGAGGCTCGATGAAGTCTCATCCACAAAGCTACGCTTTCTACAAAGCCATGCTTCGGGTCAAACAAATGATCAACCTATGATCACAAAGATATAAGATCAAACAAATGATCATATCGCAAATGATCAAACACTGATCATTTCACAGCAACACTCAGTATGCCACGTTACCAAATTGGGAGTATATTGCTGATAAATTTCAACTACATAACCTCTGAGCTCGTACGTCTCAGAGAAGGGTGTTAAGCTAAGAGAATAAATTCTCCGCCACCAACAGAAATGTATTTGAAAGAAATCAGCTTTATACCTCAAATTGTAACGTCAGACACACAATCCATACAAGTCTGTTCCGGGATCGAACAGAACCGAAGGCACTTCTCACGAAGCCCTTGCATATCCGGATAATTTTCTAATCACGTCCGGACTTCCTGTCACTAAGGGTGATAAAACCTCTAAATCGAAGATCAGCCGATGTAGAGTAACTCGACGGTAATCCTTCCGTTTTCAAAAATATCCGGTCTTCAACACCGGTCTTCAAATGCAATTCATAACGACATATCACATATTCGGAATGGGTTATACGACCCCATGGTCCTTTCCCGGTTAACCCGAATAGTGAGCGCTTATTCAAAATAAGTGTGGCATTCAAATTCATCCAATTCACAACAAATACCTACTCAAGGTAATTATTGATAGTCGGTTATTTAACTATCAATAAAGATGCGCAACATCATCAGATTCCAAATAATTTTCCAAATTATTTCATCTTCCAAAATATCTTTACTAGATATAAAATTTCCACACTTCAAAAATAAATCAATATTTATTTTTCTAAACAGTTTCCATTTCCTTCATAAATTCCATAGTGAATTTATATTTTCAAAATATCTACTGATATACGATTCTCAAATCGATTTCAAATATTCAATTTCGATTTATCTTTAAGAAGATAAAATCTCAAAACGTTTCATTTCATTTTGGAAAAGCATTTCCTTACTTATTTAATAATAAGTATTTCACAAATCTATTTATTTTCAACATTTGAAAATATTCGATATACTTAAATCAAATTTAAGTATAAATTCATTCTTTAAGGAAATCATTTACTACAACAACATTTATTTGAGTCAAAACGAATGTTACGTAAAACATCGTTACGACGACTCAAAATCACTAGTATAGGAAGTCCATCATTTCCTTATTTTTCCGAAAACGCCTATTTCAACAATAAATGTTGAAATCTATGCTTTCGATTCATAATACATTTTAAAATATCTTTTAAAACGATTAACTTCATTTTATAATATCGCTTTCCCAAAACCCTATCCATTTTACTTAAAAATATATTCACTGTCCAAAATCGTGAATATACTTCACTAACCACATTTCAATATTTTCTACACATTTTTATTTCAATAATGATCCACTATCCAAAATCGCGGATATATCTCCTTTATTAAACTTCTATGTTTAACTTATCAATTTCAATTGGTTTAGGATTTATAAAACAACGTTTATAAATCACGTTCATACTTCATAACAATTTCAACTTGCAAAATCATTTTCTTAGCCAATTCTATTCATATTCCATCTAAGTGCAAAAATCTAATTTATAAGTTTATTACTTATTAATCTTTTATCCTACAACATCTATTCAATTTATACTTCACACTTTATAAGTTTCATTCACTTACGAATTTTTATTTCATCTTGTTCTAACACTTACAAAGCTCGTTTAAAATTTCAATGTTTTAGATTTATAAATATCGACTTTTTAAATCCTTTAAATAAACCGTTTATAATACTGTGAAAAACTCAATTTAAACCATTTTATAAATAAATCAACTTTTTATTTCAAAAATGACACTTTGGTTATATTTTCACAAAAATCTTAACTTTTTATAACTTTAAAATTTTAAACGTTTATTTATTTAGAATAAATCACTTCAAAAATTTCTTTTAAAATCAACATCGTTATTTTTTTTAAATTTTTCAAAGATGAATCCAATGATGCAACGCACCAATTAGTCAATCACAACATTCAATATCATATATCAATATGATAACAGAATATACATCAATATCTGTAAATAAATAAATACAGTTGAGGAATCCAGTTGGATCCCTCCAACCTGTTTCCCTGCATCCAAAGACGTTAGCACAATACCAATTCCACTTCGAGGTGGAATATCGCGGTATATGGGTTTTATAAAAATAATCCGCTTACTAACGGCGCAATAGGGTCTCATCCGCTATACGAGGCGGGAAATCAATCAATCCAATATATACATATGCCAATATGTATATATTGCTATATATATATATAGATATATCCTACTATATCTAATATCACATCCAAATAGCAATCGATCAGATCAATAACTGCAGAAATCCATTTCATTCGAGTGAGAAAAATCTCACCTTTGCTTTATATTTTGCAATCCGTTTCCAATCCGACTAGTTTTCTCGACTTATTTGACCTTGTATAAATAATTATACAATTCTATTAATATTCGAATAAATTGAATAGTTAAATTTGCCTTTTTATAATTTAGTTTTAACATATGATTTAATTTGACAAACAGTTAAATTTTAAACTAAATTTCCTTAAAAACTTATAGTAATTAAAATAATTAAATGAGTTTGTGAAACAAATTAATCATCCTCACTATATTATTATTATTATTTTCTTATATATATACAAATTGAAAAATCTGCATATATTTAACCTTACTAAAACAATTTTCTACTTTACTGTTTAAACCATTTTTCCTAAAATATCCATATAGATTTCAAAAACAAATTTTAACATAAACTTTCAAACCTCATTAAAAATATATATACATACATTTACTGTGAAATTTTATCTGCTTTACTATGCATAATTCCTTAAACTAAAATTAGAGTAGGCAGGAAAATTAGGCTAAACAATTACCAGAGAAAATCCCTCCAAGCCTTCGATGTCGAACTCGCCTGCAACCACCGACACCAAAACCCAGATTCGACTGCACTGCCGACGTGAGTCTCGCGCTCGATCGAATCCATCTTTGAACTTTCCTTCAATCATCGATCGAAATTTCGTGACTTTGTCAACATCGCTCGTCTTCCCACAACCCTACGACGGCCCGGCTTCGTACGTACAATTCGCGAGAACCCATCGGCACCGTGAAGCTCTCGAGCTCGACTTCGAACTCCAAACCCCAGCACCTCGAATCGCTGCCACCAGCGACGCGACACTTCATCACGAAACCCCCCAGACCTGCCATGCGCTCGCGAATCGAGCTCGACCCCATTTCGAAATTTCTGTTCTGCCATTGTTTACTTGATTTTTTGAACAAGTCCATTTTCGATTACAGGGAGGAGGCGAACGAACTGGGAGAAGAGGGGTTTTCGATTTTTAATTTTCTTTTCGTTTTGAATAGAGAACAGGGAAAAATAGCATGCGGCCATTTAATTTTCTTTGCTTTGAACGAAAGCTTTTCGTTTTGAAATGTATGAACTAAGGAAAAAGAAATGAAGTTGCGCGAGATTTGTAAAGCAATGAGGAGACAAGGAACGTGATTCAGCAGAGAATAGGTCTGCTTACTCAGGAGTAGGGTGGCAGTGATTTGATTTTACACAATTTTAAATTAAAATTCAATTTAATTCTTAACGCTTTTATGTGTCGTGTGCTCACATAACAACTCCAAATAATACGAAATTTGAAATCCGATAATAAAACAATATTACGGATCCAATGGAACTGGTTTCGTCGAATTCCGAGATTATGCCCCGGAACGCTATTTTTAAATATCGATTCGAACAATATAATTTCAAAACTGATCAAATCAATTTCAAACTCATTTCTGAAGCTTCGGTTATCTTTAGTGTTATCAATATAAATTTTAAAAGCTTTCGAAATATTTTTCTTCAACTTAAAATTGAAGATTCAAATTTTTATTCAGCATTCAATCGATTAAATTTTAAAGTTTAATCGCAAATTTCAAAGTTATATCGGGGATTCAAATTAAATCATCGTTCAAATATTTAAAATAAATTAAATATTCTCAATTTAATTTGTTCAAAATTCTGGGTCGTTACAGCTCTTTCCTCTCATTTTTTATGAGAATAAAATTTCCTTTTTTCTTATGAAAAGAATAGCTAAATTTATTTTTCTTTCTATGAGATTTTTTAATGGCTGGAATATCCATTCCAAATTGGCTACAAAATTATCCTAATTGATTTCTTTCGGTCAAATTTTGACGTTTAATTTATAGATTTAATTGTATCTCATTGCATAATGATTAACCTTCTTGAATACATGTTCTAATAAGTTTACCGTAAGTATAACTTTCACAAAGAATATTTATTTTATCTTTTCTTACCCTTTCCGTAAATAAATAGAGGAGCCCATCAATAAATTTTGATTTCCAATGGAAGCTATTACTCTCTGGTAATTCCATTACCCTATTTAAAAAAGTATCTTTATACCATCTAAAATTTGTTAACATTTTACATCTCAAATTCTGTAATCGTGTTCGAATATTTTCAATATCATTAGACACTCTACCAGTGAAATGTTCGAAGATGGTTACAATTAAGTATACGCAACATTTTGGACCATTTGTCCATCTTCTTGTTTTACTGTGTTATAAATTTCACTTTTATTTGCTGGAGAAAGATAATTATCCCACCAACCTTTAAATTAGACAATAAAACCAGCAAATATCATTTTTGCAACACTAACATCATTATTGTCATTACTTTTGCATATAGTGCTATATATTAGCAAATGATGACCTAAATTATAAATTTGTTGCTCAGTAAATGCATCCCAATCATAAATACTTTTCCTATTGTAACTATTATTACTAATAAATTCTGGTTCTTCAAGTTAAGTATCCATGGGAGAAGGTATTATGTAATAGAATAATTTTTGAGATGGCTTATATAAGCATTTTTCAAGTTTATTAATTTCATCTTGAACTGTTTAGTTATTATCATTTCTTGAGAAAATTCTTCTTCAAGGGTATTTAATCTTAAATTATCCATTATTTCTTCTAAGAATTTTTCTAAGTCGTATTTGGTTTTTAATTTGAAAACCTTTTCAAATTTTGATTATGTTTTAACCTTAAATCCGCAATTTCAAGAGGCGGATGAATATTTGAAGTTGTAATTACTTCACTTATTTCTTCAAGTGTAATTGAAATAGTAGGTTTTATATTATTAATAGCAGGAAATATTTTTTCTATTTTGTTATGCAAAGAAGTAATTTGTTCACCAATAATAGTTAAATAGTGATTTGTATAATTTTGTAGTTCAGATATTTGATTTTTCTATTTTACGGTAATCTGTAATGTATCATTTTCTACAATTATAAAAAAAGCATTAAAATTTAAATATTTTCCATTCTTCTCTATTTGAAAAGATGATTGAGGAGGGTAAGTTTATTTTAAAATATTTCTATTTGAAAGTCTAATAATCTCTTTCTAGTAGAAAAATATACAGTTCAATATAATTTGTTGTAAACTAAGGAAGAAAAGGAAACATTATATTTTTTCAGATATAAATTTATAAAGTTCATTCTAAAAAATATTTTTGTTCTTCTTTTGAAAAACTTTCAAAAAACCATTTTCTAAATGGTTCCATTTTGGAAGATTGAATTGAAATTTAAATTCTTTGCCTGTCTTGAGAGCTGTGACTAAAATCTATTTTGGTCATACAATCCATTAAATAGGAAAATTCATTTCTGGTTCGGTTATATCCGCTTTTTAATTATTATAAATACCCTTTACAATATTATTTTTGTTTACACATAATTTTTCAACAGGAATATCTTTTGAAGATTCATCATCAAATGACCTTTTTTCATTTTTCTCTTATTTGAGAGGTTGACATCATATATGGAGATTCAACAATATAATCAAAATGTGAAATATGAGAGTGAAAAGATTTTGTTCTAGATAAATACGATTTGCTAGAACTAGGTCTAGAGGGATTATTATCCATTTGTATTTGTATAGTTCCTTAAGGAGTTTTATAATATTAGTAATATTATTGTTCATTAGTGGTTACTGGTTAGGAAGGAATGGCTTTTTCCATTTTCTAACATTCTGGAAAAGGAATCTCTTTCTATTTTATTTTTTCTTCTTGTTGTTATATTAGATTGACTAAAATTTGTTTCAATTAAAATTGTCTCATTTAAGGGTTTATCAACCAATTTACATTGGGGATCTAAGGTATATAAAGGCTTATAATAAAGGGGCTTTGCACGAAAGGTCCCTATTTCTGATGGTGTTACAAGAAAAGTCCCTGTAGAAATAAGTATGTAAACTTAGTCCCTGTTTTTTCTAATCAGAAAAAGCAAGTTAGCTTGCGCTTTTTAAAATTTTAAAATTTTCAAAATCAGAAAGCGCAATCCAGCTTGCGTTTTCCTGATAGAAAGCGCAAGTTACCTTGCGCTTTTCAAAAATTTCAAAATTAGAAAGCGCAAGTTACCTTGCGCTTTTCAAAAATTTCAAAATTAGAAAGCGCAAGTTACCTTGCGCTTTTCAAAAATTTCAAAATTACAAAGCGCAAGTTACCTTACGCTTTTCAAAAATTTCAAAATTAGGAAGCGCAAACTAGCTTGCACTTTCCTGATAGAAAGTGCAAGTTAACTTGCACTTTTTAAAATTTTCAAAATTTTAGAAAATTTCGAAAATTTCGAAAAATATTTCAAAACTAGAAAAGTGCAAGTTATCTTGCATTTTCTGTCAGAAAAGTGCAAGACGCTTTGCTTTTTTTTTATTTTTGAAAAATAGGGACCAAATTTACAAATTCATTTCTGCAGGGACTTTTTGTATAACAACATCAAAAACAGGGACTTGTGACTCTTTTCTTGTATAATAAATTCTATAGTGAATACGCATTACTTGAGATCCGAGGATGTATTTATATTCATGGGTCTTAACATTTAAAGTAATAGCTTCTAGAATATTAATATCAGATAAAGAAAGTTGTAAATTTGGATAAACATTAAAATAAACTTGACTATGAGGCAAATCAGACTGTATTAATCCCATTAACAAGTTTTTTCCAATCTAAGTTTCTATCATCCCTTACGCCGGCTATAAAACTTTCTAGTAGGCCTTCAAGAGTTAAAAGTTTAAATACAATTTGTATTAAACCTATATGAATAAACTTATGTGTATGCCTATAAGGCTGTAGATCTTTTTCACTTAGTAATTTAATAGTCATTTCTTCATTATCAAGTGAAATTGATTTTTCTGTGGTTTTAACTACTTGTTTTAACCCTAGTTTTTCAAAAGTACCTAATTGGTAAATTACCTTAGGTTCAATTTTAGGAATTGTCCATTTATTTAATAAATATAAATTTTGAGGAATATTATATTCTTTTTTAATACTGTTTTTAACAGTATCTCCTTTTCTAATCATAGCTCTAATAACAAATCTAAAAATGCTAGCAAAATTCAAGTTTTCTGCAACAATACACTAAAATAATTCTAAAGTAAAAGACTGTTTAAGCATACTGCTACAGTACTGCTACAATTTGAACTTCGCTATAATGTTTTCACATTTAAATACATACGTTTATAAATATTTTAGATATTACAAATATAATTATATATATATATTGATTTTATTGCTGTAAAATGTACATGCATAAATAAGTAAATAAACAATTTTGCATATTATATATATAATCATTCATCAAATTATTACCTAATTTAATTTATACATACATACATACATACATATATATATATATATATATTAATATTTCACAATTAATACATACATACATGTACATACATACATATATATACATATATATATATATGCAAATATTTTATACTGTTTTAATACTCATTTTAAAATAACAAGTTTGTATATATATACACACACATACATACATATATTTGGATAACATATAATACATATAAGATGAGTTCGCATGTCTGTTGCGATCCAAATCCCAACATTTATATACGGGCATGTTATACCTTGCACATATTGTTATGTTACACACACATACACATATGTATATGTATATAATACATATGTGTACCATTATACTTAATTTAAAATAAAAATTAATAAAAATTCAATCTATTAATTTTAATTTAAATGAATAAAGATTTTATTTAAATTAAGTTTAGAAATGTTCTAAATAAATTAGACTTCATAGGCTTAATATTGATCCGGTAAGAGAATTTTTTTGGAATTAATTCGAATCTTCCATTGTGGGCTGGCCAAATTCTAAGAATGGGCATGAGATCCCAATAGTCTATATAGTCTAAATTAGTCGTATTAAGGTTAACTATTAAGCCCATAGCCCAAAGGTTGTCCCTAATAGAAAATGCCCAAATTTGACTTAGGCTATAACATCTCATATTTTTAGTAACCTTATATGGGATATTTAATTAGCTAAATCAAATAAAATAATGTAAGGTGATGATTAGGAGATTGAGATTTGTAGGGGTAGCCATGCCATGTAAATCAAAGTGAGATAACATGAAATGAAATAGACAAAAGAGAATAAAAAGGGTTAGGAAATAGGCAGGGGCAAAGTAGGAACAAGGAAAATCCTTATACCTTAAACCCCTTGGCCGTGTATTCTCTCATTCAATCTCATTTGCAAAACAAAAACTTAGATATTGGCCACTATTTTAGAGAACTAGAGAAAGAAAAAGCTAAGAAAGAAGATTAATCAAATCAAAAGCTATTTAAATCTCAAATCCTTAACCTCAAGCTAAGGTGAATAATGACTACATCTCACTTTTCTAAAAAAATTCGAATCCAATGATATGAAAACCCTATTAAATGACATCCAAATGCCTTGCAATTTAAGATTTAGATCAGAAATAGTATTTTAGAGATGATTTTCAATTTTTATAATTTTCTGAATTATTGTGGATTTTATATAAATTTTCTAGTGTATAAAATGGTTATTTTGGTTTTAAATTATTTACGGCTAAATAATTAATTATTTAGGTCTAAAATTTATATATGTCAGAAACATATTGAAAATTATTTTCTGGAATTTTTTTAGAATTTTTCTAATTGTTAAGGAATATATAAAATTATTTGAGGTATGGGACTTAAATATTTTATATATTTATAAAAGGAGAAGGGGTTTTTTGTAAAATAAAATTATCGTTTATTTCTGAAATCTTGGCAGAACTTTTGAAAAAGAAATTTAGTAACCAATGAAAATTTAACAAACATAGCAAGTTTGTTGAAAAGTATTTCTCTTTTAAGTTAAAAACAAAATTTACATGTTTTTAGCATGTTCCGCCACTTTCGGCACCAGGAGTTCCGACCTAGACGTTTTGCCACCATTGCTTTCGAAACTAATGCACATGGTATCAATACACTTGGTATGTGGCGAATTGGATAGAGGCGGAAGGTGCAGGATCGAAATGTAGGGTTCCGATAGGGTTAAAGCGTGCCTTTGTTTTAAAATGAAGTTGCGCCTACTTTGCTTCAAAGGGTTTGCTTTCGACTGGGTGGGCTTCCGACCTGGTCAAATGTTTTTAAAGGAATGGTTTCGAATGGGTTGCGCTCTTTTGTTTTTTAAGTAATGCTTTCGAAGGGAACAAAACCCCTAGCTGTCACTTTTCTACCTTTCAAAGTCAATAGTTTCGGAAGGTATGCTTTGCTTTAAACTCGGCCACTTATCCAATGCTTTCGGAAGGATGGTTTTGACACCATCACTTCTTTACTTAGGAATAGCTTTCGAAAGGAATTCTTTCGACTTAAATGGGTTTTGGACCCTTTTGCTCTACTTGAAGGTATAACCCAAATGATTTCGAAAGAGACAGTTTTCAAAGGTTTCGAAGGAGTAAATTTTGAATGGTTTTGAAAGGTTTCCACATGTTTTAGTTGAACCCAAAGGCTTTCGAAAGGTTTAATGCTTTCGAAGGGGTTTTAAATGAAGGTTTCGAAGGGGTGGTTCCCGAATGACTTCGAATGGTTTTGAAGGAAGGTTTCCATTGGTTTCGAAAGGTCTAAAAGGAAAGATTTTTCCAATGTTTTCGAAAGACAGTTTTAAGGCATTTTAAAAGAAAGATGTCTAAGGTTTTAAAGCTTTCAAAAGGAAGGTTTTTCAATGGTTTCGAAAGGTTTCTATGAATGGTTTTGAAAGAATGGTTTTGGCCTTTCGGCCTAGGTTGAATAAAGGGTTTTTACTTGGTTTCGAAAGGGGTACTTTCAATGGATTTGAAAGAGGTACTTTCAAAGGTTTAAAATGTTTTCATTGTTATCCTGCCTTTTGGCAAGGCAGTATATAGGCGGACTTAACCCAATAGACTTCACGATTATCGAGGCTGGAATATCATAGACTTGGTTCATATGGATGGATGGACAATCAATTACGGATAATAATATGAAGCCAGGGTTAAGCATAGTCGATGGGTGAACGATGCGGAACTTGTAAAAAGGTATAACTTAGGTCGGTGTAGGCTTTACTTCAGGTCGGCATTGGCTTTACTTTGGGTCGGCACAGGGTCTGCATAGGATGGACGAGTTGGGCTCGACGATCGTTATGGTGGGCCCATGTAGATGAGAAGGCCCTGTAGCCAGAGTTTGACCTATAAATACAGCAGGCTTGGCTTCAGAAAGGGGAGTTTTTTGGTTTCTCTTCATCTTCTACCTAGAGGCTACTCTTCCATTTTTATTCTGGAATTCTGGATTGTAACTGTAATCAAATTTCAGTATAATGAAAAGGATTGTTCTAGAGTGGAGGTAGGCCAGAGTTAGCCGAACCACTATAAATCTTGTCTCTCTTTTACTTGCTTACATTGTAATTTTGGTTATTCTTCATATCATATTCTCTACATATATTCTATCTGTGATCTGTGACTGGATATTGGTGCTTTCACTTATAATTGGGTGTTGGTGGTCAATTTTGATGCCAACATTTTGCTACTTTCACTGAGAAAGCTTGCACTCAGGAATTTGGAAGACATGATCTTGGATTTGAAAGCTTGGGAACTTGGATTTGAAAAGCAATGGCTAGGCAATCAATAAGGAGACAGAGAACAGAGAGGAGCCATCATGAAGGAAGTCGAGAGGCTTCCTCGGGAGCTAATCAGACCTAATCTTCATCACCAGAGACAAGATGGAAACAATGATGGATGCTATGCAGGGAAGGATGCTAAAGAGACAGGAGGAAATCCGGGATTAGAACTAGGGAAAAGAAGTAAGTAGGATGATGGATGGAGTGCAATCGCCGGGAGCACCCCTGGTCAACCAGGGACGATCGACAAAACCATAGCCAATCATTATAAAATGATCGGTGTCGATCGTTCCCCACTTGGGGGCATGCCCCCGGGTCATGTTAACTCAATTCTTGACTAGATATTGGATGGTGCTATGGATTTTTGCATGGATCAGAACTCGGATGCGCGTTTGGAAGAGGATAATCTCAGATTCCTTCGCGGACTCGGGGGCAGGATGGAAATGATAATCAGAGACCACTTATGGATGCTGGAACAACTGGAAATTGGGATCTAGGACTTGTAGTATAAATTAGCAGGCTTAATATGGATTGAATCAACCAGGGGCAAACCCCGACCAAGGAGAATGGATCAGCACTACTCCCTATGGAACTGAGGCATGGATTTGGATGGCTTTGTTTGGAAAAATGGATAGCGGTGATGGAACAGAAGCATCCATCATCCGCCACAAATCAGAGCTTGCCCGGCTTAAGAGCACTGGTCGTCATCTCTTGATAGCATGAACTAAATAACTAATAATAAACCCTTCACTAAAATGACTAAGTCACTTACACATGTACGGGATCGTGAATGGTCCTTAGGCATGCTTTGAGATGGCAATGAACTGCCGTAACAAGTGATTTTGAAACTCACTCGAACGTGAAATTTAACATTTATGATTTCGAGTCCCATCCAGACACTCACATATCGCCTCGAACGGCACTCAATCTCGAACGATCACATCTCTCCTAGAATGGCACTCGATCTTGAACGATCACATTTCACCTCAAGCGGCAAACAATCTCGAACGATCACATATCGCCTCGAGCGGCACTCGATCTCGAACGATCACATTTCGCCTCGAACGGCACTCGATCTCGGACGATCCTATTTCACCTCGAATGGCACATGATCTCGAACGATCACATTTCGCTTCGAATGGCACTCAATCTCGAACGATCCTATTTTGCCTCAAACGGCACACGATCTCGAATGATCACATTTCGCCTCAAACGGCACTCGATCTCGAACGATCGCATTTCGCCTCGAGCGGCACACGATCTCGAATGATCATATTTCGCCCCCAACAAACGCTTGATCCCATGCGATCATCATCGGCATGGGATGGCTACGAATTTTATTAACAGTCCCGAATGATCGTTACTAGAAATCAGGCAAGATCATTGATCTTTTTACAGGTCAGCCACAGGTTTCGAACATCGGGCTTATGGAAATACAAAACACGCCTTCCTATCGCAAGGCATATTTTGGGGGGCAAAGTTTTAACCACCTTTTGGCAAGGCAGTATACAGGTGGACTTAACCCGATAGACTTCACGATTATCAAGGCTGGAATATCATAGACTTGGTTCAGATGGATGGATGGATGGACAATCAATTACGGATAATAATATGAAGCCAGGGTTAAGCATAGTCGATGGGTGAACGATGCATAACTTGTAGAAAGTCGTAGCTCGGGTCGGCATAGGCTTTACTTCGGGTCGGTATTGGCTTTACTTCGGGTCGGCACAGGGTCGGCTTTGGGTCAGCATAGGCATTACTTCGGGTCGGCATAAGCTAGAGGTTGTACTACTTCGGGTCGGCAAAGGAGGATTCGCTTCGGGTCGGCGTAGGAGTTGCTTCGGATCAGCATGGGATTCGCTTTGGGTCAGCATAGGCTATGCTTCGGGTCGGCAAAGGAGGAGTTGCTTCAGGTCGGGTCGGCATGTTACTTCGGGTCGCCCTTAGATCTACTTCGGGTCGGCATAGAGTTTTCTTCGGGTCGACATATGGCTTGCTTCGGGTCGACATATGATCTACTTCGGGTCGACATAGGATGGATGAGTTGGGCTCGACGATTGTTATGGCAGGCCCATGTAGGTGAGAAGGCCCTGTAGTTGGAGTTTCACCTATAAATACAGTAGGCTTGGCTTTAAGAATGGGAGTTTTTCAGTTTCTCTTCATTTTCAACCTAGAGGCTACTTTGCCATTTTTATTCTGGAATTCTGGATTGTAACTATAATCAAATTTCAGTATAATAAAAAGGATTGTACTGGAGTGGACGTAGGCCGGATTTAGCCGAACCGCTATAAATATTATCTCTCTTTTACTTGCTTTCATTTTAATTTTAGTTATTCTTCATATTATATTCTACATATATTCTATCTGTGATCTGTGATTGGATATTGGTGCTTTCACTTATAATTGGGAATTAGTGGTCAATTTTGATGCCAACATTCATCAACAAAGGTTTGAGTAAAACATGGCAAGGTGGTTTTGAGTGAAGCATAGAGTATATGTATTTTCCTTATGTGAGTTTGATTTAAAGGTTTTAAATCATTTTGAAAAGGTTTTCAAGGAAAATTCAAAGGAAGGTTTTCCCTAAGTAAAATGACTCAGATATTAGAATACCGTATGGGACTGGTATAAGATCGCGGCATATACATTAGCTATTAGCCCAGCTAATTTAGTCCAAAATTCCAGTTTGTAGGGCTTTGTCACATGTAAGACTAAAATTATAAGGAATATATGTTTGTATACATATAGGTTATTGGTGAGCCCGCAAAACTACTAAGATCAGGTGACCCCGGGAGATGTTAAGTTAGGGACAGACCATCCAGAAGAGGAGTATTTTACAGAGAGTTAAGGACAGACCATCCAGAAGAGGAGTGTCTAATATATGTTAGATAAATTTTGTTTATATTTTGTGGTAGGCCCGAGTCAGCCTAAGGTTAGTAGTTAGCCAAACAAAACTATAGTGTTTGAACCGATAGTTCATTTATTACCTGATATGTATGTTTACATAATAATGCTTTGCAGTTTTAACCAGTTTTGGATTGCAGGAAAAGGTTTGTAAAAAGATATGTTTTAAGAGGATGTTAGTAAAGGGAAACCCATTCCGTTAAGCGGCGTGGTCTCGCTTAACATTAAATAACCGAGATGTATGGTATTATTCACACCAGGCTTTATGTCTGACTCGAAGTTTATGTTTTTCCCCTTAAACTCTCGGGTGCTCAAAATTAATTTGAGTAGGCTGAGGGTTGAGGTTTACACTGGACTTTCCGAATGAATATCTAGGGCTCGGGTTATTAATAGGTTGGTAAATAAAGCTTCTGAAGATAAGCAGGTGGCTGACGGATAGCTATTTAGGAGTTGTTGTTTTATTTTGTTTGATTCTGTTGTGTGCAATAAGTCAATTATGACTATATAGTACTCTGGTCAACTAAGGGGGCATCATCATATGTCGCTCTTAGCATATTTATGTAATAATCATATTTTTTCTTTACTTGGGAAACATTATGTGACGCCCCACCTCTATACTCACGCTGGCCAAGGACACTATGGAGTAATGCCATCGACTAGCGCGAAGAATAAGGCTGTTGAGGAGCGACCATCTGTGTAATTGCTTTGGGCGAGTATCGATATGTCAGATAAAATAACTTACATTTCATGTCAAGAGGAAATCCAACATATCAAATACAAACTCGAAGCTACCACACAGTGGCTATGAGGCCTTTGGAAACAAATATAGAAATAAACATAACACAAATCGGTCACAGATGTTCATATCTCAAAGGGGGAAACAGATATGAATATAACACATAAAAGTGTACATCAAAGTAGTGGTCAAATAAGATCCACAATATCACAAAAAGAATAGATACAAGTGCAAGACAAAAGAATAAGTATACATCAGGGAGTCTCTATCTCAAATGTATAACAACAAAAACTACCAATCTAATGTAGTTAGACAAAAGTCAGAAGATGATCCCGGATAAGGAGTCAAGTAGAAGCACCTGTAACATCTCGGTCTGATCCGAGTATTATTTAATAAGAAAATAATAAACGGATCACTTTAGCTATAATTATCATTAAAGAAATGAGATATATGCAGAGATATAATAAGAACGTATGATAACTATAATGTCATACTAGGACAAATATGATTTAAACAACAACAAAATCATACAATATCTCAAGAATCTCAAAGCACCAAAAAGAATATCATATTCTTAATTTTATTCACCAAACTACGAATATTGACAAACATATTAATGCCAATCGCAAAAGTTGGTGAAAACACAAATTCTAGAAATCATCAATTAGAAATCCAGAAATCACAAAGGGGGAAGGCCTATCCAAACGAGAGCATGAAAACTCACCAACATGTGTATCACAAACGGAACGCTATTCCATGGTCGCTAACCATAAATTTTGAGCCGAAGCTCCACAAACGGCCCGAAGACCACGGGTCGCTACCCCGCCAAATTGAACCGAAGTTCCACAAACGGGGATTGTAATCCCTAACAAACAAATAGACATCGCACATCGCTAGTCTAAATCACAAAATGATCATCATCGATCAATAAAAAGTGTCGATTCCACTAAGCTAGTAAATATATGAGTTTAGCTTCATGTCCCATAACCACTAGCTTAACTTAAATATTTACGAACAAATTGTAGATTCCCACTCGAAAATTGTCACAAGAATTTCAATCGAACAAGTCCAAAAATTAACCGACGAAGTAAACCAAGCGTTTCATACCACTTGTTTTGCTAAGCCGTTTAATTAGATTTTCTCATACGAATGAGGTAAAGGTTTGTATATACTAATAGATTAGAAAACGGTTTTATAAAGAGCTTTATATTAAAAATAGAGTTGAAATCATTTTAATGAAAGAGATTGAATATTTACTACTAGTATAGAAACCTTTATATTTAGAAGTGACAAATCACAAAATGATTGTAGAAACAATCAATCACAGAAATCCACATTCGAAGACGTGAATTAAATCCAAAGAAATCGATACCGAATCCATCAAAATGAATATTCTCAAAAGTCCCGAAAAAGAAGTCATCAAAGTCAATAATAAATGATAACAATAAATCGGACAATCATGAATTGGTAAAAATTGGAATCCCACACAAAATAGGCAAATTGGGTTGAGACAAGCAGATTCAGACGTCTGAATTGTACATTTCTGACGTTTGAAACTGGTGTTCAGACAATACTTTGCCTAGGCCAAAAATGGCCAAATCAAATCGGAAGCAATCGGACGAGTGATGATAGCTAGGGGTTTACGCCAAACGACTACCCAACCTTAGAGACTCATCAATACATTCCGATCATTATGTCCAAACAACCATATAAGAATTTCGATAGATTTCGACTTCAAAACACCAAAATTGGAATGTTCACCAAATCAATTCAAATGGAAAGCAATGAACATAAGTAAGTGTTAGGAATTCATACCTAACATCAAAGATAGATATAGACTTAGATGTGAGATAAAAATCTCACCTTTAAGCTCAAAAACGATGAAGGAGAAGCTTGAAAGCAAAGGAAGATCGACTACTCTTCAACTTCAACTCTAGAAGCTTGAATCTAAGCTCAAAAGAAGAACATTTCCTAAGTTAGGTTTAGGAAATTTCTGAAATTAAAGAGAGAATGAGTTGGAGAAGAAGGAGGAGATGCTTACCTAAGCTTTTCCTTGAATTTTGGAGCCAGAAGATGAATTTGCAAATGAATCTAGGACTTTGAATTTTAATTTCTCATTCCTCTCCCCATTTTTACTGAAGCTAGGATGTTAGGAAAAATAAGAATGAAGTGATGAGGAGTGGAGTGGAGTTGGGTTGATATGTTGGGTTAATGGGCTGAAACTCAAACCCAAAGCCCTAGTTGAAAACTTCAAGATTTTACCCAACTCAAAACATATCGATGTTTATACTTAAAAAAGTCGCAAACACCATTTTGAACTCAATGGAATATGTCTCGAGTCCAAATTGTTGAACCTCAATTTCAATCTTGATTCAGACGTCTGAAATTTCCGAAACAGAAGTCTGAATCTGGTAAAATGAGAGTTCTCAGGCTTCATTCAGACGTCTGAAATGGATGATTCAGACGTCTGAATCTGGAAATATAAATGTTGCCAAGAACAATATTCAGATGTCTGACTCGGGGATTTCAGACGTCTGAAAATGGCTATTTTAGCCTGTTTCCTCTCTGGTTTGATTCAAACAATTTCAAACGTCTGAACGACCCAGTTCAGACGTCTGAATCTGTGCTTGAAGGTGTTTTCACATTGGCGCCTCCAAATAACACTATCCACATAGACTTTTCACTAATTCGACTGTTCTTCTTCGAATAGTGACTTTTTCGGACTAACATCCGACTATCGATGCTATATTTAAATTAAACATTTAAATATACAATCGTAAAATATGCTGGTTGTTACACATTATGGGATTGTGTAATTTGAATATGGAATATATGTTTTGAAATGTAATGAAAATTGATGTTATGAAATCTGTGATTTGTTTCATATTCAAGTGCTTCTGATATTAAAGATACTATTAGCATAACCGTATTTAGTCATCGGAATTTAATACTATAGATGACTACAGCATTTGTAGTGGTTAGCTTTGGGCTCTAGATAGGGGATGTTACATGGGCCTTGGGCTAATTTTCAAAATCGGTTGAAAATAAAAATATATATAAGATTTTAAATTTAAAAGTTAAATTTACAATAAGTTAAAAGTTACAATATATTGAAGTTTTTTCAAAATGTTTGAAAATAATATAAATTAAAATTTGAAAATTGTAAATTTATTAATAAGATTAATTGATCAAATTAATTAATAAAGTGTATATACAAGTATTATATATTATGATATATGTTATGATATTTTAAAATGTTTAAGATATTATAAATATGCATGTATGTATAAATAACGATTTTCAAAATTAAAATAATTTAATTAAAATAGTCTAATTATATAAATTAATTAAAAGATTAGCTAATTAATTAATACGCACATGTATATAATATATCTGTTATACTATAAAGGTTATAGTACATAACGAATATTAAATATAAATGTTATATCAATAAAAAATTAATTAAAATGTTAATTAATTTTAAAAGGAATTTAAGCAGGGTTTTTAGAGAGGACCCTTACCCCTGTAATTAATTAGGATTAATTAAATAATATTTAATTAATATAATATTATACATAAGACTATTATATATGTAACATGAAAATATAAAAGTTATATAATAAATTTTTTTATACAATATGAATGTATAAATTAAAGGTGGAATATTAAAGAAACCCAAATAGACTTGAGGAATAAAGCATGTGTAAATGTTTATATACTGCAATTTTCGATGTGTCTGACACTTGAAGCATGAGAGTAATTCATAAGAATTATATTATTCCATAAGTCGATATTACTCAATATTAAATATTAAAGATTATGAATTTTTAATATAATGTTGTTCTCTACCATATATATATATATATTAAAAAATCACTTGTAAACCCCTTGATTGTTGAGCAAACTCAAGCTAGGGTGTTATGTGTAGTATTATTAATATATTAAATAGATGTGGTAAGATAATTATATGTATTTTCTGAGTAAACTCAAGGTACATATGCTATAGTTAGACGGTTGCGATATGACAAGCATGAGTGAATAATTTTGTTTTGATTTGTTGAGCAAACTCAAGTTCGAAATGAAATTAGGACAAGTTACCAAGGGTTAGTAGTTGTATACGATACAACTAATAAGGAGTTATCCATCATCCGTGGAGCTATGACTTATTGAGCAAACTCAAGGTTATAATTCCAAGGCGGATGAGTTCTAACACCTACTGGTGAAGTCAGAAGACTTTTATGTTTTGACTTAGGGTTTGGTGAAACATAAAAAACTAGTGGGAGCTTATTAGTAAAATGAAACGTAAAGTTTAACCTTACTATTATTATAAGAACATCTACTATGATTCATCCTAATAATCTACTGCTTAAACTTGTAGAAAATGATAACTCCAAAATTGTTTTCTAAAAACGACAAACTTACCGGACCTAACTATACTGGCTGGCTAAGAGCAATCACAACATCGTTGACTTACGAGCGCCTTTAGACTGAACCCGCTGATGATGCGGACCCCGAGCTAAGACTTGCTTATGAAAAATGAGTGTCAGACCTAGAGATCGCCAAGTTTCGTGTTGTCTACGTTAGACAAGCCGTTGCAAAGGCAGCATGAAAATATGTTTGTCTATGAGATATTCAATACTCTCAAGGCCCTTTTTGGTGAATAGTCATGTTCCGTAAGGTATGAGCTTATGAAAAAAACTGTTCAATACCAAAATGACCAAAGGACAGAAAGTGGACGATTACATGCTAATGATGAAGTGCAATATTGATGGATTTTCACAATTGGATGTATAAATAAGCAATGAACTACAAGTAAACTTGATCCTTGGTTCCATTACTCCTCAGTATGAACCATTCATATTGAATTATAATATGAACCAATTAAATATGAATCTCGTAGAGCTCCTCAATGTTTTGAGGTCAGCTGAGTCTACATCTAAGGATCAAGGTATCGCACTTGTTGTGAAGGGTAGTGTATCACCTTCGAAGAATTCGAGTAGGCGGAAAAGAGGTGGTAAGAAAAAGAAAAGTAACAAGACCGACGATAAGGATGAATTTCACCACTGCCACAAGAAATGTCATTGGAATAGGAACTGTCCTGACTACTCAAAGATGTTAGAGAAAAAAGCAGAATGGTTCTACGGCTCCATTAGGTACATTTAAGATTCAAAATTGTTTTGTAATCAATAAATGTCATGGGATTAAATATTGGATCTGGTACTCATATAGGTAATTCAGTACAGGGGCTTAGGAACTGACATCGTGTGGCAAAAGAAGAGATGAGGCTCCAAGTTGCTGATGGATCTATGGTAGATGCAACGGTAGCAGGAGATTATCATTTAATTTTTCCTAGTGGATTAGTATTAGTATTAAATAATTGCTCTTATGTGAAAGACTTTATTTACGGGATTATTTCTGTTTCTAGATTGTTTAAGACTAGATATATATTTCATTATGCAAATAATATTATGAACATTAGTTTGAATAGAAATAAAGCCTACGAAGGTGTTCTTGAAAGTGGCGTTTATATGGTTAATATTAATTATGTATGTTCTATGAATAAAGTTTCTAACAATATAAATGATAATTATCTTTGGCATTATAGGCTAGGTCATATTAGTGAGAAACAACTACATAAATTGAAAACCGAAGGATTTCTACCGTCAATTGATTTTGAATCATCTGACACGTGTGAGTCGTGTCTCAAAGGTAAAATAATTAAGCACCACTTCGGTGGGAGCAATGAAAGAGTTGATGAACTCTTAGGGTTAGTACATAGTGATTTATGTGGCCCTATGCCCACAGTTACCAAAGGTAATTGTTCTTACTTTATTACCTTCATAGATGATTTCTCAAAACTAGGATATGTTTATCTTATGAAGAACAAATCCGACGTCTATGAGAAATTTGTTGAATACAAATTATGTAGTAGAAAATCAAATAGGACGTAAGATTAAAATTCTTCAATCAGATCAATGACGTGAGTATGTTGGACAAAATCTCCAACAATACTTAAAAGATAATGGGATTATCTCTCAAATTACTCTACCCTATACTCTTCAACACAATTGTGTGTCAAAGTGAAGGAACCAAACCTTGTTAGTTATGGTTCGTTCCATGATGAGTAGGGCTGAGTTACCTTTGTCCTATTGGGGATATGTGATATAAATCGCAGCGTATATATTGAATTTGTTTCCCACTAAATCTATGACTAAAAAACCATATGATATGTGGTATGGTAAGAAATCCCAACTCAAATATTTGATGGTATAGGGTTATCCAACATATGTTAAGAATGTTGGTCCGAACAAATTAGAGGCAAGATTGGTACTATGCAAATTCATAGGATATCCTAAAGACTCGATGGGATATATATTCTATAATACCAAGGAACAAAAGGACCTTGCTTCTCGGCACGCTGTTTTTTTAGAAAAGGAATTTATATCAAAGGAAATTAACATCGAGATGTAGACTAGAATGAGATCCAAGAAATTCACACTGAGGCCAAACCAGTAAGAGAACCGAGTTCATCCATATACAAAAACACGCAGCCTATTAGATGATGTAGTAGAGAATCTCATGTGCCAGAAAGATACTATAGTTTTCTCCTGGATGGTAAGAAGGAGGACTATATCTTAGATGACAACACTCCTCTATCTTTCCAATGAGCACTACAGAGTAAAGACTCTGCATTCTGGCTTGGAGTTATGAAATTTGAGATGGATTCCATGTACAATAACAAAGTTTGGACTTTGTCGGACTTACTCGAAGGGATAAATTCCATGGGTTGCTAATGTATTTTTATGGAAAAGCTAAATGCAGATGGGGAAGTGGAAACTTGTAAGGCAAGGCTAGTTGTAAAAGTATTTCATCAAATTCAAGGTGCTGATTATGATGAGATCTTTTTGCCCATAGCCATGCTCAAATCTACCATCGATGCATTCTATGACTATGAAATATAGCAAATGGATGTAAAGAAGACTTTTCTAAATGGTGATTTAGAAGAAACCGTTTATATGTCGCAGCTAGAGGGTTTTGTGGTCAGTGTGAGTGAAGGCAAGGCTTGCAAGTTGTTAAAGTCCATTTATGGACTAAACAGGCTTTAAGGAGTTGGAACAAGTGTTTTGATAAAGTAATCAAATAGTTTGGTGTTTATTAGAATATAGAGGAAGCGTGCATATATAGAAAGGAACAAGGAAACGCTATCGTATTATTAGTACTTTATGTCAATGATCTATTATTGATTGGCAATGACAATTCATTGTTGCAATCAGTGCAAGCTTGGCTTCATAAAAACTTCTCCATGAAAAATTCAGGAGAAGCAGCCTATATACTTAGTACTATTGGGATTGTCTCAATCCAGTACATAGACACCATACCGAAAAGGTTCCGTATGGAGAATTCCAAGCGTGGAAATGTTCCAACATAATCTGGAATCATCCTTCCTAAAAAGGACACTCCTCATATCGATGAAAGAAGGAACGTATGAAGAGGATTCCCTATGCTTCGGCCATAGGATCCATAATGGATGCCATGCTATGTACTAGACCGAATGTGGCATACGCATCAGGATGCATAAGCTGATATTAGTCTAATCCTAAAGAAAAATATTGGACGGCCGTAAAATGTATACATAAGTATTCGAGAAATACTAAGGACTTATTCCTCATATATGAGAATGATAACCTCCTTATGAAGGGGTGTACGGATTCGAGCTTTCAAAGTGATATAAATGATAGTGGGTCAGTATCTGGCTATGTCTTTACGCTTAATGGCGGAGCCGTTAGTTAGAAAAGTTCCAAATAAGAAATAGTTGTTGATTCCACGATGGAGGCCGAGTACATTGCTCTCGATGAAGCAGCAAAAGAGGCAGTTTAGATGCGCAAGTTTTTAAGTGAGCTAAAAGTGATCCCCAATATTGAGAATCCTATGGCATTGTTCTATGACAACAATGCAGCGATACAGATCGCAAAGGAACCAAGAGCACACAAGAAGTCATGGCATATTCTTCAAAAGTTCCACCTGATTAGAGAATTCATTGAGAATAAAGAAGTCGTGATTTAAAGGGTAGATACCAAGGACAACATAGTAAATTCATTCGCCGAAGGCCTAGCTCGGTCAGCTCTCGAGAAGCTAATTGAAAAGATGGGATTGAGATTACATAATTGGCCCAAAGTGCAAGTGGGAGACTGATAGAGTTCGGGGTATGCCTAAGAGGCAATTCTGTAATTTATTGTAAATAAATTAACTCTGTAATAAATTCTCGTTCGTAATAAAGATAATTTTCTTTCTGTTATATATTTGTTATAATGTGTTATAAATAATTAAATTCCTAATTAAAATATATTTAACAGAACATCCATAAATGGCGTGTTTGTAATAGTAATTACAAATAGTTGTAATCATGAGTATTATATCACAATATTATAAAACACATCATTTTAAATGTTCTTAGTCAAGATGCATCGAGACTGGATATCGATGTATTTATTGAGACTAGAGTACAAAATGCTATACAAATGTTTGGTAGTATATTACTCATGACTCCTGAGGGCACCTAGAGGTTACATATTAATGGTTATTGGATAACCATGGAACGACTTACTCGATAGTTTTCTATTGGTTAATATAACTAAGGTCAAATAGAAAATATCGATGTAACTGATTTACATGGTTCTCTAGAACTTGAGAATACTGTGAATCTTTAATATGAAAGCTCTGCTTTGATTATAGTCAAATCATGGCACAACGTCCATCAAGTGACTATAGTTTGGTCGAGTGAAAGTATTGGAAGTGAAGCACTCTTCAAGAGAGGATTAGTCTCTCAGTTATATGGGGTTAGTATCACGGTCAACTCAAGTCAATCCAAAGTCAAAATCTCTAGCCAGAGTAGTTCGGTTAATAATAATTATTATTATCGAACCAAGGACTTTATGTTTGGACTATAGAGTTGAATGCGGACGATGTTGGAATTTTGACCATTACCAAATTCAATAAGTCCAAAGTGATACAACTTTAACGAAGAGAATTGATGTAAATAAATGTCACAACCGGGTAACGCTTTCTTAACTAAAATTCGATTTACCGAAACTAAGTTAGCAATAAATTTGGACAAAATGTAACACCACTTGCTAAGTGATGTGTGAACATTAACATTTGAATAGTTTGATTTTAATCGCAGACCAAATTTACAGCTGACGAGTCACACAACCGATATGCTGAATTATCTTTAGACCAAATGATTTAATTAGTTTATAACTGTTATAAATTTATTAAATTAATGAATATTCATGAAATATTGATTATTAAATTTTTAATGTGATTTGAGGAATAAATATTAGTGTATATATTTAGAATAGTTATAAATATATTAATTGATATATGATATCGATAAGCAATTAAATCAGATTTAATTAGTACTATTTATTGCGAACTAGATGGGCTATTAGCCCATGATGTATGATGATATATATGACATCAACATACATGTGAGGGGCGGCAAAAAGATGGGTAGGAGGATCTTTGACGGAAGGCTCGGATTTAGGAAGAATGGGTAAAAGATTTGATCCACCTTTCCCTTTATTCCTTCCACTATAAAAGGACTCATAATCCAAATGCATTTATGACTTTTTTTGCTGCCATTTTCATCTTCTTGCTGGTGGATCTCATCTACAAAAAGCTTCATCGAACCTCATCTCAAATCAATTTCAAATCAACAATTATTGAATAGTCTATACGGTCTAGAATTCAAAGATTAGCCGTCTGCCGAATTGAGAAGTGTTCTAAGGAGGGATATTCATCATAGCAAGGTGTACTTCAAGGCATAGTTCTGGTATGTTTTCTTATTTCATATAATTTATAGTTCATGTATAATATTCCATTGCTTGTACATCTATATCATATATATATTATTAGTTAGGTGAGATTGCTATATGTATGAATGTTGTCACATATTGAATGGTTATGCGTATGTATGTATAATAAAGAATAATTTTTATTTAGATTAGATGTATAGATAGCTGAAATTATTTATTTTAATACATATATATGCATTTATTAATTTATTATATTTATATTAATAAGTCATATTTCACAAATTTAAATAACCTATAATTCACTATGTCACCATATCTTGTTAAAAATTGATCTAATATTTTATATATGAAAATTTATACTAAATATAATTTTACGTTTTTGAAAAATCTTTTTTTGTAATTATTTACTACTTTTAATATTACTTAAATTGAAATAATGGTTATATAATTAATATAAAATAATATATGATTCAAAAATTATATTTTAAATTTTCCAAAAATTTTCATCATCTCATTAACTTTTGGCCAAAACTCCAAAATTAAAAAATCAAATTTATTATTTTTAGAAAATCATTTATAATAAAAGCCAAAATTAATTAAATAATAAAAAATATAATTTCAACTTTAAAAATTATGGAAATTTTTCCGTGACTTTCTAAAAGCATATTCGAATTTCACAAAATTTAAAATTTGAAAAATATGGTGCGAAATTATTTTAAAGTATTTTAATGTTTTTCGGCTAATAAATTTATATATAAATAATTTAATAATATAAAATTATAATAAAATATTTTTATGTTCTGTGTTTGATTTGGAATGTTCTATATATATATCATTTTAATTAATTTTATAATTGATATAATTATATAATATGTGTATATATATATATATATTTATTTAATTACGTATATTTATAAATATTTAGATATTACAAATATTATTATATATAAATACACACGCACACGCACACACACGCACACGCGCACGTATACACACGCACACGCGTGTGCGCACACACACACACAGATATATATATATATATGTATATATATATATTAATTTTATTACTGTAAAACTTACATGCATAAAAAAACAACTTTGCATAATTTTTCTTTGTGTGTGTGTATTAATATATAATCATTCATCAAATTATTATCTAATTTAATATATACTAATATATATATATATATATATCACATTTATGTAATACATATTATATATGTGCGTGCGTGTGCGCAAATATTTATATTGTTTTAATACTCATTCTAAAATAACAATTTTGTACACAAACACACACATATGTACATATATTTGGACAACAAATAATACATATAAATGAGCTAGCATGTTTGTCGCGATGCAAATTCCAACATTTATATAAGGACATGTTATACCTTTGACGGATCGTTATGTTACACACACACATGCATATGATACATATGATACCATTATGCTTAAATTAAAATATAAATTAAATAAAATTCATCTATTAATTATAATTTAAATGAAATAAAGATTTTATTTAAATTAGATTTAGAAATATCGTAAATAATTTAGACTACATAGGTTTAATATAGATCCAATAAGGGAAGTTTTTTTGAAATCAACAAAAATCTTCCGCTGTGGGCTGACGCAATTGCAAAAATGGTATCATAGCCCAATAACCTATGCGATCTAAATTAGTCGTATTAAGGTTGACTATTAAGCCCAAAGCCTAAAGGTTGTCCCTAATAGAAAAAGCCAAAATCTGAAATAGGCCTTAGGCTAAATTTTACAAATCGTTTGAAAATTAAAAATATATAAGATTTTAAATTTAAAAGTTAAATTTAAAATAAGATATAGAGTATTCTAAAAGTAATAATATAATATATTTTTTATAAAATGTTTGAAAATATTATAAAGTAAATTTCAAAAATTGTAAATTTATTAATAATATTAATTAATCAAATTAATTAATAAGTTAATTAATAAAATGTATATGCATGTATTATATATTATGATATTGTAAAATGTTTAAGATATCATAAATATGCATGTATGTATAAACAATGATTTTCAAATTTAAAATAATTTAACTAAAATAGTTTAATTAAATAAAGCTCCATCAATGCTCATCTCAAATCAATTTCAAATCAACAGTTATTGGATAGTCAACAGTCTACAATTCAAAGATTAGCAATGTGCTGAGATGAGAAGAGTTATAAGGAGGGATATTCATCATAGCTAGGTGTACTTCAAGGCATAATTTTGGTATATTTTCTTATTTCATATAACTTATAATTCATGTATAATATTCCATTGCTTGTACATAGATATCATATTTGTATTGTTAGTTAGTTGAGATTCATATATATATGAATACTGTCATATATTAAATGGTTATTTGTATGTATGTATAATAAAAAAATTTATTTAGATCTCATATTTGCACAGTCGAAATTATTTATTTTAATATATATATATATATATGTGTGTGTGTGTGTGTGTGTTTGTCTGTTTATTTACTATATTTATATTAATAACTCATATTGGACAAATTTAAATAACCTATAATTCATTGTGTCACCATATCATGTTCAAAATTGATCTAATATTTTATATATGCAGTTTATACAAAATATAATTTTAGGTAACAGCAAAATATGTATATTTAAATACATACATTTATAAATATTTTAGATATTACAAATATAATTATACATAAATTCACACACATAAATATACTGATATTATTATTGTAAAACATACATGTATAAATAAAAAACAACTCTACATAATATATATATATTTATGTATGTATGTATGTATGTATGTATGTATGTATGTATGTATGTATGTATGTATGTATGTATGTATGTATGTATGTATATGCATACGTACATGTATACATTAACATATAATCACTCATCAAAATATTATCTAATTTAATACATACGTACATACATGTACATCTACATGTATTTTACATTTATGTAATACATATATTATATATGTGCAAATATTTATAATGTTTTAATACTCATTTTAAAATAACAAGTTTGTATACACACATGCAAGCATACATACATATATTTGGACAACATATAATACATATAAAATGAGCTAGCATGTCTGTTGCGATGCAAATCCCAACATTTATATACAGCCATGTTATACCTTGCATGGATTGTTATGTTAAAAACACATACATACATACATACATACATACATATATATATATGCTACATATATGCACCAATATACTTAATTTAAAATATAAATTAAGTAAAATTCAATATATTAATTATAATTTAATTAAAATAAAGATTTTATTTAAATTAAATTTAGAAATGTTCTAAATAAATTAGACTATACATAGGCTCAATATAGATCCAATAAGGGAATTTTTTATGAAATTAACCCAAATCTTCCGCTGCGGGTTGGCCCAGTCCCAAGACTTGGCACCAGTAACGACCTGGTTTTCCGTCATTGATTTTGAATATTTAAATGGTTTTAAATGTTGGATTGGAATATAAATTGATTTTGAATATGGAATTAATGGTTGAATTCGAGAAATAGAGTTTAATCTCAAATATAGCGATTATCATAATACAAGAAAAGTGCAAATAAATGAAATTTTGAGTTGAATATGAATCGAAATGATTTCTAATGTTGATATAAATTCAATTTGAATTAGAATTGAGTTAGAAAGTTTTTAAAACTGGGATTTCAAGTGATTTCACCAATTTTTGAAATCGTTGATTTAATAGACGCGTTAAAATAGCGATCCAGGACACAGTCTCGGAATTCGACGAAACTAGTTCCATTGGATCCGTAATAGTGTATTATTATCAAATTTCAAATTTCATAGTGTTTGGGGTTACCGTTTGGTCGTACGGGATAGAAACGCGTTGAAATTAATATCAGAAATTTAATATTATAATTGGATTCAAAAAGCTATCTTCTCCATATGATCGAATTAGGTTATGGAACTTGTTTCATTGTGTTCAGAATAGGAGTAAAACATTATAAACGCCAGGCGGCACACTTCGTTTGGAGTTCGGATAAATTCGGCGTGAATAATAATTTAAAATTTGCCTATAAATAGAAGCAAACCCCTTCATTTCAAGACAACCCTAACTAAATTTTCTTGGTCGCCATGACCAAATTAAAGGCAAGATTTTCGCAAATCTCCTCCCTCCGATGTCACAATCAACACGACGATAGGCTTCAGGTCTAATAGGAAAAAATGGAGAGGGCAGCGAGACCTTTAAGTTCAACGGTGGTGATCAAGATTGGTGTGGTGGATCGCCGTGATTTGGGCCGCGTTCGTGCTAGGGTTCGGGGAGAATTTCAAGGCGGTCGTGGCACGTGGTAAGGTCGAATCTCGGCCAGAGGCACGGCGTAGGTAGGGGCTTAGGGTAGTGACGTCTGATGGGGTGCAGGGGGTCGGATGGAGGCGTTGTAGGCGGTCAAAGCGTGGTCAACGTTTGGGATCTTAACCTGGTGACGAACGATGGAAGAAGAAGCAAGAAGCCAGGATTTCATCTCCAGAATGTGCGGCCCAGATGAAGGTTGAGTTTAATAAAAAAAAGTTGTAAATTAATTATTTAAAAATGGTATAAACTTATAAATATCATAACTTGGTCATAAGAGGTCAAAATCAGACGAAACAAGTTGCGTTGGGTTCGTATTATCGGATACTACGCATAGGAATTGGATTGGAGTCGATTGGAGCTAGCAGGAATTTGGATTAAAATTAAATGCTTGGTTAATTTTAAATTCAGAACGGAACGTTTGGCGAATCTAAAAATCAAGGTGAGTAAATCTCACTCATTTTGGGATAACTGGTTTTAATTTATAATGTTAAAAATCAATTATTGGTTGATTGGATGAATTTATAAATTATTATCAGTTGAATGTTATATTATTTATAGTAGTATATATATTAGTAGTTGGGGATATTTTCCGCCGATTGGAGCGGATGAGACACTATGCGCCCCGCATAATAGCGGACGACCCTATATTACCACGATGTCCCGCCTCGAAGCAGGATTGGTATTTTATTTTATATAACATCTGTGGATGCAGGGAAATAGGTTGGAAGGATCCAACTGGATTCCTCAAATATATTGATTGTTTTTCATATATAGTGATATATGATGTGATCGAATAATCTGTTACAGAGTATTGTGTGATTTGATATATTGGATGCTATAGTAGCACTGGCCCTAATTTTGGTATTTTAAATACCATCAATAATATTTTTTGGAATTTAAAAAGGGAAACTCAAAGGCGATTTTGGAACTGATAATTTTTATACTGAAATTTGGATTATTTAAAAAGGATTTGATTTGGATAAAAGAAATGATTTGATTTTGGGATTTGTACTTATCTATTTTGGAAGATATTTTAAATAGAGATTTTAAAATAATTTATATAAGGAAATTTGAACAATGTATTTAAAGTGGTATTTTTGAAATATGGAAAAGGAGTCAGAATCGATATTTAAATTAGGTTTGAAAATAAAAGGGATTTATGAAGGGATGGGTTTATAAATGAAATCTTATAAATGAGATTATTTTATAAACAAGTGAAAACTGGAAATGAATTTTTTAAATTTATAAACGATGGTATAAATAAAGTGAAGTGATTATCACTCGATGAATTGAGAATATAAATTCACAATATGAATTTACATCGAGTTATGGAAATCGGTTTAAAAAGAGATAGTGAATCTTGTTTTGGAAATTGGAAGTAGTTGTGAAATTAGTAATAAAAATCGATTTGAGATAAATCAAGAGAGATTTATAAATGTAAAATGGTTATGATTGATTTTTAAAATAAAATTTTATCGAGAAGTTAAGCTTTGTTTTAAAAAGAGATTTATTTATTTATTTAACTGTGTAGTTTAAAAACTGTTTTTAGTATTGAAATTTTTTGAAAAGTTGATTATTAAAATATTTCAATATTAATTGAAATGAATTCTAATTTTAAAATAAGCTTGTAAATCAATTAGTATTATTTACAAATGAATTGAAAATTACTTATTATTGTTATTTAAAAGTCTTTGATATTTTAACAATCACTTAAATGGTATCAAAATTTATTACTATTCTTTTAAAATACTTGTTTTATAATATAGAGTTTTGGAAATTGATTGAAGTTATTTGTAAATACTCTCGAGATTTGTAGATCGGGTTTTATTTAATGAATAAGATTTTATAAGAGAAATCTTATAATGGAATTCTAGAGACTTAAGAAAATATACAAAATGTCAAATATGCAAACTTTGAAAATGAATCTGAATTCATAAAAGAAGTCATAAACTATTAGTTCAGATTATAAATAAGTATAATCTATTTTTGGACATTGTAAATGGAATTAATAAAATTCCGAAGATTTATGAGATAAGTGAGGAAAATGTTTCGAAGTATGGATATTAGAAGTGATTTGGAAAAATAGACTTATAATATTTTCTAAGTATGGGAATGAAGGTTTTGGAAATGTTGTAACGACGAAATGATTTATATGGAAATATTTTTCTAAGTAATGAATTATGAATTGAATTTGGAAATATTTCTAAGTGTTGATAGGGTTTGAAAATATCCTGTTACGGATATAAGTATTTGGAATTGTTTTCAAAATGCTGAATTATTGGAAGAGATTTGAATATATATCTCTGTAAAGATATTTTAAAATGAATGTTTTGGAAAATTTATAATATGGGCCTAGTGACTACTTATGCGTGTAATTTATGGTTAAATAACCAACTATCAAATCTGGCTAATTTCGTTAATCGTTTCGAAGAGATTGGGATCAGATTTAATTATCCGAAAACCACTTCGATCTGATTTGTGCGTTACGAATTGTGATATCTTGAAGATAATGGAGATGGTGATCTTGAAGGAGATTCAGTTTGTTCAGACCTAGAATAACTTGTATGGATGAATGCTATCATTGCGTCGTTGCTTGGAGGGCAGTGTTATCATTCCAAGAATGAATGTTATTCTTAAGGTAATACGTAGCCTCAAGTCTCATCAACCGGAAATGACTAAAACAGGGGAGTTGCAACAAGGCTACGTTGGTCGCTCCCATTAGTGTATGATTATCACTCATCTAGAGTGGACATTTATCATCACTTTCATTTGTATGCGTTTCGGGGCCCATTGGTGGTGATCATATTCGGTACTATCCAGTAAGGGGTAGGCCAGTCTTATGTTGGTAGGGATCGATAGGTTCGATCTCGGTACATTTTTCTAGAGATGTACTATTGCATATCATTGTATGGAATCCAATATCCACTACGAGCCTGTACGGTTTTAGATGTGCCCAACTATGCTGAAACGTGAGATGCAAGCATTTAAGCTATTTTATAGTTTATTTTCTATAGACACTATTATAATATCAAATGATTTTGATATAAAATGTTTTGGTTATTGTAAGGTAAAACACCGTCGTATTTATGTGTGGCATGGTCTTACGAGATACCTTTGTTTTCAAAGGATTTTGATAACAGTAATAAATTCAAATTGAGTGTGTTTTCACACCCTGGTTTTCCAGACCGACTCGGATGTTATTTTATTATAATACTCGGGTCAGACCGAGTATTGCAGATCTAGGTTAGGATGCTATGGAGCTCAGGAGATGAGCTGGAGGATTTCAGACGTATTACACGTACTTGGTTATTTCCAGTGTGTGTTTTATGTTGTATATTCAGTAATGTGAGAACAAGTTATTATAACTGTCCAGATTGATTGTTGATTGTTGTACTCTGATGATTGTATGTATATTGCAGTTACAGTTTCTTTATATAAAGATCTGTTATTATATATTATATTTTGTTCCGCTGCGATTGTGAGATTTTGTATTGTTGTTTCTGATTTCTTCTATCTCCTTTTCTTCTTTGCCCCTAGCAATCGGTATTTCCGGCACTTGAATATCCGGCATGCTATACAGTGAACGTATTGATGTCGATTTTCGAGAGTCGAAAATCCCGGGTTGCTACATTTGGTATCAGAGCTTAGGTTGAGTGAATACCTAGACTTTGGTGGGGATTACTTATTAGAGATAGGGTTAGTAGTACCCTAGAATGAGTTTGAGTGTATTATAGTTATGAGCGCGTATTTGTTTGTGAATATAAAATGTTTTATATTATATTGATTTATCTGTTGAGTGGCTTGTAAATTCTGGTTGAGTAGTGGGACGCCACGAAGTCGATAGGAATTTCTAAACACTTAAAATAGGCAATTCGACACATTATTGTTTTGAAGTGAGTAAATGGAATAATTTTGCCCAAATTATATTTTGATATAAAAGAAATAATTTTCTGAAATTATTATAGTATATTGATGTGTTGGATGTTATTTATATAATCAAAACAAGATATAAATTGGAATGGTTTATATTACCAAATTAAATTTGTATAAATATGATTTATACAAATGAGTAATGCTAAAATTGGATTCAAACCAGAATTTGGAAATTTAAATCCCGAAGATTTTTGGAAATGTTTTTCCAAGGCGTTTTGAAATAAATGATGGTGGTATTATTTTTGGAATAGAAAATGCTCTAAATTGGATTTAAAAATAGATTTTGGAAGCGATAAAGCGCTGAACTCACTTCAGTCGTTGGAAAATAATCCTGGTGATGATTGCGCAACATCATCTGTATTCATTTTCGAGTTTCTAAGTAACGGATTGCTAATGTGATTATTTGGCTTCAGAATTGTTTTAGTAGAATCAGGTTTTGATTTAAAAATTCCAAAAGCAAGATTTGGTATACAGAAAGGAATATATATTTATATATGGGATTTCAAAATGATTTGAAATAGAACCGGGTGATTGAATTCTAAAATTTTCAATTAAATGAGAAATGAAACCAAAAGAGAATAACTTTTTGAACTAAAACTTGGGAAATGTGAATTTCAATATGAAATTAAAATTTAGGTTATGCAAGTTAAATAAATTAAATTTGTAAAAGGAAATTGTATGGATTTAAATTTAACTTAAGCTAAGTTAAAATAAAATTGGATTGGATTTGATACAATATCAAATTGAATTGGATATAAATTTTGAATTGTATAGTGACTATATAACTATAAGTTATAAATTTTGAATGGAATAAATTTAAGTGGAAAATTATGGAATTGTGAATAAATAAGTTGAATAGCTTGCAAAAATTGGAGTTAATGGAATAAATATATACTTAAGCTAGAAAGTGATGTGTATTCTTGAGTTAAAATTTTAAATGTGAATATACTCGAGTAAGCATCGATGAAATGAAATTTGATTGGAAAAGTGGGATAGAAAAATCAACATGAAAATGGTTTGATATTTTGGTGAAGAAATAAAAATCCAAACTTGAATTATAAAATGAATTTGAACTCAAGTAAATTAAATGGAGTGATTTTTGATATAAAAATCACTTTGTGAAGTGTAAAATGAAAGTACCTAATTAGAAGAATTAGTTAGTAAATTGAATATTTGAAATGGATCATAGTTATAAAGAAAAATTTAATTTGAATGCAAACAAACCGAATGTGTTGAAATGTTGAGAATAAAAGTGAAATTTTGGGTAATTTGAAATGGATTGATGGAATGTACTAATTCCATAAAGTAAGTGGAAATAGAAATTGATTTACAATGACTTACCGTCGAAAATAAATTTTTTATTTATATTGTGTTGAATATAAACTCGGATTATTAAATAAAATGGATTATAAACTTAAGAAATATTTATGAAATGATTCGTAAATGAATCGACATGGAAATGAAATGTCATTTAATATAAATAGCAGTAAACCAAATTTGGAAATAAATAGAAGTGAATAGATTGAATGCGAGTCAATCGAAGGCAAATAAATTAAAATGGAGTTTGACTGCAATGGAATTTGATTTACATTAACAATTAAACATAGAATTTGTTTTTAATTGTGTTGATTTGGAATAATTGGATTACGGAATGAAAGAAAATGGAAGGAATGAAAAATAAGTTGGATATGAAATCAATACAAGTGGATGAAAATGAGGTAAATTAATTGAGAATCAACTTGAAATGAATATGAATATAATGGATATGAGTGGGATGTTAATAGAAATTTGTGAAGCACTGGAATTGCATAAATGGCGTATAATTGAATTAGGAATGAAAAATTAAATGTTAGAACCTTGTATTTGCATGTACACTCTAAATATACATGTATAACATGGTTGGTTTATGCAAATGATGTGTTTAACTAGTTAAATGAATAAAATATTAATTAAATTCCATATTTTAGTACTTATGGGTTTTATTTGAGTAAGTATAGGTACAAGAAGACCATTTGGCTATATTTTGGTTGCATGATTGCATATTAATTGAGCGAGCTTGCTTAATAACGCTAAAAGAAGGCACGCTTACAAATTTAGCCCGAAAAATAAAAATATTGATATATTATTGCGTTTTCCGATCATGAGAGCCGATGTATATCTTTTTATCATATTTGTGATATTGCAAAAGGCTCTCCGTACAAGGGAGACTCTACCAATTTTTTTTGGAAATTCAGGGTGTTAGAAAATTTTTGGAAATTTTTTAAAAAATTCTTGTTAACTAAAATGTTGATTTTTGAATTGTAATTGAAATAAAGGGTTTTGAATTAGAAATGGAAACAAATTTTTTTGGTTGAAACTAAAAGATTTAGAAAAGTGTAATGTCGAGTTTTAACTAAGTGGGTTTTGAAAGGTTAATGGGTTTGGAGCATTTTTCCTATCTTAGCAATTTCGGGGACGAAATTATTTTAAGGGGGGAGGAATGTAATGACCTGGATTTTCTGTTGTTGATTTTGAATATTTAAATGGTTTTAAATGTTGGATTGTAATATAAATTGATTTTGAATATGGAATTAATGGTTGAATTCGAGAAATAGAGTCTGATCTCAAATATAGCGATTATCATAATATAAGAAAAGTGCAAATAAATGAAAATTTGAGTTGAATATGAATCAAAATGATTTCTAATGGTTATATAAATTCTATTTGAATTAGAATTGAGTTATTAAGTTTTTAAAACTTGGATTTCAAGTGATTTCATCAATTTTTGAAATCGTCGATTTAATCGATGCGTTAAAATAGCGGTTCGAGGCACAGTCTCAGAGTTCGACGAAACCAGTTCCATTGGATCTGTAATAGTGTATTATTATCGGATTTCAAATTTCATAGTGGTTGGGGTTACTGTTTGGTTGTACGGGATAGAAACGCATTGAAATTAATATCGAAAATTTAATATTATAATTGGATTCAAAAAGCTATCTTCTCCATATGATCAAATTAGGTTCCGAAACTTATCCCATTGTATTCGAATAGGGGTAAAACATTATAAACGCTAGGTGGCACGCTTCATTTGGAGTTCGGATAAATTTGACGTGAATAGTAATTTAAAATTTGCCTATAAATAGAAGGAAACCCCTTCATTTCGAGACAACCCTAACTAAATTTTCTCGGCTGCCACCACCAGATTAAAGGCCAGAATTTTCGCAACTCCCCTCCCTCCGATCTCACTATCAACGCTACGATAGGCTTCAGGTCTAACAGGAAAAATGAAGAGGGCAGCGAGATCTTTAAGTTCAACGGTGGTGGTCGAGACTGGTGTGGTGGATCGCCGTGATTTGGGCCGCGTTCGTGCTAGGGTTCAGGGAGAATTTCAAGGCGATGGCGGCACGTGGTGAGGCTGGATCTCGGCCAGAGGCACGGCGGAGGTAGGGGCTTAGGGTGGCGACGTCTGATGGGGTTCAGGGGGTCAGATGGAGGCGTGGCAGGCGATCAAAGCGTGGTCAACGTTTGGGTTATCTCGACCTGGTGATGAACAATGGAAGAAGAAGCAAGCGGCCAGGATTTCATCTCCAGAACGTGCGGCCCAGATGAAGGTTGAGTTTAATAAAAAAAATTGTAAATAAATTATTTAAAAATGGTATAAACTTATAAATATCATAACTTTGTCATACGAGGTTGGAATCGGACGAAACAAGTTGCACTGGGTTCGTATTGTCGGATACTACGCATAGGAATTGGATTGGAGTCGATTGGAGCTAGCATAAATTTGAATTAAAATTAAATGCTTGGTTAATTTTAAATTCAGAACGGAACGTTTGGCGAATCTAAAAATCAAGGTGAGTAAATCTCACTCATTTTAGGATAACTGGTTTTAATTTATAATGTTAAAAATCAATTATTGGTTGATTGGATGAATTTATAAATTATTATCAGTTGGAAGTTATATTATTTATAGTAGTATATATATTAGTAGTTGGGTATATTTCTCGCCGATTGGAGCGAATGAGACACTATTGTTAGGAAATCAATTCTATGGTTTCGATGATAACAACTATACAATGGAAATCGAATATGCATATCTATCTATATTTACAGGTAATTGATAAAGTAACATCATCAAAGAGACAAGAACAAGACTCAAAAGAAGTATCAAGAGGCTACAAGTCGATAGAATCGGAAGAGGAATGATACAGGCACAGGAAAAGCAACATGCACAAATCCAGACGTCTGAGTGCACTAGCCAAACGTCTGATTGAATTCTCTGGTTCGCAAATCAAACAGAATCAGATGTCTAGTTAGTATACTCAGACGTCTGAAAAGTAACCATATACAAAAAATATATGAGAGCCAGACGTCTGAAACATTTTCCAAACGTCTGATTTTGAACTCGGCTGTGTATATTCAAAGTACAACTGTCACAATTGAAAAGACACGATCGCTCCTCTTCACTGCAACTCTTCATCACCATTAGAAGCGACCTTAGAGCACTTACTAACAGATGCAACTACACAAACGATCTCTCTACCGCTATAAATAACATCAGGAATTCAAGAGAAGAACTCACCTGACTTACTTGCGCTTTCTACTCTTATACTCTGATATATTCTTGATCTCTAGCAATCTATACTTGTACTCTACTCTTCCAAATATACAGTTCCTCATAGAAAACAATCTCTAGATATATATTGGAAGCATTTGCACTATATAGTCAAAATCCATGTAATAGAGAACACGCTTGACAAAGAAACTCTGCTATTGTAAACATGTTCCTCCGGGTGAAGTGAGGGTTATTCGGTAAAAGGAAATTCCGAAGAGGAGCTTCGGGTCTGGACGTAGGATGGGAGGTCTGAACCAGTATAAAATCTCTGGTGTGATTATTCTTGTTTACATACTTTAATATTGTTACAATATAGTTTAAATTAGTCACATACTTGTCATTTGCATAATCGATCCACCATACTATATACTTTCATTTGGTATCAGAGCAAGGTTTGATCAAAGTACAGTAACACGTTTTTGAATCATTTTAATATGGCAAGTATTTTTCAAGAAGGACAATCCACAGCACGACCCCCACTTTTTAATGGCTCTAACTATGCATACTGGTCAACACGTATGAGAATTTTTATGGAAGCTAATGGTCTAGAAATTTGGTCAGCAACTCAAGATAAATATGAAGCATCTACTACTGCTATGAACACATGGACCGATGCATAAAAGACCTTAGCATCAAATAATGCTAAACCTATGAACGTTTTATTTTGTTCTCTAGATAAAAATGAATTTTCATGTGTCATGTTATGTACTACTGCATTTGACATTTGGCGTACTTTACAAATTACACACGAAGGTACAACAAAGGTCAAACAAACTAAGATTTCTATTTTGCAAAACCAATTCTCGTCATTTAAAATGAAGCAAAATGAAACTATTGTTGATATGTATTCTAGATTTCAAACTATCCAACATGATCTTATGGCATTAGGAGTTAAATTTACCGATTTTGATTTAGTTTCTCGAATACTCAACTCTTTAACATCAGATTGGGAAAGGAAAGTATTAGCTATTGAAGAAGCTAATGATCTCTCTACTCTCAAAACTGAAGAGTTGATAGGAAATTTAATGTCATATGAAGCTAATTTGCAAGCAAGAAAAGAACTAAATTTGGAAAAGAAGAACATAGCATTTCCAGCAACAAAAAATGATGACTCTGATTTAGATGAAGATGAGATAGTCTTCATTGCCAAGAATTATAACAGATTCAAGAAATTTAGAAAGATGACAAAATTTCAAAAAGAAGGGAAGTCCAACACAATAAACCTATCTCAAATTAAGTGCTATGAATGTGATCAATATGGTCATATGAAGAAGGATTGCCCGAAATTCAATAATGATAAAAAGAAGAAAAAAATTGAAAAATTCAAGAAGAAGAAGGCTTTCAAAATAACATGGGAAGACTTGGATTCTTCATCATCTGAAAGTGATAGTGATAGTGATGGAGAACAAGCTAAGGTGTGTTTTATGGCACAAACTGATGAGGTATGTCCGGAACTTAGCTATGACGAATTATTAGAACTTAGCATGGAATTAGTTGATAAATTTAGACAAATTAAAAAATTGAACAAAGAATATATAGCTAAAATAAATAGATTAGAACTTGAAGTAGGAATGTTAAAAGATGAAAAAATTATCTTAGAAGAAGAACTAGAATTATCTCAAGAAAAAATAAAAAAATAATTTGATAGAAAATAAGGCTATTACTATTGATTTTGAAAACACTAAAATAGTAAAGGATGATTTACTAAAAGAAAAAGTCAACTTGAAAAGCAATATTGAAATATTGAAAATTGAAAATTTAGAATTAAAAGAAAAATTAGATAAAATTACAAATAATGTGTCAAAATTCAATAAAGGGAAACAAGATTTGGAAAATCTTATCAAAACTTCAAAACCATCAGGCAATAGAAATGGAATAGGATTTAAAAATATTTCTAAACAAAAAGGAAATGATGCAAAAAAAATTTGTATACAGAAACTAAAGGTTTACCTATGTCTAGTATGAATACCAAAACTATGAAAATTTGGATTCCTAAGACAACTAATAATTTGATTAAACAAAAACATATCAATAATTTCTTAGAGAATGTAGTCTATAATAAAAATTATATTTATAAAGGTACCAAACCATCATGGGTATGGCTACCTTCTCCTAACAATTAGGACCCTAACAAAAGTATATGGGTACCAATTAAAACATCTTTTATTTTGCAGGTACCCAAAATAAAACATAAGGAGAAATGGATACTAGATAGCGGATGCTCCAAGCATATGACCAGAAATTCAAAAATGTTATCAAATATAACATACATCGATTGTGGAACGGTAACCTTTGGAGATAATTCAAAAGAATATGTCGTTGGCACTGGAGAAGTCATCAATTATGGTATTTCTAACTCTCCTATTATTACAAATGTTTTATCAGTAGAAAATCTAAAACACAATCTACTAAGCATTAGTCAATTATGTGACAAAGGCTTTCAAATAAATTTCGAAAAAGATAGATGTAATATTTTAGATAATAACAAACAACTTGTATTTGAAGGTTTTAGAAACAAAAATATTTATTTATTAAACATGAATATAAATAAAAATTCAAATTTATGTTTAACCGCCAAACATAATGATCCATGGTTATGGCATAAACGTTTTTGTCACATCAATTTGAAAAGTATTAATAAATTGGCAAAATATGAGTTAGTTAGAGGTTTACCTAATATAAATTACAAAGTAGAAAATTTATGTGGCGATTGTCAAATTGGAAAACTAAAGAAAACCTCTTTTAAATCTAAAAATAATATTTCTACAAAACAACCATTAGAATTATTACATTTAGATTTATTTGGTCCAACGCAAATACGATCTATAAATCACAACAAATATGTTTTCGTCATAGTTGATGAATTTTTGAGGTATACATGGACATTGTTTTTAAAACATAAAAGCGATACTTTTGAAATGTTTAAAATATTTTCTAAAAGAATTAGAACACAAATGGACTTGAAAATTAAAAATATTCGAAGTGATCACGGAGGAGAATTCGAAAACGATCTTTTTACTAATTTTTGCAATAAGAAAGGAATAAGTCATAATTTTTCTTTTCCTCGCACACCTCAACAAAATGGTGTAGTAGAAAGAAAAAATCGTACGTTACAAGAATGCGCACGAACAGTACTAAATAGTAGTGGTTTACCAAAACACTTTTGGGCGGAAGCTAGTGCCACAGCTTGTTACGTATTAAATCGAGTAATCATACGTCCTATGACTAAACAAACTTGTTTTGAAATATTTTTTGGAAGAAAACCTAAAGTATCATACTTTAAAACTTTCGGTTCAAAATGCTTTATATTAAATACAAAAGATAACTTAGGAAAATTTGACCCGAAGGCCGATGAAGGTATCTTTGTAGGATATTCTGATCGTAGCAAAGCATATAGAATTTTTAATAAACGAAATAATACTATTGAAGAAAGTTTACATGTTTCGTTCGACGAAAATCTATTTAACAATCATACTAATGATGAAGAAGAGACTATTCCAATAACAAATTCAACAAATTCTATTAATAATGAAACAAATGTGCAAAATAACACTTTAATATTATCCCCTAGAATTCTTAAGAATCATCCAAAAGATAATATCATTGGAGATCTCAATTCTAAAGTAACTAGAAATCAACTTAATCAAATAAGCCATGTAGCATTTGTGTCAAATCTTGAACCAAAAAATTATAAAGAAGCTTCAAATGATAACTTTTGGATAATGGCTACGCAAGAAGAATTGGATCAATTTGAACGCAATAATGTTTGGGAATTAGTTCCAAGACCTGAAGACCAATCGGTTATAGGAACAAAATGGGTATTTAAAAACAAAACAGACGAGAATGGAAATATTGTTAGAAATAAAGCACGTTTAGTTGTTCAAGGTTATAATCAAGAAGAAGGTATCGACTACGACGAAACTTTTGCACCAGTATTAAGACTCGAAGCCATACGAACTTTACTCGCTTTTGCTAATCATCACAATTTTAAACTATTTCAAATGGATGTCAAAAGTGCTTTCTTAAATGGTTTTATCAAAGAAAACGTATATGTTGAACAACCTCCGTTATTTACTCACGAAAAATATCTCGATCATGTTTTTAAATTACAAAAACCTTTATATGGTTTAAAACAAGCTCCTCGAGCTTGGTACGAACGACTTAAAAATCACCTAATTACATATGGTTTTCAAATAGGTAAAATCGATACAACTTTATTTATTAAACGAGAAGATAACGATATTTTAGTTGTGCAAATTTACGTAGACGATATTATTTTTGGTTCAACTAATGAAAATCTTTGTAATCATTTCTCAAATATTATGACCAGTGAATTTGAAATGTCTCACATGGGAGAATTAAATTTCTTTCTAGTTTACAAATAAAACAACTTGAAAATGGTATTTTTATTCACCAAGAAAAATATTGTAACGACCTATTACGACGCTTTGGAATGGATAAAATTTCAAGCAAACCAACACCGATGAGTACTACTGTTCACTTAGAAAAAGATGAAAACAGAAAAGACTTTGATGAAAAATTATATCGTAGCATGATTGGTTCTTTACTCTATTTAACGGCTAGTCGACCCGATATTATGATGAGTGTATATCTTTGTGCTCGATTTCAAGCAAAACCAAAAGAATCTCATCTAAGAGCCGTTAAGCGTATTTTATGTTATCTATCTAGTACTAGAGATTATGGTTTGTTTTACCCTAAAGGATCATCGTTTGAACTAGTTTCATATAGTGATGCGGATTTCGGAGGGTGTAGAACAGACCGTAAGAGTACTAGTGGAACATGTCACTTTATCGGACAATCATTAGTTCCATGGTTTAGCAAAAAGCAAAATTATGTTTCTTTATCTACTTGCAAAGCCGAATATATCTCAGCAACTCTAGCATGTGCACAAGTAATATACATGCAACAAACTCTTACGGACTTTGATAAAATTATCAATAAATCTCCAATATATTGTGATAACACAAGTGCAATAAATTTATCAAAAAACCCTGTCAATCACTGACGAACTAAGCATATAGATATACAACATCATTTTCTATGAGACAATGTTGAAAAAGGAAATATCTCATTAGAATACGTAAAAACCGAAAATCAAATAGTAGACATCTTTACAAAACCACTAAATGAACAAACTTTTATTAAACTCCAACATGATTTAGGGATTTTCTCTCTTCATTATCTTATTACTGAATAATTCCTGCTTTATCTAGCCTATATTTAGTCAAGTATTTTTCTATCCACAAATTATAATCAGTAATTCATACACCCTTTGTTTTTTAGATAGTTAGTTTCTCTAAAAATAATTTTTTAACGTATATATAAATAGTTATACTTCAAGATAAAATATATACACACAATTCATATTTTTCTCAACAAACAAAATATAGCCATGTCTTCTGATAACTCTTATATTTTCATCTTGATGCCTACACCGGATAGCTCGGTTGATACACCCCAGCGACTTCCTACACCCACACCAATTCATGAACTGACGCATAGGTGGTCCTCATATCATACGGGATTTACTCCCGATAATAAGAAGACCAAAAGATCTCTGTTTATATCTCCTAACACAAAAGAGAAAATTGATGAAATTCATCATTATCAGAAACAACAGATAGATCTTCAACGAGAACTATATTTTGAGCAAAAAGTCACAGCATGTCGCCTAAGCTTTTTGGAACAAGTAGCGATGAAGTTTTGTTCGTCAAGAAAGAAAGATGTCCATGAACCACTCCCAAAACCTTGTAGTTCTTTAGATCCCTCATCTTCATATCGTACTCCTTCGGATCCTTCACCGAGACGATTTTCTGGCTCTCCAAGAACCCACGAACGTGGTAATATATGGTCTCCACTTAAACCATGGAGGCATAACAATTCAGGAGATCGTACAACTCCATCGCATTCTAAATAAATTATTTTATTTTATTTTTATTTGTGTGTATCTATGTTTGGTTGTTATTTTATACAAAATAAAACTACATCTTTTTATATATAAATTAGAGTATCAACAAATAAGCAAAACCATTAAATTTTAGACTATTTTAAGCCACACTGCTTATTTTAGACGTCTGACTATGGTCTTCAGACGTCTGACACAATGATATACGTCTAAAATTTAAGCACTGTGCATATGTCAGACGTCTGATATACCCCCCAGAGGTCTGAAATTTTGCTTTCTTCTCCAAATAAAAATCAGAGCATTTCAGACGTATGAAATAAGATCCAGACGTCTGCCTTAGTTCTCTGCCTCTCCAATTTTACAAATTTGATCAAACCAGACGTCTACATAAAAAACCAGACATCTAATTTTATCTGCTGCACTCAAAATAGGGCAAACCAAACGTCTGATTCCCAATCAACCATTTAAATTCACCCAGACAACGTCATTTTTTTCTTTGATCTCAAAATTTATTATAATCTACGATTTTCTCAAAGACGATTTTCTTTCCAAAGCATCATCTTTAAGCAAATCTAATCATAATGCCTCCTCGCACTAAGAATGCCAAGATGTCAAAAAGAAAACAAGACCAATCGGCCTCATCTTCAAATCCTCAAGTGTGCTCCGATGAACAAATCGAAAGGTGGATGAATAAAGCGCCGCATTCCATCAAAAGGTATGAAGACATTCAAAAGAAAAAACTCCACATAGGTCCATTCTACAATCTTCTTAAATTTCCTATGTATGATTTAGATGAACAATGTGAAAATGCCGGGTTGGAAACCCTAATTTCTTTTACTCCTAATGATGTCCAAATAGACCAATTAGCCATATTTTTATTTTATGCGAATTTAGACAGTACTTCAGTGTGGAACACTAAAAATAAGGATAACTGGCTCTGGTCTAGCGTGTATGGGAACACGATTAGGTTAAATCCAGGCATAATAGGTCGAACCCTAGGCTGCTCCGACACAGGGGAAGATTTATACAACATTCCGGATATGCGCTTCAAGCCACGGAACAATATAACTCATCAAATTTGGGAGGACGAAATGCCAAAATTTGCCTCCAAATTTCTACGTCCAAAAGCTCGACTCCTAACTCGAATGATAATTAACACAATTGTTCCACGAATGGGAAGTCACGAGAAAATCACCGAATTAGAGCACAAAGCCCTATATGCTCTATTTAGTGGAACAAGAGTAAATTGGGCCAAATTCATCTTCGACGAGCTAAAGCATTTTTGGACTCGATCAAGGCCGTCAATTATTTACCCAACTTATATTATGAGACTTCTTCGTGTACATAACATTCCATCCTACTTATCGACATTCGAAGAAATCTCGCCTAAATATGCTTCCACCAAATTCCTCTCTCTGATGCACCTACCTGAAATCCCTCCAGAATTCATGTCCTTCGAAGATTGGACGCACAATCGTCAATCTAGAAGAGTTGAGCCTCCTCCTCAACCACACATTGATCCATCCCAAGAGGAGGAACAACATCGAGAAGCCACTCCTCCTCCTCCCGCACCATTTGATTATCCGGGACAAGATGAAATTATGGAGACTCGAACGGATACAAATCCAAACGAAAGTGTTCGAGATCTCACTCTTCGAAACCAACAAATTCTATCTCAAAATCAAAAGCTTTTGGCTAAGCGAATTGACAACTTCGAAACATCATTTGCTACACGCCTAGCCACTGTTGAAGAATCCCTTTCCACTGTCTTGTCGGTTCTTAAAGAAGTACTACAATGGGTTCGCGGTCCAACACCACCGTCTGAAGATTGGCCAACCCCAGTATCTTCTCCTCCCGCAAAACATTCCAAACTCTCTGAGGATGAACCTCTCAAAGAAGCTTTGACATCTCCTACAAAGGCTAGCACTTCTGAAATAGAAGAACCAAAGAAAGATGATCAAAATAAAGCTTCTCCAAAGGAATCATAGATTTTGGGAATCATAGACTTTAGGTTTTTGGAACATTAATTTTTGTATAAATCTATGCTTGTAATCACACTTCAAGTTTAATGAAATTTTTGTTTACGATTGGCTTCAATTTTATAATTCTTTTTGATAATGCCAAAGGGGGAGAAATATAAGTATAATCATAAAAAATTAAAAATAAGCACATATTCAGGGGGAGATTTATAATCTATATATAAGTACATTGAATGGTTGTCATCATCAAAAAGGGGGAGATTGTTAGGAAATCAATTCTATAGTTTCGATGATAACAACTATACAATGGAAATCGAATATGCATATATATCTATATTTACAGGTAATTGATAAAGTAACATCATCAAAGAGACAAGAACAAGACTCAAAAGAAGTATCAAGAGGCTACAAGTCGATAGAATCGGAAGAGGAATGATACAGGCACAGGAAAAGCAACATGCACAAATCCAGACGTCTCAGTGCACTAGCCAGACGTCTGATTGAATTCTCTGGTTCGCAAATCAGACAGAATCAGATGTCTGGTTAGTATACTCAAACGTCTGAAAAGTAATCATATACAAAAAATATATGAGAGCCAGACGTCTGAAACATTTTCCAGATGTCTGATTTTGAACTCGGCTGTGTATATTCAAAGTACAACTGTCACAATTGAAAAGACACGATCGCTCCTCTTCACTACAACTCTTCATCACCATTAGAAGCGACCTTAGAGCACTTACTAACATATGCAACTACACAAAGGATCTCTCTACCGCTATAAATAACATCAGGAATTCAAGAGAAGAAATCACCTGACTTACTTGCGCTTTCTACTCTTATACTCTGATATATTCTTGATCTCTAGCAATCTATACTTGTACTCTACTCTTACAAATATACAGTTCCTCACAGACAACAATCTCTAGATATATATTGGAAGCATTTGCACTATATAGTCAAAATCCGTGTAATAGAGAACACACAGTTGACAAAGAAACTCTGCTATTGTAAACTTGTTCCTCCGGGTGAAGTGAGGGTTATTCGGTAAAAGGAAATTCCGAAGAGGAGCTTCGGGACTGGACGTAGGACGGGAGGTCCGAACCAGTATAAAATCTCTGGTGTGATTATTCTTGTTTACATACTTTAATATTGTTACAATATAGTTTAAATTAGTCACATACTTGTCATTTGCATAATCGATCCACCATACTATAGACTTTCAACTATGCGCCCCACATAATAGCAGATGACCCTATATTACCGTGATATCCCGCCTCGAAGCGGGATTAGTATTTTATGTTATATAACATTTGTGGATGCAAGGAAATATATAGGTTGGAGGGATCCAACTGGATTCCTCAAATATATTGATTGTTTTTCATATATAGTGATATATGATGTGATCGAATAATCTGTTACGGATTAATGTGTGATTTGATATATTGGATGCTATAGTAGCACTGGCCCTAATTTTGGTATTTCAAATACCATCAATAATATTTTTTGGAATTTAAAAAGGGAAACTCAAAGGCGGCTTTGGAATTTATAATTTTCATATTGAAATTTGGATTATTTAAAAAGGATTTGATTTGGATAAAATAGATGATTTGATTTTGGGATCTGTACTTATCTATTTCGGAAGGTATTTTAAATATAGATTTTAAAATAATTTATATAAGAAAATTTGAACAATGTATTTAAAGTGGTATTTTTGAAATATGGAAAAGGAGTCGGAATCGATATTTAAAATAGGTTTTAAAATAAAAAGGATTATGAAGGAATGGGTTTATAAATGAAATCTTATAAGTGAGATTATTTTATAAACAAGTGAAAACTAGAAATGAATTTATAAAATTTATAAACGATGGTATAAATAAAGTGAAGTGATTATCACTCGATGAATTGAGAACATAAATTCACAATATGAATTTATATTGAGTTATGGAAACCGGTTTAGAAAGAGATAGTAAATCTTGCTTTGGAAATTGGAAGTAGTTGTGAATTTGGTAATAAAAATCGATTTGTGATAAATCGAGAGAGATTTATAAATGTAAAATGGTTATGATTGAATTTTTAAAATAATTTTTTATTGAGAAGTTAAGCTTTTTAAAAAAAGAGATTTATTTATTTAACCGTGTAGTTTAAAAACTAGTTTTAGTATTGAAATATTTCGAAAAGTTGATTATTCTAACATTTTAATCTTAATTGAAATGAATTCTAATTTTAAAATAAGCTTGTAAATTGATTAGTATTATTTACAAATGAATTGGAAATTACTTATTGTTGTTATTTAAAATTGTTTGATATTTTAATAATCACTTAAATTGTTTGAAAATTTATTACTATTCTTTTAAAATACTTGTTTTATAATATAGAGTTTTGGAAATTGATTGAAGTTATTTGTAAATACTCTCGAGATTTGTAGATGGGGTTTTATTTAATGAATCGAATTTTATAAGAGAAATCTTATAATGGAATTCTGGAGAATTAAGAAAATTTCCAAAATGTTAGATACAGAAACTTTGAAAATGAATCTGAATTCATAAAAGAAGTTATAAACTGTTAGTTATGATTATAAATAAGTATAATCAATTTTTTGAAATTATAAATGGAATTAATAAAATTTTGAAGATTTATGAGATAAGTGATGAAAATATTTCGAAGTATGGATTTTAGAAGTGATTTGGAAAAATAGACTTATAATATTTTCTAAGTATGGGAATGAAGGTTTTGGAAATGTTGTAACGACGAAATGATTTATATGGAAATATTTTTCTACGTAATGAATTATGAATTGAATTTGGAAATATTTCTAAGTGTTGATATGGTTTGAAAATATCCTGTTATAGATATAAGTATTTGGAATTGTTTTCAAAATGCTAAATTATTGGAAGAGATTTGAATATATATATCTGTAAAGATATTTTAAAATGAATGTTTTGGAAAATTTATATTATGGGCCTGGTGACTGCTTATGTGTGTAATTTGATGGTTAAATAATCGACTATCAAATCTGGCTAATTTCGTTAATCGTTTCGAAGAGACCGAGATCGGATTTAATTATCCGAAAACCACTTCGATCTGATTTGTGCGTTACGAATTATGATATCTCGAAGATAATGGAGATGGTGATCTTGAAGGAGAGTCGGTTTGTTCAGACCTAGAACAACTTGTATGGATGAATGCTATTATTGCATCGTTGCCTGGAGGGCAGTGTTAGCGTTCCAAGAATGAATGCTATTCTTAAGGTAATACATAGCCTCAAGCCTCATCAATCGGAAATGACTAAAACAGGGAAGATGCAGCAAGGCTCTATGGGTCGCTTTCATTAAGGTATGATCATCACTCATCTAGAGTGGACATTTATCATCAATTTCATTTGTATGCATTTCGAGGCCCATTGGTGGTGATCATATTCGGTACTATCCAGTAAGGGGGTAGGCCGGTCTTGTGTTGGCAGGGATCGATAGGTTCGATCTCGGTACATTTTTCTAGAGGTGTACTGTGGCGGGCGGTACCCCAGTACCCTTGTCATTGTATGGAATCCAATATCCACTACGAGCCTGTATGGTTTTAGATGTGCCCAACTATGTTGAAACGTGAGATGCAAGCATTTCAGCTATTTTATAGTTTATTTTCTATAGACACTATTATAATATTAGATGATTTTGATATAAAATATTTTGGTTATCGTAAGGTAAAAACCCATCGTATTTATGTGTGGCATGGTCTTACGAGATACCTTTGTTTTCAAAGGATTTTGATAACAGTAATAAATTCAAATTGAGTGTGTTTTCTCAGGCTGGTTTTCCAGGCTAACTCGGTGTTATTTTATTATAATTCTCGGGTTAGAACGAGTATTGCAGATCCAGGTTAGGATGCTATGGAGCTCAGGAGACGAGCTGGAGGATTTCAGACGTATTACACATACTTGGTTATTTCCGCTGTGTGCTATGCTGTATATTTAGTAATGTGAGGACAAGTTATTATAACTATCCAGATTGATTGTTGGCTGTTGTACTCTGATGATTGTATGTATATTACAGTTATAGTTTCTTTGTATAAAGATCTGTTATTATATATTATATTTTGTTCCGCTGCGATTGTGAGATTTTGTATTGTTGTTTTTGATTTCTTCTATTTCCTTTTCTTCTTCGCTCCTAGCAATCGGTATTTCCGCCACTTGAATATCTGGCATGCTATACAGTGAACTTATTGATGTTGATTTCAAGAGTCGAAAATCCCGGGCCGCTACAACACCCATCTATAACATCACCCATTCTAAGGCCCAAACTAACCGCTACAGATGTTGCGGTCATCTATAGTTATTAATTCCCGACGAAAAATCGGCTATGTTAAATATATTAACAATCAGAAGCACACAGATATGAATTATTTTCAAATACAACTTAGAAATAACTTTTACATTCCATTTCAAAATATGATTTCATACATAATCCAATTCATGATTCAACGTTCAGAGAAAATATAACTATACAAAATACTCTACGAGCGATTAGCGATATATGAAGATGCCCCCTTGATTGATCAGAGTCAAATATTTGGAAATCATACAACTTTGCCATTATATCCAAATAGACAAAACCAAACTACACAGCAGAAATAGATAAAGCTCCAAATAGCTAGATTGCCTCCATGCACGTCTCTGGAAGCTTATTTATCTAACCGAAACCTGAAAACCATTACTCCCGGCCTACTCAAACGAGTACCCAAAAGTTTAAGGGGAAAAACAAAAACTTTGGGTCAGACAATAGTAAATAATAACCTTCCATCTTGAACCAAATAGATACCTAGTGAGACCACACCGCTAAGTGGAATGGATTTTCCCTTCACTAGTCTCTTAACCAAAATTAATTAACCATATACTGTACTTCTGCAATCAAAATGGTTAGAATAAAAATAGCATCTATAGTTATGCAACATATACTGGATTCCTCATCCCAATTCATTAAATTATCCATCTTAATTTCAAATGACAATCCATTACAATTTAAACCAACAATCCATTTTATTTTAATCTGACTAGCCATCTTATAATTATGTGGAATACCCATCTCACATTTAAATATATTCATAGTTATGTGGACTATCCATCTCATATACAATTATTACTTGGATTACCCATCCCCTACAATATTGACTAGCCATTACATATGGTTCCATTGTTTAAATTATGTGGACTATCTAACACACATATTCTATTTAATTTACAATGATGTGGACTATCCATCATATATCCCATAGTTTTCCTAGGATGAAAATGAACCTTTCATTAACCTCATAGATACTATCCATCTCCGGCATGATGTAGATTATTCATCTCACATCCCATAGTTTTCCTAGGATGACTATGAACCCATTATTTAACAATTTCATTCACGTTACCACATGTTTAACCTATGTCTATTGGTGTCCCCAATTAGGTTATCTCCCCTTAAAGTTATAATATTTCAAAGCGGCATACATTAGTATCCCCAAATGATTAATGTTGAACTCATTTAATAAATGCATTGGTATCCCCACTAATAAAGTCTAATTTATAAAACATTCGGTTTGTTGAAAATAATATACTTTGGTGTCCCCAATGATAGTGTCGACATTTATAATCAAAATAGCATTGGTATCCCCAATGTTTAAAATCGAAGTCATAAACAATAGGCTCGTCGCCCTTATTAGGTTAATATAAATCAATGTCAAAGTGAAAACATTTAGCATGTCAAAGCTTATCTTAATTAGTGTCCCCAATAATAATGTCGAAATTTATACTTTACAATGTATTGGTATCCCTAATTACAACGTCGAAGTAGAAAACCGAAGGCTCTCTGCTCTTAATAAAAAGATAGGCAACAACCTTGTCGCACTATATCCCGTCGAACCTTTATCCAAGGTTATAAACAAAACTTAAATTTCCTTTAAGTATAAAACTCTTATCGAAAATGATATTGTCGACTTACATATGCTATAGGTTATCCGCCTTATTTAAAACAAAGTCAATGCCAATATTCACGGCAATGATGCCGCATGACATCATAGCTAAAATAATGAAAAAGACCTCGCTGACCTTGATGAATAGCGGTATCAAGACCGTAAACTAATTATAAAATAGTTTACTTAACTCACTTCATCTATTATGCCACAAATTGTATAAGATCGGCTTCGAAAGCAATCAAAGTAGTGATATGCGGCGTCTCTTTAAAGCATACTTAAATCTTCGGCTATTATGCCGCCCAGTGTATATGTGTAAAGTCAAAACATAGGCGAAGAGAGATGAATCACGACGCTGCAATGCCGTCGAATCTAGATTACTGCTGATGTTCACATCGATCCAGTTGGAATCACTCCATAACTACCTAAGTAGTTATCATGCGCTTCCTACCTCATCAACGTCGACACCCATAGATGCGGTTATGTATTAGGCTCGGAGATGGTACTGGCGACATGGCATTATCGTAATTTATATCAAAACCGGTTTATTTTCAATAAAAGCGTATACTTTTCACTAACCCAAACTTTTGTCCAATTTCTATTAGATAAAAACACCTTTCCTTTAAAAAAAATACTGCCGCATACCATTTTCAAGTTCCAAAATATTTATCAACTTTAATTAATTAGTAACCTTAGTTAATTATTAATTTAAATACATATCTAGCATATTAAATTCATAATAAATCATATTCACTTGGGAAAATTCTCAAAAATTCACAGAATTAAGAATATCCCTCTCTTAACCATATAAAAATTTCAAGACCAAAAACCATATTTAATTATTTTAAATAATTAAAGAAATTAGGCTATTTCCTCCTTAGAAGATTCATAAAATATTCAATTTAATTTGGAAAATTATGAAATTAAACACCCATCTCAAATAATGTTTCACTTAACATACTAGAAAATCAAAGCTATTGGAGATTAAAAACTTAGGTTTTACTCTTAAAACCATTTAATAATTTCATAAACAATTACATAAATCATTATTCCATCCAAACAATAATTCTACAACCATATCTTGGCAAAAACAATCAAACTATTTTGGATATTGCCCATAGCCGTATTCAAAACAAGAAAATTGAGATGAAACATTTATTATTCATCTTAAAATCAAATGTTGGAGTTCAGATTTGATGTTGCTTAGCTTCCCTAAACTTTTACTCTTGAATCTTCTTGATTTCATGCTTCTTCCTCCTAGGTTATGGCCGGCCTCTTCAGGTTTTTCTTTTGATTGTTTTTGTTTGTAAAAAATAGGGAAAGAGGGTTTAAGGGATATAAGGTAGGTCTATACCTAAATTGCCTTTCTCATATATCCTCCTATATATTAAGTTTTCCAAAACAATCTCATTAGTTAATTAATCAAGGCACGACCGTATAAGTTTCCAAATCTTATTTTCCTTAACCATTTACACTATTCCATTTAATATATCCAATTAAATATCCTGAATAATATTAAATTGAAACTAGGGGTGTTACAGGCTCTCCTCCTTAAATAATTTCGTCCTTGAAATTCAGTAAGAACTACATAACAAGCACATCAAACATGCAAATAATGCTAGTATATCCTACCAGCTATAAAGTCTATATACAACAAATATAGAACATACCATCATAACAGCTCAGGATAAGTATCCCTAATCATGTCCTCTATCTCCCAAGTATAGTCTTTCTCGCTGTCACTCCATTAGACTTTCTCTAACTTGATTGTCTTATTCCTTAATCTATTCCCATCTCTAGCTATAAGTCCAACTGGTTGTCTCACAAAAGTCAGATCTAGTTCTACTACTAAATCTTCCAGTGCAGTCTAGCAATAGTAGTCACTGCATCATGAACATACTTCCTAAGATGAGAAACATGAAGCACATTATGACACCTGCCAAACTACTCAGTAACTTTACTTAATACGCAACTTTTCTGATCCTCTCTATAATAGGGAACAGTTTAATATATCCCGGTGACAGTTTCCCGAACTTTCCAAATCGTACCATACCCTTCATCGGTGATACCTTAATGAAAACACGATCTCCAACGAAGAACTCTAAATCTTTACGCCTTTTATCTGTGTAATTTTTCTGCCTAGACTGAGCTTCTCTCATCCTACCTCGGATTAACTCAATCTTCTCTATGACTTCTCTTACCATATCTGGACCAAGGACCAATTTATCTCCAGTCTCTAACCAACATGCTGGTGATTTGCACGACCTTCCATATGAAGCTTCGAAAGGCGTCATTCCTATTCTAGTCTAATTACAATTATTATAGGAAAACTCAAACAAGTGAAAATAGTCTTCCCACGACCCACCAAAATCTGGTACGCAAGCTCTCAACAAATCTTCAAGTACCTTATTTACTCTCTCTTTCCACCCATCCTTCTGTAGGTGATAGGCGGTACTTATCTTAAGCTTGGTACCTAATACCTCCTTAGAGTCTTCTAGAATTCACTAGTGAATAAAGCATCTTTATCATTGACCATACTATTAGGAATCTCATGTAGTATAACAACAATCTTCATAAACAACTTAGCCAATACAGGTGTCGTCATGGTTGACTTAATGGGAATGAAATGGACACCCTTGGTTAGTCTATCCACTATGACCAATATACTTTCATTTCCCCTATTTAACCTTGACAATACATCAACAAAATATATGGGTATCGAATCCCATTTCCAAACTGGTATATCTAAAGGCTGAAGAAGACCACTCGGCTTCTGATGTTTGGCTTTTACTTGCTGGCAATTTGCAAATTGCTTCACCCATAAGCCTACATCCTTCTTCATATCTTCCTAGAAGAAACTCCTCTTCATATCCTAATACATCTTGGTTCCCTTAGGATGAATCGTAAACTTCGATTAATGACATTCCCTTAAAAACATCCCTCCTTAGGTTTCAAACATCCGGAACACATAACTGTCCCTTTTTCCTTAACCATCTTCCTTAACACATAATCCTCCTTGGTCAAGACTAAAATCTTTAAGATCATCGATCTTGGTTCCACCTTCCAATCTTCTAATCCTTTCGGATAGTAATGGATCATCTCTCTGCTTAGAAACAATCCTTTCAATCAACACTGGTCGGCCTCCAAGCAAGATAACATGGTTGTACTTTGACTAGAACTAGCAGTCGATCTTAACTGCACACTAAAAGTAGTCAATGCCTCTAAATCCTTCCATTCAGCCACCATAGCTAACACCACATTCTGATGTTTCTTGCTAAGTGCATCTGCAACTTTATTTCTTTCCCCTGGTGTATACTCAATACTGAAAACATAAACTATTAAAAAATCCAACCACCTCTACTATCTCATATTCAACTCTTTCTAAGAGAAGAAACACCTCAAAGACTTATAATCTGTATATAACTCAAATCATTCTCCTAAGAAATAGTGTCTTCACACTTTCAATATAAAAATAACCGCTGCCAACTCCAAATCATGAGTCAGATATCTAACTTCATATGGTCTGAGCTGTCGAGAAACATAGGCAATAACTTATACCCTTTTGCATCAACACAGCTCCTAATCTAGACACATACGCATCTGTATACACCACTAAATCCTGATTCCCATCTGAAACTACCAATATCGACTCATTGGTCAACAAATGCTTTAACTCAAGGGATGCTTTCTCGCATTTATTAAACCATATAAACTTCATGTCCTTTCTGGTTAGCTTAGTCAAAGGCACGGCTATCTACGAAAAATCCTTGATAAATCTGTGGTAATAGCCAGCTAATCCAAGAAAACTTCTTATCTCGATCATCATATCGGGGCTTTTCCAACTATTAATAGCTTAGCTGGATTGACTGACAACCCTTTCTCTAAAACTACATGATCAAGAAACTTCACTTCCTTCTTTCAGAAATGACACTTCGAAAGCTTCACTTTTAGTTAATGATGCCTCAACGTCTCAAGCACTATTTTAAGATGAATCTCGTGATCTCTTTCATCCTTAGAATATATTAGTATGCCATCAATGAATACCAATAGGAACCTATCCAATTGCTCTTGGAAAATCCGGTCCATCAAATCCACAAAGAAAGCTAGTGCATTAGTTAATCTGAATGGCATCACTATCCATTTGTACGAACCATACCTTATTCGCAACGCCGTCAAAGAAACACCGTCATCCGCCACCCTCAATTGATGGAATCATGTCGCCAAATCTAACTGAAAAAATACTTTGGCTCCACTCGACTGATCAAATAAATCATCAATTCTTGGCAAAGGATATAGCCTCAACGACCCATCCGGTTTCTTCATGAATACCGCGGCTGCTCCCCAAGGCGAACTGCTTGGTCTAATAAAAAGATTTCCTTCTAAGTCCACTAGTTTCACCTTCAACTCCTTTATCTCGGTAGGTGTCATCCTGCTAGGTGGTCTACTTATGGGTTTGGCTCCTGGTACAAGATCTATACGAAACTCAATTGCTCGTTTCGGTGGTAGTCCTGTAACCGGCTCAAAAACATCTGCAAATTCTTTTACAATTAAAACCCGATTCAATTCATCTTCCGCTTCTATGGAACCCAATAATGAAAAAAAAGTATAGACTCGAATTCTGAATTGAGTATACTATTCGGCCACTACTATCAGGGTATCTCCATGATATTTTCCTATCCTGGCAAAATATCCTAGCATCGTATCTGCGTAACTAATCCATACCCAAAATAATCCCCAAACCCATAATCAAACACGTACAAACTGCAGGCAAACGTATAACCTAGCAACTCAAATTCTAGAAAGTCACATCTCATCCCAAGAGTTGCATATCCTCCTATTGGATTATCTAACCTTAAGGAAGTAACAAGGTATGGTGGTTCAAAACATAACGTATTTACCAAACACCGAGATGTAAATGAATGCGGTGCACCGGTATCAAACAATACCCTAATAGGTATGCTATGAATCAAAAGCACACCTTCCATCATAGACTTTCCCTTCTCAACTGCTGTCGGCTTAGATGATGATGGTTCCAAAGCAAAGACTTTTCTTTTTCCTGCCTTGGTCGCTTCTGGACAATTGTTCTTATAATGTCCCACTTGGTTGCCATTAAAGCACTTCACATTCTACTTCACTACAACCACCTTGCCATCAATAGATCGATACTCGTTAGAATTATGCCCACTTCACATTCTGATTCTTCACCGACTTCTCTTTCTCGAAAGTCGAAAGCATTTCTTCATTCCTGATAGGCATCTCCAGCACTACATTCGATGGATCTCTAAGATGTGGCATAGTTGCCTTAGCAATCTTTGGCCCCAAACCCCAGATAAACTTCTCATTCCTCTTGATGATAGTATCAATAGTGGCATATCCATACTTGGATGCTTATCAAACTTAGCAGAATACTCCAACACTGGCATTTCCACCTGCTCCAACTCCATAAACTTCTTGAGCAAGGATGATTTAACTACCTTTGACAAAAATCTTTCCTCGAATCTCCTTCGAAATTCTTCCTAAGTCTCTTCTGGTATCCCTACGGTGACCTCATTCCACCAGAACAAAGCAACTCCTTGCAACTGTCTCGAAGCTAATCTCTTTTTATGCTCATCTTTCAGACCCAAATCAACAAAAATCCTTTCGGAATGTAGCACCCAGTTCTCCACTTCTATTGCATCATCAATCCCTAGAAAAGGCTTCCTATCCTGACTAGTGTAATCTCAACTCAGCTTAGCATAGTTATTACCAACTGGCACTACGGGACTCACTCCTCCCGCAAAGCAGCATTTCCTCTAACTACTCCTGCAACTACTCCAGCTTGCATCAGATTGATGAAAAACTGATACATAGCTGATATCCACTGGTGGGGTCGCAACACGTACATTGGCATTTGCACTTTGATTAGCATTTGCCTATCAACCTTGGTTCCTCTTAGTGTTGCGTCGATCATTTCCATTGGTTGTAGTGCTTTCGCCATCAAGAATCACTCTTCCATATCTTTCTTTCTTGTAAATCTGCATACGAACCTTAGTGAAATACAAAAGAACGGTCTACGAGAGAGGGGAGAATAGAGATTGAATACATACTTATATATAGCAAATACAAGTATGTTACCATTGCATATCACATACCTCAATCTTATTCTCTGATTCATTAGGATTATGTTTGCAAAAAAACTCTTTAGGTTTAAAATTCTTTTAATCATAAACTTATACTCTGATACCAACTTATAACATCCACCATTCTGAGACCCAAAACTAACCGTTACGGATGCTGCAGTTAGGGGTGGGCACGGTCAGTTAATTGACATGGTCGGTTAATTTTTGCGGTTAACCATTATATACAAGCGGTTCGGTTAACCGTTGGTCGGTTAATAATAGGTGAATAGTACCGACCGAACTGAAAATATTTAGCTACAGTTAACGGTTAACTTTGAACGGTTAATCATTGTGTTTTAACGGTGAACCAATTAGCCAGTTAACCGTTTGAGTTGTCTTGGTTAACGGCTAACTAACGAAATAAATACCCGCACTAGCAGTCTTGTGTAACTAAATAGACATTACAGCAACAACCAGTAGGTCAAGAACTAGCATAATACAAATTAAAAAGTGTGCCGCATGTTTCCACTGAACTGCATAATACAAATTACAGAAGATAATCCTTCAAATTACATAATACAAACATATGCTACAATAGTAACAGTTTAGGCTAGCAATATATTTTAAAATTCAAACATAAATGAAAGCCAAGAACTAGCATCGACATAAATGCAATTTTTGCAGCACGGTAAGCCAAGAACATGTAGCAATAGAAATGCAGTTTGCATCAACATAAATCCAATTTCTCCATGCACACCGACACTTGCGACAGCTAGCCTGAACAGAAAATGAACATCTTTAACTAGTACATGAAAGAAAGATAGACAATTTACAACTTTACACAGTACATAAGAAAAATAAACCCACCACACTTTACAATAAATTTATAGCAACTCGGGTACTAGAAAGGAGAAAAAAGCATGAAGTGGACAAATTCAACAATACAATAATTATGTATTTGCATCTCATATATGAATTTGCATCTTACTAAAATAATAAAACCACTTTCTATTAACCCTTAATTGAGCAAGTATGTTAAAAAGCATAAAGCTTGGGAACATGTCATCTAACATTTAACACAATGACTTGATCAAGGTGCAATGGCTACAACAATGGTTCGAACAATGACTGCAGAAATATCTTGCTAACAAAAACAAAATTAAGCTAATGACTACAACAATAACAATGAACACTATAATTGGCAACCGCAACTTCTCATTTAAGTATCTTCCACCATAATTTATACTATAATAGTACAATGAAAACTGTAACGTCATTTAATAGCAACAATAGTTTATACTCACTTGTTTCCTTTTCCTACTTCTGACTATTAGACTGATTAGATGTGATGAGGAGGAAAATTGAAGATGGATCCTGGAGCCGTGGAGAAATTATAACTGGGAGAGAGAGAGTGCGGTTGGGTGGTTGCGGCTGATTTGAGCGATTGCGACTGGAAAATCGAGATGAGCTAAGGTTTTTAGTTTTAGGAAATTGGAATTAAGAAATATCGAATTGAGACTGGAGACTAGGAGAGAGATTGCGGTTGTATACATATTTTATTTTGCGTTGAGGGTTAAATACATCGGGTATTGGTTGTGGGCTAGGCTAAACTCAAACCTGAAATAAAAATGAACGGTTAAGGTCGGTTATCGGTTAATCGATCAATCAAAAAACGTTAATCGCTAACCGAACCGCAATTAAGCGGTTAAAGTCGGTCGATTAACCATACCTGGTGGTTTAGTCGGTTCAGTTTTGATCAGTTAAGGAGGTTACATCGGCTAACTCAGTTAAGTGCCCACCCCTAGCTGCAGTCATCCATAGTTATTAATTCGCGATGACAAAATGCGACCATGTATCAACAATCAGAAGCACATGAATAGAAAAAAAATTCAAATACAATTTAGAAATAACTTTTACGTTCCATTTCAAATTATGATTTCATTTTCATTTCATAATCTCATTCGTAATTCCATATTTAAAGAAAATATAACTCTACAAAATATTCCAAGTGTGACATATGAAGATGCCCCTTGGTTGATCAAAGTCAAATCCTTGGCAATTATACAACTTTGCCATTACATCCAAAAGAACAAAACCAAACTACATGGCGGAAACAAATAAAGCTCCTAATAGCTAGATTACCTCCTGCACCTCTCTGGAAGCTTATTCATCTAACTGGAACCTGAAAACCATTACTCCCGATCTACTCAAATGAGTACCCAAGAGTTTAAGGGAGAAAACAAAGACTTTAGATCAGACAACAGTCTGGTATGTATAATAACCTTCCATCTCAAACCAAATAGATATCTAATAAGACCACCCAGATGACCCCTCACTAGTGTCTTAACCAAAATTAATTAATCATATACCATGCTCCTACAACCACAATGGTTAGAATAAAAATAGCATTAATAGTTATGCAACATATACTGGATTCCCCATCCCAATTCATTAGATTATCCATTTTAATTTCAAATGACTACCCATCACAGTTTAAACCAACTATATGCTTTATTTTAATCTGACTACCCTTTTTATAGTTATGGGGAATACTCATCTCACATTTAAACATATTTATAGTTATGTGGACTATCCATCTCACATACAGTTATTACTTAGATTACCCATCCCCTTCCATATTGACTACCCATCAGATATGGTTCTATTGTTTAAATTATGTGGACTATCCATCACACATATTTCATTTAATTTACAATGATGCAGACTATCCATCACACATCTCATAGTTTTCTTAGGATGACTACAAACCCTTCATTAACCTCATAGAGACTGTCCATCTTCGGTATGATGTAGACTATCCATCTCATTTCCCATAGTTTTTCTAGGATGACTATGAACCCTTCATTTAACAATTTGATTCATGTTACCCACATGCTTTAACATATATCTGTTGATGTCCTCAATTAGGTTATCTCCCCTTAAAGTTATAACATTTCAAAGTGACATACATTGGTATCCCCAAATGATCAACGTCAAAATCATTTAAGAAAATGCATTGGTATCCCCAATGATAACTTCTCTTTTATAAAACATTTTTTTAGTCCATAGGATAGTGGTTTTGATGACAACAACTATAGAAGTGTTATAAAATATATATGTGCAGGAAATCTATATGCAGGTATCAACAAAAGAAGACTGTACAGTAAAGAAAACAAAATTGATGAAGACAAAGAGCAAGAGTTCAAGATTGAAGACTCATGAGATTCAAGATATTCAAGAGTTCAAGACAAATAATATAGTTAGGTTAGATATTTGTTAAAACTCCTTGAAAGCACTATCATTCTTTTTTATCCAATTTACTCGTGGAATGGAATCCACTTCGTTCTTGTTAAAGGGATGGAACCCTAGTGAGATGGAACTCACGAAATATCTAGTGGAACGGATAGTAGCCCTATTTTGTTATCCACTAATTTTGATTCAAAATGATTTTCAAAATTATCTCTTGTTTTATAAAATGATTTTCAAATATTCATTTTCAAAAGAAAAACCTTCGTTCACATTTCCAAAAATGTTTTAGCCTCAAAATCATATTTATCATTTTGTTATATTTTGATTTCAAAATTGTCCTTGATATTTTAGCCTCAAAATCTATTTTAATATTATATTTACTTTAGTTTATTTACTTTGATTTTAAATATATTTTAGTATATATACATATATACATTCATAAGTATTTCTACTTCTAAATACCTTCTACAAATACATAGAGTCCATTTGAATAAAGTTGCATATGTTTTAAATCATCATTTTCAAAGTAAAGCAAATCATCACTTTTTACTAGACCATGTCGACATCCTATTTACCTGTCATGTCGACATGCTTCCCGTTACAGCAAAGGTTGTTTTCAAAAGAAGTGTCTATTCGTTTAAACCTCTTCGAATGGATACATCCATTCATTCTCTATAAATAGAGACTGTTATGGACGTTTTCCAGTAACTACTTTCTTTATTTTCTCTCCTCTTTACTCTCTTATCTTATTTTCTAATCATCCTATCCATATTTTGCCGAAATCTTAAGTGAATCAAACCAGAATATCTCTAGTTTGATTCTCTGCCACTCTCTCCAAAGAATCTCAGTGCTTATCAGAGTTATAGATACATTTGTACTCAAAGAAACTTGTGTGGGGTTATAAAGGTGTGATCGTGTCCTTGGAAATCGATCGGGTGAACTTGTGTCCTGTGAATCAAGTGGTTCTACCCAGAGACCTGAGAATCTGGAGGGTGTACCTCGTTGCCTTGGAATCGAGGGATTGTAATCTAGATTATTGTTGAATAGAAAGCCGTACGGGTTGTGCGGGACTAGATGTAGGGTAACACCGAACCAGTATAAAATTCCTGGTGTGTTCTTTCCTTTACTTGCTTTTTATTTATATTTGCATTTGTTTGTGATTCTGTGATTTGATCTGTGATTGTGTATTTGCATTAAGTTAGTTAATTCAATTTAAATCAAAGAAGTTTTAAAGAAATTCTTAAAACACTATTCACCCCCCCCCCCCTCTAGTGTTAAATAGCCTTAAGATCATCTTCCGCGTCCCTTTCATTTGGTATCAGAGCAAGTTTTTCAAAGTATTCATAACCTGATTTTTGAAAAGTAACAATGGCTATCAACACTGGTATTTCTAGTTCATTTGTAGAGGGTCAGTCCACTGCCAGACCACCACTTTTCAATGGCAGTAACTATGCATATTGGGCATGTAGAATGAAGATATATTTACAATCCATTAGTTTAGAAACATGGAATATGACACAAACTGAATACACTGAGCCCAAACTGATTTTGCTCAATGGACGACCGTTCAAAGAGAAGTGGCTCAAAACAATTCAAAAGCCATGAATATTTTATTTTGTTCACTAGATAGAAATGAATTTAATAGGGTATCTGTTTGTAAAACTGCATATGAAATCTGGAAAACTCTGCAAGTTACTCATGAAGGAACAAGCAAAGTTAAACAGACCAAAATTTCTATTCTTACTAATCAATTTCAACTATTTAAGATGTTGCCTAGTGAATCTATTCCAGATATGTATAGTCGTTTTCAGGATATTGTTCATTCACTAGTATCTCTGGGAAAAGCAATCTCCGAAGAAGATCAAGTCAGGAAAATTCTGAATTCACTCACTCCAGAATGGGATTTGAAGACACTGGCGATTGAAGAAGCAAATAACATCAGTACCTTGAAGATTGATGAATTAATTGGAAATCTGATGTCATATGAAGTTCAAATTCAGGGAAGAAGGGAGAATAAGTCATCAGAAAAAAAGTCCATTGCCTTCAATGCACTAACTGGTGAATCAGACTCTAGTGATGATGATGAAGAAATAGCCTTCATGACAAGAAACTTTCGAATATTCTTGAAGTATAGAAAAATGAATAATCACAAGAGAAAAAGTTTTGGAAATAACACTGAATCACTCAACAACATCAAATGCTTCAATTGCAATGAGTTTGGTCATTATCAAAGAGACTGTCCACATCTAGAAAAGCAAACTCCTCAATCAAACAAAGAATATTCAAAGAAAAGAAAGAAAGCATTTGCAGCAACACTGGATGATTCAGATACGTCCTCAAGTGATGATGAACAGAAAACAGAATTGGAAAATATGTGTTTTATGACAACTCAGAATTCAGATAATCAGGATGATATGGAACTCAAACAAGGTACACGTTTACTATTTTAATTGGTTGAAAATTGGTTGCTTAGAATAGTTTATTAGTTAAGTATATAATTGATTTTATTAACTTAAATTTTTTTAAATATCTTTTAAAAATTTTATAAAATATTATTTTTATATATTTTCTGTATAATATATTTTCAAAATATATTCAGACAATAATCATAATATATATAAGTATATATATATATATCTTGTACATGCTTGAAATCATTTTTGCAAAATCTGATGTGCATGTCGACATGGCACTTATTGGTAATGTCGACATACCTGTAGCAAATCAGATTTCTAAATTTGAATTCAAAATTCAAATTTCCCTCCACCTTTTCACTAACTCCTATGTTCTGAATAGTTATGACTCTGTGACCAGAGAATCCACCTATTCAACCTCTTTATATCTATCTTCTATCAACACTTATCTCCATCTTCAATTCAAATTCAAAACAACTTTTATCTTCAAACACTCTTATCTCTTCAAAAATGGCATCCACTAGCAACGTAGCCGGAATGAGGCTGTCAAGAGCCACCAAAGATCATCTCTACAATAATAGAGATGCCATACTTGCATACATTAATTATGCAACTTATGGAAAAGTTCATTCGGGTAATTTTGCTATTTTTAATGACTTCGCTTCTTATGAAATTGATGCTCTCTTTCAAAACAATGGTATTCTAAGCTTGGTTGACAATAACCAAAATGATTTTGTTTGCTATCCAAACCTTGTCAAAATGTTTTATGCAAATTTAAATCGTGGTTTTTATAATGGAAGGGATGATGAAGTGTGGAGTAGTGTCAAGGGGACACAAATTGTTTTGGATACCGATGTTTTAGGAACCATACTTGAGTGTAAAAGTACCGGTTCCAATCTTTCTTCTTTTGAAATCGAGGAAACCGATCGTGAAACTTTTCACAATATTTTTGAGGAAGAAATGGATTTCAAAAACAAATTTTTTCGACCAAAAGCTCGTATTGTTAATCTTCTCCTTCAACGCACTATTACTCCGAGATCGGGAAATTACAATAACCCGACTCAAAAAGTGTGTAAGGCTCTTTTTGCAATTTTTGGAAATTATGATATTAATTGGGCATAAGTTATCTTGGATGAATTTCGACACAAAAACTTGGATTCGGGAGAGAATGCATTATATCATGGAATATACCTCACTAGAATTTTTAATTACTTTGGAGTGGATATGAGAGGTGGAGAATTCTTTCCACGAAAGGTTTTTAATCATTCCAATATTTCACTTATGAAAATTCCGCACGTGTTTCAACCATACGAAACACTAACGGAAAAAGAAGCACGATTGGGGTATGAGGAAATGCAAGAAGATGAGGAGGAAGAAGAAGAAGAGGAAGAGGAGGAAGAAGAAGGTGAGGAAGAAGAAGGTGAGGAAGAAGAAGAGGAAGAAAGTGAAGAAACTTCCTTAGAGAGTATTGATTTTCCCACACGACCATCAAACAAGACTCTCCTTCACAATCAACGAGTGATTGTGAAAAATCAAAAAGCTCTCAAACACTCCGTAAACAAAAAATTGGACAAAATGTCCAATACTATGAACAAGTTCTTCTCCAAAGTCAGCAAGAAGCTCAATATCTCATCATCTTCATCCTCATCTACTAGTTTCTAGAGTTTACTTTTTGTATATCAATGAAATTTGGTGTATTGAAAGTTGTATCTTTATGTTTTCTTTATGAAATTCATGTACTTCTCTGTTCTAGTATGAAATGAAGCTTATTCTCTGTTTATCTTACTGTTACTCTTATTTATATCAAGTAATATATATAAATCATATATATATACACTGAAAATTCAAAAATAAGATGTGCAAAATCTGCTATGTATGTCGACATACTATATAGAGGTCATGTCGACATATACTGGTAATATTCTGAATGGACATTTCAATTTGAAATTCAAAATAACTCCTTATGTCTATTCATTTCAAACGACTTTCCTGTCTATTTAAGTCCTATTTTCTTCCAGAAAACTTCTCATAACTTCTCTCTACCCTTATCTACTTATTTCCTTCTTACTTATCATCAAAATGGCTTCATCCTCTTCAAATCTAAGTGATAATCTTGAAGAAACTCTCAAATCCTTCAAAGATATTCTTACTTTTATTCTACGAAATCAGAGGCACTTAGAACTGAGTCAAATGCAGATGATAAAGGAACAAGAAAGGCATTTCGATGCACTACGATGGATGATCTCCGCTCTCAACAAAGAGGATCTCCAAGTAAATCCACCGAAGACATTGCTCCAGGACGATGAAGATTGGGAAGTAATCAAAGCGGATCCCATCTTTGGAAAAGAGGGATGGGTTGAAGTTCCACGTAACATTTAACTTGTTTGATTTGGTTTAAAATTGATTTGATTTGAAATACTTGATTTGGTTTGGTTTTAAACATGGTTGATTTATGATAACTTACTATATTGATTATGTAATAAGACATAAATAGGTGTGCTTATGTTTGATTGTTTTGTCTACTTATTGTATGCATTTTCTTTTCATTTAACAATTATGTATATAGTGATATGAATAAAATAATTTGTGGTTACACTTATTATTCTCATTCTTATATTACTCATATATATCATTCTGAGTATACAATATTTAGCATTGTTATATCTAGTTTCAGTATTATTAATGATAACACTATCATTAATATCATAGATTTAGGGGGAGTTAGTGTCATTTTTTTGTTGATGACAAAGGGGGAGAAGTATAAAATAGGTTAGTTAGGCATAGATTAAGGGGGAGTTATTAGATTTAGGGGGAGTTATAAGGAGAATATAAATATTTTATAAACAAAGGTTGTCATCATCAAAAAGGGGGAGAATGTTAGTCCATAGGATAGTGGTTTTGATGACAACAACTATAGAAGTGTTATCAAATATATATGTGCAGGAAATCTATATGCAGGTATCAACAAAAGAAGACTGTACAGTAAAGAAAACAAAATTGATGAAGACAAAGATCAAGAGTTCAAGATTGAAGACTCATGAGATTCAAGATATTCAAGAGTTCAAGACAAATAATATAGTTAGGTTAGATATTTGTTAAAACTCCTTGAAAGCACTATCATTCTTTTTTATCCAATTTACTCGTGGAATGGAATCCACTTCGTTCTTGTTAAAGGGATGGAACCCTAGTGAGATGGAACTCACGAAATATCTAGTGGAACGGATAGTAGCCCTATTTTGTTATCCACTAATTTTGATTCAAAATGATTTTCAAAATTATCTCTTGTTTTATAAAATGATTTTCAAATATTCCTTTTCAAAAGAAAAACCTTCGTTCACATTTCCAAAAATGTTTTAGCCTCAAAATCATATTTATCATTTTGTTATATTTTGATTTCAAAATTGTCCTTAATATTTTAGCCTCAAAATCTATTTTAATATTATATTTACTTTAGTTTATTTACTTTGATTTTAAATATATTTTAGTATATATACATATATACATTCATAAGTATTTCTACTTCTAAATACCTTCTACAAATACATAGAGTCCATTTGAATAAAGTTGCATATGTTTTAAATCATCATTTTCAAAGTAAAGCAAATCATCACTTTTTTACTAGACCATGTCGACATCCTATTTACCTGTCATGTCGACATGCTTCCCGTTACAGCAAAGGTTGTTTTCAAAAGAAGTGTCTATTCGTTTAAACCTCTTCGAATGGATACATCCATTCATTCTCTATAAATAGAGACTGTTATGGACGTTTTCCAGTAACTACTTTCTTTATTTTCTCTCCTCTTTACTCTCTTATCTTATTTTCTAATCATCCTATCCATATTTTGCCGAAATCTTAAGTGAATCAAACTAGAATATCTCTAGTTTGATTCTCTGCCACTCTCTCCAAAGAATCTCAGTGCTTATCAGAGTTATAGATACATTTGTACTCAAAGAAACTTGTGTGGGGTTATAAAGGTGTGATCGTGTCCTTGGAAATCGATCGGGTGAACTTGTGTCCTGTGAATCAAGTGGTTCTACCCAGAGACCTGAGAATCTGGAGGGTGTACCTCGTTGCCTTGGAATCGAGGGATTGTAATCTAGATTATTGTTGAATAGAAAGCCGTACGGGTTGTGCGGGACTGGATGTAGGGTAACACCGAACCAGTATAAAATTCCTGGTGTGTTCTTTCCTTTACTTGCTTTTTATTTATATTTGCATTTGTTTGTGATTCTGTGAATTGATCTGTGATTGTGTATTTGCATTAAGTTAGTTAATTCAATTTAAATCAAAGAAGTTTTAAAGAAATTCTTAAAACACTATTCACCCCCCTCTAGTGTTAAATAGCCTTAAGATCATCTTCCGCGTCCCTTTCACATTTAGTTTGTCGAAACTAATCTACTTTAGTGTCCCCAATGATAGTGTCGACATCCATAATCAAAATAGCATTGGTATCCTCAATGTTTAAAATTGAAGTCATAAAACAATAGGCTCGCCGCCCTTATTAGATTAATATAGATGTCGAAGTGAAAACATTTAGCATGTCAAAGCTTATCTACATTAGTGTCCCTAATGATAGCATCGAAATTTATACTTTACAATGTATTGGTATCCCCAATTACAACATCGAAGAAGAAAGCTAAAGGCTCTCTACCCTTAACAAAAAGATAGGCGATAACCTTGCCACACCATATCTCGTCGAACCTTTACCCAAGATTATAAAAAAAACTTAATTTTCCTTTAAGTATAAAACTCTTATCAAAAATGATGCTGTCGACTTACATACACTATAGGCTATCCACCTTATTTAAAACAAAATCGAAGCCAATATTCACGGCAACGATGCCGCACGACATCGTAGACAAAACAATGAAAAAGACCTCACCAACCTTAGTGAATAGCAGCATCAAGACCATCGATGACATTATAAAATAGTTTACTTAGTTCACTTCGACTATTATGACACTAGTTATATAGGATCGACTTTAAAAGAATTCAAAGTAGTGATATGCGGCGTCTCTTTAAAACATAATTAAATACTTCAACTATTATACCACCCAGTGTATATATGCGAAGTCAAAACATGGGCGAAGAGAGATGAATCACGACGATACAATGCCACCAAATCTAGATTGCCTCTGATGTTCACATCGATCCAATTGGAATCACTCCATAACTACCTCAGTAGTTACCATGAGATTCCCACCTCATCAACATCGACACCCATGGATGCAGCCATGTATTGGGCTCGAAGATGGTACTGGCGAGATGGCATTATCATAACTTATATAAAAACCGATTTATTTCCAATAAAAGCATATACTTTTCACCAAACCCAAACTTTTGTCCAATTTCTGTTGGATAAAAACATCTTTTAACCTTTCCTTTATAGAAATACTACTACTACCATTTTCAAGTTCCAAAGTATTTATCAACTTTAATTAACTAATAACGTTAGTTAATTGTTAATTTAAATGCTTAACTAGCATATTCAATTCATAATAAATCATATTCACTTGGGAAAAATCCCAAAATTTCATAGAAATTCGAGAATACCCTTCTCTTTACCATATAAAAATTTCAGGACCAAAAACCATAAATACTTATTTTAAATAATTAAAACTCGAAAATAAGTTATTTCCTCCTAGGAATTTCATAAAATGTTCAATTTAATTTAGAAAATTATGAAATTAAAAGTCCATTTCCAAAATAATGTTTCACTCAACATACCAGAAAATCTAAGCTATTGGAGATTAAAAACTTAGGTTTTACCCTTAAAACCACTTTAATAATTTCATAAACAATTCCATAAATCATTATTCTGTCCAAACAATAATTCTGCAACCATATCTTGGCAAAAATAATCAAACTAATTTGGATACCACTCATAGCCGGATTCAAAACAAAAAATTGAGATGGAACATTTATTATTCACCTTCAAATCAAATGTTGGAGTTAAGATTTGATGTTGCTTAGCTTGCCTAAACTTTTGCTCTTGAATCTTCTTGATTTCGTGCTTCCTCCTCCCAGGTTATGGCCGGCCTCTTTAGGATTTTTTTTTTGATTGTTTTTTTATATGAAAAATGAGAATGATATGAGGGAGAGAGGGTTTATGAGATATAAGATAGGTCTTTACCTAAATTGTCCTTCTTATATATCCTTTTATATGTTAAGTTTTGCAAAATAATCTCATTAGTTAATTTATTAAGGCACGACCTGATAATTCCTTAACCATTTACATTATTCTATTTAATATATCCAATTAAATATCCTGAATAATGTTAAACTGAAATTAGGGGTGTTACACCTTCCATTCAACAACTCCATAAGTCAGTATACTATTACGATCCTGGGTTCAATCCATTCTCTTCATTCATTTATTGTATACCCTACACATTCTTTAGATAAAACCTTTTATATCTTTTATTTAAATGATACAACTATCATTTCTTAGCTTCCTTAAGTGTACTTCATTATTCGATGTAAAATAAGTTTCTATATTGAACTTATTATTTTCCACCTTACTTTCATTCCTATGAAATAACCAACATTTTGGAAAATCACTCCCAAAATGCAACTAGGTATTTTTCTTATTTTACTTAAGGGATTATGGCAACCTTGGCTATCACATACCTACTCTAAAAGCTATCAACCATCTAACTTCTCAAAGCTATCGCACCTCAAGGCCATTGCACCTTGAAGCTATCGCACTACAAAACTATTGAAACTTAAAGTTATCGCACCATCACACATTGACCTGTCACAACTTGAAGCTATCATGCTTTGAAGCTATCACACTTTGAAGCTACCGCATCTTGACCTGTCACACTTCAAATTTCAAAGCTATCGAAGGTTGAGTCTTTATAGCTATTGCATGTTAAACTTTAGAATTATCAAGGGTTGACAAACTAATCCTATCGTAAGTTGAGTTCCATATGCTATTGAATGCCAAGACTCAAAAGTTATCGCATGTTGAACTTTTAAAGCTATCACATATTGAGCTTTTATAAACTATCACATGCCAAAGTTTTAGGGCTATTGAAAGTTGAATATGACATGCCTTATTTCTTAAAGCTCTTGAAAGTTGATAAACCAAGTCATCGCATGTTACAATAGTAAATCTGTAATTAAATGGAAATGATATTTTTCGTTAATAAAGTAATAGCTTTTAGTCTAACCTGTACAAATGTCATTTATTCGCTTATTGCTTTAAATTACAAAAATATTCTCCGACCAATCCGAAAATTTAGCTCCTTTAATTAATCTTTTTCTTGATTAAGGTAATATTTTTTTTCACCAATTATTGTAATTTGAGAATTAATGAAAAAAAATCCTAAAAATTTACCAAAATTCTAAGTCGTCTTCTTCTTCTATCTTCAGTAAAAAAAATTAGATAAAAATATTAACATTTAATATTTTTAAATATCCATTAATACCCAAAATTAGCCATTTTCCCCTTAAAAAAATTCATAATTTAGTATTGATTCATCAAAAAATTTCAAAAATTATAATCATCTTTATTATAATATTTAAACATCATATTAAAATTTCGTGATACAAGATTAAATCATGCTTTACCTAAAACATGATCAAATTCTATTCATTTAAATCATTAAATACATACAAAATCATTTCTAGTCATTAAAACATGTTTAAATATAATTCAAAGCTCCGAAAACCATCAAATCCAATCCCAAATGAGTTTGAAATTAATTTAGAGATGGTTTTACCCACCTAGGTTAGAAAAGCTTAATTAAAATATTCTTCTCTCCTAGAATTGAAAGCTCCTTTCTTTGCTTTGATTTTTCCTCTTACCCTCTAAAAAATGGTGGCCAACCTCTCGTTGGGATTTTTGTATTGTTTTTTCCTTAAGAATGAATGTAAATGAATAAGAGGATAAAATTTTATATATTAATGATTTTGGCTTGGGCTAAAATCCATTTTGTCTTAATCAAGAAATTATTGTCAAGGACAAAATTTCTCAGCATTTTAGCCTTAAGGACAAACCTTCAGTATTTTAGCCTGAAGGACAACTTTTTTTAGGTGTCAGTTTTTACAGTTTTTAAGTATCAGTTTGTAGTTATCGGCAGCAGTTTTTAGTTCGGTAGCAGTTTTGGAAGAATGTTTGTACTTATGAATAATTTTGAAAGAATGTTTGTCCTTATGGATAATTTTTATGATAATGTTTGTCTTTGTGGTTAAAATATTGAGGTCGTGTCCTTGAGGCTAAAAATATACAAATTTTTGTTCTTTAAATTAATTCTCCCTTGTCTAATCTCATTATTTTACTTTCCTTAATACCAAATTCCTTTAACTACAAAATTCAAATGTTCAATTTATTTACATCTTTTACGATCAAATTTAATTGCACTAATCACTCTTTGGTCTATTCAGTTAATATTTTAGGTTTCCACACACTCAATTAATTAAATTTCTTTTAAGTCATTTTCTCAATTAAATTAATTATTACTTAATAAATTCTACTGTTAATTTAATTTTTCATATCATGACACTTCAAAATATGAGGTGTTATAACTACAGGTCGAGAAGTGTCAACAAAAGGGAGCGACGACGAAGGGAATGATGAATCAAAAAAGGAATGGCGATGTGTGGATGATGGTGTGTGTTGCTTCCAGAGCTGAGAGTTGCGTGACTTTGAATTTTTGGAGTTTAGAGGAAAGATGAATCAATGGTTCCCTTTAGATTAATTTCTAAGCTTTTGGTTTAGAAAGTAAAGTCGAACTCATGTCCTTTTGAACCAATTGGCCTTAAATTAACATAGTGCACTTTATTTTGAGCAAGTGACGCCAACTCAAATCTGCGGCAAGAATGGTAACTTATAAAATTCGCGGCAGCTCTTAAATGCGTTCTAACCGAATACTCATTTTTTGAGTCTGAACCAATCAACCACAGTCAACTTTGCTACCCTGATAACATAAAATCCAAAATACAGTTAAAAAAGGCAAAAAATGAGAGTACTGAAACTTATTTCTTTCTCAAATCTGAAACCCTAAAATTTGTATTTCCATAATGGGTTTGCAATTCCACAACACCAGCAACAGCAACAAAGATAATCAAATTGATGGCCATAATAAACCAACGATCAACAGTCCAAGATTTTCAGCTCAGATGACTCGTCGTGGCCAGTCATTCAAACGATCGGAGGTTGAACTTCAAATCAGCTCACCTAGATCGCCGAGCACTGCCGGAACCTCTCCAGTGGCGGAGGCCGCAAATGAGGTAATGGATGAGAGGAAAGGGAACACGAATTTGAGATCCAGGATTGTGTTCAGGAAGCAGAGCTTTAAAGATTTGGGACTTTTAGGGTTGCGGGAGAGGAAAAAAATTGGAAATTTCTTATTTTTGACGTTCTGTGGAGTTTGTTTGTTTCTTGGTGTGATTAAGATTTTTGCTGGAGATTGGGTTGGTCATTCTTTGGATAGCACTGGGCATTATCAGGTGATATTATAGTTCATTAGATAAACTACTTGTGAGTTTGAAGTTGGATGGCATGGCTGCCATCTATAATATGATACGGAGTTGTTGGAAGAAGAATATGTGCTACTCCTATCACTATTTAACACTGGTTTTTTTAACCTATTTCTTTTTATTGTTAAACCTATGTATTAATGATGCCAGCCAAACCAGATAAAAACAACACTGATAATTCTAGTAATTTTTTTTTCTTTTTTCTTTTTTCTTTTTACAACTTGTTAACCAAAAGTCAACTTTTGTGATACATTAGCTGGTTTATTTGGGTATACCTAATACACCTAAAAAAATATTGTTTTTTTAGGGTGTGATTTTAGAAGCAATATCTTGTGTCTATGCTGTTCAAATTTATTCTAGGTTCAAAAGTTGTTCTCGTTGACTAGTTCTGGTAAGAGAAAGCAAGAGATTAAACTGAGATAATTATTTTGAAAAATTATAAAATAGAGAATTGCTGAAAATCTTCCTTTAGAAAATGGTGTTAAACAAATTCTACTGGAAATTTCGAGTTGGTGAAGAATGGATAAATTTCTTCTTTCTTCCAAAGTTTAATGCTTTCTCAGTCTATTATTTTGATAGTGTTTGTTTTTTGCCGCTTCATTCACTTATCTATATTCAGTAGGTTCATATATAATACCAACTAAAGGTTCTTTGTTAATTAGGAAGTGTCGAACAAATTACTTTAAGGGCAAAAATGGTTGACTTCTTACACCTTCAAAACAATGAACTAACAACAAGCAACAATTGAATACTAAAGGAGGAAATCCAAATTCATGTAGGTAAAATGTAATGTTAAGTTTAGTATCTCAAATAGCATAAGATATCATGTCAAATAATCTTATGAAGTATCTGCAAACCTACCTAAACTTTCAATGTTTTACAGTATCTAATTAAATTATACAGAATATGAGAAATCTGGTCTGGATTAGGCCGCTGTTGGTTTGTAATTTGTATATACTTTAAATAAACATTTTCTTTTCCAAAAATTATCATTGTATTTTATCATATTCAAGCATGCTCGCCATTTTCAACCTTTGTAATCAAACAAAGGGAAATAAAATTTATATCATTCAACGTATTTTTTCCTCTATTAAAATGACGTTGCCTTTACTTCAATTGAAGATACTGAGTCGCAGTAAGTAATTCAATCAGTCACCAACATTCTTAGAAATCTGGTGACCAAATAAAGTAAAAATAAAAAATAAAAATAAAAATAAAAAGAAGAAGAAAAGAAGAAAACACACACACACACACTTACTTGAATAGATATGGGTCATATGGCTATTTGAACTCTTGATGCTCTATTTTAGCTACTTTAATGACTGGCATTTATTGTATATGATAAAAGCTCTAACTTTAGCAAATGTGTTGATCTTTAGAGTTTACCTATTTGCAATAATTTGACTCGAGCCCGTTTTATTTAAGCGTCACTAAATGATTAACATTTATATTTTGTTGAAAATATATATTAGATCTTTTTTCTTTTAACTTCTCGCATCGACTTGACTTTTAGATCAAGTGATCTTTGATTCTCTTTCCCTTATTCTAATATAAATTACGTTCAAATTAAGTTATAATGAGGCCGTTGTTTCAATGGGTATAATTTCTTTTTTGGATTTAAAATAGATTCAAACACTAAATTAGATAGAACGAACAAAATAAAAAGTAAGGTGAAAAATCAAAGTTTGAGTTGGATATCAGTTATCGATTGTAGTTTAATTGAAGGTGAGCTTACTTGCTATTTTGAAAGCAACCAATTTTGCTTTATATTTATCTAGTTCAAACACATATTTTTTATTATTTGATATAATATAATTCAATGCATCACATTTTTAGTTTACGTTTGTATTTTGAATTCGGTTCGAACAAAGTTTTGATAACATGAAAATAAAACAAAGAGAATGATGTTAGCCATTTTTTAAGAGGTGGCAAATACTATTGAAATATTATTATTTATGTTTCACCTCCAATTTTTTCCTTTTCAAATAAAAACTTTATTGAAACTGAACACAAACGTTAAACCAGATAGAATGATAGATATGCGATAAATAAAAAGCCAAATTAAAATCTGATCTCAATTAAGTTTTGCATTTCAACCGAAATAAACTAAAAATGAATTTATTTGTTATTTGAAAATTAAGAATTTTCTTTTGTTGTGATATGATTTAAAGAAAAATAAACTATTTGATTTAATCTGACTGATGTATCTTAACTGATCCAACAAAAACACACACTCTCTCTCTATGTGTGTGCGTGCGTGTGCGGGCTGGCGGGCGTGCGCGCGAAGAACAAATTTGTTCTTAGTAGATTTTGGTTTTAATCAATATATGCAATAATGCAATATCAAGTTAAGGTGGATATGAATTGTGTCTCGAGTCAGTTGACTCATGATGCGTTCTGAATTTTTATTATTTACCTCAGTCTAGGTTTAGCTTTCACTGCTCGTCCAAGACCTTCACGTCTTGTGCATTGTGCATGTGCGGTATTGAGTGTTTTTGTTCAGACTCCTTTTGAAGTCTTTATGTATTTTCAGCTATCTTTGTAGTTTGTACTTACTATTATATATCATTATCATTATGTAGATAACAATTATTAAATTAGCGTTAAAAAGTTGTTCATTGATAAAGAACTTAGATGTAAATAAAAGATGTTAAGGTCGAGTATTAACAATGATAGTTTAACTTTTTGTTAATCATTCAAATTAATCTGGATTTTATGATATATTTTTCGAAAGCTAGCTACCAGTGTCCATTTATCTGAATATAATGGAAGACACTAAGGGGTGCCAAATTTAAAAAATATGCATATATTCAGCAAACGTGCTGATATATAAACTTCTTCATTCATTTGGATGTATGTTTAAATGCATGCATGCATTTCCTAAGATCTGAAGCTTCCCTATTTCTTGAAAAAGTAAATAGATATGATTGTTACATTGTTATTTGTTAACTTGTGTGTTTATACTTGGTCTGAATAATATTCACAAAACACAGAGAATTCCATCATTGTAAAAGCTATATTTCATGAAAAAAAATTATTTGATTAGTACATTTCTTATTTGTTAACCTATGCATTTACAAGTCGGCTGAATAATATTTGCAAGTCTAAAAATTCCATATTTTGGATGTTTTGATGGTCACTGCAAAAGGTACGAAGGTCTTACATTTTTACTATAAATATTAGGACTTCTCCAGGGCTAAAACAGGCAAGCAAGAGCATCATACGTCACATAACCAGGTGAACAGGGGAATAACTGACAGCGAAAGAACTTTAAAAGCTGTATCAGGAGAACATGGCATTCATAATCATGTTCAGGCATGTCATGTTTTACATCATTAGGGATTTTAACCGGTTTCATCATAAATTAATCAGTTTTACCTTTTGTTTAATCAGTTTTCAGGTATATGGGCCAAACCAAACAGCGATAATTTTACTCAGTGTATCGGCAGTATGGGTCACCACAAAAGTAAGTTGCTCTACTAAAGTTACACTGTTATGTAAACTTCTTACTTTTGTAATCATATGGGAATCTGTGCAGAATTAGATTCGAAGACGAATGGATATCTAATTATCAATGCTAATGGAGGATTAAATCAGATGAGATTTGGGGTCCGATTTTTTCAGTGGATACTGTTAATTGATGTGGTGTTAAATATTTTAATGCATCACATTTTGTTATGCAGATATGTGATATGGTTGCTGTTGCTAAGATCTTGAAGGCAACCCTTGTTCTCCCATCTCTTGATCACTCTTCATTTTGGAAAGATGAAAGGTTAATATAGGTTCCTAATTGAGTTAGCGATACAAATGCTTTATGATGCATGCTTATTTTTATTCATAAGACTTGGATACCTTATTGTTGTTGTTTACAGTGATTTCAAGGATCTTTTTGATTGGAAGCACTTCATTGAGACGTTACAGGATGAAGTACACATTGCTGAAGCACTTCCGACTGAGTATGAAAAAATTGAACCATTCAAGAAGACACCTATATCATGGTCTAAGGTTAAAGACTTGTTGTAACTTTAAATGAGATGAAATTTTATTTCTTAATATGAATATGCTTCTAATATATGCCAATGCTTCTTATTTATGGCAATCCATCTCCTATTCAGGTCAGTTACTACAAATTAGATGTTCTCCCACTTTTGAAACAATACAAGGTTCTGTATTTTACTCATACAGATTCCCGTCTTGCAAATAATGGACTTTCGACAGCTATTCAGAAGTTGAGATGCCGTGTTAACTATAAAGCATTGAAATATTCTGAGCCTATAGAGAAGTTGGGGTCTACCTTGATTTCAAGGATGCACCAAAGTGGTGCCCCGTATATTGCTCTTCATTTAAGGTAAGTTTTTAAACCATTACCCTCCCTGTTCACTGCAGATTATCTGTAGTTCCAACCCTCTTTTGTAATTGTGCATCATAGCAACTGGTACTTATTCTTTTTCTTTATTGACACTGTAATACCGTACCTTTTCAATGTGTATAATGTAATAAGTTTTTTGTTTAGTTAATAGAAACGCAGCTGTGAATGTTTGGTGTCTTGATCTGCAATAGTCATAAAACTTTATTATTATTTGTTGCAATATTTATAGTGTGGGTGGGCATGGAAATGAATGTCAAAATGGAGACGACTTTTTCAAGAAACACCATTATAATTCATTGTGCATAATGACTTTCTGCTATTTATACGAACAACTAAAATTTGACTTGAAAAGGAATTCCCCAAGAAGCCAAGCTTGAGAAGAATAAGAATGGATAGTAGATAGTTGAATTAAACACTTTTGATTATCGATTGGTAGTAGAGACCCGGGGGGGGGGGGTGTTTAGTTATTCAATTCATATGTTTGCTTCTGAATTTTCATCACATACAGTCTTTACAGTAGGTTTAGTTAGATATGAATTTGGTCTTCATTGTTTTAATATGATGTAGAACAATAAGTTACATATGAAAAGTATGTATTCAAGAGTAAAACACGAGCGAAATGCAACCACTATCTATAACAATGTTTATGCAGATAAATGAAAGAGTATACTTCCCCCTTTTTATTGTCATACCGTCATAAAATCATATTATCATTTGCTTTTACACTAAATTGTTCACATGTATCGTACATCCTAATACATTAATATGTTTGGTTGTATTGCAGATATGAAAAGGATATGCTTGCCTTCACAGGATGTAGTCATAACTTGACATCCGAAGAATCGGAGGAGTTAAGAAAAATGCGATATGAAGTAGATCACTGGAAAGAAAAAGAAATTGACACAGTAGAGAGGCGAAACCAAGGTGGCTGCCCGTTGACTCCAAGAGAAACATCCCTTCTACTTAGTGCGCTAGGGTTTCCATCGGACACAAGAATATACTTGGTAGCTGGAGAAGCCTTTGGTAATGGAAGCATGCAGCATCTCACTGATCAGTACCCAAATATATTTACGCATTCCACTTTAGCCACTGAAGAAGAACTTGCTTCGTTTGAGAATCATCAGAATATGCTTGCTGGACTGGATTATGTCGTTGCCCTTCAAAGCGATGTTTTCATATACACTTATGATGGGAATATGGCCAAGGCTGTTAAGGGACACAGACGATTTGAAAACTTCAGGAAAACTATTAGCCCTGATCGGTAAATGTTTCTTTCTATCTTGTTTTGACTACTTGTACTTCATTATGGTAGTAACGGCAAATTTATCCATAGACCAGAATTTGCTTTATATACTCGAATGAAAAAAAAAATAGTATAAACAAAAATTTACATAACAAGCACCATTTTTTTTCACAAAATTAATCTTGTCTTTGTCTTCCATTATAACTCTTCCAAAATTGAAACCCATTCACACAAAACTCTTTCAAAGTTCAACAAAAAAAGAAGTAATTTCTTTATTTATTTATTTTATATTTCTTAATTTTCAGCAACATTAAAAAGAAGGTTAAATTAGTTGAAATCGAAAGCGTTAGGTGTGAGTATTATCTTAGCTGATATTTATAGTTTCTTCATCAAAAGTTAATCAATTTCTTTGATTAACTTTATATGCTTTGGGTTTATTTTGATGGATTGTAAAAGGATCTGTTAGCAAATGTAATCAAGAAAAAAGACATATTAGTCCTTGATTTTTTAACCAAAAAAAGGTGTATGTTAAGTATTTTTTGGTCTTAAACTAGAATTTTCCAATAATAATATCTGCTGCAAATTTCTGTAAGCAATAATAGTGCTGACAAACTCTGTACGTACATAGTATATATACAAATGTTCATTTTATATTTGCATCTAACATCTCATTTTGTATGCAAGATTAAACTATCCCATGTAATATGTAATAGCAACATCAACCTTTGTTTGAAGGAAGGTAAGATAATTAAATTCATTTTGTTGCAAGGATTTGAAATATACCCTCTAGATTCTATTAGTAAGAAAGCAAATTGTTCAATGAATTTGAACCTCGTCAAGATTGAAAATATAGGGATATATCTTTTTAAGATACAACAGAGTGATAACTGTGCTAAATGCCATTATTAATTCCTTTTCTTACCTTTCAAGTTCGTTTCAATATGTTTTACCTCAGGTTAAATTTTGTAAAACTTGTGGATGAATTGGATCAAGGAAATATATCATGGAAAAAATTCAGTTCAAAGGTGAAGAAACTACACAGAGACAAAATCGGAGGTCCATATTATAGGGAACCCGGGGAGTTTCCTAAGCTGGAAGAAAGTTTCTATGCTAATCCACTTCCTGGCTGTATTTGTGAAAAACAACATAGGAGTTTGAAATTAAAGTTGAAGTAGAAAGCAAGTCTCCAAGAAGATACATACCATCGTCAGGCTTTTTAAAGAAGGATAAAGCTGATCAAGTACAAAGATTGTGAAAACTGGTTTACTGTTGATATTTGTAATTATAATATATTCTTTTTGTTTGCGTAATGCCTGCTCTAACGTAGTTTACCGAAGGAGAATGAACTACCATGGTTGTCGGGGAATAGCGAATGGAGAGATATAATAACGTCATAAGCGACAGACAAGTTCCATAGGCAATTGGTTACTGAGTACCGAGAGGGGAGAAGTTGTATTCAATTCTTTTGATTTGGACCAGAGGCATTGGAAATAATTTTCTGTGTTTTAAATTAATTTGTTGTAGATTAGTTTATTTGTCATGATTTGAATTGAATTAAGTATAGTTTTCTAGACTGAAATGAAGGCTTTCTCCAAGTCAAATGCATGCAATATTATTCACCATGTTTAGCTTCTTGTTTTTAGCATAAAAAAAGGTGGGGTTTTAGCTCCAGCCTCCATGTTCCGCCTCTTGTTATGGAGTTTCTGGATGGAGTTCCTTGCCATTAAAATTCTCTACAAAAGCTCTGGATTTCTTGTGCTTTAGCTTGACTGCTCATCAACTTCTTTTAGTTACCAGTTTCACTAATTTGGTGTAGGTTTTTGCTCCATTATTCATTTGTGTACATAAGAATTTGCCAGTTTCCTGTCGCAGATTACTAAAATATGCTACCCATTATATCATATGCCAGTTTTTGTTTTTTCCACCCCAAGCTTACATATTTTATATTTCGCTGCCAAAATTACCCTTCTTAACTATGATACGCTACTTACTCCTCTTCAACACTTCTTACTCTTCTTAGGTAGAAAAACATAAAAAAAAAGGCCTAGGTCTGCCAATAGATATTTACTGATATAGATAGTACCACATCTACATATGCGAACGGATATCCGATAATTATTTTATCGGTTAAATTGAAATATTTGATTAAATAATATTGATCATAAAAGTATGCAAAATCAACAATCACGATGGCAAATAGTTCTGATTTGTTAATATGCATTAAATGCATATAATATAAACTATTAACTTAATAAAATAAAGAATGGATATCTTTCATTTCACTAAAATATACATAAAATAAACTATAATCTTGACAAAACATGACGGATAATTTTTGAATGCAAAAGTCATCTTTTTCGCATCCGCATCCACATTCATTTTTTCGGATATCAGATATTTATCCTCTTTCTGGATACGAATGTGAACGAATTTCAAAATTTTCAGATATCCATTGACGGCCTAAAAGGACCTTTTGATTTGGGTGAGGCATCAACCTCAAAACGCGAGTCTAGGTGAAAATCCCTTCAGCAAGACAACTTAGTTAGGAGGAGTGCACAACTTCGCGGTGCGAGGATGTGCGGCCACTAGAGCTTCAGGCTCTACGATCGTTCATTTTGGTAGCACTTATTATTCTACACTTTTGGATGATTTATCCACTAGTTTTATGCTTGATTTAGCTAGGAAGTCGGGATTTATTTTTGATGTAGACCGGTCTTAGGTATAATATATTAGAAACAAGGAACAAGAGAAAGTCGATCAGTTAGATCATGAGATACATCAACTGGAATGTTAAGGTTAACACAATTTAAATAAATACAATAAAATTAGATCATTTTTGAAAGATAACTAATGCGCATCCGTGCTTCGCACACGAATGTGGCAAAAATAATGTAGTTTCATTGGTCATATGCAAATGTATAATATATATAGATGATGAAAAATCATTGTTGAAAGGTAGTGCTGCAATAGTAAAAACAAATTGCAAGGATAAAGATTGCATAGATATATTTGGTATTAGTAGGTAACATAGAATAAAAAAGAAAGAGAGGCAAAGCTATTATTAAAAAGAAAGATGTATGATGAGATATTAACGTTAATCATAGGAATAATTAGAAAGTTTATAGCATTGTACAGCAAATGGTTCCTAACATTCTTGCTAAAATTTAAAGTTGATTACATGTAAGAACCACAGTCATATAACAGAAGATTACAAAAAAAAACGATAATCATCTAAAAATGTAGTTAAGTAATATTAATGCAGTCTAAGTGACATGCAGGTAGGGAATCACTGAAACACATTAGAACAATTGTAGCCATAAATAAATATTTAATCAACATAACTGTATGACGTGTAGGCAAACATAATTGTAGGAAAGAGGCATGTCCAATTAGGTGTGAATCAAATAATTTAGGTAATTTATAACGTTGCATACTTGTATACAAATACAAAAGCCAAAATGAATAACTTGAAGCAACCAATGAGCTAGTAGCACTGGTAGTGTTTAAAAGCTGCCCGGTGGTATTTCCATCTCCATTAAATAATGTAGGTCAATCAAAGTCACAGTGTATCTAAGCACTCATTCCTGGAATTTTGCAAGGCAGAATAAAGATTAGAAAACATGCAGATTTAGTGACTGGATATGGGTTTTATACTTTTTTTAATTTCTTTGTTTGTTTGCACTTTTTTCATGCGTTAATATGGCATTAGTTGTTATTTCTAGTGAGTAAGGATATAACATCACCTATAACTATCATAATTTGCAAAAAAATATTAAAAACGTAAATTTGTCATTTTTGAAGAAAATCATCAATGTTTCTACCTTAAATTGTCTTTCTTTAGATTCTAATTCGTATAACATTTTTCCTACACAGATCATAATGGTTCTAAAATTGTAAGTTTGAATCTTATGTACTTCGGTATGGAAAGTGCACATAGAACTTAATACAAAAGGTTTGTAGCATTTTGTGGCATATTAACCATGTATTTCTCAGTTGGACACATACCCGTAAACAAAATAAAAAGTTTAACAGTACCATGTCAGATAAAGAGACAATTGGACTTCAGATCCGTACATTGCAAAATAGGTAGAGATGATCAGCAAAAGATTTCAATCAAAAGAAAAGTAGGGTACTGTAATATCTAGTTGTCAACTAAAACATAATGAAATCAGCAGATAACTAAAATTTAATTTCAAGTAGGCAAAATCTAAAGGAATAAAAGTAGATGTAAAATTTTAACATTCTTATAGTGTGGATGTTGTTTTTATATTTTTTATATATGGCTTGTAAACCTATGTATAACCACATTCTATTTTTTATATATTATTATGTGTGAATCAATAAGGAAATAGAATCAGTTTAATAAAGTGTATGGAAAAGTCCACGAACACATAGGTATGATGACATGAGAAAATTACTATAAGTATGAAATTACATTGGATATTTTGAAAAATACACCAGAAAAATAGACAGGTTTGCATAAGCCATGGGTGTAAATTAAAAAATACATTGATAAAGTTGCAGCCAGAAGTAATAATCCTAAACTATATGCAAGACTAAATGACATTAATTATGATATAAACTATTGCAAGGTGTATAATTATATTATAATCATAAAAATTATTTTTTTAGAGTGAAAAAAGGGAAAAAGGTTCTTGATAAAAAATGTAATTTGAATGTGATATGTGGTGAGTTTAAGTAAAACTGAATACATATGTCTTTCTTGTATATAACCCAACTTATAACTAAGAGAGTATATAGTAGAAAAATGTGTTTCTTATAGATTAAAAATTTCATTTCAATGTGGACCAAAATAATTCAAGGTATAACTAACACACCTAATGTTGCATTAACAGTTTGGAAAACCAAAGCGGAAGGGAAAACTCGTTGAACGACAATAGAAATATGTAGAGATGAAATGGTTAATGGGGGAGGAAATTAGAAGTTGTAAATCTGTAGCGTGACAAAAAAAAGTATAAGGCACAAATGGAAAGAGCGAGGAATAAATGCATGGTCAACGTTAGATTACCGGTAGGGAAATATACCTTTGTTACAGTAAACATGATATATAAATGTACCCATGTTGGAACTGGATGCATGTATACTTTGGTTGTTGGAGGAACCATTTCTCGAATAAAACAAATAATTACCTGTAACCATCCACCGACCACTATCAACTACAGCTGGAATTAGTTATCCTCCTAATAAAATAATTTCACAAATTACTTTCATTTAATGCATAAAACAATGAGAAAAAAGGATGAATAAAATGAATGGAAAATTGCATATTTCACTTATAGTTCTAATGTAAAACAACACTTGATAAATTGAAGGTAGGTTTAGCATTGAATGCATGAAGTTGTTTCGTTTAAATTCAACAGTATCAATCCGAATTTCATGAACCAATTGGGCATGAAGTTAACTTTTCGATAAATTACTATATAAATGAAAAATGTCAATTTTAATTAAGATAATTGTTATATGCCTACAGCTGTTAACATGCGGTTATTTGAAATAGAAAAGAATGTATAATTTCTAACAATAACATACAAAGGTTAGTATACAGTTATATGCAATCGTTAAGAGTTCATATCAATTTATGTTGAATAATAAATTATTACAAATTATAAAAGGTTTATGTATTGTATATACACAACAATAGTAGAAAACTCATTAGCTCATATGAAAAAATTAGCATAAAATTATCCAAAATATTAAAAGAAATCAAATGAGTATTGTTTCCAAGTAACATAGGTCAAAGAAAAATACTGTAGAAATAATGGAAAAATAAATAGAAAAAATGCATTCATACTGTTATAAGTTGCAAGTAGATCAATGGAAACAAAAACAATAACAACAATGAAGAGAACACAAGCAAACCTATACTTTTTGATTCTGTAGTTTAGTTTTTGCTATTGCAGGCGCTTGAAATCTCCTTACCATCTTAAGACACTAAAAAGATTATCATAACGTCGAATAAGAATTGAAATCTGAGTTTCAGAAAACAAATATTGAGAATTATGGTTTCAATTCTTTACTTATTCTTTACCGACTACAAAATCATATAATCTTCATCAGAATTCGAGTTGAAATAGTTAGATTGATTTAATTGCAGCTTGTAACGGTAAATTCAATTGTGTGTACCTGGTACCAAATTTATATGTAATCAACCAAACATAAAAAGAAGGTTAAAATAATAATCATTGTTTAAAGCTAGAAGGTGAGTGTTAAATATTCAGGTGAAGAAAAATTATAATGCTATTTGCATGAATAATATGTAAAGAAAGTAAAACTAACCTGTTACTTCAGGAGGTGCTACTTCAAGAAGCGTAGCTTTGGAGAACCTTGCAAATACATCAAATAAACTTGATAAAATAATTTTTAAATGGTGAAATATAGAACGGAGCATTATTACATTAGTGGTTTCATGGTAATAAACTGATGTTACCACACATAGTAAAAAAGGAATAAAGTATGATAGCAAATTTGACTTTTTCAGGCAATGTCCGCATTTCGTCGTTCCTTAAGGTAGCCTATATTCCTCTTTTTATCATGAGACACTTCAATAAAATCAAATATAAAATGTAAACTCTCTATTATGTCTAAGAAATTTTAGCATACCATTCAAAGGGGCAGGGAAAATCTTAGAAAAATCAAACCAACTAAACTCCCCAGGCTTATTTGGCATAGCAAAAATCATAGAATGTTCTTTCCATTGCAATCGATCATTAATCCCAAGCTCTCCAAATAAATTTTGTATACTAGTATAAGCTTCAACTACACATAAAATTTGATGATTGTGGATGGAGAAATGGTGTATGGTGTTTATACCTTATTCAATTATACATAGAATTGAAATCTAAAATGATGTATTTTCTTTCAAACTAAAGTAGGTGCTTATAGAAAATATGAATGCCTTTCTCATACCAATCCCTATCCTCGTCTTTCCAAGCAGCAACCTATTACACATACACTATTTCATTGTACACAAGCTTTGTTACATATAAACTAATTTATGATCGAGCATAAAAATATATTATGAATTAACATATAGACCTTTCCTCCTAGAAGATCTATAACTTCCAATAATATAGGTGTATGTCCAACATCAGCTGGATATTTTGTAGTAGAAAGACCAGCCAATCCTGAATATATATGATAAATTTACGCATCATTAAAATAGAGTTACAAAAACTGGTTCGTAAATGGAAAAAGTGCATAAATGAGTGTAATTTTAAGTGTAAGGTTTGCAAATTACAATTGGTGCAATAATACTTCAACTCAAAATTTCCTGCTACATCTTGTTCGAGTTCCCAATATAGGTAAGAAAATGGTAGTTTTAGAGCTGATGATGAACATAAATTATCACAAATAAATGGACAACGATGGTGCAATATAAACCAATGTGTACATACATTATATAGCAAGTGAATCATTCCAATAATGCTAAAGAGTCAAATAGCGGACTAAGCCAACAATTGAAAACAACTACGAAAATAAAGCAAAGTATGTATATACTTTTACATCGGATTTTCAATGCTAAAGAAGCTAAAGAAATAATAACTATAGGAAAACATAATTTAATCCCTACTATTTCTCTAGTAAAGCAAGAAGCACTTCAGAAAGAACACATAAACAAAAGGATGTGAGAATCAAACAGATGAGGCTAGTTTTAATAACAATACCTTGCAACTTTGATGTTGGAAGGATGCTAGTGAAGCTGACGGCTCTTCTATATTCCACTGTATTCCAGTCCTCGCTAGATGATAACAAAATAGAATATTAGATATATAGAACTCGTGTTTTTCTTAATTAACAAACTGTATGTAGAAATTCGATTAACCTATAAAAGTAAATGTCAATTTACACGTCCAACAAAAAATGAAAATTTTGACCTTAAATTGTCGTAACAGTTGGTACTGAAATATAAATTTAGTTTTCACATTCACATATATGTAAGCAAGCAGCCTCTTTTTTTAACAATCCATTTCTATCCACCTTTGGAGAAATATTTTTATCATTAACCTCCATAAAGCAATCACTTATCAAGTGCTAAGATAACTGTAAAATCAAGGCCATGAATATGAATTTGACCTGAAATATTCAACCAAAATCGCCAACCAAGGTTTTCCTTGCTTGCCTTGTATGTTTTTATTTCCTCTTTGTTCAAAACCCACCTGCATTTGCTGTACAACCCAAGGCTTCCTGCAACAAAACCATAATTTAGTTCATTACCATTACCGTTCCATAAATTTGGGCATTCTCTTTTGAATTCAATAAACTTGTTATACTGGTAACGGAATATGGAAAACAGATAAAGAGAGAAAAGACCGAGAATACAAAACAACGAAGATAGAAGAGATGCAAAGCGCGGAAATGCAGGAACAACAAAGCGAAACAAATCAATATACTTTACACGTGAGTTCAGACATGAGTGTTAATTGAGTTGGAAATATAAAACATGAATTTTTTACAAAAATTCAAATCTCGAATTCAAATGAGTTGCACGGTTTCAGGCATATATTAATCTCGAATTCAAGTTCATAACCAATTAATTATTTCATTAGTAACTGCAGAACGATGAAATTAAAGACAATTGAGAAATTAATTTAGCCAAAAAGCATAAAAAATGAATATAAACAGTAACAAATCTGAAATCGTTACTTTGAATATATGTTATTTCCAACAGCGAGGAGGAAATGGTGGATTACGCAGAGTTACTGATGCCTATGTGAGCAGATCTAGGGCTAATTTAAGCAATCAGAAAAGAGAGTAAAGGGATTTGTGTTCGGAGAAAAGGATAAAAGCAAGGATTAATGACAGAAACACTAGCTATTTCCTTGTAGAGATTGATTATGGAAAGGAGGAGAATTGAAAGATGATAGGAGAGAAAGAAATGAAGGATTGATTATGGAAAGGAGGAGAATTGAAAGATGACATGGGAGAAAGAAACGAAGAATTGATTATACAAAGAAGCCATGACTCTTCGTTTCAAATAAATACTCGGAGGCTTCTATGGTTGTGAAATATAATCACTAATAATATAACAGTATAGATAACATTGACATAGCTATTTTTTAAGAAACTAAAATAACATCGTGACCATATATTCTATAAAAGTTTAGGGGGTTTCTATTTTAGTAACTGGGTTTGCCTCCCTGCTAGGTAGCTCGGGAGGTCTAATGGTGAGGTGAACACAAATTTTGTTAAACTTATACATTCTGTTATAAATGTTTACTCATTGCACCTTATATTTACAGATTTAAAATATGGTTCTCTATTAAATGTTTCAAATGTTTATGGACCTCATAATGAGATTGGTAGGAGCCTCTTTTGAAATGAGTGTCTCAAATTTAGATCTCTAACCATTGGGCCATAGGTAGTTGGGGAATTCAATGTGGCTAGGTTTTTAGGAGAACATTCGCTAAGAGAATATGACATATCTATTAAGAGATAATTTGTATATATTGAAGAATAAATCAGATAAATTTCCAATATCTATGCTTTCCCATTTTACAGTAGCTTTTCTACTGTATAATTGCTTAGGCTTTAAGTAATGTCCCTATAAATTGCTAGTAATGTATTGTATTATCATCAAGTGTAAGTGAATTATTCTCAATAAATAAATTATTTCTCCAATCTTCAACATGATATCAGAGCAGGAATTGTCCTAAATATCTCCTCTTCCTCCTCTCAAAAGCATAGCCTTCATCAACTAAAACTGTCAACAAAGTCTGTATCGCTCTCCTACCTCCTCTATCGCATCTACTCCTCGTACAACACAAATCTGTGATTTTCCTTAATCCTGACATCAAATCCAAGCCACCATCCGAAGTTTGTGACCTCGTATCAGATCCGCATACTTCTGGAAAGTGAACTTTTTTATTTCTCTTTTCTTTACATTGATTCTTCTTTTATTTTCTTTGGTTGAAAAAAAAGGAATGTTTAAAAAAAATTGAAAAAAAGGATTTTAAAAAATGTACTTTATCAAATTATTGAGTCATGACTAGCGAAGGTGATTCACTTCAATGTATAAATGTAAAATTGAATGAAAAAAATTACTTATATTGGAGCTATGCGATGAAGAATTTTCTTAAAGGAAAAAAGTTTTGGGGGTATGTCAGTGAAAGTTGTAAGCAGCCTGCCAATAAAAATTCTAATGATATGGACGTTTGGAAAGCAAATAATGCAAAAATCATTACATGGATTAATAATTTTGTCGAGAATGTCATATGCACACAGTTAGCTAAGTATGAGACAGCAAAGGAGATTTGAGATCTTTTGGAAAGGTTGTTCATACAGTCAAACTTCGAAAGACATACTGGCACTTCAACAAAATAATATGAGTATCCAAGTATTCTATTCGACTACGACAAATCTTTGGGATCAATTGGCTCTTACAGAATCTGATGAATTGAAGGCATTCTCGTCTAGGTCATGTTTCTTTTTCTCGTTTAAGATTTTTAACATCAACAGGTGCATTAGAAAATTTACAAACTCAAGATATTTTAGATTATAGTGGATGCAAACTTGCAAAATTTTCTTCTTTACCTTTTAATGATAGTATCTCTGTTTCTTTCGCTCCATTTGATTTGATTCATTTTGATGTATGGAGACTCTCTCCAATTTCTACCAAAGGAGGGTCTCGATATTATGTGTCTTTTATTGATGATTATACATGCTATTGTTGGATTTATTTGATAAGACATCATTCTGATTTCTTTGAAATATACAAAAACTTTCGAGCACTTATTAATAAACAACATTCAGCTGTTATAAAATATTTTAGGTGTGATTTAGGTAGAGAGTACACTTCTAAGAAATTTGGTGAATTACTTTCTTAGATGGAACTATTTAACAAACCTCATGCACTGATACTCCTCAACAAAATAGAGTCACGAAAAGAAAAAATAGGCATATTCTTGAAACTGCTCGATCTATGCTTCTTTCTGCTTCTGTTCCTATAGAATTTTGGGGTGAAGCTGTTCTTACAGCTGTTAGATTAATTAACATTATTTCATCCTCTCATATGTCAGGTATTTCACCTTTTGAAAAATTATATGGACAAGCACCTGATTATTCTATTTTTAAAGTGTTTGGTTTTACTTGCTTCGTTCCCCTTCCTCATGTTCAACGTAACCGGTTATCTTCTCGGTCTGCCATTTGTGTTTTTCTTATCTATGGCGAGGGTAAAAATGGATATAGATTTTTTGATCCAACTACTCAAAAACTTTGTTTGCTTCAAAATGTTGTTTTTCTTGAACATATATCATTTTACTCTATTCCACCCAATACTCATAGTTTAACCGAATCAGACCTTGTACATTTTGATCCATTTTCTAGGGATAATAATAATACTAACAGCCCCACAGAGACTGCAACGTTTGAAGCCTCTTCCTCTTCCACAGCCCCTCAATCTTCAGTTGAGCCCATGGATCTACCTCTCGTCATTCACATGCATTCGTAAGTCTACAAAGTTACCTGATTGTTTATTCTTGTTACTTATCATCTTTTTCTTCATTCTTAACCTCCATACATAATCTTTCTGAGGCAACATCTTATAAAGACGCAGTTCTTAATCCTTGTTGGTGAGATGCTATAGATGAAGAGCTTTCTGCCTTGTAGAAGACGAGTACTTGGGATTTTGTTCCTCTACCTCATGGTAAGAGTGTTGTCGGCTATCGTTGGGCATATAAAATAAAAACCAAATCCGATGTAACAATTAAAAGATATAAGGCTAGATTGGTTACGAAAGGTTACTCTCAAGAATATGGCATGGATTATGAGGAGATTTTTGCTCCTATTGTAGAAATGACTACCATTCGTGCTTCCGTTGTTGTAGCTTCTGTTCAACAGTGGTATATTTCACAACTTGATGTTAAAAATGCCTTCTTGAATAGAAATCTTGAAGAAGAAGTTTATCATGCAGCCTCCTCCAGGTGTATCCCATAAATCTGGATATATTTGCAAGCTTAAGAAAGCATTGTATGGACTCAAGCAAGCACCTCATGCTTGGTTTGAGAAATTTCCTGTAACGACCCGGAATTTTGGACCATTCGCGTCCATTATAAGTGTATAGGTAGACACTCATGCCGGAGTTGAATTGCTCAAAATACCGCGTTGTTAATTTAAATTTGGCAAAACTGAACATATACAGTAAATAGATATAATCACAGATCACAGACACAGAGTAATAAATGCAGCGGAAATAAAAGAGATAGTAGTTCATGAAGCTACTATATGAATATATAAAAATACATCAGAGTTTACAACAGAAGAGTAATACGATACATCAGATACAAATCAGAATACATCAATGGAATCATCGAATACTGAAAGCAGAATAGATGGCTGGATCTTCAAGCAAAGCTCCAACTCCAATGGTGAGTCTCGAATACTGGATCACTCAGTCTGACCCGAGCGTAAAGCAAAACACAAGACACCCGAGTCAGGATTAACATTCTTATATTAATAAATCCAACTCAAGTGAAATAGCAATTGAAATACAAGTAACTCAAAGGATGTTTGGAATAACCATCCTTTAAGGATCCGTTAAACTATCTACTAGGTAGTAATGTACGCTAAGTAGATAATGTCTATCAGTAATATAAAAAGATATCAAAATAGGGTTAAGCAGGGCCCATACACCTCTTAACCTGTTTATTCCCAAAAGCATATACAAGACCGTAGTTTCCCCAAAACCGGAAGTCACCAGAGGGCAATCCATATACTAAAGGTACAAATCAAAATCGTAGTGGTCGCGAATAGGATAATCAGTATGACAAGGTACATGAGGCGATACCAACTAGGATACTAGTAGTTGCGTGATCCGGACTGATGTTGGGCATAGCAGCTACTACCCCAACACCGCGAAACAACACTCCCAAATCGAGGGGTGCACCCAAATCGAATCACAAAAGTAATAGATATGGTAACGAAGAAGTGTGTCCGCTAGAGGTGGCGAACCTCAATGGCCCGGCGCGGCTCCTGTTTTAGTCATGTCAGGGGTCATCCAAAATCGTTCTCTTTCTTCAGTCAACGCGTTCACCAAAACCATCCACTTCGTTCTGGATCAACACTCCGCGTATAGTTATTAAAGTGGTTTCGGTTCAGATAGAGAGTATATCCATTACCGATCCCGGTCTCTTTAATAACTTTCGTAATTATTACACCGATTGGTCGTTTATATATTTCAAAAACCAAATCAAATTCAATTTCAAATAAAATTCGTAAATCAACATTTCATTTGTCTTTCTAAAACAATTTCCAAATTTTCGTTTCAAAACTTCCAATTTTCCGTTTCAAAATCTTATAATTCAATTTCAATTTCTATTTAAAACAATTCAAATATTGATTCAAGTTCGTATATAAGTTTCATTCCGAAATCATTTAAATAAATTCTATTTAACATTCAAATCAATTTAAACTCATTATCGATTTCATTTAATAATCGTTAAGCAATTTGTCATTCAAAACAATTCCTATTAAATTTTCAATTCATTAAATCAATTTCTTAAGTTCAACTTCATTAAATCAAACTTACCATTTTGAATTAAATTAAATTCGTCAATCAATTCTTTACATTTCAAGTCTTACATTAATTCCAAAATATCACATTTCCATTTCTTGTTAAAGAAAATTCAATTTCAATTATTTATTTACTTACTTAAATAATTTTCCATAACCCACTTAATAAAGAAACTCAATTTCAATTATTACGAAGTAAAATCCACTTATTCAAAAGTTCAATTTTTCTTATGAAAGAATTTCAATTCAATTTAATCATTTAATAATTCATTATTAAATAATTCAAAACTTAATTATTAAATAATTTCAAAGTTTAATAATTTCAAACTTAATTATAATTTCAAACTTAATTATTAAATCATTTCAAAGTTTATAAATTTCAAACTTAATTATAAAATCAAACTTAATTATTAAATCATTTCAAAGTTTAATAAATTTCAAACTTAATTATAATTTCAAACTTAATTATAAAATCATTTCAAAGTTAAATAAATTTCAAACTTAATTATAATTTCAAACTTAATTATAAAATCATTTCAAAGTTAATTCAATCATTTCTCAAATTTAACAACGTTCTTTCATCAATTACATTTGTTAATATTTTGTTTCAGATTATTAAATATTAACATTTTCCTTTCATTAAAATTCAAATTTCAACTTCATTTCAAAACCCTATTTTTATTCAAATAAAATCTTCGTTTATTCTCAAATCAAATTATTGACCAATCGGGTTTTTATTTAATTTTCTATCCTAAGTCAAAGTTCAATTTGGGTATTTATCATTTCAACCCGATTCCAATTCAATTCAAAATCAAAACATATCAAAGGGAACTTGCAGTGTGATAACTGAGATGGTGTCAAAGTAAATAAACAAGCAACAACAACAACCAATATCAATCCAATAATCAATTCAAATAATCCTGAAATAACCGTATTAATTCGCATTGTTATTTGTACGAATTAATATAATTATTTCTAGAATCTACACTATCATTTCATGTAGATTAAAGATTATTACATTACGGTTTTTCACTTGTCATCTATTTACAATTTCATACATCATCAATTTAACAACATACATTCAGTGATTCAAAATGTAATTAAGCAAATCAAACGTGTCAATGGATTTAACAGTTAAAGGGGTCATATTATACAAATGTCAGTTAATCAAATTTAACACTTAATTATCCTATATCAAGTTCAATTTCATACTATTTATCATTTTAACATTAACAATTTAACGTCCAATATAAACATCAACAATCAATCAATTATCAGCCAAACTGTATTATCATCGTATAAATAATTAACAGATAATGGTGTCAGATGTCATAGGTGAACTGATACAGGCAATAGCATATATAACAGTGTCATTAACTAATAGCAGGATATTTCAATTGTCTTTTCAATTGAATTCAAATCTAATAAATAAAAGAACGTTAATCGTGAGTGAGTGCTCACCTTTCGAGGCTAGAGAAGAAAAGACGCGAACGAGTTACGCATCCAAGCACGAATTCCAAGTCAAAGTAATATGGGTACGAATTCAGTGAAGAAAACAGGCACGACGGACAACTGATAAATGGGGAAATCGATGAGAACAAAGCAATAATTGACGTGATAAAATGGAAACAAAATATACATTAAATTTTACTCAAAATCAATATAAAATTTGAGACATATATAAATCCGTATGTATTTAAATCCAATAAATAATTTTTTTTTTTTATATATATACACATAAACTAATTTATAAAATTACCCCTTTAAATACCAATTTAATACAGGTATACATAATTTATAAATTCTCCGCACAAAAAAAAAACGTACTTAAAATACTGGAAAACAACACACATGAAAATAACCTTATATATTTAAACTCAACATACCAAAATCAAACATTATACGCTATAATATAGTATACAGGAAATATACAAGCCTTTATATAACTCAACCTACCAGGCAACATAAACTTATGATATATGTACATGTGATTTAAAATCATTTCTTATACCAAACTCACATATTAAAGTCAACCATATATACATTATCTTATCACACTCTTAACACTTATTATCAAACCTACAGTATGAACCAATATAACTTCTATAACTCTACCAACTTATACACTGTATAACAACATATTTCTTTATTATTATTATAACTTACATAAACAGGCATATTTGTAAACACATATTCACCGCAAATATATTTTAACAAAGGGACAATATAGTATTACATGACTATATAAGCTCATGACAAAATAATGTGTATACATATGGATTTATATATATATGTTGTAAACATCTTTATCAATTATATTTTAAAACAATGTAAGATAAAGAAAGTTGTAAAATGACATTTATCATAGCAGATTATAAAAACTATATACACAAAAATATATAAACTTCTCTACATAAACCATATATGCTAATTACCTAATACACGAAATAGCTTGCAAAGTATATATAAATATAACATACGACGTGAAAATATATACCATATATATATTGTTATTAAAACTGTTTTCAAGAATATAACATAACTTATGTACCACATCAAATCCATACTATCCCAGTATCCCCTAACTTTATGAATATATACTAATATATATAACAATTACCTTGTAAATACTCTAGTAAGGAGATCGCAAGGCAGAAGGGAAGCTGTTTGTTGGAGATACGAGGAGGGAGGGAAGAAAACGGGTGACTAGGGTGGAGGGTTCGGTTGCAAGGTGGGCGAAGCAGGGGGTGTTGGTGATGGACGATGAGCTAAGGTGGCCGTGAGGAGGGTGATGGTGTGTCGTGGGTGGCATGGAGGCTTGCGTGGCCGTGAGGAGGGTGGGGTTGGGGAAGAACGGTGGCTGGGCTGCTTTCGGCCAGGGAAAGGGAAGAGGATCGGCGGTTGGAGGAGAGGGAAGTTTCTCTGAGCAGAAGAAAGAAAGTGAGGCAAGAAATGAGGGAAGAGGAGTGGTCATGCTAAAGAAAAGGAATGTACGTGAGAAGCAATGAACGCATGAAACTTGAAGGGTCATAAAATTTTTGAATGAACCGTGAAAACGTAAATGAACCAACAACATTTTGAAACTAGAGAATATAAATGCCTGCTTGAATCCAAGGCAACCATTAAAACTGATGACTATTCAAATTTGAACGGTGGAATATTGGAAATAAGTAAAACCAAAAGGTTTAAAAACCGGTACCGGTACGGTAGGCGTTACGTAAAATGCAACGTGCAACGGAACTCCGAATTTGACAATCGAATATACCGTAGAGATCGGCACGACGAGACGATCAAAACGGTATATAGAAATCAGTGGTACGATCATCCGATAAAAATCGATATCGGTACCAGAATATTGCTATTTTGCAGAAAATAAGAACGACGGAGCCAAAGATGTCCGAATTTGAAAAAACGACAAACTGACATATTGCTCAGAAGATGGTTTAGAATTTTTCTATGTAAAAATATTTTGATTTTGAAAACGTTTTATTTTCAACGCTTTTTAACTGATTAAATTGAAGTAAAATTTACGCGCGAAATAAACTTTCATATTTTCGGACGAAAATTTACCAGTTGCTATGTTTAATTAAACATATTCAAAATATTAAATTTTTATTTCAAAATTTTATCGTTTAAAATTTCACAAAATTTCAACTAATTACGTTATTGAAACAGTTGAAATTTACGGGTCGTTACACTCTCCCCCACTCAAAACTTTTCGTCCCCGAAAAGGAACGAGGTAGGAGAATAGAAACAACCAGAAAGGAAACAGATTTGAAATACAAAAAGACAATTTATTTAAACCATATAAGTTCAAATTTAAATTAATTGGTATTCAATAGTTGATTTAATCCATTTGGTTTCACTAAAATCACCATTTGATTTCACTAAAATCAATCTCAACTATTTCTATATTCATTATCTTATTATCCAATTATCTTCAATTTACAATTTCTAAAACTATAAATTTGAATAGACTTTTATTATAATCATATTTTTTTAGCAATTTAAATTCTTCTTTATTCCAAATTATTGTTAAATTTATTCTACTTAATATACCTAATCACCTATATTTAACCCCTATAAATAAATTTAAACCATAAAAGTTTCGATTCAAATTAATTTACATCTATTAATTTCTTTTAAATTCAAGGTATTTTCATATGTTGATCAAATTTCAATTTATTAATTTTTTTCAAAACAAATTTATTAATTCTTTCAAAACAATTTATTTCATTATTAACTGAGTTTACTTATTGTCTTATCTAATTCTATTAACATCATTATAATCAAAATTTAGTGTATAACATTTATTATAACACTCAAATTTTGTCTATAAATGCAATTTATCTTATATATTATCCAATTACATATTCAACTTCTGAATGATTTAGGTAAGTTGTATTAGAATGCAGTTGAACAATATACAAATAAAAATTTTCCCAATTCAATTATTCAAATTTAAATATTTATTCCAAATTTTGGTTTTATTTAAAATCATTCTTTAACAAAATTTAAGAATTAGATTTCCAATTAACTTTAAACAATTTAGAGTTAATATCATATATTTATATCAATCAAATTAAATTTTAAAATAAGATACATATATATATATATATAAATCAAATTATACTGAAGAAATTCAAAAAAAATATTTTTCAAAACAAAACCGTAGCAAAGCTACAGAATAGTATCTCCACTTCGAAACTCGAAAATGAATGTCGATGATGCGGCCGCCATCACCGAAATTATTTTCCAGCGACAAAGGGAAGAGCACTGATTTCAACATTTTAAAAATTCTTTGAAAACGATTTCTATTCGAAAAATACTTCCAATAATATATACTTTAAAATTAAAAATCAAAGTTCGAAATCACCGGAAACTAAATTCTCAAATTTCTGAATTAAATTTATTTCAAATTCCAAATCAATTTATAAATCATATTTATAAATTCATTTAGAACAATAAATGATAATCAAATATTATCATTTCAAACAACCAATTTGATTAACTTATTATATTCCAGAAAATTTTACTTATATTTTTACAATATAATCAAACAAATTTGAAAACAATATTGTGTCAGTTTGCTCTGCTCAAGTGTTTTGGAGATCCTATCGATAGCGTTGATCAGACGAATCGATCGAAAACCCAAATCAACATCAGCAACTCAAACAACACAATATATAAAACATTTTTATGTTAATTTACAAATACAATTCCTCGCTCGACTATATAAGAATAGATTTCAAGCAAAGATAGAGATTCAAATTTGATGGACTCAATTCAAAGAGAATTTCAATTCGAAGATAAGTTCGAAACAAAGATATGATGACCAAATAACAAAGTAAAAGGATTTGATAAGTTTATATAAATCACGGGCAACCTTAACCAGGTCGACCGTGACTTCAAGAATAAGATCGTTGTAGAATTCTGAGGTAAATCGACATTCGATCTCAAGAAATAGAATTCAGGTATAGCAGGAGATAGATAGCATCGTAAACCGAGGATACAGAAATCTCCGGTAAATCAATGCCTATTGTAAAGGAGTTTACTCCTTTACGAATCATTCTAAGATTGGCGAGATCGCCGATCAATTATAGATACCATTCAAAATGGAGTTATGGGGTGCTCCAGAATTGAAAGAAGACGAATAGTGAGGGACACGAATGAATTTCGGAACCGAGGAGAACGTTCCAAAAATTCAAAGGAATTGAGTCAGAGGAAGAGATTGAAACTCGAATGAGAGTGATTCTGTAAATACATTTACTTTATATGTTAAGTTTTGCCTAGAGCTACCAAAGCTCTGATACCAACTGTAACGACCCGGAATTTTGGACCATTCGCGTCCATTATAAGTGTATAGGTAGACACTCATGCCGGAGTTGAATTGCTCAAAATACCGCGTTGTTAATTTAAATTTGGCAAAACTGAACATATACAGTAAATAGATATAATCACAGATCACAGACACAGAGTAATAAATGCAGCGGAAATAAAAGAGATAGTAGTTCATGAAGCTACTATATGAATATATAAAAATACATCAGAGTTTACAACAGAAGAGTAATACGATACATCAGATACAAATCAGAATACATCAATGGAATCATCGAATACTGAAAGCAGAATAGATGGCTGGATCTTCAAGCAAAGCTCCAACTCCAATGGTGAGTCTCGAATACTGGATCACTCAGTCTGACCCGAGCGTAAAGCAAAACACAAGACACCCGAGTCAGGATTAACATTCTTATATTAATAAATCCAACTCAAGTGAAATAGCAATTGAAATACAAGTAACTCAAAGGATGTTTGGAATAACCATCCTTTAAGGATCCGTTAAACTATCTACTAGGTAGTAATGTACGCTAAGTAGATAATGTCTATCAGTAATATAAAAAGATATCAAAATAGGGTTAAGCAGGGCCCATACACCTCTTAACCTGTTTATTCCCAAAAGCATATACAAGACCGTAGTTTCCCCAAAACCGGAAGTCACCAGAGGGCAATCCATATACTAAAGGTACAAATCAAAATCGTAGTGGTCGCGAATAGGATAATCAGTATGACAAGGTACATGAGGCGATACCAACTAGGATACTAGTAGTTGCGTGATCCGGACTGATGTTGGGCATAGCAGCTACTACCCCAACACCGTGAAACAACACTCCCAAATCGAGGGGTGCACCCAAATCGAATCACAAAAGTAATAGATATGGTAACGAAGAAGTGTGTCCGCTAGAGGTGGCGAACCTCAATGGCCCGGCGCGGCTCCTGTTTTAGTCATGTCAGGGGTCATCCAAAATCGTTCTCTTTCTTCAGTCAACGCGTTCACCAAAACCATCCACTTCGTTCTGGATCAACACTCCGCGTATAGTTATTAAAGTGGTTTCGGTTCAGATAGAGAGTATATCCATTACCGATCCCGGTCTCTTTAATAACTTTCGTAATTATTACACCGATTGGTCGTTTATATATTTCAAAAACCAAATCAAATTCAATTTCAAATAAAATTCGTAAATCAACATTTCATTTGTCTTTCTAAAACAATTTCCAAATTTTCGTTTCAAAACTTCCAATTTTCCGTTTCAAAATCTTATAATTCAATTTCAATTTCTATTTAAAACAATTCAAATATTGATTCAAGTTCGTATATAAGTTTCATTCCGAAATCATTTAAATAAATTCTATTTAACATTCAAATCAATTTAAACTCATTATCGATTTCATTTAATAATCGTTAAGCAATTTGTCATTCAAAACAATTCCTATTAAATTTTCAATTCATTAAATCAATTTCTTAAGTTCAACTTCATTAAATCAAACTTACCATTTTGAATTAAATTAAATTCGTCAATCAATTCTTTACATTTCAAGTCTTACATTAATTCCAAAATATCACATTTCCATTTCTTGTTAAAGAAAATTCAATTTCAATTATTTATTTACTTACTTAAATAATTTTCCATAACCCACTTAATAAAGAAACTCAATTTCAATTATTACGAAGTAAAATCCACTTATTCAAAAGTTCAATTTTTCTTATGAAAGAATTTCAATTCAATTTAATCATTTAATAATTCATTATTAAATAATTCAAAACTTAATTATTAAATAATTTCAAAGTTTAATAATTTCAAACTTAATTATAATTTCAAACTTAATTATTAAATCATTTCAAAGTTTATAAATTTCAAACTTAATTATAAAATCAAACTTAATTATTAAATCATTTCAAAGTTTAATAAATTTCAAACTTAATTATAATTTCAAACTTAATTATAAAATCATTTCAAAGTTAAATAAATTTCAAACTTAATTATAATTTCAAACTTAATTATAAAATCATTTCAAAGTTAATTCAATCATTTCTCAAATTTAACAACGTTCTTTCATCAATTACATTTGTTAATATTTTGTTTCAGATTATTAAATATTAACATTTTCCTTTCATTAAAATTCAAATTTCAACTTCATTTCAAAACCCTATTTTTATTCAAATAAAATCTTCGTTTATTCTCAAATCAAATTATTGACCAATCGGGTTTTTATTTAATTTTCTATCCTAAGTCAAAGTTCAATTTGGGTATTTATCATTTCAACCCGATTCCAATTCAATTCAAAATCAAAACATATCAAAGGGAACTTGCAGTGTGATAACTGAGATGGTGTCAAAGTAAATAAACAAGCAACAACAACAACCAATATCAATCCAATAATCAATTCAAATAATCCTGAAATAACCGTATTAATTCGCATTGTTATTTGTACGAATTAATATAATTATTTCTAGAATCTACACTATCATTTCATGTAGATTAAAGATTATTACATTACGGTTTTTCACTCGTCATCTATTTACAATTTCATACATCATCAATTTAACAACATACATTCAGTGATTCAAAATGTAATTAAGCAAATCAAACGTGTCAATGGATTTAACAGTTAAAGGGGTCATATTATACAAATGTCAGTTAATCAAATTTAACACTTAATTATCCTATATCAAGTTCAATTTCATACTATTTATCATTTTAACATTAACAATTTAACGTCCAATATAAACATCAACAATCAATCAATTATCAGCCAAACTGTATTATCATCGTATAAATAATTAACAGATAATGGTGTCAGATGTCACAGGTGAACTGATACAGGCAATAGCATATATAACAGTGTCATTAACTAATAGCAGGATATTTCAATTGTCTTTTCAATTGAAATCAAATCTAATAAATAAAAGAACGTTAATCGTGAGTGAGTGCTCACCTTTCGAGGCTAGAGAAGAAAAGACGCGAACGAGTTACGCATCCAAGCACGAATTCCAAGTCAAAGTAATATGGGTACGAATTCAGTGAAGAAAACAGGCACGACGGACAACTGATAAATGGGGAAATCGATGAGAACAAAGCAATAATTGACGTGATAAAATGGAAACAAAATATACATTAAATTTTACTCAAAATCAATATAAAATTTGAGACATATATAAATCCGTATGTATTTAAATCCAATAAATAAATTTTTTTTTATATATATACACATAAACTAATTTATAAAATTACCCCTTTAAATACCAATTTAATACAGGTATACATAATTTATAAATTCTCCGCACAAAAAAAAAACGTACTTAAAATACTGGAAAACAACACACATGAAAATAACCTTATATATTTAAACTCAACATACCAAAATCAAACATTATACGCTATAATATAGTATACAGGAAATATACAAGCCTTTATATAACTCAACCTACCAGGCAACATAAACTTATGATATATGTACATGTGATTTAAAATCATTTCTTATACCAAACTCACATATTAAAGTCAACCATATATACATTATCTTATCACACTCTTAACACTTATTATCAAACCTACAGTATGAACCAATATAACTTCTATAACTCTACCAACTTATACACTGTATAACAACATATTTCTTTATTATTATTATAACTTACATAAACAGGCATATTTGTAAACACATATTCACCGCAAATATATTTTAACAAAGGGACAATATAGTATTACATGACTATATAAGCTCATGACAAAATAATGTGTATACATATGGATTTATATATATATGTTGTAAACATCTTTATCAATTATATTTTAAAACAATGTAAGATAAAGAAAGTTGTAAAATGACATTTATCATAGCAGATTATAAAAACTATATACACAAAAATATATAAACTTCTCTACATAAACCATATATGCTAATTACCTAATACACGAAATAGCTTGCAAAGTATATATAAATATAACATACGACGTGAAAATATATACCATATATATATTGTTATTAAAACTGTTTTCAAGAATATAACATAACTTATGTACCACATCAAATCCATACTATCCCAGTATCCCCTAACTTTATGAATATATACTAATATATATAACAATTACCTTGTAAATACTCTAGTAAGGAGATCGCAAGGCAGAAGGGAAGCTGTTTGTTGGAGATACGAGGAGGGAGGGAAGAAAACGGGTGACTAGGGTGGAGGGTTCGGTTGCAAGGTGGGCGAAGCAGGGGGTGTTGGTGATGGACGATGAGCTAAGGTGGCCGTGAGGAGGGTGATGGTGTGTCGTGGGTGGCATGGAGGCTTGCGTGGCCGTGAGGAGGGTGGGGTTGGGGAAGAACGGTGGCTGGGCTGCTTTCGGCCAGGGAAAGGGAAGAGGATCGGCGGTTGGAGGAGAGGGAAGTTTCTCTGAGCAGAAGAAAGAAAGTGAGGCAAGAAATGAGGGAAGAGGAGTGGTCATGCTAAAGAAAAGGAATGTACGTGAGAAGCAATGAACGCATGAAACTTGAAGGGTCATAAAATTTTTGAATGAACCATGAAAACGTAAATGAACCAACAACATTTTGAAACTAGAGAATATAAATGCCTGCTTGAATCCAAGGCAACCATTAAAACTGATGACTATTCAAATTTGAACGGTGGAATATTGGAAATAAGTAAAACCAAAAGGTTTAAAAACCGGTACCGGTACGGTAGGCGTTACGTAAAATGCAACGTGCAACGGAACTCCGAATTTGACAATCGAATATACCGTAGAGATCGGCACGACGAGACGATCAAAACGGTATATAGAAATCAGTGGTACGATCATCCGATAAAAATCGATATCGGTACCAGAATACTGCTATTTTGCAGAAAATAAGAACGACGGAGCCAAAGATGTCCGAATTTGGAAAAACGACAAACTGACATATTGCTCAGAAGATGGTTTAGAATTTTTCTATGTAAAAATATTTTGATTTTGAAAACGTTTTATTTTCAACGCTTTTTAACTGATTAAATTGAAGTAAAATTTACGCGCGAAATAAACTTTCATATTTTCGGACGAAAATTTACCAGTTGCTATGTTTAATTAAACATATTCAAAATATTAAATTTTTATTTCAAAATTTTATCGTTTAAAATTTCACAAAATTTCAACTAATTACGTTATTGAAACAGTTGAAATTTACGGGTCGTTACATTTCCATTGTAATTAAATTTCTTGGTTTGTCTCTAGCTTCCATGATAACACTCTTTTTGCTAAAAACATTAATGCAAAATGTATCATATTATCATTATATGCTGATGATATGATTATTACAGGAGATGATGTAGATGCCATTTCTACCTTGAAAAAAGAGTTAGTTGGAAAATTTGAAATGAAGGATCCGGATCCTCGAAAATATTTTTTAGGAATTGAGATAGCATACTCACTAAAAGACTATCTTCTTTCTCAGTCAAAATATGTCATAGATATCCTTGAGAAAACTAGACTTACTGATAATAAGGTTGTTGACACTCTTATTAAAGTTAATGCAAAGTACACTCCTTTGAATGGTGTACCACTACCAGATCCTACTTTATATTGTATCATAGTTGGAAGTTTAGTGTATCTTACCATCACACATCCAGATATATCATATTCTGTTCAAGTTATTAATCAGTTTGTAGCATCCCCAATTACAGTTCATTGGGAAACCATCCTTCGTACTTTATGGTATCTTCGCAATACTATTTTCCATAGTGATCTTCTATTTTCATCCACCTCCACCTTAGAATTGTGTGCCTACTTTGATGCTGATTATGGTAGCGATCCCACATATCACAGGTCGATTAGTGGCTTTTGTATCTTTTTGGGTGACTCTCTTATATCTTGGAAGAGCAAAAAGAAATTTGTTATTTCTCATTCTTCAACTGAAGTAGGGTATTGTGCTATGACATCTACCACCAAAGAGATTGCTTGGCTGCGTAGGTTACTTGCGAATATGGGGGTGTCTCTTTCTAATCCTACTCCTATGTATTGTGACAATAACAGTGCCTTTTAAATTTCCCATAATTCGGTTTTTCATGAAAAAAGTAAGCATATTGAGATTGATTGTCACATCACACATCATCATCTTGAAAAAAACATTATTACTTTACCTTTCGTTCCCTCTTCCATGCAGATTGCAGACATCTTTACTAAGTCACACTTAGTTTCTTGTTTTTGATTTTTAGTTGGCAAACTCTCGATGTTTATGTCTACCGCATCATGAGTTTGAGGGGCATGTTAAGTGATAATTTGTATATGTTAAAGAATCAAAGATATTTCTAATATCTAGGCTTTCCTATTTTACAATAGTTTTCCTATTGTATAATTACTTAGGCTTTAAGTAATGTCCCTATAAATTGCTAGTAATGAATTTTATTATCATCAAGTGTAAATAAATTATTCCCAATAAATAAATCAATTCTCCAATCTTCAACAATATCTGCCTTGAAAGAGTTTGATCGGTTTATTATTAATGATAATTTGATTGAATTATCACTTAGTAATAGGCAGTTCACCTTGTCTAACTCTAGAGAGACTCTATTGATGACGCTTCTTAATCGTTTCTTATTGAAGAAATGGAAGATAGGTTTCATATTTCGTATGTTAATGGACTTTCAACCATGTACTCTGATCATTGTCCTATTATTTCTACTGTGAGAACCAATATTTAAATTGTATAACTTTTTAATTTGAGAAGATGCAACTTTAGAAAGTAATTTTACAGATTTAGTAACTAATAAATGGGTTTTGATGAGTAATGACAATAATAACGATTTGGGCAATATAGTTAAAGTTTCTGTTAGCAAACTTAGCGACCTAAAATATTATTTAGAAAATTAAATAAGGATATTTTTTGCAGCATTAGGATTAAAAAAGAAAAATTACTTTCTAAAATTTTAAAATTAAATAAATTAGAAGAATCTAGAATCTTAAACCTTGCAGAGCAAAATATGCTCTTAAACCTCAAAGAAAAATAAGATAAAGTCATTACGTAACAGAAAATAATATGGAAGCGGAGGTCCAATTCCCCAATGGTTTCGAAAGGTCTGAAAGGAAGGTTTCCAATGGTTTTGAAAGGTCTAAAAGGAATGGTTTTTCAATGTTTTCGAAAGGCAGTTTAAAGTGTTTTAAAGATAGGATGTCCAAGGTTTTAAAGCTTTCGAAGGAAAGGGTTTTCAAGTGGTTTCGAAAGGATTATATAAAGGGTTTCGAAATGAATGTTTTGGCCTTTCGGCCTAGGTGAAAGGAAGGAGTTTACTTGGTTTCGAAAGGGGAACTTTCAATGGATTCGAAAGGGGTACTTTCAAAGGTTTAAATGCTTTCATCAACAAATATTTGTGTAAAGTATATATATAACATGGAAAGGTGATTTTGAGTAAAGCATAGAGTATATGTATTCTCCTTTTTTAAGTTTGGTTTAAAAGTTTTAAATCAATTTGAGATGAAAAGGTTTTCAAGGAAAATTTTGGGAAGATTACCCTAAGTAAAATGACTCAAATATTAGAATACCAGATGAGACTGGTATATGGTCGTGCCCTATAGATTAGCTATTAGCCCCAGCTAATTTAGTCCAAAATTCCAATGTGTAGGGCTTTCTCACAGGTTAGATTAAAATGATGATTACACACAGAAGAGAATATATACAGATACGTTATTGGTGAGCCTGCAAAACCATTAGGATCAGGTGACCCTGGGAGAAGATAAGTTAGGGACAGACCATCCAGAAGAGGAGTATCTAACATGTGTTAGATTATTTATTTATATTGTCTGGTAGGCCCGAGTTAGCCAAAGGTTAGTAGTTGGCCAAACAAAACTATAGTGTTTGAACAGGTAGTTCATTTGTTACCCGATAAGTATGTTTGCATGATAATGCTTTACAGTTTTAACCAGTTTTGGTTGTAGGAAATGATTTGCAAAAGATATGTTTTAAAAGGTATTAGTGAGGGGAAACCAGTTCCGCTAAGCGACATGGTCTCACTTAATATCAAATAACCGAGATGTATAGTATTATTCATACCAGCCTTTATGTCTGACTCAAAGTTTATGTTTTTCCCCTAAACTCTCAGGTGCTCAAAATTGATTTGAGTAGACTAAGGGTTGAGGATTTTCAGGTTTTAGTAGGTTGGCGAATAAAGCTTCCGGAGATGAGCAGGTGGCTGACGGATAGCTATTTAGGAGTTGCAATTCTGTTTTGTTTATTTCCGCTGTATTGTATTAAGTCAGTTATGACTATATAGTACTCTGGTCAACCAAGGGGGCATCTTCATATGTCGCTCTTGGCGTATTTATGTAATAATTATATTTTATCTAAACTTGGGAAACGAATGGGATTATGTAAATTGGATATGAATTTTTTTTTGAAACGTAATGAAAAATGTTGTTTTTGAAATCTGTGATTTTATTTCATATTCAAGTGCTTCTGATATTATGGATACTATTAACATTACCATATTTGGTCACCGGAAGTTAATACTATGGATGACTGCAGCATCTATAGCGCTTAGCTTCGGGCCTCTAGATATAGGATGCTACATATTCTTAAAAGAAGACAAAGGTTGGGGAATGAGGAAATAACTAGATCTTTTGAAAAGTCTAATACTAACCAAAAGAACCATTTGTTTAAAAGTTCCAAATCAAAATCGAATAGTTCCCTCTAAGTGTCACAAGAAGAAGTTTATCCTTCCATAAGGACTAGACTAGAATATTGGTCTTCAAAAAAGAAGACTAAGGGAAAAAGGAAAAATACAGGGAGGGAATATTGCAAGTACCATCGACTAAATGGACATGAAACAAACCTTTTCGAGCCTATTAGGAATAATTAAAAGACATATAAGGCATAGAGAATTAGAAGAATTCATCATAAGGAATTAATAGAGGAAATATAAACTCAAAGAAAAGGTAGAGGATTGACTTGATTCTGAAAAATCCATTAATTTCAGGTAGAAAGAGGAAAGATTTCCTTATAACTTCAAAAAGTTATTTTAAAATAATTCAAATTTAAAAAGCCATAATAAGGCGGATCTCGAATTTCTCAAAAAGGTTTTTATTGAAATAACAACTGAGAACCATAATAAGGAAAAGCTTATCTAGAAAAAAAATTCTTAAAAACTTTCCTTAATAATTCGGTTGAGAGCTGTAAAAAGAACTTCTCCCAAATCTTTAATAATAGTTGTAATAGCTTTGGTGTCACACTTTTTTGGTACCAATGTAAACTAGCAAAAATGCCTCTCTATATATTATCAAATCTTAATCACTTAAAATAGGATCTAATATTAAACTTCTTTTACAAATTCAAACACCACTAAAAGTAGGATCTAACAATTAAACATGCTTTACAAATTCAAAACGCTTCTAAAAATAGGATCTAAAATTAAACTTTTTTTTACAAATTCAAAATACTTCTTTACAAATATACAAATCTTAATATCACTTGAAAATAAAAATTTATTATTTTTTGACTGATTTAAACATATACAATTTATAAGGAAAACAATTGACGAGTGAAGCGCGTGCCGTAACATTTGTAAAAAGAAATCACTCATGTTCTCAATGAGTATAAATAATGAAGCAACCCCTGGTTCAAGATGCGCTATGCTTAATCAAGCTTCCGACCTGACAAGGTTGGTAAGATTCTTTAAGAAAATGCAAACCTTGTACCCGACAGTGTTAAAAGAACTTGACCAAGTTCCAAGGCACCCAAGAAGAAAGTTAGGAAAACAAGCTGCAACGACCTGAAAATTTGACATTGTTAATGTTAAATTAATTAAAATATGGACTTTTAATCAATAGGTGATTTGTGTATCATGTTTATAACTATAGCAAAGTTCATTTCGAGCTGATTAGTTTGGTATATAATCTTAATGGATTTGTAGTTACAATTTATGAAATAAAGGTGTTACAATGTTAAAATAGAGTACGTGGCCATTTTTGGGCCAAAATAGTTACACATAGCTGAACCTGCCTCGTTGCCTATATAAATGATGCTTACAAACCCTAAAGATCATCCGTCACAACAGTCTCTCTTCTTAATCCCGAAATCCTCTTAATCTCATTTTAGTAGCGGACAATTTTCACTTATTACAAATTGTTTCAAATTTCAAGGTGTTTGTTACCTATCAAATTATTGTTAATACCTCGGTTATTAATTTTGATGAAAACAACCATATACAACCATATAAAATACAAATACTAATGTTTGCCAAGTTAAATAGTACATAGTACAGAATATTACATAGGTGTTGAATCGAAGACTGTACAGTATAAGACTCAAGATAAAGATATGAAGATACATGAGTTCAAAGACAAAGAAATGGAGATCTCAAGATTATAATTTAGTATATAGAGTCATTAGTATATACTGTTAAAGTTATTGTTAGAAATTTCTAGTCTCCGTCTCAAATCTCCAATCTTTGATATTTTAAATAAAAATATATTATTTAAATTTCAAAATATATTTTAAAATATTTTATAAAAGTTTTCTAGAGTTCAAAATATTTATAAATTGTGTTCAAATTATTTTACAAAGTATAGGATGTTAAAGAAAAAGAAAAGTATTTTCAAAGTTCACTAAGGTATGTCGACATACATGGTCCCTATATGTCGACATATGGACCGTTGGGTCGTTTTTTAAATTTTGAATATAAGTGTCTATTCAACATAACTCTTCATGAATGGACACATCTGTTAATTTACTAAGTAAAGGGGAGTGTAAACGAATTTTTAACTAAATAATTACTTACTTTCTTCCCACTCCTTACTCTCTTGAAAATTCTCTTGAAAAATATACTTTATTCTCTTTAAAATTATATAGAATCAATTCATACTTCATTGTATTGATTCAATACTACTTTCTTACAGTTTTGTAAACATCTCTCTCTGTTAATTCAAAGATCAAAGTGCTTTCCAAGAGGCTATATGATCCATTTTATCCAAAGTACAAGAATTTGCCTTTAGAAAAACTATCAACTCTATTTGTATTTGCTTGGGTGTACTTGTAGCTTATTCAAATCAAGGGGCTGTGCTTAGTGGCCAGTTCAAATGTAGTGGGTGTTCTTATAGCTCGATCAAATTAAGTGAGTTTACCCCGAACTCGGAATACAAGAGGGTATGTCTCGTAGCCTCCAAATCGAGATTGTATTTGGGTTTACTTTCTACCAGATTAAAGATTAACATTTGAAAAAAAATATGTACTAGCAATTGTACGGGACTAGATGTAGAAGAAATCTGAACCGGTATAAAATCCTTGGTGTCATCTCTCTAACTCTTACTTTACTTTACTTCTTTTATTTTTTCTGTGATTGCATCTGTGACTGATTGTTAGTATAATTCTGTGTTTTTAATCTGTGATTTAATATTAATCTTTAAAGAAAATTAAAAGAATTTACATAAGTTAGAAAACACTATTCAACCTCCCTTTAAGGTTAAATTAGTCTTAAGATCCATAATTCTGCAACCTACATTTGGTATCAAAGCACTAGGTTTTCAATAATTTAGTTTTTGGAAATTTTAAATGGCTAGCAACGCTATTAATATACTTGTTAACACTTTTTTCGAAGGACAATCTACTACTAAACCCCCACTTTTTAATGACAAAAATTACAATTATTGGTCATGTAGGATGAAGATGTATTTACAGTCTAAGGGCTTAGATATTTGAAATATTACAAAGAATAAGTACACTGAACCCTAGACTGACTTTTCAATTTGGACTGTTGGCCAAAAGACACAAGCACTTAATAATTCTAAGGCCATGATATTTTATTTTGCTCATTAGACAAAAATGAATTTAATATAGTCTCTTTTAGTAAATCTGCATATTATATTTTGAGAACGTTGCAATTTACTTATGAGGGCGCTAGTAAAGCCAAACAAACTAAAATTTCTATGCTAACTAATCGGTTTCAATTATTTAAAATGAATCAGAATGAGTCTATTTTAGATATGTGTTATCCGACCTTTTGACTAGGCAGTATTCGAACAGACTTAAACGATCAAGCTGGATGAGCGAACGATGAATAAATGATCCAAGGACCTTGGCAATATCCTAAAAAGACAAGACAAAAGAAATATAAAAAGATAAACAAAAAAAGTTGAAAATTTGGAAGTTCAAGTTTTTAGAAGTGCCTACCCGGAGTAAACCCACAAAATTCTCAGGTCAGATTCAAAGCGGAATAGACCTGAGAAATCCCCGAGTCAGGCCCAAAGTGATCCATAAAAAACCCCTAGCACCACTTGATACCGATCCCTAGACTTGACTTAGCACCGACCCCTAATGACTCAGAGAAAACACTCAAAAATCTCGGCTCTGACCCCAAGAAAACGAAGGAAAACTCTAAACATGAAAATCTCAGAAAATCTCAGGTCAAGCCCTAAGTAAACACTCGAATTTCTCGGGTCAGACTCCAAGCAGAAGCAACCCAAACTAGAAAAGTCAGGAATCTACCCAAGTTTGGGATCGGTACCGGTCCCACTCTAGGGATCGGTACCGACTCCCAACTCCACCTTGGGTGGACCCCATCCTTTGCCTACGTGCCTAACTCGATGCTAAAATCTTATTTCCAAAGTCGCTTTGTTGAATCAATGCAATTCTCTATCAATCTCCATGAACTCCTGAATCTGCAGCTCTGTTCTTCTACAACTCCATCATTTGGATCTCGAAACAAGCTATTATTGATACAAACAATTATGGATTTATGAATCTAACCACAAGATGAATCGAGATGGAAAGTTAAAGGCATCAAATTTTGCCATGTTGGGCAGTCGTATCGACCCCCACTCAAGGAGTCATATCGAACCCCACTTAGGGAGTTGTACCGACCCATGATATGGCACTCTATTTTCTTGGAGAACTGGTCTATAGCATGGATAATGGCTTGGAGATATTTTCTACGATATTTTAGGCTCTCTACCTCTATAAATATGAAGGCAAGGCTCATTTCTGGGGATCTTTTGGCTCTACTTCTACTCTAAGCTATATTCTTGTAATTCTGAAATCTAAGTGTTGGAGTTGTACCGAGCCCTAAGAACTTCTGCCTTCAAGTCTGAAACAAGTAATTAAATATTAAGGTGGATGTAGGCCTTGCTTTGCCAAACCACTATAAATTGTTGTGTGCTCTCCTTTCCTCATTTTTCATTTGTTTTCTTCATATTTTACTGTCTACATAAATCTTTGGATGTTTGTGCCAACTTTTGGTTCCAACATTTTGGTGCTTTCATTGAGAACTTGATTCTCGGGTTATTTGAATCCTTGTCTACTATTAGATTGCCGATAATCCAAGAAAGAGATTCGATTCTTTCTCAGCCAGTTCCTATGTTATTCAGATTTGCATAAAGTCTATAGGAAGCTATCTTCAATGACCCTTAGGAAAGACAAAGTTATTGCCTCCTCAAGAGCTACTAATGAAATAGAGAATGCTAACCTTCATATCTTGGATGAAGATGCACAGTAAGAAGCTATTAATGTGTAGAATCCTTCATATGTTATCACTAGGATTGATTTGAGCATATGATGAAAGAGCTCCAGGATAGCCGTGCAGAGTTGAACCGGCAAATCCAAGAGAACATAAACTTGATGACCCAGCTGACTACTCACTGTAGGAAGACTAAGAGAGAGCCAAATCCTCCATACTTAGAATCGGGAAGTTCCTCTTTGTCTGACCATTTCCGGAGGAGCAGAAGGCAAAGGACCTAGGTATATGAAGAAGGAATCTCAAGGCGGGAATATGCGATCGACCCTCACCAAGGTACAAGGGTCACTACCGATTCACTAGGGCGGTACCGAACCCACTCACCAATGGTCCGGATTTAGAGCTTATGGTAGCGTGTAGCATGGGTGCACTATCAGGGCATCAGAAGTCAGGAGTTTGCTACTGAATTGCCCCCAAGGAATGAACATGGAGCTGTTAGGCAAATGATTCTTCCAGAGTTAGGAGAACCTAGGTGACGAGGCATGAATCAAGATCATTTACCAATCCAAGCATAATGAATAGATTACGACTACCATAACCTAGCAGGTTTTCAAGAGCCGAACTTGGCTGAGGTAGTGAGACAACTTGTGAGAGAAAGTCAAGGCAAAACTAACGATGACCGAGGTACCTCCCCGAGTTGAAATCCCTTCACTGAAGCCATTCTGCGTGAAGAGTATCTATGGAGATTCAATATGCCAACCATGCCGGCATATTTAAGGAAGATTGACCCTGACAACACATTATGAAGTACAAATGACACATGGATCCTATCAGAGCCATGAATGCCATAAAGTGTAGATGCTTTCCTATTTTCCTAGAAGGAGTAGAAACCACGTGGTTCACTCAACTACCACTAATGTCCATCTCATCGTTTGATCAGCTGGCGAGGAAATTTATTGAGCAATTTAGAATGCATGCGACTCGCCTCGAGGATGTCATGTCATTGTCTAACTTATTCCAATGACCGAGGGAGTCGCTCAAAGAATTATTGCGAAGATTCAATATTGTTGTGACTGAGGTGAGCAACTCTAAGGAGAACATAATCTTGATGGCTTTGATCATGGGGATCCACCTCGATACAGACTTTGGTGAATGGTTATCAAGAAAGCCTCCTGCTACTCTGGATTGTTTTTACAACAAGGTGGTCTAATACTTGTGCTAGGAGGAGACTAATCTGGCTAGAAGAGGGAATGATATAGGCTGTTAGGCCAAAGCAGTGCAAAGCAACGTTGTTGTGAAATAGTCCGGAGCAAGTTCCGGGAAAATTGACATAAATGTGCAAAATAAGAGGAGGAGTCTGAACAAGGGTCGTAGCAGGGCCTCAGACGAGAACCCAAGTCCTAGGAGATGACCGAGAATCCTGAGATCTGATACATACACTCCATTAAACAACTGAATTGAAAATATTTACTTGGCTACTCGCAACTCAGAGCAGTACAGGTAACTAGCCTTGAGAGAGTCAACTTAGAACCAGAGGAAGTCTGGAAAGTTCTGTAGATTTCACAAGACATATGGTCATGATACGAATGAGTGTAGACACCTCCATGATATGATCAAAGAGCTGATCTGAAAGAAAAAGCTCCAATAGTTTGTGAAAGACCTAGAGGATGGCGGGCAGGGGACATCCGACCCCCAATGAGGACAGACTGCTCCTAGTGTTGACGAACCTAGGCGGCCTAAATGGAGATTGATTATAAACTAGACCACTGACGACCGTCTTCCAACTGAGAAGGGTTGGAGCGAGATGGAGTGGCGAGCATAACGACGTCATTTCATCCTATAATAATGCTTATGCTTATTTGCTTAGAACTATCTAATAAGACAGACTCTGTTATTTTTCATTTTCAATAAATTTGCTTTCCAGTCACGCAAACTTGTCTTTACACGCTATATGAGTCGCGAAACATGACCGACTTGAATGAAATTGTATGTGAACAATGCAGGTGTGCAGCTACCCAAAATTAGGTGCCAACCAAAACTTCATGGCCCGTGACCAAATCTATGGAGCTCTACCAAGACAAGCGTGATTTGACCGCTTATCAGCCAACTCTTATCCCTGACTCGGGGGCAAGAATGTGATCCAAAGTGGATGTGACTCGGCCATCCACTCTCAAGCTCATGCCCGGAGTTTTCCAGAACATTTATGCCTTTCCAGGAGCTTGACAGATTCAGAATCCAATCTAAAGTGGACGTGACATGACCGTTCACGCAATAACTCTTACCCTTGATCCGATAGGGGAGTATAAATCACAAAAGAACGTGATCCGACTGTCCATCGAAGAACTTAAAATGGATGTGACCCGACCGTCCATCACCTAACTCTTACTCTTAACCCAACAAAGGGAGTATAAATCACAAAAGGACGTGACTTGACCATCCAATATGAGATGGATGTGACCCGACCATCCGTTAACTAACTCTATCCCACAATTTGATGGGAGGAGTATAAAACCACCTAGGACATTACTCGACCATCTAACCCACGGTGGATGTGACCTGACCATCCATTGGCTAACTCCTACCTTCGATATGTTAGGAGGAGTAGAAACTTAGGATGGGTGTGACCCGACTACCCATTCACCAACTCAGACCTTAGACCCAAAGGGAAGAGTATAACTTCATAAGGATGAGGTTTGACCGTCCATGCACTAACTTTGCCAACCCAAGACTGGGGGTAGGAGTACAATCACCCAAAAGCTGAATACGACAGCTTAACACTGTGGCTCGTGCCTAGTATTAAAAAACAAAACAGCTTATGATTACAATTTCGTGGAACTTGGCAATGACCTATAGGCATATGAACATGCTTGGGAGCCAATAGAAAAAGTATGTGCATGGACGTACGAGCGCGTATGCATACTCGACATGCAATTTCCTAAATCGACGGAAATAGAATTCTTACATGGGAGTTTCAGAAAAGAAATCATTTCAGATAACCGAGGCCTACTTGTTCAATCAACTAGCTCAATGGAATCGAGCATAGACAATTACCGAGAGAATACATTTCGATTTTACAATGTTAGATATCGACCAAGCATCGCAATGGACAGTTAGAGATCGACACTGATCCCTAGACCGACCCTACTCTAGGGATCGGTACCAACTCCCAACTCCACCTTAGATGGACCGCATCTTCTGCCTACATGCCTAACTCGATCCTAAAAGCTTATTTCCTAGGTCTTTTTGTTGAATCAATGCAATTCTCTATCGATCTCCATGAACTCCTGAATCTGCAACCTTCTCTTCTACAACTCCATCATTTGAACTCTGAAATAGGTTATTATTGATACAAACAACTATGGAACCATGAAGCTAACCACAAGATGAACCGAGGTGGAAGGTTGAAGGCGGAAAATTTAGCCATGCCAGGGAGTTGTACAAAACCCCACTCAGGGAGTTGTACCGACTCCTAATATTTGATGATGTGACACTCTATTTTTATGGAGAACTGGTCTATAGCATGGATAACGGCTTAGAGATATTTTCTATGAGATTTTAAGCTCCCTACCTCTAAATAGGAAGGTAGGGCTCATTTCTTGGGATCTTTTGGCTCTAGTTCTATTCTAAGCAATATTCTTGTAATTATGAAAATCTAAGTGTCGGAGTTGTACTACCCCAAAGAACTTCTGCCTTCAAATCAGAAACAAGTAATAAAATATTAAAGTGGACGTAGGCCTTGCTTTGCCAAACCACTATATATTGTTATGTGCTCTCTTTTCCTCATTTTTCATTTACTTTCTTCATATTTTACTCTCTACATAAATCTTTGGGTGTTTGTGCCAACTTTTGGTTCAAACAATATGCATTGTATGTTTCAAGATATAGTGCATTCTTTGGCATCATTGGGTAAAAACTTTTCTAAAGAGGACCAAGTTAGAAAAATTCTTAATTCACTCTCTTTAGAGTGGGATCAAAAGGCACTAGCAATTGAAGAGGCTAATGAAATTAGCACTCTAAAAATTGAAGAGTTAATAGGTAATTTAATGTTCTATAAAGCACAATTGCAGGGTAGAATAGAAAACAAGGCAACGGAAAAGAAATCCATTGCTTTCGATGTGATAACTGACAATTAGAATTCAGATGATGACAATGATGAGGAGATTGCTTTCATGACCAGAAATTTCAAAAAGTTCCTGCAGTATAAAAAGATGAACAACTTTCAAAGACCTAAAAACAAGACTCCTAGAACTGGAACTACGATTAGATGTTTCAACTACGATGAACCTGGTCATCTGCAAAGAGACTGTCTGCATCAGAATAAATCAAGGATATCGCTAGTTACTAATTCATCCGAAAAAGAAAGAGGGCTTACTAAACAACATTAGATGATTCATATATTACTTCAAGTGATAATGAACCGGACATTGAGGATGCAAACATGTATTTCATGGCAATGGTAGATTAATCAAAACTGATCAAAAGAAAGGAGCAAAAAGTGGTACTTTATATTTAATTTTCACCTCATTTTTTAGGAATAAAATATAGATTAATAATAATATTGGATGCATACAGGTATATAGATATGCATAAACATAAATATTTTACCTTAGTTTTAATTTTGAACTTTTCGGCTCACATGTCGACATACTCCCATATGGCGATACACATGCCAAAATTTTGAAATTTCATTTAAAATTCTGAATTTCATTGACTCCAATAACTGAAAAGGCATCTTTAAAAAACTGAAATGTCAGTTCTCTCTCTATTAAATCGTCATATCTATATCCATTCATTCACTCACATTATTTCAAAATTCAAAATGTCTCTTTACTATCTTGTCTCTTCAACAACTCAACAACGGCCTCCTCAAGCCAACCACCAAAAACCATAAGGCTCTCAAAAAGAATCAAATGCTTTCTTTTCAATTACCAAGAAGCCATTGATACTTATGTTGAATATGCTACTTTTGGAAAAGTTTTCCCGAAAGGTTTGCAAAGTTTGATGATTTCTCTTCTTACGGTCTTCAAGATCTTTGTTTACAAAATGATATTCTTGGTTTAGTCGATTCTTCTCAAAATGATTTTGTATGTTATCCTGATTCAGTTAAAATGTTTTATGCAAATTTGAATGAAAATTTTTACAAGGAGAAGAGGGACACGTTTGGAACAGTGTGAAAGGCACTACTGTTATTTTATATTGTGAAATTTTGGGTCAAATACTTGGTTGCGAATTTAGTGGAATTGACCTCTCTACATTTAAAATTGGTGAAAAAAATCATGAAGTTTTTTATGATATTTTTGAGACTGACGAAGAATTTGATTTCAAACACAAAAATCTTAAACCAGAATTGAGACTCATGAGTCTCATTCTATAACTAAGCATTACTCTGAGGACGGGAAATTACAATAACCCGACTTAAAATGTTTTCAAAGCACTTTTTGCCATCTATGGAAACTACACCATCAATTAAGCACAAGTCATTTTAGATGATTTTGTTCAAAAGAATATTTCTAGACATGAAAGCACACTTTTACCATGGTGTGTATCTTACTAGAGTGTTCGAATATTTTGGTGTTGATTTACGAGGAGAATCCACTTTTCCTCGAAATGTTTTCGATAAGGCCAGCATCTCTTTCATGCATATTCCTCCTTATTTCAAACCATATGCAACTCTTGCTAAAAAAGAAGAAAGATTGGCGTGGGAAGAGGAGTGAGAAATTCAATAAGAAGAAGGAGGCGATGAAATGGAAATTGAAGAAGAGGGTAATCAAAAAGGAAGAAGAGGAAATGGATACTTCCTTAGAAAGCTTCGATAAACCTTCTCACCCTTCCAGCAAAGAGATTCTAAAGAACCAAGAGAAGCTTCTCAAAAACCAAAAGAAGCTTAAACGTTCCTTTAGTAAAAAATTCACTTCTCACTCCAACAAAGTGGACAATTACTTTGGGAAAATCATTGGGAAACTTGGTGGAAACTCTTCATGTTCATCATCATCCTTTTAGATCTAGTTATTCTATCTTTGTGCCCATATTGTGTGTTTATCTAGTTTATTTCATTTTAATGTGTTTTTTCTAGTTTTTTCTTTGATGTTATGTATTTCTCCATTTTAAGTAATGAAATATATTTCTTGTTGTTCTATATTTTTCTATTAGTCTCTAGAAATCATTAAACTATAATGATATTAAGTAAAAACAAAAACTATATCAAAAACTTAAAAACTACATTTTTAGGTATATATGTCGACATACATATATGGTATATGTCGACCTATCCTAAGCATTGGGCAAAATTTTGAATTTTAAAAAATGTAATAACTAGCATCTACTCAAACATTCCAAATGACTTTTCACTTCTATTTAAGTCTATTTCTTATAAAAGAGTTTACTCATCATTTTCAATAGTATTTCATTCTTAAAAAAAATTAATGTCTTCTCCACACTAAAAAATTTGTGAAAATCTTAAAGAAACACAACAATCATTCAAAGATATTCTCTCTTTTATTCTAAGGAATCAAATTGGAACTAAGACAAATGCAAATGATAAAAGAACAAGAGAAGCACTTTGATGCTCTTCGATGGATAATTTCTTCTTGGATCAAAGATGATCAAACCAACAGCCTAGAACCCTCAAACACTAAGGACAATGAAGATTGGGATGCCATTAAAGCAAATCCAATCTTTGGATCTGAAGGTTGGGTTGAAGTCCCTAGGAATATTTATATTCCTACTTGTTTTAATTCCTAAATATGTATATTTATTAAAACTCTTAGGTTTGGATTTATTTGATTTTTTGTGATATGGTATATGTAAAAATCATTATTAAGAATGGTATTAAATTAAGATTAGACTTGATTGTATTACATTATGAATTAAACAAATAAAATTTGCATTATCTTATTTACTTGTTGCTCTTAGTTTTTAGCATATAAAGATTTATGATTGTAAATGTTAATAGATGCTGTGATTATATCTTATTCAGTATGTCTCTTATCTTACATCTTCATATGTCACATTTAATGTTTTTTATGCTTTAACTAATTTGGTCCAAATCACAATTATATAGTTAAAACCCATTTTAAATTAGCATATTCTTGATTATTGATTTCAACTCTACAATTTATAAGTATTTAATTTGGGGGAGTTTTTCATCTATTTTATTAATGACAATGGGGGATAAAAATATAAAATAATATGCATATATGTAGGAGGAGTTATGTAACTTAGAGAGAGTTATATCATATTTTATATACCGGAATATTTAATGGTTGTCATCATCAAAACAGGGGAGATTGTTAATACCTCAGTTAATGATTTTCATGACAACAACCATATAAAATATAGATACTAATTTTTTGCCAGGTTATATAGTATATAGTGCAGAATATTGCACAAGTGCTGAATCGAAGATTGTATAGTATAAAGACTCGACTCATGAGTTCAAATACAAAGAAATAAAGATCTCACAAAATATACATGGTCCCTATATATCGACATATTAACCGTTGGGTCATTTTTTAAATTTTGAATAGAAGTGTCTATTCAACATAACTCTTCACGAATGGATACATCTGTTAATTTACTATATAAAGGGGAGTGCAAATGAATTGTAACTAACTAATTACTTACTATTTTCCTATTGCTTACTTTCTTGAATATTCCCTCGGAAAATATACTATATTCTCTTCAAAACTACGTAGAATCAATTCATACTTCATTTATATTGATTCAGTACTACTTTCTTACTATATTGTTAACATCTCTCTCTCTCAATTCAAAGATCAAAGTGCTATCCAAGTGGCTATAGGATTCATTATATCCAAAGTACAAGAATTTGTCTTTGAAAAAACAATCAACTCTATTTATGTTTGCATGGGTGTGCTTATAACTCGTTCAAATCAAGTGGTTGTGCTTAGTAGCCTATTCAAATCTAGTCGGTGTGCTTGTAGCCCGGTCAAATCAAGTGAGTTTAACCTGGACTCGGTATACAGGAGAGTGTGTCTCGCAGCCTCAAAATCGAAATTGTATTTGGGTTTTCCTTCTACCCAGTTAAAGATTGGCATTTGAAAAGAGATATGTACAAGCAATTATATGAGACTGGATGTAGGAAAAATCTGAACCAGTATAGAATCCCTGGTGTCATCTCTTTAACTCTTACTTTACCACTTTTATCTTTATCTGCGATCGCATCTATGACTGACTATTAGTATAATTCTGTGTTGTTAATATGTGATTTAACATTAATCTTGAAAGAAAACTAAAAAGATTTAGATACGTTAAAAAACACTATTCATCCCCTTCTAGTGCTAAATTGGCCTTAAGATCCATAATTCTACAACCTACAATTATATATTGTTTTGAACCTATTGATGAATGGAGTCGATGGGCGGTGTTCATTTGTCAAACAGTGCTCAAGCAATGCAAAATCATTGGTAAAAGTGCAAGGTGGAAAAAACCTCATTTTAAATTGAATATTTTTGATTGGGTATGAAGTCAGAGTCGAGGCTAGTGGTAATCAATAGGTATTTTCGTATAGAGCTCATATATGGTCTCAGTTTCATGAAGAGGCATCGAGAGAAATTATAATTAGCTGAGAAAGTCATAGTGGTGCAAAAGGGGAGGCGGATTCCGGTCATTATGGAAGACGGTGGTTGTCAAGATTGGTAGAGGAGGAGGTGGCAGTAGCATCTGGATTGGTCGGTAGGTTGAATGCAGTGGCATGGCATCAAATTTTGTGTTTAAAGCTGGTGGCTAGTGGCTGGATTGAATTGGGGGAGAAAGTGTAAAATTTTATTAAAGCCAAATATTTCATTTAATTACAAATCGAACCCTGAAACTTCTAACCTCCGTATCTTTCACATACAAACTCTGATTTATACGCGGTTTCTTTTGTTGGACTTATGGTGGAATTCTATACTATTCTGCATTAGGTTTGCTGATTTGTGAGGTAGTTTGCAAACATGTGTTGGTATGGTTTATTTATTTAAGTAATTAAAGTTTAAAAATATTAAATGCATACCTATCGATGAAACTTAATATTTATTGATATGTGATGATGATTGTTGAATTAGTATGATATTTTGTATGTGTTGTACCTTGGTTTGGATATTTTTTGTTTATTTTGTAATATTAGCTAAGTAGTTATGATTAATTATGAATTTGGATGGAAAGTAAATAATTAATAGAAACCGAATGACATTACTTTGAAAAGTAATTTGATGTAAAGTAATATTTTTGTTGAAAATGTGACATTTTAAGGGATTCGAAGTACTGAGATTCTAATAAAGTATTTTTGAAGTATTTTATTATTTTGAAGGATTATTACTGTTTTGTGATAGATAAAGGTGTTTTGTAATAAACAATAGAAAAAGGATTTCTCTTATGCTTAGAAAAAATAATTGTTCTAAGTAGTATGTTTTTATGGATGTAATATGTGATTAATTGTTATTTTTAATTATCACATATGTTGTTTTATGATGATGAAATCGCATTTGGTTGTGCGCGCGTGATATTTTACCATTATTACTACATTGTGTGTATGTAGTTAACTATTGTTTTATTATATTGATGTTTGTTTTACTAAGAGAGTGGGTTAGTACACGTTTGATGATTTGATGTTGTGTTACTAATATAGTGGATTAGTACGCATTTTATGATTTGGTGTTTGTATTTCTAATATAGTGGTTTAGCACGCATTCGATTGATTTATACTTGCATTGACAGTGTACTAATAGTTGGTAAGTAGCGTATATGTGAGCAAACATGTTCAATTAGTTTATTTGATGTTTGGGGTTGACATTGAGTGTTGTCAAATGTATATAAGTGTGCTATTATTATTGTTACCCTATATTTATGATGATTGATTATGATGGTTTAATATGAGTAGTTTTTTCATGTTTGCATTAGTTGCATTAGCCTCTCGTTGCATGGATGCTGTGATTGTTATGTGCTAACAAGTATTTGATCAGGAGAATAGAAGGAAATAAAACTACGTGGGCATGATCCCGAAAGGGTATGTAGGCAATCTTTTTCTATGTAATATCCCATGGTTCTTTTTGGTCGGGGTGTACAGAAATCGACACAATCTAAACATAGTTGACCATTTTTCTTCATTATATATATATGCATATGCATTTGTTGAATTTGTAGATGGAGGCAAAGGTGGAGCAAAAATCCAAATAAAAGATGTTTTTGCACGATGATGGTTTAGTGTATTTTCCTTACACTACAGTCAATTGTTATTCATTAATTATGGTTACTGTATTGAGAATGTTGCCTTTATTTGATGTGTTAAAACCGTATAACAATTTAATTTTTGAAGTGATGATCTTGTATAATAATTATGTTATTGAGTTAACATACATTTATATTGATGTTTGATTCCGTTGTGAAGTTCTCCTTTTATGTTCATTATTTTAGATGTTTCTTTTATTTTATGTATCCACGGTCATTGTCTTTAATATCTAAATTTAGTTGAAAGTATATTTTGGCGTCATTTATAACTAATTTTAGATGTTGGAAATAGTGGGCGCATTTGGTATTAGAGCTTAGGTTTAGCAATTCACTGAGCCTTGGGTAGGTTTGACCATTTAGGGTATGATAATTTACACATTAGGTTGGGTTAGAATATAGAATGAGAAAGCATTTTGATTGATAATTGTATACTTTGTGTGTGTGCGGGTTATTTGTTTAACCACCATCACTTCACCTAAAATGATGTTTATTTATGTTGATCCTTGTATGGAAGATAAATAAAGTAGGAATGGGATAATGAACACTTATAAGAGGGGTTAAGTGTTGGTTATAGCCTGATGAGATAGACACGATGTCAAATTGTAATTGAAACCTATCCTCAATAAGGTGGAATCACTTTTTATTTTTAAGTGAATAATATTCACTTGGAAAAGTTATAAAATATACATTTTTGATTTTAAAGATATTTTATTGAAAATGGATTTTATTTATTTATTTTTGCACATAAAGTAATATATTGAAAACTTGTTACATGGGTAAAAGAAAAATATTTAGTTGTGGAAGAATTTTTGTTTGAAAAGTATCATTCTGAGTAAAGAATGCAAGAAAATATTTATCCAAAGAGTATCTTTATTTTAGTTGTAAGGACTTTCACTTAAAGGATACTCTTTGATAAATGATATTTTGAAAGAAAAAACATTTTGGTTTGGGTAATGAGTATTGGTTTAAAAAGATCTATATTGAGAATTGTTTTATTGAGAATATATTTTGGAAAATATTATTGAGAAAGTATGTCTTAGAAAGTATCTAGTTTTACAATACTTACAGATAATATTTTACTAAGATGAGGATGATTTGATTTGTAAGTAAATGATTGAAAAGTTAAAACTTTAAAAAGATGTTTTATTTGGAAATTCTAATTGAGAACTGTAAAATCAGACTTTGTTACATGGGATGTAAGACAATGGGGCAAGATGAGTTTTGAGTTTTCCCAACACCCATTATGACGATGTTACCTTATGACTATTATGTGCAATTTTCCCTAATGAGCTGTGGGGTCTTCTAGTTATTCCCTTCCATATGGAGAGTTAGGATATGATGTTGGAACAAACTATTTTGATGTGTAGGATGGTGACCTTTTAGTTATGTTTGCTTACTTTGGTTGAATTGTTTGTGTTGATTTGTTGCTTGTTAAGTTGTTTATAATTAAAAAAATTGTACTGGTTGTTTTTCTGTGTTTACTTATCACTTCATGTCATGCTTGTTTGAATTAATTTCTTTTGCTTGTATAATGTTGTTTGTTTTCCTATGGTTGATTTAATTATTTGTTTGCTTATCGCTTATTTGTTCGATAGGTTGTTTGTTTGTTTGTTTGGTTGTTTGTTTATTTGACATATTGTGATTGTTAATAGCATGTGCTAGGTTAAATTGATTGCTATGTATTGATAACTATACAATGAGGTAGTTATCCAACGTTGTCTTGTAGTGGGGTGTACATTGGAGAAACTAGCAAGATGTTAAAGGACATGTTTGATTTAGTCATAGTAGGATAACATAGTTTCCTAAGCTGAGGAAAACTAGATATTAGGATCGATTAAGAGATGTGAAGATGTTCCTTGAAGATGAGTAATAGTGATTGGAGAATTTTGGTGACTAAAGACTTGATGGGTACTAGTGTGGAATCAAGACGACGGGTGGAGGTTCATTATACGGAGTTTTAAAAATATGCATTTTCGAAATCTATTTTTCTACAAATAATTACTGGCTTCCATAAATATTTTAAGCAAAGAGTTTCTATTTCGAAGAAATTTTTACAATTTTATTGCTTTTCCTAAAATGATTTTTCTCAAAAATATTTAAATTGATTTAAAATGCTGGAAAATAATTGTGGTATTTTTAGAAAGAAAAAAGATTTTTTTTTGTAAAGGCAGAAAGAAGCTTTGATCTAAAAATAAAAATATTTTGGTAAATAGTTTGATTTTAAGATGTATTGGAACTCTCCTCTTTAGCAGATCTCTTTAGTATTTTAGGTGGGTCGTCGCAGTCATCAAATGGAGAAATCACTATAAGGAAATGTTAGAATCAAATCTTTCAATGTGATCTGAAGGTTGGAACAAGATGGATTCTGATGTGAATGCATACCAAGGGATTTAGGGTGTAATTACCTTGGAACATTAACAACTCGATGATGAGAGTTGTTATGATGGTCCAAGGAGACAAGTTTGACGATGGGAGCTTATGAAGTAGGATATACTACATGTTCTATAATTAGATGTCTGCTATGGGATCGATGATGACCAAAGATTTTGATGAGTGCCCGAAAATGATGGGTATATGAGGACGTTCATTTGGATTTGTTTGTATCCTTGGTCTTTAACTGTAGATCTATGTACCCTCAACTTTTGACTGTAAGTTTTGTTTCCTAATGATCTAAGTGGCATGGATTTGGGCTAGCCATGATGCTTTTGATGTTGAATATTCATTGACCCTATGATGGTGTTCATTTGTGTCATCATATATCCCAAAGTATAATACTTATGATGGTGAGTATTCATTGACCCTATGATGGTGAGTATTCATTGACAATATGATGGTGGTCATTTGAAAGAGGCCATATGATGTAGGTCTGAGGATTGTGGATTGATATAGCTATAGCATAAGCATATGACCATATTATTTTGAGGATGTAGACATAACTAGGTGTATATTATTTTTGTTAACCCAAAAAATGGATCAACACCCTAGAGTATGATATGAAAGCACCATTAGAACATAGCAAATATAACAGAAAAGTAAACGAGACATGGATTTTTATAGTGGTTCGGCAGTCTAAGGCCTATGTCCACGTTATAGCTTTGTTGCTTATAGATTTGATTAGGATGACAAAGGATTTTACAGAGAATAAGCCACAAGCACGGGAGTTAGACCGATTCCAAGTCCTAGAATTGCCTAGAGTAGCTACCTTGGTGACTATGGTGTAGAGGAAAGGGTTGAAGAAGAGACAAAGCTTCCGCGTGGTGATGGAAGAAACCGGATCCTTTCTTGGTTGCTCCATGGTTTGTATTTATAGTGGTAGCAGTCGTGTTGGACCAAAAAGAGAGTTGGAGCAAAGCCCAGAAGAGTGTGCAAAGTTGTGAACTCATCTGGGTTAACACCAGAAGTCGGTATTGACCTCTCAGGTCGGTGCCGACATCTGTGGTTCAAGCTAGGTAGGTTGATTCCTCTTGCATCCTTTATGCTACTTGATTTGGAGATGTCCCATGTAATTTTTTTTGTATATTTGGTTGATATCGGTGATGGTTCCTTCATCACTTGGTTTGTTCTACCGTTTTGACTGCTAACTCTTAAATCTTGGTATTCGATTGATCAGAATCCTTTGATATTGCTTTGGCACACATGAAATAGGTAAAGAAGAGCCTCTGCCAAATTTGGGTGAGAAATAATGAAGCACGTGAAGTCATAACTGACATGGTGAGGTCGGCACTAACTTCTCACCTTTGCTCCATTCACGTTGAAACTTCTCTGAGTTGCTTCTATACCCAATCTAAGTGTGTTTGTAAGATTTCAAGTTGTTTGTCTTGATGTTCTAACTCATAATGATTTCTTCTTGGATAAAAACCCAATTAATATTTCCCCCAGAATATGCTTTCGTTGAAAACAAAGTGTGCTCTGAAACGATACAATTTCAAATTGCTATTCTGCAAATAACAGTTAACCGTGTAAGTGATGTCTCAAGATGCTGCTTTTATTTGACTTTAATCGATCGATTTGTGTTTGTTGTTTGTACGGACTTGGATCAGAACTTCTTTTCTTGCAGTGGGCTATATACTTAGATATCGGAATTTGGATTTAGAGTCACATTATCGAATAGGCTTAGTGTGGAAGGTTTGAACGAGGTTGGGTGAAGGATATGATGTTGGTACTGACTTCTCATGTCGGTAACGACATGTGCACTTAAGAAAATTTCCAATTTTTCTTTTTGTAATCCAATGTTTGGCACTTCCCCTTCTCACTTGTTTATTCCTTTACATCGCTCTCTATCGAATTCCCAAGTGCCGAATTGATCTTCTAGCCCTAGCTTCCACCGTTGTCGTCACTTACAACCTCCACCACCAACTCCCTCGCTTGTTCGGCCTACTTGCCGTCACCCAGCACCGTCGCCTCCTCCTCGATCGCCGCCAACAGTTCTCGGGTCCGAATCCATTTAAAAACCCTAGGTGCTGACTTCTAGTCTAAATTGATTGCCAGGTAGGTGGTAGCAGAACTCGAGGCGAGGACGGTAGTGGACCGAGATCTCGACCAATTTCAATTTTGTGATGGACAATCAAGTCGAAATGCGTGCACTCAAGAATGAACTTAAGGTTTTCTTAGATTTAACATGCATGATTCCGGAGAAGGGGTCTAACTCTCCGGTTATAATTGTCCTGCCCATGAGATTGGCCAAATTCTTATTATTGGATAGTTTCCAATACGACGATATGCCTTTAGTTTGGGCATATTGGATAATTCCATCATAATGTCCTTTCCAATCTTGCACATATGGTGATACTGAAAAGAGAAGACTTTCCGCATCATTTCAAACAACAGATCCATTATCGATCGTTGATTGATAACGAGTAAGTATAGAAAGATAATTTCAAAGGATGATGCATACTGTTTTTCAAGTGCAAGTTAGCTATCTACACCGGATGGTTCGTTCGCAATGTTCGCGACACCAGATTCATCTCATGTAGATAACACATTGCACTTGCCCCGATTAATACTTAGAATTCAATTGGTCAACATACATTGGCTTCCTTTGAATTCCAAGTGTTGGTCACGCAGGTATTTCTATTTCAAGTTTAATTTTACTTGACCATGTTGAACTCCAAGTTCTTCTATCATAGAATGACTTGTCAATCGTCTTGCCACAAGTTTGGTAAAGGACCATCTATTCCTTTTGAGGGTGTTAGTTCCTGAGATGATGGTTTTGATGACAACAACCTTAGGACTTGTTATAAAATATAAATACTAATATCTTTGTCTAGATATATATTGTAACAACCCTGTATTTTACAATTATTTTTAAATTGATTTCCAGATTTAAAAGCTTTATTTATGAAAAAGAATAAATTTTGTTATTTTAAGTATAAACTTTTATTTTGATGTGGATTAGAATTCCAAATATGACTAAATTAAATATTTCCAGAAAATGTGAATTTTGGTCAATAGTCAAACTTTGACTTTTAAATTTAAATTTTAAATATTTGAAATTTGAAATTTTATCTTTTATTATGAAAATAGATTTAATAACATGAATACTGCTTTTCGTTTCGTTGAAAACGGAGTTAAAATGTAAAGGTTATGTACATTTCAATTTTTTTAGTATAAACTGTTTATTTAACAATTTTGTCTATTTTAAATTGTATAAATTAATTTTTCTTTGTTATATTTTATTTTAATATGTGTAAATATGTTAATTTATGTATATTTCATCTCTAAATATTTTCAAAAATAATAATAGAAGTTTTCCAAAATTTACTATGATGACTTCCTATTTTTAAAGGCTGTTTCCCTATTTTCTGCTATTTTCTTCATTAAAAATTATATGTAAATTTAATTTTAAATATTTATTTTGTGGATATATTTATATTTTATGTTATTATTTATGTTATATTATGTATATTTTGACTTTTTAATATTTTTAAAATGATCATATAATTTTTCTAAAGTGCACTTGAATTTACTCAAATTTATAAAGCCTGATTACGTATTTATTGCCATTTTTCTTTATTTAAATTCTATTTAATTTAAAATTTAATTATTTATTTTACCATGAAAATTTTTCAAAATCATTTTTTATTCAAATTTTATTTTAGAATATTTTTGAAATGAAGTTACCAATTTTCCAAAACCAACAGTGATTTATTTGAAATTTCTGGACACTGCTTGTATTTTTAAGCAATTCCTTTTTATCTTTTTCTATTTTCTTTAAATTTATTTATTTTCTTTTTATTTTATTTTGTTTTCAATTCTGAAATTTATTTACTTATTTTCATTTTGTTTTATTTAACTTAAAAAGAATGGAAATGTGAAGAGTTTTAAAAGCTTTCTTAACTTAAGTCCTTTCATCTCCCATGTCTTTTCATTTGCCACAACTCCTCATTACTCCTATTAGCCGTACAATCTCCTATTCTCCTTAGCATTCACGTGAAAAACTTCTCAAAATTTCAGTTCTCATCTCCTAAAACTCACGGCTAAGAAAAATTTGCCAATGGCTTCCATTCTCTACTTCTTCTCTTCACTTTTCCTCTTTTCTTTCAATGATTTTGCTTGATCTCTTCACATGTTTGCTTGGCCTAGCCTCTACCACCTTCATCCCCATCATCACCTCCTCCATCTACTACAGCAAACACCCCCTTCCCTCTGACCAAGACAGGCCATGACCTTCCACTTGAAGCCATCACCACAAAACTTCACAAAACATTGCCTAGACCACACATATCATCACCTACCCTCCATATCTTGTTTTGGCCACCCCCTTAGCCACCACCACCACCACTTGCTACATGACCTTTGGCTGCTGCTACACCATCACCCTCCACTGTCCAGACCTGTACCATGCAAGGGCCGAGCCCCACTTGCCTTTGGATGAGCCAAAAATGCACCAAAACTCCACTTATTTTGCCTTGACCCTTTGTCTTATTCATATGTAACTCCTACCATCATCATCTCCTTGTTGCCATGCTATTTTGATGCCATAAACTGAGATTATGTCCAGCTATGGCTGAGCAAAAGATCCCCTTGGTCAAGCTCTTGAATGGTTAAAGAAAGGTCGAATCACTTTGCCCTTTGTTGCTTTTTTATTTCAAGTCATTTCGATATTGTTTTGTGTTACATATTTATGTATACATTGTCTTGTTTTGTTTATATGTATACAAGGCAATTATATTTGGCTCTCCACTCTCAAATCATATTCATGTAGTCGTGCCTTCAAAGATTCTGTGTTGTGTGTTTGGTCGTCATCTCCAGCTTAAACAAGTGAGTTATTCTCACCAGACAATATGTACCTATATAACTGATAAACCGACACCATTTGAATCTGTAATGTATATTATCATGTTATATATGCTTATATTATTATCATATGATGTTCACACCTGTTATTACACCTGCTATATCATATGTTGCTGTTGTTTTATGTTATTCTGTTTATTTATATCAGTTTATCACACTGCAAGTTCCCTGTAGACTAGAATCACTATGGGTTGAAATGATACATACCCGAACGGACTTTAGAATAGGGAAAAATCGTTATGGGCTGAAATGATAGGCCTGAACGATTTTTATTTATTTATTTTAACTTGGGATTGCGGGTTTGAAATGATACACTACTACAAAACAGGCCATTTGCATCGCCTCATTTGAATCGGTTTAAGTAAAAACTGATGCAAATAGAACTATTTGCATCAGTTCTGTCTTAATAACCGATGCAATTGGTACGTTTAAAGCAGTAGGTAATAAAAAAGTCAAATTTGCATCAGTTGTCACCAACAACTGATGAAAATACGTCGGTGCAAATAGTTTTATTCGCATCGGTTTTAAAGTTAACCGATGCAACTACGTCCAACATAATACTTTTCGCATCGGTTTCGTTTCATACGCGATGCAATTTCAAAAATTAGGTTATTCCCGCGTTTGCAGTTCTTTTTCGCTGTCCCATTCTATTCCCCAAAATAATTCTCGTGCTTCAAAGAAAAAAAAACCCTAAAATCATCGGATCGTTTGATTTCGAGTGTCGAGTTTCGATTTTGCTGATTGATTTCAAGTTTCGAGTTTGCTGATTGATTTTCAGGTATAAAATTTACTTTTCTTGCTGACATCGACTTTTTTGAGAAAAATTCATATATTTTTGAAGGATAGCTTGAGTTATTGAGCCACAGTGGAAACATGAAGCCCTTGATTTTACGATTCTTCTTTATGAAAACAATGACCGATTCATAATAGTTGACTTGAAATTGATTAGTCATAATTTTTTTCTCTGACTTTAAATGAGTTTGGGATGCTTTTCCAATCCGTATATGGTTTTTGAGATTCATGGATCATTGTAAGAATCATTAGTTTTAGAAATGGAATTTTCACTCGACCTATGGGTTGAATTTGACCATGTATTGATTACAGTATTTTATTGGTAAATCGTGCTTTAAATTATGCTTCTTGACTATGATTATTCATCATAAGTTTATGGCTTAGTTTCCATTGTTTTGTTTAACTAAACTGTCAATATGTTGGGTCTTTATGGATCGAAATGAGCTCTCTTTTGAATTTGCAAGCAGTTCTAGATAGAGCCTTACACAATTTTGGTATTACAAGAGTTGGGGCTATAGCTCCAAGCCTCGAAGCCACAGTGGAAACAGTTGATGTGGTAGTTGGGTTGGTTTACTGACTGGAAGTGGTTGGTGTTGCATGTAGTGGAAATGAGTGGCCGTGTTTGAAGTTGCACAGTGTAATGTTGATAGAAATGTAAAGTGCACAGTTGTGTGGATATGTAGGTATGGTTTGATGGTTATGGTGGTTCAGGCGTTGATAAGTGAATATTTTTGGGATGGTTTGTATAGGCAGTTTGGTTTGTGAATATGTTGTAGTGATGGTTGTTTTGTTATGAGTAGGAAGAATTTGTGACAGTGCAGCTGCACCGTAGGGTCTGGTTTGATGGATGATGGTATAGCAGTAGTGGCTGCAATGATTAGGCAGAGGAGTAGTCAAATGTATGTGATTGGTTTTGTGAGTATCGTTGTGTATGGTTTAGATATTGGATGGAGGTTGATATGGATTAGAAGGCAGTGATGTATGGTTGCTGTGAAGAAGTTATGGCAGCAGGCAGTTGTACAGGCAATTGTATGAGGAGGATATTGTGGTAACGGTGTTAAATGCAGAAATGCAGAAGTGGAAGGTAGTGTTCTGATATGGCTGAATTGTTGATCAGCGATGATGGAAGAGGAGATGGGTCAGAGGTTGGTGAGGCACTGTTAATGAAGAGGAGCAGTTTGACAGAGTTAAAATGTTGGGAAGCAGTTGGAACAGCAGAACTGTTGTGACAATAATTGGTTATATTCACCACTTTGGTTATATCTAACCAGCTCTCTGGGTCATTTGAACCCCTCCAACAGACAATAAACATGATTATTTAGATGAGATTCTATCACTCCTTCTAGGCAAAGGAGTTGTTGAGCCAATCCTGGTCACCCATCTTATTCTGCTTGTTTCTCTTAACTTCCTTCAGAGCATTTCATAATTTGTTTGTTGCTATTTGTTTCCAAGAGAGTAATATTCTATTTATGTTTGCATTCTTTATTATCATTTCAGTTCTTAGATCTGATTTCCTTAGTTGTGCAGTTTAACTTTGAGATTAAGAACACTTGCTTCGTACAAAGACTTTTAATGTGACAGGCTACAAAGGTATTGTTGAGAGAGCATGGAGTAATAATTATTTTGGCAAATGCTTAATTCATTATTCTTTAGAAAATAAAGGTGGCTAAGAAATCACTCAAAAAATGGCATAAATCAATTCCAAAGTTCAAGCAGACATTCAAGCATCTTAAGAATGTGAATAACTTGTTATATGATCAGATAGTTCGAGACCCAAGCAATGATCAGGCAATCAAATCATACAAGGAAAGTCTTCAACATCTTTTAGATATGCCTCAGAGACCGTCGATTCACATGTAGACATTAAAGTTTAAGTGTATCAATAAGGGTGACAAAGCTACTAATTGTTTTCATCCTATTACGAATACTCCAAGAGCAATATTGAAATGTATAGCTCTTGTGGATGATCAGGAAAATATCATTGCTTCCTCTGAGTCCGTTGGAAACGAAGCTATTTCATTTTATTTTTCTCTTTTTAGTGGGTCTTTTATTTCTGGAAATTTCCCTCCTATTACTTGCAAATGAATTTTACCTTCTGATGCTCAGGAAAAATTGCTTAAACCTTTTGACTTAGAGGAAATCAAGGCTGCTGTTTTTCAAATTGATGAAAATAGTAGCTTTGGTCCTAATGGCATAAGCTCTATTGTTTTATAAAGTTCATGGGAACTTTAATTAAAGAAATTTTTTTGGCTGCTATGCATGGTGTTCAACAGTCGGGAAAATAATAAATGAAATAAATGACACATTTATTTGTCTTATTCCTAAAACTCATGTACCTGATGCTTTAAATGAGTGCAGAGCCATATCCTTACGTAATATTTTATATAAAAATTTTGCTAGTCTTTTATGTAATAGGATGAAGCTTGTAAGTTGAAATAATTCCCTTCTAAACTTTCTCATACCTGCACAGGAATAGACTCTGTTTCCTTCCCATATAAACTAGTTTACAAATCTAATGTTGATATTAACTTCATATAAATCTTATAATGTAGGAAACATTGTCTACTGCTTGTTTTTCGTATAGAAAAGAATGAGGTTTATGTTTTGGATCCCCGAGTCGAACGCAAATCTAAACTGGAAATTAGACCACAAGTGAATATGTACGTTTTATCTATTTGCCTTCTGATATCTTTTTTGCTTGATGCAAGTGAATATGTACGTTGTATTTAAATTTTTATTTTATGTGTAGGGCGTTTAAATCTTATAAGGCGTATGGTGGAAAATCTCGAGGAATTTACTTGAAATGGAAGACTATTAAGGTGATTTATTTTGTACAAAATAAAAATAATCTTCTATATTGGATATAAATTCAAATTAACCTATCTATTAAATTATTGTGTAATATTGTTGTAGTGTCCTCAACAATCTAGAACGACGGATTGTGTATATTATGTGATGAGGTATATGTATGATATAGTAAAAAACCACGATCAAAGCACCGAAATGCTTGAGGTACCACTTTAATTTTTTTCCTTCATAATTTTTGTTAAGTACTTATTCGATTAATGTTTCGAAACAATCTTTTAATTGCAGTACTTTGTACAAGATAGTTCTTATAGCCAGCAAGAGATAGATGAGGTTCGTGATAATTTAGCTAGCTATATCATGCATAACTGGATGTAGTCTTCTTATATGCTACTATATGGTGAGTTTATTCTTGTCTCTTTCATACTTTCAGCATTACATGATTAGGAGCTAAAAATAAAATAATTATAATTGAATACATTTTTTAAAATAATGACACAATGTTGTTAAAAAAATTTAGTTAAAAGCTAAACGTACATATCCATTGCTCAAAATTGAAGCGATTTTCGATGTTGAATTTGGGAATGGTTCAAATTGAAGTTCGACTGTGGGTTGTGTCGTTAGAGGGTGTTTGCGGTCGAAATGAACTGTGCATTAGGAGTTGTTACTGTGCTTTGAAGTGTAGAACAGTGGATGGTTAATTGACAAGTTGTAGAAGCCAGTGAGTTACACGGTGAAGTGCAGTTTGGTTTGTGGAACAGGGGAATGAAGTAGGCGGATGGAAGCAGTGACTGTTGTGACAGTTTATATTGCTGTTGCAGTAATATGAAGAACGAAGTGAGTGAAGTGTGGTCAACAGTGGAAGGGGGAGCAATGTAAGTGGATGAAGTATAGCAGTGGGTTTGGGGATGTTTGTATGCAATGAATGTTGCTGTCAAGTGTGGTGGTGGAGATTGCAGGCAGTGGGGATAATGATGTGCAGAAGTGCAGAAGAGAGTGGTTGGTGAATGATAGCAGGCGTAAGGGGAATGTTTGAATGATATGGCAATGAAGTTGCAGGTGGTAAGAGGAAGTGGAACAGTGGTGAGGTTGGTCGTATTTTTGGGGTTGTAATTGTTTCTGGTGGTTTGTGCAATGGTTCAAACAAGCAATATGTGATGACTGGAAATGGTTGAATGCAATGTATGAATGAGGAAGTGGCTTGTTTAAATGAGTTCAGTGGTTTGAATGAGTTCAAGGCTTGTTTGTATGACTGGATATGGTTGAATGCAATGCAATGTATGAACAAGAGGTGTATGCAGTGTCAGTGGGCAGTGGTTGATGGTTGATGGAAGTTGAGCAACAATAAGATGATGGTGGGGATGGTAGGTAAGAATATATAAGACCATACACTTATAGAGTAGTACCACCGGATCTCGATTTTTCTGTAGATTTATGTTGGTTGTCCGTTGTGTCAAGTCTGTGTGCAAGTGCAATTTTCTTTTCAAAAAAGGAATAAAGACGACACAAGCATATATGATATATCCCCTCTCCCTTACTCATCAATAAGCTTACTGAGATCTAGATGATGGTGTTTTGTATGTGGTCAGTGGTGGGCTGTTATGTTGTAGTTTTGGTTATAGAAGAGATGGATGTTGGACTTGGATGTTTTGATGAGCGGTGGTTAGTTATGTAAGGGTTATTGCAAAGTTTGATGTGTGGGTGGATGTGTTAGAGTTACTGTCAGGTGATGGAGGTTGGTTGTCTGTTGCAACAGGGTGTTGTTCAGGCAGAAGCTGGGTGGTATTGGAGGGTGAGCAGCAGTTGTAGGCTGTCAAGTCGCTGATGAGATGGGAGGTTAGGCAAACAGTTAGCAGATGTTGGTGGAAGGAGCAGTAGTATGTTGAGTGCTTTAGTATAACTCTGTGTGTGGTGACTCTGCTTATTGGAGTTGATGGTCAGTAGAAGTGGCTGTTTCGAATTGGTGGTGATGTAGAGGAGTGGATGGGGTTCTGGTGGTAGAGAGGCTGTTGGTCTATACGCAAGTTTTGCATGTTACTACAGAAGGAACATATGCAACATAATTTTGCTGCATAATCTCCAAAACCGAACAAAATAATAATAATAATAATAATAATAATAATAATCTTGTTATAGAGGTACATAAATTCAGAATGATATTTTAATGCACCGTTAAATATATCTTAATTTCCTTTTACTAATACCATGCAACAATATATACAAATAAATTTGTCTAATACACGATTAATAATTTAGCTGCTAATATACTTATCCGCATTCATCAACATTTCATAAATATTCAAAGAAAAATACAAATTTATCATGTCTTCAGCCTGCTTTTAGATGTATGCATCGTTTAATGCATGCATTTATTGTTCCGATCTTTAGATAGGACAAACCAGATACATTTTATTCAACCCAATACTAAAGAGGTCTTTGGAAGAACAAATTTCTCATGCCTTAAAATACTTATACATGCATTTATTAAAGAAGTGCTCTGTATGATGGTTCACAGTTACAGTACTAATCACCAAAAACATACAAACACACATTACACGCATATACAAATTAATCAAAACCAAAGCAATTAACAAACAAACATTAGAGGCATACAAATCAAATACCCTGTCGATATTTCATTTTGGATCAACCCACAAACGGTGCTCCTTCTCCATGAAATTTTCAGCATCTTTGTTCACTTGCTTCTTTCTTCTATATTGTCCAAGCCATGAATAATGCTTTTTCATTATGATTTTTTCTCCTTTTTTATTTATATCCCGCTCCTCGCTTCCCTGAACTTCGATATCATAAATTTTCCTATTGCCAATGTTTTCTTCATTATGATGATTATATCTATCACTCTTGAAAATTGTAAACAAGTTACTCGTAGCTTTTCTCATTGTTCTTACTTGTGTTTTTGAATTAGAATATGTATAATTATTTCAATGACATGCACATACCATTACTGGTATTTATTCCTATAACTAATGTTACCCCAAGCAGTAAAACTGACTAAAATACAATTTTGACGAAATAAATATTTGTCAAAGTCTATAGCAGAAGTTAATTAACTCCTATATGTAACATTAAAAGAGTGCTAAAATATTTGGTGATAATCATCTATTATCCATGTATCAAAAACTTGCTAGTCAGTAGTATGATCATACATCAGTCATCACACTGAACGCTGAACCAGTTAAACAGTTTGATGCATTGAATGTTTGTATTTTGCAGGATCATATGCATATGCAGATTGCACAGCTCAACTTCAGGTAGCTCAAGTACAAAATAGGATGAAGGTTTGTGCATTTAAAGACCATCTTCTGCTTAATTTATCTGCTGACAACGATACATTCTCTTCTCTGTATATATGTTTTTTTGTGTGTCAACATATAACACGCTGCATTTATTTTTTACTACTGTCTGTCTGATTATGTACTGTGAAATTTATTTATGTTTTTCATTATTTTGTCGAATTATTAAATCTGATTATGTACTGTGGAATTTATTTATGTTTTTCATTCTTTTGTCGAATTATTAAATCTGATTATGTATTTGCCATCAAATTCTATTTTGAATGATTGTAATATTGCATGAAATAATTGTTTGTTATAATCAATAATATATATAGTCTATTTGAGTGTCGCAATAATGGTCACTGAGAATGGCTTTTTTGCATCAGGTATAAATAGCTGATGCAATAGAAGGATTAGTTTGCATCAGTTTTCATTACAACTGATGCAACATGGGAATTAATTTTGCATCAGTTGTTACTAACAACTGATGCAAAAAGTAACTTTTTGCATCGGTTTCAGAACTGATGCAAAAGTGTTAACCCTGTTGCATCGGTTGCATATGCATCGGTTGAATCACTATGGGTTGAAATGATACATACCCGAACGGACTTTAGAATAGGGAAAAATCGTTATGGGCTGAAATGATAGGCCTGAACGATTTTTATTTATTTATTTTAACTTGGGATTGCAGGTTTGAAATGATAGAACCCGGATTTTTCTTTTTTTTAAACTGCGGATTGAAATGATACATATCCGTATCACTTGACCTAGGTTAGAAAATTATATACAGGCCCGTGGTTATTTTATAAAGTGTTTTGGATGATTTTAAGTATTTTTAAAAATATAAATTTATGAAATTTGATTTAAATAGATTTTGAAATGTTTAAAATAAAGAAATTATGATTTTTTTCTATGAGTTAAAAATGTAATTAATGAATGGTTAAATTGGATTATTGAAATATAACTTAAGTTTGGAATTTGGAATTTGGAATTTTGGTTAAAAATGATATTTAAGTTATATGAATAAAATGGAAATTTAATTATATTTGGAAAATGGTAAAATATGATAATTTGATTAAATTTGAATTTAAGTGATTTATTAAAGTATTATTGATTTTTCTATGAATTTAAGTGGTTAAATAAATGAATGTTTAAAAGTGATCTTTTAAAATATAACTTGACTAGGAAATGTGAAATTTGGTTTTAATTAAAGGTTTAAGTTAATTAAATAAAATTGGAAATTTTGTTAAATTTGAGAAATGGTAATTTAAATTTGAAGTGTTAAGTTTATTTGTTGAAATGTGAAGAATTGGAAACTTTTACACTTAAACTTATTAAGTAAATTGTTGAAAATTGGATTTAATTATAAGAAATTTATTGTGAAAAAGATATATGTTAAATGATATGTAAATGAACATTTTAAACGTTAAAATATGATTTTAAAATGTTTATGTGTTTTAAATTGAAGTTATTTAATTGCTGGAAATACACTAACACCTGAAATCTACTTTTAATAGCATTCAGAAATGTTGTAGATTCTGTTTCGAACTAAAATTGTATAAAAAGAGCTATTACAGCATTTCTGAAATGCTGTAGTTGCTGTAGTGGAACTTATAGGCTAATATTGAACTCAGGCCTATTATAGCATTCTCTGGAAATGCTATAATGGTCTGCAGTCTTTGCTGAAACCAAATTTAACCCTTGTTTTGAAATCTGAACTACCGCAGCACTTCTGAAATGCTGTCTTTTCTGTTTTGAACTAAAATTCAACTAAAACTGAGTTTTAACAACAGTTTTAAGTGCTGTCTTTGCTGAATTAAAAATGTTTTCAAATATAACTTATAGCAGTTGTTTTTAAATGCTGTGAAATGCTGAAATTTTAATAATTAGGGTTTTTGACTTAGTAAACGAACTCAGAATGGTTTGAAACTTTGGAAATTGAATACTTGATTTGAAAATATAATAATTACACTTTTAAAAGGTTTAAATGAATTATTTTGATTGGAATATAAACTATTTAAAGGTGATTTGAAATGGTAGTAAATGAACGATATCTTTGAATTTAAAAGGTATTTAAAGTTGAATATTTGGATTTGAACTGATAGGATATTTTATTTTATTAAAATGATTGGAAGTGAAGTTTTGTAAGAATATGATATTTTATTATATTAAAATGATTTGAAATGAAGTTTTGAAATGATATGAAAATTTAAATATATGGAAATGGTTTGGAATTGATTTAATCTTTATTTTGATAAAGATATGCTTTGAAATGATATTTTATTTTGAAGTAAAGTATTGTTTTTAAAAGTTATAACCACGGGTTAAAATAACGATTGGTTAGCAAAGAGACCGGGATCGGATATGGACATACTCTCTGTCGATACCGAAAACCACTTTGACAACCGTGTACGCGGTGGAGATTCCAGAATGAAGTAGGATGGTGGCGACGTTCTTAAGGTATATTACGTGGACCCAACTCCCGTGAGTTGGCATAAGGTGGCTAAAACAGGAGCGATCTCAGACCAGTGAGGTAGCACCTCTTCTCGGACACATTTCTTCGATATTATACTCTTACTTGTGATTGGTTAGATGGCCATCCTCCGATTTGGGAGTGTTGTTCGAGGTGGACGGTAGTGGCTGCTATGCGTTCCATCAGTCTGTGTGCGTAATTGGTATATCTACTGTGGCATTGCCTAGTTGTGCCGTGTCACCTACCATATCGAGCTTTACTACGATTTGTGATTTCTCCCGTAGCCTGTGGAGTATCGAGGGTAGCCCCCATTTTGGAAGTATGCTAATACTGGATAGACTACTGGGACTATTACGTGTTAAGGTGGAAAATGTAAAGCCTTAATGCTATTTAAAAGTATGTTTATTTTATATTAGACATTATTATATAGCGTATATTACTACATAGTAGATAGTTTAACGGATCCTTAGAGGATGGGCAGTCCCAAGCATCTTCTAAGTTACTTGTACCCTTATTACAGTTCGCTTGAGTTGGTTTACATTATATAAGTATATATTGTCCTGACTCGAGTGTTTGTGTTTTGCTTTACGCTCGGGTCAGCCTGAGTATTCACAGATTTGGATTTCCACCTTCTGGAGATTTGAATCGCTGGAGATTATCTGCTAGTCTTGTTCTATCAACTTCGGTTCCGTTGTTCTATTCAGCCTGTACTTGGTTATTGTATTGAGACTTCTGCTGTACTTTATTTCTTATGTTGTATCTTATGTAACTCTGATATATTTACATAGTAGCTTCATGAACTACTATTTCTTTTACTTCCGCTGCATTATTTTACTCTGTGTCTGTGATCTGTGATTATATTTATTTACTGCATACTCTGAGATTTGCCAAATTTTATTTACAACGCGGTATTTTGAGCAATTCAACTCCGGCATGAGTGTCTACCTATACACTTATAATGGATGCGAATGGTTGAAAATATCGGGTCGTTACATATATGTATATGCAGGATATATATATATATATATATATATATATATATGCAGGTACTGAGAATGAAGACTGTACAATATAGAGATTCAAAACTGACGAATTCAAGATTGTAGAAATCAAGACTGAAGACTCATGAGTATCAAGATTATCAAGAGTTCAAGATATCAAGATTATCAAGAGTTCAAGAGTTCAAGATATCAAGATAAGCAATAGAGTCTAGATTTATGTTAAAACTTCATAATAACACTAAAATCATTATTCGGATTTTAATTATGGAATGGAATCCACCTTCTCCTTTAATAGTGGGGTGGAACCCACGACCTTCTCTAGTGGAATGGAATCCATGAAATTTTCAAAATGAATTATTTTTAGATTTTTTCAAAACTATCTTTTTAAAAAGACATCTCTCTCTCGGTTTAAATATTTTATCCTTAATTCAAAAACTATTTTTAATCTTATTAATTTCAAAATCATTTCTTGTTTTTAAACTATCTCCTGGTTTTAATGTTTTAGCTTTAATCTCAAAATATTTATATATTTAGTTTTTATTACTTTTATATTTCGTAAGATCACTTTCCAAAGGTTTTTATAATCATAAAGTATATTCAAAATAGTTTACAAATTTCTAAGATTGTTTCGACAAACTTTAGAAAGAAAATCTCTTTTAAAACAAAAATCAATTTTCAAAAATGACCAAGGCATGTCGAAATGCCTATCCCCCCATGTCGACATGGTAGCCGTAGATTTTAAAATTCAAATTTTCAAAAGAAGTGTATTCGTCATAATCTTTCACTAATGGACATGACCGTTATTCTCCTATATATACCAGTAGTTTTCAACGAATTTTCACTTAAGATTTCTTTGTTTTCGCTCCTCTTTCTCTTCCATTCTTATTTTCAAACATTCTTAACAAAACTCTGCCGAAATCCTAAGTGAATCAAACTCGATCATCTCTAGTTTGATTCTCTACCACACTCTCTCAAAGATCTCAATGGTATTCAGAGTTATAGGATCATTTGTAATCAAAGATTGAAAAATCGAAGTGTATTGAGTCTCTCTCTACCAAAGTGTGATTGGAAACGGTGTGATTGTGGCCCATAAATCAATTGGGTGTGATTGTAGCCCGTAAATCAATTGGGTGATCTTGTAGCCTGGTTAAATCAAGAGAGTTTGCCCTGGACTCGGAGATAGGAGGGTGTATCTCGTGGCCTTGAAATTGAGGTTGTAATATCGATATTATATTTGAGAAGAAATCTGCACAAAAAATTGTGTGGGACTGGATGTAGGGTAACTCCGAACCAGTATAAAACTCCAGTGTGTTCTTTCCTTTACTTCTTTTATTTACTATTTGCATCTATGTCTGATTCTGTGATTGTCTCTGTGTTTGTGAATTGCATCTGTTTGGGTTTAATTTGAAAAGATTTCAAAAAGATTCATAAAATTAATTAAACACTATTCACCCTCCCTTTGGTGTTAATTCTACCTTAAGATCCGTAATCCGCATTTCCTACATTTGGTATCAGAGCATTGGTTTTCAAAGTTATCATAATCTGAATTTTGAAAAATTTTAAAATGGCAATTTTTGGAGATTCTATTAACACTAGTTCAAAACTGTCCAAATCATCATTGTCTCATAAGTCTGCATATTGTTATTATAGAAAATCAAGTTATCTACCGAATTTGTGTGTTGTGCAGGAACATATGTGTTATATGGCTTTTGAAGAATCAACACTCAATGGACAAATGGTGAAAATCAAGAAAAACAAATGGATACTTGATAGTGGATGTCCAAGACACATGACTGGTAATCCGGAGATATTGAATGAAATAATTTATGAAGATGGAGGAATGGTCAACTTTGGAGACAATTCAAAAGGATATGTGATTGGCATCGGCAATGTCGGTAACTCTAAAACTCCCACTATTTCTGATGTTCTGTTAGTTAGGAATCTAAAACACAACTTACTTAGCATAAGTCAATTATGTGACAAGGGCTACAAAATTAAATTTGAAAAGGATAAGTGTCACATCAAAGATAATAAATCAAATATTATCTATGAAGGAACTAGGAAGAAAAATATTTATATTCTCAGTATGAAAATCTCAATTGATAACTTATGTCTTTTGGCTAATACAAGTGACCCTTGGATTTAGCATAAAAGATTTGGGCATTTGAATTTCAAACTCTTATCTAGACTTTCAAAACTTGATCTAGTAAGAGGTCTTCCTAAAATGGATTTTAAAGTAGATAGTATATGTGATGCTTGTCAATTAGGAAAGCCGAGGAAGATTTCATTCAAATTGAAAGATATTATCTCAAATTCAGTCAATAAATCACAGTAAATATGTTTTTGTAATAGTAGATGATTATTCTAGATTTACATGGACAATTTTTCTGAAACATAAAAGTGATGCTTTTGATTTATTTAGAACTTTTGCAAAAAGAATTCAAAATCAATTTACTTTAAAAATCAAAACTATTCATAGTGATCATAGTGGAGAATTTGAAATTGAAAATTTTGAGAATTTCAGAAAGGAATAACTCATAAATTTTCTTTTCCAAGAACTCCACAACAAAACGGAGTGGTATAGCGTAAAATAGGATGATTCAAGAGTGTGCAAGAACTATGCTTTCAGATAGTAAATTTCCAAGAAATTTTTGGGCTGAAGCAGTCGCTACAGCTTGTTACATTTTGAATAGGATTTTAATTAGACCTCTAACCAATAAAACACCATATGAACTTCTTTTCAATAAGAAACCAAAGGTATCTTATTTTTAAATTTTTGGAAGTAAATGCTTTATTCTAAATACAAAGGACAATTTGGATAAATTTGATCGTAGATCCGACAAAGGAATCTTTATCGGATATTCTAATAGAAGTAAAGCATACAGAGTTTTCAATTTAAAAACTAACACTATTGAAGAAACAATGCATGTATCTTTTGATGAAAATTTCAAAGATTTTGTTCAAATAAATGATAAAGATGATTTTGTTACTTTAAATAATGAATCAAATGAAACAAATTGTGAAACTGTTCGTCCTAATAAAAGGATCAGGCTTTTAACAGATCATCCTATAGAAAATATACTAGGAAATATTGAATCTGTTGTTAGAACTAGAAATCAACTAAACAAGATGAGTAATGTAGCTTTTATATCAACTATTGAACCCAAAAATCCAAAGGAAGCATCATTTGATGATTCATGGATTCTTCCTATGCAAGATGAACTGAATCGATTCACCAGAAATGATGTATGGGAACTTGTTCCTAGACTTGAGGATAAAACTATAATATGAACTAAATGGGTTTATAAAAATAAAATGAATGAACGAGGTGAGGTCATTAGAAATAAAGCTCGGTTAGTCGCGCGAGGTTATTGTCAAAAAGAAGGAATAGACTTTGATGAAACCTTTGCACCCGTAGCAAGATTAGAAGCCATTATAATTCTACTTGATTTTGCAAACCACAACAATTTCAAATGGATGTCAAAAGTTCCTTTTTAAATGGTTTTGTTAAAGAGGATGTTTATGTTGAACAACCTCCACTTTTTGAAGAAGAAAAGTTTCCAAATCATGTTTACAAATTAAAGAAAGTTTTATATGGTCTGAAACAAGCTCCTAGAGCCTGGTATGATAGACTAAGATCTTACCTATTAAAATCAAAATTTGAAATTGGTAGGGTAGATAATACTCTTTTTATTAAAAGAAACAAAAATGATATCCAATTAGTACAGATTTATGTAGATGATATCATTTTTGGATCAAGAAACAATGAAATGAACAAAGAGTTTTCTGAAATAATGTCAAAAGAGTTTGAGATGAGTCATATGGGTGAACTTACTTTCTTTTTAGGATTGCAAATAAAATAATTAGATAGTGGTATTTTCATTAGTTAAGAAAAGTATGCTAGGGATCTAGTTAGTAAGTTTGGTATGACCACTGCGAGTGGAAAACCCACTCCTATGGCAACCAATGAAGCCTTGAATAAAGAAGACATGTCAAAAGATGTTGATCAGAAACTATACAGGGAATGATTGGATCGCTACTCTATATAACTGGGAGTAGGTCTGATATCATGCATAGTGTCTGTCTCTGCGCAAAGTACAAATCTCAACCCAAAGAAACCCATTTAAAAACTGTTAAACATATCCTAAGATATGTTAAACACACTTTAGACTATGGCCTATTTTACCTTAAAAATGATTCATTTGATTTAATCTCATATTGTGATGCTGACTATGCTGGTTGTAAATCAGACCAAAAAAGTACAAGTGGAACTTGTCACTTTTTAGGACATTCTCTAGTTTTCTAGTTTAGTAAAAAGAAAAATACTGTCTCACTATCAATAACTGAACCAGAATATATCTCTGCTGCTTTGGCTTGTTCTCAAGTTATCTATATGCAACAGACCCTAAAGGATTTTGGATTAAATATTTTAAAATCACCAATTTATTGTGACAATACAAGTGCAATAAATTTATCCAAAAATCCTACTCATTATGCCAGAACCAAATATATTGATATCAGACATCATTTTCTCAGAGATAATATAAGTAAAGAGATTATTTCTCTTGAATTTATCAACACTGAGAATCAAATAGCTGATATTCTGACCAAACCCTTGAATCAATCAACCTTTACTAAATTAAGAAGAGAACTAGGTATTTGTTCTATAACTGAGATATAAAATATAGATATAGTAACATATATATATTTAAATAAATAGAGAAAAGCAAAATTGTCAAAATTTTCAAAGGGATGTCGACATGCCCCTACCCCCCATGTCTACATACAACGGTCAGATTTGAAAATTTGATTTTCCCTCTAAAATCAGTTCGATGGTTATATAACCACAATATTTCGAATTCATCTATCTTCTTACTTCATTTTCTCTGTAATAAACTTCTGAAAATACAAAGTAATGGCCTCCTCTTCTAAATCAAACCAAAATGCAACCATTTCCTTCCCTTCTCCTAATTCTGGTCCATTCCAACGTACTACATTGGCTCGAGTAATGAAGATCGAGGAAATTATGAAGGATTCTTTGCAAATGCTGACTGAATTACAAGTCATGCAAATAAGGATGGCAAAGGAACAAGAGAAACAAGGCAAGATTCTTAGAAATTTGCAAAAATTTCTAATGGATAATCATGTAGACCCTATTGTGATTGAAGATGATTCCTCTAACATACGTATTCATAATCCATTAGAGGACGATGAAGAAGAAGAAGAGGAAGAAGCGCAAATGGACGAGGACGATAATGTTGTTTGCGTTGGAGAAGTCTGTTTTGACAAAAATGGTAATTTGGTCGAACAACATGGAAACTTTTGTCTCCATTACCCTAATTGTTCGATTCACAAGTCACCAATGGTCAAGGACTCTCGTTAGATTATTATTGTATTAATGTTTTTATATTTTGTGTACTTGTATATATTTGTGTTTATGTTTCATATATATGTGTAATATAACATCATATATAATAAAATTAGATTTATGTTTCACGTATTATACTTCGTTGTTAGCATTTAGTTCCATAGTATTAGTTTAAGGGGGAGTTATGTAGTTTAGGCTTAGTTTTTGTTGATGACAAAGGGGGAGAATTATAAAATAGGATAGTTAGGCTGTTAGTTAGGCTTAGATTAAGGGGGAGTTAGTAGATTAAGGGGGAGTTGTTGGAATAAGGTGGAGTCAGAGTAGAATCAGAGTTTGGTGGAGTATATTTTATAAACATAGGTTGTCATCATCAAAAGAGGGGAGATTGTTAGTTCCCGAGATGATGGTTTTGATGACAACAACCTTAGGACTTGTTATAAAATATAAATACTAATATCTTTGTCTAGATATATATGTATATGCATGATATATATATATGCAGGTACTGAGAATGAAGACTGTACAGTATAGAGATTCAAGACTGACGAATTCAAGATTGTAGAAATCAAGACTGAAGACTCATGAGTATTAAGATTGTCAAGAGTTCAAGATATCAAGATTATCAAGAGTTCAAGATATTAAGATAAGTAATAGAGTCTAGATTTATGTTAAAACTTCATAATAGCACAAAAATCTTTACTCGGATTTTAATTATGGAATGGAATCCACCTTCTCACTTTAATAGTGGGATGGAACCCATGACCTCTTTAGTGGGATGGAACCCACGACCTTCTCTAGTGGAATGGAATCCACAAAATTTTCAAACTGACTTATTTTTAGATTTTTTTTCGAAACTATCTTTTTAAAAAGACATCTCTCTCGGTTTAAATATTTTAGCCTTAATTCAAAAACTATTTTTGATCATATTAATTTCCAAATCATTTCTTGTTTTTAAACTATCTTCCGGTTTTAATGTTTAGCTTTAATCTCAAAATATTTATATATTTAGTTTTTATTACTTTATATTTCGTAAGATCACTTTCCAAAGGTTTTTATAATCATAAAGTATCAAAATAGTTTACAAAGTTCTAAGATTGTTTCGACAAACTTTAGAAAGAAAATCTCTTTTAAAACAAATATCAATTTTCAAAAATTACTAAGGGATGTCGACATGCCTATACCCCCCATGTCGACATGGTAGCCGTAGATTTTAAAATTCAAATTTTCAAAAGAAGTGTCTATTAGTCATAACCTTTCACGAATGGACATGACCGTTATTCTCCTATATATACCAGTAGTTTTCATCGAATTTTCACTTAAGATTTCCTTTTTTTCTCTTCTCTTTCTCTTTCATTCTTATTTTCAAACATTCTTAACAGAACTATGCCAAAATCCTAAGTGAATCAAACTCGATCGTCTCTAGTTTGATTCTCTGCCACACTCTCTCAAAGATCTCAGTGCTATTCAGAGTTATAGGATCATTTGTAATCAAAGATCGAAAGACCAAAGTGTATGAGTCTCTCTCTATCAAAGTGTGATTGGAAACGGTGTGATTGTGGCCTGTAAATTAATTGGGTGTGATTGTAGCCTGTAAATCAATTAGGTGATCTTGTAGCCTGGTTAAATCAAAAAAGTTTGCGAGAGTTTGCCCTGGACTCGGAGACAGGATGGTGTATCTCATGGCCTTGACATTGAGGTTGTAATATTGACATTATATTTGAAAAGAAATCCGCACAAGAAATTGTGTGGGACTGGATGTAGGGTAACTCTGAACCAGTATAAAATTCCGGTGTGTTCTTTCCTTTACTGCTTTTATTTACTATTTGCATCTGTGTCTGATTCTGTGATTGTCTCTGTGTTTGTGAATTGCATCTGTTGAGGTTTAATTTGAAAAGATTTCAAAAAGATTCATAAAATCAATTAAACACTATTCACCCCCCCTCTAGTGTTAATTTTGCCTTAAGATCCGTAATCCGCATTTCCTACAGAGGGTGCATCCACTACTGCCCTGGTTTCACTATCCATTCTAGTCGGAACCAACCAACCTATGACCTTCGGATTTGAAAACCATATAGTGCTGATGGATCCCGTTTTTCCCCCGTTGCCTCCAAGGTTAATCATAACCGACCCGCTGGAACAAATACCCACCGTTTTGACTAAGAAGATGCTTAGTAACATTTGCTTGCAACATGGCATCCTTGTAGAAGATGTTCGCCTTCCAACAAGAAAGAAATTCACACATCATCCCCCACCTGGTTTCACTACTTGTAGCCGATATATATGTATCAGCGATGCTGTCCCGCCTTTTAATTCCTTCCTGAGGAGTTTCCTGGGAGAAACCGAGTTTGTGCTGTTTCAAGTTCACCCAAACGGGCTTGCCTTATTGAGTTCACTGTATGTCTTATTCATGCAAAGATTTGAACGCCCTTCCCGATTCCACGAGCTTACATATCTACTCATGTTCAAGAGGAGAAAATATTGCCCATCCTTCGTAATCATCGAGGTGTGGACCAGATGCCAGGTCATCGGGAAACTCTATAATAAACATTCCATGTTCAAGAGTGAATATTTCTTTGTGCGTTGCCCAGAAGGATTCAATCATTTCTGGTTAAAAGGAAGTGAGTTTTATTCTATCAATCCCTCTTATATTAGAATCTCTATACTTTGAACTTAATGTGTGCCTCGCACAGGTACTCCTACATGGGACAAGAGATCAGAGCACGAGAAGATGCTTGAGGACTTGAAAGCCGTTAAAACGATCCACCGTTCCATCAAGTTCCTTCTGACGAATGAGAACTTACGAGAATATGGACTGCTCGCACCGGAAAGTATAGCTGATATTGAAACTTCGACGTGGAGTAGTTCTAGGTCTCGTATTCATTCAAATGCCCCTTCTCGCAGTTCTGACGAGGATACTCAAGGAGAAGAAGAGGAAGGTGCTTCCAGTGAGGAACAAGGGAAGGAACTGCTGATGTAGAAGCTAAAGAGCCCATAAGAGGTGATGAGGAAGAGGCTGTTAAGATAGGGGCTAACGAGCCCACGTAAGATGATGCCCCTAGTCACGAGGGCGATGTTTCTAGAATGCCCACAATCCTGAAGGAAGACAAGCCAATTAAAAGGAGAGATAGGAAACAACCAATAATGAATGAAGAGGAGGAGATCTCTGATGATGATGATGATGATAGTGACTTTCACGTCACTAATGAAGAAGAATATGAATCCCTCGATGAATCGCCGGAGATGAGCCCTAGCTTTCCTAACGCTCCTTCTCTGAATGCGTTGACCACCGAGGCACTAAGCCCCGAGCTCCCGATCTCCCCCTCCAGGGCAAACCACTGTTGAAACCCCATAATCTATCCGATGGAAGTTGCTGCAACTTCCATCGGAGATACGTCTACTTCTGACTTTCTAAGTGATGTTTCCATTCATGTGAACGAACTCAAGGATATCTCGATTAGCGGGATGTTGGATGAGATCGGTTCGCAAATCGACATCTCTTCTAGTGCTTTTATAAGTGTTTGCGCCAAAAATGGTCACAAACCCCGAATGTTGTGAAAGCACCGGTGTATGAATACAAATCAGCAATATTCAAACACAAATCTCAGATCCAAACAAACAGCAATTCAGAAATAATGAACAAAAACACGAGATTTATAGTGGTTCGGCTATCTCCGGCCTACGTCCACTCCAAAGTTTTTATCTTTTATTGATCGATGCTTGAAGATTACAATTTCCTATCGCATAGTACAATGAATTTTATGATTATAATCTGAATCTAAGGCAGCAATGGTGATCTGGAGTAAATCTGGCAGTCCGGACGCTCTTTAGCTCTCAAAATTGTCCCACCCCTTTTCTGAATGGCCTGGGGTCTATTTATAGGTGTAGGAGGCTGATATTTCGCCTAAATTGAAGGGAGACCAGTTCCAGTACGTCAGGGGGCCCACATGCCCGCTTTCTGGAAATCCGGGCCCACTTTGGGATCGATTCGAAGCTATGTTCGAATCGATCAAGAAATCGTCCAATCGAGCTGAAATTTGGTGAGAACATTCTTCAATGTGTATGTAAGTATCTGTGAAAATTTCATTGAATTTGGACGCATAGATCTCAAGATATGATCGAGTCAAGATTGCATTTCCGGTTGAATCCCTTCGGTCGAATCGATCCCATCGAATCGATAGGGTCGAATCGACGGATGGTGCGTGCATATGGTGATGTGGCGCGCGCGTTTCTCGGATCAACCCATCTTTTTCTCCGAGTTTACTGGGTCGAATCCTGGGTTTCAGCTGCTTCCTCTTGGTTTCAATGGGTTCGAAGCCATGCTTCTTCGAATCGATTCGAATGGATGTTCGTTCGAATCGATCAAAGAAAATATTGATCGATTCGAAGTTGTCTCCACAGGGTAGATTCGATGCACTACAACTGGATGGATTCGAAGGACTTCCTCCTAAGGGATACGATGTGGAGTAGCTTCATGGATTCGAAGGAACTCAATTTGATGGATACGAACCAGATGTGTGTGAGGTCTCCACCATTCTGATTGATGCGGAGGCGATGGATTCGAACGTAGCTCCTGCCGATGGATACGAAGACGTTGGTGCGAAGTCCATGGATTCAAACCGAGGCGTGATGAGAATGATCGATTCGAACTACGCCAAATCCGATGGATGCGAACCAGATGGATTCGAAATTGCCATCACCTCATCTTTGGTGGATCCAAACAGCATATTTTCCCTACCTTGTATCGATCATATTTCCTTCATACAAACTCCGATTAACCTGAAACTTGAAACGTAGCATCTCCTAGTCCTCATCATCATCTCCAATCGATTTCGTCCTGATCGGAGCTCGGCCAAATTTTGACGATATCCATTGCAGCCTTGTTTCCTATTGAACTCCAATCCTGATATCCAGCCAATTTGTCGATATTCCAGCTTTGACCAAAAAGCGGGATAACATTTGCCCCCCAAAACATGCCTTGTGATAAGAAGGCGTGTTTTGAATAGTTTCCTAATCCGATATCCAAGGTCCTTAGCCAATTCCATGCCCATCCAAACTCGAAGACTGAGTTATTAGTCCATCCTTATCCAACAACCGAATCCAAGACCTCTCCGGGTCAATATCCAAATCCGTAACCTCTCTGGGCTCTTGCAAAGCGCAATCCACACCTGACGACCGTGGTCCAGTGTCCTTGGACGTTGAGCTAACCTCTCCGGGTTCTTGCCAAGCGCAATCCACACTTGGCGACTGTGGTCCAGTGTCCCTGGATGTAAGTAACGCCATGGCTTAAGTCCTAAGCCGAATCCTGGTCGCTCCGGACCCTTGTTGAGTATAGTCCATACTCAACGACCTGAAACAATAATCGATAGTAGGGGGCCTAAGTCTTAGGTCGAATCCTGGTCACTCCGGACCCTTGCCGAGCATAGTCCATACTCGACGACCTGAATGAGTCACTTCACCGCGTTCGGGCAGAACGACTCACCCCTTACCAGGCATAATCCATACCTGACGACCGTTTATCAAAAACCAAAAAGAATCCAATCAAGATCCAATCCAAAATCCAAATCAAATCAGAAAACCAGAAATCCATATCAAAAATCAAAACCATCATCCAAAACGGAGAACGATCATCCGAATGAATGCCAAAAACCGGAAAAACAAGCAAAATCAGGGGTTCAATCCAAACTCCAAAAACCAAACCAGAAAGCTAAGTGTCCAATCCAAAAACAAAAGACAGATTTCGCAAACCATGGCTTTGCGGTTTATCATCACTCAGAGCATGCCTAGGGGCTATCTCCGTCCCCATACATGTGTAAATGACTCGGTTGCTTGCCAATGGTTTGTTACTTATTTCATATTATCCTGATCAATTGATGACCAATCGACCATTATTCCTGTGCCTCATATCCTCATGGTTTGAGGTAGACGGTGGTTGCTCCTGCTCCACCGCTGCATTCCGAGCCCCAACATACTGCCTCAACTGTCCATTCCTCACATGCTCCTCAATTATGTCCTTTAGGTGCCTACAGCTATTGGTATCATGCCCGTCCAAATCGTGGAAGAGACAATGCTTTCCTGATGCCCTCTCCTGCTCGGATGGTTCTCTCCTAGCCGGCCTCCGGTAAGGAAGGCGATTCCGAGTTTCCATGTATATCCGCTCTAGTGTCTCGTTTAATTCTGTGTATCTGGAAAACCTTGGATCCTTCCATTGTTTCCTAGCTTTTTCAGAGTTTTCGTCCAGCTTCCTTTTTCCTTTATCTTTATCCGAGCTTCCGTCAGATGGTCCTCCACCCCCGGTCACATTCACCTCCTTTAGCTTTAAATCCATACATGCATCTTCTTGCCGAAGAAATCTTTCAGCTTCGTGAAAGAATTCCCCAAGATCCAGTGGTGGGTCTCGTACTAAAGATACCTTAAAATCTGAATCCTCTCTGACTCCCGACACTGCCGCCATCAAAACCATCGATGGATCCGGCCGATCCACCGAAGAAACCGCCGCATTAAATCGAGTTAAAAATACTCTAAGCGATTCATCCGTTCTTTGCTTTACCGATGTTAACGTCATCACGTTCTTAGGTCTTTTGATATGAACCCGAAACTGTCCCAAAAACCTGTCTACCAATTCCCTCCAATTCCTGATAGATCCTTCCTCCAGCTGCCTAAACCACATTGCTGCTAGGTCTGTCAAGTATAAAGGGAAACATCTGGCCATCACTTCCTCCGATGCCCCCAGCACTTCCATGTGTCTAGTGTATCTCATCAAGTGATCAGTCGGGTCAGCCTTTCCATTATATACTTCCACGCTAGGTAACTTGAACTTAGGTGGATTATGAGCCATCCTGATTTCCCGAGCGAACGGACTCCTGTTCACTCCTTCCAAGTCTCTATTGGTCGAACCTCCACGCATAGTCTTCCTAATGATTTCCATTAATCCAGCATTGCCTGTTAGGTGTTGCCCCCATGCTCCCGAGGGAACTCCGGCACATATTCTTCATGTGGCTCATTAGCCGCAACGTTGGCTCTAGCCTGCTGAACTCCTTCCAAAGGTCCTTCTGCGTTGGATCCTGTGGGCCTGCCCCCAAGCCCTTGTTGATTGCCTTCCGGTTCTGTATTCTGTCCTACATTGGGTTCCGCAACCCTAGTTCCTTGTTCCACATTTGCAGTCGCTATAGTTGGTCCAATGTTCTGTGTTCCTGTAGCTCTCATCTGCTCGAAGAAAGTCTGCATCATATCCTGTTGACTCTTCAGCAACCTTTCATGTAATGAATTTGCCATAGCTTCCATTTCGTCTCTGGTAATGTAAATCGAAGCTCGTCCTTCTCCAGCTCCGGAGGATGCCTCTTGACTTCCTCCTTGTTGGCTTCTCTCAGCTCTTTGCCTTCTACTTGTTTGTCGAGTCATTGCCGAGTCAATCTGAATCCTTCAAACTTTCAAATCTAAACTTCAATCCGATGTAGCGGGTGCTAGTCCTTCTCAGTGAAAGCACCAAAGTGTTTGCGCCAAAAATGGTCACAAACCCCGAATGTTGTGAAAGCACCAGTGTATGAATACAAATCAGCAATATTCAAACATAAATCTCAGATCCAAACAAACAACAAACAACAATTCAGAAATAATGAACAAAAACACGAGATTTATAGTGGTTCGGCTATCTCCGGCCTACGTCCACTCCAAAGTTTTTATCTTTTATTGATCGATGCTTGAAGATTACAATTTCCTATCGCATAGTACAACGAATTTTATGATTATAATCTGAATCTAAGGCAGCAATGGTGATCTGGAGTAAATCTGGCAGAGTCCGGATGCTCTTTAGCTCTCAAAATTGTCCCACCCCTTTTCTGAATGACCTGGGGTCTATTTATAGGTGTAGGAGGCTGATATTTCGCCTAAATTGAAGGGAGATCAGTTCCAGTACGTCAGGGGGCCCACATGTCCGCTTTCTGGAAATCCGGGCCCACTTTGGGATCGATTCGAAGCTATGTTCGAATCGATCAAGAAATCGTCCAATCGAGCTGAAATTTGGTGAGAACATTCTTCAATGTGTATGTAAGTATCTGTGAAAATTTCATTGAATTTGGACGCATAGATCTCAAGATATGATCGAGTCAAGATTGCATTTCCGGTTGAATCCCTTCGGTCGAATCGATCCCATCGAATCGATAGGGTCGAATCGATGGATGGTGCGTGCATATGGTGATGTGGTGCGCGCATTTCTCGGGTCAACCCATCTTTTTCTCCGAGTTTACTGGGTCGAATCCTGGGTTTCAGCTGCTTCCTCTTGGTTTCAATGGATTCGAAGCCATGCTTCTTCGAATCGATTCGAATGGATGTTCGTTCGAATCGATCAAAGAAAGTATTGATCGATTCGAAGTTGTCTCCACAGGGTAGATTTGAAGCACTACAACTAGATGGATTCGAAGGACTTCCTCCTAAGGGATACGATGTGGAGTAGCCTCATGGATTCGAAGAAACTCAATTTGATGGATACGAACCAGATGTGTGTGAGATCTCCACCATTCTGATTGATGCGGAGGCGATGGATTCGAACGTAGCTCCTGCCGATGGATACGAAGACGTTGGTGCGAAGTCCATGGATTCAAACCGAGGCATGATGAGAATGATCGATTCGAACTACGCCAAATCCGATGGATGCGAACCAGATGGATTCGAAATTGCCATCACCTCATCTTTGGTGGATCCAAACAGCATATTTTCCCTACCTTGTATCGATCATATTTCCTTCATACAAACTCCGATTAACCTGAAACTTGAAACGTAGCATCTCCTAGTCCTCATCATCATCTCCAATCGATTTCGTCCTGATCGGAACTCGGCCAAATTTTGACGATATCCATTGCAGCCTTGTTTCCTATTGAACTCCAATCCTGATATCCAGCCAATTTGTCGATATTCCAGCTTTGACCAAAAAGCGGGATAACAATGAGTGAAGGTGGAAAGACTCTAACCCTTAAACCATGCCGATACGGTTGATAGAGTATAAAGGGGGTCATCGGGACTACACACTTCACTTTAGGGACACAAACATGCATTTCTCCATCGAGTCAACTTTCCTACCCAAAGTGTTAGCTTTACTTTCCTTTTTGTTTCTGGTTCCATTGGTCATGGACTGTGCCATCAACTTTGTTAAAAATCTGGCTCATACAAGGATCAAACTTCAGATCCTTCCCAACGCTCTTACCGTGAAACGAACGAGGAGAGGAGGAAGAGAAAGGAGGAGGAGGCTTGTCGGTTGGAGAGAGAGGGTGAGAGGGGAGATAAGAGAAAAAGGGACGATGAGAGTAGTGCTCTCGACGATGTATGCAAGCACCAAAGAGACTCTCGTGAATTCCACGAGGCTTCACTTCCCATTGCTCTCCCTCGCACCGAAGCTCAGACAGCCGCACTATAGGAAATCCCTTCATCCCAGGCCATTACTATTATAGCTGCCCCCGGTTCTTCTAGCCAAAAGGAGAAGTTTGTACTCCCGCCTAGTCAATCCATACTCCAGGCTGCCTACCTACATTTATTCTTAAAGGGTGTTAAGTTTGAGAAGAACATTAAGCCCACCAACAAAACCACTTCCTTGTGCAATATTGATACAGTCCGCGAGGACTTACAAGCTAGGTTTGATTAGCAACATCTTGTGAAGGCCCTTTCGGACGTGAGTCGCATCAATTATCGAGAAATTCTCTCATTTGGGGCTGAAAGGGAAGACCATAATAAAGCGATCAAGGATCGCAATACTGAAATAGCCAAGCTCAAAGTTGAAAGGGATGCAGGCTTAAAGGGAAAGGCTGCCAGTGACAAGTTATCGACCGAGGCGAACCGGGCTCATGATAGAGCGCTTATCATGATTAAAGATTAGCTCAAGGATGCTCATAGATAATCTGGAAAACTGATAGAACAGATCACCATTGGAAAGAACACTATCAAATCCCAAGATCAAACCATTGTTGGTCAAGCTGCCACCATTGCCGAACAGGCCATCAAACTTAACCAACTCCATGATGAGAATGCATGGTTGGTCAAGGAGAAATAAGAAACTATAGGTGGCAAACTGGCAGAAGAGATCGACCATCTGGTCACACGTTCAGAGCTTTCAGAGCTTCTAACAGCGTACGATGAGGCAATAAACCCGATGGACACTAGCGTGCTTTACTTACACTTGCAATGTGATGAATAGAGGCAGCCTAAAATGGCTTGGTGATGATTATCCTCAGACTCTTGCCATGGTTTGGGAGGAAGTGGTGGTAAGATCGGAGAAGGTTAGGGATATGCGCTCCAAGGAGGAATTAACGACCGCCTACCACTACCGTCTCTGTAGTTGCTTCCAGCACCATTCCAGTTTCCAGGTCCGGACCTAGACCCGATTCTGAGAAAATAGAAGCACTGTAGAATCTAGAGGATGTCTCTGTATCTATGGGTGGAGAGATAGCAATCACTGGTGAGTCTGAGCCAACGGATAAGATGACGATGGCGGAGAGGTCATAAGTAGAAAAGAAAAGGCTTCAATTGAAGAAGGAAAAGGAGGAGGCAAAATGCAAGACTCCGACCACAATCAAGCTATGGGTGTCAAAGGAGGAAAGTGTGGCTATCAGAGGATCTGAGGGGTTTGGCCATGCTATAGAAGAAGAGATTGGTAAAGATAGCAGGAATAATATCCTAATCCACCCAGGCAAATGTAGCAAAGGCGGGAAGATGTGATGGTGAACTCAAGTGCTGGTGGAGTGGAGTACTTGCGGTCTTTTTGGTATGTGTCGTTTGAGTCTGTATAAGTACAAAGTCTGTACTTAGCGTCTTTTCTCTTTGTTGTTGAGTCGGTAGGATCTTTACTTTTGCTTTTGCTGTGTCCAAATAGGCCGATATTGTGCAGGTACGACCCCGCTGTTTGATATTGTACATAAAATAATATAAGTAAAGAAAAGATTAGCATTTCCACTATAATCTCTTCTGCGTACTTTTCTACATTCTATATACCATGCCTATTTATATATCATTGTGTGTGTGCATAATACAATTACTTGTCTCATAATTTCCATATTATATACTGCTGTAGTGTGTGATGTGTTTATTTACCGCAATTCTATGCATGTAAATGGTGTAAGTAGTATAACTTCCAGTTATTTAGCATACTACTTTACTCAGTTCTGCTGTGATTTCCAAAATTCTTTGTTCAACGTAATAGAATTGTGGTGTGATTTGGTTTATTTTAACCTAGTATTGGTGTGTGCGCCCCACTCCATGGGGCTAGTTACTCCAAACACTTGATCTATACACTTGGTGTTAGACCGGTTACTTTGGCGACTCTTTGGTTGCCCCCAGTCTGTGTTTCATGATAACTCCTGTCTTTGGGAACTTATGGTCAGAATGCTCAATTTCAAGAATTTTTTGCTTCGATCATGATCAATTTTTCTCCAAGTTTAATGTTGAGGTTCTGTCTGCGTGTTAGTTTCTATTTCCAAAAATCCACGAACAGCTTAATCCCTTGGGCTATCCTGCGATGTTGAGCTTCGGCAAGTATGTGCTGATTCCCCAATCGGTTTGAGGATTTGAGATTTACTAGCGTTGTCGGGGCGACGCCATTATTTAAAGGACATAGATCGAGTTTCACCGTCGTCCTGTAGTTTGGAATTTTCATGGCACTGCTGGGGGTAGCACCGGCTCCTTGGAAAGCAGGGATTGATTCCTACTAATCCTGCAATGATCAAATATCCTGGTGTTGTCGGAGCAACGCCTGTTCTTAGGAGGTTTTGAAAACTGTCGATGTTACCGGGGTTACATCGTTATCTTGAATACAAGAGGATTTCCCAGTGTTGTCGGAGCAATGCCGACACTTAGGAAGTTGGGGTCGATTTTCCCGTCGATCTTATGGTTCTGGGGTCAATGTTTCTTATCCGGAGAGTAAGAAGCATTTTTCTGGTTATGTGCGGTGCTTTCGTATTACTTACAAGAATGCAATTTCATTGATTTAAGGAGCAATATGTAGCTTATTTAATAGCGTTTGGGGGCACTGCATACTTGAACGCGGTTCTGTTGGTTCAAGTAGTGAAGGGATGGATGCTTACGTAGACGCAGTTCCATCGATCCAAGAAGCGAAGGAGTGGAGCGTACTTGGATGCGGTGCTTGCTTGGACGCGGTTCCACTGATCAAAGAAGGGAAGGAGTGGAGCATACTCAAATGTTGTTTCATCGGTTCAAGTAGCAAGAGAATGATGCTTGGTTAGACGCAGTTCCCTTGGTCCAAGAAGCGGAGGAATGGAGCATACTTGAACGTTGTTCCATCATTCAAAGTAGTAAGAGAATGAGCGCGTACTTGGATGCATTTCCATTGGTCCTAGAAGTGACGTGTGGCTTATAGAGTGTGCGTAAGGGTCTAGGCATTCCCGACATTGCTGGAGCGACACCGGTTCTCAGAAGGCTAGAATCGATTTTCCTCGTCGATCCAGTGGTTTGCATCGATTTGATCCCATCGGCTTAGCGGGTTGCTTACATGAATGCGGTCCATTGGTTCAAGCAGCTTTTTGTGGCTTATAGTGTGGCGCACAGGAGGAATGCTTACTTGAATGCGGTTCCATTGGTCCAAAAAGCGAAGCGTGGCTTATGGGATGTGCACAAGGAGTATTGCATACTTGAACGTAGTTTCCTCGGTTCAAGCAACGACGTGCGACTTATGGGATGCACATAAGGAGATGGGAAGTTTCCTGATGTCGTCGGAGCAACATTGAGGATTTTGAGAGCAGTATGTTTCCCGATGTTGCTGGGGCAACATCGAGGCTTTTTAGAAAATTATGGGCCTTCCTAACGTTGCTGGGACAATGCTAGTTCTGAGAAGGCAGGGATCGGTTTTCCCCATCGATCCGGCGGTTGAGTCAATTTTTTCGACTCAACCGTTTTGCTTGCAAGAACGCGGTTCCATCGGTTCAAGAAGCTAATTTTTCTGATAAAAGAGAGACAGGTCCTGCCTATTTACTATGCCCCCATTGTCCCTGGGTGGTTTATTTGTGAAAATAGTAAATACATAGATAGAACTGAGCAAAGTTGTATCACGCTCGGATGTTGCTTTGTTCTTGGATGGCTAATTAATGACTAGTCTTCTATCAGTTTTCCAGGGCCCCTCTTCTTTTGAATTTCATGGTATCTAGCAGCATTTCCTAAGTCATCGCCTTCCTGCTTAGCCGCGTTATTACTTTAAACCATTTCCCTTGGTTTTTGATCGACAGTCTCACCTTCGTTCATAGTTGCTTCTTCCAACCGTAGAAACGGATTTGCGTTTCAGTGGAATTCTTCTATGGTAGTCAGTTGTTTCATTTTAATATATCTACCGAAGTTTGTATCCGGGTGGATTACTCAGTCCAAAGCCATGAAAATCATATCTTCCTTGGGATTGCTTACCTCCATGACTACAATGTTAAACCAATTCAAGAAAGATTTTAGTGACTCATTGGGTCCTTGGAAAAAGCTAGATAAGGACATCACATCTTCTGGTCGTGCAGTATGGAGCCTAAATTTTTCTAGAAACCTTTTTGCTAATTCGTCGAAAGTGAAAATAGATCTCGACGCAAGTCTAGTAATCTACATGGAAGCAATTCCTTCCAAGAAGATTAGGAAACATCTACGATGAAATAAATCCGTAGCCCTAGCTCTATCCACATGCCACTCATATTTGTTGTTTAGGGTTTGTTGTTCCATTATATGATGACATAGTTGGCATAGTGAATTTCTTAGGATATTCTTCCCTTAGAACGTTTTTAGTGAATGGAGTTCGGCTTGGCGCATAACCCCAGTCTTCATTCTTCCTATCCCTACTTTCCTCCAATAACCATTTGACCATGTTAGCGATATACCCCTCGGTAGCCCGATGGTATATAGGTTGGCTGTCAGGGGCTACGCCGAGTGTTTGACTCCACAAACGATCTCGGTTTGCAAGTTAAAGCCTGGGTTCTCCATTCTCCGGGAGAACTCCTCCTGCAGGGTCCTGTGGGCACATGGTTGGTCTTCCTAGGGCTGTTTAAACTTCATTTTCGGCGTTTTTCCTGTTCTCATCAACGTTCAGTTCCAATCTATCAACATCAAGTTACATGTCATCTTTAGGGTTAGAAATAAACATTGCACTATTCACTTGACGAGTGTTCACTCTAAGATTTGGATTTGCAGCAGGCTGCTTTCCAGTATGAGGAGTACTTCCATTGCCTTCTATCACGATTCCTACAGCTCCACCAATAACCTCCTTCTGCTTTTGTTTATAGTTTCTCTTGTTCAAACTCAAAATGGAGGAATTTTCCTGTTCCATAGCAGCTGCATTTTCTTGTCCAACTCTCGGAGCATTCAGTGGCTGAAGTGATAGCAAGGCGTCGATCTTATCCATGAGAGCCTTTTGGCTATCAGCCGTTTTTTGGATATGTTCATTAACCATCTGGTTAAGCTCTCCTCTAGTAACAATACCTGTTCTGCGGAGGAACCCGGTGCTAGATTTTCAGTATTAACCTCAATTCGATGATTTTAGCATTGTTTACTTCAGTTTGTCAAGGGTTTGCATCATCACCACTGACTGTTGCTCCCGTTGATCTTCCAAAAGTGGTTTTCTATTTTCTAGGTGCCATTGACCCCTGATGGTAAGACTATGGATCTTCGAAGCAAATTCCTTGGATCTAACGGATGGATATCTTCTAACCCAAAATAGCAAGCTAAATCTAAGCCTAGGTTCAGATTTTCTCAATGAAAGCACCAAAATGTTAACCCAAAAAATGGATCAACACCCTGGAGTATGATATGAAAGTACCAGCCCTGTTAGAATGGAACAAATATAACGGAAAAGTAAATGAGACACAGAGATTTTTATAGTGGTTCGGCAGTCTAAGGCCTACGTCCACTTTATAGCTTTGTTGCTTATAGATTTGATTGGGATTATAAAGGATTTGAGAGAGGATAAGGCACAAGCACAAGGGTTAGACATATTCTAAGTCCTAAAATTGCCTAGAGTAGCCGTGTGGTGATTATGGTGTAGACGAAACAGTTGAAGAAGAGACAGAGCTTCCACGTAGTGATGGCAGAAACTAGATCCTTTCTTGGTTGCTCTATGGTTTGTATTTATAGAGGTAGCAGTCGTGTAGGACCAAATAGAGAGTTGGAGCAAAGCCCAAAAGAGAACCCAAAAGAGTGTGCAAAGTTGTAAACCCATCTGGGTTAACACCAGAAGTTGGTATCAACCTCTCAAGTCGGCGCCAACATCTTTAGTTCAACCCAAGTGGGTTAAGTCCTCTTGCATCCTTTACACTACTTTATTTGGAGATGTTCCATGTAATTTGTTTGGATATTTGGTAGATATCGGTGATGGTTCCTTGATCACTTAGTTTGTTTTGTCGTTTTGACTGCTAACTCTTCAATCTTGGTATTCGGTTGATCAAAGTCCTTTGATATTGCTTGGGCACACATGAAATAGGTAAAGAAGAGCCTCTGCCAAGTTTGAGTGAGAAATAATAAAGCATATGAAGTCATAACCGACATGGTGAAGTCGGCATCGACTTCTCACCCTTGCTCCATTCATGTTGAAACTTCTCTGAATTGCTTCTATACCCAATCTATGTATGCTTGTAAGATTTCAAGTTGTTCCGTCTTTCTTCTCGACGTCCTAACTCATAATGATTTATGCTTGTATAAAAACCCAGTTAACAATTTTAAGAATGTAGCCATGAGTAGGCACACGAATTATCTTGAAAGGTGTAAATATGAGGTGGTACACCGGGTATTCTGAGGATGAGACTATGAGAAAGTTCATCAACAACTTTGAGGATATACATATCATGATGGATATGTAGTCAGCATAGGGATTAACACACACATGTTACCTATTGGTATAATGATGCGATGATTGTCTTTTTGGGATGTATGTGTGTTTACTTTGATGGGCTATGCCGATTAATGATATTTTTATTTGTACATGCATGTTTGAATGGACCCGAGCCTTCTTGTGTATCTTTGTTATATGCAATTATGGTTGATTGTTGAAACATGTGATACGACTTGTGAACGAAACATATATGATTGAATTGGTACATTTTTTGTTGATGTAATTTTATTTTTACATGCTATATTTTGGATTTCATGATTGAGAAAATAAATGTGTATGATGCTGAATTCATAATTGTGAAGGAATTTTATTGTGGCTGATTGTTCAATGTAGTTGTTGTATACTATTTTGTACGAAGTTACTTTATGGTTAATATGCTTTCTCATATTTTGTGATTAAACACATGATATTGTTTTGATAATTAGGTTGAGGGCTGTATTTGGGGAACTACGAGGGCGCAATTCTTTTAGGGGGAGAATGTAATGACCCGAAAATTTGATGTTATTAATATTAATTTAATAAAAATAGATTTTTAATTAAAGTGTGAATCGGGTATCATTTTTATAACCATTGCAAAGGTCTTTCCGAGTGGATCAGTTTGGTATATAATCTTAATCTCATTTTATTGGCGAACAATTTTCGCTAGTTACAAATTGTTTCAAAATTCAAAGTATCCGTTCACCATCAAATCATATTTTGTTTCGAAGCTCTTAAAGAATGGAGTAAACATGTAGAGTACATTGGTCTGAAAAGTGCTTAGTGCAACGAAAAATCGATGGTCAAGTGTAAGGTAGTGAAATCATAATTTCAAATGGGGGGAGGGGGGTTTGATTGGGAATGAATGGGGAGTTGTGACTAGTAGCAGTCGATACATCTCTTCTGCTAAAGATGATACATAGTCTCAATCATGAAATAGCATCGGGAGCAACTGAACTGGCCAAGAAAGTCACAGGAGTGCACGTAGGGGAAGGCGATTTCGAACACTATCGGTAACAACGGTTGTTGAGATAGTGAAGGAGGAGTTAGCAGTTGTGTTTAGGTTGGTTAGTGGGTTGATTGCAGTGGCATGGCATAAGAATTCATGTTCAGTGGTGGTGATCGGTGGCTGGATTGAATGTGGGAAGAAAGGGTAAAAATTTATTAAAGCTCTTATATTTTATTTAATTGCAAACCGAACCTTGAGACTTCTAACCTTCATATCATTTACATACTAACTCTGATTCATGTGCGCTTTCTTTTATTGGACTCATAGTGGAATTCTGTACTCCTTTCAGTCAGATTTGCTAATTTTTGAGGTTGTTTGCAAAAACTTGTTGGTATGGTTTATTTATTTAAGTAATTGAAGTTTAAAATAATTAAATGCATACATATTGATGAAAATTAATATTTATTGATATGTGATAATGACTGTTTAGTTAATATGATGTTTTGGATGTGTTGTGTCTTAGTCTGGTTGTTTGTTATTTATTTTGTATTATTAAATGTGTAGTTATTATTAATTATGAATTTGGATGGAGAATAAATAATTAATGAAAACTAGATGACATTATATAACTTTAGAAAATATGGATAAATAAACAAAGATATGTTTATTTACAGGTTTTGACTGGTGTTTGTAAATGACTATGATTTAACAAATTTTACTGAAATCAAAGTGAAGAATTTAATAAGGTTATTATTTATGAATTTCTAGGAAAAGTCATAAATAATAAAAAAATATTTTTAAAATTAAAATATAATTTTAAGTTGGAAACTATATTTTTATTTATAAAATTAAGAGGAATTTCATAAATAATAATATGGTTTTCGAAACATATTGTATTGTTTTGAGTAAATAACAATATAATTGATTTTACGGTGTTTATAGAGGAAAATGTTATTATTATTGTTTGGTTAAAATGAATACTTGGAATAATATAATGGTAAAAATCTATTTCCAATGGTGTTTAGATTTAAGTTATTACTATTTTAAGATAAATAAGAAAAAGGAGTTCTAAAATATAATATAAGAATATTGATATTTTCTAGATAAATAGTAATAAATGGGTTTTGGAAAATATTAAAGAGATTTTCATGTATATCATTATTTTAACGTAAAATAATAATATTGTTGCTTTGAAAAGTAATTTAATGTAAATTACTATTTTTGGTGGAAAATACGATATTTTAAGGGATTTCAAGCACAAAGATTATAATGATCTATTTTTGGATTATTTTACCGTCTTGAAGGATTATTACTGTTTTGCGATAGATAAAGGTGTTTTGTTAAACAATAGGAAAAGGATTTCTCTTATACTTATGGAAAATCATTGTTGTAAGTATAATGTTTGGATGGATGTTGTTGAATATGCAAGCATATGATTTTTGTTTGATGATAATAAACATATAAATATATATTCATTTAAATGTATTTGTTATTGTACTATTTTATTTTTCACATAATTAAATAAATATTTGCTGAATAAAATAAATAACACATAATTTAAATTCAAACAGATATTTTATTCAAACAAATATTTTATAACAATTTTGAATAGTACAAATTTGAGCTCTCACTATATATACAACATTTCAAATTACAACACAATTTCTCAGTATACAATTATCATTTACATTAGCACCTCACTACATATCACTCATTCACTCGTATTTAATATTCAACTTTATTCCAATTTGTATGCAACATCTGAGTTATCTGCAAAAATAAACACTGACGCAGTAAAACTGAAAAAGAAATATTTTTGCAGTGTAAAATAAAATGTGTTTTGAAATTATTATTTGCCTCATTTATTTGGGTTGTTCGTCATCATTTATTTTTGAATTCATCATACACGAACAACTTTTGACATGCACAGTGAATCACTGTACATGCCACAAGGCCGTGCACACCGATATACACTTGATAAAACTGTAGAGACATGTGAGCACAAGGTCAAACCCAATCAAAAGCCAGGTTCAACTCAGGTGCAATACAAATACATCACTAAATTGTCGAGTTCAACAAGATCAGTTTCCATAATCAGTACAGTAAAGACCAGACACAAATCAACACTGAATTGATCAGGAGCAACCAAAGTCAGTCCAGAAACAAGAACATGCATAAGCACATGCACCAGTGAAACAAGATCAGGTATAAGCATGGATGTGATAAGCAGTGATGACACAAATGCACTGGCTCGAACAATACTGAGGTGGCTACAGTAACAAGCACACATGCCCAGGCTCAAAGACAAAGTCAAATAAAAACAATACAATCAGTTTCAAAGGATAAACCAGAGAATCCAAACCAGATTCAAGTGAAAACAAAATATAAAGTGACATGCACAGATATGCAACAGAGAGGAGTGCAGGACTACCCAAAGGAGCAATTGAAGCTCACATGAATACAATGAACTGGTCCAGCTCAACCAACACATATACAAAATATACATTGGTGACAGCAGTTTCAAACAGGCTCAGAGGCACCAGAGGTGAGATCAAAATACATGAAGTTCAACTGAATGCAAGAACATGACTGCACAGACCAAGTTAATGAACACAGCAGTTCAAACTAGACCATGCTTATAAGTGCATATACAAAAAGCTTCATATGCAAACAAGTATACTTAATGCAATAACCAAGTGAAGACTTCAAATGAACAAAGTACAGACTAGTATCAAAACAACAAAGCAGGATCAATAGCGACCAGACCAATATGCAAACAAATGCAATGCATCACCGAGACACAAGTACAAGTATAACATGAATGAAATGATGTGAAGCAAATTATGGATGTGCACAATGGATATATAATCACTCAACTTCAACATGCTCACATAACCGAGTAGTGAACCAGATCAACATACATCAGTGAACTAACTGGCCAGAGCAACTTATATGTATGCATATATGCAATCATATACATACACATAATAGCTCAGCTAACAGGCTACAAATGTACAAGACTCGAATGAACAGTGGACAGAGCTCAATGCAACCCAGACTAACATCACAGCAACAAGCATACATATATACATGCGTGAACATATATGTGCAGTGAAACCAGAGGCCACATCAAATAAATGGTCAAACTACAGAACAATGCATATTGAAGCATACAGCGGTTCAAATGTCGTAGGGGATTTCACAAGTAACTGTGATCAAGTTTAAATACCAGAGAATCAAAGCCAGACTAATATACATGTATATGAACATGAATGCAATGACTAGTAGCCTTAACGGTAAAATTCACATGAAGCCGTGAGAAATTGAACGAAGTCAAAGTCAACAAAAAAAATTGTAACAAGTGTCATGATGTACAAGTGAATGTAACAGCAGTTTCAAATCAAGTCAGAGCCGTGGTGGCCAAGGAATCAAACCAAATCAGAAATCAAAGCCGTGATAATCAAGTAAACACAAAATATATGAATTTGAACAAGCCATTACAAATCACTAGCATTCAATCAAAACACAGTGGCCGAGAGAAATTAATTGATGAATTCAAGTAAATATATTCGAACGAAAATAAAGGGAACCGATCCCTATTTAACCCAATCATCATCGGCATTTTCCAGGCAATCGAGTTCAAGCAAACTAACCAGTAAAGCAAAAGCATAAATCACATACCGTTTTAGAACTCGATCAAATTGGAGCGACCGAAATCATATCATAGCTAGAGAATCAATTGTCCAAGCCAAACAGAGCAAATAGTCACTGCAATTGATCATATACAAGCGGCGCTTCCAATTTTACAAAAGCCCTAATTTTGTGAAAGAGGAACGAACGAAAAAGAGGCAGCCATTTTCAAAGCAATGAAGTACAAAGAATACAGGCCGATAATTAAAAAGGAGAAGGGGATATTGTTTATCACTTCATAATATTTGGGCCGGCCTTTTTATTTGCTTTGAGTTTATTAATAAGGCTATAAAATTAGGGTTTTATTGTTTTAATTGTTTTTTATTTATAATTTACTTTTAAACGTTGTAAATTCTAGTCGTGTGACTAGGGGTCGAACTACGGTGGTGTAGTTCGAGAATTCGCAACTCAATGGCTGAGTTGTGGCAGGGTTTTGAGCGTAGATTTAGGTTAATCAATAACGGGTGTCGTGAGTTTACGTGTGTAAGCGTCTGACTACTTAATTTCTAGTAGAAACTTTGGGGGCAGCACGTAGGCAGGGTTTTGCCAAAGCCGGGTAAATCTGTGTTGTTTTATTTCCGCTTTTATTTTTCTGCTATTATCTATGCTGCTATTATTCTGCTATTATCTGTGCTGCAATTATTTTATATACTTCCGCATTAAATTTTTATAATTAATAGTATCACCTTATTCACCCCCCTCTAGGGTGAAATCGATCCTACAAGTAGTATCGGAGCTAGGAACAAAAGTCAATTTTTTGTTTTAAAAATTTGATTTTTCAAAAACAAATTTTTGTTTTTAAATTTTTAAATGGCTTCTTTTAATAATGCTTTTGCTAAGGGTCAGTCCATAGTGAGACCACTAATGTTCAATGGTGAATATGCTTACTGGAAAAATAGAATGAAATTTTTTCTAAAAACCATTGATGCTTGGAATATAGTAAAGACGGGTTATAGGACACCAACTATAGTGGTAGATAATCAGGAATTAGATAAACCGATGGATCAATGGACAGATCTTGAAAATAGACTACAGAATGCTAATGCTAAAGCTATGAATTCTATTATTTGTTCATTAGATCAAATTGAATTTAATCTTTTCTCACATTGTCTAACTGCGCAGGAAATATGGCACACACTCGAAGTGACTCATGAAGGAATGTCTCAAGTCAAAGAATCTCGCCTTGCCATGCTTAGTAGCGAATACAGGAACTTCACAATGGCCAAGGATGAAAATGTCAAAGAGATGTATGGACGACTTTCCAATATTATATACAAATCAAAAGCTCTTGAAAATCATACATAGAGTAGGAAATAGTCCGAAAAATCCTCAGAGTCCTTCCATGAAATTTTGAAGCGAAAGTTACAGCCATTCAAGAATCAAAAGATCTAAAACAAATCAAAGTCGAAGAACTCATCGGAAATCTCACCACTTATGAGCTAGAAATGAAATTCAAGGAAGAACGTGAAGGAGGTGATACTCGAAAGAAATCAATAGCTCTTAAAGGAACAACGGAAAGTGATGATGATGATAATGATGATGGAGCAGCTGAGCTAGCACTGATAATAAAAAATTCAAAAGGTGGAATCGCAGATACGGAAATCCAGCTCTAAATCAAAAATTAAAAAGCAGAATAGCCAAAGTACTAGACAACTCAGACGAGCAAGACATCATTTGCCATAAGTGCAACACACCCGGTCATATCAAGCCCAATTGTCCACAAAATCGATTCAGCTATGGAAAGAAACAAAAAAGGAGAAGTTCTGCAGCCACTTGGGATGAAACTGACGAAGATAATAAAAGCACTGGCAGTGAAAGTGAAAAAGAAAATCTGTGCCTTCGAGGTGATATAACTGACAGTGATGATGAAGAGCCAAGCAAGGTATCAAAACTTACTCATTGAGAATTACTTATATATTTTCACGAAGTAAATGGCTGTTTCGAAAGACTTAGGGAGAAATACGCTAGAATTGAATCACTAAAAGATACTTTGATAGATTTAAATTAACAGCTTGATCAATTGGTTAAAAACTATCAAACCAAGAGCCCTAAGTGTGATAAGTGTCCATCACTTGGAGAAGAAATTAAAAAATCAGAAATTAAAATAAAATCACTTGAAAATGAAATTTTGGTTTTGAAAGAAAGTGAAAACACGAGAAGAGAAAATTATATTAAAAAGTGCACTCAATTATTGAAGGAAAATGAATCGCTCAAAACACAAGTCCAACAATTTTCTACAACTTTAGGAAAATTTTCCAAAGGAGAAAGATCGATAAATATGCTGTTAGGGAAACAAACTGTTAATATAGTTAGACAAGGACTTGGATATAATCAATCTGAACTTGTTAGAAGCAAAATTAATCAAGTCAAATCCGAGTGCACAATTTGTAGAAAAATTGGACACAATCAAAACAATTGTTGGTATAGGCCCAAACACGTAAAAACCATACCAATTGGGTTCTAAAAGTCACAAATATAAAATCCCTCAAAGTCAAACAAATCTGGGTGCCGAAAGGAACATATATAAATAGTTTTCGGTCTACACAAACATATTTTTCAAAATCAGTTGCCACTAACAACCATGGACCTATAAAAACAAATAGGTCACAAAAATCTTTTCTCGTGTAGGTGTGGTGGCAGGCTAAGGAACAACAAAGTGTTACCTGGATTCTGGCTGTTCCAAGCACACAATGGGCGACAAATCAAAGTTTTTTAGCCTACCACAAAGGTGGTAGAATCACAATGGGCAACAACGAAATATTATCGGTAAAGGTAAAATAGGTAACGATATATTCATCTTGAATGATTTATTAAATATGAAAATCTGCACCATAATCTGAATTAATTCAGCCAGTGTTGATAAAGAAATATATTATGTTTTTTATTCTAATTGATTCAAAATTGTTAGCCAATTATCTTTTTATGCCGAGAACACTATAAGTTCATCTAGAGTCTTTGAACAAGTTCATATAGATTTTGTTTGGATTAATGATGTTGTTTGATTGGTTGATGATTACTTATGATACACGTGGATATATTTGTTTCTTGATCTGTCACTATGTTCACTATTTGTTTATTTGCACGGCTTCAATTCAATTTTATTTAAAAGCTGTTAAAAATGATTTTAAGATATTTTGTTGCACACTTCACGGTCTGGTCTATGACATAATAATCTTGAGTCAAAGGGAAATTCGGATGCAGATAACACCGATAATCTAGTTGATAGAAAAATTACTAGTGGAACGTGACTTATGTTGAGACATTCAGTAGTTGCATCGTTTTCAAAGAAAATATCTGCATATTTTTCATTTCAACCGATTTTCAAATTAGCGAACATTTTTTATAAAACCACTTCCAGAAAATAGTTGACCTTGTTTCATATTAGTCATTTTAGAAAATTTGAGTTTACAATTATTTTTGGATTTGATTTTAAATGACTACATTAACTAATCTGACTCCCTGCTGATTATCAAAAAGATAAATAGTGAATGAAAAAGTGATGAGTGTTGATATTGATCATATATTATAACTTGAGATAGTATACTTAGTAAATTTCTTTAAAAATTTAAATAAGAGTTATAAAAACTTTTTGTTGGTAAAAAAATTCCATGACCATCTCTAATTCTATCATATTTCTATCGACCATCACTCATCAAAATCCAATATAGTATGTCAATATGTGGTATTTTTTAATGGGAAATTATTTGTTTTTCATTTTATTATTTTTTTAGCAATAAAAACATCCAAAGTATCCACTCTCATTTAAAAGTCCTCACGGTTATGCATGGGCGAATTATTTGGAATTTTTGATTATGTGTTTTCATGCTCATTTAAAAGTCCTCACTGTTATGCATGCATGGAACACATATCAAAAGTTGATTAATTAAATAGACAAGTTGATTCTAATCCCATTTAAAAGTCCTCACGGTTATGCGTGGTTAGAAGACACTTGAATTCATTTTTTAATAAAAAATTGAAATACTACTAATCTCATTTAAAAGTCCTAACGGTTATGCAAGGTTAGTAGATATTCAAATTCCTGATATAAATATACCACAAATAGGCACGACTATATGGTTTTACATCATCCCTATCGTTCTAAAGTGGAATATGCGCCTAACAGAGTATTTATGATTTTTGTTTGATTTTTTATTGAAATTTAATATTTATACTCGATTGGGTATTAATGTTATATTAATGTCTATCACTTCATCTCTATTTTTCTAACACTACTACTCTTTTGCTGATAACAAAAGGGGGAGAGAAAATTTAAGAGTTTGGCAAATAAAGGACAAATATTTTATTTTCTATTTGCATCTAAGTCCATTTGCATATTTTTATTTATTTTCATGCATATATGAAAGGGGAGCTTTGTGTAGAGAGGGAGCATTCAAATAGGGGGAGCAAATAGAATGATCAAATACATTTAATAAATTTAAAATCTTAAATATATGTTTGTTATCATCAAAAGGGGGAGATTGTTGAATATGCAAGTATATGATTTTTGTTTGATGATAATAAACATATATATATATATATATATATTCATTTAAATGTATTTGTTATTGTACTATTTTATTTTTCACATAATTAAATAAATATTTGTTGAATAAAATAAATAACATAGAATTTAAATTCAAACAGATATTTTATTCAAACTAATGTTTTATTACAATTTTGAATAGTATAAATTTGAGCTCTCACTATATATACAACATTTCAAATTACAACACAATTTCTCAGTATACAATTATCATTTATATTAGCACCTCACTACATATCACTCATTCACTCGTATTTAATCTTCAACTTTATTCCAATTTGTATCCAGCATTCGAGTTATCTGCAAAAATAAACACTGACGCGGTACAACTGAAAAAGAAATATTTTTGCAGTGTAAAATAAAATGTGTTTTGAAAATATTATTTGCCTCAGTTATTTGGGTTGTTCGTCATCATTTATTTTGTAATTCATCATACACGAACAGCTTATGACATGCACAATGAATCACTGTATATGCCACAAGGCCGTGCACACCGATATACACTTGATAAAACTATAGAGACATGTGAGCACAAGGTCAAACCCAATCAAAAGCTAGGTTCAACTCAGGTGCAATACAAATACATCACTAAATTGTCGAGTATAACAAGATCAGTTTCCAAAATCAGTACAGTAAAGACCATACCCAAATCAACACTGAATTGATCAGGAGCAACCAAGGTCAGTCCAAAAACAAGAATAGGCATAAGCACATGCACCAGTGAAACAAGATCAGGTATAAGCATGGATGTGATAAGCAGTGATGACACAAATGCACTGGCTCGAACAATACTGAGGTGGCTACAGTAACAAGCACACATGCCCAGGCTCAAAGACAAAGTCAAATAAAAAAAATACAATCAGTTTCAAAGGATAAACCAGAGAATCCAAACCAGATTCAAGTGAAAAATATATATAAAGTGACATGCACAGGTATGCAACAGAGAGGAGTGCAGGACTACCCAAAGGAGCAATTGAAGCTCACATGAATACAATGAACTGGTTCAGCTCAACCAACACATATACAAAATATACATTGGTGACAGCAGTTTCAAACAGGCTCAGAGGCACCGGAGGTGAGATCAAAATACATGAAGCTCAACTGAATGCAAGAACATGACTGCCCACACCAAGTTAATGAACACAGCAGTTCAAACTAGACCATGCTAACAATTGCATATACAAAAAGCTTCAGATGAAAAAAAGTATACTTAATGCAATAACCAAGTGAAGACTTCAAGTGAACAAAGTACAGACTTGTATCAAAACAACAAAGCAGGATCAACAACGACCAGACCAATATGCAAACAAATGCAATGCATCACTGAGACACAAGTACAAGTATAACATGAATGAAATGACGTGAAGCAAACTATGGATGTGCATAATGAATATGTAATCACTCAACTTCAACATGCTCACGTAACCGAGTAGTGAACCAGATCAACATACATCAGTGAACTAACTGTGCAAAGCAACTTATATGTATGCATATATGCAATCATATACATACACATAATAGCTCAGCTAACATGCGACAAATGTACAAGACTCGAATGAACAGTGGACAGAGCTCAATGAAACCCAGACTAACATCACAGCAACAAGCATACATATATACATGCGTTAACATATATGCGCAGTGAAACCAGAGGCAACAGCAAATAAATGGTCAAACTACAGAACAATGCATATTGAAGCATACAGCAGTTCAAATGTAGCAGGGGATTTCACAAGTAACCGTGATCAAGTTTAAGTACCAGAGAATCAAAGCCAGACTAATATACATGTATATGAACATGAATGCAATGACCAGTAGCCTCAACGGTAAAATTCACATGATATCGTGAGAAATTGAACGACGTCGAAGTCAACAAAAAAAATTGTAATAAGTGTCATGATGTACAAGTGAATGCAACAGCAGTTTCAAATCAAGTCAAAGCCGTGGTGGCCAAGGAATCGAACCAAATCAGGAATCAAAGCCGTGATAATCAAGTAAACACAAAATATACGAATTTGAACAAGTCAGTACAAATCACCAGCATTCAATCAAAAATCAGTGGCCGAGAGAAATTAATTGACGAATTCAAGTAAATATATTCGAACGAAAATAAAGGGAACCGATCCCTATTTAACCCAATCATCATCGGCATTTTCCAGGAAATCGAGTTCAAGGAAACTAACCAGTAAAGCAAAAGCATAAATCGCATACCATTTTAGAACTCGATCAAATTGGAGCGACCGAAATCATATCACAGCTAAAGAATCAATTGTTTAAGCCAAACAGAGCAAATAATCACTGCAATTGATCATATACAAGCGGCGCTTCCAATTTTACAGAAGCCCTAATTTTGGGAAAGAGGAACGAATGAAAAAGAGGCAGCCATTTTCAAAGCAACGAAGTACAAAGAATACATGCCGATAATTAAAAAGGAGAAGGGGATATTGTTTATCACTTCATAATATTTGGGCCGGCCTTTTTATTTGCTTTGAGTTTATTAATAAGGCTTTAAAATTAAGGTTTTATTGTTTTAATTGTTTTTTATTTGTAATTTACTTTTAAACGTTTGTAAATTCTAGTCGTGTGACTAGGGGACGAACTACGGTGGTGTAGTTCGAGAATTCGCAACTCAGCGGCTGAGTTGTGGCTCGGTTTTGAGCATAGAGTTAGGTTAGTCGATAACGGGTGCCGCGAGTTTACGTGTGTAAGCGTCTGACTACTTAATTTCTAGTAGAAACCTTGGGGGCAGCACATAGGCAGGGTTTTGTCGAAGCTGGGTATATCTGTATTGTTCTATTTCTTCTTTTATTTTTCTGCTATTATCTGTGCTGCTATTATTCTACTATTATCTGTGCTGCAATTATTTTATATACTTCCGCACTAAATTTTTATAATTAATAGTATCACCCTATTCACCCCCCTCCTCTCTAGGGTGAAATCCATCCTACAGATGAGATATGTGATTAATTGTTAGTTTGAATTATCACATAAGTTGTGTTATGACGATTAAATCGCATTTGGTTGTGTGTGCAATATTTTACCATTATTACTATGTTTTGTGTTGCTGACTACAGTTTTTTGTATTATCGTTTGTGTTACTAACATAATGGGTTAGAAAACATTTGATGATTTGGTGTTGTGTTACTAATATAGTGGATTAGGATGCATTTGGTGATTTGATTTTTATGTTACTAATATAGTGGTTTAGTACACATTTGATTGATTTATACTTGCATTGATGGAGTATTACTAATAGTTGGTAATTATTTTATGTGTGAATATATGTTGTAATTAGTTTATTTGATATTTGGGTTTGACATTGAGTGTTTCCAAATGTATTTGAGTGTGCTCCTCTATTTATGACGATTGATTGTGATGGTTTAGTATGAGTTGTGTTTCATGCTTGCATTTGTTGCGTGGATTCTACGATTCTTATGTGCTACCAAGTATTTGATGCGGTAGAAGAGAAGGAAACATAACTACGTGGGCTTGATCCTTAAAGGGTACGTAGGCAATCTTTTTCTATGTAACAGCCAACGGTTCCCTTATGGTCGGGGTGTATAGAAATTAGCATAGTCCAAACATAGTTGACCATTTTTATTATATATATATATGAATATGTATTTGTAAAATTCGCAGGTTGGGGCAAAGGTGGAATAAAGATCCAAATAAAAGTCGTATTTACAAGATGATGGTTTAAAATATTTTCCTTGCACCATAGTCATATTGTTATTCATTAATTATGATTAATGTATTGAGAATATTAACGTTATTTGATGTGCTATAACCGTGTAACAATTTAATTTTTGAAGTGCTGATCTTGTATAATAATTGTGTTATTGAGTTGACGCACATTTATATTGATGTTTGATTCCACTATGAGGTTTCCCTTTTGTGTTCATTATTTAGACTTTATTTTTATTTTATATACCCACGGTCCACCGTCTTTAGTATCTAAATTTTATTATAAGCATATTTTAGCATCATTTATAACTGACTTCATATGTTAAAAATAGTGGGTCATTATACAAGCCTTTGGTCCCCACTCTTGTGCTTCACCCACCCAAAGAAGAATACATATGACCCAACATTCCTTTTGTCCAGCCTCTTGTACTTGACCAAATATCTCATCCAAAAGAAGAGTACAAATGGTCCAGCAAGCCTTTTGTCCCACTTCTTATGCCCGACCAAAGCACCCATCCATAAAAGAATCTGGATGGACCAATAAGCCTTTGGTCCCACGATCATGCCTGACCAAAGCAACCATCCATAAAGAAGAATGTGGGTGGAAATTCATAAACTCCATCAAAATTGAGGCAACTGAAAGAAACTACTACAACAGATCATGAATCAGTTACCACATTTTCAAAAGGAACAAAGGTTGAAGAAACAACCAATCGCACATAAGTCAAGTATCAATCAATGTATACACACTAGTATCAAAGCACATTCGTATTCATTAATAAAATATATACATTTGATCATTCATGCTTATAGCTAGTTACTTGCATTTACATTTTATAGTTGCCGAAATAACATACTCAAACTCAGCAAAAAGAAGTTTCTTATGATTTAAATTGGAACAAAAAATAAAAAATTACAAGGTTGGTGGATGCAAATTGAAGGTTGTAGATACATGAGCTCTTTCACCTTCCCATGAACATCTAGGGTACAAGAGTGGCTTTTGCTCGTGGATGCCGCTTCCTTATATAGAATGGACAGAGCACCAGTACCTTTGTGTCCACCTGAACACCCGTAAAGGAAGAAGTGCTGACATCGTTGGTAATTTGAAATTATGGCCTTCCTCAAACGTTGTTTCTCTCCCGATCTTAAAATAAAAAATCAATTTTGAGGTAAAAGGCGACGATGATCTCAATTAAGTACTTTACAAAAGAGTCAAGCTCGGAGGACTCTCGAAGTAAAATAATGCATCAACTCTAACTATTCCTTAAGCTTTTTCACCTCTTTTTCCAATGTTTGGACAGCTTCGAAAGGGTCAATAATATATTGGACCGCAATTAACATGCACTACTTCAATTTTCTTTCTTTCCTATGTATTATGTTCATCGAATAATTAAAATCAATCTAAATGGTTTTCCACAATTAAGGGTTTTATAGGCACCTTTTAACAGTGAAATTTCTCGAGAGGAGTTCCTTTTGTTATTCACTAAGTCCTATCTCTTTAAGGTAAGGGTATTCTTTTCACTCAAGGCTTTCAACATGGAAACATAGATCAGGGAATTCATTCAGGAAATTTTTATTCCACTAATCTTTCAATTTTTGATTACATTCAAACATGAATGTCCCTACTCAATCTTGCTAACTTGCCCAACTTATTCCTTAATGTAGGAGGGGGAGAAGGATGAGAAAGTGACGCAGTTGAATGGCTATTTGTACATGTTGAACTACCATGAGTTGAAACCACTTTCTTAGAAGGAGCAAGAGCAGGGTAGGAGTAGGGAATCTGATCTCCCCTTAATTTGGTATGAATTCAAATGATTGGCATTCATTACATGGCCTTAGCAAATCGGCTTCGAAATCAAAGACAAGCTAGTTAAATAGAGCCATCTTCGCATAATCAGTTTGTTGAGCTGATCTCAAAGGAATGATGAAATGAGTTTCAGAAGAAGATGCTCTAGAAAACTCATGGATTTCCACATCCTTAAGTGAAATTTTCTTTTCAAAATCTAAGATTAGCTCTTGAGAATCTTTCAAGATAGATTTCATTTGAATATACTTGTTATATCATTTATTTACTTCAGCATTAGTAATAGGCACGAGACCAAAAGGAGATTGCAAAGGGAGATTTTCTATGCTACGAATTAGTTTAGACTGAATATTAGCGAGACATTGTAAAAAGTTGGGTTTATCAAATGACAAAGTATCACATTCATCCCAAAATAGATCACGGAGTATAAAATCAAAATAAATGGCTAACAAAGTTGAGAAAAAGTGAAATATTTTATTAACAATGAAAGAGTGGTAAACAATCCCGTTACAAACTGATTATAGTAAAGTCAAGGGCATATTTAATCTAAAATAATTGGACCATCCTTGTTAGAACTAAGTCTTGAAAGGGCACTCCTAATCTTATGATGACACGTTGGGGAGATGAATGGTAGCCTTGAATGGAATCTTAGCACTTGTATGGGTATTAACTAGAGGAAATTTTAGATAATTATATTCCTTAGAAGGAGTAGACAAATGAGAAGATGGGCTAGTTTCACCACACAATAACTTTGCATATTTGGTTAGAACTTCTTGAAGGAAGTGTTCATTTTTTCTCCTAGAAAGATGAAGTCTAAATTCAGAAAAGGAATATGGATATAATGAAGGTCACAAAGAAAATATTATCTTTCTAAATAGGATTTTTCAATTACAAAAGAAGTTTCTCTAAACGTCCCTCTTTAATCTAATGTATTTACTTAAGAAGATTTTTGGAATGGAGGAAAAGTATTGTCAAATAAAAATTTAGAAATCTGCATATCAACGATAGATTAAAATTCAAAGTGAAACAATAAATTTTTAGCCAAAAGCAAAAAAAAAGTAGATTATGAACTTATAATTACATTAGATAAGTAAAACTATAAAGAAGGTTCGTGAAGGTATGACCTCTTATGATACTTAGAAACAAACCTATCCCTTTTAAACTTGACTTTATCAGAAGGGAGTGAGTCAATAGTTGTTGGGACAGTATGGATTCTGGGTAAATTCCAAAATTTCCTCGGATGGGGATTCGAGCTAAACGCATCAAGGTATTTCATATGTAATCGTCTAATTAGGTCTCCATAATCATCGCCCATGAAAGAAAATTCAGTGATTGGAAATCTAAGTATACCAATTAAAGGCAATTGAGAAGTTTATCTCAAACATTAATAAGCATCCAAAATAGAGTAGCAAGCTCCTTATTTTCTGTACAAAAATTCAATTGATGAATGTGATACTTTTTGATGGTCGAACTAAATTTCTTACTCCTAAAATCTTTTAGAAACTTTAAGCATTTCTAGAGTCTCTTATATTTTTCATTGGATGAGTTAAGATCCTTATAAAGTCATTTTCCTCTCCATTAAGTCTAAAGATTTCATTTCTACTCCGATCTAATAAAATCTCAAAGTATTGCTTATTCTTCTTCTTATTCTGACAATGAAAATCAAGCTTTCAATAAAACTAGAACAAACAAAAATGAAAGAAAAGTAACTCGACAAAATCAAACAAACATTAGACTACTTATGAAGGAGAAATATGAGGCTTTAAAGTAGAAGTAAAACCCTTCTTTCTTCTAATAGATGATGGAATAGAATTGGTATCCACAACAAACTCACTCAAATTAGCAGTCGGAGATTGATTAGTGGAATATTTTAATGTGGGATTATCACCAATGTCAAGTTCAATCATTTGAGTGGGAGATTCTGCATTGAGCACAATCTTGTGAACATTACCTTCAGCCTTAGAATCGGGTCCTTTGTCATCTGGGCTAGTATCTTTATCCTTTCCCGATGGGCTGCCTTTAGCACCATTAACATCTCCACCATTACCATTATCGTAATCCTTTTCATCATCATCATCATCATCATCATCATTTTCATCTTTTGTCCCATCTATGTCAACATCTTTAGTCTTATCATCATCATAAGGAGGTTCGTCAAAGCGAGATACTCTTAAGGGTTCACCACTCATTCATCATCAAATTTGAATGATTCTCATGACACTTGACTCTCGATTGAGAAGAATACCATAATTACTTTTATGATTATCCCCTATAGATTCTAATAAAGGGAAATATTAGTTCGGGCATGTCTCAAAAATTGTCTTTATAAGCCAAAAATAAGACTCCCTTGGTGCACTTGTCCTTCAAGGAAGGAAGGACATCTTGTAGAAATGAGGAGACCATACCTTTACCATTTCTCAAAGAAGCTCTGGATTTTCAAAAAAATGCATTCTTTCTAGCCAACTAGTTTTTAAGGTTGGTTAGCGCTAGCTACGACTTCCTTCTTTGATAAGTTAAGGGCTTCTTTAGATAGCTTCCACTTACCTTCTAAATCCTGATTCTTTTCCTTTTCAAAATCAAGATCGAATGAGAGGCATAGGTTCTCCAAGGATAAAGTCTTGCTAGCAGCATTTAGATGGTGATTCTCATCCTCGTGAGCCTTGAATTACTAGCAAGGCAGGAATTCATCTCTTGTAAAGAACAAGTATGGTTTACATGTTCCCCAAGTGAATGCTGGAGTAAAAACATGTTTTTACCAACCGAAATAAAAAGATTTAGTTAAGACATGACACAAAAGAAGAATGTTTATTTATGACATCAAAAATAAGAATATATTATACGAAGCTTTTGAGTAAGAAGACCAAGGAAATATTTTAAGAAGGATGGTGGTACTTTAGTAGTCGCCAAAGAGGAAAGCATGGGAAATGTAGGATAGAAGACAAGAAACCATTAAAATCGGAAGAGGAAGCCCTAATATCACTTTCGGAAGAAGCTTAGACTAGTGGAGATATGTCTAGAGGTGACTTGAGTCTAGCTCTTTGTGCAAATTAGAAAATGAGTCCCTCGTTGGAGATGGCATAATGTTAAGATCAAAATCCAGCGAAGAAGATGATACATTTGGAGAAATAGTAACAACATTTATAGAAATGGAAGTAAGAGCTTTCGAAGCAGGACAATCCAACTTAGTTTTCTTATTGGCTAAAAAGGATCTAAATAAATGTCTGGTTGTTGAGTGTCCCTATGACGCTTCTTAATTTTGGTTGCCACCAAGACATCATCGACTACTGAAGTTATGGATGTTGAGACCGCTTTAGAATGAGGTGGTAGCGGTGGTTTGCTAAAAGATTTGTGAGGAGTATGAAGATTTGTTATTTAGGTAAGACCGAGGGATCAACCAAGCTAACATTTACAAAGTAAATAAAAAAGGGGTAAGAAATTGGAAAATGAAGGCTGATTTTAAAATGGAAATGCCTTAACAGTATCCGAGGCTAGAGAGAGAGTACATTGAACTGGACTATGAAATGAATTGATTTAGCCCTTTAGTGTTGAGAGATTTGGAACCATGAGCATTCCTCTTCACCAACAAGGGTTCACCTAAAATATGGAGAGAAGCTAGAACAAGCCATATCTCTGTAACTTATCTTATATAGGAAGTCTTAGTTAGCTTCTAGATGTTTAAAGGCATTCACCAATTAATCACTCTTAACCAATGCCTTAGGAAAACGTTTTTTTAGAAGCAGGGTGTATGGGAATAAAAAAATAGATTGTTAAGATGAAAAGTTAGCCATAAAGGAAGTATATAAATTTATTGGCCCGGGGATGCGAAAGTTCTAAAGATCTTAGGGGAAAATCACTTCACCAAGAAAAATTATTGGCCCCATTCCCTTATCTTATTAATGGAATTCAAAATGACATTGCTACTAGATGGGTGAAGGCAATAGATGGTACCATCTAGTTGGTTCTTCACTTTCAATATTTTGGAGATTGAGCATAAGATCGAGGCATTCAAGTCATTTGTTCCAAAACTCTGAATAGGTCTTTATGAGAATGTATGTAGTTGTAAGGAATCAGGATTAGTTGGATCAAAGCAATCTTCAAGAAGGATAGAATCCCAGAAATAATGCATTTGAAAGGAAGGTGAAGGAGTGCTATATATGAATAGGAGTGAAAGCAAAGTACCCCTCTGAGGGCTAATCCATCCTATCCATGGGACTAGAAGCTCTATTCTCGATCCCATAAATTCCAAAATGGTGAATGATAGAATCAATTTCCTCCTGCTTAATGATAAGGGATCTATGATCGACATAAACTTTTTCTTCAAAAAGATTAGGATTTTTCCTAACTTTTAAGGATCTAGAAGAGTCCTTTGGAGCATCCTTTTGTTAGTACCACTGTTATGGATTTTGATGATAACAACCATATAAATATTATTACCAATGACTTTTCAAGCTATGTCGACTATAGTGTAGGAAATACAAAGATACTACTCAAAAGTATTACGAGGATATAAATGAATCAAGAAGACTATGAGGAATCAAGCAAACTAAGGGGACCATGAAGAATCAAACAAATCAAGGAGACCAAGAAGAATCAAGTAGAGTAAGGAGAAAAAGACCCAAGGACAATGCTAGGAGGATATAAGGGATTCAAGAAACAAAGATTGGAAGAGCACAAGACATCCCGTTAGTCAAAACTGTGTAAAGGGTCTTAAAAATATTTGTTAAAGACCTTATAGAAAATCTTTGAAATATCTCTTTTAACGGATCTTTATTTTCTTCTCTAGAATATTTTTACATAAGTATAATATTTATTATAAATATTATAAAGTTTAAAACAATTTTTGTAAAATGCTTTTTCAAAATCAACTAGTATATGCCGGCATAGCCTGAAAATAAATATCGACTTAGTAGTCACTTACATGTATATTTTTTTAAATTGACACGGATATGTCAGCATACTATTTGAAGATATATAGAATACTAGTCATTGCACACAAAATTTGAATTTAAACTAATAAACAAATGCTTTCACCACTTCGCAAAAAGCAGTTCTCTTCATCTTCTATATAAAGTCTCTAGAACATGAATTTTTTGAGAACAATTTTCATTTTTTCTCACTCCTTCTTCTCTACTACATTGTGATAATGTTCTCTTACTATTTTATGCATATACTTTATGAATATATATACTTTCACTCTCATTATTAATGGATTCGTAAACTATGAAAGATCAAAGAGTTCTCACTTCTCTATCATTCTGTCCCGATCTTGTCCTATTCTTTAAAAAAATTAAATACAAACTGCCATCAAAGGTCTATACGATCATTGTACTGAAGACCATAAAAATTTTTATTTGGAAAATAAGATTTCTTATAAAATTACTCTGTACTACTCTAATTTTATAGGTGTATCCTTCTACCTGCAGAATTCAGGATTCTATAGGATTTCTTGACCACCCATGGAAAGCCAGGATAGGTGTGCTTGCCACATTATTTAAAGCCAAGTTGTATAGGAGTACTTTCCACCCACAAAATTGGAAGGTTTTGTTATAGAAGAAATTATATACGGGGTACATGACTAGATGTATGATTGGGAAACCAAATGAGTATAAAAATCCTGGTGTCACTCTTTTTACTTCACTGCCTTTTATTCTGCAATTATTTTTTTATCTGCTTGTGAATATGTTATGATTTTGAATTGACAAGTTTGAATCAAGCTAAAGTATTAACAAGTTTAAATACACTATTGATCCCTTTAGTATTATAATAGCATTAAGATCCATTCCACATAAATATTAAGGGATCTCACATATCCCACATTTGGTACCAAAGTAATAGTTTTTTGAAAACTCACCATCTGATTTTTGAAAAGTTTAAATGTATAGTAACATTAATAGCACTCTTTAATACATTATAGAAGGTCAGTCCACTATAATACACTATTTATGGTAGAAATTAGGCATATTAGTCATGTAGAATGAAAATTTATTTACAATCTAATAGTTTAGATATATGGCACATCCAACAAACTGAGTATACCGAGCCCTAAACTAATTATGCAAAATTGACTAATGAGCAAAAGACACAAGTACTCAATAATTCAAAGGCTATGAGTATTTTATTCTGCACCCTAGTTAAAAATGAGTGTTTGTTTGTAACACCCGCGAAAATTAACTGGAAATTTAATAAAAGAATTAAACTTAAACATAACAAGGGTAGAAATGGAATTTTCACAAATGTTTGAATTTGGCTACGAAACTTGCACCTTTGCATTTGTAGAATTTTTTTGAATAGTTTTCATATATAATGTTTTGTAATGGAAGCTCGTATGAAAAAGTTATTAATGTTTAAAAATTTGAAATCAAAAATAACAAAGTATATAAAATTTGGAAAGAAATATTTTAAATAAGGAAGCCCCGCTAATCGACACCCTAACTTGGATCGGTCGACCGGTCAAAGCATTCAGGCTAGGGTTTGGTTGGTTGATTGGCCCAGATTTTATATAAATAATCTAACGGCTGATCTTACTTCATACCCCTATAAATATAGCCCTAAGATGACACTCAGATCCGTAATTTAGTATGTCATAACAAAACCCTATCTCTACCAAAACTCAACCCTCTTTTTATCCAAATCAATTTTCTTTAAAAACAAAACTAAAATTAAATTAAAGAGATTGAAGAAGGGGGAATTAAATCAAATCTAGGAGAGTTCTACAACAAGTGGAGGTGAATCCAAGCGAACTAAAATGGGGAAAGCTTTCTAGAGGTGAGTGGGTTCGTAACTAATAAGATGATTTAGATGTGATTAGGTTTGTTTATACCTTATTGATATAGAGTTGTTTTAATTTGAATAGTGACACTATTTACCTAAGATCTATAGTAGATTGGAATACGATAGTAATTTAACCCTTATGAATATGATTCCTGTTTAATCTAAATTTGGTTAAAGTAAAATTTGTTGAAAAAAGTTAATTAGGTTAAACACACTTTGTTTGTTAAATTGATTATAGATTGATATAATCATGATGATTCTAAACCCAAGTTAAATTGAATTGATGATAAATACAGTTATAAATTTGTGAAACGATTAGAAACTGAAATTGAGAACACTGAGAATTGTAGATCAACAGATTAATGCTTACTATAAATTGAAATAAATAAATAGAGAGAACAATAATTAACAGGGAATGATATTTAATAGGAAAAAATAATAATAAATCAACTTTGACTGGTCGACAGGCTCATTGGTGCTGGTCGACAGCAAGAAGTCGACCGCTCAATAGCCAATGGTCGACTGGTTAACAGTTTACATGCGAAATCTAAACCTCAACCCAAGTCCCAGGTTGTGTATATATATATATATATTATGAATGTTAGTATATTAGTAGGGAAATTAGTTTCCTAAGTTTATGACTCTTGGACGTTATGGGACTCAATAGATGTGTACGCATGCAATTAGGCCTAGGCATTATTTATTCGTTAGTAGTGATTTGATCGCAAAATGCACTCATAGAAGGTTCTACGTGCAATATGGAAGAGGATGCCTGGAGAAGTGTGTGGCCAGACAGTAATGGGAGGTTCCTAGGTACATGATGTGTACCGATTGGTTGTTGATTGGATGCTCTACATTGTGCAATAAGTGGCATTACATTACCATTCAGAGTGGACACATATGAAGCGGACCCTAAGACGTCTTTGGCTCGAGTCGACATTGCGAGCTCCTCCCAATTATAGGCGATCCTATGTTGGAATAGTTCCAAAAGTTATTAGCCGATCCATAGTTATTTTGAGGTTCGATTAGTTGTTCGACCCTAAGCATAAACCTTCATAAGAAGTTAGTGCATGTGTATTTATAACTATACCCCTTAAGTTAACAAAACCTACCTTAGTAAGTGGTTCACTAAAACAAGTAGAACACCCTAGGTCACATAGAATATTATTGAAGTCAATTGCATGTGATCACCATACATTAATGATGTAACTCAATCACCAGGCTTTTGTCGGACCCACTCCTTTCCTTTTTCCCCACCACAGGAGGACATGGAAGTATGTGATTGCCTTAGATCTAGTATGTGGAGAGGAGAGCTTAGTGTTGGCATTTCTTATTACTTTCTATTACTCTCCATGTAACTATTTATTGTACTTAGTATTTATCAGACATATGATGTATTTCTGTGCACTTTGGATTATGACTTCGTATGTTTTGAGACTGTGTTTTCTAGGATATTTTCTGAGATGACTATTTTTTGTACTTATAATTCACCATGTTCCGCTGCGAGATCTGAAAGTATAGAATGTCTTATATTTGATCCTTATATTCTTACTCTCTGTAATGCTTCAAAACCTGATAGGTCGTACTTCTTAGCACGATGCGAATCGAAAAGTCACCCTAGGCTTTGGATCGGCGTGTCTGGAGATGCAAGTTGTCACACTTGGTATCAAAGTATAGGTTTAAAATCCCTTAGGAGTTACGTGCATATTGAAAGAACATACTTGAATTTTTTTTAAATGTTTTCAAAATAGCTTTGTAAGAGTATTTATATATATACACATAAAGTTTTTCAAATGTTTTATATATATAAGTATAATACGAAAAAGAATGCTATCACTTATTCTTATCAATACTATATGTGGAAAAGTTGGTAATAATTCATAAATCATAGATAGAGTGGATAAGTGATCCTCTGGGTTGTGGCTCAATTGATGTAACTGAGATTTCGGACCTGAACATCCTGATTTGGTTCCATCGGTATCCGCAAGCAAGAGGACAAGTTGAGCTTAACCCTAATAACAGACCCACATAGCATGTGCCATGGATAGTTCCTTCCCACCCACCTTGCCGCCGATTTTTCCAAGCTATGTAAGGACTTTGTGAGTCTAGGAGGGAAGGGAAGCCATATGTGGGGACCGAGTCGTATGGACTCAAAGGCATGGATCCACACTTGTGAGAGGATTTTTAGATTGAGGGGCTTGGACATGACGTTAGGTGATAGCTTGCTACTTGGAATTTACAAGGAAAGGCTCTAAATTGGTGGGACGTGGTAGTGGCAGAGACTGATGAGGGAGAGATGAATTGGGGATAGTTTAGGAGGCATTTTGAGATGAAGTTTCTTTCCATAGGAAAGCGAGGGGTACAGTTGAAGAAGTTCATACATTTGCAGGAAGAAAAGATGTCATTGAAGGATTATGTAAATCAGTTCAATGAGTTGGCTAGGTTTGGTTTGGATTTGATTAATACCCCTTTAAGAAAACTATGAAGTTTGCAAAAGGGCTGAATCAACCTCTTCAAGGTTTGGCCCTTACTCATATTCCCATGCATGTGACTTATGAGGGTCTAGTGGAGATGGCCTTGCTGAATATTATTTCCAAGGAGGAAGGGAAGAGTGAGTCCAAGAATTCGAAAGGAAATACACCCTAGAAAAATCAACATAAGGACGGAATATGGGACCAAGGAAGATTAAGAAGCAAGAGCTCTAGTGCAGGAGATGTGGTAAGAGGGGGCATTTTGTGAAGGAGTGCAAGACGAACATCTCAAAGTTCAAATGTTTTAATTGCAATCAATTTGGGCATATGAGGAGTGAGTGTCTGGCACCACCGAGACTTTAACCCAAGTGGTTTTAGCTCACGCACTGAATGCTATTCCCGGCTCGAGTGCTCCTCTAGTAGCAGACAAGGGAATAAGGTCATAATTGAAAGTGTGTTAACTTTATCTAATTTTTTTGTTCGTATCTTATTTGACATTGGGGCATCACACTCTTTTATCTCGAGTAGACTTGTTGATGAGTTGCACTTAGACACTAGCATAGTTACAAATCCAGTAGTTATATCAAACCCTATTGGAGGATCGGCTTATTTATCTATAATATGTAGGGGATTGAAATTGTTTATTTTGAGGGTCGAGTTAGATTGCGATGCTTTTGTCTTAGGATTTTCTGGGTTTGGAATGATTTTGGGTATGGACTAGATGACCATGTATGGGGTGATCTTAGACAGTGATAGGAAGGTTGTTCATTTGCGTACTTATAGTGGATATAGTCTAGAAGTTTATTGCGAACCCAGAGGTTCAGTTATGTTGAGTTATCTATATTTTTTACAACTATCACACAATGAGTTAGCTCTAGTGCCAATAGTTAGAGACTATCCATATGTCTTTTTCGATGTTACTGGTCTTCTACCCAAAGAGTGATCAAGTTCCAGATTTATCTACAGGATAACGTCAGATCTGTTGCCTTAAATTTGAGGCACATGACTCCGAAAGAAAGACGCGAGCTGAATAAGCAAGTGAATGAGCTATTGGAGAAAGGCTTCATTAGGAGAAATGATTTCAGAGTGGGGAGCACCAGTTGTCTTTGCCACTAAGGCAGATGGTTCTCTGAGGCTTTGCGTTGATTATCGTAAGCTGAATAAGCTGACAAAGAAGAATCGTTACCCGTTGCCCCTCATAGATGATCTCTTTGGTTAATTGGTTGAAGCAAAGGTGTACTCTCAGCTTGACTTGGCTACTGAATTTCATCATTTGCGTGTGGTCAAGGATAGTATTTAGAAGACTGCTTTTTGTACACCTGATGGAATTTATGAGTGGTTAGTCTTGCCCTTTGGACTGATCAATACACCCACCTACTTTGTTGATCTTATGAGCCAAGTTTTTAGAGGGTTGCTTAATAAGTTTGTGGTTGTATTTGTTGATGATGTACTATTCTATTCGAAAAGCGAGGAGGAGCACATGTTTCATCTAGAAGAAGTGCTCAACATGCCCCATGGGCATAAGTTGAAGGCAAAGTTTTCCAAATGTCACTTTTGGCGCAATGAGGTATGTTTTTGGGACACGTTGTCTCTAAGAGTAGGCTGGCGGTTGATCCTAATAAATTTGCTGCAGTACAGGATTGACATGTGCCAATGAATGCCACGGAAGTGAGGAGTTTTCTTGTTTTGGTGGGCTACTATAGGATGTTCATTAAGGACTTCGCTAAAATAGCACGTGGAGGAAGATGTGCTAAAGCCTTTCCTGGTGATCTACAGCTATAAATAGGGCTCGGGGCTTCATTTCAAGGATCTTTTTCACTTTTCAGCACTTGTACTTATTTCTATAATCACTTATCATTTGGCAACGAACCATAAGCACACTAGTTGTACTTTCAACAATAAAATGAGAGGAATTGTTAAGTGGGTGTAGGCACACCTTGTCAAGCCACTATAAATTGTTTGTTTATTGTTTATTTCTCATTTTCAATTTACTTTTCATCACTTTATTTCTCTACATAATCTTATGGGTGTCAGCGCCATTCTTAACGCTAACATTTTGGTGCTTTTACTAAAAGCGATATTCTCAGACCTGTTTGGATCCATCATCTATTATTGGATTATCTAAATCCGAGAGATAAATCCAATTTTCTTCGCTTTCAGAATTTTCAACTACTCAGATTTTTAAAAATCTACATAAGTGCTTGCTATTTTGGCACCCGAAAGAGACCGTTCCACCATTTCACGTGCTGCAAATGATGTTGAGGAGATAGATCCCCAACTAGCTAGAGAGGTTACACAGCCAATCGCTACGGATATCAAGAACCCGACCGATGTGGTCACTAGAGTCAAAATGGACCACGTGATGAAATAGATGGAGGACAAGCTCCAGGAAAGCCGCAACGAGCTAAATGCGTATATGAAGCAGAGTTTAGATTTTCTAAATCAACTAACTAATGGTCGCAGGAGGAGTAGGAAGGATAAGACGCCTTCGATTCAGAATCGGACAGTTCCTCATCATCAAAGCATGGGCAGAGGGACATAAAGCAGAAAATGCTAAGGAAGGATGCTGGGAAGTTGAAACTGAAGACGGGCCCATGTCGCAGCTAAGAATTATGGATCGTACCAAACCATCTAATTTAGGTCATGATGGTTGACTTCCGGAGAGTGATAGCGGTTTGGCGCATAGACATGTTTTGCATGACTTGAATGTCAGAGACCAAACGACTGCTGCAGATTTGTTGCGAAGAGATTATATACATGGAACTACCGAACGAATGGTTCTCCCAATGTCAGGGGAACCCAAGTATTATGTAACAAACCAAGAGCGTTTACCGGGCCAAATACTTGGGGCAGATCATATTTACCGTCGTTCGGTAGAACTCACTAAACCAGATTTGACCGAGATGATTAGGAGAATGATAAGTGAGAGCCAGCATCGTACTAATGATGATAGGGGTTCCTCCCTGAGCCGGGATCCGTTTATAGAGAATATTCTACGCAAGGAATACCCTTGGAGGTTTGTGATGCCAACGATACCGTCGTACGATGGGAAGACAATCCGAGGCAACATTTGACAAAGTATGGTTGGCATATGGATACCGCCAGGGCTTCTGATGCAGTGAAATGTTGTTGCTTTTCGATATTCTTAGTAGGAGTGGCAATGATGTGGTTTACCCGACTGTCGCTGAAATCTATATCATCTTTTGATCAATTGGAACAAAGATTTATAGAACAATTCCGCATGAATACTACACATATGAAAGACGTTATGTCACTTTCTAATCTCTTCTAGCGAGAGAGAGAGAGTCATTAAAGGATTTTTTGCATAGGTTTCATAATGCTACGGCAAAAGTGAGTATTTCTCAGGAGGATATTGTTTTGATGGCACTGATTAGGAGGATTCATCCTGAGATCAATTTCGGGAGATGGTTGGAAATGAAGCCTCCATCAACGATGGATATCTTTTATAGGAAGGTTAGTCAGTATTTGTGCTCGAAAGAAGCACGAAGCCAACTCAGAAGGGGTGAGGTTGGGCATACAGCTGAAATGATACAATGCAATGTCATGGTGAAATAGTCCGGAGGGAGTTCCAACAATGTTAATATTGATGTAGAGAATTGAAGTGGTGGACAGGGGAAGAATAATAATGGGAGTGAATATAAGAAAATGGGTTCGAGGTAGCGTCCAAGAATCCCGAAGTTCGACAACTATACCACGTTGAACAATTCCATTAAAAACATTTACTGGCTACTCAAGGAGAAGAGCAATATAGGAAGCCGGCTCCAAGGGAGTCGACTGAGAAAGAAAGGAGGTCTGCAAATTGTGTAGGTTCCACAAAACACATGGTCATAACAATAACGGGTGCATACAATTTGTGCGATGTGATTGAAGAGTTAATCGGAAAAAACAAATTACAACAGTTTGTGCAAGCCCCGTAGGACGGCGGGCAAGGAACTTCTAACCTCTAACAGGGGAATGCCGGGCCTGGTGTTGATGAGCCTAAGCGCCTTGAGAAACGTCTTATTATTAACACAATTATTAGTGCACCGCATCCAGCTGAGAAGTGTTGGAATGAGATGGAACGGTATGCTGGTGCTCTGAAGCATGCGGTAAATGAGAGTTGTTTTGCAGTCGAAGATGGTGCTCCGGCAAAATAGTTTAGAACTGTGACTGATGATATCATTTTTCGTAATCAAGATTCAGATGGGGTGAAAGCCCCAACTATTGATCCGGTTGTTATTTCGGCCATGATTAGCCTTGCTGTCATGAGAAAGGTTTTGGTTGACTATAGGAGTTCAGTCAACATTTTGTTTAAGAAAGCCTATGACCAGATGCTTCTGGAGCCGTAGGATTGAAAGCCGTGTAAATTTTGGATCCATGGATTTAACAGGATAGCTACTGAGCCAGTGGGTTACGTGGATCTTCTAGTGGTTCTTGGATCATGTGTTACGTTGTGTTGGATATCTATTTTGCGTACGATGCATTTCTGGACCGTCCAGCCCTTGTAGAATTCAAAGCGGCCGTCGCTTCTTGGTGGTTAACAATGAAGTTCCCTACCGTGAATGGTGTAGGGATCGTTCAAGAGGATCAATGGCTTGGCCGCGAATGTTACGACGCTGAGCTTAAAGAGGCGAAGAGAAAGGAGAAAGGAGAAAGGAAAAGGTGTGGAGGGTACTCTCTGCATCAAGGCTCTGAATACATAGCAACCACCGCCTGAGCCCTGGCTCGAGCAGCACAGCTGATTCCATAAAGATATGGATCCATGGAAAGATCCATTGGATGGAAGGGATGCACCAGCCGAGATAACGATCAACATCCTGGTCAACCAGGATGAACCTACACAGGTCCTAAAGATCGGAACGCAGCTTGGCATGAGTGTGATGCAAGAATTGATCATTTTTCTCCGGGCGAACCTGGATATGTTTGCTTGGACTCACTCAGACATGTGTGGAATCTCGCCAGAGATAGCTAGCCATGCATTGAATATTAATCCAAAGTGTGTTCCTATGAAACAGAAATGCTGCAGCCTGGGTCTGGAGAGATCCGCTCCACTTAAAGTGGAAGTGGAGAAGTTGAAGGATAACAACTTCATCCATGACACCTTGTACCCGGAGTGGGTATCAAATCCTGTTTTAGTGGAAAAGTCGAATGGGAAGTGGATGACACGCATCGAGTATTCTTACTTGAATTAGGCATGCCCAAATGACAGCTTCCCGCTTCCGAGGATTAATCAGCTGGTAGATTTCATAGTCGGATACGAATTATTATTGTTTATGGATGCATATTCTGGCTACAATCAAATACCCATGCACGTACCAAATCAGGAACACACCAGTTTCATAACCGATCTAGAATTGTATTGTTACCATGTCATGCCCTTTGGATTGAAGAACACTGGAGAAACTTACCAAAGGCTCGTGAATATGATGTTTAAAAATCAGATTGGACGATCGTTGAAGGTTTACATGGATGATATGCTAGTGTATTCACGGCAATCGAGGAACCACATTGATGATTTGGTGGAGGTGTTCAGTGTTCTCCGGAAATATGGAATGAAGCTCAATCCATTGAAATGCTCGTTTGGTATTGCGTCAGGAAAGTTCTTGGGCTTCATTGTGAACTCCTATGGGATTGAAGCTAATCTAGAAAAGATAAAGGAGCTAAGGGACACGAAGGCCCAGAAGACAGTCAAAGAGGTCTAGAGTTTGAATGGAATGGTCGCAGACCTAAGTCGATTCATCTCTAGAGCCACTGATAATTACATCCCTTTCTTTGACGTAATTAAGAAGTGAAAAAGTCCAAAGGGAAATAGAACTTTCGCTTGGATGTAGGAGTGTGAAGACGCATTGCATGATCTGGTAAATCACTTGGAGAGATCCCCCATTCTTTCAAAATCGCTGGATGATGAAGATTTTTTCATATATTTGGCAGTGTCAATGCATTCTTTGAGCGCCACACTCGTACGAGAGGAATCCCGCATCCAGCGACCGGTCTATTATATTAGTAAGCGATTGGTAGGAGCAGAGAGAAATTACCCGAAGCTGGAAAAGCTTGTATGCTGTCTGTTGATCGCTTCAAGGAAGCTCCGCCCTTACTTTCAGGCTCATCCTATCAAAGTTCTTACTAACCAGTCTTTGCAACAAGTCTTACAACGACCTGAGAATTCTGGAAGGCTGTTGAAATGGAACATTGAATTAAGTAAATACGATATAACCTATCACCCTCGGAGAGCAATACAACTACAAGCTTGGGGGACTTTATTGCTGAATACACTGCGCGAGATGACACTCCGGAGAGCAGTGGAGAGCAGAATGCCAAATGGAAGATGTATGTAAATGGTAAGTCTAAGGAACGATGTTCTGGAGCCGGAGTCGTTTTAGTCACTCCTGAGGAATATCTGATTTGTTAAGCCTAGAAACTCAATTTTTCCATAACAAAATGAAGCAGAATACGAAGCCTTGATTGCAAGACTGAAGATTGCCAAAGAACTGAGAGCTAAAACTTTACAAATCTCCCGTGATTCCCAACTGGTGGTGTACCAAGTACGAAAAGAGTTTCAGGCAAAAGGATCAAGACTGGCTCCTTATCTAAATCGAGCCCTTGAGTTGCTCAGTGATTTTGAATACTACACCATAACACATATTCCCAGAGAGGAGAATGCAAAGGCCGGTTCACTAGCTAAGTTGGGCAGTTCAAGAGATGCACAACTCATGGGTCTCATTCCGATGGAGGTACTATCAACTTCAAGCATCGACAAGATGGACGTTGATTTAATCTTAGAGACTGAACCTGAGAAGGAGTCGTGGATGACTCCAATAAAGGATTATCTATAGATAGGAACACTTCCGGATAGGAAGAATGAGCTATGCAAGCTCCTTCGTAAAGCTATAAGATTCATCATGCAAGGAGTACTATACATGAAAGCATTCTCTGTTCTCATGCTTAGGTGTGTCGCCAATGATGAGGCCAAGCAAGTCTTGAAGGAAGCTCATGAAGGGGCCTGTGGTGGCCATACCGTGGGGCATACCCTAGTAAAGAAGATCCGTCGTTACGGGTATTTCTGGCCGACTGTCAATTGAGACGTAACCGATTATGCAACAAAATGTGACAAGTGCCAAAGATTCGCAAAGATACCGAGAGCCCCGCCAACAGAGATTACTTAAATGGTCAGTCCATGGTCATTTGCAGTTTGGAAAATTGATATCATTGGTGTGTTGTCAATATCCAAGGGTGGTGTGAAGTACGCCATTGTCGTAGTTGATTACTTCACCGAATGGGCTGAGGCAGAGCCATTAACCAACAATCACCATGAAGAAAGTAGACAATTTTTTCATCAGAAATATCATATACAGTTTTAGGGTCCCAATGACGATTATATCCGACAATGGTACCCAATTCGACAGTGTCGAGTTTAAAGATTTCTGCTGCAGGCACCGTATTGAGAAAAGGTTTGTCGCAGTGGCGCATCCCCAGGCGAAAGGACAGGTCAAAGCAGTGAATAAGATTATTAAGTCCATTCTTAAGAAACAGTTGGAGAAAGCTAAGGGAAATGGATTAATGAATTACCATTAGCACTTTGGGCTTATCGAACGACCCACAAGTCAGGGACTGGCCATTCTCCATTCGCTCTAGCTTACGGATCAGAGGCTATGATCCCGGTTGAACTTAAAGTACCTTCTCATCACGTGGCTCATTATAGTCCACAAACAAATGAGGAAATCTTTCTAGAGTCTCTCGATATGATCGATGAGAAGCATGACAAAGCTGAGTTGAGAGCAGCGACACATCGAAATCAAGTCACCTGACATTACAACACCAAAGTTAGAACTCAGACCACTGAAATTGGAGATCTCGTTCCTAAACGGATCTTTCCTAGCTCTGGGAACTTAGGCCTGACTTGGGAAGGTCCATACGCAATAGAGCAAAAACTTGGAGAAGGCCTAACTTGCGATGTTATTTCACTTGAATGTAAATTTGCACATATTCCCCATGTAACCAGACAGAATTTTTCATTTTTGATGTTTTATCAAAGGAGATGACTTTCAGAGCTCATAAATCTATCTGTACCCGATTTAATATTGCAGATGGTGTTATATTTAAATAAGAGTGCATGTGAAAATTGCAGGTGTGCAGGTACCCAAAGATTGGTGCCAATCAAACTTTTGTAGTCTATGATTGAACGTGCAAAGTTCAATCACATTCGACATCCTGAGATAGGTGCCAAACAACTCCTCCAACCCTTGACTTGGGGACAGGAGTATAGATATACCTAGTTCAAAGGTTGAACGAGATAGTTCGCCTTCGTTGCTCATGCCCAGAGTTCGGTAGAGCGCATACATATTGCCCAGAGTAAGCAAGACAAAAGGTCTGCGCCCGAAGATAGGCAAGATCTCACTTACAAACTTTGATTGGTAACCGTTATGCTAAGTGGTTAACCCTGATCAAAGATAAATGTCCTGGAAAAGGATATTGAAACCACTATGCTAAATGATCAGAGTTTGGCATGGTCAAGAATGTCCGGAGGGACATTTGAAGATGAACTGCTTCAACTAAAACCCGGTGTTGAATTCAATCATATCACAGATGCTCTGGTTTAACTAAATAATTAGGGACTTAACGGGTTGATAACCTACCATGATGTTAATAATGAGAAATGGATCGCTAAAACATTGAATGTAAAGCACATTTCTTAATCACTTATGCAAATTCATACTATACTTGAACAAAACAAAAAGTCTTTTTACTCACATCAAAAAATAACTACAAGTGTTATTGACACACAACAAAAGCAGAAAGTGGGGCCAAATCCACACAACACTAGCCGAAACGAAAAGAACCAAAAAGCACCTAAGGACCGCTAAACAACAAAAACATAAAGCGAACAAGAGATCACTTATTTTTATGCTTTTCTCCTTTATTTCCATCACTAGAGGACAGTCCACCTCCTTTTGCTTCTTCGCCCTCCATTTCCTTGGCCCTTTACCGAAGTGCTTTGGGATGAAGTGGCGGGTACACTCTGAGCACTCTCGGCCATAGGAAGCATACTTGGAATGAAAATAGAATCGGTGGGCGAAGCAACGGACAATAGAATTGGAATGGAGTCAATCGGCTCTTGCTTGATCTTGGTGACGTCTAGAGCTCATTGATCATGAATCTCCTGCAAGGTGGGCCCTGTAACAGGCCCCGAGGTTACCACCATTAAAACAACTTCATCAATCTGAATATCTTGAAACATATAGGTCCCTTCTTCATCCAAAGCTTGAATTTTCTGTGCACCAGGACTGGGGGCATCAGCAACGGGATTGGTTGGGATCTTCCTAGAAATAGTTACGACCGTTGAGTCAGTTAATGTCACTGTTGACCCTAGTTGGGAACTTTCTTTGGGAAGACTTGGAGTTGCAGGCTAACCTTATACTTAAGAAAGATGAAATGAAAGATTAGCGACGTTGATCGACATCATGTGTACCTGCCAAAGCTCGTCCATTGATTGATATCCTGGGCGGGTATTCAATATCATATTAGCTCAATTCCACTCCCCATTTTATCAGTCTTCTGATATTTAGGGTTTACTCAGAACTTGCCTCAATGGGTAGTTGGTTAGGACTTTGATTCGATGAGCTTGAAAATAAGACCGTAGCTTCCATGCTGACAATAATAAGCAATACACTATTTTTTCTATAGCCGGGTATCTAGTTTCAGCATATTTTAATCTTTCACTCGTGTAGTAAACCAAAAATGTATTCTATTTTCCTCTCTTACCAAAACTAAACTAATGGCATGTTTTGATATGGCCATATATAGAAATAAGTCTTCTCCTTCCCCAAGGCTAGAGAGTATCGATGATGTTTCTAGATGATTTTTCAACTCTTGGAAAGCTTTTTGACACTCCTTTGTCCATTCCAAAGTTTTATTCTTCTTAATTACATCAAAAAAGGAAATAAATCTGTCTATTGCCTTTGATATGAATTGATTAAGAGCTGCAACCCGTCCATTTAATCCTATCACCTCCTTAAATGTTTTAGGTTGTTTCATATCCCTAATAGCTTTTATTTGATTGGTGTTGACTTTGATCCCTCTAGCACTCACATTATATCCTAAGAACTTTTCGGATTGGATTCCAAAAGAGCACTTTTACTGATTCAATTTCATTTTATACTTCCTTAGTACGTCAAACATTTCGCCCAAATCCTCTACATGATCCTCCTCCTTTTTAGATTTCACCAGCATGTCATCAACATAAACTTCCATGTTTCTCTCTATTTGATTTTTGAACATTCTGTTCATGGGTCGTTGATTGTTGCTCCTACATTTTTTAATCCAAACGGCATCACTTTATAGCAGTACATTCCCTAATTTGTGACAAAACTTGTATGTTTCTCATCGGGTTTAAACATTTGAATCTGATTATATCCTGAGTAGGCATCCACAAAAGATAGCAATTTATGACCACTAGTCGCCTTCACTAATTGATATTATTTTAGGCTATGGATAACATTCCTTCGGGAACGCTTTGTTGAGATCTGTATAATCGACGCATGTCCTCCACTTTCCATTGGACTTCTTTATCAATATTGGATGTGCCCACCATTTTGGGTAAAACACCTCTCTTATTAACTCATTCTCCAACAACTTCTTCATCTCCTCCTTTAGTGTTGTGGTGCGGGTTTTTTCAAAAAACCTTTTCTTCTACCTTACTAGAACAAACTTTGATTAAATGATGAGTGCATGACACATTATAGATGGGTTAATTCCTTTCATATCTGTGTGGGCTCAAGCAAATATATATATATATATATATATATATATATATATGCTTGACTCTTCCAAGTATACTATCAATTGTGTGTTCTCTTGCCCCTCCCTTGAATCTATATCTAGGATTATTTCCTCTAAAACCTTATTCTCATCATGAATAATTTGGTTTAATTCAACATACTTCCTTTTCCTTGCTTTGAATTTAACTTCCTTGCTGAACACTTAACCTGCCGTTAAAGGAAAGTTTGAGTTATGCGCCTTAAATATTAGTTCTCAAGGACTGATATGCAAGGGCTTTTGGTTTTGATCACATTTATTTGATGTGGGTCTATAGTAAGATCCTGTCACCTTATTAAATTGCTCAAGTGTAGCCAAATACACTTCATGAGAATTAAAATGCTTACCACGAATAGTTCCCCATCCTGTTTTATAGAGAAATTTAACTAGAAAATATTTTGGTGATACAAAAGCATCAATCTCGTCAAGTTCCAGTCGTCCAAAGAAAGAATTATAGTAGGAGGGTTGGTCCATGATCACAAACTATGTTTCGAACATTCCTAAATGTAGAGGGGTGCCGATTTGGACAAACAATTTAATTTGACCCACCGGAGTAGAACCTTTATTATTGAATCCAAAGATTAGCTCCAAACTAGGTTCCAGTTTTCTTTTGAGATTCTTATCTGTTTGAAAGCACCTTTGAAAATGACATTCACTGCAATATCCGTGTCTATCGGAATTTTGGATACAAGTGAGTTCTATTTGGGCAGTTATCATAAGTGGGTCGTTGTGGGGATGTCAGATTCCTCTTAGCTCTTCAGTAGTTATTACTAAATCTGGCATTTTGATTGCATTTTTAAAAGACTTCAATGGAAGCTCATTGTTTATTGAGTAGATCCTTTCTTTAGCCTCTCTTACATACCTGATTTTCGATCCTTTGCTTAGGCCTACTATGTGTGGTCCTTTATGGATCACATCGATGTGGTTCATTGGTTATAGTAAACCTTATGGAAGCTCACCTTCCATGATGTTGGTGTTGTTGGCGGGTGACTTTTCACTACGCGTCGGTTTTTGATCGATCTTCACAAATTCTTTGAGGACCCCTTTCCTAAGCATATTCTGGATGATCTCTACCTAAACTCTACACTCGTCCATCTTATGGCCGTTTATTTTATGGTAGGCATAGTAATCTCCCCTTTTGTTCGGCTCTAGATTCATTTTTGCTTTGGACGTAACTAGGCAACCAAGTTCATCCTACGTAACAGCATATATATAAGAGATTCGTTAACTTAGCTCAATAGCATTTGCTTTGGTGAATTCTTCCCATCTCTCCTCCTTGCATGGGACAGAAAAGTTCTTTTTCTTCCTTTGATTTCTTCTATTATGAAACATTTCATCCATCCGCATAGATTTATCAGCTTGAAAGTGGAAATCTTGTAGGTCTTTGCATCCAGAATGTAAAGCTCTTTCCAAAATTATATATTTTTTATTAAACCAGATTTTACTGCCATCAATTTTTCTCAATCACTTACCCTTTCCGCTCTATTAGCCTATGCATTAAATCGCTTCAAATAATCACTTTGTAATTCCTCTGGTTTTTATTTGATGTTAGCCAGTACACTTGCATCAATTGTAGGTTCCTTCGAAGTACGGAATTGGGCTGAAAACTCAAAGAAGAACCGTTCCCATAAGTAGGTTATCCTTTCTCGATAACGTTAATACCACTTTGCCATGAGTCCAAAGAATGTAGTCAGAAATAGCCTGCATCCACTACTCCCAAGTCATCGTACAAATCCATTTGGCTTTCGAATGCCATTAAGTGGTCGTCTAGATCTATAGCGTCGTCACTGAAGAGAGGGAATTTTAACATATGAAGATAATGGTACTGCCATAATTCTTTCAGTGAATGGCGCTCCCCTAAAGTTATTGTTGGCTTTAGGGTCCATTGTCCTCTTTCCTTTTAATTCAATTATGTCTTTCATCATCTTATTAGCTAAGTCCCGCTTCCTCATCTTTATAATTTTCCCACTTCGGCATATAATGCTTTTATGGAGCGGAGCTTGTAGATTGTTCAAATGGGGATCTTGAGCTTCTATACGGCTTTTGAGTTAGGTGGCCTTCTTTCTTCTTTTATGGTCCTAGAGTGCTCTTCCCAACATTTCTACTCCTTAAGTTTGACTCTACCACTTTCTTGGGTGGAGATTCAACTTCCTTTTCTTCCAATTAGGCAAGCAATCAGGATCAATTACTATCAAGTTCAGCAAGCTTAGCAAACTATATGGAATGCCATTTCACTACTACCTTGCACACCTGCATAGGATCAATCGCCACTAAGTTCGATAAAGTAAGTGATCTCTATTAGAGTGACTTTTTAATCTAGCCCTATGTGTCCATGTTGATTCCTAGTTTCTTTGTCTTGGTTGTTAGCGCAAAATATGGGTTAAGGCAACTTTGGATATTTGAGTAGGATTATGTTCCTAGTCAAATATGTGAATATATAGATTCATAAGAAGTCGTCATCAATTCACAAGGAGTCATCATGAAAATTTATAGTTCTTCAAGCACTTTGTTACAAAGTCAAAATGGCTCAATCCGCCATTAGCGTCCTTCATTCAAGCTTTCCTACTTTCTCCAAATAAAATGAAAATGAAGATGAAATCCCTATAAAAAAATTGCCATTTTAAGGGTACCCCAGCTATTGGATTCGTTCCACGTGTCGCTTAGGATGATCTAACGGTGGTGATTTGGCTTCGTGCAAGGAACTTGGTGTTCGTTACACAATGATATGCTTTGGCTAGTTGTATGATGGCTTAGTCATTTCGCTTCAACAAATTATCTCCCGACAGCTCCATATCACATGAACACTTTAATTCATCACTTCATGACAACTAGTTCAAAAAATTTCCTCACAACTGCCCCATTTATAACTTTATAATGATTTTAGGAATTTTTCTTGAAGCCCCTAATACATCATCCTACGATGGCTATGGACATCATGATACGAAGGTTTTAAGATGTCTTCCCACGATGGCCTGATTGAATCACTTCACGTTGGCCTGATTGAATCACTTCACGATCGCTGAATTGAATCATTTCACAATGGTTTGATTGAATCCTTTCACGATAGTTTGACTAAGTTATTTCATGATTGTCTGCTTAAATCCTTTCATGATAGCTTGACAGAGTTATTCATGATGGTTTGCCCGAATCCTTTTATGATAGCTTGACTGAGTAACTTCATGATGGCTTTCGTGCCACTTCCCACGACAATCATGTTATTACACGAAGGCTTTGTCATTATTACCTTATTGAACTTCTCATGATAACTCTTATTCATCACCCTGTGCCTTACCATACACGACAATTATTCTAAAGAACTGTCTTCACGATGGCTACAAGCTATTTCACGATTGCTTCTACCAATGAACCAGACATCATCGTACGAGTGCTTTTATTTATCACTAATAATGGTTGAGAAGATTACATTACAATGACTTGCACGCTTCTTATAACGATGACTTTTATATTTCATTCGAAGATGACTTTGCCATGTTATTTCTAAATGGCCTTTTCAAGTTAGCACACGATGACCTCATTAAACCAACATATGATAGTTTAATTTTCTTGTTTTTCAATCTCTTTAAGTGGTTGCCTACGAAAACTTGCACTTATCATTCCATGATGACTGTCAAAGTTTCCATGCAATTGCTTCCTTCAAATTAATTCACGATGGCTCTATTCAATACACAATGGCTCTTTTCACACACGATGGCTGATGTGCACGTAAATATGCATATTTTTACCACCATATTTAATCTATTTAAATTAAATAAATGATCATATTAGATATTTTAACTTGTTTAAACCAAAATTTAAATTATTTGAAATTGTCACATATTCATCTTCATATGGGGGCAAAACGGTCATTTTTATGCATTTATTAAATTATGAAAATTTACTTGGAATTTTCTATGTTGTTTTGTAGAAAATTTGGTGAATTTTACAAGTGGTTACATGATGATATATGCATGCACAAGAGTGAAGAGAACAGATGAAGATGAAAATAATTCAAAGTGAAGATAATGGAGGACCCCACCTACCCACCTACCTTAATGTACAAATTAGAGGCTAATGCACATGCTTATGGAATTAATGGCTTCATGTACACTTAAATGAGGATTATTTGAAGCTAATGATTACTTGGCCTCCACATTTCCTAAGAGGGTGGTTTGGGCATTCCCCAAAAATATGAATTAGGGTTTAACACATATATAAAATCCCCTTATGTTTCATGTAACCTTCTCCCTTCTTTCTTGGTCTCTCTTAGTTAGTTTTAGATCAAATAAAAGAAAGCTCTCTTCTCTTTTCCATGGCTACTTAGCCATTTTTATTTTTATGTAACTTCCATTTTTTTATGCAATGTTAATTAGTGCTCTCTTTCTTTTACATGCTTCTTTTGTTTTTACTTTCATGTTAGTAGTGTAGATTTATTTTTCATGCAAGTAGAATAGTTTTTTTTCTTCCATTTTTCTCTCTTTTTCCTCTTGTTAGTTTCATGTTGTTTTTTACATTTGTTGATTTGATAACAAATATGAGAGCTTAATCCCTACAATTTAGGGGTAATGAAGCTCTCTAATATGTAGATGCAACATTTTGATGTTTATACTCTCTTTTTGTGCTTTAATGGAAACACTTGAAGTGGTTTAATGATGTTGTTTAGCTTTGAATTTGATAGTCTATATTGTTCATAACAAATAGGCTATGCTTAAACAAACATAACATAAATTGCCTCTTCATCTAAATATGATTATGGCAAAGAAGTGAATGTTGAAATTGAAATTTGATAGCCTATATTTCTAAACAATAGTTAATAGGCTATGCTTAAAATAGATTTTTATTTCAACTTTGTTGTCATATTTCATAAGAGTTAAATGTGTATTAGTGGTTGTGTTATAGTTTGATGGTTTATATTGGGCTAATTAATAGCACAAATATACCATACTTATGATAAGCACATCAACTAATTACACTAATGACAAGAAAAGAGAGATCATAACTTCATTTTGTTGATTTATGTGATCTAGAGAGTGGATTTATCTCTAAATTGTCCTCAACCTCTCATATTTTTATCAATTTTCTTTAGCTTTTTTTTCTATTTTTTTAGCTAATCACATTTTCAACTTTGGTTAATTTGATTGTATAGAGTTTTAAAATCATCAATTCCATGCGGATCGACCCGTATTCGCCACGTACTACAAGTGTACGCCGTGCACTTGCGGTTATATTTAAATTTAAATTCGTTCGACGGTTTTCTAAACCGATAGAATTTCTATCGACGAACAATGGCTTCACACTATGCATGATGGCTCTTTCATTTATTAATCCGCTCTTGTAATTTTAGGTGTAACACTTGGGTTCGGGCGAGTTCGTCCACACCGTAAGTTAGGAATACTTACTATACCCAGACAAAGTGAAACACCCCACCTCTATACCTATAATATCCAAGAGTGTTACTGAGCAACACTATCAGATATACAGAGACTGAAGCTATATGGGATACACATGTGAATATTCTCGTGGACTAACACCGGTACATATCCCATATCATGTAATACCCACCATAAATGTATGCGGTCTCAGTACAAAGAAATAATCACGTGTGCCTCCAGGACAAAACAATACACAATATACAGTGAATTATAGAAAGCACAGAGTCAGTAACACAGCGATAATATATACATAATATACAATTTACAATACGTGTCCAAAATACAACTCAAGAATACACACACATCAAGTATATCCTATATAATAACATGCAACTAAATTGTATATCTAGCCTCCACTATGCCCAGCAAACACAAGCTGGTCTTATGGTCCTTGTACCTAAAATATCTCGGACTAACCTGAGTATTACATAAATAAAACACGGGTCAGACTATGTCTAAATCAAGGGTTAATATACATATGTAACTTTATATATGCAGGGTAAAATATAATAATATGATAACATCCATAATGTCAATAAATATATGGTAATGTATGCATGGTATATAACTGAAATATCATAGACAATCACAAAACATCAAATATCACAAAATCATACAAAAAGATGTCATCACCCATATAGAAGTACATCAAATCATAAATCATGGAATTAACATCAAATGTGTGAATCATCCATATCTAGAAATTATCATTAAAATCCAAAATTCATTACTAATGAAATATCATCAAGTATAGTAAGGTTAGCACATAGCCATACCCAAGTATATCCCTCAATCTCAATTAATGAAATCACATCATTAATATATATCAAATAATAATAAAATGCATATCCGAAGAAAAAAAGCAAATATGATATATAATACGACAATCCACCATACTCTGGATATCCATCACAGATATAATCTCGTCTCCTTATATAGAAATAAATAGTGACAGGAATTGACTGTACGACAGACATAAGGTCCCAAGTAGTGTCATATCATAATGTATGGGTTACACCATCGATATCTACACTTAGTGAGGTATATAAATAATATGTACTTATCTACCACTCCATGTAGAACCAAACGGGAGACCGATAGCTAACCGCCTGCTCCAGGAGCCCTGGGCAACCCACCTGGATTCGCTCATATAGTCTTTAGCTACCTCCCTGGAAATCATGAAAATATCCAACTAATGTGCTCGTTCAACGCGAGGACTCCTAGTTATGATCTCGGTTCATGCCCCTATGGTAACAGACTATTGGCCTAGATGACAAAAAGGGGATAGGACTACCACCATAAGGGCTAACCACCCTTCACTAAAATCCCATGATGCGAATCTAATATATAATAAAGGTCTCACAGATATCGGGCGCAACCCCACGATCAGGCCGCTAAGATGGACACTGGCCTAATCTGGTTCCTGCTATCTCCAAAACATAACTAGGAGCACATCATAATAGACGAGTATATAATATATATGAATATATATGGGTACATCCCCCCATAACCCAACATCCAAGAGTTTGCTTTACCCCGAGCCTCACCTCATGTAACTATAATCCCAATATCCCAGTTCTTGTAACTTGAGTGACATCTGCCTATAATGAATAACCGAATAAGTATCACTTCGACATCTAATACCGCATCATGATGCTCAATCGTTTATTTAATGCTCATAATGATTCCACAATATTCCATATAACAAGTCCAATGGTTAACCAGAGACATATTACGGAATGCCCCATCCCAGACGGTATTATAACTCCGTTTATTCAGATTCCTCGCTACATAGAATTAAAATCATCATAAATAAAAATATCACATAAATAGGAATATCACAAGTCAGTATAGAAAGACGTCATCATGGTATCATATCAAAATACTACATAAGTCAATATCAACGGTGAATCATTCATATGTCCAAATCGATCTTATAAAAGGAAATAAAAAATAAAACATTTTAATCAAATATTTTCATTAAGTATAAGTAAATAATTCTAATTGAATGTACAATATTTTTATATAAATTCAAAGTTTTCAAAATCATTAACAAACACCATAAACCCCTATAATAATTAAAAATAAGAATTTACTAAATCTTTATAATTATTCATCAATATAATATTATTAAATAAATTTCCTTTAATTGCCAATTAACTTAAATTATACACACGCACACATTACTAAGTCTAAAATAAGAGTATAAAGTATATTTATTATATTTATATTTAACTATTTATTTTAATTTTAATTATATATATATATATATATTTAAATAGTGTTGACCAGTCCCTGCCACCGGTCGACCGCTAGCGATCGACCGATTCATGCAACTGGTGTCGCATTTATTTGTGCTTGAATTCCTTGATTCAGGTGATCTCCTCCTTCTCCTTGCTACTATGCTTACCAATTCCATGCATTTAAACCTATTTACACAATCCACAATTCAATTCCTACGTATACCATATGAATTAGATGATTTAAACATAGTTTTGTGAGTTTGTATACTCACCTATAAGCGGCAGATAACACTTTGTTCTTTCTTCCTTCACTCACTAATGTTAGCAAAAATCATCTTACACAAATCAAAACTTCAACTTCCATGCTACTTCGGGTGTAATCTTGCATCGAAAAGCATATATGTTGATTTAAGGAATTATATGATTTTATTTGATGAAGTTAGGGTTTGAATCATTTACTGGAGATAAGAAAAATAAGTTGTAGGATCCCCCAACTAGATACAAGATGATATATTTTTTATGAGGAGATAGAGTTTTCTAGAGTTATCAAGAGATTAAAAGATACAAGAGTATAATTTTAGGGTTTTGTGGGTTTGGGCTTGGCTAAGTGGGCTTTATTTAATTACTAATTACCCTTTTCTATTTCTTTTATAAACTATTTTCTATTTGAAACAAATAACACTAAAATTCCAAATAAAATTCATATTTACCAAACTTAATTATTTATCCAACATTATAAAATTTTCTAGAATTTATTTCTATATATAATTCATTTAAATTTAAATACCCAAAATTTGCATTTTAAATCCATTCATTAACTAATTTCCTAATTAATTAATTTCACCATCTTTGAAACAAATAATTATTTCCAAAAAAATTTAATTTCAACACTAATTACTTTATTACAAAATTTCAATATTCTTTACTAAATCTAAAATTGTTTTGATTAAATCTATAAAATCCATTTTAGTCAAATAAATAATTATTATTATCTTTTATTAATTACCCTAAATATTGGATTGTTACAGATTCTCCCATACCCAACAACAAAACTGCATCCTTGCAATTCCTTAGGAGGAATTTATAACAAAGCCAATAACTCCATTATTAATTTATATATAAATGCAAATCAAATAATCATTAAATAAATCCCATAATACTCTATCCTCACTTTCTTGAGTTATCACTTACAATAATCTACATCAACTCGTTAAGTATCCAATAGAGTATTCCCATAAATGAATGATTAGACCTTTCATTGGTGGCTTACCACAAAACTAAAACATCCCAATTATCTACAAAAAATAAAAATGCCAATTTTTATAAATTTTATTCTTTAAATCAATGTCATACCCTAGAAAATAACTTACTTTTAATTCAAAACCATCGAGTGTCAAATCTATTTCCAAAATTTTCCAATTAAAAGTTTTTATCTTTTAAAAAAGAAATTCATTATAATATCATATGAATATCTTTACTCGTACTTCGATCATAAAAGTTTTTCCATAAAACTAACTTCACTTCAAACTAAATTTCAAAATATCATATTAATTAAAAAACACTTTATCTTAAACAAAATACTTTTCTTTGATGAACACCAACTTACACAAATACTTTATCTTAAACAAATACTTTCCATATTAAGTTTTCATTTTGAAAACAAAATCTCACAAACTTCATTTTCTAATAATTAATAATATTCATACTCAAAAAAATTCCTTTACAGTCAAAATGTACTATTTAATAATCATTAATTTTAAATTTATATATTTCCAAAAAAATTCTCCTGTATTAGCTTTATAAACTCTTAAGTTTGTAATATTTTAATACCATTCATGACTTCGCAAGTTAATATAATACTAATACTTCCTTATTTCAACACACATCATATATTAAAATCACAACAGCTATAAAGTATAATGATGTTGTCTGGCTATTTATTTTAGTGATTTACTAATATCAATTAGCTGCAACATTGACCACATAATCAATATTGCCTCGCTAGTGATCTTAGTTGTTCAATGATATCTAATGGATGCATACATCGCATAAAATACAATTAAAATTATAAGATGTCTTTTACAACACATTTCTTCATCAAAATAATAGATATAAACTCTTATTTCTAAAATCATTTCAATTATTATTTTCAAGCATTGCTTTTCCAAAATAACTATCTTCCCTTAAAATATTCAATCATTTCAAAATTCTTTGATTTTTTTTACAAACATTTATACATATTTTCAAAACATTGTGCCCAAATGTCTCGTTCTAGTGTTTAGGAATCCATATCGAATAAATATGCACCTGCATCGACCAGAATTTCTAAAGCACTCAACGGATAAATTAACATAGCTTCACTTCAAAATTTTATATAACATAAATTATACAAATCCCTTTTAACATACTTGCCTTTATAAAATAATTATTAGCTTATTTTAAACTTAATCAAATATCATACTTTATCATAAAATTTGTGATTAGAACATTTACATATATAATCAAAAATCTTTCCTAAAACAAATACTCATCAACCTCAAAACATTTACATACATACTATAAATATACATCAGATAATAAAACTCTTTTGATACATTAAACATCACATCATAATATGCAGTCATCAACTTATAATGCATATTTTTCAATAGATTCTAATTAAAACATTTGGTTGATTTCAAAAAACACATAATAATAAACCATATATTTATATGTCAAAAGTCTTTATTTCTAACAATTACTTAGGAATATCCAAACATATTCAAACGCCTTTTGGATATATATATTAAAACAATAAATCATTTCAATAAACAATGTAGTATTCCAAACAAAATTCCATATCAATTGTTTAAAACCGGTAAATATCAAAAATCAAATCCATTATGCTACTCTAACAAATATATAAAACAAATCAAATAGATATAGGAAATAACAAATATGCATTCATCGGGAAATTATTCACGAGTTCCCGTTGTGCATTCCGATCAATTTCAAATTAAAATACAATAATTTATGCCAAGCCACCAAATGTCAATCATTTTATATTTTCATATACAAAAATATCAAAATTCCAAATATCTTATAAATATGGAAAATAACAAATACATCCCTAGATGATTACCCTAGTAATCATCATATACTCCACTACCCTTAATTATAGGGTAACTACCCAACACGCCCAAGGGGACAGGGACTCTAAGTATTATCTAAGGTCATGACTCGAGTCTCAAATATACAATGTATTATTCTAAATCTTGCTCTAACACCAACTGAAACACTCCCACCTCTATACCCATACTATCTAAGAGTATTGCTGAGTAATACTCTCAGATAATATGGAGAATGAGGCCATATATGGTACACACATGAATAATCTCTTGGACTAACACCGGTACATATCTCATATCATTTAATACTCACCATAAATGTATGGGGTCTCAGTATAAAGAAATAAACACGTGCGCCTCCAGTAGAGTCATATCATTGTATATGGGTTACACCACCCATATCTATATTAGTGAGGTATATAAATAATATGTACTTATGTACCACTCTGTTTAGAACTAGACGGGGGACTGATAGCATATCGCCTTCTCTAGGAACCCTGGGCTGCCCACTTGGATCTGCTCCTACAGTCTTCATTTGCCTTCCTAGTAATCGTGATGATATCCACCTAATGTGCTCATCAATGCAAGGACTCTTAGTCACAATCCCGGATCATGCCCTTATGGTAACAGATTGCTGGCCTAGGTGACAAAAAAGGGAAAGGGCTACCCAATCTAAGTGCTAACCAATCTTCACTAAAATCCCATGAGGTGCATCTAATATATAATAAAGGTGTTATGGATGTGGGGCGCGACCCCATGATCAGGCCGCCAGGGTGGACACTGGCCTAATCTTATTCCCGCTAACTCCAAAACATAACCAGGACACATCATAATAGACAAGTAGATAATATCTATGAATATATGTATGGGCATTCCCCCATAACTCAACTTCCAAGAGTTTGCTCTACCCCGAGCCTTACCTTATGTAAGTATAATCTCAATATCTCAGTTCTCATCACTTGAGTGACATCTACTTATAATGAACAACCGAATAATTGACATCCTATACCACCGCGTGATGCTCAAATGTTTATTCAATGCTTATAAACTACTCTCAATCTCCATAATATTCTATATAACATGTCCAAATAATAATGGAAAAAATATTACTGGATGCCCAATCCCAAACAGTATTATACTACGGTTATTCAGCTTCTTTGCTACATAAAATTAAAATCATCATAAATAAAAATATCACAAAAATGGGAATATCACGAATCCGTACAGAAGGATGTCATCACCGTATCATTTCAAAATACTATACAAATCAATATCAATGGTGAATCATTCATATGAAATTGATTTTATAAAAGGAAATAACAAATATAAAATAAAACATTTTAATCAAATATTTTCATTAAGTATAAGTAAATAATTCTAATTATATATTTATTTATATAAATTCAAAGTTTCCAAAATCATGAACAAACATCATTAATCCATATAATAATTTAACATAAGAATTTACTAAATCTTTATAATTATTCATCAATATAATATTATTAAATAAATTTCCTTTAATTAACAATTAACTTAAATTATATATATATATATATATATATTTACATTACTAAGTATAAACTAAGAGTATAAAGTATATTTATTATATTTATATTTAATTATTATTTTATAAAATTTTATTATATATTAATTAAATAGTGCTGACCGGTCGCTGCTACCGGTCGACTGGTCCATGAAACTGGTGTCGCATTTATTTATGCCTAACTTCCTTGATTCAGGTGATCTCCTTCTTCTCCTCACCACTATGTTCACCAATTCCATGCATTTAAACATATTTATACAATCCATAATTCAATTCCAACATATATCATATGAATTAGATGATTTAAACATGGTTTGTGAGTTCGTACACTCACTAATAAGCAGTAGATAACAATCCGCTCTTTCTTCCTTCACTCACTGATATCAGCAAAATCTCATCTTAAACAAATCAAAACTTCAAATTCCTTGCTACTTTCGATGTAACTTTGCATCGAAAAGCATATATATATTGATTTGAGGATTTATATGGTTTTATTTTATTTTATTTTGATTTTATTTGATGAAGCTAGGGTTTGAATCATTTACTGGAGATAAGAAAAGTAAGCTACAGGATCCCCCAACTAGATACGAGGTGATATATTCTTACGAGAAGATGAAGTTTTCTCAAGTCATCAAGAGATTAAAAGATACAGAAGTATAATTTTAGGGTTTCGTGGGTTTAGGCTTAGCAAAGTGGGCTTTATTTAATTACTAATTACCCATTTCTATTTCTTTTGTAAACTATTTCTATTTGAAACAAATCATATTAAAATTCCAAATAAAATTCATATTTACAAGACTTAATTATTTACTTAACATTATAAAATTTTCTAGAATTTATTTCTCTATATAATTATTTAAATTTAAATACCCAAAATTCGCATTTTAGATCCATTCATTAACTAATTTTCAAATAAATTTATTTCACAACCTTTAAAACAAATAATTATTTTCATAATTACTTTATTATAAATTTTCTATATTCTTTACTAAATCCAAAATTGTTCTTATTTAATCTATAAAATCCATTTTAGTCAAATAATAAAAATTATTATTATCTTTTATTAATTATCCTCAAATACTGGGTTGTTACACAAAGTAAGTTCAAAGGCTTATAGTCAACAATAAACTACCTTATCGGTGATCATGTCCTGATCATGGGTAAATCGGTCCATTGTAGCCAACCAAAATTTACAAGCCGATCATCAACATTGAATTATTTGGTCGGTGGTTAAGTACTAACCACAAGTAAGTATCCACTAGTGCCCGCTAAGGTTTACGAGATGATCATCAATGGCGAGCTACCTAGTCGCCAGTCATGTCACAACTATGGGTAAGTCAGGTTCATCATTGTTGGCTAAAGTATGCGGGTCGATCGTCGCTGGCAAACTACCCAGTTGGCAGTTATTTCCTAACCATGGGTCAGTTTGGTTCACCATATCCAGCAAGGTTTATGGGTCAATTGTCAATGGCAAACTACCCAACTGGTGGCCATGTCCTGACCGTGGGTAAGTCCAGTTCACCATTCCCTGCCAAGGTTTGCGGGATGACTGACAATGACAAACTATCTAGTCAACGATCATGTCCTGATCGTGGATAAGTCTGGTTCGCCATTGCTGGCCAAGGTTTGTGGGTCAATCGTCAATGGCGATACCTAGTTGGTGGTCTTGTCCTGAGCGCGGATAAGTCCGGTTTAGTATTGCAGACCAAGATTTGTGGGTTGGTTATCAACTGTGAACTACTCGATCGGCAATCATGTCATGATCGTAGGTAATTCAGTTCCCTACTGCTAGCCAAGTTTTTTCCAAGTTTGTGGTGATACGCCAGAGTTAGGTGCCCCTTATTATGTAGTGGCCTTACTAGTATAGACCTAGAAATCAGGGACTTTAGTTCATAAGGGCTGGATGTTCTCATAGTAGTTTGGCAGCACTGATCATCTATCATGGTTTCACACACCCTATTAATGCGATTCAGTAAAACCATGACATCAACAATACACCTATCCATAATCCATGTAGTTGCAATACTCAATGCACAAAAAAGAAATAAAGGTTGTTTTGAGCATCTTGATTATCATTCCATCTATTATATATGGAAAGGTGGCGTATAAGGTAGAATCGCCTAGCACTTTTATAGGGATTTATAATGCGTTTCAGGTGTCACATCTACGGAAATGCATTAGAGACCCGGATGCAGTGGTTAATCTGAGGGCAGCAAAAGGTTTGGTCATGGAGCCAAATATGACCTACATGTGCAGACCGATTCAGATAGTGGATTGTGATGATGAGAATTGGCTTTGAAATAAGGTGGTGAAGCTACTATATATCCAATGGAGCGCAGATCAGGAAGGCTATATGTGGGAAATAATGGATAAGGTTAAGAGAATCTATCCAGAATTGTTCGTTTCAGATTAGCATTTGAGCTAAATGTTGAATTGTATTGTTTTAGACCATATATATGTATCAATATTATGGCTGACTTTTGTATTAGAAGATAGCACATTATATATACCTATGTATATATAAATTGAGAATTCATGGGTTTATGCTTAAGAGTAAGTATGGGGTAGATTAGCGAATCACTACCCTGCCTTAATTGAATTTCAAAGGAGAAATTCCTTTAAGAGGAGAAGACTGTAACAACCTATAATTATTGATTGATTTAATTAATTAATTTAAGGGTTAAGATAATCTAAATAAGAAGAAAGGGGTAATGAATTAATGAAAAGGGTATGAGGGCCCAAACCCAAATTATTGTGGGACAATAAGCATACTCTTTTCCTTTCATTTTACTAAAAATAAAATAAATGCTTGAGAGGGACATTAATGGTGGTAGCCTAAGGATAGAAATTAAGGAGAAGAAAAGATAAGGAAACGTAAGCTAAAGAGGGATTAAGAAGACTGAAGATAGAAATTTCAAGGATCTAAGTGAGTAATACCAAACCTATTTTACCATCCCTTATCATTTAGTTTTGATATGATTTTGTATGTTTTCATATATAATGAAGTTTCATATGGATTTTCATTAACAAGTGAAATGTTTAATGAATGATTTAGGGAAAATAGATAGATATGGGATGTTTTAGATGTATTTCCCTACACTAAAGATTTCGATATGCTATGAAAATTTAATATGATGATCTAATTATGATTTTAGAAACGGTTTTTTAGTTTGAGAGATTTCCAATGCCCAAATAAATTATTGTGAACATTTGAAGGAGAATACCTAGCGATAAATAAGGGAAGTATCTAGAATAAATCAAATATAGAATACAACATATAAGAACAATTATCCACAAATTATTCTGGAATTTAATAAAGCTTTCAATGAAGAAAATAAGTTAATATAAGACAAGAACTACGCTGGGGAAAAGGGAATTGCGCGGTTGCTGGTAATTTATAATTATACGATGAAACAAGTGTTAGATAATTAAGGAGCAAGATCCACATTTAAAGACGAAAAGATAAATAAATAACAATGTCAATAACAGAAAATGGGATTCGTAACGTATGAGATAGCGACACGTGTAAAGGCGGTAACAGACATGTCAGATTTTGTTTGGTACAGGGCTGAGGTGGTGGTATATTGTTTTATAAGAGAACTGCGCATACGGAGGGGCTGCGATTTGCTAAGGAAATCCATAGGCTTTTGGGGAAGAGTAGAACTATGCCGCAATTCATGGGGACGGACTGCGCTGGAATTCTATAAAATGGTATAAGGCTGGAGCAAGGAGTACTATGCTAAAGTGAGGAGTAAACGACACCTATAAAAGATGATTAGGTAGGGCTCAGGGAAGCTCAAGTTTTATAGGGAGGAGGAACTCCTATGCTAGAGTAAGGTTTTGGAAGAGCTATTAACGCTGAGTGGGGACGCTCACTTGAATGCACACCTGAAGAAGATGAGAAAAGGCATTCAACTTCCAATAAACTGTGAGTGACTATTATAGCGGTTTCAAGTTAATGAATAATAATTATGGACTATGGGTGGCTATTTCATAGTATTCCAGAACTAAATAATAAATATGGACTACATATGGTTGCTTCATAGTAGTTCTAAGGTTAAAGAATAACAAATACAGCCTGCGGTGGCTGTTTCATAGTAGTCCAAAGCTTAACTAAAGAATACTGCAGGGATAGATTCTATGTTGTCTAAACTTAACGAATGAATTTAAAGGATACTACAGGGGATTGATTCTAGGCAGTATTAGATTAAAGACCAACGAAAATGGGAACTATATGGGCACTACGCTAGGAGGTGCGGTAGTAGATAGGAACTGCGTAAGAATGCATTTGGTGCAGTAGTCAATGGAAAATATGTATGTCAATAAGTATGATTATTTCACTTATGATGTTGTGGATGGTGATGGGAAAACCCATTCCATGCAGTACAGTGTGGTCATACTATATGTTTGTTTGGGTAAGTATTATTCACACCAGACTTTATGTTTGACCCATGTTTTTATCATTGTTTTCCCTATAAACTCACGGGTACTTATTTGAATAGGTTGAGCTTATAGGATTAGACAGGTTTATACTAAGCGCACTAGGATGTAGATGGAAGATGAGCAGGATGCTTTATTACCTAATAAAGATGTTATTTCCACTGTTTTTATTGAGTTCAAGTGGCATCATCATATGTTGACCTAACTCTTTACTATGTTATTTTCTATTGTTATTTAACCCCTGCGTGGGCATGAATTTTGGGGTTAATTTTGGAGAAAATGTATGTAATAAATATCAAGACCATTTCTATGTAATGAACATACTTAGCTGCTATGTTTACTTAGACTGTATTTGAATATATTGAACTCACTTCCGTCGCTTAAAAATAATTTCGGTGATGAATACAGCTTCATCGACGTTAATTTTTGAGTCATTGGGTGGGAGACATTACAATTAGTGATCGTACATGTCATTAGTCCTTCAATGATGACTATATGCACTATTATATTTGATGAGTGCATATACTATACTGCATCAGTGTTCCTTTGTGGTCCCGATAGCATATTACATAAGGCAAGACCATCATTCTCTTTTTGATAGAGGCATACACAAGTTATTTGAGAAATCCTTGATGCCTTAGAGGGGATGATCACAATCATCTACTGCAGGATCATAGAACACCAAATCTTATTTCAGAGGGTATGGTGTAATCCGCAAAGGTCTTGGGTATTTAGAGTAGGTTAAATATCAGCAAAGCTTTCTTTAGAGGATACGATGACTCTACTTACTATTGCGACTAGGTTTCAAATATATGGAATAGGTTAGATATCACCAAGCTTGCTTAAGAGGTACGGTGAAACCTACACAAGATGGGAACTATGGTATAATTTGGTACCGAATCTAATTATCTTGAACCTTCAAAGGGAATCATTGGATCGCAATAGATGTCTGTAGTGGACTTCACCCATGAGTAATGACAGGTATTAATTTGTATTCTTTTGTTATCTTTCATTGCTATGTTGTGTATATTGTTAGTTAGCTGATTTTAGTGTTTTTTCATTTGTTATCATTGTGTACTTCGTGATAGACTTATATTATAATTACCCTAACTTTGTATGTTGGGCTACCTATATCATGGTATACTGTTACGTATCAATCACATTATATTAGTTGTGTCGACTCATTGATTATAGGAGAAGAGCAAGTTATGGTATGATTCCCTACTTTTGAGATGGGTTTACTTTGCTTGTCTATGGGTAGTCCAGATTATCCCTGAGCCACATTTATGGAGAGGACCATCTGTACCTAGTAATTCTTGTCCTATATGTATATAGTTTCGATATACAGTATTTTGATATAGTTCCCCTCATACCAGGCTTTATGTTTGACCCGTGTTTTGTCTTTATCCATCTATAACATGACAACTCTTGGGTACTCGATTGAGTAGTTTGAGAGTTAGGTGCATTTGGGGATACGCTATCAAGATGCGTAGTTAGAGAATTTCGGAGGTTTGGCATCAATATTTTGGATATATATATACACTAGTTATTTTAGTACTACGTGACAGACATGTATTATGTATATGAGACCTATTATATCAGATATTATTTAGAACTCCGCCTTGTTGGGAGTTGTTATATATATATTTTCTGTACCGATATATATATATTGCTCATCCTGTTCTATTAATGTATATTCTAGTATATTATATGTTATCATTCTGTTGTGAGATCCTATCGATGTCTTGGTTTAGTATTTCGTACCCCAACAATTTTTATTTTGTGGTATTCGAAAGTCATTTGTTGGTGTGAGATGATGATTTTTGGGAATTGCGAAGGGCAGGTTGTCACAGTATCAAAGCTTACGCTCAACACTCGGCCCAAGAATGCCAGTTTGAGTTAATCAATCTGAAAAAAGGAGATATTTTGAGAGAGCATAGTTGTATTTTTCTACTAAATTACATTGTATACACCACTTATCTTCTGGACTTTGATTTATTTCTATCGTTGGTTGCTAAGGTATCTTCGTTAGGCTATCGGTATGAGAAAACATAGTACACAAGCGACTGTGGATAGGCAGTCTGAGATGCCTGATTAGTTCAGAGACTATTTAGCTGCCGCAAGGGATGTTCTGCCACCTGTGAATAATTTGCACAGATGCGGTTAGCATTAGAGGTGGTGGGACCATTGGGGCACCAGTATTTCTAACTCCACTTGCTTTATACACTTTGAAGCTATGTCGAGATTTCCTTTGCCTTAGAGGGAAGCCATATCTGAGTCCTGAGACTATTGCTGAAATGCAACCTTGGACATGTCCATATGAGAGGCTTCCGTCGATATAGGTTCAGAGAATGTTCTCAGAAAAAAGATTGCTTCTCGACATTTGAAAATGGGAGACTTTGGCTGGGTAGGACGTTGTGTTAGAAGTGGCTGATGAGAAGGGCGTGTGCTTATGCATTTCATCAATTTCATGCAGGCAGCTTATCAGTAGGGGAGTGTGTAGATCGATTCAATCTTTTGGTTTGAGTTGAGGATTGGGATGGTCGATACTCCATTGGTGTGGGCAAAGGAGTTTGTCTTGGATCTTAAAGCATCGGGTGGGAATTCATTGCTTAGTCTTATCCCTATTGGGGACCACTTTAAAAAGTCTTACTGAGATGGTTCTCCTCTGTGAGAGCACCAACGAGGTACCGTTGGAGGTAGCGAAAGTAGAAAGTGAACCGAAGCTCCAACTAAAGTGCAAAGACCAAGATACAAGGAAGATCGAGCATATCCAAAGAAGATAGTCAGCCTAGTATGTCAATCCTGTGGCATGTAGGGGCATTTCGCAAGGAGATGTCATTCAACTAAAGCGAAGCGTAAGTGCTTCAATTGCGATTGGCTTTATCAGAAGAAGGATTATCCTATGTTTTGGAGGGTTAGACAAGCGATGTTGACTTATGCCTTATGGACATCACTAGGTCCTTGTAGGCTTACTGCTCAATAAAAATAGAAGGAGCTTATGTAATGAGGTATGCTTTATTTTTGGGGAACTCGCTTCTGTTCCTTTCGATATTTGAGTGGTATATTTATTTATTGCTAATTTCTTGGTATATAGGCTAAACTCGACACCTTTGATAGTAGGTAAATTCCTCTGAATAGATAAACCGTGTATGGGTAATCTTAGTTGCAAAGCTAAGATGAAGCGACCGAGAGTACTACCATTCGAACTTAATGCACAAGCTTTCATGTTAAGTAGGGTTGGTTGATGAAATGTGACTTGAATTTGTGTCCAAGTAGGGTTCAATGGATGCCCAGTAATGAGTAAAGACTGAGCAGATGACTTATTAGCACTTGCCTAGGGTCATTCATGTTAGCACTATTTTTCTTGATGTTAGTAAACCTTAGGAGATGGGAGTAATCCCATGTGCCAAAAGGGATATTTTATAAAGATTGATCCATTCACGTGATAGTTTTTAACCCTATTTTGGGCATAGAGTTTCTAGGTGATTTGCACCAGTTAGGAAAGGATTTTTCACTTGATTCTTATAGACAAGCACTTGAGTTGGATTTTTGAGGTGACTAGGAGATTTCCAAAGCGTGGCCTTAGTCGTCCGAGGAGATTTCAGTAGTCGAGTCAAGTAACCAGATCATAGTTTGCATGAAAAGAGTTGGGTGGCCGACTCTAATTTAACAAAGAAATCTTGCAAGCAAACGAAGGGTTGGAACAGGCATCGTGTCATTTTGGATGATCTTTGGTTATTGTAAATTTTAGTGTAATATGCTAAAGTTGATTGGGGTGGTTCGACAAAGGATTTCTCGATTAGATTTATGGCGATCCATATAATCTTCTAAGTGATGAGTTGAAACTTGCCTAGGTGAGCATTATAGTGTAATTAGTGTATTATCCTTATTAACATTGTGTGGTTAAGGTGAGTTTGAACCCGAGCAAACCCAAGCATTAGTATATTTTCATTTAATGATGATTTAACTAGTAGAGTTTTCTCCTTTAGAGAATGAGTTCTGTTCAGCAGAAAAGGAAAGTTGAGGCTTAAATTGCTGAGTTTATTCAAGGGTTTCGAGACTCGATGATCCTACATATCGTGTAAGTTCTCCTTTTCATAGTGGGAGTTGTAATAGTCTTTCATGTATTGTCTTCACGGAAGGTGTTACACCACTTAATCATTTTGTTCATATTGAATGTCAAACGGACTCACTAGAGTTTATGGTTTGAGATGCGTGTTTGACTATTGATTGGTTACGATGCATGTCAGTATAGACTCTTTTTTTGCTACTTATTTTTTCTTATATTGTTTCTTGCTATTTGTTGTTGTGCTTTATTGATTGATTGATTATTGATATTTGTTATTACTTGTTGATTGGTTGTTTGTATGTTAATTGTATGTTGATTCTTTATTACTGATTGTTGATGGCTGTTGTTATTTGATGTTGTTTTCCATTGTTCATGTTTGCTTACTATGGTATGATGTTGTTTGTTGTTTGATTTTGATTGCTGTTGATTTTTGTTGCTTGCTTGCATGTTTGATAGTTTGTACATGAGTTATTATTGCTTATCATTTTTTGCTATTGTTTGATGATTGCTTGTTGTTTATTGTTACTGATTGTTATTATCAGATTGTTGCTTGTAATGTGTGTTTGATTGCTTGTACGGTAGTTATAATTTCATAATTAAAATATGTTCAGAGAGTGATAGCAACAGCTATCTAAAATAAGATTCATATCATCCATGCTCACTGTGGGATCGAGATGAGATCTTTAAAGGTCTATTACCTTTTGATATGACTTGGAATATGTGGTATATTTTGATACTGACTTATTCGAGGTTACTTTCCAATAGACTGTCATGTATGATTATGGTTGTATCAGTTACTATGCTAAGATTATACATGTTTAAATTCTGTGTTGTTGTGTTGTGGGTGCATACACTTGGTATAGTACAATTAGGTACTTGGGAGTTGAAGCATGGACATTTAAATTTTTATTTGTTCAGATTTGCATTTAAATGGTGAGAAGCTATCTTAAAAATAGGTATGTATTATTTGGTAATGTGGGTAATGTAGGTAATCGCATATTTCTTAGTTGTGTAATGCATTCTAAATTGGGAGTTCCGTAATGCTGATTGTATAAGGGAAAGCACTGGTAAAATTTTATGAAATTGAGGTTTGAGAATTTTGGACAGTCATATTACTTTCTCGTGCTCATAGGAATTTCGAGGATGAAATTATTTTGATTAGGAGAGAACATAACAACCTACAATTTTAATGACAAAATATTTAAATGATTAATTTAAATATTTAATCATAAATTAACGGAACACTCACTATACTCGGTTTTTAGAGACGGATGAATTGGGTCTCGAGACACCCGTAGTTGAGACCGCTTTTCTGACGCGAGAAAAATGAGTATAAACTTTGCATGTTTGGTGTAACATTCCCCACTACGAGACTCGAAAATATATGCCGATGATGCTACAATCATCACCGAAACCATTTTCCAACTATAAAGTGAGTTCAGTATTATTTGCATAACATAAGTAAACAGAGAAGCTTAATCACTTTTTCATTTCATCAATTTGAATTACATCATTTTTAACCCAAATTGTTGCCCACGTAGAAGTAAATGTAAATAAAACATAGATAGAGTAGTTTTTATGTCCGACATATGAAGATGCCGACACCACGTATAACCAATTATACATCATGGTTTTACACAGTAGAAAATTTAAAATAACTTTTATTATAAACAACCATCCTCCTAGTTCGTCTTCGAAATCTTTATTCATTCTTCAAAAGATGTCTGTCTAATCTATAAACTGAACCTACTCAAGTGAGTACCCGTGCGTTTATGGGAAATAATAAAAACATGGGTCAAACATAAAGTTTGAAACCTTCATCCTAGGCATGCATAGTGAGACCACGCTGCTAACGCGGAATGGGTTTCCCCTTACTTTATCATCATTAGTATATATCATAATATGTAACACCAATATCATAGAAAGCAACCATGTGCCTATATTCAGCCAGCAAGTGTACCCTACACTTAAGCATTCAATTATGAACCAAATCATACAATTAGTCGCCATTCATTCATCCATCACCTAATCTTTTGTTTTAGGGTTTTCTCATTAAGTTATCATAAACTGGTTTAAGTAATTACCTCCCTGGGCCTATCTATCACTAATTTACATTTTGCTCGAACAACGTCACTTGGTGAAAACATCAACTCATTTCTCATGGGAGCCACACTGACTAGAGTCCCCAGACTCTCCCAAGAGGTTATATGTAAGCATTCTGAATACATTCTAGTAAGAATCCCTACTAGGCATCAATAGCCCCTCTTAGTCCTTGAACTACTATCATTTACGTTGCTGATTTATTTATAACACCACCATAATGTTTTGGCAATCTGCCTTAACTCCTCTATAGAGTTTTATAATATTCTTAGATTGAAACCTATCATGGCTCGCTACCATATAACATTGGACTTTAGACTATCGATCAAGGCACTCTGCCATCCAACAAATCCATGAGTTGATATACGTTTACGATCATGGTACAACACTTTTTCTTTAATTTATTAATTGTGTATCCTACACATTCTTTAGATAAAACATTTTTATCCTTTATTTAAATGGTACCATATCATTTATTAGCTTCTCCAAGCTTTCTTCATTTCAAAAATAAGTTAACATGATTTTAACTTATAATATCCTTCTTATTTCATCCCTATGAAATAAGTCAATCGTTTAGAAATTGTCTTTCACAGTTTCCTAAGTATCCTTTATTTAAATTAGAAAAATATAGCTTTCCAAACTATTACAAGTTGCATTTAATTATGGTATATTCACTATCCCATAGCTGTTGTGAACTATGTCTAGTTATCACATACGTTGTCTATCAGTTAACCATCGTGTTTTATTAACAAATGTGTCACTAACGTTCGCGTACAAACCCCAAGCTGATACGTACTACTGCCGTGTTTTAATCCAAGCCATCACGCGTCATTTCTTTATAGCCGTCGCGTGTAATTTGATATCATTATTTGTCTTCATGAGAAAAGAGCCACGTGTGCTGTATTTTTATTTAAAGCTTTCATGTGCATGAGCTTTCGTGTGCAATCGTGAACACTTTGCTTTCATGTGCTGATACTTTGCTTTCGTGTGCAAATCTTTATTTTTATTTAAAGCCATTGCGTACACTTTGCTTTTGTTTTGTGTACAAACTCATTTTGCATTTACTTGAGCTGCCGTGAGCTGTCCCCATTTTAACTTCCTGCTTTAGTGAGCTATTTCCCCTCTTTTTTTCTTTAGTTTATCTTGTTTTACATTTTTTGTGGGGAATCATAACATGAGTTGTTCCTCTGCATGTGTTCATTTGATTTCTTTTTCATGTTTTAAAAGTTCCTCCTTTGGCCCACATTTGTTGCTTTATGCAATGCCAACCTCATATTTAACTCTTTGGGGTCCCTCTTTTTCACTTTTCTCTTTCACGTACTTTTTAAATTTTGTGAGTTGAGCCTTCATGTGTTATCACGTGTGTGTCACCTTGCCAATGGTCCTCATGATCATTTCATAGCTTTCATGTGTTGTTTGTTTATTTAATGCCTTCGTGCGTAATTTATCCTGGCCTGTTTAGCATTCGTGAACTATTTAAGGACTTCAGGAGTTATATTTCCCCACTTATCCTTCAAATATCCAAACACATTAAACATCATTCAAGCATTAATTTCCAACAAAATCCGAATTTAAAGATGCAAGGGAGTGTTTTAGACAAAGATTTTACTCATTTAGCTTACGAAAACTTATTTTAATCTATTCTCTTCTTAAATTGAAAATTTGATCTTTTCTAACTTGAAATCCTCTTCTTCTTCTATATATGTGGCCGGTCTTGCTAAAATTCTTAGGAGCTTTGTTTGCGTATGAAATAAAATAAAAATGAAGTGGGATGAAAAGAGGGGATGTGCCTTAGGAATACAGTCTAGTGATTTTGGGCCTTACAAACTTATTCCCCTGAACTAAATCATTTCCACTAAAATTTAAGCTGTCTATTTTCATTAATCAAGACCAACCAAAATTGCTCTAATTGTCTTTGGTCCATTCAATTAACTTTTTAATGTGACCCACACTTATTTAATTAATTTTTCCTTAGGCAATTCTCGCAATTAAATCACTTTATTAATTCAATTTATAATGTACTCATATTATTAATTCAATTTAATTTCTCATATTATGGACCTTCCAAAATATAGGGTGTTGCATTTAGAGTCGATTAATTTTTGGAGTGAATAGTGATTTTTGGAGAAAGAAATGAATTAGGTTAAAGCCCATGGGCTAGCCTATAAGTGGCTAACCCCTTCATATTTTCATTTCATTCTCTCATTTTCACGTTACATTCCCTCTTCCTCTCCTGATCTTTTCATAATCACTCCTTAATCCCTTCTTAATCTCCAAGCCCTAACTCCTGTCAAATAAATTCCTAAATTCAAACTAAAATCACTATAATTACTCTCATTCAATTCCTTACAAAACCTAACAAGGAATTAGCATGAAGTTGTATATGGAGATAGCTGTAAACTTTCAAGAGAACTTAGAAGTGGGTTTTGGTGATTTTGAGGTTGGTTTAGAGAAGAAGAGGTGGGTGGGATAATTCTCCTAACCTATTACATGTTATACTTCATATAATTATTTGCTAGTGAATATGGAGTCATATAATATGATTTAGAGCATGTTAGTAATGTAAGTAGGCTTATATTTATTCCTTAAACATATTTACACCCTCACATGATTTATTAGAGACCTTTAAGGCCTTGTTATGAAAAGTTAGTAGGCTTTGGATTTGGTTTTTGGTTGATTAAGTGATTGTGAATGATTATTTAGGCTTGACTATGTGTTATAGATATGATGTATTAATTATATAATTGTACCGAGGTTATATATGAACATTTTGAGAAAGTTAGTAAGCAAATTAAGCAAGTTATGAACTCTACACTTATTATTATAGTGATTAGAGGTCTAATGAAGATTAATTAGTATTTATAGATAAAACGATTTTATAAAATAATGGAATATTTTATAAAATAAAGTTAGTAAGCTAATTAAGCAAGTTATGAGCTCTACACTTATTATTAAAGCAATTAAAGGCTTAACGAAGCTTAATTAGTACTTCAAAATATTATTTAAGTAGGGAAATAATTTTATAAATGAATGATATATTTTATAAAATAGAATGAGATTTCATAAAATAGTAATAAAATATATTTTATAAAATAAAAGAAGATTTTATAAAATAGTATAAGTGATATTTTATAAAATGGAATGAGATTTATAAAATAATATAAAAAAGATATTATATAAAAGTATGAGATTTTATAAAATAGCGAGAAGGAATAATTTTATAAAATGGTGGTTGTTATCCGTGTTTTTAACCCATCAGGATCCAATAGAGGACAGAACAATTTCATGAAGTCAGAATGGCTCGGAACTCCACCGAAAGGGTTAAAGCAACAAATTAAAGAGAGCCAAATCATATTACTAAAGCATCGATTGAATTTGATTAAACCAAGGGACCAACGTCCGTTCTGTCCAATTAGACTCTAAGCACAACTAGCTAGTAGATCAGCTAGTAGATCGTCATCGAAACAGAGCAACGTGAAACGAGACAACACGAACAACGTCAGTACAAGGCCATGAAAGCATTCCAAACTTCAAACTCCTAAAATAATCCAAGTACTTGGATCGCTAGTGATCCATACTCTATGAATCGCTAACAATCCATGCAACATGATGGTTCGCTGAGAGAAATAGGAGCTAAGGAGCCTAGAAGACAAAATACAAAATATACAAAGTGTATGGATCGCCCGCGGTCCATATGAAGGCACGATGCACTTGTGACCTAGCATGGCGAAATGATGGAGATAGCAGCTAAGTCATTAGCGAGCGAGCGAGCTAAACCTATCGATCGCTAGCGATCCATAAACCATGGATCGCTAGCGATCCATGCTTTTGGCTCAGGTCACGAGCTAAACTCCTATAGGTCCTTCTATATCCATCTGCAAGCAATCAGCAAACTGGCCTGGCCCAAAAGCTCTTCGATCTCTATAAATATCATCCTACCTGCAACATAAAGAGGATCTTCTTCTCCATACTGGTTGCTGAAGCTCTGCTTGAAACTTTCTTCACTCTCTACCTCCCTCACAACAATCTCCAAAGGGATTCACTGTGATTCTCCAGTGGATTCTAACTTTGGGGATTCAATCTAGCTAAGGACAATCAAAAGCCTTGTAACCAAACACTACTTGTAATAGCAATCAGTCTATAATAATAAAGTGGACGTAGGCTTCATTAATAGCCGAACCACTATAAAAACCCCTTGTCTTCTTTCTTTTACTGTCTTTTTCCATACTTATTATCTGTATTATTGCTCTGTGAGAACACGGCTGGTGCTTTTACACTCAAACCATGGTGTTGATCCATTTTTTGTGTTAACATTTTGGTACTTTCACTGAGAAGTCCAACTCAAGGTTCAGATCTAGCTATCTACGTTGGATCCCATAGGTCCAGAAGTTAGATCCTCAATCTTTTATTGAAAAATCCACTGTTAGGAATCAACGGCTCCTGGAAGAAGAAGAATTGCCTTTGGAAGATCCATAGGGGTGGTAATAGCTGGAGAAGATGTTAATCCCCAGCAAACCAAAGTAAATGGTTCTAACTTGGGAAATCAGGCACCAGCATCCTCCAGCTAGCACGATAAGTTGAATAAGATGGTTAATGAGATCAACCAAACAATGGAGAGTAGCCAAAAGGCTGTAATGGATAAGCTAACGCTCTCTTAACCTTACAGTCAAACCCTGCTCCAAGGACTATGCCTGAACCCGCGGCTCCTATAGAATAAGAGAATTCCTCTGTTTTTGATCTATATAGAAGAAACAGAAATCAGCCACAAAAAAGGGTGACAACAGAACTTAACGTGGATAGAAATGCAAGTACTCTGTTCGCCACAAGGCAACCAATTCTGAACTTGAATCAGGGGGCCAAGACCCCACAAGAAGATATAGCTATGGATCTCTTCGATTCAGAAGATGGAGAGCAAGACTATCAATTGGAAGAGAATGTCAACATGTTCGATGATGCTAGGAACGTCCAAACTGCCCTAATTAGGCCAACTACAAGCCAACGGGGTCCCGTGAGAGTGGCTCTCCCAAAGACAGGAGAGCCTAGGCTTTAACCCACATGCCAAGACCGTTTGCAAAGCCAAACACTTAGTGTAGTGACTGATTGCCGTCCCCAGGATTACCGGACAACAGAGGCATACATAGCAGACATGGTCAAGCGGTTGATGGATGAGAGTAAAAACCGAAGAGATGATGAATGGGGATCTGCTCCAAGTTGGACTCCTTTTACTGATGAAATTTTAAATGAAAATATCCAGACAAATTCATAATGCCAGCTATCCCATCCTACGACGGGACAAAGGACCCAAATCCCCATCTATACAAGTATAGCTGGTATATGGATGGAGCCAACGCTCCAGAGGTTGTTCGCTGCCGATGTTTCCCTATCTTTCTAGAAGGAGTTGCGTCTATGTGATTCACCAGACTTCCCTCGAGATCTATTTCTACCTTTGACCAATTAGCAACAAAATTCCTTGACCAGTTCAGGCTCTATACCGCGCAACCAAAAGATGTCATGTCTCTATCCGAATTGTTCCAGGGACACAACAAGTCGTAGAAATCTTTCATGAACCGGTTCAATACCGCGGTGATAGAAGTAAGCAACCCCAATGAGGACATGGTTTTTATGGCGTTAGTCTGTGCCATTCACCCGGAGACTGAATTTGGGAAATGGATTAAAATGAAGCAACCTACCACAAGGAATGACTTCAATCATAAAGCTAGTCAGTTCTTAAGATTGGAAGAAGCATGGGAGCTGGAAAGAAAGTCTACTGGTGTGCAACCGATGAACACCGGACAGAGCGATGTGGCAATGAATCAAAATGCGCATGATTCTGGAACTGCTCAAGGAGTCGTGGGGAAAGATGGGAATCAAAAGAGGAAAAATCAAAACTCCAATAAAAGAAATAGCAATGGCAGCAACAAAATATTTAAAGAGTTTAGACAGGAAGATTAAGCCTCTCTAAATAACACTCCGAAAAATATTTATCTTGCAACATAGGAAATTGAAGAATACAAGAAACCCCCTAGGAAGGAGGCAACTGAGCAGCAAAAGCGCTTAGGGAAATTTTGCTGCTTCCATGAGACACATTGCCACAATACAAACGAATGCCGCCACCTAAGGAATCTCATTGAAGAGTTGATCTGGGACAATAAACTCCAGCAGTACGTGAGAAAGCCACAAAACCCCAATCAACATGCGGCCCCCCTCAGCCTCCTAGAGAATGAGGAAATCAAGCTGGAACTAGTGATGATGGGTCGAAACGAACCGACCAAAGGCTTATTATTGGAACGATATCTGAAGGACTACACCCCGTGCAAAGAAGTTGGGGAGAAATGGAACGGTATGCGAATTCGTTGAAACATGCTTCGAAAGACTCATGTCTCACAATTGATGATGAAACTCCAGTCAAGCTGCAGAAGGTTTTAAGTGACGATATAGTGTTCAAAAATTGGGACTCCGAAGGGATCGAAGCTCCAACTCTCAATCCGATGGTGGTGACAGTATGAATCGAACCCGCTGTAGTTCGATGAGAGTTGGTCAATAGTGACAGTTCTGTTAATATACTTTTCAAACGTACTTTTGACCAGATGAAAATCGGCATGAAAAGCGTGTCTGCATGTCAAACAAAGATCCAAGGGTTCACTGGTGAGCCCAAGCAACCTGTGGGAACAATCGACCTGCCAGTGGAGCTTGGAGAGGGCGATCGAAGAGTCACCCTCATTTAGAATTTTGTAATTGTGGTAGAAATGTCAGCATATAACGCCTTCGTGTGGTGGCCCGCTCTAGCATATTTCAAAATAGTTCCGGCCCAATGGTGTCTAACCATGAAGTTCCTTACTACAAATGGAATCGAAGTGGTGAAAGGAGATCAGTGTGCTGCCAGAGAATGTTACAATGCAGAATTACGCGAATCTAGAAGAAATGAAAAAGGGAAGGACGTGGGGAGAACTCTCCACATCCGTGAACCCTCGGAATAGAAACTACAGAGCCACCTCTGGCTTGGGGACCATAGCTGATTCGATAAGGCTTTAGACCCTAGAAAGAAGAGCTCAGGGGAGGAACGGGCGGCGCCGGCAGAATTGACAGTGTCCATTCCGGTCGACATGGATGACCCAACTAAAGTTTTGAAAATTGGATCGCACCTTGGAAACAAGATGCGTATAGAGCTTGCTAAATTTCTCCGCACCAACTTGGATGTTTTCGCATGGACGCATTCCGATATGTGTGGGGTGTCTCCAGAAATCGCATGTCACGCGCTCAACATTGACCCCAAGTTCACACTAGTAAAACAAAAGAGGCGCAACCTAGGTCCCGAACGATCCAAGGCGCTAAGAGAAGAGATGGACAAGTTAATGGCCAATGGTTTCATCTGTGATGCAACTTCTCCAGAATGGGTATCTAATCTGATCTTAGTCAAAAAGTCCAATGGGAAGTGGCGAACCTGTATCGACTACTCGGACTTAAACAATGCTTGCCCAACAGACAGCTTCCTTCTCCCCAGAATAGATCAACTTGTGGATGGAACGGCAGGACACAAGCTGCTATCATTCATGGACGCATACTCCGGGTACAACCAAATCCTGATGCATGAACCTGATCAAGAAAACACCAGCTTCGTCACTGACCTGGGCCTATACCACTACAGAGTAATGCCATTTAGTTTGAAGAATGTAGGGGAAATTTATCAAAGATTGGTAAATACCATGTTCAAGCGCCAGATCGGAAAAACGATGGAGGTTTATGTGGACGACATGTTAGCCAAATCATGAGCAGCTGTTAACCACCTGGATAACCTCGCTGAAATGTTCGAAATACTCCAAAAATACGAAATGAAACTCAATCCACTCAAGTGTCACTTCAGAGTGGCCTCCGAAAAATTCCTAGGGTTCATCATAAGTGCCAGGGGCATCGAAGCAAATCCTAAACAAATAACGGCACTACGAGAAGTCCAAGCTTCGAAGAATAAGAAGGAACTGCAAATTTTGAACGGAAAAGTTGCAGTGCCAAGTCGATTTATCTTGAAAACTACCGACAAGTGTATACCATTCTTCAATGCACTGAAGAGAGGAAAGAAGAACTTCGAAGTGAGTGAAGCTTGTCAAACAGCATTCGAAGAATTGCTGCGGCACATGGAGGCCCTGCCAATCCTATCAAAGCCGTGGATAGAGAAGACCTATTCATTTACTTAGTGATCTCACCCTATGCATTGAGCGCCGCTCTGGTGCGTGAAGAAGCAAAAATCTAGCGACCCGTGTATTACATTAGCAAGCGGTTCACTGGAGTAGAGAAAAACTACCCGAAACTGGAAAAGCAAGCGTATTGCCTCTTGATCGCATTTAGGAAGTTACGACCAAACTTTCAGGCTCATCCAATTAAAGTGTTGACTGGCCAGCCCCTGAAGCAAGTGTTATACCCACCGGAAACTTCCGGACGACTTCTCAAGTGGAATATAGAATTGAGCCAATATGATATCACATACCACCCAAGGAAAGCCATCAATGGGAAAGCGTTAGTAGACTTCATTGCTGAATTTACTATACGGGATGACGAAGAAGAAGTTCAGCTGGAAGTAGACACGCAATGGAAGCTCTTTGTCGAGGGCGCATCTAACAACCTCTTTTCGGGAGCAGAAGTAGTGCTTGAAACCCTCGAAGGGCGAGCCATTAGATATGCTTTGCGCTTGGAATTCCCTGGTACAAACAATGAAGCGGAATACGAAGCACTGATTGTTGGACTGAAAGTTGTGAAAGAGCTCAAGATAAAATCTATTCACATATACAATGACTCCCAACTGGTCGTCTGTCAAGTAAAAGGGGAGTACCAGGGTCGTGGGGAGAACCTTGCCCCGTACCTGCCGAAAGTACAAGATCTGCTAAGCGACATCGAACACTACACTATAACTCACATTCCACGGGAGCAAAACACCAAGGTAGATTATTTAGCTAAACTAGCGAGTTTCGGAGAAGCTCGGTCATTAGGGCTAGTCCCAGTTGAGACGTTAACCAACCCAAGCATAGACGAAATGGACGTCGACTAGAGATCACTGTCGAACCAGATACGTGGATGACACTGATAAAGGAATATTTACTCACAGGGACTCTTCCAACTGATCGGAATCAACGGAAAAAGCTTCTCCGAAAAGCACCCCGATTCATGATACAAGATGGAACACTCTACCGAAGGGAATTCTCGACCGCCCTCCTTAGGTGTGTGTCCGATGATGAAGCTCGACGAATCCTAAAGGAAGTGCACGAAGGCGAATGCAGAGACCACACTAAGGGGCAAACTTTGCGAAGAAAGTCCTTCGGTATGGATACTTCTAGCCAACAATAAACCGCGATGCTGCAGACTACGCCAGAAGATGTGATCGCTGCCAAAGAATCAGCAAAATTAAAAGAACTCCTTCAACAGAGTTAACGCAGATGGTCAACCCATGGCCATTCGCAATATGGGGAATAGACTTTATTGATCCTACCGATAGCTAAAGGAGGAGCCAAATATGCTACAGTTATCGTAGATTATTTCACAAAATGGGCCGAAGCAGAACCGTTGGCCACCATAACCACAAAGAAAGTCATTAATTTTGTTACTAAAAACATTATTTGCAGGTTTGGTGTGCCATAGAAAATTATCACTGATAATGGAACCCAATTCGAAAGCGCCGAGTTCAAAGACTTCTGCAAACGCTTGCGGATTGAGAAAAGCTTCTTAGCAGTAGCTTATCCGTAAGCAAACGGGAAAGTGGAAGCAATAAACAAGATCATCAAATCTACCATCAAAAAGTGACTAACTAAAGCCAAGGGAAACTGGGTTGATGAACTTCCACTCGCACTATGGGCTAACCAAACCACCCACAAAGCGGAAATCGTCCACACTCCATTCGCTCTAGCGTACGGCTCAGAAGCAATGATCCTTGTTGAATTGGAAGTCCCCTTGCACCGAAGGCAAAATTTCAATCAAAAGCAAAACAAGCAGCTCCTACTCAAATCGCTAGATATGATCGATGAAAGAAGGAAAGAAGCCGAGTTGAGAACCGCCGCCCACCAAAAAAGGATCGCACGGTTCTTCACTACAAAGTTCACAACCAAACCTTCGAAGTGGGAGACCTTGTGCTCAAGCGAGTCTACCCCGTTCCGGGGGCCTTCGGACCAAACTGGGAAGGACCGTACGTCATCAATCAAAAGCTAAGAGACGGAACTTTCAAGCTAACAACCATCGACAGAATTCAAATTCCCAGGGCATGGAATAGCAAATCACTCCGCCGTTACTTCATTTGAAAACTACTTTATGTACTCTCTATTTTTCAGCAAATAAGCCGTCCCAAAATGCCGGGGCCATTGTAAGTAGGCAAAAAATCGGCCCTGCTTTCCTTAATAAAATATGATTCTCTCTTTGAACCAACAAACCCGTGTTCATAATAACTACCCGCCGGGTCGACGGAAGCAAATCGACTTAAACCGTTGGATCGACGGAACCCGACCCTTGTCTTATAAAAATCAATGTTGCTCCGGCAACATCGGGAAGGCCTAAAATTACACTCCTCGCATTGCCCAAAGACAGGCAACACCGAGGAATACCAAAAGCCGCGCATTTGATAAGTCGCGCCAAAACATACGCTCATCATATTGCCCAAAGATAGACAACACCGAGGAGCATGAAAAGCCATGCATTTCGTAAGCCGTGCCAAAACATACGCTCCTCACGTTGCCCGAAGATAGGCAAGGCCGAGGAGTACCAAAATATGCGCATTTCATAAGCCACGCACTAACTCGCAAAATATATGCTCCTCACGTTGCCCGAAGATAGGCAACACCGCACGAAAAGCCACGCATTTCGTAAGCCGTGCACTAACTCTTAAAAAGCTTAAACTCCTCACGTTGCCCAAAGATAGGCAACACCGAGGAAAACTAAAATCTGCGCATCTAATAAGCCGTGCACTAACTTTCAAAATACAAACCCCTCACGTTGCCCGAATATAGGCACATAGAGGAATGTCAAAAGCCGCGCGCCCGTAAGCCGCGCACCAACTCCTCAACATTGCTCGAAGATAGGAAAAACTGAGGAACATCGTCGAAAAATCACGCTCCTGAAGCGTAAACTCCTCACATTACCCGAAGATAGGCAGCGCTGGGGAGCATCAGAACCGGATCGACGGGCCATATTGATCCCGAAAACCGCGCATCTCATAACCAGCGCCAACCACTTCTATGATTGGAAATAATAGGCACAACTCCAATAAAATTAGAGTGCTATAAACCAACAGAAAAGTTTCAACTGATGACACTTAATGATTAAAATTGTCCTCGGTTAACCCATGAATGTGCACCTCTCAAACACGCATATATTGCATACTTTTCAGAATATCATGAGAAACTCGGATTACATGCTAAAGTTGCAAAACTTCTGAAAGAAGGAAAATCAAGCTGTGACTTAGCCAAATTTCAAGTTTAATATGAAAATTATCTATACTATAAGTTACCGGTCATTTGAAGTAAAAAGCCCTATGGACCGGGGGGCATACACCGGTACGAATAGAAATAATTAAAAACAATAAGTTCACAAGTTCTGCTACTCCAAACAAATAATTGTTGCTCCAAATAAAATTTTTGGCGGCAATCGCAAAAATGGGATAAGTGTAAACAAAACAAGCACAAGTGCACAAAACACATATGAATAGACAGATAGGAGTACAATCAAAATATCAATGTATTGCTTATAATCTTTTTTACACAGGGTCAAAACGTTGGGGCCGTATGCACACAACACCGGCCAAAAAAAAGAAAATACAGACTCTACGACAAAAACACTAAGTGCAGACTCTACACTTGAACAAAATGACTCAAAAAGAACCAAAATAAGATCGGTCCCCACACAAGCTCATTGACGCTTCTTTCCACCGCTCCCCTTTCATCCTTTGTTTGCAGTTTCTGCCTCGTCTCGGGAGTGGTGTCACTGCTGGTAATATCAACAAACTCCTTGGTGGCAACGTCCTCCTCTTGCCCCATCAATTTCTCAGAAGATTCTCCCTTTGCTTTGCGCTTCCCTGATTTGCGGGAACTCTTCGAGGCTTTGATCGCTTCAACCTTCTCCTTCTTGATAGCGACCAATTCATGTTGAGTCTTACGAGGCTGCTCCATTTGAACTTCCTGCTTCTTAACTTCTGCTACTGTTACGTCACCTTCCAAAGACATAGATGGGTCATCCAAGCCATGAAGCGCGGCTATCTTTTCGGACTTTGGCCCCGGCTGCGAGCCAGACATGGATATGGAAACAGGAACAGGAATAGAAACGAGCATGGAGGCTATGAAAATAGCAGTAGATCCGGGTGCTGAGGAAGCTGGCACATCAACAGGAAAGGTGGATGGATCTATAAGATCAAAAATGAAAGCATTAAATTATTCTTGTTCTTATGGCGTAAGCTGGAAACTCCCAAACTCGGGAGAAACGGGAGGATTACCTGCGCTAGAAGAGTGGTCAACAATGTCGACTTCATACTCACTGCCTTCGCCTTCTTTCAACGATTCCACTACCTGAGGAAAAGTCTCGAGCCTTGAACTTTTCGGCGGGTCGTGGGGCTGCTCTGATGATTCGCTGATGCCAGAAATAAAAGGCTTAGTGAGCACTTCGGCGGTGCCTATCATGGCAGCATCTGTGGCTTCTTTCTCTCTTTCGACCCATAGAATTTCCCAGCCCTCGGGCAATGCCTTCTTTGATTCTTCATTAAGGTAAGCATCCTCCAACTCCCGCTCGGTGTAGACGTCGCCGCTATCAGAAAAGCGGGACAAGATTTCTTCCCATGCCAAAGCAAGAGTGCGTGGGAATTTCGAGCCCAAGTAGTTGAGACTCCTCTAGTGCAACAGGGAGTTAACGTAGAAATTCAGGATGGTCGCGTCCATCTTTTCCATCTTCCTCTTGAAAGCATTTTGAAGCTCCAGATAATCTGCCGTAACGGATGCCTTTTCAACCTCAACGTGAGACTTGTCGGCGCTAAGCTGCGCAATTTGGTCCTGCAGTCGAACGATCGTCGCAACCTGATCAGAGATAGTCTTGTTGTGCCCCTCGACGATAAGGTCATGGTCAGAGATAGTTTTCTTTTGGTCTTCAATCATTGCGTTACAAGCAGCTACTTCTCCTTTTAATTTCGCCTCCTCGGCATGAGCCTTTTTTATCTCGTCCCTATAAACGATCTCAATTCTAGCATGAGCCTCTTTCACTTCTTTTAGCAAGTCGGCGTTCCCTTTTCCCTCTTGCAGCGCCGCTTCTTTGTCCTCCTCTAGCAGTTTAATTCGGGCATCGCGTTCTAACAACGCTTTTTCAAAATCATCCTTCTGTGACACGAAAGAGAGGATTTCCTGGTAGTTATTGCGATTGGTGTCTGCCAGCTGCTTACATAATTTTCCCCACCTTTCGGCTTGGTCTAAATCGTGTTGGATAGCCTGAAGGTGTGGCATGTACGAATCTTTGCGAATCGGGTGTAGATCGCGGTCAAACTTAACTCCCCTCAAGAACCATCCGAGGAGTGCTGCCTCGAGCTTAGAAGGTGCCAAAGGACGAATATAGGCAGGTCTCGGGTGGGGACGTGAAGCACCGGGGGCAGGAACAATAGAAGATGGCAGGATGTAGGTTGAAGGTGGAACAGGGACCCAAGTAACGGGAATTTCATGGGCTATTGAAGAGTGCGTCGAAGCAAAAATTTATTACTCGGAAGAATGGGAACGGTGATCAAATTTTGACCTCTTCGATGGCTCCTCCCTCTCATCAAAGGTCCTCCTCTTCTAGTACCTGCCTTTATATGACCGGCTTCGATCTCTTTCATCTTGGAAACGGGCTTCGGCCTCTAGTTCCTTCCTCCTTCTGTACTCCTCCTCCATTTCTCGGGGCTGATAACGGCCGGAATGACGTTTAGACCAGCGCTGGGAGTCAGTGAATTCTTCGAAGCCATCATAAAGGCCACGTCCTCTCGTCATACCTGACACGAAGAAGAAATAAAAAATCTTAGTAATGGGGGATAAAATAAGTAGGATGTGCGAAAGCAAGTATAACCCTAGTGAAATGTGTAGTATGTTTCGGAGGAAGACCTAAAGCGTCGTAACGAACCGGATCGAACGACCATCATGGACGGAATCAGACTAACTTCAGGCGCAATGCCACTCGAACGTGGGGGCACCTCTTCGAATGTGAAATCCTCCCTCATAAGCGCGTCGAAATCAACGTAAACATCACCCAAATCTCCAAACTCTGTGCCAACATCTTTACTCGGAGAATCCTGATGCTCCTTAATTTCTAGGGCATTGTCTTTATCGCTCGTATCTAGAGGTGGTGAGCTTGGAAGGACGCAACTCATTCTTGGAGTCTCGTCGCACGATTCCAAATCCCCATCATCGGATTTTGTGTAGAAGTCATCGTTGGAAGTGGACTCATCACTACTACTCTCGAGTTCCCCGTCCTCTTTCTCTAAGCCTATTACGGCCTTGCCTTCCCTCTATTGGAACTCCTCTTCTCCTTCTTCCAGGATCGGAGGCATTCTGATCGGGCCGCTAACTCCGGTCGCGGTAACATCTCTTCCTTCACGGGCCTCTTCGGCTGATTCGTCGGACAAGCCCTCTCTCCCTTAAGAAGCGCCTTCTTCGGAACTGCGAGAAGAAGAAGTAGATCGTGTGCGACCTTGGACCGAGTAAGGGAGGGGACCTCAACTTGAATAGTGGATCTCCTCGGATGCACTAATCGGTATCGGAGCAAGTTTTCATTGATCGGCAAGACTTTCACGGACCTTTCTTCAGCATCAATAGCCTTTAGGGTCCGAAAAACTTCATCAAGGGACACGTCCCTATTTGGCCTTCGAATAACTGCAAGAAGTATACGGCTTGTTAGAAACTCCATAGCAACGCGTCAGAACTCGATAAGTATGAAAAGGTACTTACCCCCTGTCGTCCAAAGATGGTTAAACCCTTCGGGGCATCTAACGAAGAAATACCGCGTCTTGAACTAGGACAAGTTTCTCTATAGACTCAAAATTATTTTTCGGTTCCTTTGAGCTTCAATCACGATCAAGGATGGGCATTCATCTCTCCTCTTGAACGAAAAAAGGTACCGCAAATCGTCAAAGCTTGGAGCACGGTTGAACGTTCGCATGAAAAGAACGTGCAAGCAAGTCAATATGGCATAACCATTGGGATGAATCTAGAACAGGGCAATGCTAAGTTTGAAAGAGTCTCACGCAGAAAGTTGTTAAATGGAGGCACGGCTCCATTCAGACAAATATACCGATGACAAGCGGTATATCCCAGAGGAGGCACGTGAGCAAACTCATTCTTTTTCGGTAGATGTACATCCTCCTCTGGTACACCATGCTGTATGTAGATATTGTGCAAAACTTTAGCAGAAACCATCGAAGAAGCTCTCTTTGGCGGGTTGAGTAGAACTCTAAAATTAGGGGGCGTTCGGTCCAAAACCGGACTAACTGGAACCAACTGGCCGTATTCAGCTTGCGAAGTGGAAGGAGAAAGGGCAACGGACGATGACTCGGCTGTCGAAAGTGCTGGACTTCCCCCGCTCGATTTACGGCGCGAAGATGGGTGCTTCATTCTAAAAATCGGAACTCCCATTCAAAATGTTCAGGTGATTCTATTCTAAATTAATAATTTCCCCTACAACCCTTGAATTCTGAAAAGATATGGATTCATGTCAAAACAACGGAGTTCAAGTATATACCGGGGCAAGTGCAGTGTGCTGTCTATGAGGGGTGACCGCGGTGTCTGAAACACTATAAACGCCCTATCCCGTGCAGATAGTTCGCTCGCAGTGGGAAAGGAAAAGGACTTCTCGTATCATTTCCATTTGTTTTTACTTCCTCTACACTTACCCGTTCTCGATCAACGATCGATAACGGATCCGTTATCCGAAGCGGCGCGGAAAATTCTTCTCGTTGCAAAGACACCGAGCGTGCAAAAAGAAAGCGAGATGAGTCCAAATCCTCCGAAATAGCCAGAACCAATACGTAGTGTGTCGTGCAATATCAGCTATGGAACTTGGCACAAGTCAATTCTAGCTTAATGGACAAAGATAGAAAAACGTGTCAAACATCGGAACAAGGCCCGAATGTCATTCCGAGAGAAACTCAAGACTCGATTTACTATCTTCCTCCATTAACACGCAATCAACTCAAACTTATCACGACCAACATTGCAAATGCAAATTCACCGTCAAATAATTAAACGAACACTATGATTAGCAAACCCACCTCAAATTGGACTCTAAAACACAGGAATAGTCGAAGACTTGGAATCAGTGAGTTGTAATTGGGTCGGTGGCGAGGCGGTCTAAGGCGATGGCAAGTAAGGGTTTCGGAGGAGGATGGTCTAAGAATCACTAGGAAAGATCACGGAAAATTTCTGGAAGGAATCACGGTGGACGACGAGGCTAGATTGCTAGAAATGGATGGATTGAAGCACTAAGAAGGATCGAATCGCCTAGGGTTGGATTGCGCGAAGATTGGGTCGCGTAAAAGAAATGAATTGGATCGGCTCGAATAGGTGAACAGGTCGGGTCAAATAGCTTATATAGGCGAATGATAACAAAAAAGGCGGAAATTCTTCTAAATACTCAGGTTGCTAGCGATCCATCATTCATGGATCGCTAGCGACCCATACTGTTAAAGGCAAAATCGTATTTTATAACAATCGGGTCGATAGCGATCCATCGTCCATTGATCGCTGGCGACCCATGGGTTTGGAGGCGAAATTTTCTCAAACTCATGTTGCGACATCTACCCATCATTTCGAAGCATACCGGGAAGTTATGGAGATGAATTTGATCCGTTACGATAAGCGGTAGCAGTTGAGACCGAAATTTGGTGGTCGCCAGCGTAACCTGCTACATGTCATTAAAACTATAATATGATTACTTGGAATCCAACAAGAAAATATTAAAGTCGATAACTTCCAGAGCACGCCTTGTTCCCAACGAAGACGTACTCTGGGGGGGCAAACATTATCCGGGATTTTAACCCAGCAGGATCCAATAGAGGACAGAACAATTTCATAAAGTCAGAATGGCTCGAAACTCAGCCGAAAGTGTTACAACAACAAGTTAAAGAGAGCCAAATCATATTACTAAAGCATTGATTGAATTTGATTAAACCAAGGGACCAGCGTTCGTTCAGTCCAATTAGCAGCTAAGCACAACCAGTTGTATATCAGCTAGTAGATCATCATTAAAACGGAGCAACGTGCAACGAACAACGTCAGTACAAGGCCATGAAAGCTGTGCAATTAATGCCCCGCTATTACCCCGCTATAACCCTGCTATATCTCATAGCGGATTTCTATCGCTACGATTTTTCAATATAGCCCCAAATATAGCCTTTTCGCTTTAAGCCCCGCTATTCCCGCTATATTCCGTTATTCCCGCTATATCTTCTTTAAAAGAAATGAATTGAAAAATGATATTTATACATTATAAAAAGTGAAAATTAGCCACAAGGGCCTCTTTAGTAAGTGGAATTAGTTTCTAGGACATACAATTGAAATAATTACTTTCAAAGACAAAACGTAAAATAATTAGTTTCTAGGGCCTAAAAACCTATGAAATTATGTCCTTGAAAGTAATTGGACTGCTGACTTTGTCCTTGAAAGTAATTATTCTGCTGATTTTGGCCTTGAAAGTAATTTCTTTGAATGTGTGTCCTAGAAACTAATTGGACTGCAAAATTTGTCCTTCTGGTGAAATGCCCCTTATAAAAATTATGAAATTAATTTATTTAATTGAATTTTTAATATATTTTCAAAAATGAAAATTTTGTAATATTCTACTAAATTCAATTATGTTATATAACAGTTTTATGTTCATTTGTAGTATATTCGCACATGTTTTTATTTAAAATTATTTATGTATAAATTATAATTCAATTGAAAGTTAATTTTTGAAATAATTATCGTTTATATATTTTTAAAAACATTAAGTATGAGTTTTATATGCTATTTTAAAGTCATCCGCTATATCCCGCTATATCCTCGCTGTATCCCCGCTATGACTTTTTGCACCTCCGCCGCATTGAATCTGTCGAGCGCTTTAATTGCACAGCATGAAAGCATTCCAAACTTCAAACTCCTAAAATAATCCAAGTACTTGGATCGCTAGCGATCCATACTCTATGGATCACCAGCGATCCATGCAACATGATGGTTCCTTGAGAGAAACAGGAGCTAAGTAGCCTAGAAGAAAAAATACAAAATATACTAAGTTTATGGATCGCCAGCGATCCATATGATGGCACGATGCACTTGTGACCTAGAATGGCGAAATGATGGAGATAGCAGCTTAGTCATTAGCTCGCGATCGAGCTAAACCTATGGATCGCTAGCGATCCATGCTTTTGGCTCGGGTTGCGAGCTAAACTCCTATAGGTCCTTCTACATCCATCTGCAAGCAATCGGCGAACCGGCCTAGCCCAGAAGCCCTCCGATCTCTATAATACCATCCTACCTACAACATAAAGAGGATATTCTTTTGCGGACTGGTTGTTGAAGCTCTGCTAGAAACTTTCTTCACTCTCTACCTCCCTCACAAAAATCTCCAAAAGGATTCACTGTGATTCTCCAGTGGATTCCAACTCTGGGGATTCAATCTAGCTAAGGACAATCAAAAGCCTTGTAATCAAACACTACTTGTAACAGCAAACAGTCTATAATAAAACCATAAATTGGACATAGGCTTCATTAATAGCTGAACCACTATAAAAACCCCTTGTCTTCTATCTTTTATAGTCTTTTTCCATACATATTATCTGTATTATTGCTCCGTGAGAACAGGGCTAGTGCTTTCACACTCAAATCAAGGTGTTGATCCATTTTTTGGGTTAGCAGTTGTAAGGTTTTATAAAATAATTATAAGATGAATACTTAATTTTAAATGAAGAAATTAAGTATTATAAAGGCTTAAAAATGATTTATAAGCTTGTTTTATATTTTATAAAATAATGGAATGATTTTATAAAATAGTAGAAAACGAGATTTGACTTCTATTGAAAAAATTTAGTAGATAAAAGTAAAATTTGATTTAAGAAATAATTGAAATACTTACTTTAATATACGTGTATGTCTATGAGAGTAAGTATATGTATACATATATTTGAAGTTATATAATAATCAATACAATTCATGTATTGTATTAGAATTATTGAATGGATTGGATTGTTGGTGATGGTTGTTTATTTATGTGAATAACTGTATATGTTTATGGGAATATCCATATGTGTATATCGTGCACTTAAATGCATTTGTGCACATTTGGCATGAGGTAGGGTGATGTAATAAGGTGTAGTTAAGTTACCGGAAGCACACATTGTGATTTGGTAACTAAATGATCGAAGACGGATTCATGGCAACCTGAAAGCTATAATCAAACACTTGAAGGAATTGACCCAAGTAATTGGCACCAACTTCAATGGTGTGATGAAGGCAGCATAGAAGATGGGGTAGGCGATTCGTTGGAGGAGGCAGCATGACGATGGTGCATGAACCAGCATTTGAGTATGCTTCAAGCTGAGCATTATTGCCCAGTTTGAATCAGGCATTGTGGACCGATGGCACTAACTGATCCACTAGATCGGTCAATGATAGATCCGGGCAATAATTCCTAGACCAAGGGCATTTTCCTCTCAGACCAAACTATATTCAGCGTGAACGACTTTGGGGATGCTTGACAATGACGTTGAGGTGCTTTTGTGTGATGTTTCGGCAACGAGACAATGATGAAATATCGTGTTCATTCGGGATGTACATATGCAGTGAATAGTGATACATGTGCGATCAGTAATGATGAATGTGATATCAATACAGCGATTTGGTTGCATGGTCACATTTGGTGAGCATGTACAATTGAGCAGAGTTAGTCTGTGCCCCTTGGCTTCGACGTTGGGATATATATGTTTGATGGATTGTATCGGTCTTATATTAGTGGTCGTACATAGTATTAATCTTATAAGTGATCATACACCGTATTGGCCTTATATTAGTGGTCATACATGTTATTGGTCCTTCAATGGTGACCATATGTGATGTTATATTTGATGTGTTCATATTATCTGTATGGCATCGGTGTTCCTTTGTGTTCTCGATTGCGTATTACATGAGATAAGACCGTCATTCTCTTTTTGATAGAGATGTACGCAAGATATTTGAGAAATCCTTGATGTCCTAGAGGGAGATGATGACAATCATCTAATATGAGATCATAGAACACCAAAGCTTGTTTCAGAGGGTATGGTGTGATCTGTAAAGGTCTCGGTTATTTAGAGTAGACTGAATATCACGAAAGCTTGCTTCAAATGATACAGTGACTCTGCTTACTATTGGGACTAAGTTTCAAGTATAGAGTAGGTCATATATCATTCATGTTAGCTTTGGAGGGTACGATGAGACCTACACGAAACCCATCTTTCAAGATGTGGATCGAGGTCTATGGTATGGTTCAGTACAGACCCTATTTATCTTGAACCCTTAAAGGGAATCATTGGATTGTGGTAGATGTCTATAGTGGCTTCACCCATCAGTAATGACGGATATCAATTTGTATTCTTCGGTTATTTTTCATTGCTATGTTGTGTGTATTGTTAATTGGTTAACGTTATTATCGTTACATTTGTTATCATTGTGTACTTCGTGATAGACTTATATTATGATTACCCTACCTTTGTATGTTGGGTTACCTGTATCATGGTATACTATTACATATCAATCACGTTATATTAGTTGTGCTGACTCGTTAATTACAAGAGAAGAGTAGGTTATGGTATGAATCCCTACTTTTGAGATGGGTTTATTTTACTTGTTTATGGGCAGCCCGGATTATCCTTGAGCCATGTTTATGGAGAGTACCATCGGTACCTTAGTACTTCTTGTCCTATATGTATATAGTTTTGATATACATAATTTTGATATAGTTCCCCTCACACCACGCTTTATGTTTGACCTATGTTTTGTCTTTATCAGTTTATGATATGACAACTCTTGTTACTTAATTGAGTAGCTTGGAAGTTAGGTGCTTTTAGGGATATGCTATCAAGATGCGCAGCTGGAGTATTTTGGAGGCATGGCATCGATATTTTGGATATATATACTAGTTATGTTAGTAGTATGTGACAGACATGTATTATGTATATGAGGCATGTTGTATCAGATATTATTTAGAACTCTGCCTTGTTGGAAGTTATTATATTCTGATTTTCAGTATTGATATTTATTTATCAATTGCATCCTCTAGTGCGGTCTTATATATATCTGTGTGTGTGTGTGTTATCCGGCCTTTTGGTCCGGCTATATTCAGACTGACTAAACAAGTTAGACTAGACGATCATCGAGGAAGATAGCCCGGTGAGATGATTATTAGGCTCAGAGATCAAGCGCGGACAATGATATGAAGCGACGATCAACCGAGGCCAAGAGATAGATTCTCCAGAATATTCTAGGTATGGAATAATTCCTCCCCTAGGCGGGGGATCAGTGCCTATTCCTTTCCCTAGGGGATCGATACATATCCTTAATTTTTGTCTCAAACTTGGTAAGATCGATATAGAATGACAACAAAGGCCCCATGAGGCTACATCTCAAGTTTCAAGTCATTTGGAGTTCGTATGCTCAAGCTATGGGAAAATTACTTCACCTATTAAAAGGGATCGGTATAAAAGGGATCAGCATAAAAGGGATCGGTATAAAAGGGATCGTCCATATTCAGCTTTCGCTCCATATTGCAACAATAATCGATCAATAACTCAAAAACTACGGATGCTATCAACATGTTACTAGGAGTATAAGCTAATTAGGACGTGTGGAACACTCCATAGGGATCGCATGGCATTTGGAGCAAGTTGGATGGATCGGTACCTGTCCCTCTAGAGGGATCGGTAGAAATCAGAATTCAAGCAACACTACTTCACGGAAAATGCGATATCTCACAAACCGTGAGTCAAAATTGCATGAAATATGGGGAGCAAGTAGATAACATTATAGGGCATACCACAAAAGGATCGTAGCCCATTTGGATGCATTAATAGGGATCATTACTAATCCCTATTGTGGGTTCCGATGGGCCTTCAATTTTTTTGGTAGCCTCATCTTGGTCTCCCGAACCTTCTTCCGAAATTTCAGTCCGATCCATGCACATCTCCCCCTATAAATACAGTAGGCATGGCATCAGAAAAGGGGTCCTACTTTCTCTACCGAGGCTCTGCCATTTTTATTCTTCACTTTTGTACTAATGGATCCTAGCTTATCTAAACATTCTTGTAATGATAATCAAGTGGAAGATCAATAAAAATATAAAGTGGACGTAGGCCAAGATTGCCGAACCACTATAAAAATCTACGTGTTCATTTATGATATTTGCTCTGTTTTAATTTCGTTCTTCATTTAATCTCTACTAGATTCTATTGGGTGTCGATGCCAATTTTTGGCATCACCAATATATATATATATATATATATATTGTTCATCATGTTCTGTTCACATATATTCAGTATATGATATGTTATCATTCCATTGTGAGATCCTATTTATGTCTTGCTTTAGTATTTCGTTCTGATTTTACCTCGAAAATCTATCTTTTGTGATATTCAAAAATCAGTCATTGATGTGAGACGATGATTTTTGAGTATTATGAAGGGCGGGCTGTTGCACACAGTAGGTTGGATAAGGTTTAGTTTATCCATGGAAAGGGGTACAGGACCAAAGTTTACAGTTGTCTGAGCATCCAGCATTATCCTCAAATCATTCATTTCATGGGCTAGAGTTCCCATGTTAGTGAAGCCTTGAAGTGCACTTTGCCACATGTCGTTGCCTAGTCTAGAGATTGAACAAATGGCATTGGCGATAGTGTTACCGTTAGTGTTATGGTCACTAGAGTGTTACCTTCATTCTCGCTGGTAGGATTCATGGTGACAATTAGAATAGATATTTTTAGTAAAGAAGAAAAGGTAAATAAAAGGTGAGAGCTTTAATAGGAGGACCCTCCTTCTAGAGCCAAAATATAAACTAAAAACTTAGCGAGCCTCAAAATTAAGATAATACGTTTGTATTAGCAAAGGTTACTTGCTAACAAGGCTTAAAAATGGAAAATGAGGAGCAAATGAGCAAATTAAGTAAATGACATGAGATATAGAGTGGTTCGGCTAAGCTTTCCTACGTCCTCTATGAAGTTTTCTTACTATATTGATCTCTTAAAATTACAAGGAATGACAAGAGAATGATAAGAAAGTAAGATCACTAAAGATTATGATGGCTAGCTTAAGAACTCTTAGTGTTTTGTTTATTGGAAATATGAATTCTAAGAATAAAAATCAACTCCTTTGATATAGCATGGTAATGTGTATTTATAATAGCCGATGCTGATCAGTGGATGGCTTAGGTTGTGCTATAAATTGGGCAGAATCCTTCCTGGCCATGGATCTGGATGCTTTGACTGATAGAGGACGGCTGGAAAGGTGATATGAACATGTGGCTAAGATATGTGCCAGCTGCTGCTCCATACTAGGGGAGTACTTTGTACTGAGAAAGGAGGCATGGCACAAGAGTTGGTGTGCTTTTGGCATCCATGGCACAGAGCTAGGTGTACTAGGTTGTACTTTTGTCCTTAAATGCGCTTTTCTAAGAAACAAGGCTGAAGAGAAGCTTCTTGTACATAGTAACGATCGTTTGCTTGTTGCTAAAGATTGCTCATAACAAAGTTGAAGATTGATAAGGACAAAGCTATAAGGGAAAAGCCAATCCAATCATGTGATAATGAGGCAGGCTACAAGGGATCGGTCATAGTTGGGTTGAAATAGAGTCGGGCCAAAGGCTAGTCGCTTTTGAGCCGGGCCTAGTCAAATGAGTTGGTTGTGTCATCTTGAGTCAAGCCAAGCGACTGTATCACTAGAGTGTTACTAAGTTAAAGGGCTTGTATTGGCCCGGGCTTAGAAGGTTCGGCCGACTTGGATAGGGTTGGGCTTAGGCTTAGAAATCCTGGTCGGCTTGTCATTGACTTTTGTTTGCTTGCATGTTGGATTTACTTGGACCGGGTCAGACTAAGAAGTGCTGATCGGTTAATTTTTTATTGTCGAGAAAATTGAGCAACATGAACCGTTAACAACTTTACGAAAGATAGTATGGAGTAATGGAAACAAAAGTGTGAGTGTCTAAGTTCCATATCCATATATATAACAAAATACACATATTCTCTCTTAGTTTCATCCTAATTTGTGTTAATTTGGTAACCTATGCTATGACCGAATGTACGGACTCATCATTTGTAACACCCATAATCCATGCACTAATGCACTCGAATTCTGTAAGTATCATGGATGACGGCTTGTTAGGTAGTATTTAAAATAACACCATAGAGCATATTTATCACATCAATATATACTAAATCTCACAACAGAAGGTGTAAATATAATATGAATATAAACATGTAATTAACTCAGTACATATGGAATCATATCAAAAAGATAGAAGATTCAATATCATAATACACCATGCAAATGGTACATCAAATCTCATATACAACATGTCTCAAAATGAAATATAGTCTAACATGTCTACACAAAACAATGGATAGATTTAAACATAGTGGTTATAGCTATGGCTCTATGATTTGTCTCCAACTAGCAGAAGTTTCATCTCTAAGTCAAACTACTCAAAGAATAGACAATAAAAGAGGAAACAAAGAGAGCGTCAAACATAAAGCCTGGTGAAAAATGTCACTAATCTACATGATTACCAATATGCTTCTATATCATGTGCAATACCAATTGGTATAATATGAGGTAATGAAACCATACCTCAACATGCATCTTTATCTACATCCAAAAGTTAGCACATTCTACTATAATGCTACATAACATGCGATAAGTCTATGTACTACTAATCACCATGGCAACCAAACGTGACTTAATCATCACACAGTAGGCTAGTGGGCCTCAGATCTCCCGGTAAAGCCAAAACTCACTAAGTAGGGACATCAATGTTACACCAATACAATGAAATTTCATCGCATTATCAACTACCTACAATCATATCAATCCTGAATCTATATACACGTGTCTAACCGCTACCATTTGTTTAATAAGAGGAATGAGGATAAGTAACTAGAGACCAATAATCCTTGCTATAAAGTAGCCCAAGATCTCTTACCTTTACTACCATGACAGAATCTCTTCTATCTCTGAATTGATGCCCCTAACACAAGCAATCGAAAAAACCACACCTCGTTCTACAAATGGTTTGTAACTATTAATCCCAAGGTCATAGGGTTACTGACTTACTCCGTATACACAACATTGTATGGAATCGTATATCGCAATACCCTAGTCTTCTCGTCACGAAGCCATAGACTACTCTATATAATCACAATATGAATCGATTTACGTCTCGAACCATCACCATAGTTTGTATATCACTTAGCACCCATCGCTATTGTTTGAGACATAGTGTACCATCACCGAACTCATTATATTGCTTTATAGTCACTCCGAACCTTACAAGCATCACGCATGTCTCTAAAACGGACTTGGACTCCTGAAACTTCAACATTTCAAAACACAAATCAAATCCTCAAACACATATAGTTTGGATGTCTGAAATGGGGATTCATACATCTGACTTTATTTTTAGACCTTAGAAAATCCAAACGTCTGAATATCTCAAATTTACACTGGAATGATATAGGATTTTTTTCCTTGAAGTTCACACATTTGAATTATGGGTTTAGAAGTCTCAAAGCCTGATGTCATCGGGTCTAAACCTTGATGGAAGAATTTTCTTAGTGGAAAGTCATTCTATCCCTTTCTCGTTCGTCTTTCTCTCATTTGTGATGTTTGGCTTCGAGTCACTGAGACACTTCCCATTAATGTCTCTCAACTTGGATTCACACCCCTGTTGTAAGTCATTCCACATTCGGATGGGTATTACTTCATATCTTTGTAGTGCTCAGTGGTTTTATAGTGGTGGAGGTGCAATAAGCTATAGCGAGGATAATGAGAGGATATATCAAAAAATAGCAGAGGTGTAAAAATCTTTATCGAAGATAAAATTATATACCCAAAGTTGATTTATTGTCATTCCCACATCATTCATGTAGAAATAGAATAAATTGTTCACTACTATACAAAATCGAAGAATACCATGATTCATGCTGTCCAGACTTGGTGAATATAATATGGTTCTAATTTATGTTGAGCGCTTAGGACTTGAACGTAAACCTATACACTAAATTTGTTGATTTTGTATATAAGAGAACTAGTCAAACTAACCTTTTTATATTATATTTGCTAATGCAAGTGCTAAAAACCCCTGATTTAGCAGGCATAAAGGAAAATAGCGAGGCTTTAAGCAGATATACTATTTAATAGTGTTAAATTGATAAAGTGTATCGATTGAAGTGCACCAAGTGCTTTAGTAGGGAATTAGCAAGGCGCTAGTAGGGCTTTAACTAGCTGCATACTCGACGAATAACTTTAAGGTAGTGAACAGTGTTTCAAACCACCTTTCGAGTTTAAATAATTGATTATCATTCCGACCTCTACATTTATTCAAAAATGTCATTTACCAATGTACTAACTATTGAAGATATGCAACATAATATTTGTTTTATATATTAGTTAATTAGTTAGTTGACTAATTAACTACGAAAAGTATTGGATTTGACTTAGTAAGAGATATTTATGCATGTAGTTCTCTCAAATATCTTCATTTTTATAGAAATAAAATAAATAAACATATTGTCAAATGTATTTATTTATTTGACAGATTATGAGAGATATATTAGAAAATATATCTCTATATTTCTATTGGTTGGTAGTAGCTATAAATATGTATGTTATGAGAGTCATTTTTTACAAGAGTTTTGGTACTGAGATTGATTCTCAATTTTTAGGCTTTTCTTGTAATCTTTTGGTGAATTAATAAAGGTTTTGTTTGGAGAGAAAAAATCATTTTTTTACTTCATATCTCATTTAATAAAGGTTTTGATAGTAGCTATAAAATCATTGTGTAAAGATCCTAGAAAAACCGATAACAGTTGGTATCAAAGCCTACTACACAATTTTTTTGAAAAGAGGTTGGTTATGGAGGAGATAAGTGGAAAAATTTAATGGGAGAAATTGAGGATTATGGAAGGTGAAGATGGAGGATTTTCTATATCTCAATGATCTGCACCGACCATTAAAAAATAAAAGGGAGAAACCTAGTAATTTATCTAAAGCAAAATGGAAGACTTTGGATAGGAAGACTGTGGCGGCTATTCAATGTTTTTTTGGAGAATTCGGTGTTTCATATTATTGCAAATGAAACATCTGCTTATGCAATCTGGAAGAAATTGGAAGGAATCTATACAAAGATGTAATGACCCAGAAATTTTAACGATTTAAATAACGTAATTAACTAAAAAAATTATCAAAATAAACAATAAAATTTTTGTAATGAAAATTTGATATTTGGAATACGTCTATTTTAACATAGCAAGTGGCAGATTTTCATTTGAAAACATGTAAGTTTGTTTGGTTGTGAAATTTCAAATTTGATGGAAATAAAATATTTTGAAATCTGAATATTTTTTCATAAGGAAAATGTAAATCATTTTCTGAGTGAGACGTCATATTTCGTTTCACCAAATTTGGAATGCTCTAGCCCCGTTTATCTTGTTTTCGGCGATTTAGCAGCAGTTTTGGCAGCGAATATCGAGTTTTGATTGGTAGGTCATGCCACTCATATTTGTGTACCATCTTGTTCATCTCATCGCATTGATCTTCGTAGTATATTCGTTTGTGAATTTCGGCGTCCGGCACGTGGCAAAATCTGTGAAACGATTAGCCATATCGGTACCCATTTTGGGCCTTTGGGTTTCCTTGTGTCCTTCCATTTACCCACCGAAGAAAGCAAATGGTCGTTTACCATTAATATTCCCAACAATTCAAACTTTGACTTTTGCTTTTCCCTGGTTGATTTATATTATCTTGTTCGTTTTCTTCCCCTCCATTTCTTTCTCTTCACCTTCATTTCGTTCTGCCTTGCAAAAAAAGAGCAAAAGAGGTAAGTTTATATATCCAAGTTTGCGTATATATTTGCTTTGAACCCAACCCGCTCGTCCATCTCCCTTTACCAAGCTCTAACCTTTCTCCCTCCCTACTCCGACCAGATCCCAAACTCCCACCGTCGCCTTCCCACCTCTCCACCCTCCAACGGCCGCTCCGCCCGAACCCACTGCCAACGATCCCACCTAGCCCTTCACCACTCGTGCGACTGTACCCAACAGCACAAACCCAAACTCGACCACCTCCATCCGCCGTGCCAAGCAAACCCATCCCCTTCCACCTTTGTGCTTCGCGCCCCATCACCCGTAGTAGCCCTCCTTTGAGCAGCTGCCTCCCTATAGCACCCTCCGACCTCACACCCCACCTCATAGCAGCCAACCCACTCCTCCCCTAACCAAGCAGCCGACCCAAAACCCGAACTCACCCCCTTTCGCAGTCCTATTTGCTCCGACCTTCCGCCTTACTTCCTTTCTCTTCCAAGCAGCACGTAACTCCTTGCTCCTCCCATCGCCACCCTCTGCCTCACCGCCAGCACCTTGTTTCGCCACAACTGACCCAGCCTTCCCAGTCCTCCCCTCCGAGCCCTTTCACCGAACACAGCCAGACCCCAAGCGCCCCGTAGCCGAGCAAACCCCATCCACTTCTCCATCTCTTTAAATAAAAAATAGAGAGGGAAATATATATATATATTATATATATATTTGATCCATCGAATCTAAGTTCACTTTGCTTTGTTTCGCCGCTATCCGGATTTACAGCAGCAGTTCTAGCTTTGTCGCTATCCCACTTGTCGATCTATGCTTATCCATGACCGTGTCTGTATCTGTGTAGGCGTCATGTTCGTTCTCGTTGTTTCTCTAGCCTTGAAAGGTGAGCGATCACTCACGATTGACATTCATATGTTTAGTAAATTTATATTCACATGAAATGACAATTGAAATGTGTTGTTAAAATTTAATTGGTTAGTAATTATATTGTTAAGTATGATATGTTATTATTTAAATTTGTTCACATATGCTTGACATATGACACCAATAACATGTTGTATATATATTATATTTAAATTTTTAGTTATGATCCATGCTTGTAGTTGATATGTAATGCTATTTTATATTATTATTCTATTGTTCTCACACTGCAAGTTCACTGTTAGTTTAGAAAATCCCTATGGGTTGAAATGATACATACCCGAACGATCTTATAGATTAGGGAAAATCGTTATGGGTTGAATGATAAACCCAAGCGATTTTATGGATTTTGAATTTTGGGATTGCGGGTTGAAATGATATAAACCCATAAAATTTAAATTATTGCGGATTGAAATGATAAATATTTGTATCACTTGATTTTGGTAAAGGTGATTAAATGAATATTTTCAAATTTAAATAAATTGAAATTGAATATTTAATTTTGATTTAAATTTGTAATTTGAGATTTTAATTTCAATGTTTATAAAAGGTGATTAAGTGAATATTTTCAAAATTAAATAAAGTTGAAGTTAGATATTTAATTTTGATTTAAATTTGAGATTTGAGATTTAATTTAAATGTTTATAAAAGTGATTTTATAAAATGACCACGGTGTGAAATAAGCGTTTGGTTGTTAAAGAGACCGGGATCGGATATTGTCGTACTCTCTACCAATACCGAAAACCACTTTAACAATTATGCACGTGGTGGAGAATCCAGAACGAAGTAGGATGGTTTGGCAAACGATTCTGTATGAGGTATGAACGCAGCCCTGAGCCCTCGGGTCAGCTTGATATGACTAAAATAGGAGCCACGCCGGGCCAAGTGAGGTCGCTCCTCCGATCGAGCATGCTTCTTCGAAACCAAATCTATTACTTTTGTGATTTGATTTTGGTGTGCACATCTTTGATTATGGGAGTGTGTCTCGAGGTGGGCGGTAGTAGCTGCTATGCATTACCACCAGTCCGAATCCGCAGAATGGTAGTATCCTACCCTAGGCATTGCCTCGCGTGCCTTGTCATATACCTTATCGAGCCCATTACGAGTCTGGTTTATGTCGTACCTATGGAGTGCTCCCTGATAGCCCACTGGTTTAGTGGAGTTTACAGTACTGTATAGACTACGACATTTATATAAAATGTGTTAATGGGGATATGGGTAATGCCTTAACGCTATTTTAATATTTACTTTACTGTAGACATTATCAATGTAGCATATTGTATTATGTATGTAGATAGTTCCACGGATCCTTAAAGGATGGAATCCCAAACATCCTTTAAATTATATTGCTTTCACTTGAGTTGATTTACTTGCATAAGAATGTTAATCCTGACTCGAGTGTTTTGTGTTTTGCTTTATGCTTGGGTAAGCCTGAGTGTCATACCATTTGAGACTCACCTTTGGAGCTTGGAGGTTTTCTTGGAGATTTGTCTTTATCTATTCAGCTTTTCAGTTATTTCCAGTTTTATGTTTAGACTTGTCATTTGCTTATGTATTAGAGACTTCTTTGTATTTGGGATTTCTATTGTATTTGCTTTAGACTCTAACGTTTCTGTAGTAGCTTCATGAACTACTATTTATCTTTTCCACCATGTATTGTTGTATTACTCTGTGTTTGTGATTCTATGATTGATTTATTTACTGTATATGCTAAGTTTGCCAAATATAAATAACAATCTATTGTTTTGAGCAATTCAAGTCTGACATGTGTGGATTATTGTCGATTTGAATGGTTCGAAATGGCGGGTCGTTACAGTTGGTATCAGAGCTCTGGTTTAGGTAAAACTTAGCATATAGAGTAAAAACTCATTAGAGATAGGGTAGTAATACCCTAGAATGAGTAGAATTGATTATAGAATCATCTTCGTTCGAGCTTGAAATTCTTAGTTAGAATCCTCTTTGATTAGGGTTTCTTTTGAATTTTGGATCTTTACCTTTGTTCTAAAATCCATTCTTGTCTTTTCCAAATGAGTAACCGTAAGAACGTTCGAGGTAGGGGTCGTGGAAACGCCTCCGCACCACCAGTTATTGCTCCCGTTCCACCAACTCAGCCAGTTAGGTTCACCACTCTCTGTAAGGAGTACTCTCAGCTTGGCGGTACCAAGTTCACTGGAGCAGAGAGTATTATCGAGGCTCGGCAGTGGCTGAAGAGTTTAGAGAGTATTTTCACTAGACTTGAGATCACTGATGCTCAGATGCGTTAGTTAGCTACTTGGCAGTTGCAAGAGTCTGCCCAGGATTGGTGGGAGTCTTTTACTGCTCAGACTGTCGAGGCAAATATTACTTGGTAGTGGTTTAGGTTAGATCTTTAGTTGTCCTTTTGCTAGGTTATCTCTGTTGAATCTATCTCTTTGATCTTTATCTTTATCTTGGATCTGTATTTTCAGGGATGCTTTTGTAGCTAAGTGGATGCCCGAAGCCGGGAAGACTCGGTTATATAGGGCCTTTATGGACCTTGAGCAAGGGGATATGACTTTTGCAGAGTATGAGAGGAAGTTCAATGAGTTATCTAAGTTTGGGCCCAATTTGATTAACACCCCGCTCAAGAAGAATGAAAAGTTTATCCATGGTGCTAGCCCAGAGTATTATGACCGTTTGATCAGTCATGTTCACGGCACCTTCACTTCTCTTATGAATATGGCCACCAGATTTGAGAACCCTTATTCCAAAGGAAAGCAGGCTGTGTCAGCATCTCAGGGAAATTCCAACAGTTCAAAGAAGAGGAAGCCCGACTTCCATCAGTAAAAGAAGAAATGGAAAATTGCTCAGGGTATTGGTTTTTCTTCTCAGAAGAGATCTCTTGACTTATCTTCCATCACTTGTTTCAAGTGCGACCAGAAGGGTCATTATGCCAACAACTGTCCATCGTCTGCCGGAGACGCTATTCCTCCAGCCTGGCCACTTCAAGAAGGATTGTCCCACTCAGCAGAGAGGCAAGACATCTGGAGTCTTTGCCATGACCTCTTCCACTCCTCCTTTTGCCAGTGATACCTCAAGGGCACCTTTTCTTTGCATGATTTTCATGTTCGTGTTCCTTTTGATACTGGAGCATCCCATAGCTTTATTTCTGTTGATCTCTATAATAAATTAAAGCACATCTTGCAACCCCAATTGGCAACTTCATCATTATGTGTGACTAATCCCATCGGTGGTCCCACCAACCTTAGTATGATTTGTAAAGGGGTGAAACTCCTTTACAACAAGCGTCGATTTACCGGAGATTTCTATGTTCTGGGTTTTGATGCATTTGATATCTTACTTGGAGGTGATTGGTTAAAGCGATGTGATGCTGTCATTTCTTGTAAGGCCCAAACTATTTCCTTAGTAAGCGAGCAGGGCGAGCCTTTGGTAATCGAATGTCGAATGCCTCGGGATTATGCCGGCAGTTTTATCTTTTCGCTTGATTCTCAGCCTAGTGATCTTGACTCCACCACTGTTGTCCAACTCTTTTCGGATGTCTTTGGTGAAGTCACTACTCTACCTCCCAAGCTGGAAATTGAATTCTGCATCGATCTTATTCCTGGAGCCCGACCTGCTGTTCTTCCTCCCAGACGGATGGCACCTAGGGAGAAAGCCGAGTTAAGGAAGCAGATTGAAGACTTGTTTTCCAAGGGTCTGATTAGGCAGAGTTTTTCTGAATGGGGAGCAGCTGTGGTCTTTCTCACCAAATCCGATGGTTCTTTGAGGATGTGTGTTGATTATAGAGAGTTGAACAAGCTTACTCTTAAGAACAGATATCCTATGCCTCATATCAATGATATGTTCGATCAGCTCTATGGAGCTAAAGTATTCTCTCAGCTTGATCTTGCTACCGGTTTTCACCAGCTTTGTGTAGCCGAGGAGAGCATACCCAAGATAGCTTTCCGAACAGAGAATGCTTTCTATGAACGGTTAGTCATGCCCTTTGGAATAACCAATGCTCTTGCCTTCTTCGTCGATCTCATGAATCGCGTATTCCACGATGTTCTCAACAAGTTTGTCCTGGTTTTCGTTAATGATATTCTCGTCTTTTCCAAGTCAGAGAAGGAGCAAGAATCTCATTTGAGCTATGTTCTCCAAACTCTTAGGAGTCATCGGTTGAAAGCCAAATTTTCTAAATGCCTTTTTTGGAGGGATGCAGTCTGATTTCTTAGGCACATTGTTTCTGAAAATGGAATCTCGGTTGACCCGTTTAAGGTCGCCGCGATTAATGTAAGTCTATCTACCTTTCCTCTTTTGTAATCTCATTATTTTATCTTCTTTTGAACTTATCCACCTTATTCTATTTCTAGGATTAGGAGACACCTAAGACTCCTTCTGATATTCGTAGCTTTTTGGGCCTAGCCGGTTATTATTGGAGATTCATTGAGAATTTTGCCCGCATAGCTGCACCTCTCACTGCTTTGACTGGTAAGAAAGCTAAGTTTGTTTGGAGTGATAAGTGTGAAGCTTCATTTAATAAGTTGAAGCAAAAGCTTACCTCTGCTCCTATTCTCACCGTTCCGAATAGGAGTGAAGGATTATCGGTTTATACCGATGCTAGTCGAGAAGGTTTGGGTGCTGTCTTGATGCAGGATGGGAAGGTCATTGCTTATGCCAGTCATCAGTTGAAGCCCCACGAAGCCAAATATGCCACTCATGATTTGGAATTGCTTACTGTTGTGTTTTCTTTGAAGTTATGGAGGCATCATCTTTTGGGAACCAAGTTTGACTTTTTACTGATCATCGGTCTTAAGTATATTTTCACCCAAAAGGATTTGAACCAGAGGCAAGTTAGATGGCTTGAGTTCTTAGCATCTTATAACCTCGACATTAACTACACTCCCGGAAAAGCCAATGTTGTGGCTGATGCCCTAAGTCGGAAGAAAGCCATGTTATATCAGATTGTAGCTTCTTCATCTCTTATGGATCGTATCGCAGCCAAGAAAGATGAAGATGAGATGCTTAAGCTCATGAAGAAGAATATTCGGAACATGAAAGGTGATAACCAAAGTGAGTTAGGGGCACAAATTGATCAAAATGGAGTTTTGAGGATTAATAATCGAATTTTTGTTTTGAATGTCGACGGATTAAGGCAAGAGTTTCTTAGGGAGAACCATCAGTCCAGACACTCTATCCATCCAGGTGTCATGAAGATGTTTCAGAATATGAAGAGGCTGTATTGGTGGAGTGGTATGAAGCGGGATATCTTTATTTATGTCAGTAGATGTGCCACTTGTCAACAGGTTAAGGCTGATCACCAGAAGACCGTCGGATTGCTGCAACCCCTGGAGATTCCCATTTGGAAATGGGATCAGGTTTCTATGGACTTTATCGATGGATTACCGAGGGCTAGAAGGGGTAACGAGAGTATTTGGGTATTTGGCGATCCATTGACAAAATTCGCTCATTTTATTCCGATCAAGTCGAATCGAAATGCTTCGAGCTTAGCTGAGGTTTATATGAGAGAGATAATCAGACTCCATGGTGTTTTGTCTAGTATTTTTTGTGATCGTGATCCTATCTTTACCAGCAAGTTCTGGAAAGCTTTTCAGGAAGCTTTGGGTACTCGTTTGAACCTTAGTACTTCCTACCATCCTTAGACTGATGGTCAGACGGAAAGGGTGAATCAGATTCTAGAAGATCTTCTTCGTGCTTGTGTTCTTGATTATGGAGGATCTTGGGAAGATCATCTCCATCTCGTTGAATTCATCTATAATAACAGTTATCAGGTATAAATTTATTTTGAAATTTAAATCATCTTAAGCTTCAATCGTTTAAATCCCATTCTTTTGAATTTAGGCAAGTATTGAGATATCTCTGTTTGCCGCTCTATACGGACGATCTTGCAAATCTCCATCTTGCTGGATTGAATCTGGTAATCACTTAATTCTTGGGCCTGATATGATTCTGGAAGCATCTGAGAAGGTTGAGGAGATTAGGAGGAAGATGAGGAATGCTCAGGATAGGAAATGAGGATTGCTGATAGGCGGAGAAGGGATTTGGAATTTTCAATGGGTGATCAAGTCTTTCTTAAGATCTCACCATTGAAGAATGTAGTTCGTTTTGGTCGGAGAGGGAAGCTTGCTCCTAGATTCATTGGTCCTTTCCGCATCTTGGAAAGAGTTGGCCCTTTGGCTTATAGAGTGGATTTGCTGGAGAAGCTATCGGGTGTGCACAACGCGTTTCACGTATCTCACCTTCGCAAGTATCTTCATGATCCATCCTTGATTGTTCAGCCTGCTTTATTAGAGAATTTGGATGTCGATCCAAATCTCACTGTCGAGAGGAAGCCACTTTGTATCGTCGATAGAGGAACGAAGTAGCTTAGAAGGAAATCTGTCAGTCTGGTCAAGGTACAGTGGAGTACAGATTATCGGGATTGCACCAGGGAAACTGAGGAGTCCATGCGTGCTTCGAATCCTAAATTGTTTGTCTCAGGTACTATTCTTTTGAATTTGTCTTATCTTTCTGTTTGCTTCTATTCACCTATCCCGTTCCTTTTTTAGGACAAAAACTTTTGAATGGGGGAGAGTATAACGACCCGGAAATTTTAACGATTTAAATAACGTAATTAACTAAAAAAAATTATGAAAATAAACAATAAAAATTTTGTAATGAAAATTTGATATTTGGAATACGTCTATTTTAACATAGCAAGTGGTAGATTTTCAACTGAAAATATGTAAGTTTGGTTGGTTGTGAAATTTCAATTTAAAATTTAAAATCAGTTAAAATTTGATGGAAATAAAATATTTTGAAATCAAAACATTTTTACATAAGAAAAATGTAAATCATTTTCTGAGTGAGACGTCATATTGCGTTTCGCCAATTTGAACTGCTCTAGTCCCGTTTATCTTATTTTTGGCAATTTAGCAGCAGTTTTGGCAGTGAATATCGAGTTTTGATTAGTAGGCCATGCCACTCATATCTATGTACCATCTTGTTCGTCTCATCACGCTGATCACCTAGTATATTCATTTGTGTATTTCAGCATCCGGTATGCAACAAAATATGCGAAACGATTAGCCGTATCGGTACCCATTTTGGGCCTTTTAAGTTTTCTTGTGTCCTTCCATTTACCCACCGAAGAAAGCAAATGGTCATTTACCATTAATATTCCCAACAATTCAACCTTTGACTTTTGCTTTTCCCTGGTTGATTTATATTATCTAGTTCATTCTCTTCCCCTCCATTTCTTTCTCTTCACCTTCATTTCGTTCTGCCTTGCAAAAAAAAGAGCAAAAGAGGTAAGTTTATGTATCCAAGTTTACGTACATATTTGCTTTGAACCTAACATGCTCGTCCATCTCCCTTTACCAAGCTCCGACCGTTCCCCCTCCCTACTCCGACCAGATCCCAAACTCCCACTGCTGCCTTCCCTCCTCTCCACCCTCTAGCGGCCGCTCCGCCCGAACCTACTGCCAACGATCTCACCTAGCCCTTCACCACTCCGCGCGACTGCGCCCAACAGTACAGACCCAAACCCCATCACCTCCATCCGCCATGCCAAGCAAACCCACCCCCTTCCACCCTTATGTTTCGCGCCCCATCACCCTTAGCAGCCCACCTCTGAGCAGCCGCCTCCCTATAGCACCCTCCGACCTCACACCTCACCTCCTAGCCAACCCGCTCCTCCCCTGACCAAGCAGCCGACCCATAACCCGAACTCACCCCCTTTCACGATCCTCTTTGCTCCGACCTTCTGATGCAGCAGCGTACCTGGATTCGAAGGCGAAAACATCCTCCGACCTAATCTCCAATCACCGCGACCTACGACCTAAGTGCTCCGACCTAACAGCCTCCATCGCGACCTACGACCTAAACTCCTACCAAACCCCACGACCTAATTTCCGCGACCTAAAACCAATGCCGCAACCTACCAGGCCTCTCCGACCCAACTCCTGCGAGCTAAACCCCATCACAATGCCATACCGCGACCTAACTTCAACTGCGACAACGTCTCCACGACCTAAATCCACCGACCTAACATCAACTCGACCTACTAACTCCTACGACCTAAATTCACTGCAATCCATTTCCCGCGACCTAATTCCACTCCCAAACCCTAGCTGCTAAGTCGCGCCTCATCAGTCGAGTGAAGGAGGATAGATCGCGAACTCTAACCTAAGTCGCGAAGCTCTTTTACTGTCAAGGCCGTACTTCCCTTAGCTTGCGAAGTAATTTGATAAGTCGAAGAGATAATGTGATAAGTCGATGAATCGCGTGAAATGTTAAGTCGGAAGTCTTTATTTCTTAGGTCGTTAAACACTGTTGTTAAGTCGGAAACGACTTAAGAGTTGTAATTTTTTGAGTCGTGTTAAGTTGTAACGTCTATAAATAGACCGGTTGGGTCATTTGTAATGGTTGTTGATTTTGAAATAAAATTTCCTTTGTTACCTTTGTGCTTTCATCCAATTGGCAGTCGAGTGTGATCTCCTATCTCCACCTTCGGTCAATCGAGTGCGCTCGATTCAACGATCGTGAAGCCAATTCGTGGCATCAAGTGCGCTTGATCAACGCTCGAAGAATTGTAGATCTCTCTTCACGGTATCGTGCGCGATCAACGTGTCAGAGATAGCTAGAATTCGGCATCTTCGGATCAACGAATTTCGGCATTTCAGTATTCTTCATTCCATCGACTGCTACTTTCACCGTATCATACATTTTTGTTATTCCGCCGCTGTGTCACCTTCCGCCTTGCTTCCTTTCTCCTCCAAGCAGCACGTAACTTCTTGCTCCTCCCATCGCCACCTCTGCCTCACCGCCATCCACCTTGTTTCGCCACAACTGACCCAGCCTTCCCAGTCCTCCTCTCCGAGCCCTTTCATCGAACACAGCCAGACCCCAAGCGCCCCATAGCTGAGCAAACCCTATCCACTTCTCCTTCTCTTTAAATAAAAGAAAATGAGAGGGAAATATATATATATATATATATATTGATCCATCGAATCTAAGTTCACTTTGCTTTGTTTCGCCGCTGTCCGGATTTACAACAGCAGTTCTAGCTTTGTCACTGTCCCGCTTGTCGATCCGTGCTTATCCGTGTCTGTGTCCATATCCGTGTAGGCGTCGTGTTCATTCTCGTTGTTTCTCTGCCCTCGAAAGGTGAGCGATCACTCACGATTGACATTCATATGCTTAGTAAATTTATATTCACATGTAATGACAATTGAAATGTGTTGTTAAAATTTAATTGTTAGTAATTATATTGTTAAGCATGATATGTTATTATTTAAATTTGTTCACCTATGATTGACATATGACACCAATAACATGTTGTATATATATTATATTTAAATTTTTAGTTATGATCCGTGCTTGTAATTGATATGTTATGCTATTTTATATTATTGTTCTCACACTGCAAGTTCCCTGTTAGTTTAGGAAATCCCTATGGGTTGAAATGATACATACCTGAACGATCTTATAGATTAGGGAAAATCATTATGGGTTGAAATGATAAACCCAAGTGATTTTATGGATTTTGAATTTTGGGATTGCGGGTTGAAATGATATAAACCCATAAAATTTAAATTATTGTGGATTGAAATGATAAATATCCGTATCACTTAACCATAGGATAGAAAACTATATACGGACACCGTTGGTCTATTTTTAAAATGATTTCCAAAATTTTGAAAGAAAAATATATGGGTTTTGATTTTAAATTTAATATAAAGATTTTTGTTTTTAATATATATGTAAAATTTAGCTAAAATTATATGTTTTAAAATTTTTAAATTTATAAGTTAAATTTGGAAAATGTAAGTTATAAGATTTTACTTATATCTTTATTATTTTTAAAACATATAAATAAGATTAATTTAATAAAAGTTTAATATAATAAAATTTAATAAAAATTTAATCTAACTAATATATATATATATAATATGTTTAAAATATTTATTAAAATTTATATTAATATTTTGAAAATAGATTTTTTGTAATAACTTTAATAAATTAAGGTTGGAAAGATAAATTGAAATTGATTTGTAATTTAATTCGTTTAAGAATTGTATTTAAATAGAAATTGATTCAGACTTATTGATTTTGAGATTTTAATGATATGATTTTATAACTTGACAACTTGATTTTGATTAAAGGTGATTAAACGAATATTTTCAAATTTAAATAAATTGAAATTGAATATTTAATTTTGATTTAAATTTGTAATTTGAGATTTTAGTTTAAATGTTTATAAAAAGTGATTAAGTCAATATTTTCAAAATTAAATAAAGTTGAAGTTAGATATTTAATTTTGATTTAAATTTGTGATTTTAGATTTAATTTAAATGTTTATAGAAGTGATTTTATAAAATGACCACGGTGTGAAATAAGCGTTTGGTTGTTAAAGAGACCAGGATTGGATATTGTCTGTTATCCCGCCTTTTGGCAAGGCCGTGACACCAAGGAATTGACTAGTAACCCAATGAGGATCCATCCCAGAGATCGGTTATACACATGCTCACTATGGATATCGACGAATTTTGTCCAAGTCCGGATCGAGCTTAAAATAATACAACATGACAAGCTAAGCTATGAGAGTCAACGTTCCAAATCTCAAGTCAATCCGAGTTCGTATGCTCAAGTTACAACCGATGCAAAATTGATTAAAAACAGCCTTCTTCGACTCGCTCAGTTCGCATCCCTCAGAAAATCCTACTTCAACTCGCTACACTTCGACTCGCTTCGTTTCGCGTCCATCAGATAGCCTATGTTCGACTCCACCTAGTTCGACTCGCTTCGCGTCCATCAGGTAGCCCATGTTTGACTCCATCTAGTTCGACTCCATCAGAGGGCCACATTTCGTCTCGCTCCACTTCATCAACTTCGCATCCATCCGAAGACTCCTACTTCGTGTCCATCAATGCGAAGCAAGGCACATCAGTTAATACGAATAAATGCCACATCACCGAGTCGAACAGAACCGAGTCGAACAAAGAGCGAGTCGAAACAAGAGCGAGTCGAACGAAACAGCCAACCGAGAATCCCAATTTGTATCGATCATATCTCCTAATCTACAAGTCCAAATGCTATGAAATTTTCACAAAAGACTACGTGCATGCTAAAGAATGTCCACGCCAAATTTCGACTCCATTGGATGAAATCTTGATCGATACGAAATCTGTTTGTATCGATCACGGATCGGACCGAAACTTCACGGGCTTGGGCGCGCGGGCCTGGTCACGTGCCAGAGAGGGTCTCCCAAGATCTGAGCGAAATACCAGTCTCCTACACCTATAAATAGACCCCCAAAGCCAACAGAAAAGGGGTTCTTCTTCTCCTTCAAGCTCTCCAACGCCCAGACTCTGCCGGATCCATATCTGAGCTCCATTGCTGCTGCTACCAACGAGATTTACTGCTACAAATCATAATCATCTGCTGTAACTTACTGAATTCACTTGTAATCTTCAAAGAAAGATGAATAAAGCTAACAACTTCATAGTGGACGTAGGCGATACGCCGAACCACTCTAAATTCTTGTGTCTACTTGCATTTTAATTGCTTTCATATCTGAGATTTGGAGTTTTTGTTAGATAATCCTCTTTTTACATTTAATTTCTTCATTTTATCTCTTCAAAAACTTCCGAAGAGTGTTGTGCCCAATTTTGGTACAAACACTTTGGTGCTTTCACTGAGAAAACCCCAATTTTTCTCCTGCTCTTTGGATCTCCTATCTATATCGGATTGCATAAATCCAAGAAGAAGATCCAGATCTAAAACCTTGAAGCCCTTCCATACTATTCAGATTTGCAATCAGATCTCGGAAAGGACTTCATCAATTCATTATGGTGAGCACACGTACCACTTCTACAGCTGCTGATCAAGGAGGACGGGACCGACAAAATCCCATGCAATTGCCTCCAACAAACCAAGATGCTGCCGGACCTTCAGATCCAACAGGTCCGGTTACCAGACAAGAGTTCTAGACGTTGCTTCAAGAGTTGACCCAGAGTCGACAACAGCTAACTGAACAACTGCGCGCCAACACAGAGTTATCCAACCAGCTAAATCGCCAAAGGCGAAGAAGATCCAGAAGAGACCAAGGTTCCTATTCTTCCACAGAGAGTTCAGGCTCCTCTGATGGCCAAACCAGATCCACACGCCCACGGCTAGGTGTAAGCTACACCCAAGCCACGGGAGACCAACCTCCTTCGAATCTTGGGCAACCTAGAGCTGGACCATCCGCTAGTCTCCGTACAGAACCTTCAACTCAAGGAGGTGCTGCTCCTAACCATGTCACCGGCAACATTGCTACTACCACTACTGCCGGACGAGGAGGTGATGCTAGAAACCAAGCTGATCCTCAATGTAACCAACGAGAGCAGACTCCTGAGCCTTATGTCCCTGAGGATGTTGAACCAAGGAGGCGAAGCACGGACCGTCGACCGCGTCTGGTCCAGACTCGCGCTGTGGAACCCGACCATACCTTGGCACAGCATGCTCCCAGCATCCGAATGCCGGATATACCAACGATGATTCGTCAAATGATCCGTGAAAGTCAGGGTCTCAGTAATGACGACTGGGGAATCTCCCAGAGTCATACCCCTTTCACCGATGACGTTCTATATGCTGAACCACCTCGGCGCTTCAGGATGCCAACTCTACCGGTCTATGAAGGGAACTCTGATCACAATCAACACATCTTGAAATACGAATGGCTGATGAACGCTGTGAGAGCTGATGACGCAGTGAAATGCCATAGTTTCCCCATTTCCCTGGGGGGCATTGCCACCATGTGGTTTACTCGTTTCCCACCACGATCCATTTCCAATTTTGATCAGATGGCCACCAAGTTTGTTGAACAATTCCGTATGCACGTAGCAAGGCCTAAAGATGTTAACACTCTGTCTAGTGTTACACAAGCTCCCGGAGAAACACTTAGACGTTACTTGGAGTGATTCCATGCTGCGTGTGCAGAAATAAGCAATCCCAATGATAACTCTATCCTGATGGCATTGACTAAGGGTATTGACGCTGATTCCGAGTTCGGAAATTGGTTAGCTGGAAATCTACCTGCGTCATTGGACCGTTTCTATTCCAAAGCAGCCCAATTCTTGAGAAGGGAGGATGCAAAATAGTCTAGGAAGCAGGATGATGCAGGGCCTAACATTGAAGGAATCCAGAGCAACATCGCAGTTAAACAGTCTGGAGATAGTTCCGGAAATGTTCAGTTGAACGTCCAAAATAAACAGAATCAGCAGAGGGACAATGGAAATCAAAGCAAAAAGCGCGATCAGAATCGTGGTCCATGGCGTAGAGTTTCCATGTACGATAATTATACTCCATTGAACACGTCGTTGGAAAATTTGTATTTGCAGACCTGCAATACCATACAATACAAGAAACCTGCCCCGAAACCACCAACTGAAAGACAAATCCAAACAGGAAAATTTTGTAGATTCCATGAGAGTTACGGCCACAACACCAACGAGTGTCGTCATTTACAAGACCTCATCGAAAAACTGATACGTGAACGGAAGTTGGATCAGTATGTGCGGGCGCCGCAGTCTGGTGGTGCGGGCCCATCAAATCAGAATCATGCGCCGAATCAGGAAAGACAGGAGGAACCCGCTCGTACAGGCGGGAGGTTGGTCATCAATACAATAAGTGGTGGTCCTCACCCAGCAGATCGAAGCTGGAAGGAAATGGAGTCGTATGCCAGTTCTATCAGGCATGCGGACTTCGAGTGTTGTAGTAATTTTGACGAAGGGGCTCCGGCCAAGCAACAGAAGACGATGACAGATGACATCGTGTTCAGGAACAGAGACGCTGATAAAGTCGAAGCCCCCACTATCGATCCACTGGTCATCTCAGCACAAGTAGGTCCCGCTTGGATGAAGAGGATCTTAGTTGACAGTGGAAGCTCTGTGAATATTTTGTTCAAGCGAGCTTATGATCAAATGAGAATGGAAGCCACAAACTTGAAACCTTGTCAATCTCGAGTCCATGGTTTCAACGGAAGTGCTACTATACCCACTGGAATGGTGGAACTGTCAGTAGAGTTGGGGGTTGGAGAATGTCGGAGAGTACGGATGATGCAGTTCATTGTTTTGGACATAGACTCCCCTTATAATGCTTTCTTGGGCCGACCGGCCCTCGCTGAATTCAGGGCAGCCATTGCCCCTTGGTGTTTGACTTTAAAATTCCCCACTGATCGCGGAGTGGGGATCATTCAAGGAGATCAGGCTGCTGCCAGGGCCTGTTATGTTGCTGAGCTACGGGAGGCGCAGCGAAAGGAGAAAGGAAAGGGCGTAGAGGAATCTCTCTGCGTCCGTTTTGCCGATAATTGACAATTTACGCTCGGGCCTAGGCCCGGGCACCCCAGCCAATTCCTCAAGGATCTTGACCCAAGAGAAACTGAAGACGAAGGAGAATCTAAAGAAAGTCAGGCATCCCCGGCCGAACTGACAATAAATGTCCCAATTGACAATGACGATGATTCGAAAATGATAAAGATTGGGTCTCAGCTAAGCCAGCAAACTCAAGAGGAATTGGTTGAATTTCTACGGGCGAACCTTGATGTATTCGCCTGGAAGCATTCCGACATGTGTGGGATCTCGCCGGACATCACGAGCCACACCTTGAACATTGACCCACGGCATGTCCCGGTCAAACAGAAAAGGCATGGTATGGATCCAGAGAGATCTGCCGCCCTTAAAGAAGAAATAGAAAAGATTAAAGCGAACGGGTTCATTCGAGATGGGCTATACCCCGAATGGGTTTCGAATCCCGTACTCGTCCAAAAGCCGAACGGAAAGTGGAGAACATGTGTCGATTATTCCGATCTGAATAAAGCATGTCCCAAAGACAGTTTCCCTCTTCCCAGAATTGACCAGCTAGTAGATTCGACGCCGGGCATGAACTCTTATCCTTCATGGACGCGTATTCTGGCTACAATCAGATACCGATGCATTTACCCGATCAAGAACATACCAGCTTCGTGACTAATCTAGGACTCTACTATTACAAAGTTATGTCGTTTGGACTCAAGAATGCCGGGGCTAATTATCAACGATTGATCAATCGGATGTTTGCCAATCAAATTGGGAAAACAATGGAAGTATATGTAGACGACATGCTTGTGAAGTCACGACTCTCCACCGACCATGTTAAAGACCTGGAAACTATGTTCAACATATTTCGGGAATACAAAATGAAGCTAAATCCACTGAAATGTCATTTTGGAGTTGCATCCGAAAAATTCCTTGGGTTCATCGTCCACGCTTGAGGGATCGAAGCTAATCCTGAAAAAATCTGGGCTATCAGAAATCTCGAAACTCCAAAAACCATAAAACAAGTCCAGAGTCTCAATGGAAAAGTAGCAGCATTGAGCAGGTTCATTTCAAAGTCTACTGACAAATGTATTCCCTTCTTCGATCTGATCCGAAAAGGGAAACGAAACTTTGAATGGACTATGGAGTGTGAGGGCGCTTTCCAAGCACTAGTCCAACATCTATCCACACCACCTATCCTGTCGAAGCCCATTGATCATGAGAAGTTGTTCGTATATTTGGCAATATCAGAAAACGCTATCAGCGCTGCATTAATTCGAGAAGAAGACAAGATACAGAAGCCAGTATACTACGTCAGCAAGCGATTGACTAGGGCCGAAAGGAATTATCCGAAATTAGAGAAGTTGGCTTATTGCCTTGTTATTGCATCAAGAAAACTTCAACCATATTTCCAGGAACATCCCATTATTGTTTACACCGACCAGCCGTTATGACAGGTCCTTTCACGGCCTGAGACGTCTGGTAGGTTACTCAAGTGGAACATCGAACTAAGCCAGTTCGATATCACTTACACTCCAAGACGGACCATACAAGGACAAGTCCTAGCCGATTTCATAGCTGAATTTACCATTCCAGAGGACTTGCCCGAAACCAGCGAATCCCCGAATACGTCTGGAAGCTTTATACCGACGGTGCATCTAACGATCGGTGTTCGGGCGCTGGTGTTGTACTTGAAACTCCCGAAGGCCGATCCATATGCTATGCTTTGAAGTTCGATTTTCATGCGACTAATAATGAAGCTGAATATGAAGCCCTCTTAGCTGGCTTGAAACTTGCTAGAGATTTGAGAATTATCGCAGTGGAAATTTATTGTGATTCACAGTTAGTTGTGTGTCAAGTACGGGGAGAATATCAAGCCAGAGACCGAAGGCTGGCTGCTTACTTAGCTCGAGTTCAGGAAGTACTAAATTAGTTTGATTATTATGCCATTTATTGTATACCTCGAGAACGCAACCAAAAAGCCGATTCATTGGCAAAGCTAGCTAGCACAGGTGAAGCTCAGCAGATGGGACTCATTCCCGTAGAGACGTTATCCTCTCCGGGCATTGACCGGGCAAAAATAAATCGGGTATGCAAAACCGTCCTCGAAAAGGATTCATGGATGACTCCACTCAGAAATTACATTGAGCACGGAACCCTGCCAGAGCGCAGGAGCGAAAAGAGACAAGTCCTTCAGAAGGCCTCACGATTTACCATCCAGAATGGAATCATGTACAGAAGAGGGTACTCAGTCCCTCTACTCCGGTGTATCGCTCACGGTGAAGTTAAATGAGTATTGCACGATGTGCACGAGGGAGAATGTGGCGATCACACCGGGGGGCAAGCGCTTGCCAAGAAAATACTTCGATACGGATATTACTGGCCGACCGCGAATCGCGATGCGTTGGATTATGCAAAGAAATGTGATAGGTGCCAGAAATATGCCCGAATTCCTAGAGCTCCTCCTACCGAGATAACGCAAATGGTCAGCCCATGTCCGTTTGCAATGTAGGGCATCGACATCATTGGTGCTCTACCTCTGGCAAAAGGTGTGCAATATACGTCATCTTCGCAGTTGATTACTTTACAAAGTGGGCTGAAGCCGAAGCTCTTGCTACCATAACAACGAAGAAAGTAATCAACTTTGTAGTTCGCAACATCATCTGTCGATTCGGTATCCGACACACCATTATTACGGACAATGGAACCCAATTCGACAGTACTGAATTTAAAGATTTCTGCAAACGATTTCACATCCAAAAAAAATTCTCCGCAGTTGCACACCCTCAGGCAAACGGACAGGTCGAAGCGGTTAATAAAGTTATAAAGTCCATTCTGAAAAAATGACTGGAAAAGGTTGGGGGCAAGTGGGTCGATGAACTTCCCATGACTTTATGGGCTTACCGAACAACCTACAAGACCGCGACCGGTCACACTCCATTCTCTCTCTCTTACGGTTTAGAGGTCGTTATTCCAGTCGAGCTAGAAGTACCTTCTCATCGTGTGACATACTATGATCCGAAGACAAATGCTATATTACTTGCTGAATCTCTTGATCTATTAGATGAGAAGCGTGAAGAAGCTGATTTGAGGGCAGCTGCGCATCGAAGTCGAGTCGCCCGACTGTATAACGCCAAGGTCCGTCCGCGAACCTTTGAACTAGGCGATCTCGTCCTCAAAATAATTTATCCGGTTCCTTCGCATATGAAACCGACATGGGAAGGACCGTATGTTATTGAACGAAGGCTCGGAGATGGCACATTCAAATTATCGACCGTTGACGGTCTTACCTTGCCAAGAGCCTGGAATAGCGAAAGCCTTCGCCGCTATTACACATGACAGGCTATCTTTATCCATTTAGTTTACTTTCCATTTTGCAATTTGTTTCTGCATTTCGAAATTAGAATTTGTAATAAGGCAACTAACTTTGCCATATTTTCTTATTTCAGCAATAAAATGCAATCTCTTCGGGCCAGAGCTGTGATTTACTTCAAATGCTTCATATGATCTTCACTATGCACGGAGAGCTAAGTTTCACCATACGGTGGAATTTATTCAAATAGGGAGTGACTGCGATGCAACCAATCACTCGCTAAGTGAAACCCGAGCTCGGGGACCAGCCATCACATCAGAATCAAAAAAGGATTGATACACGACAATCCTTCATTCAACTCCGAACTCCCAGAGTGCGAGTCGGAGTATAAACATCAACTCCGGATTCCCAGAGTGCGAAACGGAGTATAAAACATCAACTCCGAACTCCCAGAGTGCGAGTCGGAGTATAAACATCAACTCCGGATTCCTAGAGTGCGAAACGGAGTATAAACACCAACTCCGAACTCCCAGAGTGCGAGTCGGAGTATAAACATCAACTCCGGATTCCCAGAGTGCGAAACGGAGTATAAACATCAACTACGAACTCCCAGAGTGCGAGTCGGAGTATAAACATCAACTCCGGACTCCCAAAGTGCAAGTCGGAGCATTAAACATCAACTCCGGATTCCCAGAGTGCAAAGCGGAGTATAAAACATCAACTCCGGATTCCCAGAGTGCGAAACGGAGTATAAACATCAACTCTAAACTCCCAGAGTGCGAGTCGGAGTATAAACATCAACTCTGGATTCCCAGAGTGTGAAGCGGAGTATAAACATCAACTCCGAACTCCCAGAGTGCGAGTCAGAGTATAAACATCAACTCCGGATTCCCAGAGTGCGAAACGGAGTATAAACCTCAGCTCCAAATTCCCAGAGCACGAATCAGAGTATAAACATCGAATCCGGATTCCCAGAGTGCGAAACGGAGCGTAAGCACCAACTTCAAGTTTCCAAAGCATGAATCGAAGTATAAATATCAACTCCAAACTCCCAGAGCATGGGTCGGAGTACAAATGTCAATTCCAAGTCCCCAGATCGCGGACATATGATTAAAACTTAAGCCGGCGTGACCAACTGCCGGTAAACAAATGAGAATCCCCGGAGTGTGGATATGATCATCGACGATCAGACAAGCGTGGAAAAACCACTCGGTCTCCATTTGACTCAAACATCCGTTCACTGGCACTAGGCTCAACATGACAAAAACGAGAAGCAATCGCTGACTGATGTTATACAACTCGTCCCCAAGACTGGGGGGCGGGACTTAAGCATCGACCATCGACTGAAGCGATGCGACGTAAAAATTCAACTCGCTCCCCGATCGCAAACCATGTCCACAGTACCCGAACTTGGCGAACAAAAACAAACTTTATTCGGGAGCTGAAACTTCACAAGTGCATTTCAGATATTGAAACACTTAGGCAAATACACAATGACAGAAAAGAAGTCAAAAAAGAGAAGTTTCATTTCTATTGTTTATAAAAGAAGTTCGTGTACAAGTTTCCAAAAATTCCTACTAGCAGGGGCCGAACCCGCATCTATACACGGCCAACAAAATGCAAGTCAAAATAAACCGGGGAAGCATGTTTAATCTTTCTTCTTCCTTGGCTTCCTCCTCGGTGTAGACCCGTTGGAGCCACCGCTAATCTTCCTCTTCGAGCCTTTGCTTTTCAGCGGTTGGTCTTCAGGCGAGGGCATTATATCAACATCCTCCTCCGAACTCGAGTGGATAGGAATGCTCCCTGCGAGCGGAGTCGGAGGAACGGGATCAAGTACAGAAGGTGGAATGGGCACGCTGGTGATGAAAACAGTACCACTAGGAGATATCATTCTAAGCGGAGCAGGTCCTGGTGCTGCCATCCCACCTCCAAAACTGCCACCATGAGCCGCTGCTGCCATTTCAGCGTCGATTTGAGCTAACATCTCCTCTTCAGTTACTGCTCGGGCCCCGCAGGGGGCATCAGTAGTCGGCATTGAAGAACTTGTAGGAGGATCAGTTCCACTGATGACAGATGACAAGTCAGAAAGAGGATCGCCGTGACGGCGAAAGAGTTCATCCATCAGCTGCTCATCAAACACGATTGTACTCCCCTGCATATCGTCAAGCGGGGCAGTTGTAGTCATGGTGATCGCTTCGGTAACGATAGCCTCCTATGTCTGATGTGATTCTTGGGTAACAGGAGGCCCGACATGTGCAGCAACGATCACTGGACAAAGAATAAGAGAACTGTTAGAACTTAACTCGGTCGAAGATTTCGACTTAAGAAAGATAGGTGGAATGTTCAGAGTACCTTCCTCAGTTTGACTTGTAAGCGACGGGGCGGCTTCAGTAACTTGCGCTGCAACTGGAGACATCTGCGGCTGATTCGGATTATAGGCAGGAACAGCTTGGAGATCGACCGCAGACGAGGATTCGTGCTGGGTTGACGCTGGGACTTCAAGACTCGCTTCATGGTGGTCAAACCCTGAACCCTCTCCTATCTCGAAATGCTAGGCGCCAAGTCTTTCTTTCTCATGCAGAATCATTGACTCGTGAAGAATATTCCTTTCATCCTCATTCAGAATACGATTCTCGAGTTCAAATTCATCCACAGACTCACCCGGATGCGCCTCTTTCTCTTCCTCAATCAGTCGGCCCCAAGCGTTGTAAAGATGCGTCGGAAAATCATCGAGCCAGGCTAGACCCCTGTGCCTCAGCATGTTAGCGTTGTACACAATGAGAAGGTCTTCGATGTCCGCCTCTAGCCTGGACTCGGCCGACTTCACTTTCTCCTCGACCTCAGTCTCCATCTTGTGGACTTTAGCCACAGTCGCATCCCGTTCGCCCCTGAGCAGAACAGCTTGTTCGCATACCTTCTGGGCTGCGTTGTTCGCATCATCTTTTTCCTTGGCCATATCGGCGAATTTGGCCTTGAGTTCATTGAGTTCCTTGACCGCCGCATTCCGCTCGGCGGTGACTGTAGTGTTCCGGTGGCCCATCTCCTCCACCAAGGCGACATGTGTCTACCCCAACCTCTCCATTGCCGCTTTCGCTTCGTCAGCTTTTTTGGTGGCCTCAATTTCTGATTTTCGAGAAGATTCGGCCTCAGCAGTCAGCACTTGAATGATCCGATCCCTTTGAGCGAGTTCGGTCTCCAGTTTCTCAAGCGCTTTAGCTCGCTCAAAGGCCACCTTAGAAGCTTTCTCCGCAGCCTTTACCCACTCTCTGTACTGGGTGTAGATGTCATGCACGTACTCATGCATCGTGTTTTCCACTCCAGACGGAATTCTTTTTAAGTGTGGTGGGAAGACATAGCCATCGAAGCAAATGTTTGGAAAGTCCTTCCTCATCTGAGCCAGTTTAAGGGCCCCTTCTCCTGTGGGTTCAGCTGGGACCTGCTCTGTAATTATGGAGGCCATGGTCTCGACTCTCTGGAGATGAGTCTCGGATCTAGAAGGATGAGAAGATGGCCTGTGACGAGGAGGCTCTGGCGGGTGTGGAACAAAGACGGGAGGTGGAGATGGAAGTCTAGGAGGAGGAGAGCGTGATCTAGACCGATGTCTGTACTCCCTGTCCCTATCACGCCCATACCTATCTTGGTTAGAGTACTCGCGATTGCGATCTCTATCCGAGTCTCTCCTACGGGACTCATAATAGAAAGAAGCCTTTCGGACCGAGCGGAGATTCCCGTGCATCGATCCTTTTCCAGACATAGTACCTGAAAATGAGAAACGAAGGAAGAGTTAATGATTTCCCAAGTTGGACGATTTACAGTCGTGAATCATGTAGTGTAGTGAAGTGTATGCATGTGCAACCCCCCGACCAACCGGAAATGTTGGCCGCACTCATAGCAAGCGACCCGCTCAGTTCAAGAGCACTATCAAGCTCCTCCATCCCGACGTCGTGTTGAGAAGACACAAAATCCGGAATCGGAATATCAGCAAGCCCTTCAAAAGGATTCTCTGCTTGCGGGGGAGGAGCCTCCGAAATTCTAATCCCCGGGACGGGCAAGGACACAACCACAGATTTAAATCTCTCAGATTTAGAACGCTTGTGAGCAACAACCTTGCCTTTTCTCTTTCCTCCTGAATACTGGACATTGGAAGAAGGCCCAGTTGGGAGCTCGGTATCGGTAGGCGTTCTCTCCGGATCAACTTCTTCGGTTATCATGACCGCGGGCGCTTTGCGCTTCACCCGTTTCTTCGAGACCACTCTAAGTGTCCCTTCCAGCCGTATGCTCTGCCTCCGTTCTATCAGACCGACGGTCCTCAAATTTCTGTCGGTTAGAACCAAGTCAATATGCCTTTCTTCGCCCGGAAACACTTGGAGAATCCGAACTAGCTCTCTGACGTATGCACCATCAGGTCGAGAGATTGCAGCTATAAAAGAGGAAAAGTATGTCAGTTTTGAAGTCAGTTACTAATATCTCGATGATTCAATATAAAACGCTTACGTCTATCCAACCACCGCCTAGCAAACCCAGGGGGGCACCGAACGTAGAACCATTCGGTCTTAAAGTAACTTAGCCTTCCCCAGGAGCCCATTACAATGTGACATTTTCTGACCGCTTCTAAGAAGGTGAAAGAGGGGCTGTCTCCACGGCTCTTGACGTTAAATAAATATCTGATCTCGATCGGCTTTGGTGGTCCAAAGAGGATCTCCATAAACAGAATGAAGGTGATGTTCAACAAAGCATACCCGTTGGGATGTAGCTGGGATGGAGCTATTCCAAGGAATGATAACATCTCCCTTATATATTGGTTGAAAGGAGGAAGCGTTCCCGCCGTACAGGCATGACGGTTAAAAGCAGTAAACCCCTCCGGGGGATCATGCGGCCTGTCATTTGGCCTAGGCAGTAGCACGTCATCAAGCGACAAGCCGTGCCTTAAACAAATCCGTCCTAGCATATCTTCGGAGATACCGGACGGCACAGCATCTTGTGGATGACAAATGAACCGGGCACCTAGACGCTCGTCCGGAGCTGGGTCAATAACTTCGGCTTCAATAACCGGTATTTCGATGGTTGAAGGAATTGAACTCGGGAGTTCCTGCTGCTGAGAACTTGAAGGTTCCATGACTGGCTAGCTTATGAAAAATCATTGTTAAACAGACAATAACGCTCGTGCATCCCCCAGTGTAAAGTGTGTGAGTGTGTTGTGCAGTGCGGTACTGTATATCATTTAAGAAGTTCTACAGAATTGGAAGAAGCATGTAAACGACGAGACTTCGGAAATTCGGTCGGAAGGACCGTCATCGCTAACCGTCACAACCGTGTCATCCAGTTATTAGCGATCGGTTCAAGTTAAAGTTTGTTAAAATTTTGTCAGAGTTGCGGTTCCATCGACGAGCTTCGAAGGGAAATCAAATATGCAGTCCAAAGGTCAAGTCTAATTATGCCAAAAATGAAGCTCTTCGGAGTTAGATGTTCAGATGCACAAGGCTTTTTCAATATCATCGAAGTTAGGTTCGTTGTCAATCGTCAAAGGTTCAAGTTCGAGTCGATCGCTAGGGTTCAAGTTCGAATCGCTCGCCAAGATTCAAGTTCGAATCGATCGCTCAGGGACACGTTCGCATCGGTCCCAGGGCTGCACAGTTCGACTCGATTCGAAGCCTCCAGTTCGACTCGATCCAAAGCCACCCACTTCGACTCGATCCCAAGACTACGCAGTTCGAATCGATCGAAGGCCTCCACTTCGACTCGGTCCTAGGCTGCCGCTTTGACTCGATCCAAAGCCATCCACTTCGACTCGATCGAAGGCCATCGTTTCGAATCGATCAGATGCAACCCCTTCGTATTAATCTACGTATTCAAAGCACTCGATTCGATGCAAAGCTCAACCATCGATCGATTCGAAGGCCCCCGTCTCATCATCTCGAAACCCCTACTCCAGATCGACGCGAAGCTGAGGCCAAGGAATCTTCGATCGATCGCGACTCTGGTTGATTTGGTGTTAAAGATCGAGTCTCATCGTTTACGTGTTGGATTCGCTTAGTGGATTACCTAGATCTGGCAGTTAGTTCGAGTAATTGAAGGTATGAATCGGTTCAAGGGCAAGAACAGTTCTTTATTTTCCCAAGTCTCAGAGCGATACAAAAGCAAGGCAGGAAAACAGAAAGTGAAAAGTGAAAAAATGTCTAAGTACGAAGTATTTATATGGACTCGAGCACAAAGGTAAAAAAATGCTTCGCATCCCAGCAAGTTCAACTGGCTACGAAGTGTCACCACAAGAGCGAGTCGAATAAGCTATTCGAATCCACCAACGCGATCTGTTATCGATATGAAGTCGGCAGCGAGGGCCTTTCAGTCTTCACCAAATCCATCGATACGAAACCTTTCTTCGTATTGCTCGCCTTCGACTCCATCACCAGTGCAGCAATACGAGCAATCGGTTCGACTCCATCGCTACGGAACCACACTTCATATCGATCGTCTTCGACTCCGTCCCCTGTGCCGTTCGACTCCACCTCCTATGCAGTTCGAATCCATCGAATCACTGCTTCCAGAGGCCAACTCCATCGATACGAATTGCCTGTTCGTATCCAGTGACTCCATCCATATCGATTTGAAATGCTCATTTTTCATCCCTAAGTTCAATGAAAGTCGTCTTCAACGTTTCAACCCTTCACATCGATTCAGGAGAGGATCGTTACGAAGGAACATTCAAAAACAACCATCGAGCGTTATTACAACGAATTTCACGTCGGTTCAGGAGAGGATCGATATGGAATTCAATATAAAATAAATTGACAACGACTCGTGAACGTACAAACATCAACGAGAGTCAGGTTAACATATATGCATGAATGACGGACTAATATTCAATATTCCAGATTTACAGGAATCAAAAACTCATCTAATAACGATTACAGCAGCAAACGGCTAATCATTGGCGTACAACAATCAGTTGCCACAATACAGGGTACAACAGTTAACAGTCAACAATTTACCTTATCAAGAAAATCAGTCGAAGATTACAGCTTCCATCGAAAAGACAATAACTATTTAGAGTAAAGATGGCAGCATTTCAAAGCACATCATGTTTCCACAAGACGTACTTTGGGGGGCAAATGTTATCCCGCCTTTTGGCAAGGCCGTGACACCAAGGAATTGACTAGTAACCCAATGACGATCCATCCCAGAGATCGGTTATACACAGGCTCACTATGGATATCGACGAATTTTGTCCAAGTCCGGATCGAGCTTAAAATAATACAACATGACAAACTAAGCTATGAGAGTTAACATTCCAAATCTCAAGTCAATCCGAGTTCGTATGCTCAAGTTACAACCGACGCAAAATTGATTAAAAACAGCCTTCTTCGACTCGCTCAGTTCGCATCCCTCAGAAAAGCCTACTTCGACTCGCTACACTTCGACTCACTCCGCTTTGCGTCCATCAGATAGCCTATGTTCGACTCCACCTAGTTCAACTCGCTTCGCGTCCATCAGGTAGCCCATGTTCGACTCCATCTAGTTCGACTCCATCAGAGGGCCACATTTCGCCTCGCTCCACTTCGTCAACTTCGCATCCATCTGAAGACTCGTACTTCATGTCCATCAATGCGAAGCAAGGCACAGCAGTCAATACGAATAAATGCCACGTCACCGAGTCGAACAGAACCGAGTCGAACAAAGAGCGAGTCGAAACAAGAGCGAGTCGAACGAAACAGCCAACCGAGAATCCCAATTCGTATCGATCATATCTCCTAATCTACAAGTCCAAATGCTATGAAATTTTCACAAAAGACTACGTGCATGCTAAAGAATGTCCACGCCAAATTTCGACTCCATTGGATGAAATCTTGATCGATACGAAATCTGTTCGTATCGATCACGGATCAGACCGAAACTTCACGGGCTTGGGCGCGCGGGCCTGGTCACGTGCCAAAGAGGGTCTCCCGAGATCTGAGCGAAATACCAGCCTCCTACACCTATAAATAGACCCCCAAAGCCAACAGAAAAGGGGTTCTTCTTCTCCTTCGAGCTCTCCAACGCCCAGACTCTACCGGATCCAGATCTGAGCTCCATTGATGCTGCTACCAACGAGATTTACTGCTGCAAATCATAATCATCTGCTGTAACTTACTGAATTCACTTGTAATCTTCAAAGAAAGATCAATAAAGCTAACAACTTCATAGTGGACGTAGGCGATACGCCGAACCACTCTAAATTCTTGTGTCTACTTGCATTTTAATTGCTTTCATATCTGAGATTTGGAGTTTTTGTTAGATAATCCTCTTTTTACATTTAATTTCTTCATTTTATCTCTTCAAAAACTTCTAAAGAGTGTTGTGCCCAATTTTGGTACAAACATTGTCATACTCTCTACCAATACCGAAAACCACTTTAACAACTGTGCACGTGGTGGAGAATCCAGAACGAAGTAGGATGGTTTGGCGAACGATTCTATATGAGGTATGAACGCAGCCCTGAGCCCTCGGGTCAGCTTGATATGACTAAAATAGGAGCTACGCCGGGCCAAGTGAGGTCGCTCCTCCGATCGAGCATGCTTCTTCGAAACCATATCTATTACTTTTACGATTTGATTTTAGTGTGCACACCTTTGATTATGGGAGTGTGTCTCGAGGTGTGCGGTAGTAGCTTCTATGTGTTACCACCAGTCCGGATCCGCAAAACGTTAGTATCCTACCCTGGGCATTGCCTCGCATGCCTTGTCATATGCCTTATCGAGCCCATTACGAGTTTGGTTTGTATCATACCTATGGAGTGCTCCCTGATAGCCTACCGGTTTGGTGGAGTTTACAGTACTGTATAGACTACGACATTTATATAAAAGTGTTAATGGGGATATGGGTAACACCTTAACACTATTTTAATATTTTACTTTACTGTAGACATTACCAATGTAGCATATTGTATTATGTATGTAGATAATTCCACGGATCCTTAAAGGATGGAATCCCAAACATCCTTTAAGTTATATTGCATTTCACTTGAGTTGATTTACTTGCATAAGAATGTTAATCCTGACTTGAGTGTTTTGTGTTTTGCTTTATACTCGGGTCAGCCTGAGTGTCACAGCATTTGAGACTCACATTTGGAGCTTTGCTTGGAGATATATCTTTATCTATTCAGCTTTTCAGTTATTTCCAGTTTTATGTTCAGACTTGTCATTTGCTTATGTATTAGAGACTTCTTTGTATTTGGGATTTCTGTTGTAATTGCTTTAGACTCTGATGTTTCTGTAGTAGCTTCATGAACTACTATTTATCTATTCCGCTGCATATTGTTGTATTACTCTATGTATGTGATTGATTTATTTACTGTATATGCTAAGTTTTGCCAAATATAAATAACAATCTGTTGTTTTGAGCAATTCAAGTCTGACATGTGTGGATTATTGTCGATTTGAATGGTTCGAAATGGCTGGTCGTTACAAAAGAACTCTGCAACAAATAAGGCTCTTCCTATGAGAAGACTGGTGAATCTAAAGCTTAAGGAAGGTGAGTCAATTGGAGAGCGTCTTCATGATTTTCAGGCAATTGTGAACCAACTGGCCGCCGTGAATTACAAGGTGGATAATGAGACACAAGCTTTGATGTGGACGAGTTCATTACCAGAGAGTTGGGAAACGCTTGTGGTTGCATTGAACAACTCAAATTCGGATGGAGTTATCTCAATGGGGTCGGTGGTTGGTAAGTTGCTCAATGAGGAGGTGTAGAGGATGAACCAGTAGAAGAAAAGGATAAGGAAGAAAGAGAAAGAAGAAATCCGTTTGAGAAGTCAATCTTGCTAGGAAGGGTAATCGTCCAAATAAGGAAAGACGATCAAATAAATCGAACATGGAAAGGATTTCATCTGCTATTACTGTGAAAAACCTGATCACCAGCTGAGATTTTTCAACAAGCTTAAAAAGGACAAAGAAAGGATGAAAGCATTAGAGAAAGATAAAGTCAAGTTTGATGAAGGCATTGATGAAGAGGTAAACTTTGGTGAAAACTCTAATGACAACATCCTATGTGTGGACAAAGGCAAAACAAAGGTTGGATACTTGATTCAGGTGCTTGTTTTCACATATGTAATCGAAAGGAAGCGCTTATTGGCTACAAAAGCAAAGTGATAAGGTGGAATCTGTAGGTGGTGGAGATTTGCATGTCAAATGAATAGGTTCTGCTAGGTTGGTGATGTATGATGAAAGAGTGGTGAAGCTAACAGAAATTAGGCACATCCCAAAAATTAAGAAGAATCTTGTTTCAGCAGGACGGTTGGAACAAAAAGGCTACAACTTTTCAACTTGAATTGGAGTCATAAGGGTTTGGAGGGGTAATAGAAAGGTTCTCCATGCAAAACAAAGAAGCAATAACATATACAAATTGCTTGAAAAAACGATGTAGAATGTAGCGAGTTCTCAAATTGGACACTACACCAAAACAGGTGATTCCCAACGAGTATAACTGTCGCAAACAGTTTCAGCAACGCTTATTAGCGTCGCTGTATGGGCGTCGCAATTTATTGCCAACGCTTATAAGCGTTGGGGAGTTTAGTTTCCCAACGCTAATAAGCGTTGGAAGGTTGTATTCGCCAACGCTTATAAACATTGGTGTATATTATTTAGCAACGCTTATAAACGTTGGCAAATTAACCATCCAACATTGTTTAATTTTCTATGCTGACGCTTATAAGCGTTGGTAAATTTTAATTGCCAACGCTTATAACGCTGAAATATTTTCATTCTCAATATAGTCAATTATTTTAACATTAATAAACAATTAATAACTAACATGATATGCATTATTATACTACATTCAATAGGAACCCAAAATTTACAATATTCATGATCAAATAACAACATAAATTTCATAGTCAACTACTTCATAACAATGTCAACTACTTCATAACAATGTCAACTACTTCATAACAAGTACAATACATAATTAAGTTGGTTAATTCAATACATAATCAACTACTTCATAACAATGTCAAATTGGAATTGATGGCATTATTAACTTGATTAGCTACTTGCCTTTCTATATTTAGGTTGTCATAATCAACTACTTCATAACTTGATTAGCTACTTGACTTCATAACAAGTCCAGCTTCTCTTTCTTTCCGAAGCCTTGGAACCTCATGTGCTTCAACATCAAGAAGAAAGAAATTGCCTGTTACAACGAAATTGCAGAAGCTGGTAAGAATCTGAAAACACCTTCAGTTTCTTGTATGGATATACAACCCCCAAAACATTGAGAAGTTTCTCAACCAAGTTTCTCATCATCCATTAAAAGCCATGAGCCGTTTTCCACTAAAAACACCATTCATTTGCCATCAAAAAAATCACATAATGTTTGGACATTCAACTTCAATTCTCAAATATTGATTTCTGAAGGAAAAAAATTTCACATTGACAAAAATTTAGTGATAAATAATTATCTATAAACTAGTGTCATTATTAAGTAAAGCAACCAGACAATACAACATTAGATTTGAAGCAGGTTTTATGCTAATCCACTTGGAGCAATAAAATATTTTCCTATTGTTTCTAATTTCTACCAATTTTTCAAAGCTATCAAAGTAATCAAAATATATACCCTAAGAGTGTAGTCAGTTTGTAGGCTGCTCTCAATCCCTTCCATTGCGGTTGCCTGCATATTTTCATTATACAAGTAGTTAACTACATTGTATCTACTTCATTGATTTCCTTGTAAGTAACATATGTGTTAAAACTTCACCTTCATGAATAAATCAACCTCTGCTTCAGGGAGAATTCCTTTCGCCTTCTCCCTTCTTGCCAATTCAGTTAAAAGGTCTGCATCATAAATGTAATTATGTTAGATTCATTCGCATTTTAACCAATAGAAATTTTATGTCAGTGTTTTTTAAAAAGGGTATCATACCATATTTAGCACCGACGCCTTGACATCTAGCTGAAAAGTCTAGTGTTTCTTTCACTGTCATTTCTCCTACATGTATATCATTTTGATTAATGTATGCTGATGTTTTTTGTGGCACAAACTCATTAAGCCTATATCCGTTGTATGTAACTTCTCCTACTGTCTGCAATTTCAGTACCATTTCTGCTGTTATCCCACGAAAAACATACAAGAGTGCTTGCGTTATTATATCATTTAGTTGAACAAACCTTCAATTCAGAGTCAAGTTTTCCAGCTAGAGCCAGTAAAAGAGTAGTCTTTCCTGAAGACGGAGGACCCAATAGAAGAGTCATTCTGCAAATATAGGAAAGTTGAATACATTTTTATCAGTTATAGATACATACATAATTTGTTTGTACAGTTGAGTGTATACATACCTTGATGGATGTATGATTCCAGATGCATCTTTAAGGATAGTAAGTTTAGTTCTCTTAGCTAATCTAATGCCAACCAAGCCCAAAGCAGACTCGGCCAAATTTCTAGCTGAGTTCAACAGAGTTGGCAGTGCTCTACTTCCAATGTAGCATTTTGCTTCAACGGTCAGATTTTCAAATCTTACTTCTACTGTTGGCAGACTGATTCCAACTCTGTTATCGTAAATAACTTTTGCTGTTATTAATTAAACGTACCATAAACTCTCATATATTCTGATAATATGCAAAGCAGGGATTCACCGATAAAATTTAATATATTAAAGGAAAAAAAAGAGGAAGAAGAAAACAAGATGTCATATATACAACTAAATATTCCATTTTAGTTCTGCAAGTAAGATAATGGAGAATAAAATAGCATGGAGAAGGCCACAGATTTTTAATTGGTGAAGTTAGAAGCTTAAAGACTAGGAAGTAGGAGTTCTTCCGGGGGTTAATACTTAATACATAACTTTCTCTTGATGACAAGGAAAACTTTGATTTAACATTAAATACAGATAAAATGAGTGCTCTCCTTGAATGGAGGATCGTTCTTTTTCTCGAAGATATATTAAATACTGTTTGATAAAAACAAACTCAACTAGGTGTATTTTCTCCAAAGAACATACAGTAACCTAGGAAACAAACATAGAAACTGCAAATGTAAGGGAACTTACAGTTGCACGGGTTATTCCAGGAAGACAGTAATCAGCATGAGGTGTAGATACTTCCCCTTTCTTAACTAGGAACTGCATATAAGCATGTTTAAACATTCATACAAATTGGAGAATCAGATGTATCATTTTGATACAGCATACACATATACAACTAACGACAAATAGTTGTTTTCTCACAATATTTGTTGCATTTGTTTCTGAAACAAAACCATCCTTGTCTAACATGATAGCATCATCTGCCTTCGCAAAATTCCCTTCTATTTGCAAATTGTATTGACTATAGTAAATTTCCATCGGATGGAAAACAAAGTAGCATTTGCGTGATTAAGAGCAAACCTTTGCTAAGATGTTTATGAGATTATTGTGATGAATCTTTGAATCTATACTCTGAGATTATATATCACAATTATTGAATCAAATAAATGAGTATTGAGATATAAGAAAATATATTCTTAGTCACAATATATATATTTACATTAGGTGAATTGCGCCTTGTGGTTGCGGTAATTAGTGTAATGCCATGTGAATTATCGTATACAGGTGGTTTTCATTCAGCAAGAACTGCATTGCATAGGAAAAAAATTGTACTTAGTTCAAACGAGTGAGAGGTGTTAACAACAAGAAAGAATAATTCAGTCTCTTACACACAAGTTCATTCAACAAAGGTAAGAAGCTCACCAATTCTTTGCTTAGCTATAAGTTAAGATTTTTCTCTTTCCAGGTTTCAATTTAAATCAGTTGTAAAAGTAGTGACATTGTTAAAATCATGCTTTCTGTATGGTTTGGGCCATATGAAATAAACGTAACAATAAAATCTTTAACAACAATCACAAATCAAAACAACAAGTATGCATGCAAATCGCAGATATAGTTGCCATCAAAGCATTAAAATCCAAACACAAGAAGTATCAAAATAACATAGATGAGGAGATTTGCAAAGAATGGAGGGAATACGAGTTTCGCCGAAACTACTTCTGGAGTGGTTTATTTGAATATTAGTCATTCATACACCTTGCATCAAATCAGCAATGCCTTGTTTTAGGAGGAAGGTTTCATCCCTGTTTTAATTATATTTGTTTCTATTTTATCACTTAATTAGATTACAGGTGCTCAAATACATAAAGAACAAAAATAAAAGCGATGAAGTAAGCGTTGAGCTCTAGGAGGAGGATCTGCATCACCTATGTCTAAGGCTTTCAGAGCTTTTGTAAGGATGCGTAAAATATTTAGTAAGCAGTAGAGGAATAGAGTTTCGAAACTTATCATATAAATAGATTAACTACATGTTGTTCTCGCTACCAAATCTAAGCTTAGCATCTCGTAATAAAACATGATCTACTAAGAAAATGTCGATATGGACCTAAAAACCTCTATAACTTCTAGCAGTAAATTAGAGAGTAGTAAGAGGTAGAGCAAAGTTGATATATCGATTGGTGGATTTATTGTTTGTTGATGAGAATGAAAGAGTACAATAAAATCATACTTGTAGTTGTTAAGAATGCAAGTGCAAAAATCATTAACATTTGCTCATGGCGGATTTCTCAAAATCACTACGCTTGTCCTAATGATTTATATTAGTATGTTGAATATCATCAAACCAAAGTTAATTTTTTTACAAGTCTTGTGTAAATTCATTTTTGCTTCATAAACTGAAGTAAATATGACTAAGAAAATTATTTCTTATCGAAGCCTTCTTGGGCATGAATCAAAATGACTTCAAACAGATAATGCTTAATAGTTATTGAAACGAAATAAATAGTTTAAAAAAATGAAATGTAATCGATAATACAACTGATAATACAATCTCAAATTGGTTTTGCGGGCTAATAACCAAATATAAGACAATAATATGCTTTTTGAAAAGAATCAAAATAGTAATTACATAAATTTTGTGTACATAATACGCTTAAGACAGCAAGCCTCAAAAAACAAAACCAAAGTACCAATTACTTCATTGTGCTTATCATAATTTAGAACATAAAAATTAAAAAGTCAAAGCCATAATAGAATTTCATTGTAAAATTAAACTTCATTTTGGGTGAACAAAGAGTTTGATATCAAAAATTAAGCTATTTCAATAACAGAGGTAAGGAGTTGTAAAGCATTGATAAAGTTTTGTTTCCATCTACCTTTCTTTTTAACACATTTTATCAAGCATGTTATATGCAATAGTGCAATTAATAAAAAGAATTCAGATAGTTTAGCAAAAATGTTTTAACAATCATTCTGTTTTATTAGATAAATTAGAAAAGCAAACCCGCTGAGCCAATACTTGGAAGGAAATTCATAGATGCAAATTATCATTTCCGTGGTCCTTACTCACATCGGTCGTCATCCACATGAGCTCATTTAATGCTAAAATAACATATGAATTGAGAAAGATTAGAACTGGACTGAGAAATTATTTGCAATGAAAAAAATTACCCAATACAAAATTATGTACAAAAATAGATAGTATATTGAATGAGCAGATAGAAAAATGAAACAAGAATCGAAAAAAATTCAAGGCACAGTCGATAAAAGCAAATCGAAAATGAAACAAGAATCCACAAAAGGAATTGACGATACCCGAATACTGTTAGATCGCTGAAGCAGCAGCAGGAGAAGTAGTTGGATTCGATATCGATTGACTACGAGATGGAGTCGTCGTCGTCTCACCTTTCCAGTGCGATTGCCAGTCGCCTACTTCTTTGATTGAAGACTTGAAATCTTTTGGGGAAAATGCGAATTGGAGCACTTCATTTTACAGATTTTATTTTACAGATACAGCACTTGGAAAATTGGAGAATTGGAGAATTGGGGAAAATGCGAATTGGAGAATTGGAGAAATGAACGTGGCTAGGGTTAAGCGTGATAGGTTATTCAATTACAATTTTACCCTAGTATATTTCAATTAACTCCAATTAAACCAAGGCTTACAACGAAAATAAGTGTCGCCGTATTTAAAAGTGTAAATTTTTATTTTCAGTAACACTTATATTGGATAGCGACACTTATTAGCGAGACTAAAATGCAACCCATATAAGTGTCGCCAAATGAAAAAAAAAGTGTTGCCAAATGACTGTTTTGGTGTAGTGGGAGTTGGAGAGGCAAATTTATCCGAATCAATGTGGAACATGCAACGAAAAACCACAAAGTCTGCTTGGAGACCTTTGTGGTATTACAAGAAATTCTGATTTATTGATGACATGCGTCTTCAATAAGAGCATGCATAACTAGGTGGATTAAAGGTTGATTAAGTATATTTTCGAACAAAGGTGGAGCACATGAAGAATATTGTGTCGAAGTGGAATGTTGAAGGTATGCGACATAATATTTGTTTTATATATTAGTTAATTTGTTAGTTGACAAATTAACTATGGAAAGTACTAGATTTGACTTAGTAAGAGATATTTATGCATGTAATTCTCTCAAATATCTTCATTTTTAATGGAAATCAAATAAATAAATAAATGGTCAAATATATTTATGTATTTGACTGATTATGAGAGATATATTAGCAAATATATCTCTATGTTTCTATAGGTTGGTAGTAGCTATAAATATGTATGTTAGAAAGGTCATTTTTTACCAAGGGTTTTGGTATTGAGATTGATTCTCAATTTTTAGGCTTTTCTTGTAATTCTTTGGTGAATTAATAAAGGTTTTGTTTGGAGGAAAAATTCAATTTTTTTTACTTCGTATCTCTTCTAAAATCTAATTGGGCAGAGATCCTAGAAAAAACCCTAACACTAACTCATTCCCTACTCATTCTATCATCTCCAAAGCAACACAAATTGATACAATCACTAACAAATCACAACAATTCACTACATTAATTATCAAGCTTTTAACGCATTTATTCTATGATTAAACACTTATAAACATTCATTAAATCAAGGTTCTCATCTCTAAAATCTCAATTCAATTTTATTCATCGAGTCCAAAATCAATCATTAGCACATAACAACAACAGCATATAACAACAATACATAGCATAGATGGTGATCATAGAGTACAGAGAAGAAATCCCACCCTCCAAACACCACGAAATCCAAGATCCAATTCAACCCAACTTTGAAGTTCTCTTGATTTCAAAAATCAGCTTCAATCTTCTTCAAAATGTAAACTTAAAAAAACTAGTTTTGTAGAGAATCTTGTAACATGAATTTAGAGATTTTATGCAGAATTTTTCATTAAGATTTGAAAGAGTTGTGAAGATTTGAAGTTAAGAAACTCTTTTTTTTTGCAAGAAGAAGAATAAAATAAGAAGTGATGAAGAAGTGTTTCACTTCAAAATAAAATGGGAAATTATGGCAAAATTACAATTTTGCCTCTAGGTTCTCTTTTTGTCTATTTTTATCACATTATCCAATTTAACAAAGTTCGTATGTTTTTAATATGTGACGGCATTACTAATGCAATCGAAAACAATTATTTTTTAAGTTATTAGTTTGTTTAAGTCGTTTAATTAAATTAAAGCGATTTATTTTCTTTGTTACTACGCGTTAAAATACTGGTTGTTACAAAAATTCCTAACATGTCCAAAATGTTAACCATTGAATTTAACTTCCAATTTAAATATTACATTTGAAATGTTAAAAGTATCCAATCAATCCAAACATTTGTGAACATGATCTTTGATAATGTGGAAATACTAGTGTAACTCGTGCGTTTCACACATTAATGTTGTGAAAAAGATTGTCAACATACATAATTAAATAGTTGACGTGCAACATAACATACTATTATTAGACATATATGTCAGTGAAAGTCATGTGTCTCGGTTATTTTGTATATGTTAGTTTGTAATAAAATATCAATTTTGGAAGAAAAATAACACCATAAACTTGAATATTATAGTAAGAAAATTAAGTAGAAATTATAAACAATTTAAAATTTATACTTCAACATAAAATAGCAAGGAGAATTAAGAAAAACCTTGACTGTAAAATACCATTTTTGAAAGGAAATAATAATACAAACTTGACTGTAAAATGATTGAAGGAAATTAAACAATGGTAAAAGTATATTTGAAAATAAAATGAAAGATCAGAATTAAGGGGAGACTTGTTAATAATCGTGGAGATCATAATTATAAGTAGTTATAGATACTATTAGATTTTAAAGTAGTTTGAAAAGTATGTTCAAAATGAACTTCTTTATTTTAAACTAGTTTCAAACTAATATATTTTTTAAATTTCAACAGATTGTATTTTTAACTAAGAAATACCCAAAGCATAATAGATTTAGATGTGAGTTTCAAATTGCAATAGTATATGTATAAAAATAATAGAGATAACTAAGGAGAATACTATTTGTTTTTTATTAGTAAAATCTTAAGAGTCTTATTGACAAAACAATAGAGAAAATTAAGGAAAATTAAAAATATAAAAAATTAAGAAGAAATTTTTTACAGCATTTGAAGTTGTATAGTTTAGCTCAACGTACAATAAAGACGTCAAAGGGGTGCTCCAAAGGAGGGGTGTCATGGAACATTTCTCTCCCTCATGTATAATGAGAATACCTACATTTGAAATCTTTTGAAATTACAATAATATCCATGCTAAATGAAAACTTTATTCTAGGATTCTAGAAGTCTTGGGTTCAAAACCTATAGATACCAAAATTAAAATTATGTTACTATCAATTTCACCATTTTTTAACCAAAAGGTTTCAAAAATAAGATAGTGCTTTTTCTATGTACACGTGCATTTCACGTGTATCGGAACCGGGGTGTGTGTGTGAGGAGGTGTCAAAATAAATCTGTCAACGAATACTTTCGGATGTGGATAGTGTCATATCTGCATCAAAATCATTTTGAGATATCGAATATCCGTATCCGCGGATACGAACGGATATCGAAAAATTATCTTATCCGCTAAAGACCAATAAATCATGAAATATAAATAGAAAATTTTAGTTTAATATAAAAAAATTCGATCCCATTGATTATAAAAGTATTAAAAATAAATAAATATGATAATAATAAATAGTTTTGAGCAGTTAACGAGAATTAAATGTTTATAATATAAACTATTAATTTAACAAAACAAAAAATAATATCTTTCGTTATATTAAAATCGCATAATTTAAACTATAATCACGGCAAAAACCGGATTGATAATTTTTTGATGCGAATGTCTTCGTATCCGCATACTTTTTTTCCGAACCCCTATTTTTGGATGCGGATTGGGTTGGGGGTTTTGGGTTTTGGAGGTTGGGGGCGGGGGGATGGGTTTACTGAAACCCCTATTTTCGAGCACCGCTGTCATGTCTTGAGCTGCACTATTTTAAATGCTAAAAAATATGGTGATTATCTTAATCTCATGCTCAAGATTATCCCAACAATATTTGGTCTTATTTGAATGTATATAGCATAATATATTTGATGTTTATATTTAACGGTAAATAAATGTATGAGCGGTGAGCAATTAATTTACCATTTTGAAAATGCTACAAATATTGATGCTTTGTAGAGGTAGACCTGTGTACGTGGATTAAACATTTACAAAATTTTATAGCGTTTAAAATAGTGTAACTCAAGCAATTGTGATTTAACCTATTCTTACTTGAAAAGGAAAGATGGAGATAGTGAAAATAAAAGATGGGAAGAGGAGAAGATCACAAGGCAATTCGGAGATAACGTTCAAGAAGTTTAAGCTAGACTTCTTGTTTGAATGCTTTGTGTACAAATTGCAAGTATATTACCTTTTATGCAATGTGGAATTTTTTGAGATTATTTTTGCATTAAATATAACGTGGACAAGTTTAATGTTCATTTTAGTTATTATAATACATAAAAGAATAGGTTTCTCGCAACTTTTTTTGCATACATCTAGCTATGAACCACATCACTTCAGAATACGGTTATTATTATTATTGAAAAAAATTACAATATTCAAAACTGGTCTTTAGAGCAAGAAATGATTGGTCATCATTAGGCTCGTTCAGATCAGGGTAGCGAAATTGCAACTAGAGCATCCATTAGTGTATCCCTACAATCTTTTTATCTTAAGGCCTACAAACCGGCGAAAAATTAGGAATTTACCAACAACCACCTTTTTTTCCTGAATTTTGTCGGCCACAATTACGATATTCGTGCAAACTTCCCATAAACTGTCACCAATAAGAAAAATGCAAGGGACCGATAAGCCTCAAATGATTGATGTATAAAGAAACAACATTTATATGAACGCATATATATTTTCGAGTGCAGCAATTCTAATTACAAGGCATGGAGCGAGCATCCTCACTTAAGAACCAAAAGTATCAAAAGATCATATCAAGAATTAGTGACCAGATTTACGAAATGAAAGCCTTGACAAGTTCACTAAAGTTGCACTTGTAATCAGTCCTTGGGCATGTAATATTTCCTTGGTTCTTTTGCGCCATTTCTTCAAGTGCCTATAATAAAGCCACATGAAGCAAAGTATGAATCAGAAGCAGGCACTGTAGGCTTCTGAATTTTGTATTAGAGCAGTGTCAAGTGTACCATTTGTAACAAGGAAATGCTACAAGACTTCAAATTTTTGGCAAAAAAATTGTGAACAAATCATACATACCTTGGCGCTGTATACATAACCATTTGGCAATACTAGAGGCGGATTCTCACTATCCATGAGCTCTTTAGTTATGTAGCAAACTAGCTTCGAATGATGCTGTTTCGAGTATGGCAGTTTTGATGCTAATTTACGGAAACCTTCCTGTGATAAAGGATCTTCTGTTGGACAGTTCTCCTCGTTACAAAACCTTTGCTTATGTTAAAGAAATTAACTATATAGAAATGAACACACTCCTAAGCAGCCCAAGTTTATCATGTAACACAAATGCTATATGTCTAGCACAAACAAAAAAATCAGTGAAAAAATAATTTACCTATCAAAACGTTGTGTTAGAAAACAATATACCCCCAAGTGCTCCTTTTTCCTCAGGTCTTTTATTTATTTATATTTCCTTTTTTTTTCAAAGAAAAGAAAAAGGAAATCTAATAATTTAATAATATATAGCTTAGAGTATAGGAATTTGCCTGGGACTCCAACAATAACCTATTGATAGAGCATATCACAGTAATAACAAACTGATTCTATAGTCAAAAAGCATAGAAAAATAACAGAAATGTTAAGTGAATCTACAATGTACAAGGATACGGAGTCTTCAGCGCAGATAGTCCAGCTTGGAGATAGATATTTAGCAGAGGTTCATGGGTCATGCCAAACATCAAACAAAAATCCTTCTTAAATTGTTCAACTAACAAGTCCCATTGTTTTTCTTCGAATAGAACCTGAGAAAAGGCAAAATAGTCTGCTCATGGTTCCTTGCATAATGTAACAAATATTTGCAAGTAACATGAACATACTTTCAACCATGCTGACCATATGAGTGTACAACCAGAACTTGAAAGGACAAATTTTACATAGAAAGTATAAACCCAAAAATAACTTATTAGAAATAGGTTCCTTCAAAACTTATTACTGGAATAGAATTGGTTTTCACCAGATGAAAAAAATGAGCTTGGGCACTTTGAAAGTGAGCGACCTTTATTTTCAGATCTGGTGAAAATCAAACATATTTCTACAATAAGTTTCAATGAGGGCTATAGTTGCAATAATTATTTTTTGATGTTTATAGATAGAATTTGTCCACCTTGAAAGCAGGAATAAACATAGTGACGAAAGCCAACGTTTTTATAAAATGAAATATGTGAATAACGTAAATACTGAAAAAAATAATTTTTGAGGAATTATCACCCACGCACATTTCATAATTATGTCTTAATTCAACTACAGAAAAATAGTGAAAGGAAGATTTCACTGATTCACTGAAAATATACTGCAACCAAAACAGTAGAGTGCAGTAGCATTTGAGAAAACAAAACAAACAGGCTAGTTGTACCGGTTGATTAACGTACCAAATGTACCACTCATAGTGACTACAACAGAAGGACCACACTTGACATATAGGTCCACATGTCATGATCAGTATGAGGGATACAAGTGTAGTACATGCGGTACATCTCTTGAGCAACTGTGCATTTCTGCATCCACGTCTGTCTAACATGCTGCACAATTGACGTTTCCTTTTTAATACCCATTTAAAGAACTTGCTCGACACGTCCATGTTTCTTCTCTTCATATCATGTATGGACGTTTCCTATTATGTATCTTATATGTTCATTTGTTCCGCTTTTCCTCCTTTCTCCACCATCTTCCCAATGTCGTTATCCATAATAATAACATTAGATTCCCTTTAAATTCTCTCACACTCGGAGTAACACATTGCATCCAACAACAAAATAGATATTACACTCAACTTTATCACTTTTGTCATATGTCAAACAAAATTAAAGCTTACGTACTCAAAATTGTTTGATATAGGGAGTTAGTTTACAACTAACATTATAAAAATTGTTTAAATATACAACTAACATTATAAAATTAAACATTGTAAGAGTAAGTAGCTGTGCCATGAAAAGCATGCTTAAGGGACATATTTAGAGTGTAACACCTCTAATTTTTAATAACATTATTCAGAAGATTTAATTAGATAAATTAAATAGAATATTTAGAACCATGCTTTATATGAAATTGATTTCAAGGATATTAAACCGCAGGTGTTGGTATTATTATGTTAATATATTTGCTTCCTCTAATACATATATTCACATTATAATGGACTCATAACTGCATTTTGGGGGGAAAGGGCAGAATAACCAGCTAGGTTGACCCAGTAATGAATATAAATTGAATTAACTCCAGAATGAGTAGAATTGCATTCAGGAGGTCAGATAGACCAGAATGTAGGATGCCTAGATAGTGAAGTTGTCAAATAGACAGGTTCATAGTAAACTCATGAAAACTATGTTTAGGAAAACTTACTGACAGATATCAATAGGTTCGTAGTAAACCCATGAAAACTATGATTTGAAAGAGTTATTGGCAAGGGTCAATAAGTTTGTAGTGAACCCATGAATACTATATCTGGATTAAGTTATTAACAAAAGTCAATATGTTCATAGTCAACCCATGAAAACTAGTATAAGAAGGAAGTTATTGGAGATATCAATAGGTTCAAGGAGAACCCATGAATGATGAAGTTATTGGCAAGGGCCAATACGTTCTTAGTGATCCCATAAAAACTCCGGACAGGGAATCCATAAGTATTAAATAGATTATTAGTCAGCCCATGAAAACTAATAGGTTAATAGTGACTTTAGAAGCTATAACTATGACAGATAGTCAAAAATGAATGAAGATGGGTAATCCAGAATTGATTTACTTGTTTTTTTATCATCATGATATTTTAAATTACTATATTTTAACCATTGTGGATGCAGGAGCAGAGTATATGGTTTTTATAAAGTTTTGGATAAGATACTAGTGAGGGAAAACCCGTTCCGCTAAGTGGCGTGGTCTCACTAGATATCTAAATGGTTTGAGATGATAGATTATTATTCATACCAGGCTTTATGTCTGACTCGAAGTTTATGTTTTTCCCTTAAACTCTCGGGTGCTTAATTAACTTTGAGTAGTTTGAAAGTTGATGTTTTCAGGTACCTCTTTAGACGAATAAGCTTCCGAAGACGTGAAAGAGACAAAATAGCTCTTAAGAGTTCTTTTATATTTTTAATTCCGCCGTGTTGTTTCTGTTGTAAAGGCAAAGTTGTTTAATTGCCTATATATACTCTGATCATCCAATGAAGCATCTTCATATGTCGCTCTTGGCGTATGTTGTAATAATTATATCTTTTCTGAACGTGGTTAACAATTGTGCGATTATGTAATGAATTTGAAATGTTTTGAAATGGAATGAGAAAGTTGTTAGTTGATTCTAGAAATTTTTCATATCCATGTGTTTCTGTTATATTAATGTATCTAACATTACCGTATTTGGTCGTCGATGATTAATAACTATGGATGACTGCAGCATCTGTAGCTGTTAGTTTTGGACCTCCAAGTGAGTGATATTACAAGTTGGTATCAGAACATAGGTTTATGAAACTTAAAAGAAATTAAAACCTAAAAGATTTTAATGCAGATTTACGAAAAAGAAGATATGAAGGCAGGAAACGAAAGAGGAAATCTCGGTGGAGGAAGCACCACAACCAACGGAAATGTTTGACCCACCAGGAGGAATCCGGATCGACAGGCTAATGCTAACCAAAATGTAGATACCAATGTGGGTGCTGGAAATCCGCCAATGGATATAGGGGCGATGTATCAGTTCTTCGTCAATCTGATGCAAGCAGAAGCTGCTGCTGGTGTTGCTGGACATGTTGGAGGAGCTAATCATGTGGCTCCAGTTGGAAATAATTATGCTAAACTGAGCAGAGACTACACCACTCTTGGTGGGAAGCCGTTTATGGAAACAGAGGATGCCATAGAATTTGAGAATAGGTTGTTGCATTGGGAGAGAATCTTCATTGATTTGGGTTTGGATGATGAGCAGAAGAGGAGGCTGGTCTGTAGGCAGTTGCAGGGGCAGCACTTCCTTGGTGGATAGTGTTACTGTCAAGGTTTCGGAGGAGGAGTTGACTTGGACAGATTTTAAAAGGAGATTTGAATAGAGGTTTTTATCTGAAGTTGCTAAGTCAGTGTTGATGAGAAAGTTTATGGATTTGGTGCAAGGAGAGATGTTGGTAATCGAGTATGCTACTAAGTTTGATGAGTCGTCCTGATATGGGCATGCTACTATAGACACCGACATCAGGAGGAATGAGAGGTTCATTCGGGGATTGAGACCCGAGATCGCTAGGGCAACCCTGCCACATCTCCGTGATCCTTGTAATGTAGTTGTGGAGATGGCAATCCGACATGAGGAGATGCTTGCTATTTGTGCTAGCGAAAAGCAGGTTGAAACCAGCTCACGATTCTCATGGAAAATAAAGAAAGTTCTTTAAGAAGAAGGGAGTCCAAAAGGGGGAGGTTGCCAAGTAGGCACAAGCTGATTTAGTTTGCTTCAAGTGTGATAAGAAATGGCATCATGCTCATGAGTGTCGGTCGGGCAAGGGGAAGAAGGCTGCAAAAAAGAAGAATGTGAAATGTTTCAACTGTGACCAGGTTGGGCATTATAAAAACCAGTGTCCAGAGCCAGTCAGGGCGGGCAAGGGAAAGGTTTTTGCTGTTCGACCATCATCTACTAAGCCAACTACAGTTGAAAAAGGAAAGATTGTGATGGAAGGTACGCTTTTGATTCAGCGTATATCAGTTAGGGTACTATTTGATACTGATGCATCACATTCATTTATATCTTAGAATTTGGTTGATATGTTATGCTTAGAACTCACATATCTTGTTACTTCCTTGAGAGTTGCAAATCAGGAGAGTATGCAACTCTAGGGATGAGATGTGACCGGTTAGAACTTGATTTGTTAGATCATGAGTTTGCATCAGTCTGTATGTTTTTTATTTCGTGGATATCGGGATCATCTTAGGTATGGATTGGTTGGGTAAGTATGAGGCTAGGATATTTTGCCAGGATAGGAAAATATCACTAAGACGCCCGGATAGTCATAACCGAATTATATTCTGAATTATATTCTCAGTGGAAAATTCTGAACGGAGTAGTTGTGCTTTGTTAAGTACCATGGAAGTAGGAGAAGAGTTAGGTCAGATTCGAGTAGCAAAAGATTTTGCAGATGTCTTTGAGTCAGTTACATGATTGCCACCGAAACGAGCTGTTGAGTTTCAGATATATCTTGTGCCAGGAGCTGAACCTGTAAATAGACCACCTAGCAGGATGACACCGACCGAGATGAAGAAACTGAAGGTACAGCTAGTGGATCTAAAAGAAAGAAATTTTATTAGACCAAGCAGTTCGTCTTAGGGAGCGGCTGCGGTGTTCGTGAAGAAACCAGATTGGTTGTTGTGGATGTGTATCGACTATCGTAAGTTGAACGAGAGGACGATCAAAAATAGGTATCATTTGCCGAGAATAGACGATCTATTTGATCGGTTGTGTGGGCCAGAATGTTTTCCCAATTGGATTTGGCAAGAGGTTTCCATCAGTTAAGAGTGGCAGAGGACGGTATTCTTTTGACAACATTTCGGACTAGGTATGGTTCGTAGGAGCGGTTAGTAATGTCATTCGGGTTAACGAATGCACCTGCTTTCTTCGTGGATTTGATTAACCGAGTCTTCCGAGAGTATTTGGATAAGTTTGTATTGGTGTTTATAGATGACAATTTAATATCCTCTAAGGATGAAAGAGAGCATGAAGATCATCTTAGAGTAGTGCTTCAGACGCTGAGGCAGCATCAGCTAAAAGCAAAGTTTTCCAAGTGTCATTTTTGAAAGTAAGAGATTAAGTTTCTTGGTCACGTGGTTTCAGAGAAGGACTTGTAAGTCAATCCAGATAAGATCGAAGCTGTTAATAATTGAAAGAAATCAGAGACGGTAACTGAGATAAGAAGTTTTTTTAGACTTGCTGGCTATTACCGAAGATTCATCAAGGATTTCTCGTGGATAGTAGCACCTTTGACTAAGTTAACTAGGAAAGATGTGAAGTATGTCTGATCCGACAAATGTGAGAAAGCAATCCTTAAGTCAAAGCATTTGTTAACCAATGCACCTGTGTTAGTAGTTCCAAACGAAAACCAAGGATTAGTGGTGTATACCTATGCATGTGGGACTGGATTAGAAGCTGTGTTGATGCAGAAGGGTAAAGTTATTGCCTACGCGTCACGACAGCTTAGACCGCATGAAATGAGATATCATACTCATGATTTGAAGTTGGCAGCGGTGATCTTCGCATTGAAAATTTGGAGACATTATCTTTTAGGGGAGAGATTTGAGCTATACACAGATCATAAGTCCTTAAGGTATTTATTATCTCAAAAGGAGTTGAATATGAAACAGCAGAGGTGGCTGGAGTTTTTAGTTGCTTATGATTTTGGTATAGAGTATACTCCTGGAAAAGAAAATAAGATAGCGGATGCTCTTAGCAGAAGACATCAGAATGTGTTGTTAGCTATGTTGACAGAATGGAAAGATTTAGAAGCTTTGACTACTTGTAGTGTGCAGTTAAGATCGACTGCTAGTTCTAGTCAGAGTACCGCCATATTGTCATGTTTAGAAGTTCGACCTGTGATGATCGAAAGGATTGCTTCTAAGCAGAAGGATGATCTATTATTAGCCGAGATGATTAGAAGACTTGAGGTTGGAACCGAGATCGATGATCTAAAGGATTTTAGTCTTGACCGAAGAGGATGGTTAAGAAAGAAGGGACGATTATGTGTTCCGAATGTTGAGGACTTCTGAAGTTCTTGGAGAATGTAATCGGTCCAAGTTTACGATTCATCCTGAAGGGACCAAGATGTATCAAGATATGAAGAGGAGCTTCTATTGGGAAGGTATGAAGAGGGATGTTGGTTTGTGGGTTAGACAGTGTGCAAACTGTCAACAAGTGAAGGCCGAACATCAGAAGCCGAGTGGGTTGCTTCAGCCTTTGAAAATTCCAGTTTGGAAATGAGATTCGATATCCATGGATTTTATAGACGGATGATCAAGGTCAAATAGAGAAAGTGAAAGTATATGGGTCATAGTGGACAGGTTGACCAAGAGTGCATATTTCATTTCAATCAAGTCAACTAGGACGGCACATGTTCTAGCTAAGTTGTTCATGAAGAACATAGTTAGACTACATGGAATTCCTAGTAGTATAGTCAGGGACAGAGATGCTTTGTTCACTAGTGAATTCTGAAAGAGCCTACAGGATGTGTTAGGCACTAAGCTCAAGATGGGTACTGGGTATCACCCTCGGACGGATGGGCAGACGGATAGAATCAATAATGTATTCGAGGATTTGATAAGAGCTTGTGTATTGGACTTTGGTGGATCTTGGCAAGATCACCTACATTTGGTTGAGTTTTCCTATAATAATAGTTATCAAACTAGTATAGGAATGGCGCCTTTTGAAGCTTTGTATGGAAGGTCATGCAAATCACCAGCATGTTGGTTGAAAACTGGAGACAGATTAGTCTTAGGTCCATGTCTGGTTAGAGAGGCGACATAGAAGATTGAGTTAATCCGAGAAAGGATGAAGAAAGCTCAGTCCAGACAGAAGAGTTACGCAGATAAGAGGCGTAAAGACCTAGAATTCTCAGTTGGAGATGAGGTTTTCATTAAGGTATCACTGATGAAGGGTGTAGTACGATTTGAAAAGTCATGGAAACTGGCACCGATATATGTTGGTCTGTTCCAAGTTATAGAGAGGATCGGGAAGCTCACATACAGAGTAAAGTTGTCGAGCAGTATGGCAGATGTCCATAATGTATTTCATGTGTCTCATCTTCGCAAGTATGTGCATGATCCAGAGACTACTATTCCTCCGACAGGGTTGGAAGATTTGATAGTAGAGCCTAATTTAACTTTTGTTAGACAGCCAGTTCGGATTGTAGCGAGAGATGAGAAAAGATTGAGGAACAAGACAGTCAAGTTGGTAAAAGTTCAATGAAGCGACAACGAGAAGGACTATACTTGTGAGACAGAAGACAGGATTAGAGGTACTTATCATGATCTGCTTTGAGGGTATGTCTATATTAGCTTTATATAGATAGTTGCTAGCCAGGTAGGCTAGTATGGTTGTTAGGAGTTGTTACAGATGATTGCTATGATTAGTATTTAGTCCTTACTGAATTTCGAGGACGAAATTTTTTAAGGAGGAGAGCATGTAACACCCTGAAGTTTTAATAACATTATTTAAGAGATTTAATTAAATAAATTAAATAGAATAATGCAAATCTTAGAGTGATAAGGGGATTGAGATTTGAAAATTCAAAATAGAGGTGAGCTTAATTAATTAATTATATAAATGGACTTATAAATGGCTTTGTATATTAATTAGAAGAGTAATTAACGCAAGGGTATTTAGGGTAATTGTGCACCATAATCCCATTACCTTATATTCTCGTTTCCTATCCATTCACGTTCATTTTACAAAACACAAACAAACATAAATAAAGAGGAGCAAAGCCCGCCATTAGCAGAAAAGAGGAGAAAAATAAATTAAAACTAAGGATTTAATCAAGGGGAATTAATCTCAATCAAATCTCAAAGTCCTTATCCTAATCAAGGTGAATAATAATCAAAATCATCTCTATTTTTTTATAATGATTTGATTTTCGGGTTTGAGATTAAATCCATTATGATGATTTTTGATGATGATATGCTTGGATTTTATAACATGTTTGATTGAAACAAGATTGTTTGATAATTGTTTATACACGGTTTTAAGGGTAAAATCGTTTAAATTGAATTTCGAATGATATGAGAAAATTATATGTTATGTAAAATATGATTTTGAAGATGAGTTTTAATTTTTATAATTTTCCAAGCTATGGAAAATTTATTATGGATTTTTGGGGATTTTGGAGATGGGTTAGATAATTTATTGAAAGTGAATTTCTGTAATTTTTTGGGATTTTTCCTAAGTGGTTTACTATGGAAATTAAATTATTTTAGGACTTAAATGATTTATTTGTTTTGCTTAATGAAAGGGCTTATTTGTTAAATTAATCCTGGTTTAGATCTGAAATTATGCGGCAGTTGTTTTGGTAAAGAATTTAAAAAGTTATGGCAACCAATTAAATGCTTACAAATATGCAGGTTAGTTATAAAGTATTTACTTTAAATGACATTAAATCTGTCTTTACCCAGAAAATATATTCCGCCTCTTTTAGAAGCAACATTTCAACCATATTCTTCCGCCTTCAACCAAGTCGAAACCTACCAAGTCGAAAACAACTAAGCTGAAACCAATACACAAGGTATCACAATGTTGGTACGTAGTGTATTGAAAAAGGGCGGAAGGCATGATGTCGAAACATAGCTTTCGATGGGGTCGAAACCTTTGTTTTACTTTCTAAAGAAATGCGCTTGCTTGTTTTACTAAATGCTTTCGAAGGAGCCAAAACATATACTTTCAAATGGATCTTTTTAAATTGCTTTCGAAAGGGGTTGTTGCTTCTTGTTTAAATTGTAGCTTCCGAATGAGTTACTTAGTTTTAAAATCAATGCTTTCGAAAAGAGTAGTTTCGACCAAGTCGAAACCCTTTTGCCGTCCCTATGCCTTTCGAATGAATTGGAGTCATCAACCAATTCGAAAGGTAACTTTGTTTTAAACCTGACTAAGCCACTTCCTAAAGCTTTCGAAAGGTTCAAGGGTTTTTAAGGCAATGACTTCGAAAGGGGTTTCGAAGCTATCCTTCAAATGTTTTACTTAAATGTTTTGAGCTTTCGAAAGAATGGTGCCGAAGCCATCTATTTTTCTCCAAACTCTTTTTAATGGTTTCGAAAGGGGTACCTTCGCTTGTATTCACTTAGACCCAATAAGATATGTTTTAAATTAAACCCAATGATTTTGAAAGGGGTACTTTCAAATGGTTTCGAAACTATGCTTTTATAATTGAATGGTAATATTTTAATACATTCGAAAGGTTTCGAAAGAAAGGTTTTAAAAGTGTTTCGAAAGGCAGGTGCCTAGTGTTTTGAAAAGAAGATTTTAATGCTTTCGAAATGAAGTTTTCCAATGGTTTCGAAAGTAAAGATTAAAGGTTTCGAAAGCATTAGTTTTCAAAACAAAGAACCCAATCTCAATTTTTAAAGGTAAAACTCATGTCATTATAAAAGAGCTTTTAAATTGGTGTTTTTGAAGAAGCTTTCCATGATAAAATAATAGGTTAAAGGGATCCATAACTGCAGGTGTTGGTATTATTATGTTAATATGTTTGCTTCCTCATATATATATATATGTATATATATATATATGTATATATATATATGTATATATATATATATATTCACATTATAATGGATCGATAACTGCATTTTGGAGAGAAATGACAGAATAACCAGCTAGGTTGACCCAGTAGTGAATATAAATTGAATTAACTCCTAAATGAGTAGAATTGCATCTAGGAGGTCAGATAGACCAGAACGTAGGATGCCTAAATAGTGAAGTTTTCAGATAGACGGGTTCATAGTAAACCATGAAAACTCTGATTAGGAAGAGTTATTGGCAGATGCCAATAGGTTCGTAGTAAACCCATGAAAACTCTGATTAGAAAGAGTTATTGGCAGGGACCGATAGGTTTGTAGTAAACCCATGAAAATTGGTTGATGATTGTACAAGAGATCATATTCCAAGATCTTTTGGTCTGCACAGAAAACCAATATGGTTAAGAAACATACAATACTGGTTACTCATCCCAAAAAACCAATATTGTATGTTTCTTAACCATATTGGTTTTCTGTGCAGACCAAAAGATCTTGGAATATGATCTCTTGTACAGTCATCAACCAATTTTCAAAACAAAAAACCTTCAAGCAATTTTGGTCATTCAACAATTCTTATAAACATAGCCAATGCAGGATTTTCCTTGATGACCACTTTTCCACTTCTTTCTTTTGTATCCCTTATAATAGCAGATGTCCATATTATTCCATCATCTTTCCTTATACACATTAGCCCCACTTCAATAGATGATTGATATCACATGCCCTAAGGTTTATCAAAATACCAACTTGGCTCTTGTTGTAAATTTCTCAATAAAATGGCCCTCTCTCCATGAGACAACTGATTCACTTGAATCGCAGTTACCAAGTAAAAATCCCTTTGACAGTCATGACTTTTCTTTGATATATGGACGAAAACATGATTTTAACGTTGCAGCTCTTTGTTCCTGGTCCCCAACCAGATAAGTTTTCCAGTTTTATTTCAGACCTTGCCACGTTCAGATCTCCCTAGTTTCTACGTGTGAGTTTGCTAAATCACTAAAACAAGCCTAATTCTGGCTACTCAAAGATGATCATACAACTTATACACAACGACGGTATCTTATTGTTTGTTTACAGTAAACAATTTATAAAACGGGGACCGGTGTACATGTTGACCATGCAAATTCTTACCCATCCAGTGCTTGGAGAAGCATACCTAAATTTACGATGAAATAGTAGGAACAATATCACCTTATTTTTTGCAGGTTGAAAACAGCAACAAAATCATTTCGTGCTCATTTACACTTTGTATTCAAGGATAATAACATATTCAACCAATATTATGTTGGCAACTGCAATAATTTGGGAAAAAGGTAAGTATGGTGTCGCGATGATGATGATGAACATATTCAACCAATTTAATTTTGTCGCCAAGCAACAAAAAAAAAGGAGTCGATTATCATGAGCAATGCAATATGTACAACAACAACAAGGTTTGCATCCAAGTATAAGGTCTCGGTCGGAACCCCGGGATTCCGACCGACTCGGATCGGTTTCGACGGTGGGCGAGACGAAACTAGCCTACAAACTCGTCTCACTGAAGATAATACTCAAAGTCGAGGGGAACTGAGAGAAAATAAAAGAAAATCGAGAACAAAAACCTACCTCATACTTATTTCTTCCAGATTCAACCTTATATCATGTCTTCTTCCCCGAATCGAAGCTAGCCAAGCAACATACTGATTTTTTTTTGCTCTAGTTTGGTTCACGGCTGTAATCGACGAAATAAGGAAAGAGATTTAAAGTTTGGGCCGCTTTGAATATACTTAGGGTTTTGGGCTGTTGGAAATTACTTATTTTGATAAATGGGCTCATTTGGTTTGGGTGAAACTTATTTTATTTAACTCAAAGTGCTAATTTATTTAATACGTGGGTCTGATTTGGATTACTTGGAAATGGCTGGCTGATTTAAAAGTGCTAATTCATACTAACTAGGGTTTTGGATATAATGTTGTTTTATGTTATATTTTATTTCATTAAAACTACATTTTGCATTATGTTTAAATTATTTATCATTGTCTATATTTCAAAAGACACCAAAATGCAAAATAGAGACCGAAACCGAAACTTTTAAAATTTTCAAAATTGGCCGAACTAATAAAATTTCAAATAATCGAAACCGAGTTCTCAAACCATGGTTTGCATATTCAACGTACCGATGTTGCTACTAAGAATTTGACATTAACAAGAGTATATAGATTACCACAAATAGCCACTGAAAAATTATCCTCATCAAAAGTCTGATTCATTGCAAAACTTGAATGCATGAATTAAGCAAGGTTCAAGATCTCATTTTCAGTCTTGGTTTTGCTCTTTGTAATTTTAGGAATTTCGATCTAATTCGTAAAGTTCAGAATTTTCGATTTGGTTTCGCTTTTGGAATATTACACATGTATTTTTAATTTATTGAAACAAAATGTATAATTTATCTTTAGTTGAATGCATGAATTAAGCAAGGTTCAAGATCTCATTTTCAGTCTTGGTTTTGCTCTTTGTAATTTTAGGAATTTCGATCTAATTCGTAAAGTTCAGAATTTTCGATTTGGTTTCGCTTTTGGAATATTACACATGTATTTTTAATTTATTGAAACAAAATGTATAATTTATCTTTAGTTGAAAAATAAGGTATAAAGAGTACTGATTAATCATAAATATTTATAACATTAAAAAAATGTTTATTCATTACTTCGTTTTAAACTTTTTTTAGTTACATCACTTATAAATTTTGAATATTCGTGTGTTTGAAATTCAAATTAATTTTTTTTAAGTTTCTCCTGTAAAATTTGAAGTTCAATATTTCTTTTATTGAACCGGAGTTTCGATTTGGTTTCGTTTTGGTCCCTGCTGAAACTGAAATGAACGACCAGAATCTCTATGTTTCGACCAAAACCTCAAACCTTGGAATTAAACCATTATTTGCAATTACTTATGAAATTACTCATATTAGGTTGAGTGTATTACACATTTGCGCAAAGTGTATCTAGATTTGGCCCGACCATAGGCCAAGATGGTCATCATGGGTCTCTGGAATCAGCAATCCTTTGATTTATGGATATTATACGTATAGGTGTCATTATAACGCATATTCAATATTGTTATGTAGCTGAGATGGTTACGTATTTCAATTATTATCTACAAGATTTTATGGTACGTACAACGCACGTGCATATATAACACTTATAAAATTTCAAATTTTAAAATTCCTATGTAGTTTTGATAAAAATAAATCGAAAATATAAGGTAAAAACTATAATTTTTTGTTGGAATAGAATTTCGAATTTGTAACCTTATTTACATTCCAAATTTTCATTTGAAAATAGATGTTAATATTTGTAAGAGTATTTTAGAACTTCGTGGTCAGCTGAAAAGATTGTGTTTATATTCCAACTATTAGATAAGATTAGTGGTCCAAACCAGTTGTCTAACAATTCCTTTTGGCTATCGTGAACTTTTCCCCTTTTCCTGCATTTTTTTCTATCAAGTTATCACTTATGTTTTTTCTTGATTTGCACATTTTGTTACTTATACAGTATCAATTGGTAAGCACCGGCCTTAATTATTCAAGCTTCACAAGTAGCACAACAACCTTTATTTAGAATTCCAAATGATGATATTGATGGATGAATGGATAAACCAACTATATCAATGATGACATGGGAATCGAACGTTAAGAACTGTCATAATATTTATTTATACTTTGAGACTACTGAAATAAACAAGCATATTTGCTTCACACAACTTGAAATAATCCAACATAAAGCTGTGTTGGCATACATATGCAACTCACAAACTTATATAAGCATATGCAATATTATGTTCAGTAAACACAAATAAAAAAGATAATGTATAAACCAAGATTTGAACTCGGTTTTAGTCTTGGTTTCAGCTGTTTGAAATTTTTGAAGTTTTGGTTAGTTATGGATTGATTTTGATTTTTGTTTTGTTTTGAATTTCAGTATTTTTTTTATTTAATCGAAAATGCATAAATAAATGTTGTAAACAAAACAAAATGCATTAATTTCAATCAATATATGATTGTATGAGTTCTTTACTATTCTGAAAGACGTTTAGACATGCTAATTAAACTTCGTTATAATTATTTAAACTTAGTTAAACACCTCAAAATCTTAACTACTAAATGGAACATCAAACTAAAACACATATTTAATTATACAATTTTGTAAAGCCTAAGCCCTAAAAACAAGCCCTAATTAAACAACCCAGCCCAAAATTCCAAATTAAAACCCAAACCAGACCCACTTTAAAAATCTAATTCATCGTCCCCTGCAGTCACTCTTATTCATTTCCAGTAAAAAGAAAAGACTAGGGCATAAAACAAACCTTCGCTGATTTGCTCGAAACTGAAGGGAAATGGTCAGAATTGCAAGGAAATGTTCATATAAGTTTAATTTTCTCTACTCTCTAATTTCTTCAAATTCAGTTTTTTCCTGATTTCTTCTTATTTTGTTGACTTCTTAGTTTTTTCTTCTAATTTCAGTTATCTATTTCTGATTTTCTAGCTTCTGTTACATAAAAATTGAATTCTAACTTCTTCTTCTTCTTCTTTTCTATTTTTTGCTTGATTTCAGACCGAAACCAGGTTTTTCCTCTCATTTCATTCCAGTTCTGGCCAAAACAAACCGAGACGACAAGAATCCCAAGGTTCCGATCGGAACCTCATACGTATAAACTTATGCAATAAAAGAAAACAAGTGGGAAATACATACAACTAAGCTAGTACCATGTGCAGTAGCCAAAACCTACTGATGGGGTTACTAAATATGCAATTTAACATATAAGAAATGGAAAAATACGTATTCATAACATGAAAGTAAAATTGTTTAATGTTACCATATTTTTTTTCCTTGAAAAATTCAATAAAAAATGAATTGCTTTGAAGTGTATTATTTTGAAATGATTTTTATGACAAATATGTTGATAATTTTTCAATTTGTTAGTTTGACCCAAATAAAATTAGATTTTTATGACAAATATGTTGATAACTTTTCAATTTTTTAGTTTGACTCATACAAATTTTAAGTTCTAGAAATTCTGGGAAACCATTTTTCACTTTTTTTTTATATAGCTTGACAATTACAGTTTCGTGCCAATCAAAAATATTCTTACCTTTTGAAAAAGTATGACTTCAAAAATATATTTCTCTTATAAAATACCTTGAATTGTTGAAGAAAAACCATTATAAATATTAAGCATTTTTGGAAGTAGAATGTCTATGGACTACATGTATACCATATCAATTTTCTGTTTGTTATCAATATTTAATTCTAGTATATCAAATTATGAAATAATCAAATGTTAGGCTTTCGTTAAAACTACTGATTTTTTGAATAAGTGGGTTTAATTGAGATAATATGATAGTTTAAATTAAATTAAAAAAGAAATACTATAATCATTTTTTTTCTCTTAACATTTTTTGAATTGTCTAATAGTTGAATTTTTGTAATACTATTTTGAAATGTTTAGTTTCAAAACGATTTAGATTTTGTTTAATGCAATTTTTTTAATTAATTTTTTTCCTATTTCTTTTCTTCTTCTTTTTTTCTTTTTTGAAGAAGAATAATAATAATTTTAGTTTGTTCGTCGATTTTCTAAGGAAAAAGTTTATTTTTTACTTCCTCTAAGTATATATTTGAAAAGTAGTTTGTAAAAATTGATAATTTTTTATCACTTTAATTATTAGTAACATTTCAACATTAATGAATTTGATATGGTGTTCCACACTGGATAGTTTGTGTCTGATTTATTTATTTTTTAAGGAAAAAAAAACAATACAGTTTTATTTGGAATAAGGCTTTGTTTTATTTGTCATTGCTTCCAAAAATTTCCAGCTGTTTAATATTTGGTCACTGTTTTTGATAAATTTGCACTCTTCTTTAGTGAATTTGATTTGGCATTGGAGCTATCTATTTTGGCTTTTAGGCTATTCTTATTCACCATATGATTTGGTCTATTGGTTGTAATTAATGTGTAATATTTTTTGGAAGCTAAATGACAGGTCAAGATTTTCCAGGGAGAAACATCAATGTACAAGTTTGATTTTATGACATTTGTCTAATAAGGAAAACCTCCAGCTAGTCAATTTGACAAGTGCAAAGTGTTTACAGATGATTAAAAAATGGAATCATAAGTTTACCTTGTAGATTTCGCATTCAGTATTGCTTTTAAAACATAGTGTTGCAACAACGCGTTGGAGTTCACTAATATTTGTAACACCCCATGGTGAAAGGTACTTCCGGGAATATTCGATTGCCTTAATGCATTTGTTGGCTCTTACTAATTCTATGAACTCCTGAAGCCTCAACTGAAATTCAAACTTACTCTGCAATGGAAAAAAATGTATAAAATAATGTTCAGATGTCTTTCCATTCTAAAAACGTATTAATATTGATGAATTTACAGCATTAAAAATGGTATGTAACATTCTGGAGTAAGCGCCATATTGGTAAATTAGAAAATTTGACCGAACCCTGACTTAAACCTAAGTAGAGTAACTAGATTCAGATATTGTTTGGCCTGGCATGAGTAACAACTTCACGACTCAGCTCAGAGTCAACATGTAGACCCAATGTAAAGTTTGACAGGATCAGATTTAGTAATCTGACTTAAGCCAACGGCACGAGCCAATATTAATTTACACAGTCAATGCTAATGGGAATAAGGTGCAACTGGAATACGTCCAAGCAAGGATTTCTATCTAGAAGCTATAGGAATTAATAACAAGTTTGGATATGGTCAGTCGGGTATGTGCCTTCAGTCCATTCCTAATGTGGGCCAAGGATCAGACATCCAAAAAAAACTCAGGTTAAGGATCCATTATTCTACAATTTCCTGAATAACTTGAAAAACAACTCTAAATAAGATAGTTCGAATCAAATCAAAAGTGGACAAAATATTATTACAAATTTACTCAACATTTCAAGGATGTCTGCCTAAAATAGAAATGTACAGGCTAAGTTGTTTATTCATGTCCAGTAAACAATCGAATTCAGAACTAAACTCTAGTCATTGCACAACCCAACCTATAATTTTAACACCATCAAGTAGCACAACTCATATAACTGAATAAAACCACCATTACATCTCATTACATTGTTACATATCAAAATAGGAAAGAACATCAGAAATAGCAAAGCAGGAATATGAACATTTAAAGTGAATTATCAATAGTTTTCAGCATAAGCCAAGTTAGGTGATCAGTTGATCCAAGTCCACATTTATTTGTCTTGCAGCCAAGGTTAGGTGATAATAACCATATATTATGCACTGGACCTTGCAAACGATTATACAATATAGTGGAGCCAGGTTACTGAATTCAAGCAGGTCAGCAAAATTAAATGCTAGTTTTCAAATCCAACGTTATGAATTTACATTTACTTTGCTCGTGACATAGCTTTTTGAGAACACTGACGTTAACAAGCATTAAAATGGTACCGGTCATATTTGATAGCCATACATTAATATACTGATTTATCATAAAATAACAAATGGAAAGCATTTTCCTTATTTGATATATCTATATCCCTGATTGTTCTAATCTCAGCTAAATCAATATGAAACTTCTACTGAATAAGAAAGACTTTCAAGAAACATATGAATAATGTGGGGGGAAAGAAGAATGAACTGAAGAAAAATATATCTGCTGTATGGTGCCATAAATCATAACCTTTAACATTTATTGAAATTTATCTTTCAGGCTACACTGTATAACTTAAATTATAAAAATTGTTAAATATGATTAGGACATGCCTTGCTCATCGGTATTCAGTAAAATACTGTTCATGAGAATTTTTTTTATCTTGTCCATCTGATAATTGAACAATATGAGACAGCAATAAATCAACACACCTTAGCTTTCTTTAATCTGGACCTGTTCTCTGAACACCACGCTAAGGCAGGCGCTACATCATTGTTTTTAAGAGAATCAATAATCTTTTTTGCATCTAGAAAGACATCAATATCAACAAAGTCCTGCAATGAATAGATATGACAAGTTACAAAAAAAAAATTGTGAGTAATAAGTCTATGTAGTTAGTATAATATTTCACGTAAATCAGAGAATAAGCATTGATGTTTATACTCAGAAGCCTAATGTGAGAATGGATGTTGGTATAATTACAGTAATGAGAGTGAAGAAACCAATTTTTTGAAATGAAAAATTGGTAACAAGATGGAAACATGTTTATATAATAAAATGTATACACAAATTGTAATAAAAATTTATAAATGATTGAAAAGAATTATCTTCTTTTTTTTCAATTGTTATGAAACTGTGTGCATCTGTGCGTGCGCATTTATAAAGAATTGATATGAAATTACATACATATTTCAAAATTTCATTGGAAATTGTATTTAAATAATTGTCCAGTTTCCTTTATAAGATTTTTTTTCCCTCAAAAGAGGTTGGTCATATAAATGAGATTGTACCCATCGTACAAAGAATCGTGTTTTCATCCACTTTAAATGATATTCTAGTCTACTTTGACACATGTTTCTTCCATTTAGAATTGTGTTTTAATCGAAGTTCCAAGCACTAAACATTTAAATGTTGTTTTTATTTAGAAATTTTATTTCATTTAGACACCCATCTACGTTCATCTTATTATCGCCATCATATTCTAGATCACATAATATACTTGTATTATTATACTCAATTTAAGGAACACTATGAGAATTGATCTATCCTTAGAATCAATAATCCACCCTTAAAGTAAGTAAGAATCAATAATCCACCCTTAAAGTAAGTAAATAAGTAGAGGTTTCTATATATTTATGAAACTACATCATATGCCATGCACTCGACATCCATTCTTTACTGTGATCTACAGTTGCACTGGTTGTATATTACCTTAATATTACTAATTTTATGTGCTTGACATTGCAAAACTTTGTTTGTATATACCAAACAAAACTATAACCAATCTAAGTGAATTGAATAAAGTAAATCCGAAGTATATCAGAATCAATTAACAATAGAGTATTTTTTCCATACTTTATGTGGCTAGGTTGCATGTGTACCTTAAATAAAACTCAAATTAAGTTTCTTGAGTATCGGCATAGACAGAGTGCATCAGAAACATAAAAGAAGCAGTCAGTATTCGCTAACTCAAATTCATAAACTCTCACTAAAAGAAACCAACCTGTATATTGTTGCTTTCAGCAAGCTTAACAGCAGAATCAAAGTATGACATGCGCAACAAGTAGTCAACAAGTATTCTTTTTAACCTGGTGTTGCTCCACTCATTCAAATTATCTGCATTTGCACTGTCCAAGTGGTCAAGTCTGGCTCGGCATCTTTGTACTTGCAAAGTCTCTACTTTGCTGCTATCTTCTAGCTAAAATACACAAAAAGTTACAAAAGCAACTCAGCTATGCTTTAAGATATCGGTAAATCTTAAAACGTAATATGAATTTGTATCTACGTCAATTTTCAGGTTTCTACATGCTTCTGTTAATATTCTACATTAGCCTCCAAAAAACAAGAAAAGTTACTCAAGGAAAAAGATGCATATATTATTGGAAAGAGGAGAAACAAATACACATGAAGTTGTGAGTTTTGAGACAATCAGCAACGTTTAATTGAAGATACATGAGAGGAATAAATATGATTGAGATGAAAAAAAATTCCCAGAAAGTAATTGGAAGATGATATCATATTCTAATAGTAGAGCCATGTATATTTGACGCTATATTTGATTACGGCATTGATAGATGGATGTAATGAAGGATTGGCTGAATTTCATTACATGGAAGAGGACGAAAAGAAGAAGGCATAACATGCAAAAGATTTGTATTAGATATATTAGTTGACTGATAGAAAGCTTAAAATCAAATTTGAATATCAATGGGTTAATCAAACAATTAGCTGAGTCTCCAACTTGTTTATAGTTTTTGTAGGTGAACTGAAAATTGGAACTAAAATAGCTAACTGTTATCCTACTATTAGAAAAGATTTTCAGTCGATCCACGAGTTAGCTGGGTTTTCAAGCAAGTTTGGGTCTACTTTATATTGGGTGGTTGAATAGAGTCAATAGACATTTATGAAGTACATGTTTCAACATGTACTATGTAGGTTGTTGCAGCATCAAATATTACGTCATCCGTTCAAATGAACCGTTCAAATGAACTAGTATTCTTCAAATGCAAAAGGGGTTAAATATATTGACTGAAATTAGTAAAATAATGTTTGTAAGAAATTCTAGCTTGCATTGGCTTTTTTGTTGATGTGGTTTAGAATTTTTATGTCAAGATCACATGGCTTGCTCATGATATACTGTGTTTTTTTATAGGAGCTAAGACGATTTTAAAGTTCTTGATAAGTATTTTGTCACTCTTACTCTATTTTAAAAAGCAAGTAAATTATAAAAAAATATCACCAAGTTGGATCATAAGAAAACTCTGATAGTTCTTGGATAAGAAATTTGAGATAAAATACATGAGTTTATTGGTTATGAAGATGGTTGTATTGAATGATAGAATATGATAACACAAAAGTTGACAAGAAACACTATCTTAATCATGCTCATAAAAAGGCGATGTAGATTAAAGTAACAAATCCTATTGTATAAAGAAGGAACTGCAAAAGGATGGATAGAAAAGTTGATTGGGTGGATTCGTAAATACTGTATTATTCATCTTGATTTGGTGAACACTGAATTCAACAGAGGTTTTATGAAAGTAAATTAGAGTCCATACGGTCAAAGCATATTAAAATCTTTTCTTGATAGAAAGTTGTTGAAATTTTACTCAAACTTGAAGTAGTTTTAATATGTAATTAATTCGTTGAGCCAAGTTAGCCCAATTTGGATGTGATTTCAAATCCACGGTGTCTAACTTCCAAAGAATGGAAAGCCTACTGGCTTTATTGAACCGTGAAGTTGTGCCAGTTGCAAGCAATCAAGAGTTGACTCTTGAATGAAATACTTAAAGAAAAACATTGATGGAACAAATTACAGAAAAGTATATATATTCAAATAATGGACGCATAAAGCTAAGAAAGACATTTTCAAGTACTTAACTCAATTTTAATATGTAGATAATTTGTTAAATGATGGAAATTTCAAGTTGCTTCTAAATGAGGAACTTACAAAAGAAGAGGGAACTGTATTGGAATACGACAACAGAAACATAGTATGTATATATGTATGTATGTACATGTATGTGTGTGTATGCATGTATGTGTGTGCGTTCAAATTGTAATGGAACGAACAATAAAAGGATGACATGTCTTTGAAAAAAAAAATCAAATTTAATTGTGAAGAAACCAAATGTGAGGCTTACAAACTGTATTAGATGAAATTACCAAAGTGATGCATCTAGTGATGTTGATCTTAGTACAAACATAATTAGGGTATAAATGACTTTGCAATTTTTTATTATACATAATTCAAGGATAAACCTAAAATATTGGAATCAGATCCGAGTTACCCAGCCATATTTTATTGTTTGTGATTTACGTATTATGAGAAACGAGACACCGTTAAGAACCACAAATGGAAAGAAGCTTTTACATTTCTAAAATAGATTAGTTGGATTGTCATGGTGCGCATGTAAAACTTCATATGTGATTTGCATGTAAGGTGGTTATGTGGTGATAAAAAAGTTGGAAGTACAGGAAACGTGAAAGTTATGGTGGTTTGTGTGGTTGAAATTATAATAATCAAATGTCAGATGAAGGATTTAGTATATAATTAGATGGAAAATTGATATGTGCGATGTTTATTCACTTTTCAACAATTTTAAATGAATTGATGTTGTATTAATCAACAATGATAGAATGATAAACTAAGATTAAATAGTAAACAGGTAAAGAAAAATCTAAGCATGTAATCTTTACGAAATGCTTCAAAATTAATTGGTGTGGTGAGTTTCATGTTGAGAAAATGCATTACTCACAAGATTAATATTAAACTTCGTTGTGACTGAAATTGAAAGTTGATTTACGCTTGATCTAGAGATTTTAGTCTTGTTCGTTTTTGACATGTCAAAACATGAATATTTGTATACAAGAAACACCTTGAATGTTAATTATAAAAACTCACTAGGAAAATGTTTAGTCTGATTGGAATATGATTTTATTAAAGATAAATATTTATGAAGTGGTGTATTGTTAGTGTTAAAGCGTTCAAAAATGATAATTATATTATGTCGAAAAAAGATAGGAAGATAAAACAAAAGTAGAATACATAAAAGTATATTCTCAAATATGTATTTTAGATTCAGAAATAAATTGAGTAAACTTAATATAAATAGCATAAACTAATTGTTGTATGTGTGTGTTGTATATATGTGTGCGTGCGCGCGCATGTTGTTCGTTTAGGCTTACTAGTTAGTATAAAAAAGGAGAAAAATAGAGATTAGCCATGAATAATAGATCCTTCAATCAATATCAAAACTTCCTTCACAGAAAGGCTGGTACTCCTCAAGGAAAAACTATGGAAAAAGAAGAAGAAAAAAGGTAAGCAAAGATTAATCTTGGTTTTCATGCTAATTTGCTTGGATTTGGTTGGTTTTGCTTTGTTAAATGGGAGCCTTTATCACTATAAAGTGAAAAATTCCAAGAGTTAAAGTTCTATTGTACATTGTTTACTTAGGAACTAAGAATTATGTCGCAGACATTGTTAAATTGAAGATTAATATTAATGGTTGATAACTTAAATGAAGCATTAACAGGTTAAATTAGGATTAAAGAAGATAATTTGATAAACATATAAATGTAAAGATTTTTATCTTGTTTCAAAATATTATATTGAATAGGTACAAACTCTAACCATAATTAGCAAAAGACAAAATTTGTTGCAGTATTCCATATTGAGTTAGTGTTACTTTGTTTTTTATTTATTTTGAGATGTTATTTCATGATTTTGTTTCTATGTTAAATTCGTCTTAACAATCATTTTCGATGTTTGATTGACTTGATTGATGTTTTATGGTAGGTTACATATATGTTTGAATTTATTCACCAATGCTTATTCAAATATTGCATCATTAAATCATATTTTACATATTCTGATTTGAATTTTTAACGGAAATGAGTTGGAAAATCAAAGTAGTCAATTCAAAAAAAAAAGCGCAGCAAGGCGCAAAACTTGCGCATTAAACGTTTTTGCATCTTGCGCCTAGGTACGATTGTTTGGTGCAAAAACTACAACCATTATTTATTATGCCTACTTGTTAATTTCACTGTAGTCAATTAAAGTTCAATGATTTTTATGTTGATTTTGAGCAATTATTTTGTCAAACATCTATACTTCAAATCTAAAATTATATTATAATAGAATTAATAATATTCTATATCGGTAAGTAATAGCATGTTTGAATAAGTATAAAGTCTAAAATTTTATTCTGATAGATTAATAACATTCTCGGCTAAAAAATTGAATCATAAAAAATATAGAAATAGAAAGAAAACAAATACAGAAAAAAAATGGAATAAATATTTTTTTTCAATCAATTTCAGCTTCAGATTTATGTTGCGTTTGCTTAAAATGCTGATTGTTGAACACTTATTGCTCGAAAACGATTGTTAAATGCTGATTGTTAAATGTTAATTGCTAAATACTTAAAGTATTGTTTGTTTGCATTTTGATTGTAATTGATTTTTATTATCATAAATGATTATTTTGACGATATTACCATTCGTTGTTAATTTTAATTATTGTTTGAAGCAACTGTCCTACAAATCACATATTTTTATTTTATTTTTTCTTTGGCAAATTTAAGAATGAAAATAGACCTTTTCTTTTCATTTTAACACAAAAGATTTCATATACTTTTGTTCACTTTTTCAAAATTATTTATTTGTATATTTGTTATATATTGCATCCAATTACACATTATATTTTTCTTGAACTGATATCATTGTCTAAAAAGAATAACTTTGCTTTAAGAGTTAAAAACTCGCGAGAAGTGGGCAATCCTTTTGTAATATGGTTAACATAATGAGTGTCAATTTTAAAAGAAGTAAAGATACGTAAAATAACTAAAGAAAAAACTTACCTCATTTAATGCATGAATGGAAAACAATATAACGGTGAATCAAATTAGTGAACATGAACCTACAATATAACCCTCACTTGTTATTTTGATAACATCACAAATAAAGATTGGTTGTACTTCCTTACATGATAGTGCACATATGCAAGCAACGTAGGTTATCATTACGCAATTGGTACAAGGTTTATATTTACGGATCATACATCAAACTTGACTAGATCCCCTAGTGTCGAATTGCATTTAGCATGGAACAATCGTCAAAAGCTACATTGGATTTCATACTACTAATATTTTAGAAAAAAATAGGTCTTACAGTACCATAATTATAAATCTTGTTTTGAAGACAATCATCTCTTCAATTCAAAGTACTCTAAATGATGATTCATAAAGTTTAAACGACAAATGGATTTTACCATCGTGCGATTTGTGTTGTTCATACTTTTATAAGAAAGTATAACAGTTCAAATCCCGAGTATGAAAAAAATGTTAATGCAGACGTTTCTTAGAATTATGCGCAAAATTAGCATAGAATGGGTCAATAAATGTATGCACAATAGATTATTGCAACATGTAATTTGAGTAAATAGATTTTAGTGCAATACGACATTGATATATGTTTGTATTTGAATTGAGTAGTTTTTGTATTACGATTGAATTTTCAATTATCATATTTATATTGAGTAGTTTGCAACTGTCGTCATGAAAGCCGATAGTTGTTAATCATTTAATTAATTGTTCAACTAATAATAACTAATTAAATTAGTAAAATAACCAAAAACTTTATCCAAACTCAACTCTAACTGAACTTTTGTTCGAGGACGTCAACTCAACGAATTTTAATGTTCAAACTCTAGGGTTCGCCAAGCTCTTAATCCAAAAACACATCCTAAATCTCGATCGTAATCTGGATATAGTTTCTTTATTAAAATTTCATGTGAAATTGTATGCATTTATTTTATATAATTTTTTTTACTACTTATACGGGTTCAAACAAAATTATCTTACCTATTATTGTTTAATGATTCCTTTGATCCAATTTAATACATTATGTAGTCACAATACATGACTTGCTGTTTTTTTTATATGAGAAGGATCATATAGATATAGTTGCTAGCAAATTAATCAAGATATTACTCTTCTCAAAAAAAAAATTAACCTTCTTTTTTTAGTGGAGAGTTGTTAAAGGGAGAATTGATTTGGTTAAGGGGTATAAAAGATAAGAGGCAAATTACATAAAACGATAAAATAAGAGCACTCTATACTTATTTATTATACAAAGTTACAACCCACATTTTCACTAACACCCTTTTCATTCTTTCTTCATTAAAAAAACTATCTGTTATCCGATTTTTTGGCCCGGCTGTGTTCAAACTGACTGGAAAAGTCCGACTCCACGATTACCGAGACAATCAACCCGAAAAAATCATCCTAGGACCCAAAGACCCAGAACGGACAAGAATACAAGATAACAGTCAAGCGGACTCAAGCGAACAGCCTCCTAGAATTGACTAAGTATGAATTGATACCTCTCCTAGGCAGCAGATCAGTGCATATCCTTTTCCCTATAGACAACAACATCTTAGAATTGACTAAGTATGGATTAGTACCTCCCCTAAACAGAGCATCGGTACATATACCTTTTTCCTATAGGCAGCTTAAACCAGTAGGTCAACAGTCAACTCATCAAAGATCCATCGAAATCTCCAAAAAAACACCTAGGCGAGTGTGCAAAACAACTCTGAAATCACGAAGTAGACATTAAGGCAAGCCACCAGGAGGGATCGCACCCCCTATGGGGCCCACTATAGGGATCAGTACCGATCCTCCCCTTAGGGGATCGGTACCTATCTCCAACCCTAGGAAATATGGGATCGAGGTTCTTTGGAGGACTTCTTCTATGTGGCGAGGTTTTGTAGGCGGGATTTGAGGAATATATTTCGTCGTTCACCCCTATAAATACATCGAGCAACCTTCATTAGAATGAGCTTCTCTTTTTTGGTTAACTCCTCCCTAGACAGCCATTAAAATTCATTGTAATCAAGGATCAAAACGGATCCCAATCACTTGTAATCACAAATTAGTCGAAAACTAATAAAGAACCTTCAAGTGGACGTAGGCCTAAATTGCCGAACCACTACAAAAATTCTGTGTGTGATCCTTACTTGTTTTTTCTTGCTTTTCCATTCGCTTTCTTGCATTTACTCCCTATATAAAACTTTCTTGCATTAACTTTCTATAACTTTTTCCTCTTGGGTATTTGGGTCAAATTTTGCTCAAACAGACCAAATTTTTCTCAAACACTATCCTACAAATTCATCTTCCTTGATGCACTCTTTACTAACATTAATTTCGTTTGAAAAAATATGAAAAAATCAACAGAATAGATAATTACATACATTTGATTTAAACTTGATCAATGCTACAAACCATCGTTGGAACAATGAATAGAAGGTATGCTTCAATATTCATATCATCAAGGTAGTTAAGGCGCTAAGGCGCAAAAAAGCGCCAAGCTGGATCCTAGGGCTTTTTTGCGCCTAGGGCTTTTTTGAGAGCCTTGAGCATGAGGTGGCGAGCAATCTAGACGGCTCTTGAAGTTCGAACTAGATTACGTATTTTAATTTGATCGACTTGATTTTGAGTTGGGGGTAGGCACGAATTTGTTTTTGAGCTGGATGATTTAACTGGGTGTGGATAAATTGAAGGGAAGTTATGTGTTTGGGCTCATGTTGGACCCAAAAAAAAATTCTCCAACAAAGTAACCCAAGGCGCGCTTTTACAGTGCCTCAAAAGCCAACGCCTTGGGGCTTTTGGGGGCTTTTGGGGCTTTTTCGGCGCCTCGTGCATCCATGGCGCCTCAGAAGTCAAAAAAGCCCCAGCTTGGAGCCTAGGGCTTTTTGGAGCCTAAGCGCGCCTAGGCGAGGGCTTTGATAACACTGCATATCATTTTGTCTTGTTGGAACTTTAGACGGAATGAGATAATAGAGATTGATACGGAAAGTTGGATGGAGATTTAGATGGGTTCTCCTCCATGATAATATTTATTTATAATTAGAAGATTAAGATTTAGGTTTGGAGATGAAAAGAAGGAAAAGTTTTTAACAAGAAAGGACGTAGAAAGAAGAGAGAAATAATTAACAATAGAGATATTAATTTAGTGGTTTTTATTTATTTTGTAAGGGAAGAACTGCAAATTTGATTCTTCCTTTAAAAAATCTTTTAATTAAAAAATTACATATCCCTACCCTTAGCCAAAACATTCTCCCTTTTAACACTTCTTTTATTAGTACATCAACTATCTTTATATGCAAGTTCACTATGTTACCATTCCTTTTTTTTGGTTGACTATATAACAAATATGAAAAGAAGATCAATTTTGAACTTGTGGGTTACTTTGAATTTGAAATACTCTCGAGATGTACTTTACAAATGAGATGTCATTGCAAGTGTACAAGAGACATTCATCTCATCCAAGATCTCAAACGATATGAGATAACATGTGTGGAAATCTCAAGATGAGAAAACATTGAAATCTAACTTCATATAACTTAGATTAGTCAATTATAATATGATCACAATAATAAATTATGCATTTTATTATCACACGAGCATCATGGTATTTTATGCATTAATATGATTGTTGTTATATTGTTAGCTCGTATGCTGACAATTGACATAAGGATGGATGAACGTGTATATGTTATATGGTTCAATTCAATCTAGAACAAGTTCAAATATTGCTCTTACTCATTATACACATATGTTTGGATGTGAATTCATAAGAAAAATTACTCGCATTACAAATTACAATACTAATTGAGTTGTTTACCTTTTTTGTTTGTATCGACGAGGAATAACTGACTTAACAAGATGGATCATGTGGCAAAGAAATATACTTTTGCATACAATGGTGTCGCAGATTTAGGATCAACATTGATATGTTCAATCCTGGAACTCGACAAAAGTAAATCAATCTTTTTAAAAAATTCAACTACTAAATGAAAGATTGGCCAATTGATAATCTTGATCAAGTTTTCAAGCAAGTTGGAATTAACTTTCCATTAAACATGATATGAATGAATGTAGGAGCTGATGTTACAGTATAGTGAAGGCAATAACTGATATTCCATCCTTGAAAAATAAATAAATTAGTACTCTTCTCCAATTGCAAATCAGATACATACATACATGTGTACACATATGGAAGGATTCCGCTACCCCTCTCCATTAGATCCCATCTATACCCTTATGAATTTTGGAGCCACATGATTTAAAATCAAATGAACGTTTGTGGATGTGTTTTTAGATGTCATAATATCATCTTCACAAACTGTTGGCTAATTTTCAGTGCTCTTCTTGTTATAAGGATCACTCATATTCTTAAAAAACAAACTTTTGGCTAATTTGGATCATCTTGATATATTCAAAACAACAATTCAAACTGACGGTTAAAATAAGTATATTGGTGCTAGATGTTGATTAAGATTTTGAACATGCTGGAAGTTTTGCAATGATGTTATTTTTTACGGACATGATGTTCAATGGACGTGATGTTAATATTATATACTGAAAACCTCTATGTTTCATTTAATTTCGAACTGTGTAGCATTAAAAAATCGTACGCATGTAGAATGAGGTGTACAAGAGCAGGAGCGGATTATATTCATACCTATGTATGTATAGGTTTGATAGACTAATTCTCTGTTAGGCTTGTTAATTTATTTTTGATTACCTTTATCTAGTTTCTTTTAGTTGAAACATACTGATTGAAATTAATAAATATTGAGTTTGGGTTGAAATGCTAGATGCACCCACTTTATTAATAATATACGTGTTTTGTCCCATTAAGTGAACAAACTCTAAAGAATTAAGCTTGAGCCTGCACACTTCGGTCTTGCAACAAAATATAGTCAAACAAACTAGATGTTACTCTCATTTTCATCGAATGACTCACAAGGCACAACAATTGATGTAGGGATCTAAAGAGAAGTTTTAGTTTCTTCAGTAGTTGTCATCTTGAGTTCTACACAATATTGTTTGATAATTCATAATAGTGTTCTCTCAACTTTTAGCAAGGAGTCTTCTCGGTTTGGTTATGAGTTCGCATCTTTCATAAACTTACAAAGCATTTTGGTCTTGTTAATGCAGGTAAATTTCAGGTTCTTTAGTCTTTAGGGCCGTTGTTTGAATAAAAAGCATTTGCTTCTGGTGCAAAACAGTAGTATGTCTTAGCCATATGCTATAGTTTGCTCCCAGTTCCCAACAACAGCAGAAATTATAGTCAAAAGAAAGAAAAAGATAAACATGCCAATATGCCATGGTTTTGAACATACTAGATGCCAGAAATAATAATATGATATGCCTGTTGTTAACCCGTATTTTGGCAAGGCCGTAGACCGACGGATTTAACTAAAAACGACTGCTCGTTTGTCAAGATTGGAATACGATGGGTTAGAGGCAGCTGAATGGATAGACGATCAGTCATGGACGGTTCAGTGTGGGTCGCTCGATCAAGGTGGCTCGGTCGTACATGGCTCGGTCAAGGAGAGGAGTTCATGCATGGGTCGGCCCTTGGTAGAGGGTCGGTTATCCATGGTTCGGCCATATTAGATCGGCCTTGGTGGACTGGTTATATGGGATCGGCATTGATGGTTCGGCCTTGGTGGACTGGTTATATGGGATCGGCATTGGTGGTTTGGCCTTGATGGTTCGTCATGTTCTGGTTCGGTCATGCTGAAGTGGCTCGGTCTTGATGGTGTGGCTCGGCGGGATGGTGTGGGTCGGTAGGACGGATTGGTTGGTCATGCTGAAGTGGCTCGGTCTTGATGGTGTGGCTCGGCAGGATGGTGTGGGTCGGTAGGACGAAGTGGATCGGCATGTTGGAGTGGCTCGGGTTCGGTATAGGATTATATAGGGTCGGCTGCTCCTTTGCTTCGAGTTATGGATAGGCTTACTTCGGGTTAATACTCAAGATGCTTCAGGTCGACATGTACAAAGCTCGAGGTCGGTTGTGATGAAGGACGTAGATTCAGCTATGGTCTCAATGGGTCCGGACCACTCAAGAAGCCCAGTAACTCGGGTTTTGCCTATAAATACAGCATGGGGGGTTCAAAAAAATGATCTTCTTTCTGTTTTTCTCCTACTTCCCCATTAAGGCTACTCTATCATATTGCTTTAAAAACTCTGGGTTGTAACTGTAACTGATTCTGTTATCAATAAAAATGAAATTTCTGGAGTGGACGTAGGCCGAAGTCAGTTGAACCACTATAAATCATGTGTTATTACTGCTTTTCTTTTAATTTTCACTGTTCTTCACATTCATATTCTCTACCTACATTCTATATATGATCTGTGACTGTGATTTGGTGCTTTCATCTGGATTTGGGTGTTAGTGACCAATTTTGACGCTAACATTTTGGTGCTTTCACTAAGAAAGCTAGCACTCAGGGATTCAGAAGCTTGGATTTTGGATTTAAAGGCTTAAGAACTTGGATTCCGGAGACTATGGCAAAGCAATCAAACAGGAGACAGAGGACGGAAAGAAGTCAGCAAGAGGAAAGTCAGGAGACTTCCTCTGGAGCTAATCAAGCCTCCGTCTACATCACTATGGACGATATGCAGGTCATGATGACTTCCATGCAGGAGCAATTGATGAAAAGACAAGAGGAAATGATGTAGACAATTTTCAGACAATTTGGACAAGCAGGAACTACAGGAGCTCAGACCCATGGAACTGGATCAGAAGGACTCAACCAGCAAGTAGATAGAGTGGTTCAGCAGGGGGCAGCCCCCAATCAGCAAACAACTATCAATCTGAATGGACCTAGACTCGGGGGCACACCACCAGGTAATGCTGGACCGATCCATGAAGGGATACCAGATGACGCTGCGCAGCCTGGCGCCAACAGGGATACAGGAGTGCGTGATGAGGAGTATGTACCAGAATTCCCCCGAAGGCTTGGAGGGCAGTTAGGAAATATGGATAGGGGGCAACCCTTGGTAGGTAACACTGGATTAGCTGACATTATCAGACGAACTATTCGCGAAGGTCTGGCAAACAGGGATTTGGAGGGAGTAAACAAAAATCCGTTTACCCGTAACATCAGGATGGCTAGAAATCCACCCGATTTCAAGCTGCCCACTCTGGAAGTATATAACGGTAAGAAAGATCCCACTGACCACTTGATGAGGTACACAAGGCATATGGAAGTGCTGGGGGCATCAGAGGAGGTTATGGCCCGGTGTTTCCCCATGTACTTGACCAATATAGCTGCTATGTGGTTCAGACAGCTGGATGATGGATCTATCGGAACATGGACAGAACTGGTGGATAGGTTCTTGAAACAGTTTCGAGTTCACATAAAAAGCCAAAGAATATGATGACATTGACGTCAGTTAAGCAAGGGGCGGATGAATCGCTCAGGACTTTCTTAACTCGGTTTAATGCGGCAGTTGCTTCGGTGGATCGACCGGATCCATCAATGGTTCTGATGGCTGCATTATCAGGAGTCAGGGATAATTCGGATTTCAAAGTATCGTTGATATGGGACCTACCAATGGATCTCGGGGAATTCTTTCATGAAGCTGAGAGATTTCTTCGACAGGAGGATGCATGTTTAGATATGAAGTCAAAGGAAGTAAACATGGTTAAGGATGGAGGACCGCCCGGTGAAAGCTCGGGTAAAGACAAGGATAAAGGGAAGAGAAAGCGATGGGGAGAACCAAAATTCTCCATTTACACAGGATTGAATGCAACATTGGAGCGGATATTCTTGGATACTCGGGATCGCCTTCCTTATCGAAGGCCGACAAGGAGGGAACCCTCAGAACGCGAAAGGGCATCAGGAAGGCACTGTCTCTTTCATGACCTGAACGGGCATAATACTAACCGCTGCCGACATCTAAAGGATATAATCGAGGAGCATGTAAGGAATGGTCAGTTGCGACAATATGTCGAAACTCAGAATGCGGCGGTGGAACAAGAGCAGCCACCGTCTACCTCAAACAACGACAGGTCCAGAAATGATGGTCGGTTGGTCATCAACTGATCAGGGTGGTATGGAATAAGTAGCAAACTCTAGGCAGATGACTAAGTCACTTACTCATGTACGGGGACGGAGACAACCCATAGGCATGCTCTGAGATGATGATAAACCGTGATGCTTTGGTTTGTGAAATCTGTTTTTTTTCTTTTTGGCTTGGACGCTTGTTTTTCTGGTTTGGTTTTGGAGTTTGGTTTGAACTCCCGGTTTTGCTTGTTTTCTATTTTGGATTCTGGTTTGGACGTTTGCCTTTTGGTTTGGGTTTTTGATATGGATTTTTGGATTTCTGGTTTGATTTGGATTTCGGATTGGATTTTGATTAGATTTTCCTCTGTTTTTTGGCTAAAAGGTCGTCGAGCATGGACTATGCTCGGCAAGGTCCGGAGAGACCAAAATTCGGCCTAGGACTTAGGCCCTGTATTATCTATCGGATACTATTTCAGGTCGTCGAGTATGGACTATGCTCGGCAAGGGTCCGGAGCGACCAGGATTCGACTTAGGGCTTAAGCCACGGCATTACTCAGCTTACAGGGACACTGAACCAGGAACACCATGACATTACTTAACATAGGTCGCCGAGTGTGGATTACGCTTGGCAAGAACTCGGAGAGGTTACGGGTTTGGATATTGGCTATGAACAGCTAAGGATTTGGGTATGGACCCGGAGCGATCCCGGATTTGGATATTGACCCGAAGAGGTCTTGGATTTGGTTATTGGTTATTGGTTATTGGATATGGATGGATTAGAACTCGGTTGTCGGGTTCGGATGGATGTGGAATTGGATAAGGATTTGGTTACTGGATAGGAATTGGATATCGACTCGAAGCAGTCGTAGATTTGGATGAGGGTACGGCAATGGCACTTGGATAAGATGGATTGGATTATGAATCGGAAGGTATGGCTATGGATAACATATGGACTTCGGATATCGAATTTGAGGCTATTCAAAACACACTTTCCAATAGCAAGGCATGTTTTGGGGAGCAAATGTTAACCCGCCTTTTGGCAAGGCCGTAGACCGGCGGATTTAACTAAAAACGACTGCTCGTTTGTCAAGACTGGAATACGATGGGTTAGAGGCAGCTGGATGGATAGACGATCAGTCATGGACGGTTCGGTGTGGGTCGCTCGATCAAGGTGGCTTGGTCGTACATGGCTCGGTCAAGGAGAGGAGTCCATGCATGGGTCGGCCCTTGGTAGGGGGTCGGTTATCCTTGGTTCGGCCATATAGGATCGGCCTTGGTGGACTGGTTACATGAGATCGGCATTGGTGGTTCGGCCTTGGTGGACTGGTTATATGGGATCGGCATTGGTGGTTCGGCCTCGATGGGATCGGCCTTGATGGTTCGTCATGTTCTGGTTCGGTCATGCTGAAGTGGCTCGGTCTTGATGGTGTGGCTCGGTAGGATGGTGTGGGTCGGTAGGACGGATTGGTTGGTCATGCTGAAGTGGCTCGGTTTTGATGGTGTGGCTCAGCAGGATGGTGTGGGTCGGTGGGACAAAGTGGATCGGCATGTTGGAGTGGCTCGGGTTCGGTATAGGATTATATAGGGTCGGCTGCTCCTTTGCTTCGAGTTATGGATAGGCTTACTTCGGGTTAATACCCAGGATGCTTCAGGTCGGCATGTACAAAGCTCGAGGTCGGTCGTGATGAAGGGCGTTGGTTCGGCTATGGTCTCAATGGGCCCGGACCACCCAAGAAGCTCAGTAACTCGGGTTTTGCCTATAAATACAACATGAGGAGCTTCAGAAAAAGGGATCTTCATTCTGTTTTCCTCCTACTTCCCCATTAAAGCTACTCTGTCATTATTGTTTTAAAAACTCTGGATTGTAACTGTAATTGATTCTGTTATCAATAAAAATGAAATTTCTGGAGTGGACGTAAGCCGGAGTCAGCCGAACCACTATAAATCCTGTGTTATTACTGCTGTCTTTTTAATTTTCATTGTTCTTCACATTCATATTCTCTACATACATTCTATATGTGATCTTCTATATGTTATCTGTGACTGTGATTTGGTGCTTTCATCTGGATTTGGGTGTTAGTGACCAATTTTGGCGCTAACACTCGTCGAATATAAGAAAATCCAACAATCATAAGCCAAGTGGTTATCTTATCACAGCGTAACAAAACCAAACCCTAATTTGCAAATCCCATACAAATCAAATATAATATGAATAATGCAAAACGCCATAAAAATGACGTTACTCCCCAAACCTAAAAATCCTTCCTGAAGTATTCATCATCAAGAAACGACAATAATAAAAATAAATCAAGATCTGGAAACTCTTTACCTTTCGCTTCAATCCTTGCAAATTAGAAACGAGGCTCTCCAGATGTGAGACGGCATACTCGCTTGACATCATAATGACATCGCCATCGCCATCGTTGATACTACTGCTACTCTTCGTGGGTCGTGCGACGGAGTTAATAACGGCCGATACTTCTTTTTCTGCGACGCGGTTGTCAGTCCTAATCGTCTTCTTTAAGTGCTCGAGAGGGACCCGCAAGAACTGGTGCTCCAGTTTCAAAGAATCTGCGAGATTAGCGAGTTTCGTCGTTCGTGCGGCAGCAGCGACAGTGGCTTCTGCGGTGGCAACGGCGGCAGCGGCTGAGGAGTTATTGGTGTCCGTGTTGGCGTTGGTGTTGGTGGAGATAGGCGGGGAGCCAGGCTCGTCTATGGACATGTCCATTGTTGTCAATTTGGAAGAAATTACGAAATCAGAAGTTTGATGGATGTGCTGCTGTTTTGGTTGGGAGGAGGGTCGAAAATATATTTTAGAGCGTGCCAAAGGCACAGATATTGTTGCCCACAGTGGAAAAAAAAAATGATATCTCTTGGTCAAATCCAAAAAATTTACGTATCCCACGTTTTTTTTCAATTCATACCAAAAATGTTCTTGTTTTCTCTTGAACCGTGTTTAAATATGAAGTTGTTTCACGAATCTCGCTCGATCCAAATCAGCTTATTATACAAACCTCGCTCGACCCTAACTAAGTTACTATACAAACCTAGTTCGGTCGGAGCGAGATTAGAACACAAGCCTAGCTTGGACCGAACGAGGATTTTATACGAACCTAGCTCTATTGGAGCTTGTTTTCATGACTATTGCTCTTGAATGTTATTTGTTGTGTTTTGAAGAAAGGACAATTTTGAAATATTAAAAATTAATAAAGTAGCGGGACGTGAAAGGAGAAAAGCGGGATGCAAGTAGAACGAGCCAAATTACCCTCTTTAATTGTATTTATAATATTTTCAATATCTCCTCATAACTCATCAGATTAAAACATTAAATTGATAAATTTTGATAATATCTGATTTTGACGAAGAAGTTAATGGATTTTTTATCATGAAACCTAAAGTATCAGTTAAAAAATCTATCCATCTAACTGCTTCAATCTGAAAGTATTTAACTTTTTTTCTAAAACTAGTTGATTTTTGCAATTTAGAATCTTTTCAATAAAGAAATTAATGTTGTTACAATGGTAGTGTCAAAAATCTTAACTCATTATATTGCATTTTAACTTAATTTAGTTAAAGGAATTTCTATTTTTGTGTAAATGAGTTTTAAATTTGAAAGAGATAATATAACGAAGATGAGAATAAAGGTAATTTTGTAAAAGAAATAGTGTACGTGAAGTAATTTCTGGTGTATACTAGTCTATTTTATTTTGGTGTAGGTTAAGTAATTATTGGTGTATAAGTAAAATTAGCGTAGGAAGAAAGAAGGATAAAGAGAGTTGGGGATACGTCCTATGGGCAATTATGTAATTTGTTACATATATATTAACTCTATAACCAATCTTATTTACAATAAAGGTGTTTATTTTCTATTATACACTTGTTATATTGTGATATATTAATTAAGTAATTAATTTAAGTATGTTAGATAGAAAATTCTTAAATGATATATTATGTGATAATAATTACAAGAAGTTGTGGTCATAAGAAAATTATCACAATATAAATTAACAAATTATTTTAAATATTCATGGTCGAGATGTTTCGAGAATGGATAGTGATACATACGACGAGATCGGAGTAGGTAACACTCTTCAAATGTTGGACAGTGTATTACTCATGGTCGATGTAGCACCAAGGGGTTACTTATCAATAATTACTAGATTGTTATGGAATGACTCGTCGACCAAAACCAAATTTCGTACATCCTAAAGCGATATATCGTTGACGAAGAGAATGTATGTAAAATCGTCACTATAAGGTACCACTTAAAATTATAAAATTGTATTTTTTAATGATATTTGCAAGTGATGAATTAAGTCAGACTATCACATCACTAGCTAAGGTGACATGTGAAACTTAGTATTTGAATTATTCAAATATTAATTGCCGGCTAAATTCACATTTATGAGTCGCAGAACCGAACATATTTGGTCTCTGAAATACCGCTCGATTTAATTAATTTATAATGGATATAAATTAATTAATATTTATCAAATATAAATTAATTAATATTTATCAAATATTAATTAATTAATATTTATCAAATATTAATTTTTGTTGTAATTCTTGGGTGGGATATATTTAGTAAATATGGTAGCCTTTGGAAATGTTCTAGGTGTTATTAGTAATTAACTGTGTGTGTATATATGTGCGTATCGATATTTGATATCGATGTCAAATTAAATATTATTTAAATAACTACTTACAAATGGGTTAAGTATTTAATTGTTCCATTATGCGACCAATATAGGCCAGCTAAAGAAGGGGTAGAATGAGAGGAGTGAAGTGGATGTGGATTTGAATTAGTAGGAGAGAAACATGGAGATTTTGTCTCCTAGTTCTTCATACAAATCCAAGCCACCACGTTTAGTTCGGACTTTTGCCACCTCCCTCGTTAATTTTGGCTATACCTACCTACTTCCTAACCAGCCAATTGTTGACTCCTTTTGTCCAAATACAAGCGGCTACAATAATTTTTAGTCGTGATGCATCGATTATTAGAAATAGTGGTGTAGATCTAAGAGACCGATAATTCAAGGTAGGAGTCTAAGGCATCAATCTCTTTGGGTAAATTATATATTCATGATATATGTCATCCATTTACATTTATAATGGTTTTCATATATGTGTTAATGTCTTTCCTTAATTATAAATGCATTAGATCTCATTAAAACAATAGATTTACATAAAACAATTTATTTAATAGAAAGTTAGAAATTAAATATATATGTAAATATTATAATTTGCTATATATACACATACTTTAATAATATTATAATTTTCTAAGAATTATAAATAATTTTAATAGTTTTTAATGATATTTATTAATTTTAAAACCTAAAATTCATTTAAATCATAATTAAAAAATACATACATACATACATATATATATATATTAAATTATTTTAAAATAAATTTTGACTGATTATATTCAAAAAATAACTTTTCTAAATGAAATTTAATTTTCTTATATTATATTATATATATTAATTATGAATTAATACAATGTACGTCTTTAATGCTATAATATATATATATATATATATATAAATTTGAAAAAAAAAATCCTTACCGGCCAAATAATGTTATATACATATGGTGAACCGGGCCGGTCGGAAGCGAGTGAAATAGGTGGGTTTCGAAAAAAATTCTCACTTTAGATCATATTGAGCCTATGAAGTATAAAGGGTTATATTAGATCCAATCTATAAATAAATCAAAATTTATTTAATTTTCTGATTTATTTAATTAATGAATTTAATTAAAAATATTTTATATAGTTTATAAGTATATCATTATGTACTCATATGTGTATAACGTGCATGTGCAACGTAGCATACGGTGTACATAGTTAATGTATACGTATATAGATGTTAGGATTTACGTCTATATCGTATGAATTCGTCATTTGTGTATGTGATAATTTCTCAACATAGTATTATATTTACAAAATCGATAAATTTTGATTAAAATTCAAAATTATTTATGTACGATAATATATAAAATATATAATCTAATTTTGACCAAGTCAATAAATTTTAAATTCAAATTTTATAATTAAAATATCTAATTAAGACTTGGTAAAACATTTTAAATTCAATTTTGGATTATAAGATTACTGGTTAAAATATCTTTATTAATAATTAACAATAATATTACAAAATAAAATTGCCATCGGAAATATTATATTAACATGTATACATAAAATTTCCTTTTTTAACACATAAAACAATTTACCATGCAAAAGGAATTTATAAATATATACATATATCATAAAATAAATTTTTAATTTTTAAATTTACATGGAAAGCAAATACAGCCTCTAAATTCAAGTTATATATGTGGTTAATATTGCATGGAAAACTTAATACCATTGAACTTTTTAAAAATAAGAATGTGCATATTAATAAAAAAAATGTATTTTCTATAATGTGAACTATAAACAATTACCCACTTATTCTATGATTGTCAATTTACTAGGTTTATGCTCCTGCACATTTTTAGTATTTTTGGTGTTAATACAACCTCTAATATTCTTAATTATGAGTCTTATTGGTCTAGGTTGAGATTTTACATTACTCTTGGTCGGGGATTTTATTAAACACTATTTTCACTATCCCAGGTTGGTATGTTTGGTTTGACAAAAACCAAAGACTTTTCAATGATAATAATAATTTTACAATGGATAATTTGACTTGTATGACCATTTTATTTTGTTTCAATTGGATTTCGAACAAAACGCATAAATTAGCTAATAATAACGGCTTTCAGAAGTTCCTTAAAAGGGCAAAATCATGTACCAATGTCTTACGGGCAAGAATTTTTGTTAACAATAAATATAATATTGTTGTAACTATCATCCTGCCAGAGGAGAACATGCACGATCTTCCAGGCTCACCACTATTATTAGGTAACTAACTCATGTTTGGTGTTATTGTCCTTTAGCTACCTTGTTCACACCTAGGTTATTTTACCTCATTTATATTCCTTCTTCTCCTCTTGCATATATATGTATATAATTGACTTATATACATATATATGTTTAATCCTCACAATATATGCTAAGTTTTTACGGTTATGACTGTTGAGGTTGGCATTTTGGGTCGAGCATCCTCGTTCATTGAACGAGTTGAGTATTGATATGTTGTTGGGACTTCTGCAGTTTTTTTTATATGGTTCACTCCCTCTAGGGGGACTGAACGAGGCCTTCATCTCAGCAAGGCCTCATCTTTGATGCTGCATTCGCCATATGTTGCTTCTGATTTTTTTCTATTTTCTTTTTCTTGCACTTTAGCTTTTTCCTAGGTTTCATTGGGGAGGGTTTTTTTTCATTTTAATTATACGGGTTCATAGGGAAGAACCGCTTGCAAGGCTTATTGGTAGCTCCTTTTTAAGTGTAGAATAAAATTATACGAGTGCTCTCCTCCTCATAGAGGATCGCTCGTTTTTCTCAAAAAAATCGTTATAATGGAATTAATAAAACATAAATATGTAAATAGAGTGTTATCTTACAAGAAATTACCTTAGAACCGCACCTTGATTGATTGGTCTCCCAGATTCTAAATCAATACCACTATTGCTAGCAATCGATGCTTCACCACTGGATTTGGCTGTATTTAATTAATTGGATGTGAAAACGGGTTAAAGAATGGAGGAGAAAATGAGGGTATTTTCGACTAAGGTGTAAGAAGAGAGAAAAAAAACTAAAAGAAAAAGTGGCGACCAAGATCTGAATTTATAGTAAGGTGTTAGAAAAAATATCTTCCTACTTCTCTCGTACCAATTCAAACTCAGTTAACCCTCCCCTTTTTGCCTCTTTTTTGGTCGGCCAAGAATAAGTCCAATATGGACCAAAAGTCCCTTCAAACCCATTTAGTAATTTATTTACTTTAAATCCAATTTAAATTCTTATTGATGTGATATATCAATACACACATATAACTTTTATATACGCACCCAAAAAACTACTAATAATTCCCCAGAAAATTATAGAACCTACCCATTTCACTAAACGCACCCTAAAACAAAATTACGACAATAATTAATATTTCACCAAAGAAATATAGTGCAAAATTTATCAATAAAACTAGATACATAAATTATATATACTATTAAAAAATTTCACTATATATTTTTATTATAAAAAGTATATAGAATATATGAAAATTTATTAATAGTCTCATTAAAAAAATATAGTGAAATTTTTTAAGAGTATATATAATTTATGTATCTAGTTTTATTGATACATTTAATTTAATTAATTTATGACTATTATAAATCAATTAAATCAAGTGGAGTTTTGGAGACTGGTTAGGTTCGATTATGTGATTCACATGTGTGAATTTAGCCAATGATTAATATTTGAACAATTCAAATAATAATGTTCACATGTCACCTTAACTAATATTGTGATAGTTTGACTTAATTCATTGCTTATTAATCTCATTGTTAAATCCAATTTTACAAATTTAAGCGGTACCTTTTAGTAACGATTATTTACACCAATTTTCTTCATTGATACGATAACACTTTATGATTTAAAAATTTTGGTTTGATTAAAATTCCAATATCATCCACATTCAACTTAGGTACTCCATAAATAACATCCTTGATTCAATAATATTATTATTATTAACCGTACCACTCTGGCTAGAGATTTTGACTTTGAGTTGACTACAGTTGACCGTGATACCAACCTCGTACAACCGAGGAGACGAATTCTCTATTTAATAGTGTTTCACTTCCTGTGCTTCTACTCAGACTCAACTATAGTCACTCGATGGAACAACATGTCATGATTTAACTATAATAAAAGTAGAGTATCCACATAGAAGTTCTATGTATTCTAAAGTTAACAAAATCGTGTAATATCGTCACTACGATATTTCCTGTCTAACCTAATTGTTATTGACCAACGTGAAACTATCAGATGAGTCATTCATGGTTGTTTAATAGCTATTAGTACATAACCTCTTGTGCGCCAAACAGCCATGAGTAATACACTGACCAACATTTGAAGAGCGTTACATGCTCTGGTCTTAACGAATGCATCGATATCCTTACTCAAAACATCTTGACAAGAAATATTTAAAATAATATAATATTTTATTCTATGATAATTTTTTTATGATTACAACTCCTTGTGATTATTATCATATAACATATTTTCAAGGAATTTCTATCAAATATACTTTAAATTAATTACTTAATTAATTATATCACTATATAACAAAGTATATAATAGAAATCAAATACCTGTATTACTAATAAGATTGGTTATAGAGGCATATATATGTAATAAACTACATAATTGTCTCTAGGGCATACTCCTAACTCTCTCATACTGTTTATACATATTAAAACAGTGTTGTGTGTTTTAAATAAATCAATCAATAAACATAAATAAACATAAATAAAAAATAAAAGTAAAATTAATTTCGGTTATAATAATTAATTTTATTAAAATATACATATTTAATTTATTAAGGTTATCTTTACTAATAATTTTATGTTTTGGTTTTGAATTTAAAATGTTTTACTAAGTCATAATTGGATAATTAAACATAAAATTTGAATTTGAATTCATTGACTTAGTCAGATCTGATTAGATATTTTATATTTTATTATATAAAAATAATTTAAAATTTTATATTTATATATTTTATAAACATACTAAACAATATTTTGAGGCAATTAACACATATATAAATGGACAATGTGTTTACATAGTGGATACAAATCCCAATATCTACTTTTGCAAATGTTAACCATGTACACCTTGCTATGTTGCACATCACATTTATATATACATATGAGTATATATTGATATACTAAAAACATATAAATGCTAAATTAATTAACATACATTAACTAATTAAATCAAGAAAATAAAATAAAATATTATTTTATTTAAACAAACTAGATTGGATATAGTATAACCATTAGACTTCATAGGCCCACCATGATCCAATTAGGGATTTTTTTTAATTCACCTAATTCACCCATTATAAATTAGCTCGGTTTCTACTAAGGTGTCAAAGCCCAAATGGTATGCACGATCTAAATTAGCAATTTTAGAGCTAACTAATAAGTCCTACTTATCCGATGAGTATTTAGAATAGCAGTGTCTAGGTTTGGAGTTTGATAATCGTGTATTATCCCCCTCCCTTGTTATTGGCATGGCCAATGGGTGAAGTAAGTTTAGAAGGTTAGCTAGTTATAAAGGTCCAAATTAATTCGAGCATTGAGTTAATTTTCAAAATTCAATTTGAAAATTAAAATATATTTTGAGTTTAAAAGTTAAGTTTAAAATATAAAATGAATTTTATAAAAGTGATAAAATATTTTTCAAAATTGTTTTGAAAATAGATTTAATATTTATGGAAGTTATATAATATTTAATTAATTATATTAATTAAATAAGTAATTGATTAAAAGTTAATTAATTAAAATAAACATATATCGATATGTATATATAACCATAAATGTTATAGTTCAATATATATAAATAATATTGTTTAAGGTAAATTAAAATAATATTTTGAATTTATTAAAATTATTTAAATATTGTTTTAACTAGATAAAATATTTATTTGATAAATAAATCAATTCAATGGTAATTAATAAAGACACACACACACACACACATATATATATATATATATACACACATAGAATGGTATATGCACATAAAATAATAAGTGTTATTGTTAATATGCATCTTAAATTGTTTAGCATGATTAAAATAAAATTTGAATTTTAAAATAATTTAATTGGTTAGTTAATTGAATTAATAAATTAAAACTAATTAAATGTGATTCAATTAATAATATACATATGAATATTATATAAGTTAATTAAAATGCAAACAGTTATAAATGAATTAAACTTATATAATATGAATGTATTATATAAGTGGAACTGTGAGAAACCCAACTTAGATTTGAGGAATAAATACATATGTATTGTACATATATCATGATTTCAGATGTGTCCAACACTTGAATCACGAGGGTATTTCATAAAAAAAATATTATTCCCTAAATGAATATCACTCTAGTAAATGTAAATATTAAAGATTATGAATCTATAATATATAAAGTTATCCTTTACCATTAATATATTAATATATTACTTGCGCACTCTTTGGTTGTTAAGCAAACTCAAGCTAGGGATGTTATGAGTAGTACTATCAATATATTGACTAAACGTGGCAAAATAAATGCATGTATTTATTGAGCAAACTCAAGGTACGTGCAATATACTTAGGCCATCGTGAAATGGCAGGTACGAGTGAATAAGCTCTTTCGATTCATCGAGCAAACTCAAGGTCGATACGAGGTTAGGACAAAGACCAATTACATATAATACAGCCGATAAGGAGTTATCAATCGCTTGTGGGTCTATGATTTGTTGAGAAGACTCAAGGTCGGAATCTCAAGGAAAACGAGTCCTTGCACTCATTAAAAGAAATCGAAAGGTTTCTATATGTCTCCTAAAGTTTCAAGGAATATGAAAATCTAGTGAAAGTCTTATTAGAAAAATGAAGTGAGCACATTTAACCTTTCTGATACTTTAACCTTTTTGATAATGTAAGTATGCTATAAAAGTTAAAATAATTTACTATGGTAATTTTGTGCAATGAAATAATTGATAGAATGTTTATCAAATAAAATATACAAATGAACTAAGTTAACATTGACATAGAAATATAAAATACACCTACCAATAAAAAAATTGGCAAGTTGTCGCTTCAAGAACTATGCAAATGCCAAATCTTGCAACTATCAAAACATTCGTTCCTCGATCGCTTAAGTGGGAATTTGTTCGAGACTGTGTATTTTCTTCTTGGGTTTTGGACTCTTAAACAATATATGAATATAGATATTTGATTCATATTCGATCACATATAAATGTTATCTAGTGGAGAGTCACGATTCATAATGTAAGAAACCTCGATGAAATTTATTCATTTGAAATGAGCAAAAACCATAATATCATGTTTTTAATATGATTGATTGTAGCAAGGATCTTGGTGTCTTAAATGTAGCATTAGACCAAAAACTACAAGATGAACCTAGGAATTCAATCACTGAAATGTCAATTTGATCAGTTTACAAAAAGTGTAATTTATTTGATATCCTTAAATGTTAAAAGATGACCAAATGCATAAAGAGTTCGGTGTGATTTTGTAGTAAGAATTTCCTTTGAACGGTTCGCTCATTTAAGAAAGGAAAGCGAATGTACGAGAGTAGATGTAACTTAGGCACAGTTGGGATGAAGAGAGTGAGTGGTCATCTCTGCTTCATAATGAGATGTAGAAAATGAGAATTGTATAAAATACTAATAGATATTTAATATAGAATTAGAAATGTGATTTTTATGCCAATTGTATTTTCACATAGAAATTCGTTTTCAATGAAAGTTATTTTTTTGAGTTTAAGATATTTGATCTTGAACTCTTGATCGTACACTGGTTACAGTAGATGAAATAAAATATCATAATAAGTGGTTGAGTGGAGCCTCGATTTCATGAGCTATTATTATAATGGCAGAAATATTAGGAGCATGTCATATGTCACTTATTAGTGGATGCATCAAGTTACAAAAGACTGCCTCCCAAGTATTATTTATGAAATAATAATAGTTTTCAGTGTTGTAACGACCCAGTATTTTGGACCATTCGCATCCATTATAAGTGTATAGGTAGACACTCATGCCGGAGTTGAATTGCTCAAAATACCGCGTTGTAAATAAAATTTGGCAAAACTCAACATATACAGTAAATAAAATAATTACAGATCACAGACACAGAGTAATATAACAATAATGCAGCGGAAACAAAGGATAGTAGTTCATGAAGCTACTATATATATATAACAGAGTTAAACAAGATACAATAGATGTCTCAATACAATAATCAAATACCAGATCTGAATACATCACTGGAATCAACGGAATAACTGAAAGCAGGATCGATAGATAGCTGGATCTCCAAGCGAAGCTTCAACTCCAAAGGTGAGTCTCAAATGTTGTATCACTCAGTCTGACCCGAGCGTAAAGCAAAACACAAAACACTCGAGTCAGGATTAACATTCTTATATTCAATAAATCCAACTCAAGTGAAATATCAACTGGAATACAAGTAACTTAAAGGATGTTTGGGATAACCATCCTCTAAGGGTCCGTTAAACTATTTACTATGTAGTAATATTCGCTATTATAATAGTGTCTAAATAAGTAAAGTATAATCATATCGGAAAATAGCGTTAAGGGGATGGAGAACCTTAACGCGGTCGGATCTTAAAATCATAATCGTAGTAAAGCTCGGTATGGTAGGTGACACGGCACAACTAGGCAATGCCAGGGTAGATATACCAATTACGCACACAGACTGATGGAGCGCATAGCAGCCACTATCGTCCACCTCGAACAACATTCCCAAATCGGAGGATGGCCATCTAGTCAAATCACAAGTAAGAGTATAATATCGAAGAAATGCGTCCGAGAAGAGGTGCTACCTCACTGGTCCGAGATCGCTCCTGTTTTAGCCACCTTATGCCAACTCACGGGAGTTGGGTCCACGTAACATACCTTAAGAACGCCGCCACCATCCTACTTCATTCTGGAATCTCCACCGCGTACACGGTTGTCAAAGTGGTTTTCGGTATCGACAGAGAGTATGTCCATATCCGATCCCGGTCTCTTTGCCAACCAATCGTTATTATAACACCGTGGTCATTTCAAAATAGTTTATACTTCAAAACCAAAATATCATTATCATTTCAAAACCTAATTTAATACGATATCATTTCACTTCAAATATATCCATTTTCAAAATCATATTACTTTCCGAAGTTATAATGCTTTCGAAGTTATAGTCTGGAAATCACAGTATTTTGGCAATCATAACAGTTTCCTTTTAAACAGTTTAGATATTAAAATTCCGTTATAAAATAAATTAGTTTCCTCAAATTTCACAAATCGATTCAAATTAACTCGAATTCCAAAAATTTAATTTAATCAAATCTCAAATCATCAGTTTCAACTCGATTCAGCTTCTAAATAAACCATTTCAATTTTATCGATTTCAAATACATATCAGAACCATAAAATAAGCCATTTCAATTTTTATATATTTCAAAGCTTTAAATATTCAACATTTCAAAACTAAATTCGATAAATTTATATACATATCAAATTCTCTTTACAATTATTTAGTTTGAAATATCAACTTAACCTTTCCATAATATTTGAATACAATTTAAATTTTTCAATTTAAATAACCAAAATATCTCATTTAAATATTTATACGTTTGAAATATTCATTTAAGTCACCTTTTCAAATTTCAAGTTGTAAATCACTTCTTTAAATTTCAAATTCAATACATTTCCAATCAAACTTATTTAAGTATAATCCTTAAATAAGTATAATTTCAATCAATTTCAAATCATTATAAATTCTATATTTGAAGATATAGATATTAAATAGATACTTAAACATATTATTTATCAACTTTATTAAATCAACTTTAATGAATCTTTTCAAAACCAAAGAAATCATTTTCAAACATTTATATATAGACCAACGGTGCCTGTATAAAATTTTCCTATCCTATGGTCAAGTGATACGGATATTTATCATTTCAATCCGCAATTTAAAATATATATACGGGTATATATCTTTTCATCCCGCAATCCCAAATTCAATTCAATGAAAATCGCTTGGGTTTATCGTTTCAACCCATAATGATTTTCTCCTATTCTACAGATCGTTCGGGTATGTATCATTTCAACCCATAGTGATTCTATACTAATAGGGAACTTGCAGAGTGATAACAAATATGATAATAAAATAACAACAGTAACAGGCATATATCAACAATATAAATAACAGATAATGGTGTCAGATGTCACAGGTGAGCAGATACAGATGATGACATATATAACAATGTAAATAACTAACATCAGCATATTTCAATTGACATTTCAATTGAAATCAAATTTTATAAATATAAGAACGTTAATCAGAGTGATTGCTCACCTTTCGAGGCTAGAGGATAGACAAAGGAATTGAGTTATGAAATGCAAGCACGACTTCCAAAGCAAAGTTAAATTGGCACGAATTCGATGAATAGATCTGATAACAGGAATCGATGGAAAGAAATCAAAATTTGTTTTAACATAAACCAAAACAAAAATAAATATTATATCCATATATCTCTAATAGTTAATATAAGTTTTAAACTCATATTTTAAAATAATATATATATATATATATTACTAAAGAAAAAGTCCAAATACCAATATTTGTTATAAAACCGATATAAACAATTTATTATAATATATATAACTTAGACAGAAATTGAGAAATTTAAACCTATATATTTAACATACTATACCACTTACTCAACTAATAACTAAACGGGCATACATAGTTCATAACTTATAGAGAACTATATAGATTCACATCGAATAACGTAAATCAACAAACAAAATAACTACTATATATATACAGTGATAACATATAAACTAACATATTAAATCTATAATTATATATATAAAATTTATAAACCAACATAAAATATGTTATTAACCAAAATGTGCAACTTATATTTATAAAGTAGCCGATTATAAAACTTAAATATACTAACATTATGTATTACATATACAATATAAATAAGCTGAAAAGTAACTAATATAATACTCGACACATTATACTTCCTCCCAGATCTAGTATACAGTCCTATATAAGTATGAACAAAATAGCTAGGCTAATATATACCGTACATATACATTTCACTTTCTTATACAAAGCATTTACCCAAATCATGTCGACTTATATTATATATTTAAAAAAAAAATCTACTATTAAAATACCTATACTAACATGTTATAATATTGTAAACGGCCATACGCATATATAAACAAATCTTATTTTCTATAATATATACAGGCAACTTAATATTAATATTCAAACTGAACTGTAAATTATAGCTATATATTCAAACTAATATATGTAGCTACTTATATAACTGATATCCATTACACAGCCTTAATATATCTCAGCAATATAATACCGTAACCCATAAGCTTCAAGGAAAATATGAGGACAACTACTCAGATGTGAAAAACAGGTTAAATAAATCTACTACCCTATTTACATTACAAATAGTTTTAAACACACCAAAGTTTAAAACCAAAACACGTATAACTATATATATATGTAGACCATAAGTTAAAGCCGCGGCCATACATAATATAACTAGCAGATTATATACATATATTTATATAACTTATACAACATATATACTTAGACAAATAACATATAAACTAAGCTTATATATATTCAAAACTCTACAGATCAAAATATTATTTACTGCAATTTGCTATTCATCTATATATATAACCAATACATAAAAAAAATGGAACATCAACATATATACTAACCCATAATTAAAACAAACATACGGCTGAGGTGAGAAGGAGGCATTGAGCTCGGAAGGATGAGTTTGGGAGGAAAGGTCGTGAATCTCATAAGATGCTCAGCGATGGATGTGCTTTGGAAAACGGAATGGCTATGTTCAGGAGGAAGAGAGGCTTGCGGGGAAGGATAGGAAGAAGAATGGGCTGTGGGTGGCTTGCGGCTGCTGACGGGAATAGGGTGTAGGGTCGTGGTTGGGTGGAGGCGTGGGGTTGCCTGGGTGGAGGCGCAGATCTGGGTAGCTGTCGAAATATATGAAGATGTTGGGAAGGAGGCTTCGGCCACGTTGGAATGGTTGGTGGTTGAAGGCGGAGGCGAACACGAGCGGAGGGGAAGGCTGGAGCGTGGTGGGGCTTTGGGAGGCATGCGCGAGTCTCTGCTTTTGCATACATCAGAGGAAGTTTGTTTTACAAATTAAATGAAAGTATAAGGTGAATAAAGTAGCTGTTCAGCTTGATGAGAAAAAAACGTATAAAGTTTGAATGCTAAAATAAATGCTAGGAGAAGAAAAAATGACCCGTTCAACTTTGTACGTTTACACCTTTGAAAGGTGTGGGGCAAAGCAAACGTACTAATGTAAATATAAATTGAAGTGATGGGAATGTAACAACTGTACATTGATTTAGAAGCTATAAAACAATTTATTATATTACTGAGATCCACGTTCAAACTTGAAAAGGCAAACGAAAGCTAACGGTCACAATTCAGGGTACCGGTACGACGCACTGTTTTATTGTTTCTGTCGCGTACCGGACCTCAAAATACAGAGTTGAGTATACCGTAGAGATCAGCGCAACGAGATGATCAAAACGGTACACAGATATCAGTGGTACGGTCATCCGATCAAAAGTCGATAACCGGTACCAGAAATGCTGCTATTCTAACAGAAATAAGATAAACGGAGCAACAGAAGTCCAAATTTTGAAAAACGAAAGATGATGACTTACTCAGAAGATGATTTACAATTTTTCTATAGAAAAATATTTAGGTTTGGAAAACATTTTATTATCATCAATTTTTAACCGGTATGAATTGGAATAAAATTACACTAGAAAATAAACTTCCAAATTTTCTGATGAAAATTTACCAGTTGCTATGTTAAAATAGACGCATTCCAAATATTAAATTTTTATTTTAAAATTTAATTGTTTAAAATTTCACAAAAATCCAATTTATTAAATAAATAAAACCACTGAAATTTACGGGTCGTTACACTCTCCCCCACTCAAAACTTTTCATCCCCGAAAAGGAAGGAGGTAGGAGAGTAGAAGCAACCAAAAGAAAAATAGATTAAAAGACAAGATAAGACAATTAATTTAAACCATATAATTTCAAATTAAACTAATTAATATTTAGCAATTTGATTTAATCCACTGAGTTCACTTAAGTTAAACCAATTCATCTATTTCTAAATTCATTATCTTATTATCTATTCATCCTTAATTAACCATTTCTATACCATCAATTTGTATAATCATTTATTGTACTCATATTTTATTCAACAAATTTAATTCTTTTATCCAAATTATTATTTACTTTATTCCACTTAATATATCTTACCACATATATTTAAACCATATAAATCAATTTAAACCATAAAATTTCAATTTAAATTAATTTATATTTAAAATTGATTTTAAATTCAAGGTATTTCCATAGGTTAATCTAATTTCAATTTATTAATTCCTTCAAAACAAATTTATTTGTCTCATCTAATATTCAATTAACTTATTATCCTATTTATCTCTATTAACATCCTTATAATAAAATTTAAGTGTATAACATTTATTATAACACTCAAATTTTATCAATAAACCATTTATATTGTATATTATCCAATTACATATTCAACTTCTGAAAATTTTAGGTAAGTTATGTTGAGATGTAATTGAGTATTATACAAATAAGATTTTTCAATTTAGTTATTCTCAGTTAACTATTTATCCAAGAATTTTGACTTTAGTTTATAATTGAAATCATCTTTAATCTAAAATTTAAGAATTTAAATCTCCGATTTACTTCAAACAATTTAGAGATATATATATTATATCTATATCAATCAAATTAAATTTTAAAATAAGATACCTATATATATATCAAATTATATTGAAGAAATTCAAATCGAATATTTTTTTTCAAAACAAAACCGTAGCAAAGCTACAGAATGGTTTATCCTCTTCGAAACTCGAAAATGAATGTCGATGATGCGGCCGTCATCACCGAAATTATTTTCCAGCGACAACGAGAAGAGCACTGATTTAAACATTTAAAATTCTTTGAAAACCATTTTATTCGAAAATACTTTAAATAATATACATTTTAAGACTTTAAAACAAAGTTTGAAATCACCAGAAATTTAATTCTTAAATTCTCAATTTAAATTCATTTCAATTCCAAATAAATTTACAAACAATAGTCATTTTGCAATAGTCAATGACTTACAAAACGATAAAATGAAAATCAAATATTATCATTTCAACAACCAATTTTTTTTTACTTTTAATTCCAGGAAATTTTTCTTATATATTTATAATATAATCATACAAATTTATTTCATTTATCAAATTTAAAAATTATATTGTGTCAGTTTGCTCTGTTCAAGTGTTTTTGGAAATCCTATCGATAGCGTTGATCAGACGAATCGATCGAAAATCCAAACCAACATCAACAACTCAAACAACATAATATATAAAACATTTTAATATTAATACAAATACCAATACACTCCCTCACACGATGATTCCAGAATTGGATTCCGACAAAAGGATAGAGATCCAAATATAGAGGGACTCTAATCCAAGAGGATTATAATCTAAAATAGATAGGCTCGAAACGAAGGTTAGATGATTGCATTTCAAACAGGAAGATGGATAAAGTTGTATAAATCGCGGGCAACCTTAACCGGGTCAACCGTGACTTCATAGATAAGATCGATGTAGAATTTTGAAGCAAATCGACATTCGATTACCAGAGGTAGAATTCGGGTATAGCTTAAGATAGCAGCATCGTAAACCGAGGATACAGAAATCTCCGGTGAATCAATACCGATTGTAAAGGAGTTTCACCCCAGTACAAATTATTCGAAGATTGGCGAGACCGCCGATTTATTATAGAGATCATTCGAAGTGGAGTTATGGGATACTCCAGAATCAAAAGACACGAATAGGGGAGACACGAATGGACTTTGGAACCGAAGTGAACGTTCCAACATTCAAAGGAACCGAGTCAAAGAAGAAGGAATTCAAGCTCGAACGAAAGTGATTCTGTAATTGAATTTACTACATATGCTGAGTTTTGCCTAAAACCAGAGCTCTGATACCAACTGTAACGACCCAGTATTTTAGACCATTCGCATCCATTATAAGTGTATAGGTAGACACTCATGCCGGAGTTGAATTGCTCAAAATACCGCGTTGTAAATAAAATTTGGCAAAACTCAACATATACAGTAAATAAAATAATTACAGATCACAGACACAGAGTAATATAACAATAATGCAGCGGAAACAAAGGATAGTAGTTCATGAAGCTACTATATATATATAACAGAGTTAAACAAGATACAATAGATGTCTCAATACAATAATCAAATACCAGATCTGAATACATCACTGGAATCAACGGAATAACTGAAAGCAGGATCGATAGATAGCTGGATCTCCAAGCGAAGCTTCAACTCCAAAGGTGAGTCTCAAATGCTGTATCACTCAGTCTGACCCGAGCGTAAAGCAAAACACAAAACACTCGAGTCAGGATTAACATTCTTATATTCAATAAATCCAACTCAAGTGAAATATCAACTGGAATACAAGTAACTTAAAGGATGTTTGGGATAACCATCCTCTAAGGGTCCGTTAAACTATTTACTATGTAGTAATATTCGCTATTATAATAGTGTCTAAATAAGTAAAGTATAATCATATCGGAAAATAGCGTTAAGGGGATGGAGAACCTTAACGCGGTTGGATCTTAAAATCATAATCGTAGTAAAGCTCGGTATGGTAGGTGACACGGCACAACTAGGCAATGCCAGGGTAGATATACCAATTACGCACACAGACTGATGGAGCGCATAGCAGCCACTATCGTCCACCTCGAACAACATTCCCAAATCGGAGGATGGCCATCTAGTCAAATCACAAGTAAGAGTATAATATCGAAGAAATGCGTCCGAGAAGAGGTGCTACCTCACTGGTCCGAGATCGCTCCTGTTTTAGCCACCTTATGCCAACTCACGGGAGTTGGGTCCACATAACATACCTTAAGAACGCCGCCACCATACTACTTCATTCTGGAATCTCCACCGCGTACACGGTTGTCAAAGTGGTTTTCGGTATCGACAGAGAGTATGTCCATATCCGATCCCGGTCTCTTTGCCAACCAATCGTTATTATAACACCGTGGTCATTTCAAAATAGTTTATACTTCAAAACCAAAATATCATTATCATTTCAAAACCTAATTTAATACGATATCATTTCACTTCAAATATATCCATTTTCAAAATCATATTACTTTCCAAAGTTATAATGCTTTCGAAGTTATAGTCTGGAAATCACAGTATTTTGGCAATCATAATAGTTTCCTTTTAAACAGTTTAGATATTAAAATTCCGTTATAAAATAAATTAGTTTCCTCAAATTTCACAAATCGATTCAAATTAACTCGAATTCCAAAAATTTAATTTAATCAAATCTCAAATCATCAGTTTCAACTCGATTCAGCTTCTAAATAAACCATTTCAATTTTATCGATTTCAAATACATATCAGAACCATAAAATAAGCCATTTCAATTTTTATATATTTCAAAGCTTTAAATATTCAACATTTCAAAACTAAATTCGATAAATTTATATACATATCAAATTCTCTTTACAATTATTTAGTTTGAAATATCAACTTAACCTTTCCATAATATTTGAATACAATTTAAAATTTTCAATTTAAATAACCAAAATATCTCATTTAAATATTTATACGTTTGAAATATTCATTTAAGTCACCTTTTCAAATTTCAAGTTGTAAATCACTTCTTTAAATTTCAAATTCAATACATTTCCAATCAAACTTATTTAAGTATAATCCTTAAATAAGTATAATTTCAATCAATTTCAAATCATTATAAATTCTATATTTGAAGATATAGATATTAAATAGATACTTAAACATATTATTTATCAACTTTATTAAATCAACTTTAATGAATCTTTTCAAAACCAAAGAAATCATTTTCAAACATTTATATATAGACCAACGGTGCCTGTATAAAATTTTCCTATCCTATGGTCAAGTGATACGGATATTTATCATTTTAATCCGCAATTTAAAATATATATACGGGTATATATCTTTTCATCCCGCAATCCCAAATTCAATTCAATGAAAATCGCTTGGGTTTATCATTTCAACCCATAACGATTTTCTCCTATTCTACAGATCGTTCGGGTATGTATCATTTCAACCCATAGTGATTCTATACTAATAGGGAACTTGCAGAGTGATAACAAATATGATAATAAAATAACAACAGTAACAGGCATATATCAACAATATAAATAACAGATAATGGTGTCAGATGTCACAGGTGAGCAGATACAGATGATGACATATACAACAATGTAAATAACTAACATCAGCATATTTCAATTGACATTTCAATTGAAATCAAATTTTATAAATATAAGAACGTTAATCAGAGTGATTGCTCACCTTTCGAGGCTAGAGGATAGACAAAGGAATTGAGTTATGAAATGCAAGCACGACTTCCAAAGCAAAGTTACATTGGCACGAATTCGATGAATAGATCTGATAACATGAATCGATGGAAAGAAATCAAAATTTGTTTTAACATAAACCAAAACAAAAATAAATATTATATCCATATATCTCTAATAGTTAATATAAGTTTTAAACTCATATTTTAAAATAATATATATATATATATATTACTAAAGAAAAAGTCCAAATACCAATATTTGTTATAAAACCGATATAAACAATTGATTATAATATATATAACTTAGACAGAAATTGAGAAATTTAAACCTATATATTTAACATACTATACCACTTACTCAACTAATAACTAAACTGGCATACATAGTTCATAACTTATAGAGAACTATATAGATTCACATCGAATAACGTAAATCAACAAACAAAATAACTACTATATATATACACTGATAACATATAAACTAACATATTAAATCTATAATTATATATATATAATTTATAAACCAACATAAAATATGTTATTAACCAAAATGTGCAACTTATATTTATAAAGTAGCCGATTATAAAACTTAAATATACGAACATTATGTATTACATATACAATATAAATAAGCTGAAAAGTAACTAATATAATACTCGACACATTATACTTCCTCCCAGATCTAGTATACAGTCCTATATAAGTATGAACAAAATAGCTAGGCTAATATATACCGTACATATACATTTCACTTTCTTATACAAAGCATTTACCCAAATCATGTCGACTTATATTATATATTTAAAAAAAATATCTACTATTAAAATACCTATACTAACATGTTACAATATTGTAAACGGTCATACACATATATAAACAAATATTATTTTCTATAATATATACAGGCAACTTAATATTAATATTCAAACTGAACTGTAAATTATAGCTATATATTCAAACTAATATATGTAGCTACTTATATAACTGATATCCATTACACAACCTTAATATATCTCAACAATATAATACCGTAACCCATAAGCTTCAAGGAAAATATGAGGACAACTACTCAGATGTGAAAAACAGGTTAAATAAATCTACTACCCTATTTACATTACAAATAGTTTTAAACACACCAAAGTTTAAAACCAAAACACGTATAACTATATATATATGTAGACCATAAGTTAAAGCCGCGGCCATACATAATATAACTAGCAGATTATATACATATATTTATATAACTTATAAAACATATATACTTAGACAAATAACATATAAACTAAGCTTATATATATTCAAAACTCTACAGATCAAAATATTATTTACTGCAATTTGCTATTCATCTATATATATAACCAATACATAAAAAAAATGGAACATCAACATATATACTAACCCATAATTAAAACAAACATACGGCTGAGGTGAGAAGGAGGCATTGAGCTCGGAAGGATGAGTTTGGGAGGAAAGGTCGTGAATCTCAGAAGATGCTCAGCGATGGATGTGCTTTGGAAAACGGAATGGCTATGTTCAGGAGGAAGAGAGGCTTGTGGGGAAGGATAGGAAGAAGAATGGGCTGTGGGTGGCTTGCGGCTGCTGACTGGGATAGGGTGTAGGGTCGTGGTTGGGTGGAGGCGTGGGGTTGCCTGGGTGGAGGCGCAGATCTGGGTAGCTGTCGAAATATATGAAGATGTTGGGAAGGAGGCTTCGGCCACGTTGGAATGGTTGGTGGTTGAAGGCGGAGGCGAACACGAGCGGAGGGGAAGGCTGGAGCGTGGTGGGGCTTTGGGAGGCATGCGCGAGTCTCTGCTTTTGCATACATCAGAGGAAGTTTGTTTTACAAATTAAATGAAAGTATAAGGTGAATAAAGTAGCTGTTCAGCTTGATGAGAAAAAAACGTATAAAGTTTGAATGCTAAAATAAATGCTAGGAGAAGAAAAAATGACCCGTTCAACTTTGTACGTTTACACCTTTGAAAGGTGTGGGGCAAAGCAAACGTACTAATGTAAATATAAATTGAAGTAATGGGAATGTAACAACTGTACATTGATTTAGAAGCTATAAAACAATTTATTATATTACTGAGATCCACGTTCAAACTTGAAAAGGCAAACGAAAGCTAACGGTCACAATTCTGGGTACCGATACGACGCACTGTTTTATTGTTTCTATCGCGTACCGGACCTCAAAATACAGAGTTGAGTATACCGTAGAGATCAGCGCAACGAGACGATCAAAACGGTACACAGATATCAGTGGTACGGTCATCCAATCAAAAGTCGATAACCGGTACCAGAAATGCTGCTATTCTAACAGAAATAAGATAAACGGAGCAACAGAAGTCCAAATTTTGAAAAACGAAAGATGATGACTTACTCAGAAGATGATTTACAATTTTTCTATAGAAAAATATTTAGGTTTGGAAAACATTTTATTATCATCAATTTTTAACCGGTATAAATTGGAATAAAATTACACTAGAAAATAAACTTCCAAATTTTCTGATGAAAATTTACCGGTTGCTATGTTAAAACAGACGCATTCCAAATATTAAATTTTTATTTTAAAATTTTATTGTTTAAAATTTCACAAAAATCCAATTTATTAAATAAATAAAACCACTGAAATTTACGGGTCGTTACAAGTGTTGACTGAAAATAGATTAGTTTTATTGTAATATGAATATTATGAATTCCTTATAAGATAAATCTATAATGATGGAATTTGTGTTCATAACAAAAGTGACGCATTCAAAAAATATAAAAACATCCGAACTTTTTACAATTATTTTGGAGTTATGGACTAAGTCATATCTTCGATAAATAATTCTTAAATCATATGATTGTGAACCATATGGTACTAATGAATTGTATTATAAACAATTAAGGGCAAAGTACCAATTCAGTAGGATCAACGAAAGAGTTGGTGAACTGTTCAGATTGATACATATGGATGCGTGCAATTGTTAGTCTAATGATACCAAAATGGTTCCACATACTTTGTTAAATTCACCTACCACAAACATGAATATATGTATTTTATGCACATGTAGTATGTTTACGATAAGTTTGTAGAATCTAAAATGAAAGCGAATAACATAACGTGCAAAAGGAAATAAAACGATTCGATTTGATCAAATAGGTGAGTATATTAGAAAATGGTTCGAAATGTACCTAAAACGAATAAGTTTTTATCCCAAAATTCACTCCTCCTAATGATACAAAATGATGTATAGATAAAGAGTAATCAGACTTTGTTAGACAAAGAATAATTGATGAGTGAAGTTGAGTTAACTTCTTTCTTTTAGGATATGCACTTAAGAGTGAGTACATGGGTTAAACATAACTTCATCTAAAACATAGTCTACGAGATTATATAAGATAAAGGATATAAGAAACCCCTACATATCCTAGGCTAACAAGTTGATAGTTTGTGTGAATCGAGAGGCTGCACATAATATTAGTTCACGAGGGATCTTGTGTGGATCACCCCAAAGCAGTTTGGGGCGGACCAATATTGATTGACAATTTATATTATGAACATAAGTTTCATAAACTAAAAATCTAACTTGGTTTTATACATATATAAAGGCGGTTCATAAAATGTTTATGAATACATAATCTGTTACACTGAGAAATAATTGTTGTTTCAAAAAACGCGTACTTCTTAACGAAGGAATGTCTTATAGAAATTATTGATAGTAAAAGGGATTTGGATATGATCTAAGGATAAAACTGATTATGAAGGATGAAATGAAAATACTAAACCTAAACGGACGAAACACATTATAATGTCTAATAAGAATTCTCATACTTTAAAGAGAAACTATGAGTTTTGTATCAATGTCGAGCAAAGAATTTCCTCAGTTGCCAATAAGCCATAAAGAGTATTAACTCTTCCATATGGCACAATTTGCAAATCCTGAATGAATTCCAAGTATAGTATCAAAATATAATTTTGATAGTTTTTCCTTAGGGGATATGATTCATCGACAACAAATATGCCTTCGAGAAGAAGACCAATGCCGTTGGAATACAGTAAGAAACGTTGGTAAGAATAACATCGTAAATTTCAATTATTGAATAGATTCGTCATTCAACGTGCTTGAATTAGTATGGATTTTGTTCGTAAAATTATTGCCAAGATGACTTGAGTTTTGGGACATTTAAGTTGAAACCAAATTCTAAATAATAATTTATAATAGACTGTTTGCACATAATAACCAAAGTGTCTCGAAGTTAGTAGGAACAATGCTGAGTGTGGGTTTCAGATATGATCCAAGAACTGATACAAAAGCATTGTTAGATGAGCATTAGAATTGAGCAAATATTTTGACAAAAAAATCAAACATTTTGATTTTCAGTCAAAATGCAAAGGAAGCGTGTGTTTGTAAGAAAGAATATCAAAAGATACCAAGATATTTCTAAATTATAAGTACACTACATATTACCGATTGTTAACGATATACTTATTTTAAAATCAATACGATTTTGGTTGTTTAATCCTCGACATTGAATTTGAAAATGACAACTTTTATATTTAGTATAAAAGATGTCGGGATTATCCAAAATGATATTCACAAACACCAATTTAAAATGTTTAATATCGAGCATATGAGATGCATTCCTTATGCATTGACAATAGGAATTATTGTATATATATTATATTGTCTAATATATCGCAATTTATTTATGTAACTGGTACAGTGAGCAAGTATCAAATCCAAATTAAGTTCACTAAATGACAGTTAAGAGTATTTTTGAGTATTTACGAAATACTAGAGAATTGTTTATAGAAACAATGAAATCCTTATGAAGGAGTGTTTAGACTCGAACTTCATAAGTGATTTTAAGAGTAATATGTCGATCCTAAATTTCATGTTTAACCTTAGTGTTTCTTGGTTTTCTTGCAAGGATAAAATAGGTCGACCCGTAGTTTGTGATGACACACTTTTGATTCAAGCCATCGGGGTCCTTGCCTGCATTCAAGCTAGCACCCAAACCTGGATGTTTCCTAAAGCTAGTGTTGGTGCTTGCCATGTCATGAAGTTCACGACCAGCTTCGAGTAGACTTCTCTTATCATAGCCCTTCGCTCGACTATATTGCGCGTGCAGACCCGCAAAGCCCATGTAGTCATTGGCGAACGACGATAAGAGATAGCGGCCCGACATGCGCCACGCCTCTCATAATCCAAGTGGCCTGACCAATGGTCCACTCTCCAGCAAGGTCCCCACCTTTTTTCCTCATCGACCTCCCACACCTTCTGAAGCTCCCTTGTTATAACTTTGCTGGCATTGGCCGTAGGCGCCAAATTGTCCCTGCAAACAAAAGCTTTGCATGCAATGTTCCTCTGAGAAGATTAGCACAATATCATTGTTCACATGACAAAAGCGCCACTGTGCAGTAACCACTCCACGTCCTTTGCTGCCACTCTGGCATAGCTCCCCTGCTCAACCACTACCTAATCCAATGTCGTCTTTCCTTGACTAATGCATGCACAAAGTACGGTCGATCGGTTGTGCAAATCATATCAACCATACACTCTAGATAGCACTTCAGATGTCATGCATCAGGCCGAGCAACAATATCATTGGCCCAACATGATTTCAATGGCTCAACTACGCAATCTTCGTCATTCAACACATATCCTAGCAGCTATAGGTACACCAAGGCATGCATTTTCATAGTGGTCGAATAATACAAGCTCTTAAACATTTACTTTCTTGTTATTGTCTTTTGTAATCGAAGCTATTGTAAGAGAAGTAAAGTAATAATAAATTCTCGTTGTGGATGTAGACCAACTTTGATCAAACCACCCTAAATTTTGTATTTCTTTACATTTTTGCATACTTTTACTTCATTGTTTTACATTTTGAGGTATTGGCAAGTAACCTTTGCTACTATCTGCTCTTAACCATAGCTCTGAGGTTGGCTAGGTTTTTAACCAATATTTCGACGCTAGAAAGAGGGCCTCCCCTAAAAGCTCTCATTTTTTTCTTCACTTTCCTTATCTATAAATTCCTTTCACATTCACATCATGCAGTCCCATGGTGAGAACGAAGCCGATAACTCAATTGGCTACAACATCAACAGGGCCACTGGGGCTAGTATTGTATGCTCCATCCCTGGGTTGAGCAACGACGTGCAAATTAGCATGATTAGTGGATTGACCAACATAGGAATACTTGCTCATGATGTAAACAACCTCAGGGCTAGAATGGTTGCCTAAACAACCGTAACCTTTGGTCTGATTGTCCCCCAATGATTGACCAGACCTCCATCCAACCTACTATACCTAGCACATACAACATAACATGATGCCCGTGAGAGGGTCATGTTGGAGACCCCACAGGAGATGCTCCTATCCACCATTGAGACGTGCATGCTACCCATGATCACGGGAATGTTCATGTCATCTTAGAGCCTGAACTAGTGTACCGAGAATTCCAAGTAGATTATCACCCTCGATAGAGAGATTTATGTGTTTCATCACCTTCGCATAGAGAATGGGGAGTGACCTGCATTTTGAACAGCTCATTGGCTAGGGGCAAGGTAGAAATTCAGATTCCAAAGAACCATCAGTCCACTCCCGACCCCAGTGCGAGGTGCCTTAGCCTAGGTCTCACGAAAGACGTGCACAACCACCCAAATCATCCTAGAAGTGTGTCTCCTATGTCAATCTGGCGTCACTATTCCTACTTTTCCATACCACTACCACAAATCCCCATCACCAAATAAACGATGGAGGAGTCTCTCTCCAATAAGGAGCTAGTGTCATCCACAACACATGGAGGCTGGTCTCCAAGAAAAATGGTCGTGTTGCACCAACAAATACATATAATCCAAACTAGGAGCACATGCAGCGAGGGTTTGTTAGATAATGAGAACGGAGAGCCTTTCTCCAAAAAAATCCTGAGCACCTACATCCATGTGAGGTATGCTCTACCTTCCGTAGAGAAGTACAATGAAAGCAGTGACCTGTCCGACCACATTATGATATTCAACTCCATAATCTATGCCAGCCAACTCTCTGACCATGCCAAGTGCCTCCTTTTCTCCTCCACCCCTATTGGACTGGCTTTTGGCCGGTTACTTCATCTCCAAGTCGGAAATATCCACTTGAGGCCCAGTTTTTTTTTCTACTTCAAAGCTTGCTTTTTCGCATCAAAGAACAAAGTCATGATGGCAAGTGAGTTTGGCAACATAAGGCAAGGCTTGGTCGAGTTACTCCACTTGTATGTCAATTGCTTTAACAAAGAATCAACCTGGGCTAACTAAGCGGGCAAGAATAGCTTGGTGGTGGCCCTATATTTAGGGGTAAGGTACCGATCTCAGATGTGAAAGGAACTGCAGAAACAACCCGCTTCATCCTTGACCAACTTTCTCCATAAAGCGAACGACATAATTAGGGTGGAAGAGGCTGACATCTTCAATAGTGATAAGGAGAGCAAGCAGAATAACAAAGCTGGCCCAAGGGATGACAGTTTCCGAAGGAATGGTCGATAGGAAAACAGCAAGAAGCATACGGAAGATGGTTCGCGCTTCAAGCCTAGATACACATCTATGCATTCTCATCCATTCAACACAGATCCCAACAGCTTTACATACACCAGGACATGCATTTTCATAATGGTTGAACAACACAAGCTCTCAAACATTTTCTTTCTTGTTATTGTCTTTTCGTAATCTAAGCTATCATGAGAGAAGCAAAGTAATAAGAAATTCCTTATAGAGGACATAGATCAACTTTGATCGAATCACTTTAAAGCTTGTGTTTCTTTACAATTGTACGTACTTTAACTTCCTCATTTTACATTTTAAATCAAGATGTTAGCAAGTAACATTTGCTATTATCTTCTCTTAATCATAACTTCGAGGTTGATTAAATTTTTAGTCAACACTAAGTTAAGGAATATTAAGTTTGAAATGTTTCAAACAACAGTTGTGGCTAATTCAACCAATAAGCTATGTACATCGCTCTGAATAAGCACAACAATAGAAGTAATGTATATATATTTAAATGCATAAATTTATGATTGAGCTAGAGGTGATTCTGAATGTTGAGAATCATATGACATTGTTATATAATAATAATGTCATGATACAGATCATAAAACAACTTGGAGCTCGCTGGAAGTCTAGAAACATACTTTGAAAAGGTTCACATGATAAAGGCAGTTTATCAACATTAGAGAGAGTTGATTGATAAAGTGGTTAGTTAAAAAAATATAGCACACCCATCCACCGAGGGACTTACTCAATCAGCTATGAGAAAACTGATTGAAATAACGGCATTAAGATTCTATAATTAACCCCATGTGAAATTGGGAGATTGAGAAAGTTAGGGGTACGCCTTAGAGGAAATTATGTAATTTGTTACATATAACTAAGTTTATGACCAATCTTGTTCATAATAAAGGTGTTTATTTTATATTATATACTCATTATATTATGATACATTAATTAAGTAATTAATTTAAGTATACTAAATAAAAATCTTTAAATGATATGTTATGTAATAATAGTTACTAAGAGTTGTAATTATGAGAAAATCATCACAATATAAAATAACATAATTTTTTAAATATCCATAGTCAAGATGTTTTGAGAAAGAATATCGATATATCCTGTACATAACTCTCTCCAAATGTTAGATAGTTTATTATTCATGGCGGTAGTGCACCAAAGGGTTACATATAGATAGTTATTAGATACTATGGAATGACTTATCCGGGAGCTTCCTGTTGGTTAATAACATCTAAGTCAAATGGGAAATCATGAGGTGAGGATGCTATATAGTTCTCTCGACTTGAGAATACCGTTGAACTTTAATGTGGAAACTCCACTTTGATTGTAGCTAAATCATGGAATAATGACCACTAAGCGAATATAGTAGAGTTTGAGTTGAAGCAGTGAAACACTATTTAATAGAGAATTCGTCTACTCGTTTGTATGAGCTTAGTATCATGGTCAACTGTAGTTAACTCAAAGTCAAAATCTTTGGCCATAGTAGTACGGTTAATAATAAATGTTATTATTGAACCAAGAAATTTTATGGACTAATCGAGTTGAATGTGGATGATAGTGGAATTTTGACCAATACCAAATTCTATACATCCTAAAGTGATACAATGTTGACGAAGAGAACATGTGTAAAAATCATTACAAAAGGGTACAACTTAAAATTGTAAAATTGGATTTTATAGATGAGATTTGTAAGTGATAAATTAAGTCAAACTATTACATCATCGGCTAAGGTAATGTGTGAATATTATTATTATTATTTTAATTATTCGAATGTTAACCGCTGGCTAAATTCACACATGTGAGTTACATAATATTATTATTTTGGAATTTTTGTATGGGGTGTGTGTAGTAAATTGGGTAGCCTCTAGAATATTCTACGTGTTATTAGTAATTAATTGCATGCATATATAAAAGTTATATACGTGTGTATCCATATACAATACAAATGTACATTTAAATTTGATTTAAATAGAATTAACTACAAATAGGTTTGAGTATTTGATTGGTTTATGATGGGAACAATATAGGAAAGCCAAAGAAGGGATAAAAGGTGGGAGAGTGATGTAGATCTGAGTCTGAATTAGTTGTAGAGAAATATGGAGATTTGGTCTCATAGTTGTCCATATGAATACAAATCCCTACCACCACTTTTAGTTTGAACCTTTTGTCTCATCCCTCACTAGTTTTGGCTTACCTACCCCAAGCTGACCAATTGTCGACCTCATTTGATCAAATACAAAGAGCTAAAATAATTTCAAGTGGTGACGCATCGATTGCTAGCAATAGTGGTGTAGATCTAGGAGACCGATATTTCAAGATGTGAGTCTAAGGCATCAATTTCTTTAGGCAAATTCTATATTTACAATTTATGTTATCTATTTACATTTATAACGAACTTATATATACCAGTTATTGGCAGAAACATCATACTAATAAGCATAGGGACTACCGCCATTTGTGGATGTGGATATTGTGGACGAAAGCTTTTATATTAGTATATCATGCTTTTATACCCTCAACCTTTTGCATACGCACACACACACAAAAGAATTGCCAGCAATCTTTTTTATATTTTCAATTTTTTCAGTACTGTCGCGGTTTCACTTTGTTAATAATAGCAGTTTTATGGTCTTATTTTAACTACCATTTACAGGATAGTTAATATACAAAATATAGTACTTTGTCATAAAAAATTTCATAGTAACATAATTGCACATAAATTGGGATTTAGCTGTATATGATACTGTTTCTAAGACGTGCATTGTTTGTTCACCTTATACCAAATACAGTTTGAAAACTAACCTAGAAATGAAATTAGGGATGGTACAAAAACCATTAACTGATGGTGGAAGTACTAACAATATGGCGAATTATCGTTTAGAGCAATGAGTAATGCATCATCAAAGGATCGACCCAACATAAAAACAACAGTTGGTTTATAATTTGCAGCAGTGGTAATAATTTACAAAATAATATAGAAGTTTAAAAAATACCTAAAAGTGGTCGAAGTTTATCTAAGTTGCAGCAATCGAGGATCGAATCATAATAAGTTGGCGCAAGTTGAGTGATCTGACCACAGTTGGTTTAACCTAGGCTGCAGAATCATTCGATTGCAAATCGCGATGCTCATTCGATTGGAAATTGTGATGCGGTGGAGGAGCTATAATTTTTGGCAATGGATAGCTTAGGCGATCAAGAGATGGCAGATGTATGGCACAGATAATGGATTGTCGACGATGATGACATTAATGTTTGGGTGGATAGAGTTTTTTATGCAGTAGTTGGAGATGCGAGACGTGAGATGGAAGAAAACACGAAGGGTGGGAGATTAGGTAAAGGGGTATTTTTGGAAATCCCAAAAGACACGGTTGAAAATAGTGTATGGAATTCTTATTATTAATAGTAGAGATGTGTTAACATTTTCCCTTAATTATAAATGCATTAGATCTCATTAAACAACAATTTTACATGTAACAATTTATTTAATGCAACGTTAGAAATCAAATATGTATGTAAATATTATAATTTGGCCATATGCATATACTTTAATATATATTATAATTTCCTAAGAATTATGAATAATTTTTAGTGATTATTTATTAATTTTGAAACCTAAAATTCGTATAGATCATATTATATATATATATATATATATAATTAATTTACAACAAATTTTGATTGATAAAATTAAAAGAAAAAATTTGGTCAAAATTTAATTTTCTTATACTATACTATATATATATCATGTAACACCTCGTGAAACAAATAGTAAGTAATTAAAAAGAATTAATAAATAATTTATAAAGCTCAAAAATGGAATTTGAGCAAACATCAGAATTTGGCCATGAAACTTTCACTATTGCGTTTGTGGCACTCTTCTTATCAACTTTCATATATAAAGTTTTATGAATGGAGTACAAACGTAGAAGTTATCGGTGTTTGAAGTTTTCAGATCGCCAATAACTAAAAAGCAAATCGTTTTAAATAATAATAAATGTAACGTTGTTATAATGTTGATGGGGGAAACAAGTCACCAGGACCCACCACCAATTGACAATGGCATAGAGCCGATCGACCGCTTTATAGAACCAATCGGCCAGTCGGTTAGGGCCGACACAGATTGAACCTCATCCTAAACGACCTGGATTTAATAAATAATAATCTACCAGACATAATTAGTTCGAGCGTCTATAAATACAGGCCTAGCCACTCACTTTTCTTCTTATATTTTCTGAACTGAGCAGCGGAGCTCTGCCATTCTTCCTTCTCCACTACTTTAGAAATTATACAAATACTATATATATAATGGAGAAGGATAGAAAATAAAAGAGAAGAAAGGAATGAGTGAATCAATTCAGCGAAAAAGGTAAATTCTATAATTATAAATTTGGACTCCACTCAACTCAAATCTCCCATCAGATATGTAATTCTAATGGGTATGTATATATTTTTAAATACATATTTTTGGTTGAAAAGAAAAGGAGTCAAGTAAGAGGAATGGATTTGGATCTGGAGATTCGAAAGCCAAAAGGCGAGTGGAAAATTATGTCTTTAACATAATACTAAATTTATATCGTTGGAATTCTATTTTTTTACTAGGCCTATGTGAAAACCATTGAATTGTAGGCTTAAATGGAATCTAACTTGAAATCCTTGCCTACATATTTAGAAATTGTTTAACTTTGATGAATGATATATATACACACCCTAGATCTGGAGGTTAGGGAGAATGGTCCCTAAAGTTTATGAAATATAATATTGATAGAATTGCATAGTTAATTTCAGATTTCTGTTAATTAGGTTGTAAATTATTAAACTTGATAATTATCAATTGGAGATTCTTTAATTTGATTGGGATTTAAATTTATATATTTTAATTCATTGGAATTGTAGAATCTCCATGGGAATTTCCATAAATTTTCCAACCTCACAATTGTATATGAAAAGTGCGTCATTTAAAACAACAAGGAATTTACCCAAATGAAAGAGTGTGCAACGTATAGATGTCTTTTCGTAGTTTGCACTGTCGATTTCAATAAAAATAAAAAAAACAATTCCTTGAACTTTCAAACACAACACAATCCCACTTTTTAGTAGTTTATGGGAAGTTGCAATGGTAGCATTTCCTTCTTAGAAAAGGCAAAGTCCCAACGCATTGAAGTATGGAAATAAATATTTTTGTGGAAGTTACACGTAAGTGTATATCTAGAAATCCCTGTATGTAGAAACTAAAAAGCTATATATAGAAATATAAATAATCATGTTTACCAATTACATATATACATGTAAAGTAAAGTATAAGTTTAAGAAATAAATAAACTAATGCCAATTTCATCATAAATAAATATAGGTATGCAGCGTGCAATTAGTTATATGTTATCATATTAATTATAAATAAAATGCTAAATACGAATAAGGCAATAAATTAAAGAATAAAAGTGAAGTTACTGTAATTAAGTCAATATGGGTAGTAAACCATTTAATAAATTTAATTACAGTGACCAAATATGACACCGGTAAAGGAAATTAAATAGACATGACAAATAAATATCATTAATAACATTAATGAAAGAAGGAATAAAGGCAGTAAACGTATAAAATAAGAAGAAGTCATAGCAAGTAAACAAATGAATATAATAAATAATGAACTTAAGTGGCGTAATAATTTCTATAGTTGAAATTATATGACCTCAATAAAACGATTGCGAAGGGTGTGAATTATTGACCTACCCATTATTTAGATTAGTTATAAATGTATTGGTTTAGTATGGATTGGGATGCGAGGTTAGTAATGTTACACAATGGAAGTTTTCTCTTCGTAGGAGGCTACCGACAGTTGTGTATACATATTACTGATGTAGAACATCTCCAACTATAGGACCTATGAGGTATACGTTCGCGTATATGTTTCATGTATAGGTTTATGGAAAATATACCAAGGGGTTCACCTTGGATTTGAAGTATTAAATGACTAAGTACCTTAGGGAGTTAAGGGTCTTATTCAGGGTGGAGGTATTAAATGGCTATTGGGTCTGCATCTGCTCTATTTAAGAAGTCTTAAATAACCTACGATAGTGCCTAATTGGGAAAGTGAGGTCTGCTTCATTTCCAAACCGAAGATATTAAGTAACCAGTAGTATGCATTTACCTTAATTTGCATTAGAAAAATCTAAATGGGATTTTAGGTGGTGGTTGACGCTATGTGGGCATTGTTTGATAAACCAGTATTTGTGTAGTAGGGATGGGCATAGGTCAAGGCCACCACCGGTCCAAGTGGTCGTTAGCAAAGACTTGGGTCAAGCCTGTACGGATTACACTTCCTATTGGTGTAGATTTCGTATGGGATATGCACTAATCTCAGAGTTTGGATGTTTGTTTGTTTAGTTGGAGGTTGGCTAGTTAACCCCTAGATAGCTCTTTGAGATGCTGTAGTAACATGGCTAGTTAAATTATAAAGCCATATCTAGAAGTCATCGCCCTTCATAGTTAGGATCGGTTGACTATCGATTACGTTGTGAAGGGGTTTCCTTTTTGGGAGTATAGGGATGCTTTTACACACACACATACTTATATCTTGGACTAGGTTAGACATATCGTACGAGTGAAGACCCATCTCCTCGACTCTTGAAAATCGACACTAATACATCCTCGGTATTCACGTGCCATAGATCCAAGTGTCGGGGAGGCAGATTTTCAGGGGTAAAGTAAAGTAAAAGATAGAAACACAAATTCTCACATTACGTTAAAATAGATAGATAGTACATACAACCACTCTCACTAGCGTACATCAGAGTTTTGGTATGAACTAACCCACCCAGGAACAGTTATAACTACCTGCTCCCACACTCGCTGGTATCAACTAACTTAGACACAGCGGAAAAATAAAAATAAGTAGATAGATATCAGATGCTCCAGCTCCATGCTCCAAAAATCTCTTCCAACATGCTTTCCCCAAAATACTCCAAACAGGATCCTGACTACTTGGCTGCCCAAAAAAATAGGGCACTCAGAGTTTAAAGGGAAAACAAAATAAACTCTGGATCAGTTATAGGACTGGTGTGAGAACTCAAAATATGATGTTTGAAAACAAAATGGTATCCCATAAGACCACCTCGCACATAAACACGGATGGGATTTTACCTTATGATAACCAAATCTTTATTACGTAAAAATAAGGGATATTATTTTTAATGACATTTCTTTGAAAACATTTGCAAGTAAACTTATTAATCTTAGCGAAATTGTTACATTATTAAATTCCAGCATACTAACCACAAACGTGGGTTCTACAAACAAAATGGCAAGCACTTATTGGAGAATGGGTTTCCATACAAATGACCAGGTGAAGAGACTACCATCCGGCAGTACATCTCTAGAGAAATGTACCAAGGTCAACGGAACATCTGCACCTCTACCAACACAAGACCGGCCTACCTTTCTCACTAGATAGTACCGAATATGTCATCACCCCGGTCATTACCGACCTATCCGAGACGTCTCTTAGCACACACCATAATAATTTAAACCCGAACGTTATAGCGAATAGAAATTTATCTAGATGGGGATGATCATACCCTAATGGCTGCGAACCACATAGCCTTCCTGCATCTACCCTGTTTCGGCCATTTCCGGGTGTGAGGCCTGAGGTAACAATTGCCTTTCATATAGCATATCATCTTTCTTTGAATGCCACACTACCATTCCATGGTCACATAACCGATTTCTACAAACGTATAACTCCTGAGCTCGTTCGTCTCAGGAAAGGGTGTTAAGCTAAGAGATGTTACCTTCTCTGCCACCAAGTAGATGATACGTTCATAGAGATCAATCAATGTAACTAAAAATGCAACGTCAGACATTCATCCATACATGTTGTCCAAGAACAGGACAAACCGAAGGCACTCTCCTACCACATCCAATCGGGAGTACCCCTAGGATTAGTAGCGATTTGTCCTTGCATTGGATATTTCATAACGAAGAGACTACTGCTACTATACGTATATTGGGAGTTTATCCCCAAATGATCAACAAGCAGTCCTTCATTATGAAAATCCCAAATATCATATCCATGTCTTCACTTCGAATACATAAATTGGTTCTAAGTGGTCTTCGGATAGGAATCATCCAAATTCAACCTCGGTTCCTTCGGAACAATCGTTGATAAAAAGATGTTCTGTGAATAGGAAATCATTCTTTAATTGATTTAGTTCTTTTTTTATGAAAAATCTCTTTTGGAGATATATATTTCTTAAAACATTCTTTCCGGTATATACAGAATTATTAAACCATCTTTGATTTCTTATAAACTTTTGTACACTTAACTCATTTCCGACATTTCGACCTTATGTATTCCTCGCCCAGGGAAGAGGCCAGGTGAGCCAGGGCACTGGTTGCTCCTGAACATCTCCTTAGTTAAAGCACCTCACATCCGAATCTCATGAATAGAAAAATCCAGTCTACTCATCGACTTTTAGAGCCAAGATTAAACCACTTAATTTGTAATAGCTTTTCTTTGAATCGTTTATTTAAATTCTTTTAAATAGACTGAAAAACTTCGGAATAATCATTAATACACTTAATTATTCACTTGAAAACTTTTATGAAAGATTTGGAAAAGAATTGTTAAGTTCAAAGGTTATAGAAAAGTGCTGTGGAAAGTGCTGCAAAAAGTGCATTTTTAAGCTATATTGATCGAAATGACTTTTTATTATTTGCAAATTTATTTTTATTACTCAAATCACTTTTAAAACAATTTAAAATATTTTTATAATTCATTTCATATTTTTAAACAATGTTAAACATCATTTTCAAAGAAATCCAATTTTGGATTCCGAACTGCAAAACCGCGATTTTTCCAAAATCTTGTTTTACTCATATTTCAAAATCTACTTATCGAAATCTCTATTTTCTTTATTCGTTGGAAAACTATGGATATAATAGTTCGGAAAATTTTTATCTCGAAGAATTCCAAGCTATATTCCATCTTTTACACTCGTTTGACTTTTATGGCACGAAATCGCGAACTATAGTTACGCGACGCGCTTATTTTTGACTAAATTTTCCATTCTCATTCAAACTTCACCAAAACACTTTCATATGTTTATAAAACATTTCAAACTAATTTTTCTTAACCTTTTTATAGAGATTTAACCTTCCATATACAACAATTCATTAATATAGAGGAAAGTGATATCATTTGTGTTTATCGACGTGCATTTCCGTGACTTGCATATATATATATATATATATATATATATGTGTGTGTGTGTGTGTTCAATATTCATATGAAACAACCAAACTTGATGATCAAAGCATAATAAACATCCATTGCAAATATCATATTATCATCCAAAATATAATATAATAGTTTAGGAGTTATCACCTTGAGTTTTCAATGATTAATTAAAAATTCGTTATAGCTTCGCTATTCAGTTTTCAAAGCTCACTATTCTTTAGACTTAAGCTCCTAGGTGCCTTGACCAAAGCTTGGCGTGGCTTGGGGGGTGCACGGCTAGGGTGGAGCAAGGAGTGCTCGGCCTATGATGAAGTGGGGTGGAGATCATAAAGGACAAGGAGAAAAGGTGGAGTTTCGAGGTGTTTAAGTATATATAACTATATATTATAATTTAAATTCTTTTCGAAATAAAATTTTCCATTATTTCTCTTAGGGTAGAAGCCATTAAAGAGGAAGACAAGGCTTAGAAATATGAAGAAGAAGATGAATGAAAATGAAGAGAAGAGGGTAGGGTATTTATAGGAAAAAAAGAGAGTAAAAATATCTATGCACACACCATCTTTTATATCACCATCACATGGCTCCATCTCCATCACTTCACCCCCAGACACAGCAAAAGCTCCCCCTCCATGTGCCCATCACTTCCATCATCTCATGTAATCATATGCTGACTATGTATGCTTAAGGAGTAAGAAAGCTTAAAATATCTTATATATTTATATTATATATTTATACTTAATTATATTTGTATATATATGTTTATATGCTTATGTACGCACATGTACATGTGTATGTGTATGTTACATATTCCTACAATGTTGCACAACTTCCACACGTTGTATCGTTACAAATCTCAATTCCGATTTTCAGTCATATTTTCTCTTTTAAACTAATATGCATATATTTGTAAACACATTTTGAAAATAAATTTTCTTATCATCCTTAACTAATTAAAATGATCATATTTTATTTATAAAATCATATAAATTAATATAAATAATTATTTACAAAATTATTAGTATATCAGTAAAGCTAAACTATCATTTATTTAAAGTGATTTATTTACGGGTCGTTACACTACGCGCATATGGAATTAAATCTCAAATCCAAAAATAATAATCATAACACTTAAATGGAGATCAATCGGCATAAACTAGTGCTATGGATAAAATATACAATTTAACGGTCATCATACGTTGTTTTGACCCCCTCTTCATTACAACTCATATGATAGATTTAGAGGGATATGATACCGGTACGAGACGGGAATAATAAATGGACAGGTTTTATCACTCATGCTCTGTGCTGACAAAGGAGACTAAGTATCAGAGGATTGATATTGGTTCCAAGGTATTAGCCTTACTTAATTGTTTTATTATATTTTATCATTCCGCCGTGAGTTCGCACAGATGGCTCTCCGATAAACTTATGTCTATTACAGGTTACCAACACCGACGATCCATACCCTAATGTACTTGGGTTTTCGAATTAGTTGAAAAATCAGGCCCACTAAAGTGCAGGTTGTTACATATTATATATTATATTATATATATTAATTATTATTAATACAATGTACATTTTTAATGTTATAATACACACACACACATACACTCACACACACACACACATATTTATTTTATATTTATATATGCACATTTATTAAAATCGGCTTTCGAATTTTTTTCCATACCAGTCAAATAATGTTTTACATATACATGATTTTAAATATTTATTTTATAATATATATAAATATATGTAATATTTATACATATTAAAACAGTGTTGTATATTTGAAATAAATAAAAAAATTAATTTCGGTTGTAATAATCAATTTTATATAAATATGCATATTTAAATTTATTAAAGATAATTTTACTAATAATATAAGATCTAATTTTGAATTTTAAAATGTTTTACCAGTCTTGATTAGATATTTTAAATACAAAATTTGAATTTAACTTTTATTAGCTTAGTCAAAAACTAAACTAATTATTTTATATTTTGCTATATATAATTAATTTGAAATTCAAATTTATATATTTTATAAATATATTAAATAATGCTTTGAGATAATTAAAACATATATAAATGGTCAATATTTACATAGTTGATGTAAACATGAACCATATACACCTTACTATGCTGCACATTACACTTATATACACATGATTATATATTGGTATACTTAAAACATATAAATGTTAAATTAATTAACATACATTAATTAATTAAATCAGGAAAATAAAATAAAATATTATTTTATTTAAACTAATTAGATTGGATACAGTATAACCATTAGACTTCATAGACCCACTAAGATCCAATTATGGAATTTTTTTTGTGAAATTCACCTAATTCACCCGCTGTGGACCAACCCGGTTCCAATAGACATGACAATAAGGAAATTATCATTTAGAACACATTTGTTAACCTTTTACCATTTAAAATAAATAAAATAATTTAATAATCATTTTGCAATAACAATAATGTGGTTGGTACTTAAAAGTAGTTTTGATTACAAGATTACTTGTAGGATATTTTTCAGTACGTATTGTTTAGCCCGAGTAGGTTAAAACCCAGACCCAAGTCTATTTACTACAATCATTACCCAAGCTAAATCCGAGCTCATTGGGTATTTCAAATCTTTTACCTGAACCCAGTCCATTAAACTTTTTAAGTCCTTTAGGTAAAAGCTTTATGCGCAACATGAAATATTGATACCATAACCATCATTTTAGTTCATAATTTAAAAATTATACACAAACAAAGATGATAAACAAATTGAATATTGATGAAACCGATTTCTCAAACAAAAGTACGCAAAATGTCTACACGTAAACAAACAAATAATACACAAATAATATGTACACACATACATTTTATGCAATAAAAAAATGAAATTGATCATCAAAAAAATGGTCAGGTCCAAACCAAATCGAGTAGTGATGAAACCATACCCGATCTTAATAATAGTCCAGTTAGGCTCAAGTTTGGGTTTGTGTAGTTAAAGGTAAACTACCGGTATTAATAGAGTGGGTTCAGGGTAAGCTTAGGCCATAAGTTACACTATTGACAGACCTGCTTCTTAATAGTTTTCAAACACGTCATTAGACCATAATTTATATTATTCTCTCTTTAACTATGCATTTAATTATTGACCTTTTGGCAAATTTGACCTTGAGAACAAAAAGTTTCAAATTCGAACCTAATAATGAACTGTTCTAGAAAATGCCCTAGAAATCCGTTTTAACTTTCAAGATTGATGTATGAGTGATTTGTTTGAATAAAGTATCATTCTTATCCTTAAAATTTTCAAGCTCGATGCCTCTAACCCGAAATTAGGATTTTCAACCCTAGATGAAACAAATTGAATAGGGAAATTGGATGGTATAGATAGTGATGGAGTCAGGTAGTCCAATAGGGCGGTTGGCTATGGCAATCATGACTGGCGAGGGATGTGTTATTGAATTTGATGACAGAGGAGTTGATGAAGGAGATGAAGAAGGCAATCATGAAACTACCATTGGCCCACGAAGATGATAAAAGCATCAATGAGGCTGATGGTAAGGTGAAGTACTAATAAGAAGGAGCAATGCTGAAATGTGGAAGAAGTATACTATAGTTTGTAATGCTACTATATAGTAAAAATTTGTGAATTGTATTTTTCAATCAAGTAGATGTATGTATCAAGTTGTAATATTATTTATATAGTATGTTATATATTGCATTTGACATAATTGATTAGTATTATAGGTTGATGTAGTCAAATGTTATCTATATTTTCATGGAAAAATCTTTATTTAAAATTTGTAAAGTAACTTCTAAATTCAATTATATATAATAATTATAATATTTTATGTGGAATTTCAATATTATGTTAATTTTTTATTTTATGTTTATTAAATATCAAAATCGTTACCGACGGTCTTTTCATATGCACCGGTGGAAAATTCTGTAGGATCGTTTTCACCCTAGAGGGGGGGTGAATAGTGTGATACTAATAATAATAAAAATTAATGCGGAAATAAAAACAATAACAGAAAGTAATGTAGTAGAGATCACACACAAATTTACCCAGCTTCGACAAAACCCTGCCTACGTGCTGCCCCCAAGGTTTCTACTAGAAATTAAGTAGTCAGACGCTTACACACGTAAACTTGCGACACCCGCTAATGACTAACCTAACTCTACGCTCAAAACCCTGCCACAACTCAGCTACTGAGTTGCGAATTCTTGAACTACACCACCGTAGTTCGTAACCTAGTCACACGACTAGAGAGTTACACAATTTTAAAAGAAAATTACAAAATAAAATAAAACAACTAAACAAAACCCTATATATCAATTAAGCCCAAAATAAAATAAACTAGACCGGCCCAATAACAAATTATAGTAAAAAGAACGTCTTCCTCTTTTCTTTTGTTTGTGATGACTTCGGCCGATCGTTCCTCTTTCTAAATTTTAGGGTTTTTGTTCGATTGAAGCCTCCGCTTGAATTAACGTTTGAATTGAATGCTGGAATGCTCTTGTTCCTCAATTAGCTTCGATGCTTCTTCGTATTGCATTGCGGATGCTTCAACAGTCGAGATTGAATGCTTGGATTAAATTGGTACGTGATTTTCCTTTTTCGATTTCGATTATGCTCGACTTTGATTCGAGTTCTGGATTGGTGCTTACTCTATGTTTTTGCTTGAACTCGAATGATTCACTGCTGCTGATGATGATTGGGATTTCATAGGGATCGAACACCCTATATTTTCGTTCGTATTTTTGAGTTTAATTTTTTCGTGAATTTATCTCTTGCGTTGCTTTGTGCTTAAACGATGGAGATTATACTTACTTGTTCTTAGTTGATGTTGTTTGAATTTCCTTGAATCGGTTCCTTCTTTTGCTCCTACGACTTTGGCATATTGAATTTTCTGACTTTGAGATAAAACTTGACTTCGACTTGTTTAACTCCTGACTTGTTGGATTCATGTACTTTCATCTGATAATTTTCTACGGCTTGATTTTCTTTATTTCTTGACCAATGCTACTTGTTCATCATGTTGATTGACTTCACTGCAATTTTCGAACTACTACTGACATATTTATTTTTCTTCCTTTAAACACTGCTGCTTTACTGACATTTCATTGTTGAAACTGCTCCTTGACTTTGCGTTGGTTCCTATGACTTCGGTATTTTGAATTTTAGAGATAATATTTTCTAATTTTCTTCTTTGACCGGTTCATCGTGTGACCCTCTATGACTTGTTTGTTCCATTCGTTGCGGCAGTTTTTTGACTTTGACTTGGCTTCCTGTAAATTGCTTCTCTTTGCTTTGCTGGCAATTGTTATTCGAACTGCTAAGGTTACCTTGTTCTGGTTTGGGTCCTCTTGCGTTGATTTGTGATTGGATGTGTGCTGTGATCTCTGACTTGATTTCATTGGCTTCATTCCATTGGAGTATGTCTGGTGCACTGCATATATGTATACATGTGTATTCACGCATGTATATATGTGCGGTGTGTGCTTATGCACTTGATTGCTTTGATGTCCCATTGCTGTTGCATTTTCTTCTTGACTGGTTTGAGTTTACTGTCATATAATTTCTTGTTGCATATCACTATGCACTGAGTTCGGGTTAGAGTCTCTTATCACGTGATCCAGTTTAGTTCATCTTGCTTATCCTTGCTTGAAATGTGATTGGAAGGACTAGAGTCTTGTTGCATCATGGAGTCATTTAGGCAGTTGTTATTTTGAACTCTTGACCATTGCATTGAACTTGAGAGCTTCTGTTGTCATTTCTGTATGGAGATTTTGCCTTTATAAATTTGGAGTCTTGTTCCACTGCTTTGATCTGAGTCTTCATGTAATTGGATTTATGTACATTTGGATTTGAAGTCTTGTGCCATGCCACTATTTCATGTTCACTTGTATGTGTTCCTGTCCTCAATTCTGGTTGTTCATGCCTGCTTGCTTTGTTGCACTTTGATTTTGTTGCCCCTAGTCTCTGTTGCAATTGAGTCTGGTTCATGTTTTCATGTTGGTTTTGTTACTGTGCTTGTGTGGGTCTGGTCACTTCAGTTTTATGGTGTTCATTTTGGTCTCTCCATGTATATACATATATACATACATGTATGTATATATGTGTGTGATGGCTATGATTTCTTGTGTGTTGCTCAAGACCATTTCATTGAACATGTTTTATTGTTGGTTGCTCCATTTCATTGTAGTCTGGTTCAATTATGTTCATTACCGTTTGGTTCCACTTGCATACTTGTATGTGTGTGGTTTCATGTCTTCATTGATCTGGGTTGCTTTTATACATTTTATGGTCTGGGTTCATTGAGGGTTGTACCACTAGCTTGGTTGAACCTCTTTGAACTGTCTGAACATGTTTGTTTGGTGATTATTGTTTTCTCTGAATGTATGCATATCCATGTTGTTGTCTTATTCCACTTGGAGTCTGATTGGGTTGCATGTGTACATTTGTTTGCAACTGAGTTGAATCCACCATTTGATTGGGTTTGACCTTGTGCTCACCTGTCCCTGCAGTTTTAAGCAAGTGTATATCGGTGTGCACGACCTTGTGGCATGTACTGTGATACATTGTGCATGTCACAAGTTGTTCGTGCATGATAAAGTGAAAGAAAATACTGACGAACAACCCAAATAACCGAGGCAAACAATATTTTCAAACACACACTTTATTTTGTACTGCAAAATATTTCTTTTTAAATTTTACTGCGTCAGTGTTTATTTTGCAGATAGTTCAGATGCTGGATGCAGGCTGGTACAGAGTTGAAGATCAAGTACGAGTGATGAGTGAATATGTAGTGAGGTGAAATTTGCATGTAAAAATTGTAGAGTGAAAATGTGTTGTAATCGAAATTGTATTGTAATTGAAAATGTGTAAATGTAGTGTGAGCTCAAATTTGTACTATTGAATTTGTAATAAAATATTTGTTTGAATAAAATATTTGTTTGAATATGAATTCTGAGTTATTTATTTTATTCAACAAATATTTATTTAATTATGTGGAAAAATAAAATAGTACAATAACAAGTACATTTAAACGAATATATATATATATATATATATTATCATCAAACAAAAATCGTACACTAGCATATTCTACAAATTCCTCCCCTTCCTTTTGTCCACTCTTCTATGCCTAATTTCCCTTGTTCAGGTGATCTAGATGGTTTCGTAAAAGTCAAATCTAAAAGATCTCTGCATATGCAATGAACTGACCAAGCAAAACTGAATTCCTAATGCATCTGCGATTGAGAATTTTGTTAGGAAAAATGATAAGGATGGAATCTCGATGGCGTCGCCTGCTCCATTACATCCTACGGTGAAATTGCATGTAAATTCAACAGAACCCCTCTCAATTCGCTCATGGAAAGATGTGATTGTGGGAGACCATATCTGTAACATCTCCCATTTTGAAACCCAAAGATGGAATCCCAATGTGATACAGTCACATTAGAATTATCTTTCGACGACAGAATGAGATTAGTGTTATTAACTGATAGAATTAATTGCACTTAATTGTCCTTACATATTCAAATTCCCAATACCATGCTCACATAGGGGTAAATATAAATAAACATAGTTAATAGTGTCATGTTCAACATATGAGGATGCAAACATGAAGATTTATACAATGGACTACAAAACAACTTTATTATTAGCTAAGCTTCATGCTTCATCTTTGACGTTCTTTATTGTCTCCCAAAAGCAACCTGCCTAAACCTATAAACTTAGCCTACTCGAACATGTACCCGTGAGTTTATGGGAAAAATAGTAATAAAAACAGGGGTTGAAAATATAGTCTGGTATGAGTAATACTTACCCTAAACACAACATATAGTGAGACCACGCCGCTAAAACACGGAATTGGTTTTCCTCTCACTAATCAACAACATCAATTCATCAGTTTAAATCAAAAATACAAGTCATTCTATCATACCCAAATGTTCCTTACATTTATTGCTACATCATGACTAGGTTTTATAGTCGGTTCACTTATCTTGTCACTCAGGCCTCGTTTTTATCAATTCATAATGTCAAATTTATTACACTCTCAACTGCCACTATGGCCTTATGCCTTTTACTCAATTTAATGCCACGAATAGGCTCACAAGTTGCCACTTAAGGCTTTACTCTATTTCCTTCAAGACTTCATTTAATATCATGAATAGGCATTTGGTTTCCCCTATGGCCTTACATAGTCATTTTTATTTAATGTCGTGAATAGGCTTTCAGATGCCACTTATGGCCCACATTGAAACTTTCATCTAGTGCCATGAATAGGCTTTCAGATGTCACTTGTGGCCTTAGTGAAACTTTTGTCTAATGCCATGAATAAGCTTTAGGATGCCACTTATGGCCTCATAACGAAGCTTTCGTCTATTACGTTAATAGGCTTTCAGATATCATGAGTGGCCTCATACCGAACCTTTCGTCTAATGCCATGAATAGGCTTTCAGATGTTACTTATGGCCTCACACCAAAACTTTTGTCTATGTCTCGAATGCCACTTATGGCCTTAAACCGACGCTCTTGTTAAAGTCATAAATAGACTTTTGGATGCCACTTATGGCCTTACACCAAACTTCTCTAAAATTATAAGCACACCTCTTTGCCATCTCAAGCCTCAATATTAACTTCCCTTCGAAAATCAATCGATCTCGGTCTAACTCTTTACCGAAATTAACATGCCTAGTTATCGACCCTTCTCCGAGGGTTATTAGGACTTCACTAACACTACCCTCGGTCTTATCTAAAAAAGTCTAGTTTATTCTTAGGTTCATTTCGTTGTCTCATCTCGTCCCCATATTAGGTCTTGGCACATCCCTTTTGTCTTCTGGCAACTCCTGCTTTCATTGCTTACACATCGATCTTTGGTTACAACCTCCTCCTTCGGCAATCACTTTCGGTTCTCTCATTTATGTTTTCCTAGTTTGTTATACTTAGGCTTTACTTAGTCTTTCACTAGTTTATTACACCGTTCGATTTTGGTCTTTTACTTCCACAATTGAACTCTCGTTTGCCTTATTAGCTCTACTACAGGAAGTGAAACCTGACATCTATACTTGCTTTCCACTTCCTTTTACACATATCACAACCATCATTCTGCCTACACTTTTAGCCAGTGACAGAGTCCTTCATATTATTTTATAGCACTTTTATAAGATCTTGTCCCTTCAGTACTTCACATGTAATTTATATGCATAATTAAGTCTCAATAGTCTTAATATATAGTTTTGGCATTCAAATTTAGAGTTTGAAAATGAATATCTATGATCGTGAAATCACTTATAAAATTTTAGAAATTATAAATAAATTATTATGTATAGTTTTTGTAACAACGTGCCTTTTTCCGACCCTCGGATTTAACTCTGAAATTGACATTAGCATCTCAAAGACTGAAAAGGGCAGGTCGCTATGATATGATAACAAGAAAACATAACAAAATATAACTATAAGCATTCTGAACTCACACTGGAAGGAAACCATATATAATATAAAACATCTAATATTTAACACAGATCCAAATACATAGTTAGATATGTATAATAAATCTCGATCCACAACACACAGAAATATACCGGTCATAGGTTATATATACAATTTATACAGTATTTTAATTACAAGATATTTGTCACTATGTCCTCTATGACACTTGGGTCCATCAACCTAGTGATATAGATAAAAAGTAAAATAGAAATGGGTTAGACATACATCCGAGTGAGTAAAATGAGTTTAACTCATATATACTAAAAAAGACTTGTAAAACTTTGTTAGTGTCTCTTAACCCATTCTTAACATGCCTACTTGCACCCGAGGAGTAATATCAACTTTACGCCTAGGTTGACTACTCGATTAAGGCCATACCATGTCTCATTACATGCTTTATACAAATATATACTCAACCAATAAAGTCTACCAAATTCACATTTCAAGGGAACACCAATCTTCCTAGAATGACTGGTACGTTATTACTGAGCGAACAACCATTTCTCCAGAACAACTACTTCCTGAATCATTAACTTTGATACTGAGGGATGGTACATTAAACGTGCCCAACATCATTAGTTGATCATACTAAGTTAATATGATATCCAATCATCAATAAAAAACAATCATCCAAATTCGAACACATAAGACACACTTATATTCACCGATATCTATACACTTCGCCACGTCAATATCGTACTGCTTTGCCTCCTTTGAAACTTTCATTTAAAATTGGACTTCACATTTTTTGTTTATACCATTATTAAACTTTATAAACGAGTCGTTATATCAATATTTCCATATATATGTTTCTCTAGAATTCATATAGTTTTATATAACTCCATATATTTTAAGTTAATCCGCTGTTAACTTTAATGACTCCATTAATCATTAATTTCGTTCAATAAACTCATTATTAAATCATAATTATCTCTAACTAGACCGCTAACAATATTAAATCATTATAATTACATTATATAATCATAGAGAAGGTCCACTCACTTAAAAATAAAGGCCAAATCCCTATATCCTTCACTGTCCAGACCGCTGCGTCTATTGTTCTCCAAATTTCGCACCAAATTGATATCAAATCGTAGTACTCATCCCCATGATTGTTTTGATAGGTAGATCATCAAAATCCAATGAAAATAAAGGGAGTTGTGTGACTTTAAAGTTGTGAATTGAAAGATGAAGAATTGTGATAAAAAAGATAAGATTAGTTAATTTTTCTAATCAAAAATGGGGCTTTTATAGTGTTAAACCTGGTTAAGAAAACAGTTTCCTCTAAAAGTGTAAATATATAATTCCACCTTAATTTGAAAATTCAAAAGCTAAAATTGCCGCCGATATGTCGACATATCCCAGGATGTATGTTGACGTATGTGTAATGATTGGATGTATGTCGACATATCATTTGATGTTTGTTGATATACATGCCAAAATTTTCACTCGGGTATTAATTCGTTTGTATCTCCTTTATACAACCTCCAAATTGAATAAACTTATAAACTGTTTTGATCATGATAACAAACTGGTCGCAATGGTGCAAGTCACATTGTCAAATTTAGAAGTTGAAAAATGACCATTTTGCTCATCTAATATTTAAATTGATTAATTAGTCATTTAAAAACCTATTATTATTTATTACTAAAATACCGGGATATTACATTTTCCCCCACTTAAAAAGTCTTTTGTCCTCGAAATACCCAAAGGACAAACAATGTAATTCGCACACTCTCTCATTCTGTATTGCTTACACATTACTCGTAACTTAATCTAACGACTAACCAAATTATCCTCCATCAAAATAAAGCACCCATTCAAATTAACAAAGAAACCAACCATACAAAAAACATCCATACGTAACATATAAATCTACAATAAAATTTATTGGTAAGTGTGTGTGTCCACTAGCATATCAAAATATTCACTGTAGTGCTTGCGTACTTTATGAAATGCAACCATCAACGTAACATCATGATATGTATTGTACGACATATGATATTATTTACATGCAACTACCTATTACTTGGGCCCTCCTACATGAATGAGATGACATGACATATAAAGAATGCATGCAAGCATCCTAAGGTGAACATATAAATTTCATATGTTTGCGACAAACAATCACATCGGTATAACATATGGTGAATATATACATCAATAAATCATAATAATCAAAGCATATAAAACACATCAAAATTATAAAAAAATTCATATCATGAATAAAAAAACCATCTAAGTCAAATATCAAACTAGTTTAAGTAACTTAAGCAAGACAATAATAAATCCATAGCGACCATTCATCCAAACATAAGTACTAACTACACCAATGAACATGCAAGTGGGAAAACGTTCCAAAAAGGTGTCGAGATGAAAAGATTGGACCTACTCCTCCACTTACGAAGTATTCCTGACCAACCTATCTTCCTGACTTAATCTAATAAATTTTGCTTCTGGCATAAACTCATTCCAAAATATCAGCCTTAAATATGCATGTGCATTTACCATCTCTGCAGTCCATGCTGCCAATTCAAATAAAGAACCCATAACGCACAATAATGGGTGGCCTTAGCACAAATGCACCCCAAATTGAAATGCAATCTCTTATACCACTCCTAAATGCACATACATAGCATTAAATCATTCCAGCATACTTTCCTCAATTCGTCTTTTGAATTACTAAGATAAGGCAACTCAAAGGTGGACGATGACTTGCCCAAACAAACCTAAACAACTCGAATCACTAGATTACTCCTTCTTTTACCTAAGAACATCAAAACAATCGATGTCTTAAATTGGTTAACATAACATCTTCCATCATAATTTCCAGTCTAACTTAAGTGGTATCATTACGCTTATGATATTATTTCTCCAACCATCCGGCAATTTTGATACTCAAAGTATCACCGGCTCAACTATACAAACATTTCATCCTAAGTTCTATCACATACGAAAATCAAGCATCCAAACATGAGAAATTTGATTCTCTTTAACCAATTCAACCACAACAATCAAATCCTAAATCTAAGTGAAATTCTAAAAAAAATGCTTACCTAAGAAAGTGATAGTTTAAAAAGGATCGACTATACAATACATCATTCATATGCACCTCATATGTAATGTGAACTAAGCACATTTAAGTTGCCACTCCAAAAGAGTTTCTTTGGATAGATAGCTTCTTCTCAATCCGAGGGTTTATTGAAAAGAATCTATCCACTCCTCACCCAAAGTCATCCAATCTATTCCTAAATTATATGCATACCCCAAAAATTTCAATACATATAGGTCACTAAAGGACTCTACACTACATATATTCCATTTCGAATCATGGCATAACGTTGCTAAATGAATAACGTACCATGTGAGAATTAAAGCATAACTATCAACAATAATACTTCAAAATTAAAAAGTAACAATTCAGCTTCTGTAACAACCTGCCATTTTTGACCTTCGTATGTAAACGAATGAAAACAGAAAACGGCGGAACGTTGTGGTTACACACAGTATATGGTGTAACACTCCATATTTTTGATAACATTATTTAGAATATTTAATTAGCTAAATTAAATAAAATAATGTGTTGATTAGGGGATTAAGATTTGATTTTTATTAAGGGGTAGCCGTGTTATCTAACCAAAGAATTAAAATAAGGGTTAAAATGAAATAGAGGAGGGGTAAAATAGGAAAGAGGCCATTTCTATATCCCTTAAACTTGGTCGTGTAGTCTCCTATACACATTCATTTCATTTTCAAAATTTTAAAAGCTAAGGCCAACCACCATTAACAAGAGCTAGAGAAAGAAAGATAAAGGGGAAGCTTAATCGACATCAAATTCATTCAAATCTCACATCCTTATCTCTAAAACTAAGGTGAATAATGTTTACATCTCTCATTTGTTCTGTTTTTGGTTTTAAGGAGAAATCCGAAATGTTTTGCAATGTTTTGCCATTCTTTTGTATAATGGAATGATTATATATACTTGTTGATGATTATGCATGTTCATATTGATTTTATGATATGTTTTAAGGTAAAAACCCTATTAAATGACATCTAAATGCCTTGCGAATTTTTATATAGACCAGAAATAATATTTTGGAGATGATTTTCAATTTTTAGAATTTTCAGAATTTTTTGTGGATTTTATACGAATTTTCTAGTAAAGAAAATGTTATTTTGGGTTTTAAATTATTTACGGTTAAATAATAAAAGGTTTAGGTCTGAAATTTTTATATGTTGGAAAACATATTAAAAGAGATTTTCTGTAATTTCTATAGATTTTTCCTAAGTGTTTTAATGGATATATAAAATTATTTAAGGTATGGGACTTAAGTGTTTTATATATTTATAAAAGGAGAAGAGGCTCTTTGCAAATAATTCAAATTTTTTATTTCTGGAAATTGGCAGCACTTTTGAAAAAGTAAAATGACAACCAATCAGATTTTGACAAACAAGGCAGGTTAGGTACAAAAGAAATAGTTTAAATGGACAAATAAACATGTTTTTCACTGTTTTGATGCTTTCAGCACCAGGTTCCGCCTCTTTACCTTCGCCTCCGACACAGTCGAAACCAATGCACATGGTATCAGGGAACTGGTACATAGTGAATTGGATGTAGGCGAAAGGTAGTGGGTCGAAACCAGGGGTTCCGAAGGGGTTGAGGCTTTACTTTATTTTTAAATAAAAATGCGCCAGCTTGCGTTCGACTAAGAAGCTTTCGACTTAGTTGGTTTTCGACTAGGTCAAAAGGATTTAAAGGAAATGGTTTCGATTGGGTTACACCTTTGTTTTTAAATAACTGCTTTCGACTAAGTTGAAACCTTTTGCGCCACTTTTAACCTTTCGACCCAGAGGGTTTCGAAGGGGTACTTTGTTTTCTAAAATTTGGCCACTTCTCCAATGCTTTCGAAGAGATGGTTTCGATACCATCACTTCTTTACTTAGGAATGCTTTCAAAAGGTAGGCTTTCGACTTAAATAGTTTTAATGACCCTTTTGCTCAATTGAAGTATAATTCAAATGGTTTCAAAAGAGATGAATTAAATGATTTCGAAAAGAAGTGCTTTCGACTTTAATGGGTTTATGATCATTTTGCTCTACTTGAAGGCAGAATCCAAATGGTTTTGACCGAAACATTTTTCAAAGGGAGGAGTAAGCTTTGAATGGTTTCGAAAGGTTCCGCATATTTTAAATTAAACCCAAGTGCTTTCGAAAGGTTTAGATTTGATGCTTTCGAAAGGTTTTAAAGTAAGGTTTCGAAGGGGTGGTTTCCCAATGGTTTCGAAGGAGTCGAAAGGTATGATTTTTTTGGTTATTTCGAAAGGATTAAAAGGAATGTTTTCCAATAGTTTCGAACGGCAATGTTTAAAGGTTTTTAAATAAAGATGTCTAAGGTTTTAAAGCTTTCGAAAGGAAGGTTTTTGGGAGGTTTCGAAAGGAAGGTTTTTCAGAGGTTTCAAAAGGATTTTTGATAATGGTTTCGAAAAGAAGGTTTTGGCCTTTCGACCTAGATTAAAGGAAGGGATTTACTTGGTTTCAGAAGGGGTACTTTCAATAGATTCAAAAGGGGAACTTTCAAAGATTTAATTGTTTTCATCAACTAAGATTTGGGTGAATTATATATACCATGGCAAGGGTTTTTGAGTAAAGCATATAATATATAAATTTTCCTTGTTTGAGTTTGATTTAAAGGTTTTAAATCATTTTGAAAAGGTTTTCAAGGAAAATTATGGGAAGAGATCCCTAAGTAAAATAAGTCAGATATTAGAATACCAGATGGGACTGATATAGGGTCACGCCCTATACATTAGCTATTAGCCCCTGCTAATTTTCCAAATTCCAGTGTGCAGGGCTTTGTCGTAGGTAAGACTAAAATTATGAATACACACAGAAAGGAATATATGTTTGTATATAGATAGGTTATTATTGAGCCCACAAAACCAATAGGATTAGGTAACCCTGGAAGATGATAAGTTAAGGACAGACCGTCCAGAAGAGAAGTATTTAACAGATAGTTAAGGACAGAACGTCCAGAAGAAGAGGAGTGTCTAACATATGTTAGATAAATTTTGATATGTTGTTTGGTAGGCCCGAGTTAGCCAAAGGTTAATAGTTAGCCAAACAAAACTAAAGTGTTTAAACAGATGGTTCATTTATTACCTGATATGTATGTTTACATAATAATGCTTTACATATTTTAACCAGTTTGGTTGCAGGAAAGGATTTGCAAAAGATATGTTTTAAAAGGATGTTAGTGAGGGGAAACCCATTCCGCTAAGTAGCGTGGTTTCACTTAACATAAAATAACAGAGATGAACAATATTATTCACACCAGGCTTTATGTCTGACTCAAAGTTTTTGTTTCCCCTTAAACTCTCGGATGCACAAAATTGATTTGAGTTGGCTGAGGGTTGAGGTTTTCAGGTTTTGTTGTTTGGCGAATAAAGCTTCCAAAGACGAGCAGGTGGCTGACGAATAGCTAATTAGATGTACAAATTATTTTGTTTATTTCCGCTATGTATTAAGTCAGATATGACTATATTGCTTTGATCAACTAAAGGGGCATCCTCATATGTCGCTCTTGGCGTATTATTGTAGATTATATTTGATCATTGCCTAGGAAACATTTTGGGATTTTGTAACTTGGATATGAATTATTGTTTTGAAATGTAATCTGTAAAATATTGTTTTTTGAAATCTGTGATTTCGTTCATATTCAAGTGCTTCTGATATTATGGATACCATTAACATTACCGTATTTTGTCACCAGAAGTTAATACTATAGATGACTGCAACATCTGTAGCGCTTAGCTTTTGGCCTCTAGATATAGGATGTTACAACTTGGTATTAGAGCATAGGTTTATGAAAAACTTTAAGTAAAAAATGGTTTTTGAAAACATGATCCTAAAGAATTAGAGTAAGATTAGGGTATGGGATAATGCTATAGTAACGTACTTGTATTTGTTATATTTAAGTATATGCTTTATCTCTAGTCTCTTATCTTTGTTAGGTTAATTTTCTATATCTCATGAGGTTTGAATATAGATATGAAAGGTAGAAGAGAAAGAGTTAACCTGGGAGGGGAAGGCACCGATGGGAATGCCAGGCCTAATGCGAGGAGAGGTCAAAGTCAGGCACAAGCAGAGAATGTAGGTGCTGGAGTCCCGCAAGTTGGAATAGAAGTTATGCATCAGTTCTTCGTGAACATGGTGCAAGAGGGTGTTGCTGCTGGAGTAGTGGGAGGAGGAGTTTCGGGAGCTCCAGTTGTCGACGACTATGCTAAGTTGAGTGGAGACTACACTAAGCTCAGAGGGAAGCCATTTATTAGAACAGAGGATGCCATTGAGGTGGAAAACTAGTTGTTGCACTGCGAAAGGATTTTTGCAGACTTGAGGCTCAATGGTGAGCAGAAGAGGAGGTTGGCATCGAGACAGCTTCAGGGAGCTGCTTTGTTTTGGTGGAATAGTGTAACTATGGCAGTGGATGAGGAAACTATGACATGGGCGAAGTTTAAGAAGAGGTTCCAGGAGAGGTTCATGTCGGTAATGGCGAAGTCTGTTTTGATCCGAAAGTTTGCTGAGCTAGAAAAGGGAGAAATGACTATTCTGGAGTATGCCGGTAGGTTTGAAGAGTTAGCCAGAAATGGTTATGCTACTGTTGATACAGTGATGAAGGGGAACGAGAAGTTTATCAGGGGATTGCAGCCTGAGTTGGCCAGGGCTACGTTATCGCATATTAGAGATCCTTGTGATGTGGTTGTGGAGATGGCTTTGAGACACGAGGAGATGCTTGTTTGTCAGGAGAAGAATAAGGTGAAGGAGGTCCAGGTTGGGCAAGGTCAGAAGAGGAAGTTCTTTCACAAAAAAGGGTGCTCAGAAGGGTAGAACAACTAAGAAGGGAAAGTCTAAGGTGTTCTGTTTTAAGTGCGACAAGAAGGGGCATTTCTCCAATGAGTGTCATACTGGGAAGGCTAAAGAAGTGATCAAGAAGAAGAACACCAGGTACCTCAACTACGATCAGATAGGCCACTATAAGAACCAGTGCAAGGAGCCTGCTAAGGATGGAAAGGGCAAGGTGTATGCATTGCAGCCGACAGCTCAGGAAAAAGGAAAGGTAGTTTTAGGAGGCACGCTTCAAATTCATGGTATGTCTGTTAGCGTTCTATTTGATACTGGTGCATCGCATTCTTTAATATCTAGATGTTTGATAGATAAGCTTATCCTAGAACCCACATATTTAGTTACTTCCTTACGGGTTGCGAATCCAATATGAGAGTATGCAACTCTAGGGTTGAGATGTGACCAGTTAGAGTTTGACCTGTTAGGTCATATTTTGTTTGCAGTTTGCATGTGTTTGATTTTGTGGGGTTCGGTATTATTCTTGGGATGGATTGGTTAAGTGAGTACGATGCTAGGATATTTTGCCAGGATAGGAAAATATCGCTTAGGCACCATGATTGTAACCAACGGATTGTTTATACCATAGAAGGTTCTAGCGGTGAGGTGAATGCTTTGTTGGGTGTTATGGAGTTAGAAGATGAGCTGAGTCGAGTTTTCGTGGTTAGAGAATTCGCAAATGTGTTTGAGCCAGTTGTTGGATTGCCGCCAAAATGAGCCATTGGGTTTCGGATAGATTTGGTTCTGGGAGCAGAACTAGTGAGTAGGCCGCCAAGCAGGATGACCCCTTCAGAGATGAGGGAGTTGAAGGTGCAATTGGTGGATTTAGAAGGCAAGAGTTTTATCAGGCCAAGTAGTTCGCCTTGGGAGCAGCAGTAGTGTTTGCTAAGAAGCCGGACGGAACGTTGAGGCTATGTATCGATTATCGTAAGTTGAATGAGAGGACGATAAAGAATCGATATCCATTACCCAGAATTGACGATTTGTTCAACTAGTTGAATGGAGCCAAGGTATTTTCTCAGTTGGATTTCGCAACCGGTTTCCATCAGCTCAGAGTAGCAGAGGATAATATACCCTCGACGGCGTTTAGGACCAGATATGGATCGTACAAATGGTTAGTTATGCCATTCAGACTGACTAATGCGCCGGCATTCTTTGTCGATTTGATGAACCGAGTTTTCCATGAGCACTTGGATAGGTTCATATTGGTTTTTATAGTTGATATCTTGATATACTCTAAGGATGAAAGAGAGCATGAAGTTCATCTTAGAGTGGTGCTTGAGACACCGAGGCAGGATCAGCTGAAGGCAAAGTTTTCGAAATGTCATTTCTGGAAGAAGGAAGTGAAGTTTCTTGGTCATGTAGTCTCAGAGAGAGGGTTGTTGGTAGATCCGACTAAGATTGAAGTGGTAAATTGTTGGAAGAGACCCGAGACGGTGACTGAGATAAAGTATCGGAGGTTCATTAAGGATTTTTCGTGGATAGCAGCACCAACGACTAAGCTAACGAGAAAGGATGTGAAGTTTTTGTGGACCGATAAGTGTGAGGACGCATTCCGAAGTTTGAAACACTTACTAACCCATGCACCTATGTTGGTTGTTTCGGACGGGAATCAAGATTTGGTGGTTTATACCGATGCGTGTGGAACATGATTAGGAGCTATGCTGATGCAGAAAGGTAAAGTGATTGCCTATGCTTCTTTAGACAACTTAGACCGCATGAGGTCAGGTATCCGACACATGATTTGGAACTAGCTGCAACAATTTTTGCATTGAAGGTGTGGAGACATAATCTTTTGGGAGAGAGGTTGAGTTATATACAGATCATAAGTCGCTGAAGTATTTGTTCACTCAGAAGGAGTTGAATATGAGACAACAGAGATAGTTAGAGTTTATAGTCGCTTATGATTTTGGGATTGAGTACACACCGGAGAAAGGCAACAAGGTTGCAGATGCACTTAGTAGGAAACATCAGAATGCAGTGTTGGCGATGATTGCTGATTGGAAGGATTTGGAAGCATTGGAAGATTGCAGCGTGTAGTGGAGATCCGAGGCTGGGTCTAGCAGAGAGACTGTTGTGTTTTCTTGTTTGGAAGTTCGAACATTGATGATCAAAAGGATTGCTTCTAATCAGAAGGAGGATCCAGTGTTAGCTGAATGGATCAGGAAGTTAAGGGAAGGAACCGAGAGCGGTGACTTGAAAGATTTCAGTCTTGACCAGAATGGGTGGTTGATAAAGAAAGAAAGATTATATGTTCCGAGTGTAGGAAACATAAGGAAGGAAGTCTTGGAGGAATGCCATTGTTCGAAGTTCTCTATTCATCCAGGAGGTACTAAGATGCATCAGGATATGAAGAGAAGTTTCTTCTGGGAAGGTATGAAGCGGGATATTGGCTTATGGGTAAAGCAGTGCTTGAATTGCCAGCAGGCAAAGGCTGAACACTAGAAGCCAAGTGGATTGCTTTAGCCATTATATATTCCGGTATGGAAAAGGTATTCTATTTCTATGGATTTTATTGACGGGTTGCCGAGGTCGAATAGAGGAAATGAAAGTATATGGGTCATGGTGGAAAGATTGACTAGGGTGCCCATTTCATTCCAGTTAAGTCAACTAGAACGGCACCAGTTTTAGCGATGTTGTTTATGAAGAATGTGGTTAGACTGCATGGAATTCCTAGTAGCATAGTTAATGATAAAGATTCCTTATTCACTAGTGAGTTCTGGAAGAGTCTACAGGAAGTTTTGGGAACCTAACTCAAGATGAGTACCGCTTACCATCCATAGAAAGATGGGCAAACAGATAGAGTTAAAAAAATCTTGGAGGATTTATTAAGAGCTTGTGTTTCTCGATTTCGGGGGTTCATGGGAAGACCATCTACATTTAGTCGAGTTTTCATATAATAGCAGTTATCAGACTAGTATTGGGATGGCATCGTTTAAAGCTTTGTATGGAAGGCCATGCAAATCTCCTGTTTGTTGGTTGGAGATCGGGGATAGGTTGGTTCTTGGTCCAGATTTAGTTAGATAAGCTGCAGAAAAGATTGAGGTCATTCGGGCTAGAATAAAGGAGGCTCAGTCTAGGCAGAAGAGTTATGAAGACAGAAGACGGAAAGATTTACAGTTCTCGGTTGGAGATCAGGTATTTACTAAGGTTCATCGAGTGTGATCAGATTTGGGAAATCAGGAAAATTAGCACCAAGGTTCGTTGGACCTTTTAGTATTGTAGAGAGGATTGGAAACTCACGTATAAAGTTGAGTTACCAAGCAGTTTAGCAGGAGTCCATGATGTTTTCCATGTTTCTCATCTCAGAAAGTATGTTAGAGACCTGGAGACTGCTATTGCACCAATTATGCCAGATGACATAGTGGTAGAACCAGACTTGACTATAGTGAGAAAGCCAATTCATATTATTGCTAGAGATGATAAGAGGCTCAAAAACAAGACAGTCAGACTAGTGAAATGCCAGTGGAGTAACGATGGCAGGGACTATACTTGGGAGACTGAAAGTAGGATTAGAGATATTTATCCTCACTTGGTTGATGGTATGTTTTACCTCGTTGATTGATGTGTTGTGTACCTTATCGTAATTTCGAGGACGAAATTCTTTAAGGAGGGGAGTTTGTAACACCCCATATTTTTAATAACATTATTTAGGATATTTAATTAGCTAAATTAAATAAAATAATGTGTTGATTATGGGATTGAGATTTGATTTTTATTAAGAGGTAGCTGTGCCATCTAACCAAAGAATTAAGATAAGGGTTAAAATGAAATAGAGGAGGGCTAAAATAGGAAAGAGGCCATTCCTATATCCCTTAAACTTGGCGATGTATTCTCCTATACACGTTCATTTTATTTTCAAATTAAAAGCTAAAGCCGACCACCATTAACAGGAGCTAGAGAAAGAAAGATAAATGGGAAGCTCAATCAACATCAAATTCATTCAAATCTCACATCCTTAATCTCTAAAGCTAAGATGAATAATGTTTACATCTCTCATTTGTTTTGTTTTTGGTTTTAAGGATAAATCCAAAATGTTTTGCAATGATTTTCCATGTTTTTGAATAATGGAATGATTATATACTTGTTGATGATTTATGCATGTTCATATTGATTTTATGGTATGATTTAAGGTAAAAACCCTATTAAATGACATCTAAATGCCTTACGAATTTTTATATAGACCAGAAATATTATTTTGGAGATGGGTTTCAATTTTTAGAATTTTTTGTGGATTTTATATGAATTTTCTAGTAAAGAAAATGTTATTTTGGTTATAAATTATTTACGGTTAAATAATAAAAGGTTTGGGTCTGAAATTTTTATATGATGGAAAACATATTAAAAGAGATTTTCTGTAATTTCTGTAGATTTTTCCTAAGTGTTTTAATGGATATATAAAATTATTTAAGGTATGGGACTTAAGTGTTTTATATATTTATAAAAGGAGAAGGGGCTCTTTGCAAATAATTCAAATTTTTTATTTTTTGGAAATTGGCAGCACTTTTGAAAAAGTAAAATGACAACCAATCAGATTTTGACAAACAAGGCAGGTTAGATACAAAAGAAATAGTTTAAAAGGACAAATAAACATGTTTTTCACTGTTTCGATGCTTTCAGCACCAGGTTCCGCCTCTTTACCTTCGCCTCTGACACAGTCGAAACCAATGCACATGGTATCAGGGAACTGGTACGTAGTGAATTGGATGTTGGCGAAAGGCAGTGGGTCGAAACCAAGAGTTCCGAAGGGGTTGAGGCTTTACTTTATTTTTAAATAAAAATGCGCCAGCTTGCGTTCGACTAAGAAGCTTTCGACTTAGTTGGCTTTCGACTAGGTCAAAAGGATTTAAAGGAAATGGTTTCGATTGGGTTGCACCTTTGTTTTTAAATAACTGCTTTCGACTAAGTTGAAACCTTTTGCATCGCCTTTTTACCTTTCGACCCAAAGGGTTACGAAGGGGTACTTTGTTTTCTAAAATTTGGCCACTTCTCCAATGCTTTCGAAGAGATGGTTTCGATACCATCACTTCTTTACTTTGGAATGCTTTCAAAAGGTAGGCTTTCGACTTAAATAGTTTTAATGACCCTTTTGCTCAATTGAAGTATAATTCAAATGGTTTGAAAAGAGATGAATTAAATGATTTCGAAAAGAAGAGCTTTCGACTTTAATGGGTTTATGATCCTTTTGCTCTACTTGAAGGCATAATCCAAATAGTTTCGACCGAAACATTTTTCAAAGGGAGGAGTAAGCTTTGAATGGTTTCGAAAGGTTCCACATATTTTTAATTAAACCCAAGTGCTTTCGAAAGGTTTAGATTTGATGCTTTCGAAAGGTTTTAAAGTAAGGTTTCGAAGGGGTGGTTTCCCAATGGTTTCGATGGAGTCGAAAGGTACGATTTTTCTGGTTGTTTCGAAAGGATTAAAAGGAATGTTTTCCAAGAGTTTTGAAAGGCAATGTTTAAAGGTTTTTAAAGAAAGACGTCTAAGGTTTTAAAGCGTTCGAAAGGAAGGTTTTGGCCTTTCGACCTAGATTAACGGAAGGGTTTTACTTGGTTTCAGAAGGGGTACTTTCAATAGATTCAAAAGGGGAACTTTCAAAGATTTAAATGTTTTCATCAACTAAGATTTGGGTGAATTATATATACCATGGCAAGGGTTTTTGAGTAAAGCATAGTATATATAAATTTTCCTTGTTTGAGTTTGATTTAAAGGTTTTAAATCATTTTGAAAAGGTTTTCAAGGAAAATTATGAGAAGAGATCCCTAAGTAAAATGAGTCATATATTAGAATACTAGATGGGACTGGTATAGGGTCGCGCCCTATACATTAGCTATTAGCCCCAGCTAATTTTGTCCAAAATTCCAGTGTGCAGGGCTTTGTTGCAGGTAAGACTAAAATTATGAATACACACAGAAAGGAATATATGTTTATATATAGATATGTTATTGGTGAGCCTGCAAAACCATTAGGATCAGGTGACCCTTGGAGATGATAAGTTAAGAACAGACCGTCCAGAAGAGAAGTATTTAACAGATACTTAAGGACAGAACGTCCAAAAGAAGAGGAGTGTCTAACATATGTTAGATAAATTTTGATATGTTGTCTGGTAGGCGCGTGTCAGCCAAAGGTTAATAGTTAGCCAAACAAAACTAAAGTGTTTGAATGGATAGTTCATTTATTACCCGATATGTATGTTTACATAATAATGATTTGCATATTTTAACCAGTTTTGGTTGCAGGAAAGGATTTGCAAAAGATATGTTTTAAAAGGATGTTAGTGAGGGGAAACTCGGTCCGCTAAGCGGTGTGGTCTCACTTAACATAAAATAACAGAGATGAACAATATTATTTACACTAGGCTTTATGTCTGACTCGAAGTTTTTGTTTCCCTTTAAACTCTCGGATGCAAAAAATTGATTTGAGTAGGCTAAGGATTGAGGTTTTCAGGTTTTGTTGTTTTAGCGAATAAAGCTTTCGGAGAAGAGTAGATGGCTGACGGATAGCTAATTAGAAGTGCTGATTATTTTGTTTATTTCCGCTATGTATTAAGTCAGATATGACTATATTGCTTTGATCAACAAAGGGGGGGCATCGTCATATGTCGCTCTTGGCGTATTATTGTAAATTATATTTGATCATTGCCTGGGAAACGTTTTGGGATTTTTTAACTTGGATATGAATTATTGTTTTGAAATGTAATCAGCAAAATTTTTTTTTTTGAAATCGTTCATATTCAAGTGCTTATGATATTATGGATACCATTAACATTACCATATTTTGTCACCAGAAGTTAATACTATAGATGACTGCAGCATATGTAGCGCTTAGCTTTTGGCCTCTAGATATGGGATGTTACATATAGAGAGCTATATAAACTAACTAGCTAAAAATTTTAGAATCTCGCAGCAAAAGGAAAAAAACATAATATATAACAAATACCAAATCATATCCTGGTACACGTGATCAAATCTAAATCCATATACATCAATACATCATACACCAATACTGTTAAGTGATAAATACAACACACTATATACATAAGCAATGGCATCGTCACCTGCACCGTGCACATTACTCATGACCACCATCATAACCTATAAATTCAAAAACAAAAGGAAACATAGGGGGAGAGGGCCAGATATGAGTCTGGTGAGTGAACAACACTACTAAGAATATACTGCAAATATGTTCTCACAACATTATATAAAGGCTACATCTAAACAAAGACGTACCTCAACATGTCTCGCCTGCACTTACAAAGTGAGCTCGACACAATAAACATAATATATTGACCTAAACTACTTTGTGACAATAATACCATAATATATCATAATGTGGCATACAACGTATGAGTTAGTGAAACATGGACTAATCCTTAAACGAGCGATGATTAGGTAAACATGGCTTAACCATAACCAGTTAGACATAGATTGATTATAAACAGGAATTATGTTAAATAAATATAGCCTAACACAACACGAACACATAGGACTAGTTAAACAGAGACTAGTTTCTGAACGTAATAGTATTACTTAAACAATACTAATACTCAAATAGTTATATAAACACACATACTAATATATTATACAATGCCTGGTGAACATTCATATAAACATCCTATGAGATTCTTACGTTGCGTAGAAACCAAAATGATAAACAGTCGCTATTTAATTCGGCCTTAGGCGGGCCTAGATTCAATCTGTAGACAGTAGGTTGCACTGGTGCACCATAATTTATGCATTGATGGACCGGTGCACATCCCAGGCAGAGAATTCTACATGCGGCCTGGCACCGTTCCTCTACCAATCTCGGCCAAACTCCATCCAGTTCTTTATTTTTCTAATTTATAAGGTTCTTTACGTCTTTAAAGCATTATTCTACATATTTCTGTTCACTTAATCTTTATATAATCATTCCATATCACCAATTTCACCCAAATTCAATTCTTTCACCATTTAAACACTTTGAATCCGATAAAATCCTTTATAACCATCACTTCAATAATAATTTAGGGTAATTAGCGTTTATTATTTCAGATAAATACATATAATTTATATACATAATATATATATATATACACACATATAATTTATATACATAATATATATATATATACACATATAATTTATATACATAATATATATATATATGTTTGTGTGTGTGTTCAATTACTAACCCTAAAAGAGATTATTATTATTTTTGATGAAAGAGTGGTCCTTTAGTAAGGAGAGCACTCAAAATATTATTAATAACTAAACCAAAAACAATACAAATGTATAATGAAAATTGTCTGTTACAAAATTGCAGGATCATCGCTTTGATGATCAACAAAAGGAGGGCAGTAAATAACAATCAAATGGAATATATACAAAAAATTAAGATAATAATATCGGTTAGAGGTTGAAGGGGCTGTGGGTTATTGCTGCAAGGGATTGTTGTAGCTGTGAGGGTGATGATGAAAGATCGGATGTTGTTGATGCTGCGTGTACAACGCATGATGAAGGTCCAAGGTAATATGCATACCTGAAAGAAAGATCTGCTGCTCTCTGGTCTTCAATTGGATTACAAGGATACTTGTTCATGCATGCTTGGGAAAGAAATGCAATAGCAAGTGAAGCACTGTTGTATTGAGATGAAGTATAAGTGACCCTACTTGAGTGGATAGCTGGTATGTGCTAACGGATTGCATGAATAGCGGATGTAACTTCAGATTTGCATGTGCTAATGGCTCTAGGGATGGAGAATGAAGACATGCACAAGAATTAGTGTAATGAAAAAAAAGACCCAGAAGCACACATCTACAGGCCTGCACATGGAGCTGCACCTGAAACATGCTGAGAAGAGAAGTGCTTCAGGCCTGTATAATTGGAGAACACGTTGTCTGCACATGAACATGCTGAGAAGAGAAGTGCCTCAGATCTGCTCAAATAAGGAGCACTTCTACAGGCCTACTATATGATCGTCACTTTGGCTTGGGTGTCACTTGATGCTGAAGCTTTGGTCCAACCTGAAGAAAAAAAGAGAAAAAAAGAAACCTACTGTTTTGTACTTATCGAAATTCTTCTTTTGGTCCTAGGAACCATCAATCGTATATTATGTATGTATAATCATATACCTATATAGGAATAAATACAAGGAAAAATCTATCTTTTAAGGATAAGATCTCGAAGTTATTTGTTATATGTATATTTATATATCCTAAATATAGTTAAAAATAAAAGCTTTGTAGGAAGTAGTTAAAAATGTAGATATGAGGATCTGAATTTTATAGAGGGATTGGTAGTATGTATATACATATGTGAACGTCTAAAGACCTATTATGTTGGAGGTAACAATCTTTTAAACATGAAATCTGAAAGTTGTTCATTATATTAATACGTATGTATATATATGTGTATATGTGTGCATGTGCGTGTGTATGTATGTGTATATATATGTATATGAAATTATTAATTAACGTTATGTATAGATATATAAGATTTTTGGTGGATGAGAATATATATGTGCATGTAAAAAGTCTGTTTAATTTATACCTACATGTATTTATCTTTTAAAGTTATCTGTTCATGTATATGAAGCTACTTATCAATTTATATACAAATACACATACATACATACATACATACATACATACATACATGTATGTATGTATGTATGTATGTATAAATATATGAATATATATACACAAACATATGCATGCAAATGTATCTTAAAACTTTATGTAGGTGAACTCAATAAACCGAGATCTACAAGTTATATGCACACACATAGTTATTAATTAGAATAATATACGAAACAGGTAAGATATAAGTGAATTTATTTTATATTACAATCAGTTTTTGTAAATTGGTTATTAATCGAAATTGGTAATTTAATTTATATGTTGTTATTAACTACACACAGGTTATATATATGTGATTAAAAAGGTAGATAATAAAAAAGAATCACTAGGAGGAAATTATAGAAATTGGAAATTCATAAAATACTTTGTCGAATAGATAATGATATAATTTCAAAAGAGCAATACCAATCAGAAAAGTGATTATAGAATGGTATATCTGCATATAAGCATTATAGTTGAAGGAGATGATTTCCACTCACCAATTCCAGTTGCTTAGCCTTACAAAACCCTGAATTAGCCTCTCAATCCTCACTGGCCTAAAAACACAGTCCTTCTAAGATTCCTGAATCTGCAAACGATTGATATCTTTGCATAGCCTTCGTCACGCTCTTTGATTTGGTATATAAACTTCTAGGTTTTTGTGAAGATTTAAAGGAGTGGAGAAATGGCAGATAGATGGTGAGAGACGAAGGAAGGAGAAGTTAAAAAACTGAAATGTACGAGAATTTCAAATCCTCCTTAGCCCATATTAACCACGTTTCAATCTAATGGGCTAAGGCTCATTTTAATTAATTCAAAAACCCGCAACTTAAAACCCATGCAACTCCTTTATACAGACTCAGATCTGGACAAACCAATATACTATTCTGACCAGAAAAACAAGCTCCATGCAATGGCATAACTCTCATCATTCAATTCCAATGTTTGTAATATTACCATTTTGCCATTTTTAGTTAAAATTACTAAAATACCATTATATTACTTTCTAAAATTTACGGGGTATTGCATTCTCCCCCCTTAAAAAAAATTTCATCATCAAAATTCCTAAAGGACGAAAAATGAAATCCGTACAATCAGGTATCACATAAGATACACGGCATATCCATAAACATGTACAATCGTCTATGTGTATCCGTAAAGTACAAACTCGTACCACAAATTATCAAAACAAAATCAATAGCGTATTTTCAGTTCCTTGCCAAAGTTAGGCACTCTCCCTTCATGTGCCCCATCTGGTTGCAATTATAACACTTGATCTTCGAGACGTTGACCCTAGAGTCCTTTACATCATATCCCCTCATATTACACCCTTTTACACTTAACATCTTACTTCTTAGCTTGACTACTTTGATTTCCACCTTCCTTACATTTCCTTAAATAAGTATCCTTCTTAAACCATCCCATAGAAACCCCCACGACAACAACGTTCAACAATGCAACTTCCACTAAACTCTCGAATGTCGCTCCCATAGGAATCTGACTAATTTCCAATTCCTTTAGCGGAGAATTCAATCCTTTCATATATTTCATAGCTTTCTTTGATGCAGTGTCCACCAACTCAAATCCAAACCTTGCCAATTCATTAAACTTATTTATATACTCCTTCGTAGTCATTTATCCATGATGGAGGTTGATAAAACTTTCGAGCATCACTTCCCTTTCAGCTCTCGATATAGACTTTACCTTAAACCTTTTCTTAAAGTCAGTCCAGGTAATTTCTTCCTCATTAACCTAAGCCACTACAATTTCCCACCAATTACATGCTTCTCCACTTAAAATACCAAGAGCCAAGCTTTATTTTAACACTATCATCCAATCTAAGCAAATTATAAATCTTATCACAATCACGAATCCAGTCATGCATTTCCACAAACGACTCAGTCCCTTTAATCGATTTACCACCCAAACCAGTAAACTCCTTGTATGACTTCGGAAAATTCAAAGCGGGAGTCTGAGCAGCTACACCACCTTGTGCTGAAGAGTAGGAACTTTAGTGTTAACACTGGCCGCCTGGTTCTTGGCTTGTAGATAATGACGAAATAACAATGGAAAGTTTACGCCTGATATCTCTATAGCATCCTCTCCAACGCCAATTTCAATCGAGTATTCATCTCTACTATCTGCAAATTGGGTTCACTAGCAACTCCCCACAGAATATTAAATAGAGATGGTAAACTTAATCCCAAAACAAACGATATACACATACCCTCTTTCAATTATTAATACGCATTATGAAAATATACGAGTACGCTATCTCAATATGTCCTAACCTTACCTCTGATACCAAATGTTATAATCTGCCATTTTTTACCTCCATATGCAAGCGAACGAAAACTAGAAATGATGGATCAATGTGGTTAACATACAGTATACAGAGAGCTATATAAACTAACTAACTAAAACTTTCACAATCTCACAGCGAAAGGAAAGAAACATAATGTATAAAAAATACCAAATCATGTCCTAGTAGAGGTGATCAAATCCATATCCATGTACATTAATACATCATAAACTAATACTAGTAAGTGATAAATACAATACACTATATACATAAGCAACGCCATCATTACCTGCACCATCCGCGTTGCTCAAGGTCACCATCAAAATCTATAAATTCATAGACAGAAGGAAACATATAGGGAGAGGGTCAGAGATGAGTTTGGTGACTGAAAAACACTACCAAGAATGTAATGCAAATATGCTCATATAACATTATATAAAGGCTACATCTAAACAAAGACGTAGCTCAACATATCTTACCTTCATTCACAAAGTTAGTCTAACATAATAAATATAATATGTGGGCCTAAACTACTTTGTGACAATAATACCATAATATGGTGTAATATAGCATACATCATATGAGTTAGTTAAACACGAACTAATCTGTAAGAGAGCAGTGATTAGGCAAACACTGCTTAACCATAACCGGTTAAACATAAACAAGAATTATGTTAGATAAATATAGTCTTGCACAACATGAACACGGAGGACTATTTAAACATAGACAAATTTCCGAATGCATTAGTTTTAGTTAAACAATTCTAATACTCGAACACGCATCTAAACATACATATCAATATATTATATAATGCCTGGTAAACACTCATATAAACATCGTATGAGATTCATAAATTACATAGAGACCAAAATGATAAACGGTCGCTATTCGATTCAGCACTATGCGGGCCTAGGTTCAATTAGAAACAACGAGTTACACTAGTGTGATATGCACTAGTGCACATCCCAAGTAGAGAATTCTGCCTACGGCTTGGCACTGTTCCTCCACCAATCTCCGTCCTGATCTTCATTTTTCTGATTTTTAAGGTTCTTTACATCTTTAGTACTTAATCTTCATAGAATCATTTTATATCACCAATTTCACCTAAATTCCATAAGCAGAGAATTCTGCCTATGACTTGGCATTGTTCCTCCACCAATATCCACCCAACTCCATCCAGATCTTCATTTTTCTGATTTCTAAGGTTCTTTACATCTTTAGGGCATTATTCTACATATTCCTAATCCCTTAATCTTCATAGAATCATTACATATCACCAATTTCACCCAAATTCCATTCTTTCAGCATTTAAACACTTTTAATCGAATAAAATCCATTCTAATCAACACTTCGATAATAATAGGGTAATTAACGTTTATATCGTTTCATATTAATGTATACTTTATTTACGTAATATATATATATATGTATGTATATGTATATATATTCAATCACTAACCCAAATAGCAATTATAGAATTGTATATTTGCATATAGGCATTATAGTCGAAGGTGATGATTTCCACTCACTAATTCAAGTCGCCAAGCCCTAGATATCCCTGAATTAGCCTCTCAATCCTCATTGGCCTGAAAACACGGTCCTTCCAACATTTCTGAATCTACAAACGATTGATATCTTTGCACAACCCTCGTCACACTCTTCAATTGGTATATAAACTTCTAGGTTTTCATGAACATTTAAAGGAGTAGGGAGATGGCAGAGAGAGATGGTGAGAGATGAAGGAAGGAGAAGTTAGAAAATTGAAATGGATGTGAATTTCATGTCCTCCTCGTCCTATATTATAACTCCTTGAACGAACGTTTCAATTTAATGGGCTAAGGCCCCGTTTATTTTAATTCAAAAATCCATAATTTTAAACCCACGTACTCCTTCATACATATTCAGATCCAGACAAACCAGCATACTATTCTGACCAAAAAACAAGCTCTACGCAATGGCAAAAGTCCCGTTGTCTAATTCTAATGTTTGTAAAATTACCATTGTCCCCTTTTAGTCAAAGATTACTATAATACCCTTATATTAATTTCTAAAATTTACGTGGTATTACACCTTCCATCATGATCTGCTTCCCTTTATCCTGAGCAGACGGTGGCACACTAGCACATGGGACCACTTCCAGTGTAAAGGCTTTAACCATCCACCTTTCCCTAGGCAAACTCAGGCACTCTCTTTTTATGTAGCCTAACTGGTTACAGTTATAACACTTAGTTTGTGTAAGGTCAACTCTATAGTCCTTCACTGCATGTCCTTTCTTTCTACATCGATTACAGCTTCTCCTTTCCCGCCTTCCATGACTTGCCTCACTTTTACGTTTCCCTTGTTGTTGGTTTACTTCCTTCTTAGGATGTTCCTTATCTATCTTCCTAATTAATCGAATTCAGCAATGCTTCCTAAACTAATCCTTTAAATGTAGCTCCAAATGGTATTTGGTTCAACGTTAACTCCTTAAGCGATGAGTTTAATCTTTTCGCAAACTTCATCGCCTTCTTGTTCGAGATGTGACCAATTCGAATCCAAATCTAGCTAACTCATTAAACTAGTTCACATACTCATCTATAGTCATGTCATCCTGTTTCAGGTAAATGGATTTCTCCATTAATAATTCTTTCTCCATTCTGAAGAAAAACTTCGTTTCAAACATTATCTTAAAATCTACCCATGTAATATTCTCCTAATCATTTTCAATGGTAACAACTTCCCACAATTCGCTGCTTCTTCCTGGAGGTACCAAGAAGCCAGTTGGCACCTCATAATATCACTTAGACCTAAAAGGTTAAAGACTTTCTTACATGTGCTTAGCTAATCTTATGTTGTTGCATAACGTTTTGATTCAACAAAGGGTCTACCACTCAAACTAGAGAACTCCTTACACAACTTTGAGAAATTCAGATTAGGTGGTGTCTGGACCTGAACCACTTCTTGGGTTGCAGCTGTAGGTTCTGTGTGGTTAACGCTGTACTGGCCTATCACTTGCATATAACAGTGGAACCAAGGGGGAATGTTCACACAAGGAATATCCATAGTGTTGGGTCAAAAAATGACACAACACCCTGGATCAATCAAAAACGATAATAATAGATCTAAAAAATGAATAAAAGCTTGAAAACACAGGATTTTATAGTGGTTCAGCCTCAAATAAATTGCCTACATCCACTTTAAGTTTAATTCAGATGGTTTTGTACAAGTACAATCGAATCATAATGTTTCAGATCTAGAAACCAAATGAAATCTGAGCTAGCGGTGCCTGGTGGTTGAAATAAGATAGAGTGTTCAAGATCAGAAAATGAGATCCATTATTCGTTGTTAAAGGATGGATATTTATAGGCGAATATATCCATCAAAGTTTCTGGCTTGAAGAAGACCGGGTAAGAGATCAAATCTATGCTTTCAGGCATGAAGAATGAGTAAACCTCGTAATTCAAATCATGTCGGTGATGACATGATATTCCAACTTGTATCTCCAAGTTTCCCTTATATTTGTCAAACTCTTTTAGGTTTCCAAGCTTTGTTATGAAAATTGCTCTTACAAATAATGCCGGCATCGACATGATTTATCTTATGTGAATCTTGTCCTTTTCTTCCAAGTACACCACATCTTCAACTACTACTCAAAAGTGGACCCCACATCAAAAATCATCTAGGTACGGACATGATTGATCATATCGATACCAACATAATTTGATATATGCAAAATCTCATCAAACTTCTTGTACTTCTTCTTTTCATCATTCTTGTCATCTCTTGAGCTCCTTGATCGACTCCTTTATCATCTTGAAGCCTAAATTCGATAAGAAGTCGCTCGGTTCAAATGCGGGATAACATTTTCCCCTCAAAGTAGGCTTTCATGAGAACAAAGCATGCTATGGATTAAGACAAGTGATCGGATTCTAACTACAGAAGGGTCATCAATCGACTAGCAGCCATTTGAAGCATTACGTCTATTCCAAGTGCATATGTTCATTGCTAAAAATAGTCGCCAAATCATCTCTTTTCTATAGAAAAGTTAGAGCCCCCTGTTCTTTGATTTTTTGTAAGCCACGTCGTATCTCGATCAAATGGACTTCCGTTTTCTTTTTCTCTGTTTTCTTCTTTTTTGTAATGAGGGAACAAAACATGTCGGTACCGACATGATTCTTTAAAAGCATGTAAATTTGGGACTTAGAAATATTCTAAGTACATATCTTTGCGTTTTGGTATCCATTGCTTTCTCGCAACTATGATATTTCAGCCGTCGTAGCAACTTTTCCTTCCTCGCCACCACCTTCAACTTGACCATCGTCATCTTGATTTTATCTTCGCTGCAATCCAATCCATTTCAGCAACCCGACACTGACCAATTCAGAGATTTTATCACCAGGTCTCGATAATAAACTTAGATGGTTTTTGATCTTGATCATGGCACCGCTAATGCCATCGTCGTCTTGTTATCGTTGTCATCATTACCGATGTCATGCCATCGTCGTCAATGCATAACCTTGATTTCACACCTTCCCCTTTCTTTTACATAGTTAACCCGAGCTAACTATCCAAGATTGACATGAAGTTTGTCGTTGGCTCCCACGGGCTTGACCCCAAGTTTTCCTTTTGTCAATTACCTGACCTCCAAATTGAGTTCCCAAGGTCTCGGCTCTAATTCTTGTTGGTCTCAACAAGTTTTTACATATAAAGAAGGGGAGAAGCAGTTAATTTTCATCGAATTTTGGTCAAATATTGGCAGACTACTCAATCTCGATGGGACAGTTTCAAGATTCAGCCCATCGAATGCACTTTGGTGTTTCACATAATCAGTAATCAACACTTTGGGTTGGACATCACATTCCTATGGTCATGTAAAGTAAACTCCCTGCTACTCCGAACATTGGTTCCATTGTTGCATATTCTACAATAATGGGTAGAAGCTGGTACATAGTTCCATAGCATGATAAAGCTAGTTTGCCAGCATGAGCAAGCTATCTACATTGAGTGTTTGCATACATAGTTCCATGGACACGGGATGCATACAACATAGATTGATACTTTGCACTGCCCCATCAATATGTAGAATCTGATTGGTCAACACACGTCGACATCCGTTGGACCCTATACTTTTGTTACTTGGGTTTTAATCAAAGTAGAACATCAAAATAAAACATACTTGACTGCGTTCATCATCAAAATTTTCAGTTTAAAATGACCAACCGAATATGATATTTCTATCTTCGAACTGGTGCTAGCCCTTCTACACCACTAGAGGCAGGCTTGTATACTGCCTAAGCATCTACTTCTACTCCATCATGAGTAAGATGTTCAATTACACAAGAGCTACAACTTCAATTTGTTCCAATAGCTTTGCCTCATGGCCCTGCCCCTCCAAGGGTGGACTAGTTGTTCTTTTGGTCTTGGATAACCCTCTAGACCAAACACTTTCTAAACTGACTGTTAAAGAACTTAGGAAATTCACATCAAACACAGGATCCTCAAAGATGAGGTCTTTCTGCCTGAACCCCATCAAAGGGTTAAACTCCTGCCAGTAAGATACACCGCATGTAATAGGTACATGTGCCTCTTGAGAGTCGTTCCCTCCTTTAATGAATTTATGAAATTCTTTATTTAAGAGCTCAGGCTAGCTCCAACACAAGTTCATCCAAATGGCTACGCCTAGCCGACTTCTCTTTATGTTATATATTCACAATGCACCTGGGTCGATCCCCTTCCTACAAAGAGCTTACTTATCTTATGTGCTTCAAAAAGGGAAAAGAGACCCCTTCATTGCTAATAGTTGAGGCTTTCAACCATTTCAAGGTTGTTCAAGGACTCAATAACAAGCGAAACTATTTCAAGAGTGAATATTTCTTCATATGGTGCCCTAAGGGCTTCAACCGCCTCTGGCTGTATGATTGAAAGTTTATTCCATTAATATCTTCCTTACACTTGGGATTTCTTCACCCAAACATCTAACATTTTTTCCATATCTTTATCAGATTACCCGGAATGAGTCCCAACTGAAGATCTCGCGAACACACTGGCATTCCTAAAGTGGACCGATCCATATTTGAGGAAAACTTATTACCTCCTCATGAGTGCTCGACTACAATAGTTCCACCTCCCATACAATGGAAGGAGCATCGTTCCTAATCTGATTCCTACCAGAGTGATTCGAGCTGTTGTTGATCCTTCTACTCCGGCAGGCGACTCCGACGATGATGAACAAAGGAGTAAAGAAAGTTAATGAGTTGAGGCAAATCCTACAGAATAAAAAAAATAGAGACAAAAATATTTAGGCGAGGAAGGGATAAGAGGAGGAGAGAACATAGATAGAGGCTGAGATGAAGAAATAAATGGAGGGGAATAGGGAGAATATGAGGAAGATGAGAAGGACAATGCCGGTGGAGATGGCTTATTAGGGAGACATCCCCAAAAGACACAATGGTAACTTCACCTCCTAGACCAAAAAGATTGGTTATCACGTCTTCCTGGTTTGCACTCGAACCACACCACGAACCCATTGAAGAGTCAACTCCTACAATGGGTGCATCTGAAAACATCTTTTGTTCTATGAGTGATCTTGGGAACCTCTTCGACTTTCCTTCGGGTGATATTCATCGGACCTTTTAAGGATGACGAGACTCCAACTTTGGACCCCTTCGAACATGGTCCGTAGGCTAGTTAGGGCACACCAACACTTCACACACTCCTAGGATCAGAAGCACAATCACTCCATATAAAATGGCTTAAAGAATGCACATGACAACACTAATCCCAAAACTGAGGCCCTCCTACTATGAATCACAGATGGAAAGATTGAGGAAAGGGATCAAGAATGGCATAACACCGAGGAAAGATAGCACTCTCACAACGAACAAAGAGAATCGTGCGACTGCTCCGGGCACGATTTTGACTCCCATCATCACTTGCACCCATATTCCCAGTCTTTCCAGCATTGATTATCCTCCTGCCAAGAACTTCCTCAGTCTTCTCAACCTTTTACCGCTATTACTTCTACTCCTTAACATTCCAAAATAGTCACCCCTTTTCAATCTCAACAATCCCACAGGGTTGGTAGAGAAATAAGCTTACATCATACTGCACCTCCTCCAACCCCCGAAGGCTAATTTACTGCTGCTACTACTAAGAAGGAAGCATCCCATCCCAGATACTGCCTTGAGGGGGTTAGATTCGATCGCAATGTCAGGGACTTCCCACACAGTTATGCGAATGAAAGCTTCGCCAGACACGAGGAGGTCATGGAGCAACTATATGAGTGGAAGAAACTGCTAAGGACCTCTTCGATGTAAACTGTGCTAACCAGCTGATCATCCATACCTTCGACACGGAGAGGGTTGAACATAACTGAACATGTGAGGACTACAAACGAGAATTGGCCTTAGTCAAGAAAGAAATAGATGAGAAAGCCAAATCTACTAAGGACTCCCAACAAAGGGTATCTGAGTTGACTCAAGCTCATACAGCAGAGACCCTAGTTCTAAAATTATAGCCGAAGAATGCTCATGCTGCTAACATCGATCTCCAGAAGTCAGTCAAGGCGAAAGAGGAAATATCGCATTCTAGGCTAAGATCTCGATACTCAAATCCTACGTGAAAGATGAACATGAATCAAAGAAGTGGGCTCAAGACGAGTCCGAGGAATTAAAAATCAAGCTGGCCATCCAGATAAAGAAAATGCAGATCTCAAGGCCAAAACAATCCAAACTGAACCAGAGACGGTAGTGTGGCGACCACCCTATACCTCCGACATCCAATTTACTTATATAGTGTGCTACTAGTGTTCCCGGCCGATGTAGGATGGTTGTCAAGGTTGATAAGCAGGTAAAACATCACAGAACATGTCGTATATCTATCAAATAAAATATAATAATCATCACAGATATAAAACAAGCGAGATGGTGATAACTTAATGAACTGCAAATATCAGAGTGCACAGTTTTATGGAGTTATACAAAATAGAAGTAGAGTTTATACAATTGGAAATAAACCTAACATAAAATATCTCTAATAAAATAGCTAACACTTTCTAGGATCCATAGTGTAGCATAGTGGAATAAGCAATAGTAAAACCAAATATAATATGGGAAAGCACCATCTCTTGCTCATCCTCTACACACCATCGTATAGCACCCAAATCTGCTATATAGTTTACTCATTTAAGAGTACTTGAGATAATAAGAAGCAAAACATAAAACCTCAAGCCAGACAACAGTCAACTGTGAGTGATAAGCGAATCTCAAAATACTATATGAGTTGATATAGTAAGGAATATAGGCATAAGAATTATACTTGATCTTTCCCTGCATCTAAAGTTTTAGCACATAATATGATAATATGCTACTCTACTATCATCATAAAGTATACAAACATCCCGGTATACTATCGGGTGCCTAGATATCGATCTCCTGGATACCTACGTCATGTGACATCCCTAGATTGACAATCAACAACTATAGTAACCATGGAAAACATGACATCCATCAAACAATCCTCACCATCATTCAATGTGCTTTTGATATATGATAACTCTCATGACCATTCTCCTGCCAGAGATTAATGGAAAAATCTTGGTTTTCAATGTACCCGAACACCAGCCCATAGTTGACACTCGATCCCTTCCTCGATCCAGGGCATACAAATCCCTTCAACGATCTAGGGCAGTTGTTCCACGTAGCTAAGGAGCGTCTTCACAATACCCATTCTTACGAGTATATCAAAAAACACTTCAAGTATCAATGATCCCTTACCATGCGTATCCGAGCCCTTCCTCGCTCCATCTAGTATCCATTCATCATCACAAAACCCTTCAACGTTCCTTTCTTTCCACGATAGAAACCTTTAACGTTCTATCCACCAGTTCACTTCCTGGAACCCACTCTGGTGGAGAATCATCATCATGACTCCACCGATCGATTCGTCTCCTCCGGAATACTTCAAGATGTCCATTTCAGTTATAGAATCAGCACCTCAAAGTCCTGAAGCCATCACATCGAAGCATTCCAACATTTCTTCATCCATCAATCATCATCCTTCATCGTGCTGCCATGTCATAATCGAACATCAAACAAAAGAACGAACACCTCTAGCATGACCTCTGGGACATCCTCTTCCTGCCCTGAGAGTTTGGCCAAATTTGGCCAACCCCAATTATGTCGGTACCGAGAGGTACCTCTTAGTATCGAGTGGTTTTCCCGAATTCAAAATTTTGGCTTAGTACTTTATGCACCGATCTCTTTCCTTCATTTACTTACTTGGAGTCCTTCCTTCCTCACCCTAAAGTCCTTGCTCATCATTTTCCCAAGAAAAACCTTTCGGTACCGAGTGGTTTCATCTTCTCAAAAATTGAAGTTAAGTCCAAAAACCCTAACTCCTACTTCAACTCGTGCATGTCTCGAAGTTTTCTTACCAAAATCTTAAAGCAGCTAACCAAGAACCACCAAAACCACTCTCCATCAAGTCCTGATACCTAATACCAACCTGATTTTTGACCACCAAATCAACTCCAAACCACCTGAACTTCAAGAGTATACTCTTCAAAGCCTCCAGCTTATCATATCCAAAATCCATCCAATTCTGACAACTTTAATGCCATTTGTATCGACCGGCGTGTACGGTAGGCGAAGCCTGAGCTGTGGATGACTCGGCTTCAGGAGGAGTGGATATCCCAATGCCAGTCTAGAAGCAGGGCGATTGACGAGTGATTGTGAATAAGAAAACTTGGCATTCAACGTGGTCGGGTATGTTTTTATTTCAAGTATTAAACTCGTGTGGACGATGCTCAGAATCCAACGGATATTGACGTGTGTAGACCAATTAGATTATGAATGTCAATCGGGAAAGTCAAAGTGTTAATCTATGCAGTGTGAGTCCTGTGTCCAGTACACGATGAAGTGACCATCCTGTGTAGATAACTCACTCGTACTAGAAAAACGAGCCATACCACACGATGGAATTGTGCATTGGATCTTACCCGTTATCGTTGGATAATCAATAATGAAACCATTGTCCGGGGCGATGTGGGAGTTTCTCTTTTACAGGGACGCTGGAAGTGCAGTACAATGAGATTATTCAGGTAGTATAAATGCCAAGCGATAGAATTGTTCGAATGTTGGAGCTCATCCGATGTGACCGTTCTTTGAAAAGTACCATCCCATTGGTATTTGAACAACGGTGTGCGATCGATCGAGTGTTGATAGAAGTTATCAAAGTTAAGGCATGAGCATCATTTTAGAATGACCTGAGCACATCCTAGGCCGAATTCGGGGCCATCCTAGGTTAAACCTGAGTCAAACCCTAATCAAACTTCGATTGACCCCCATCAACGTTCTCCAAATCACCGTTTCCGTTATTGATCGCCATGACATGGAAGCTTCACTGACCTCAGGTTAAGTCGAGATTCAGATTTGGATTGGAAGATGAAGGAGGTCGGTGGCGAGCACTCTGGAGTAAGCAACAATGGTTGAGATGATGACTTGATGGCGATGGCGAGTTCAGGCGATCGGTGGCAACCTTGAGTGAACGTCAGCAAGCGGTCTAAGGCAACAAGATGGCGATTGCAGTAAATCGGCATCAATCTGAAGCTAGAAGGAGTTGGGGACAGGCGATCAGCACGAATAAAAGGAGATGAGAGAAGTGAGAAGAAATTGTTTAAGTCCTGAATACTTATACTAGGGGCAAGCCAAGGTACTCGATACCGAGAGGTACCACTCGGTACCGATTTGAATTTCTTAACCAAAGATTAGGGTAAGAGTAATGGAAAGGAAAGACATACCTAGCTGAGGCATAGAACGATCTCCAAAGTGTAGATCTTGTCCTTAGCATAGGAAATTGAGTTACAACTATATAAAGTGGCTGAATGGATGTTCACGGAATAGAGGCAACATTGTAAAGAAATTATTGAATAACCAACAAATGTACATGGATAATAGTGAATGTTTGCCTTATTCCAGAACAAGCTATATTTTCAATGGAACATACTATAGGGGCAAGTGTTATCCGGCTTTTTGACCAAGCAAGTTTTCACTGGAATTTGAACGTCGGAATGAAGACAAAACGATCCACAGACTTAGGAACATACTTAGAAGGGCAATATGAACGCACTCAAGAAGTTCCAGATGCATTGGAGAATAGAGGACCACTCGACACCGAGTGCTTTGTATTCTACGTGGGTCCTCCAATATTCTTATACATGGAGCTCTGGGTCGAGTGATTATCATGGAGTACATTTCTCGAGGAATAGATGAGCAACTCTTAAGGATTTTTTGGAAGAAAGCATGCAAGTACTGAAAATATCGAAACCTCTCAAGAACAACTTAATATCAAAGGAAAAGTGTACGAAGCACAACAGATTAGAGATAGAAAGCCAATGGGAAGAAGGAAAGGAGATTTCCTCTCATAAAAACCAGTTGGTATTAGACAAAAGCACTCAGTATCGAGAGGTTTTTATTGGTGTTTGAGCCCTGTTGCTCATTCCTACATGCTTGAAACTGGACTTGGACTGGTATTTCATGGGCCTTCGATTCCGTTGGCTAATTTCCTTATAAATACAGACCTAATAGCAATGGAAGGACTTTTCCATTTTTTGGCCGATTATCTTCTTCATCTTCTATCCCTCCTCCATTAAGGTCACAAAGGAAGCTATTATTTGTTGTTCTAGGCTTTAGTTCAGTAAATTCCTTATACTAGTGACTCTCAAATCCTAAATCAATAAAATATATAGTAGTTGGCTAGAGATTGCTAAACCATTATAAAATTTTGGTGTTCTTACTGTTTTTATATACTTTCTGCTAGATCTCTATTATTTTACGAGTCTTTGGGTGTCGATCCATTTTTGGCATCAACATTTTAGTGCTTTCATTGAGATCTAGCAAACATATCAAACAAGTCCAAACAAGAAAAAACATCATTTAGTATCATTCATTAGCATCCAAGCAACATATCCAATTCACTCAAATATTTTTAACACATATAATATTACCTAGATCAAGTTTTATTCCAAAATGGCAACATGATTAGAAAAAGGGTGGAAAACATATCAAAATACATTTATATCTTTTAAATTCAACCTAAACATGCTATTAAAGATAGATCTACGTTTGAAAACATTTTTAGCATCAAAAGCATATTAAAAACATTACTTTGATCATATCAACAAGTATAAAATAGTGAGATGTACAAAAACACTCACCTTACCGAAGTTACCGAATAATCCTTTCAAATCTGAAATGAACAGCAAGAGCTTGAATCCCAAGGCAGCCAAATGATAGATATAAGACTATCCCATTGCTAATTACTCTCTAATGATGTTTTAGGTTAAATTAATTATGAAAAGTGGAGCTTTTTGATAGAAAATAGATTAATGGAGGTTTAGACTTGTTTAGGGAAGTGAGAAAAGTGACTAGATCTATCCCATCATCCACTAATAGGCACAAATCCCGAAGTGGGTTTGTGGGCTTAATTTGGGCTTAATTAATTACCCACTAATCTAGCCAGCAGCAGTCCAAACATAAAACAGCCATATCTCTTAAAAGGTAAATCTGTTTTCCTATAATGACCATCCAATGGAAAGAGAAACCATCATCCCGTCTAATGGAAATGGTTTAAGACATCAATTTAGCTCATATCAAAAGTTAAGGATTTACTAGATTTTTAGGGTCAAAACTATACAATAAAAATTCTAAAGATGGAGTAATCATTTTCCAAAAATTGTAGGGCCATATAACCTCAAATGAATTAAATAATAATATTTTGTGATACTTCGATACGTAAAATATGGGGCACTCTCCCTCCTTTAGGAAATTTTCCTTCAAAATCCCCAAAAAAATCAATAAATAGTCAACTATAGTTACCCTGCATGCCTAACAATCATAAGAAATCATCGAACATCTTAAACAGATAGCCATACAACCAATAATATAGGTGAACCTATCCTAGCATATGAGATGCTAAACTATCCTATATCATATCAAAAGTGAAAGTAAATACGATGAACAATAGGCTATACCATGCAAAAAGCTATGGATATGCAGTCCTCATGCTCTCCTTAATTTTTCACATGCAATCGCCTTCACTTTCACCCCATTGAACCTTCACTAACTCCACTATCTTCCTTCTAAGATGTTTCGTATCACGTTTGGACCATACGAATCACCTACGAGGTCTCGAAGCTTCTTGTTCAATCCGGATATCATCAAGTTGATCCAATGCAATCGCCATGCCTGTGTCGTGCCCCAACATTTGCAAGTGAGAGACATGAAATACATTGTGCACGCCTTCCATTTTCTGAGGTAAGTCGACCCTATATGCTAGGTTTCCAATCCTATCTACTATCGACAAAGGGCCTACGAATCTAGGCACCAACTTCTCCTTACTACCGAATCGAACAACATTCTTCAGTGGAGAAATCTTCACAAACATCATATTGCCGATAGAGAACTCCAAATCTATGCATCTCTTATCAGCTTACCTCTTCTGCTTATCCTGAGCAGCCTTCACTTGCTGCCGAATGATTTCAGTCCTCTCCGAGGTCCCTTTGATCATATCTGGCCCATGTACCAGTTTCTCACTCGCTCCCTACCAACGTGCTAGTAACTATTGTTGTATGTGAATTCCACCAAATGCAAATAATAATCCCAAGCTCCTAAGAAATCCTCCAATATACGATTCACCCTCTCGATCTACCCATTGGTTTGCAGGTGATAAGTTATACTGAGATGCAGCTCGGTCCCCAATGCCTCTTGTAAGCTCTTCCAAAATGCACTGGTGAAATGGTCTTGGTCACTAACAATGCTCTTCGATACACCATTGAATTTCACCATCCATTTCACATACAACTTAGCCAATTTGGATGTCATTCTATTAAACTTGATAGGTATGAATCAAGCACTGTTCGTCAATCTATCGATTATGGACCAGATGCTATCGTACCTTCCTTTGGTCCTCAGCAATCTATTTATGAAATCTATCAAAACTTGTTCCCATTCCACTCAGGAACTTCCAGTGGTTGCATCAACCCACTCGCCTTCTTCTTTTCTACCTTTACCAACTGACAGTTCCTACACTTTGAGATGGATGTCCTAACATCCTTCTTCATCCCCTCCCAATAATACATCTACTTCATATCACGATACATCTTATTACTGTCGGGATGTATTAGTAAACTAGAATAATGGCACTCTCATAGTACCTCATTTCATAATCCATCAACATTGGGAACAAACAGTCTCTCATCCTTACGGAGCTAACCATCTCGGTCGAGTCCATACTGCCTCATCTCATCAAATCCTACTCCTTCATCTATTTTTGCTATGGTCTTTGCTAGTCTAGCGTATCTCTTTTGACCAGTACTAATCAACTTGTTGGTTTGATAGTCAAACTTCCCAACATCTCTGGCTCTAACTCGTAATGAGGTCTGAAGTCATAGACAAAAATATACTCCAACTGTTTCCACTCTAGGAACATCACCCCCAAACTGGCATGTCTTTTGCTCAAAGCATCGATGACTACATTTCCTTTATTGGGTATATAAGAAATGCTAAAGTCATAAGAGGCTAAGAAATCTAATCATCGCCATTGACGAAGGTTGAGGTCCTTCTGGGAGAAAAGGTATTTAAAGGATCTGTGGCCCGTGAACAACTTGAAGCTTTCTCCAAGTAGACAATTCCTCTATATCTTCAAAGCAAATACTACCACCACCAACTCCAAATCATGGGTCGGGTACTTCCTCTCATGTGGCTTCAACTATCGACTAGCGTAGGCAACAACCTTGCCTCCTTGCATCAATACCGCACCCAATCCAATACCACAAGCATTGGTGTATACCCTCATCTCCTTATTCTCACTCGGAATGGTCGACACTGGTTCACTTATTAACCTCTCCTTTAGATCACGAATGCATGCTCACACTTTGCATCCCAATAAAAGGTATGATTCTTCTTTGTTAAATTGGTCAATGGTCCTGCTACCTTCGAGAAGTTCTTAATAAAACATCTATAATATCTTGCCAATCCTAGGAAACTCCTCACGTTAGTAGCATTCTTAGGTTGGTTTCAATCTTGAACCGATGCTACCTTTGTAGGATCCACGACGATACCCTGCTCAGAGACAACATTACTTAAGAATCTCACTTCTCTCCTCCAAAAGTGAAATTTCGAAAACTTCACTTTCATCCCATGCTTCCTCAACACTTTAGGCACAATCCTCAAATGTGTCTTGTGTTCCTCCTCTGTCCTAGAATAGACCTTAATATCATCCAAGAACACAAACACAAACTAATTTAGTTGATCCCTGAAGACACAATTCATGGGATCAACAAAATATGTCAAAGCATTGGTTAGCCCGAACAACATACCTAACCAATCATAGAAAGAAGACGGTGTACGAAAAACAGTATCGACATAGTCTTCTTAACCACTCTCAACTGGTGAAACCCCGTCACAAGATCCAACTGGGTGAACATCTTCGTACAATGGAGCTGATCGAACAAGTCATCAATACATGGGAGTGGAACTTGTTCTTCCTCATCACCTTATTCAACTCATAGTAATCAACACATAACCTCAGAGAGCCATCCGCCTTAGTGGCGAACACTATGGGTGCACCCCACTCCGATATACTCGAATGAACCCTCACCTCAATATGTCATTCACTTGCACCTATAACTCCTTTTGCTTTCTGGGTGTCATACGCCTTAAAGTCATAACTATTGGTCTAGCCTCCTTTACTATGTCTATACGGAACTCAATCTCTCGTTGTGGTGGTAATATAGTTGCCTCCTTGAATATGTCCGGATACTCTCAAACGATAGGTACATATGACAACTCACTATATGGGACCTCTAGCGAATATAGAAAGCTGACCATAACCTCGTCCTCTTGTAGGCAGCCAATCTCTACCTTCCGCCCCTCCTCATCTCTAATTGTCACTAATAGCTTCTTGCAATCCACCACCATTGCATGCTCCATCAGCCAGTCCATCCTCAAGATAATACCAAACCCAACGAAACTCAAAATGAAGCAATCACAAACAAAAGAGCATCCATGACTCAATAAGACCAAACCACAAAAAACCATATAAAGACTAGTGGGGCCTCCAATAGAGTTCATCACTACTAAAGGTCGGTCAATAAGTTCGAGTTTCAATCCAATCAATCTACCAGGTCACTCGATATAAATGAATGTAAAGCCTCGGTATCGAACAAAATGTGAGGAATGCGGATTACGGATCTTAAGGCTAGGAATAACACTGGAGGGGGGGTGAATAGTGTTTATAAGAAATTACTAAATCTTTTTGAGTTTATGTTAATTTGAACACAAATGTATGTAATATTCAGACATAGATATAATCACAGAAACAAACACAGATGCGGAAATAAAGTAAATGCAGTGAAGGAAAGAACACACCGGATTTTATACTGGTTCGGAGTTAACCTACATCCAGTCCCGCACAACTAAGTACATATTTCCTTTCAAAAGCAATTCAACAATTACAACCCTCGGTTTCAAGGCTACGAGGTACACCCTCCAAAATCACAATCCTTTGGGTAGAGATACTTGATTTCCGGGGCAACAAGTTCACCCAATTGATTTCCAAGGCTACAATCACACCTTTTCTCGCTTGATTGATTTCCAAGGCTACAATCACACCTTTTCTCGCTAGATAGATTACAAAGAAGCCTATAACTCTGAATAGTACTGGGATCTTGTTGAGATATTGATAGAGAATCAAACCAGAGATTATCTAGTTAGATTCAATGTTGATTTCGGCAGAGTGATGATAGGATTTTGTATAAGAAAATGTGGAAGAAGAAGAGAAGTGAAAAACCAGAAAATCTGATGATAAATTCGTTGAAACTAACCCCTATTTATAGAAGAACAGCCATGTTCATTCGTGAAAGGTTATGGCGAATAGACACTTCTTTTGAAATTCAAATTTTTCAATCTAACCGTCACTATGTCGACATGGGGTACTAGGGCATGTCGACATCCCAAAGGAAATTTTTATATTTTGTTTTTCTTTGAAAATAACCTTTATCTTATATTAAAACTATTTTAAACTTTATTAATATACTTGAATATAGATAAAATACATAGATAAATATAGAGAATTATATATATAAAATTTTACTATAATTTTATATTTAAATCTAAGTAAATATATTATAATTAAAAGATAGTTTTTAAAACAAACGAAGTTTAAAACAAGAGTTTATTAAAAACAAAAAGAGAGAATATTTAAGGCTAAAACATCTTTTTGAAAATCATTTGAAAAGATAATTTTTAAGGCTATAACATTTTGAAAAGCAGTTTTGAAAATTATTCTGAACTAGTATTGAAAATCATTTTGAAGTAGTTTTGCAAGCTTCTTCCTGCAGAATATCTCATCATATCATGACTCGAGAACATGTACAAAACCAGGATGTTCATGGGTTTGTAAGCCACTTGTCGTAGGTTTGTAAGCTACTTGTCGTGGGTTTGTAAGCCACTAAAAAGGTAGAAATGGGTTCCATCCCAAAAGAAAAATGGAGTGAAGATTTCAGTGCTATTATGAAGTTTTAACATAATTCTAGACTCAATACTTATCTTGAAATCTTGAACTCTTGATAATCTTGATAATCTTGATATTCTTGATACTCATGAGTCTTCAATCTTGATATCTTGAATCTCTATACTGTACAGTCTTTATTCTTGGTACCTGCATGGTTAAATCCTACATATACATATATATATATATATATCTAAACTATAATGTTAGTATTTATATTTTATAATCTTATTCTAAGGTTGTTGTCATCAAAACCATCAACTCATGGACTAACAATCTCCCCCTTTTTGATGATGACAACCTTTGTTTATAAAATATTACTTCTATCCTAATAACTCCCCCTTAATCTATGCCTAACTACCCTATTTTATATTTCTCCCCCTTTGTCATCAACAAAAACAAACAAACTCTAAACTATATAACTCTTAGTCTAATATCCTATATGATGATAGTGTTATCATACATAGTCAATACTTACTTGTAAACCTAAAACTTAGTCCTAAACTACTAACATTCCTAACCAAGTACCTATATAATACTTATATATAACATATATAGGAATCATATATAAGAACACACAATATTTATTTTTATATATATATGTTTATATTTACATTTTCGTAAAACGCGACAAATATACACATAACGATGAAAAAACGAAAAAGAAGAAACTACAGAGTATCTTTGACAATTGGAGATCTATGGATCGAACAATTTGGATAATGGAAACAGAAATTTCCACGTTGTTCAACCAAGTTTCCGTCCTTGTCAAAACATACTTCGCCAACGCAAATGACTTTGTCGTTGTCTTCTGCATGCTCTTCTTCCATTGATTCTTCTTCTTCTTCTTCACTTTCCTCTTGTTCATGATCTCCTGAAGAGTCCTCGTCAATCAAGATTGGATTAGCATGATTGTCCATTAGAAATTTTTGCAAATTTCTAAGGATTTTCCCTTGCCTTTCATGTTCTTTTGCCATTCGGAGTTGCACCATTTGAATTTCAATCATTAACTGAATTGCATCCTTTAGAGAATCCTCCATTTTTGTCACTCAGGCGAGCGTAGTACGTTGGAACGGACCAGAGGTAGGAGAAGGGATCGAAAAGGTTGATTTTATGTTTGATTTGGAAGAGGAGGCCATTGATAAATTGATTTCAAAAGATAGAACAGAAAGAGAACAAAGAGAATGAAGAAAATTTCGAAAATAAGAAGAATATATAACCAATTATTTGAATTTTGGTGGGAAAAAATTTTAAAATTTTAAAAACGTTATATGTCGACATGGGTATAGGGGGGATGTCGACATGGTTCTCAATATTTTTTCTATTTGATTTATTTTGATTTAATTTTTAATTATACTTTGTTATTTATATTTTATATTTCAGTTAATGAACAAATACCTAATTCTCTTCATAATTTAGTAAATGTAGATTCATTTAAGGGTTTTGTTAAGATATCAGTAATTTGATTTTCAGAATTGATATAGTCGAGTGTAATTACTTCTCTACTTATATTATCTCTGAGAAAATGGTGTCTGATATCAATATGTTTAGTTCGAGCATGTTGAGTAGTATTTTTGGATAAATTTATTGCACTAGTATTATCACAGTAAATTGGTGATTTTGAGATATTTAAACCAAAATCTTTTAAAGTTTGTTGCATATATATTACTTGAGAACAAGCCAAAGCAGCAGAAATATACTCTACTTCAGTTGTTGATAGAGAAACCGTGTTTTGCTTTTTAGTAAACAAGGAAATCAGAGAATGCCCTAAAAAGTGACAAGTTCCACTTGTACTTTTTCGGTCTGATTTACAACCAGCATAATCAGCATCACAGTAAGATATTAAGTCAAACGAATCATTTTTAGGATAAAATAAGCCATAATCAAAGGTGTGTTTAACATATCTTATAATACGTTTTACAGCTTTTAAGTGAGTTTCTTTAGGTTGGGATTGATACCTTGCACAGAGACAGACACTATGCATGATATCAGGTCTACTCGCGGTGATATAGAGTAGTGATCCAATCATTCCTCTATATAATTTTTGATCTACATCTTTCGAGAGATCTTCTTTACTAAGGTACTCATTGGTTGCCATGGGAGTGGGTTTTCCACTCGCAGTAGTCTAACCAAATTTACTAACTAGGTCTTTAGCATATTTTTCTTGACTAATAAAGATACCATTATCTAATTGTTTTATTTGTAATCCTAAAAAGAAGTTTAATTCACCCATATGACTCATCTCAAACTCTTTTGTCATTATTTCAGAAAATTCTTTATTCATTTCAAAATTAGTTGATCCAAAAATGATATCATCTACGTAGACTTGTACTAGTTGAATATCATTTTTATTTCTTTTAATAAAAAGAGTATTATCTACTTTACCTATTTCAAAATTTGATTGTAACAAGTAAGATCTTAGTCTATCATACCAGGCTCTAGGAGCTTGCTTTAGACCATATAGAGCTTTCTTAAGTTTGTAAACATGATTTGGAAATTTATCATTTTCAAAAAGTGGTGGTTGTTTAACAAATACTTCTTCTTTTACAAAACCATTTAAAAATGCACTTTTAACATCCATTTGAAATAATTTGAAATTATTATGATTTGCGAAAGCAAGTAGAATCCTAATGGCTTCTAATCTTGCTAGGGGGGCAAAGGTTTCATCAAAATCTATTCCTTCTTCTTGACAATAACCTTGAGCGACTAACCGGGCTTTATTTCCAACAACCTCTCCTTGTTCATTCATTTTATTTTTATAAACCCATTTAGTTCCAATTATTGTTTTATTTTCAGGTCTAGGAACAAGTTCCCAAACATCATTTATAGTGAATTGATTTAATTCTTCTTGCATAGCCAAAATCCATGAATCATCAGTTGATGCTTCTTCTGGATTTTTGGGTTCAACAGTTGATATAAAAGCTACATTACTCATTTGACTTAGTTGGTTTCTAGTTTTAACAACAGATTTCATATCTCCAAGTATATTTTCTATAGGGTGATCTTTTAAAAGTTTAATCCGTTTATTATGATGATTTAATTCATTATTAGTTTCAGTTGACTCTTGGTTTTGAGTGATTAAATCCTCTTCATCATTTATTTCTTCAAAATTTTTGAAATTTTCATCAAATGAAACATGCATTGTTTCTTCGATGGTATTAGTTCTTAAATTAAATACTCTGTATGCTTTACTTCTATTAGAGTATCCGATAAAGATACCTTTGTCGGATTTAGGATCAAATTTATCTAAGTTATCTTTTGTATTTAAAATAAAACATTTACTTCCAAAAATTCTAAAATAAGATACCTTAGGTTTCTTTGAGTAAATAAGTTCATAAGATGTCTTATCAGTTAAAGGTCTAATTAAAATTCTATTTAAAATATAACAGGCGGTAGCAACTGCTTCTGCCCAAAAGCACTTTGGTAAATTACTATCAGAAAGCATAGTTCTCGCACACTCTTGAATCATCCTATTTTTATGTTCTACTACTTCGTTTTGTTGTGGAGTTCTTGGAAATGAAAAATTGTGAATTATTCCCTTTTTATTGCAGAATTCTTCAAACTTTTCATTTTCAAATTCACCACCGTGATCACTACGGATGGTTATAATTTTTTGAGAAAGTTGATTTTGAACCCTTTTTGAAAAATTCTTAAAATTTTCAAAAGTATCACTTTATGTTTTAAAAATATTGTCCATGTAAATCTAGAATAATCATCTACAATTACAAAAACATATTTACTATTATTTATTGATAGAATTTGAGATGGACCAAATAGATCAATATGAAGTAATTCAAGAGGTTTTGAAGTAGAAATTATATTTTTTAATTTAAAGGAACTTTTTCTAAGTTTTCCTAGTTGACATGCATCACATAGACTATCTACTTTAAAATTCATTTTAGGGAGGCCTCTTACTAGATCATGTTTTGATAGTCTAGATAAGAGTTTGAAATTCAAATGCCCAAATCTCTTATGCCAAATCCAAGGGTCACTTGTATTTGCCAAAAGACACAAGTTATCATTTGAAATTTTCATACTAAGAATATAAATATTCTTTTTCCTAATTCCCTCAAATATTATGATTGAATTATTATCATCAATGTGACACTTACCTTTTTAAAATTTAATTTTATATCCTTTATCGCATAATTGACTTATACTTAGCAGATTGTGTTTCAGATTCTTAACTAGCAAAACATTAGTAATAATAGGAGTTTCAGAGTTACCGACTTTGCCGATGCCGATCACATAACCTTTTGAATTGTCTCCAAAGTTAACCAGTCCTCCGTCTTTGTATATTATATCATTCAGCATATCTGGATTCCCAGTCATGTGTTTAGAACATCCACTATCGAGTATCCATTTGTTCTTTTTGATCTGCACAGTTTGTTTGTTCTGGATTGATTCCTCAACTCCCATAAAGCATGATTCCCGCACATCAAACAATCTTAGTAGACAACTTGTATTTGAATATTGATTATATGCAGACTCAAGAGACAATGATAATCTGAATATTTCTAAACATGCATTAACAAATTTCTTAAACATAGCCATTTTAAAAAAAACTTTTTCAAAAATCAGATTATGAAACTTTTGAAAACCTTGCTCTGATACCAAATGTGAGGAATGCGGATTACGGATCTTAAGGCTAGGAATAACACTAGAGGGGGGGGGGTGAATAGTGTTTATAAGAAATTACTAAATCTTTTTGAGTTTATGTTAATTTGAACACAAATGTATGTAATATTCAGACACAGATATAATCACAGAAACAAACACAGATGCAGAAATAAAGTAAATGCAGTAAAGGAAAGAACACACCGGATTTTATACTGGTTCGGAGTTACCCTACATCCAGTCCCGCACAACTAAGTACAGATTTCCTTTCAAAAGCAATTCAACAATTACAACCCTCGGTTTCAAGGCTACGAGGTACACCCTCCAAAATCACAATCCTCTGGGTAGAGATACTTGATTTCCGGGGCAACAAGTTCACCCAATTGATTTCCAAGGCTACAATCACACCTTTTCTCGCTAGATAGATTACAAAGAAGCCTATAACTCTGAATAGCACTGGGATCTTGTTGAGATATTGATAGAGAATCAAACCAGAGATTATCTAGTTAGATTCAATGTTGATTTCGGCAGAGTGATGATAGGATTTTGAATAAGAAAATGTGGAAGAAGAAGAGAAGTGAAAAACCAGAAAATCTAATGATAAATTCGTTGAAACTAACCCCTATTTATAGAAGAACAACAGCCATGTCCATTCGTGAAAGGTTATGGCGAATAAACACTTCTTTTGAAATTCAAAATTTTGAATCTAACTGTCACTATGTCGACATGGGGTACTAGGGCATGTCGACATCCCAAAGGAAATTTTGATATTTCGTTTTTCTTTGAAAATAACCTTTATCTTATATTAAAACTATTTTAAACTTTATTAATATACTTGACTATAGATAAAATACATAGATAAATATAGAGAATAATATACATAAAATTTTACTATAATTTTATATTTAAATCTAAGTAAATATATTATAATTAAAAGATAGTTTTTAAAACAAATGAAGTTTAAAACAAGAGTTTATTAAAAACAAAAACAGAGAATATTTAAGGCTAAAACATCCTTTTGAAAATCATTTGAAAAGATATTTTTTAAGGCTAAAACATTTTGAAAAGCAGTTTTGAAAATTATTCTGAAGTATTTTTGAAAATCATTTTGAAGTAGTTTTGCAAGCTTCTTCCTGCAGAATATCTCATCATATCAGGACTCGAGAACTTGTACAAAACCAGGATGTTCGTGGGTCTGTAAGCCACTTGTCGTAGGTTTGTAAGCTACTTGTCGTGGGTTTGTAAGCCACTAAAATGGTAGAAATGGGTTCCATCCCAAAAGAAAAATGGAGTGAAGATTTCAGTGCTATTATGAAGTTTTAACATAATTCTAGACTCGATACTTATCTTGAAATCTTGAACTCTTGATAATCTTGATATTCCTGATACTCATGATTCTTCAATCTTGATATCTTGAATCTCTATACTGTACAGTCTTCATTTTTGGTACCTGTATGGTTAAATCCTGCATATACATATATATCTAAACTATAATGTTAGTATTTATATTTTATAATCTTATTCTAAGGTTGGTGTCATCAAAACCATCAACTCATGGACTAACACAAAACACATATGGAAACACCATAAATAGAAAGCATACCTTGAATAGTGATACCTTTCACTTTCTCCTTCGCCAAGGGAGCACTCAATGAAGTCAGGACAACTTCCAAAGCATATGCTTTCACCATCAGCCTCTTCTTCACCGGTTCAGGGCAACTCTTCTGCATATGTCCAGTATTGCCACAGTTATAACACTTCATTCCTTCAGATTTGCAATCTCTACTTAGATGACCCCGTTACCACAGTTATAACAGACATGGTTCCACTCACCTTCTTCTGAGCGTCCTTTCCCTTGGACTGCTTTATCTTACCATTCTATTTCTTCTTGCCTCCACCGCATTGCAGCGACTTTGGCTCTTCCTTTGCAACAACAGTGGACTTGGGTTTAGGGTCCAAACTCACAAGTTAGAGGACTTTCTCAACTACCTTCTCAAATGGCTCACCAATGTGCCCTACAAGCTTCTTCCGAAGTAATCAACTAACCCCGTAATAAGCTTCTTGTTCTTATTTAGCAAAGTGTCGATGAAAGACATCCTGTGTTTTGATAAAGCATCAAAATCAACCACATACTCAAAGATAGGCATATCCCCCTGCTTTAGCTCTGCAAATAATTCTAAATAGCATCGACTTCTGGGCAACCGGTATAAACTTCTCTTTGAATCTAGTCTTGAACTGGTCCCAAGTGCACCGATCCTCAAGAGTAGCAACCTTAATAGCATTTTACTAGTTTATAGCTCTACCTTGTAGCTATCGAGAAGCCAACTTTCTTCTCATAGCTTTATCTAATTCCAAGTCATCGAATATTCTCTGTAGGCGTCTAAGAAGTCCTGCACTTCCAAAACCGATTCTGTTCCTTGGAACGATTTGCTAACAAGATAGGAAAAATCATTATTTAGCATCGTGAAATCGAATTTAGGTGCCTACACTTGAGTACCACCTCCAACAGCAACATTTGGAGTAGTCGCTTGGGCATATTGCAACATGTTCACCATCATTGAATTGAACATTGCCTAGAAATCGCAGTTAGCAACCACCGAGCCCGCTCCTTCCTCGACTCCAGAGATGGAGTTTCTCGTAGTGTCTCCTGTATGCCGGCTCATTCTTAATCTGTAACAAGAATGATCAGTCTCTCATAAAGAAAACTGCATCAATGGTACTCGTATGTGCAATGCAACTTATATACTATATATAGTACTATATAGTTTTGACAACCAAAATATATAACAAGTATGTTTTCTCTCGTGTACATATATACTCTTGATCCAGTCAAGTATGATAACTCATCCCATCTCTATTGGATTACGGTATCAACTCAGGTCAACTAAGCAATCTGGCTCTAATACCAAATTTGACGATCGCCTTACACCTTCGGCACCCAATTTAGCAGTTAAGTGTTTTGCTACAGTTCTTGGCCAATATAGGACGATTGTTAAGGTTGAAAAGTAGGAAAACATCATAAAACCTATTGTATATCTCATAGTGTATCGAATAAAAATGTAATAATCACCACATATATAAAACATACGAGGCAGTAATAACTAAATTAACCACAAATATCAGAGTAAACAAGTTCACAAAGTTATATAAAATAGAAGAAGAGTTTATAAAACTAGAAATAAAGCCAACATAAATCGTCTCCAATAAAATAGTTAACACGGTCTAGGCTCCATAGTGTCACCCAATGGAATAAGCAATAGTAAAACCAAATATAATATGAGAAAGCGCCATCTCTTGCTCGTTCTTTGAACAACACCACATATCATCCAAATCTGTTATCTAGTCTACTCGTTTAAGAGTTCCCAAGACAATAAGAACCAAAGCATAAAACCTCAAGTCAGAAAACAGTCTGGCGTGAGCGATAAGAAAATCTCAAAATACTCTATGAGTGGATACAGTAAGGAATATATGTATAAGAAGCATACCTGACCCGTCCCTATATTTATAAAGATATCACATAACACAATAATATGCAACTCTGCTATCATCATAAAGTAGACAAACATCCTAGTACACTATCGGGTGTCTAGATATTGATCCCTTGGATACCTACATCATGTGTCATCCATAGAGTGCAAACATAGAACCTATCAAACAATCCTCACCATCACTCAATGTGCGCTGGATATATGATAACTCATATGACCATTCCTCTACCGGGGACTAATGGGAAAATCCCAGTTTTCTGTGTATTCAACACTATGTAACATCCCTCATTTTGAGGTCCGAAACTAAGCGTTGCGGATGTTGCAGTCATCTATAGTATTAATTTCCGGTGATAAAATGCGACCATGTTAATCATATCAGTAACGTAAAAAGCACATGAATATGAAGTTTTTAAACATAATTTAATAGCAAACTCTCACATTTCATTTCGTAAATAATATTCCATATTCATTACATAATCCCATTTGCAATCCCCCGTTTAGTGAAAATATAATTATTATAAAATACTCCAAGAGCGAAAATATGAAGATGCCACCTTGATGGATCTGAGTCTAACACTTGGAAATTATATAACTTGCCATTACATCTATACAGGCAAAATAAAACAACATAGCGAATTATTTAAAAACTCCTAAACAGCAAGATTGCCTCCTCCACGTCTTCAGATGCTTATTCGTCTTACTGAAAACCTGAAATTTCTTACTCCCGACCTACTCAAATTAAAACCCTAGAGTTTAAGGGAAAAAATAAAAACTTCAGGTCAGACAAATAGTCCGATGTGAGTAATAACCTACCATCTTGAATAAAAAATAGATATCTGGTGAGACCACACCGCTAAGCGGAATGGGTTTTCCCTTCACTAGTATCTAAATCAAAACACATTAACATATATCATGCTCCTGCATCCACAATGGTTAGAATATAGAAAATAAGTATTTGTAGTCATGCGACATATACTGGACTACCCATTCCAATTTATTACACTATCCATCTTAATTCTCTTTTGACTATTTGTCTTAATTAAAATTTACTATCCGTCTTATATTTATGTGGACTACCCATCTCACATGTAATTATTTGGATTACTCATCCCCTACCATATGGACTACCCATCCCACATGGTTTCATCATCAAAGTTATGCGAACTATCCATCTCACGTATAAGCATTTTATGGATTATATATCCCCTCCCATATGGACTGCCCATCACATATGGTTTCATTTATTTAAAATGATATATATTATCCATCACACCTCCCATAGTTTTCCTAAGATGACTATAAACTCTTCAATAACCATATGTAGACTATCCATCTTCGGCATGATGTGGACTATCCATCACACATCCCATAGTTTTCCTAAGATGACCATGAACCCATCACTTGTCATATTTAACCCAAATGTTCAAACTATGTCTATTGGTGTCCCCAGTTAGGTTGTATGTCCTTTAACTTATAACATGCTGAAATGGTGTGCATTGGTATCCCCAATGATTAATGCCAAATTCATGAAACAATTGGCAAATCAAATAACATACATTGGTATCCCCAATTAATGTCGAAATAAAGACCTATGGCTCGTCACCGTTTATATAGAAGATTTGCAGTATTCATGTCGTGCATACTATATAATGCCGAACCTCTATCCAAGGTTAGAAAACAAAACTTTAGACTTTTATAAATCATATGGCTAAATGTTGAAATTATAAGCTTATCGATCTTCTTAAAATTGGCTATCTCACCCTTAAAACATAGTTTAATTTTCATAAAACCAATCATTGCTGGCATTTAAAATGAAGAAAGGGGCATTAATACTGCACATACCCCCTGACGAACCTCTATCCAAGGTTAAAAGACAAAATTTATATTCTTTTAAGTATAAAACCTTATGTCAATAACAAGGTTGTAAACATACATACGATATAGGTTATCCACCTTTTAAAGAAAAACTTTTGTTATCATAAAAACAAGGCAATACGACCTATAAAACCTCAGTGGCGATACAGAAGAAATGCGTCACCGACACCGCCTGGCAAGGTTGTCGAATACAAATAATTATAGGATGCCAATGTTGATGAACGACAGCGTTATTACTTTAAGTCAAAATAGTTACTTACGGCATTTTTAAAGTAATAGGGAAGCATGGTACTGTCGGCACCGATGACTTACACCATCAATGATTCCCACTACCCTAAGATGCGTTATTCCTATAACGAAGATGCCGCATGCGTAGCCTAATGCATCCTATACTTATGATATAAGTATCCCATGCATTATTCCACATTGATGCCACCTTTCGTTGGTGACGCGGAACAACATGGGAATGCCGCATATCAGTGGCATAGTTGTAATTATCATAAAAACTTTTAATACCCTTTTAAAGTAAATTCTTTTTATCTACTCCCAATTCTTGTCAAAATATGATTGGTCTACAATAAAACTTTACGTTTTCTTTTCAGATTTTCTACAACAAAATTTATTTTCCCAAACCATTCATCAACTTAATTAATTAATATCCTTAACTAATTATTAATTTAAAAATGCTTTTCTTGCATAATAAATTCATAGTAATTCATAAACACTTGGGAAAAAATCCACAAAAATCACAGACATTCAAAATTGTCATATTCTTTCCTCTATAAAATTTCGGGTCCAAAAACATTATTTAATTATTTTTAATAATTAAAACTCGAATAAACACTATTTCCTCCTTAAGAAATTCATAAAATATTCATTTTAACTTGGAAAAGTATGAAATTGAAAACCCATCTCCAAAATATCGTTTACTCAACATATCAGAAAATCAAAGCAATTTGAGATTAAGAACTTAGGTTTTGCCCTAAAAAGCCATTCAAATAATTTCAAAAACTCCATAAATCATTATTCTATCCGAACAATGATTATATAACCATAACTTGGCAAAAATTATCAAAACAATTTAGATACTACCTATAACCGAATTCAAGAACAAGAAATAGAGATGGTTCACTTAATATTCACCTTAGATTTGACGTTGGAGTTGAGATTTGATAAAACCTTTAATTCCTTTGGTTTTCCCTTTTGATTTTCCTTAGTTTTCCTCTTCTAATTTACCTAGTAATGGTCGGCCTCTTCCCTTAGGTTTTAGATTGTTTTGATGTTGTAAAATGAGAATGAATGAGAGGGTGAGAGTTTTCATGATAAAAGGTAGATCTCTTTACCCTTTTCATTTATTCCTCCTTAAATTAAGTTTAAACAATCTTGCTTAATTTATTGATGATGGCATGACCTTGTGAATTTTCAAATCTCATCTTTATATCCCACTACATTATTCTATTTAATCTATCCAATTAAATTTCTTGAATAATGCTAAAATAAAATTAGGGCTGTTACAGGCTTTCCTCCTTAAAGAATTTCATCCTCGAAATTCAGTAAGGATTGCATAACAAGCATATCGAACATACAAACAATGCTAGTATATCCTACTAGCTACTAAGTCTATATACAAAAAATATAAAACATACCATCATAACAGCTCAGGATAAGTATCCCTAATCCTGTTATGTGTCTCCTAAGTATAGTCTTTCTCATTGTTACTCCATTGGACTTTCACTAATTTGACTGTCTTATTCCTTAACCTTTTCTCATCTGTAGCCACAACACGAACTCATTGTCTTACAAAAGTCAGAACTGGCTCTACTACTAAATCTTCCAATGCAGTCGGAGTAACAGTAATCTCTGGATCATGCACATACTTCCTAATATGAGAAACATAATACTTATTATGGACCCCTACCAAACTACTCGGTATGTGAGTTTCTCGATCCTCTCCATAATAAGAAATGGACCTACATACCTCGTGCCAACTTCCATGTCTTTCCAAACCGTACCGCACCTTTCATTGGTGATAATTTAATGAAAAAATGATCTCCAACTGAGAACTCTATATCCTTACGCCTCTTATCCCCCGTTCAGAGAAAATACAATTATTACAAAATATTCCAAGAGCGACATATGAAGATGCCTCCTTGATGGATCAGAGTTTAAAATTTGATCATTATATGACTTGCCATTACATCCATAGAGGCAAAATCAAACAACACAGTGGATTAATTAAGGAATCCTAAATAGCTAGATTTCTTCCTACACGTCTTCAGAAGCTTATTCGTCTTACTGAAAACCCGAAATCCCTTACTCCCGAACTACTCAAATGAGTACCCGAGAGTTTAAGAGGGGAAAACAAAAACTTCAGGTCAGACAAACAGTTTGGTGTGAATAATAACCTACTATCTCGAATCAAAAATAGATATCTAGTGAGACCATGCCGCTAAGCAAAACGGGTTTTTCCCACACTAGTATCTTAATCAAAACACATTAACCTTATACTATGCTCCTGCATCCATAATGGTTAGAACATAGAAAATAAGTATTTGTAGTCATGAAACATATATCGGACTATCCATTCCAATTTATTAGACTATCCATCTTAATTCTCATCTGACTATCTGTCTTAATTAAAATTGACTATCCGTTTTATATTTATGTGGACTACCCATCTCACGTGTAGTTATTTGGAGTATGCATCCCCTACCATGTGGACTATCACCTCATATATAAAACATTTTTATGGATTATCTATCCCATCCTATATGGACTATCCATCACATATGGTTTCATTTATTTAAAATGATGTGGACTATCCATCACACATCCCATAGTTTTCTTAGGATGGCTATGAACCCTTCAATAACAATATGGAGACTATCCATCTCCGGCATGACGTGGACTATCCATCACATATCTCATACTTTTCTTAGGATGACAATGAACCCATCACTTGTCATATTTAACCTAAATGTTCAACCTATGTCTGTTGGTGTCCCCAATTAGGTTGTATCCCCCTTAACTTATAACATGCCAAAATGGTGTGCATTGGTATTCCCAATGATAAATGTAGATATCATGAAATAGTTGGCAAATCAAATAACATACATTGGTATCCCCAATTAATGTCGAAATAAAGATCTATGGCTTTCCACCATTTATATAGAAGATTTGTGGCATTTATGTCGCACTATACAATGTCGAACCTCTATCTTAGGTTAGAAAACAAAATTTTATATTTTTATAAATCATATGGCTAACTGCCAAAATCATAAGGTTATCGACCTTCTTAACTTTGGCTATCTCACCATTTAAAACATAGTTTAAATTTTCATAAAACTAAGCATTGCCTGTGTATAAAATGAAGAGAGGTGGCATTAATACTGCATATACCCCATGACGAACCTCTATCCAAGGTTAAAACACAAAACTTATATTCTTTTAAGTATAAAACCTCACGTCAATAACGAGGTTGTTGACATACATATGATATAGGTTATCCACCTTTCAAAGCAAAACTTTTATTATCATAAAAACAAGGCAATATGGCCTATAAAACCTCAATTACAATATAGAAGAAATGCGGCACCAATACCACTTGGCAAGGTTGCCGAAAATAGAGAATTATAGGATGCCAACACTGATGAACGATGGCATTATTACTTTAAGTCAAAACAGTTACTTACGACATTGTTAAAGTAATAGGGAAAGCATGGTATTGTCCACATTGATGACTTACACCATCAATGATTCTCACTACCCTGAGACGCGCTATTCCTATGACGACGATGCCACACACGTGGCCCAACGCATCCCATACTTATGATATAAGTATCCCATGCGTTATTCCACCTTGATGATGCCTTTCATTGCTGACACGGAATAACATGGGAATGCCGCATATCGGTGGCATAGTTGTAATTATTATAAAACCATTTTCCTCCCTTTTAAAGTATATTCTTTTTACCAGCTCCAAATTCTTGTCAAAATATGATTGGTGTACTACAAAACTTTACATTTTCTCTTTAGATTTTCCAAAACAAAATTTATTTTTCTAAAACATTCATCTACTTAATTAATTAATATCCTTAATTAATTATTAATTTAAAAATGCCTTTCTAGCATAATAAATCCAGAGTAATTCATAAACGCTTGAGAAAAATCCTCAAAAATCACAGAAATTCAGAATTATCATATTCTTTCCTCTGTAGAAATTTCGGGGACAAAAACATTATTTAATTAGTTTTAACATTTAAAACTCGAATAAACACTATTTCCTCCTTATGAAATTAATAAAATATTCATTTTAACTTGGAAAATTATGAAATTGAAAATCCATCTCCAAAATATCATTTTACTCAACATATTAGAAAATCAAAGCAATTGGAGATTAAAAACTTAGGTTTTTCCCTAAAATCCCATTTAAATAATTTTATAAAAATTCCATAAATCATTATTCTATCCAAACAATGATTATATAACCAAACTTGGCAAAAATTAACAAAACAATTCAGATACTGTCCAAATTTAAGAACAAGAAATATAGATGGTTCACTTATTATTCATCTTAGATTTGAAGTTGGAGTTGAGATTTGATAAAACCTTTAATTCTCTTAGTTTCCCCTTTGATTTGTCTTAGTTTTCCTCTTCTAGTTTCTCTAGTAATGGCCGACCTCTTCCTTTAGGTTTTAGATTGTTTTGATGTCGTAAAATGAGAATGAATGAGAGGGTGAGGATTTTAGAAATAAAAGGTAGATCTATTCCTAATATACCCTTCTCATTTATTCCTCCTTAGATTAAGTTTAAACAATTTTGCTTAATTGACTAATGGTGGCTTGACCTTATAAATTTTCAAATCTCATCTCCAAGTCCCACTACATTATTCTATTTAATCTATCCAATTAAATTTTCTGAATAATGTTAAATTAAAATTAGAGGTACACACTATACCATGGCTGACACTAGATCCCTTCCTTGATCTATGCTATATAGATCCCTTCAATGATCTGGGGTAGCCATTCCCAGTATCTAATGAGAGACCTCATAATATATCTGCTTACGAGTATATCAAAAAACACTCTGAGTATCAATGATCCATAAGAATGCGTATCCGAGCCCTTCCTCGCTCCATATAGTTTCCAGTCATCATCACAAAACCCTTCAATGTTCATTTCTTTCCATGATAGAAACCTTCAACGTTCTATCCACGAGTTCCCTTCCTCAGAACCGCACTGGTGGATAATCATCATCATAGCTCCATCGATCGAGTCGTCTCCTCCAGAGCACTTCTAGTCATCCACATCAGTCATGGAATTAACACCTCAAAGTCCCGAAGCCATCACATTGACGCATTTTAACATTGCTTCATCCATCAGTCATCATTCTTCATCCCGCTGCCATGTCACAACCGAATGTCAAACAAATGAACGAACACATCCAACACAACCTCTAGGACATCCTGTTCCTACCTTGAGAGTTTGGCTAAATTTAGCCAACCCCAATCATGTCGGTAGTGAGAGGTGCCTCTTGGTATTGAGTTGTTTTCCCCAACTCAAAATTTTGGCTAAGTACTTCATGCACCAATCTCTTCCCTTCATTTGCTTACTTGAAGTCTTTCCTTCCTTACCCTGAAGTCCTTGCTTATCTTTTTCCAAAGAAAAACCTTTCGGTACTGAGACGTACCTCTCGGTACCGAGTTGTTTTTTATCTTCCAAAAATTTGAAGATAAGTCGAATAACCCCAACTCCTACTTCAACTCGTGCCTGACCCAAAGTTTTCTTGCGTAAGTCCCAAAGCAGCTAGCCAAGAACCACAAAAAACACTTCCACCTAGTCCAACCACCTAATATCGAATGTTTTTTCCAACGTGATTTTCGACCATCAAATTAACTTCAAACAACCTGAAAATTTTAGAGTATACTCCCCAAAGCCACTAGCCCATCATATCTAAAATCGATTCAAATCCGACAACTTCGATGCCCTTTGCACCCATCGATGTAGCACTTTCCTAACTATCTAAAACTAATAGCAAACACATCAAACAAGTCCATACAAGGGCGAGCATCATTTGATATCATTCATTAGCATCCAATCAACATATCCAATTCATTCAAATATGATTAATATATATAATATTACCTAGATCTAGTTTTATTCCATGATGATAACATGATTAGAAAAGGGGTGGAAAATGAATTAAAATACATTTTAATCTTTTTAGATTTGGCCTAAACATGTTATTAAAGATAGATTTAGGTTTAAAAACAATTTTAGCATCAAAACCATATTAATAAATTTACCTTTATCATATCAAAAAGTATTGAATAGTCAGAAGTAAAAAAAAGCACCCACCTAGTACGAAAATTATCCAATAATCCTTCCAAATATGAAATGAATCGCAAGAGCATGAATCCCTAGGCTAGAAAATGATAGATCTAAGATTCTCCCCATGCTAATTACTCCCTCATATTGTTTTTGGCTAAATTAAAGAGGAGATTTTTGTTATAAAATAGTTTAATAAGGTTTAGAATTGTTTAGGAAAGTGGGAAAAGTGATTAGATCTATCCCATCATTCCCTAATAGGCATAAATTCCGAAGTGGGTTAGTGGGCTTAACTAACCCCACTAATCTAACCAACAACAATCCAATCTTAAAATAGCCATATCTCCTAAACGACAAATCTGTTTTCCTGTTATGATCACTCTACAGAAAGATAAATCATCATCCCGATCTAACAGAAGTGGTTTTAGACCTCAATTCAGATCCAATCAAAAGTTAAAAGCTTAACAAAATTTTTGGGGTTAAGTTCGCTCGATAAAAACTCTAAAGATGGAAAATGGCCTTAGTAGTTATTTCCCAAAAATCGAAGAGTCATACGACCTTAAATGAATTAAATAATAATATTTTACGATTCTCTGATATATAAAATATGAGGCGTTACAGGTAGCCACCCTCATCTAGTTTTTTCCTAATCTCATAGAGATGAAAACCTCAAATGGTTGGAAGGTGACTATCCCATGACGTTAGCTGAGCCCTGAGACGAAATGTTGATGAGGGCCGGATAAGCCGGCAGTGATGTTGATTAAAAATCTTTGAAGAGAAAAAAATTTAGTTGAAGAGGAGTTGATAGCCCTGGAAGAAGGCCACAAAACCTTGGCGATAGGGTTTGCAACCGATGAGCGAGCACCTACCGAGACTCCCACCGATTCCTGATTTCAAGATCATGTAGATGATTCCTCTCTGGCACAAAAAGAGTCTGTAGTGCATATTGTCACTTTTGTGTCAACCGCTTTGGAGCTTGTTGTAACTCAAACACCTGTATCTACAGCTCCTGACACTATCACTTCTGGGGGATACAGTCCTGATGCCCCAGTTTTACTCCTGCAATATATCTTCCTACTTTTCCTTCACCTCAGGAAACTCTAAAAGAATGGGAAATTGCTAAATCTCCTTCGAAAGAAACTCCATCCTCTCAAGGTATATCTTTAGTCTCCCCAGTCTTTGAGAAACTATAGTTCTCGTCAGAGGACATCTCTAATCTTTACCTTTCTTTCTGTAAACTTATAGGTCAACCATCATTGCCTCCTCCACCACCAGCCAGTCATGCCCCAAGTTGAGTGTTATTACGACTACTTCTACCATCATTACTACAACATCTACCCTCCCATCTCTTCCCTCTAGCTCTGGCCTCGGTATCTATTCAATGAAAATAGGGGCGTTGGAGGGACATGAGGACACTAACGCATCTCTCAACAAGGAAGTGATGATAGTCGATGATAAGGAACTGATTCTAAACCCATGGTGGAGAGGTTGGCTCTTGACATCTCAAAAATCAAAGTTAAAATGGAACTAGGTATGGAGAAGCCCCCCGTGGATTCATGCAAATCATCTTCTACCCCCAAGATTCCCCCTCTTACGGTCAAGCCACCCTCGGGGGGTCGCACTTCTAATGTTTCCAAAGCTTCTTCCCATGCCTTCAAGAAGTTCTACCATCCTCTTAAATAGACAATCGAGGAAGGACTTTCCCTTCCAGAGCATAGATCCTTGAAGAAAGAGAATGAGAAGAAGGAGGAACATGCGAAGTCATTGAGAAAGCTCCTACTAAGCAATTGAGAAGAGGTGTAAACGAAGAAAGAAGAGGTATATGACTATTATAGCTTTCGAAGAAATTTTCTTTTTTCCTTTTTGTACTTTTCTTTTTTTGGCGTTTCATATATATAGGTCATTGCTGTGCTATAGTGGCACCACAACCTTTGTACAAAAGACATGTAAATAAAAAGATCGTTTTCTGTTCAACCTTCTTGTTATTTACATTACTGCATCTTTTGTTTCATATGCCTATATACTTTCTAGCATGCATAATATAATCATTTGTAACTCAATTACTTATATATTATTTATGCATGTGTCCGTGATCCGTGCAATGACATTATTTATTGTAACTCCATACATATAAGTAAATATCTGCAATCACACTGTAACATTCTATTATCTAGCTTCGTTTATCATAAGCCAAAACATTTCTTGGTTTAATTAAACAAAATTGCATGTCTTTGTCCCGCTCTATTTATTTTAGCTAGACATGTCTCGCTCGGTTGTAAACGAAGTTCTACTCACAAAAGATTCAATTTCTCACCGACTCCTATCTCTAGGAATCAACATCCTATATGCTCGCCTTTGGGCATCCATCCTTGATTTCACCTATTTTCGGGCAATGATCAAGGACAATTCGTCACCCAACCTTATTTATCATCATCAGAATGCATCACATTGGGTCATAAATGAGGTTGTAGCCGCAAATAGATTCAATTATACACTGGTTCCTATCTCCAAGATCTGGTGTCTTAGATTCCTATCTCCATGCATCCGTCTTTGATTTTTCCTATCTCTGGGCATTGGTCAAATATTAGTTATTTAAGGGAGAATCGTTCAATCGACCCAAGTATGATTATACTCCGACGATCTGATAATGGATCGAAGGAGTTTATCGGTACCTATCTCCTGATACCTATATATCTGGTTTTTCAAAACACATCATGTCCAATTTTATGACTGATCATGCAGCATAAAGTCAAGCTTCTAAGAATACGGTTCCACTGATTCTAAAAATCAACTTTATATATGAAATAAAGAATGGTAGACTCTGCCTTAATACATCAAGCCCTTATCGAAAGGATGTATGATTTGCAAAAAAGTAAATCTAAGTGAAGTAGCAACATAGATGCTCGTTATTCCATGCGTACGTAACTGGGATCCCATCAATAGTCAATAACTTGAAAATTCCATCTCCAAGCTTCTGTTCAATTACATGGGGGCCTTCCCAATTCAGACTAAGTGCCTCCGTAATAAAAAAGACCCATTACAAAACATTGTCGGCTATATCAACGGTTCGTTTTTCTACCTTAGCGTTGAACTATTTTATTGCTCTTGTCTAGGGAGCAGCTACCCTTAGATCAGCCCTGTGCAGTTAATGCCCCGCTATAACCCTACTGTATCTCATAGCGGATTTCTACCGCTATGATTTTTCCATATAGCCCCAAATATAGCCTTTCCGCTTTAAGCCCCGCTATATCCCGTTATTCCCGCTATATCTTCTTTAAAAGAAATGAATTGAAAAATGGCATTTATACATTATAAAAATTATGAAATTAATTTATTTAATTGAATTTTTAATATATTTTCAGAAATGAAAATTCTGTAATATTCTACTAAATTCAATTATGTTATATAATAGTTTTGTGTTTATTTACAGTATATTCGCACATGTTTTTATTTAAAATTATTTATGTATTAATTATAATTCAATTGAATGTTAATTTTTCATTTAATTACCATTTATATATATGTAAAAACATTAAGTACGAGTTTTATATGCTATTTTAAAGTCATCCGCTATATCCCGCTAAATCCTCGCTGTATCCCCGCTATGACTTTTTGCACCTCCGTCGCATTAAATCTGCCGAGCGCTTTAACTGCACAAGGTCAGCCTATTCTCTTTTCTTAAACCAAGTCGAGAGACTCAAGCAAGAGTTCCCCATTTATCATAGGATTTTAGCGCACTCTTTTTTAGATCACCCTATTCTCATTTTCTTAAATCAAGTCGAGATACTCAAGTAAGAGTTCCCCATTTATCTTAGGATTATAGCGCACTCTTCGATGGGAAGGGACTTTAGGTTTGATCGGTATAGTGGCATTGGTTCCGTAGGCCAAAGTGAATAGAGCATAGCCAGTCGTGGACTTATGGGTTGTTCTATAAGCCCACAATGTAAGTGGTAGCTCATCATCCCAGTTTTCCTTAGCTCACTTCAATCTCTTCTTGATGATGGATTTGATGATCCTACTCACCGTAACAATCCGCATTTTTATGACTCGGTATTTCAATAATTAATTTAAATATTAAATCATTAATTAACAGAAGGCACCTTGTACTCTACTTTTAGCGACGGAAGAATTGTGTCTCGAGACAGTCGTAGTTGAGACTACTTTTCCAACGCAAGAAAAATGAGTATAAATTTGACTATGTTTGGAGTCAATGAATTTTTGGAGTGAATGGAGATTTTGAATGGATGAAATGAATGTGGGTTTTGCCCATAAGTTAGCTTATAAGTTAACCACGTCATCATAATTCCACTCATTCATTCCATTCCAACATTTCTTTTCCTCTTCCTCTCCTAATCTCCTCTTAATTACACATTAATCATCTCTTAATCTCCAAGCATTGAACCCTTCAAATTAAACTCCAAAATTTAAATAAAAACCATCATAATTCTTCTCATCCAATTCGCTACAAAACCCATCAAGGGATTAGCTGGAAGTTGTGATTTGAAGCTTCAGCTATGATTTGAAGAGAGGGAAAGCAAGAGTTTTGGTGATTAGAGCTTGATTTATGGAAAAAGAAGGTGAGTGGGATGATTCTTCATATATATTTATTTGTTAATCTTCTTTATTTCATTTATTGATTATTATGGAATTATATTAAGTGATTTAGGGATTGTTTGAGTTGAAATAGGCTTGTATTCATGTTATGAACATGATTATATCATCTCATTATTTGTTTAAGACCTTAATTACTATTTTTGAAATGGTTAGTAAGGTTAGAAATGATTTTTAGGTTAATCAAATGAGTATATGTGATACTATAATGATTAGAGACCAATTAGATGGCATAATTAAGAGCATGTCATTAGTTAGTAATTATTTAACCATTTGAATGGATTTTGAGGAAAATTAGTACGCTAATTATGTAGTTTAAGGGCTATACACTTATCAATGAAGTAATAAGAGGCCTTATGAAACATGGTTAGTACTTATGAATATTATTTAAAGTAAAGATATGACTTTATAACTAAATGGTTTATTTATAAATAATATTTATGTAAGGAAATAATTTTATAAATAAAGTGATATTTTATAAAATAAGAGACTTTATAAAACAGCATGAAAGTGATATTTTATAAAATAGTGATTTTATAAAATAATGATTTTTATTAAATAGTATAAAATGATATTTTTAAAATAATATGATATTTTATGAAATAATATGAATGAGATATTTTATAAAGTATGTAAGATTTTATAAAATAATATGAAAAGGATATTTTATAAGATGATTACAAGGTTGTATAAAATATTTATTAAAAGAATACTTAATTTTAAATGAAGAGATGTAGTATTTTAAAGGCTTAGATAGATTCATGAGCCAGTATTGTATTTTATAAACTGGTATGAGATTTTATAAAATAATATAAAATGATGTTTTACTTTTATTGAAATGATTTAGTAAATAAAAGTAAGTTATGATTTAAGTAATAATTGAATTACTTACTTGAGCATACTTGTACGTATATATGCACGAGTAAGTATATGTATATGTGTATTTGAAGTAGTATAATAATCAAGATAATCTTGTGTTGTAACAAGAATTTCTTAATGTAGTTGTGTGTGTTTCTTTGTGTGTGTGAATATGCATATATATATAACTATGTGGCAAGCGTCTCATATAGTCATAGCAAAAATCGCATGCGCTAAGTTACATGAGAAGATACCGGGCCGAGTAATCGCTCTGGTGAAGTCCGAAATGTGATAATTGAAAGTGTGGTTGTGTGTGTATAAACATACATAAATGGGTGTATGGGTGTACACGTAGGAATCACACAAGGTAGGAAGGCCAATTATGTTGTTTTGGCATGTTAGAGGAGACCGGGTCGCTAGATTCATTCGTTGAACTCTACATGTGCAAAGAGCGAATTTCATGTCAAAGTCAGTTTTTGAACACATAAGGAACAACTTCGGAAAAATCAACCAATAAACTTTGAAGGGGGCATGATGGGCAAAGGAAGGCTTGGAAGGCAAGGCGGCTCATAAGGCGAAGCAACGGAGGAAACAACTTGCGACTTGGCAGTCGTACCGATTGGTTAGCCCATTCCCTAGGCTTTATTGCCTGGGACAGGATACCATTGGTCGATCGGTGGTTCACTGACCTAGGAAGTAAAGCCCAGGTCAGTTACCATTTTAGCGGGGGTTCTTCCACTGTTTCGGGTGCGGGTTCATGCAGAGCTTTGGCGCAAATTTAGGGAAGATTATGGGCTACTCAGGGAGGTGGAATGCAAGGCAAAGCTCTAGATCCCGAAGTAAATGTTAAGTGATTCCTATGGGATCAACAACGATCAGGTATGGGATCGGCATAGTGATTGGTCACAATCACATCCGATGAGCGTGTACGATCAAGCAGATTAAATTTGTACTTTCGGGCCTTGACCTTAGGGTACGCAAAGTTCAATGAATTATATCAACCTTATATTAATGACCGTACATAGTATTGATCTTATATTAGTGATCAAACACTATATTGGCCTTATATTTATGGTCATACATGCCGATGGCCCTTCAATGGTGACCGCACACCATGTTATATTTGATATGTACATATATCTATACGGCATCGGCGTTCCTTTGTAGCCCCAATAGCATATTGCACGATACATGACTGTCGTTCTCTTTTTGATAGATGCATATGCAAATTATTTGAGAAATCCATGATGTCATAGAGGGATGATGACAATCATCTTCTACGGGATCATATATCACCAAAGCTTGTTTCAGAGGGTATGATATGATCTGCAAAGGTCTCATATATTTAGAGCAGATCGTATATCACCAAAGCTTGCTACAGAGGGTACGGTGAGATCTACATGAGACCCATTACTGAGGATATGGCTCGGGGTCTAAGGTACATTTGAGTACCGACTTTATTTGTTATTGAGACTATGTTTCAAGTAAGTAGAGTAAGTCGAATATCATCAAGCTTGCTTCAGAGGGTACAGTGAGATCTACACGAGACCCGTCATCGAGGATGTGGCTCGGGGTCTATGGTACGATTAGGTACTGACTCTATTTATCTTGAATCCTCGAAGGGAATCACTGGATCGTGATAGATGTTCATAGTGGACTTCACCCAGCAATAACGAGTATCAATTTGTATTCATTAGTTGTCTTTCATTTTTATGTTGTACATGTTAATAGTTGGTTGATGTTATTATTGTTACATTTATTATTATTGTGTATTTCATGATAGACTTATATCATGAGTACCCTACTCTTGGATGTTGGGTTACCTTTATACCATTACGTGTCAGTCACACTATATTAGTTGTGCTGCCTTGTTGATTATAGGAGAAGAGCATGTTATGGTATGATTTCCTATCTTTTGGATAGGTTTACTTTGCTTATTTATAGACAGTCCGAAAAATCCCTGATCCACGATTGTGGAAAGGACCGTGTAACATCCCTCTACTTGGAGGCCCAAAAGTAACGGCTATGGATGCTGCAGTCATCCATAGTTATTAATCATCGGCGACCAAATACGGCGGTGTTAGATTCATTGATACACAGAAACACATGAATATGGAAAAATTTAAAACTTCAAACAAATTCACATTCCATATCAAAACATTTCCAATTCATTACATAATCCCATGTTCGCAAACCTCATTCAGAGAAAATATATTTATTACAACATATGCCCAGAGCGACATATGAAGATGCCCCCCGGGATGATCAAAGTATATATAGGCAATATAACAACTTTGCCAATACAACAACACAGCGGAATCAAAAGAAAGGAGAACTCTAATATCTATCATGCCTCCTTCACATCTCCGGAAGCTCATTCGTCTTAGAGGTACCTGAAAACCTCAAATATCAAACTACTCAAAATCAATTGAGTATCCGAGACTTTAAGAGGAAACATAAACTTCGAGTCAGACATAAAGCCTCGTATGAATAATAATCTACCATCTCAAATCATTTAGATATCTAGTGAGACCACGCTGCTTAGCGGAACGGGTTTCCCCTCACTAGTATCTCAAACCTTTACAAAACCATATACTGTGCTCCTACATCCACAATGGTTAAAACAATCCAAACTAGTATAATATGATGATATGCAAAACAAATGAATCAATTCTAGATTACCCATCCCCATTCAATTTAGACTATTTGTCTCAATTATAGTTTTTAGGATTACTATTAACCTATTAGTTTTCATGGGCTGACTAATAACCGGATAAAAATTTAAGGACTCCATGTCCGATTACATTGTTTTATGGGATCACTATGAACCTATTGGTAACTCCAATATTACTTTTATCCTAGTTTTCATGGGTTGACTAGGAATCTATTGGTAACCCAAATATCCTTTCTGTTTACCCTAGTTTTCATGGGTTGACTATGAACCTATTGACATCTGTCAATATTTCATTCGGATATAGTTTTCATGGGTTAACTACAAACCTACTGGCCCTGCCAATATCCAATCATAGTTTTCATGGGCTTACTATGAACCTATCTATCTAACATCTTCCTTTTCACATAGTTTTCATGGGCTAACTATGAACATGTCTATCTGACATCTTCCTTTATACATAGTTTTAATGGGCTAACTATGAACCTATTGGCCTCTGCCAATATCTTTCCTTTATATTTTAGCATCCTATATTCTGGTCTTCCTTACCTCCTGGATGCAATTATACTCATTCAGGAGTTTGTTCTATTTATATTCATTATTCGGCTAACCTAACTGGTTCTCCTACCCTTTATCCCCAAAATGCAGTTATGGGTCCATTATAAAGTGAATATATTCATATTAGAAGAAGCAACATAGCAATACCGCTCCTGTGGGTTTAAAATAAAATATGGTTAATCCTTTTAACCTATTTCTTTATCAAAGATAGCTTCTTCTTAAAACCATTATAAAAACTCCTTTAATATTGCCATCGGTTTTTCCTTTAAAAATAGAGTTTGGGTCATAAAACCTTTCGATACCTTTGAAACCTAGCTTTCGACTTCATAGGATAACCTCCTTCGAAAGCTCTTAAATAAATTAGGCTCCTGCCTTATAATACTTTAAATTCTACCTTTCGAATATATTAAAGTATTAGCATATAACTTTAGAAGCTTTAGCTTCAAAACCAGTTTAAAGTAACCCTTCGACACTTATGGAAATAACACTTCCGAAACCATTGAACCCCTTTCGAAAACATTGGGTTTATACTTAAAACATTATTTGGGTCAAAGTGAATATAGTCGAAAGCATCTGTTTCGAAACCATATTTTATCTTAAAAAATATTGGGGAAAACTTGATGGCATCGGCACCATCCCTTTCGAAAGCATAAAACATTTGGGTAAAACATTGGAAGGTTGGAGTCGAAACCCCTTTCGAAAGCTTTAGGAAGCGGCTTAAACTTTATAAAACAAAGTACCTTACGACAGCATTGATATCTTTTATAAGTAAGGAACCCAGCCGAAAGCAATCTTAAGTTAATGGCAACCCCTTTCAAAACCCTTTAAAACCTCTTTCGAAACCTTCTGCTTTGACCCTGTCGAAGGCTTAAAACAAAATATAGATAGGCGCTTTTCTTTTAAAAACAAAGCAAGGTTTCAGCCCCTTTGGAAGCTATGCTTTCGACACCTTACCTTCCGCCTATCTCCAATCCACTACGTACCATCATAGTGATACCTTGTATATTGGTTTCGGCATAGTTGGTTTCGACAAAGATGGATGCGGAAGCTACTGTGTCGAAAGGTGTTTTCCAAAACAGGCGGAACCTATTATCTGAACAAACCAGGTTTTAGTTCTTAAATAAGTAAACTTTTCTCAAACTAAACTGCCACGTGTCAACATCAGATTGGTTGCCTTAACTTTTTCAATTTTTTTTCAATAATAACTGCTGCCAATCCAGATCTAAACCATGGTTAAGTTAATCAAACTAGCCCTTCCAATTTTTGCAAAGAAGTCCCTCTTCTAAAACAATTTATTTTGCATATCAAATCACTTTGGAAAAATCCTCAAAAATTCCAGAAATTCACTTTGATCATGTTATCTAACATATCAAAATTGCAGACAAAAATTCCCAATATATTTTCCAAAATAAATTATAAACCCAAATGACCACATTTTTCTTTGAAAATTCATAATAATCTTTCCGTAGCTTGAAAAATTCTCAAAATTAAAACCCAACTCCAAAATCATGTTTCTCATAACATAAAATTTTCCCATGGCATTTAAACATCATTAAATCTCGGTTTTGATCTAAAACCATATAAAACCCCTTTAAACAATCTTGTTTAAATCAAACAAATCTTATATCAAGCATATCATCATCCACTATGTCATAAAAACGAATTTATCCCTTAAATCCAAAAATATATTATTTAAACCAAAGTAGAGATGGAATTATTATTCACCTTGCTCTAGATAAGAGATTAGATTGAGATTGATTTCCCCTAAGCTTGATTTTCTAGCTTTAATTTGAATTCCTCTTGATCTCTTAATGGCCGGCCGTTCCTCTATATTTTGTTTGCGTTTTAAAATGACATGAATAGGAAGTAAGAAGGTGGGAACGAAATATATATAAGGGTGGAAGTTAGGGGCGGCAATTCCCAATATACCCTTATGTGACTTAATTAACCAAAACCCATTCTTAAGCCCATTAATTAGTTCATTAGGCACAACCTTAATTAATTATTTCATGTCTCAATCCCCTTATCACTTTCATTTACATTATTCTATTTAATTTATCTAATTAAATCTCCTGAATAATGTTATCAAAAATTAGGGGTGTTACAGGCTCCCCTCATTAAAGAATTTCGTCCTCGAAATTCAGTAAGGACTAAATACTAATCACAACAATCATCTGTAATGACTCCTAACAACCATACTAGTCTACCTGACTAGGAAATATCTATATAAATCTAATATAAACTTACCCTCAAAGCAGATCAGGATAAATATCTCGAATCCTGTCCTCTGCCTCCCAAGTACAGTCCTTCTCGTTGTCGCTCCACTGAACTTTCACCAACTTGACTGTCTTGTTCCTTAATCTTTTCTCATCTCTTGCAACAATCCAAACTGGTTGTCTAACAAAAGTCAAATTAGGCTCTATGGCCAAGTCCTCCAACTTTGTCCAAGGAATGGTAGCCTCTGGATCATGCACATACTTGCGAAGATGAGACACATGGAATACATTATGGACACCTGCCATATTGCTCGACAACTCAACTCTATATGCGAGCTTTCCAATCCTCTCTATAATCTGGAATGGACCAACATATCTCGAAGCCAACTTTATCGATTTCCCAAACCATACCACACCCTTCATAGGTGATACCTTAATGAAAACCCTGTCTCCTACTGAGAACTCTAGGTCTTTACACCTCTTATCTGTGTAACTCTTCTGTCTGGATTGAGCTTCCTTCATCCGTTCTCGGATTAACTCAATCTTCTCTGATGCCTCCTTACCAAATTTGGACCTAAGACCAATCTGTCTTCAGTCTCCAACCAATATGCAGGGGATTTGCATGGCCTTCCATGCAAAGCTTTAAAAGGTCCCATTCCTATACGAGTCTGATAACTATTATTATAGGAAAACTCAACCAAATGTAGGTGATCCTCCCAAGATCCACCAAAATCCAACACACAAGCTCTCAACAAACTTCGAGCACCTTATTGACTCTCTCTGCCTGCCCATCCGTCTGTGGGTGATATGCGGTACTCATCTTAAGCTTAGTGCCTAACACATTCTGTAGACTCTTCCAGAATTCACTAGTGAATAAAGCATCTCTGTCGCAAACTATGCTATTAGGAACTCCACGAAGTCTCACTATGTTCTTTATGAACAACTTCGCCAAAACTGGTGCCGTTCTAGTCGACTTTACTGGAATGAAATGGGCACTCTTGGTCAACCTATCCACAATAACCCATATACTTTCATTTTCTCTCCTTGACCTTGGCAGCCCATCGATAAAATCCATGGATATCTTATCCCATTTCCAAACTGGAATATCTAAAGGCTGAAGTAACCCACTCGGCTTCTGATGTTCGGCTTTCACTTGTTGACAGTTTACACACTGCCTAACCCATAAGCCAACATCCCTCTTCATGCCTTCCCAATAGAAGCTCCTCTTCATATCTTGATATATCTTGGTCCCTCCAGGATGAATCGTAAACTTAGATCGATGACATTCCTCAAGAACTTCTCTTCTGAAGTTCTCCACATCTGGAACACATAACCGTCCTTCTTTCTCAACCATCCTCTCTGGTCAAGACAAATATCTTTCAAATCATCGACCTCATTTCCAACCACAAGCCTTTTGATCCTCTCAGCTAATAATGGATCCTCCTTCTGCTTAGTAGCAATTCTTCGATCAACACTAGTCGAACTTCTAAACAGGACATCATAGCAGTACCCTGACTAGAGCTAGCAGTCGATCTTAACTGCATACCACAACTGGCCAAAGCTTCTAGATCTTTCCATTCCGCCAACATAGCTAACACAACATTCTGATGTCTTCTGCTGAGAGCATCTGCTACTTTATTACATTTCTCTGGGGTATACTCTATACCAAAATCATAAGCAGCTAAAAATTCCAGCCACCTTTGCTGTCGCATATTCAACTCTTTCTAAGAGAATAGATATCCTAAAGGCTTATGATCGGTATACAACTCAAATCTCTCTCCCAAGAGATAATTCCTCCAAATCTTCGAGGCAAAAATCACCGCAGCCAACTCCAATCGTGAGTAGGATATCTTACTTCGTGCGATCTAAGCTGCCTAGATGCGTAAGCAATGACTTTGCCCTTCTGCATCAACACTGCTCCCAATCTAGTCCCACACGCATCCGTGTATACTACCAACCCTTGGTTACCCTCTGGAACTACTAACACTGGAGCATTGGTCAACAAATGCTTTAACTTAAGGAATACTTCCTCACATTTGTCAGACCAAACAAACCACACTTCCTTCCTGGTAAGCTTAGTCAAAGGCGCTGCTATCCGCGAGAAATCCTTGATGAATCTCCGGTAATAGCCAGCAAGTCCAAAAAAACTTCTGATCTCGGTCACTATCTCTGATCTCTTCCAATTGTTCACAACTTCGATCTTGTCTGGATCGACTGATAATTCTTTCTCTAAAACCACATGACCAAGAAACTTAACCTCTTTCTTCCAAAAATGACACTTGGAAAACTTCGCCTTTAGCTGATTCTACCTCAGCGTCTCTAGCACAACTCTAAGATGATCTTCACGCTCTTTCTTATCCTTAGAATATACCAAAATGTCATCTATAAACACCAACACGAATCTATCCAGATACTCTTGGAAGACTCGATTCATCAAATCCACAAAGAAAGCAGGTGCATTCGTCAATCCGAATGGCATCACTAACCACTCATACAAACCATATCTAGTCTAAAATGCAGTCAAAGGAATACTATCTTTTGCCACTCTCAACTGATGGAACCCCATCGCCAAATCCAACTGGGAAAACACTCTGGCTCCACTCAACTGATCAAATAGATCATCAATTCTCGGCAAAGGATACTTATTCTTTATCGTCCTTTCGTTTAGCTTAGGATAGTCGGTACACATTCTCAACGACCCATCTGGTTTCTTCACGAATACCACAGCCGCTCCCCAAGGCGAACTGCTTGGTCTAATAAAATTCCTTTCTTCTAGATCCACTAGTTGCACCTTCAGTTCCCTCCTCTCTGTCGGTGTCATCCTACAAGGTGGTCTACTCACAGGTTCAGCTCCTGGCACAAGATCTATCCGAAACTCAACAGCTCGTTTCGGTGGTAGTCCTGTGACTGGCTCAAACACATCTGCAAATTCTCTTGCAATTAGAACCTGACTTAGTTCTTCTCCCACTTCCATTGCACTTAACAAAGCACAACAACTTTGGTCAGAATACTCTACCGAGAATATAATTCGGTTATGACTATTAGGGTGTCTCAAAGATATCTCCCCGTCCTGGCAGAATATCCTGCCCTCATACCTCCTCAACCAATCCATACCCAAAATGATTCTGAAATCTACGAAATCGTAAACATACAAACCGAATGCAAACTTATGACCCAACAAATCTAGTTCTAACTGGTCACATCTCATCCCCAGAGTTGCATACCTCCTATTGGATTCACAACCCTTAAGGAAGTAACAAGGTATATAGGCTTTAAGCATAACCTATCAACCAAACTCTGGGATATAAATGAATGTGATGCACCGGTATCAAAAAGTATCCTAACTGGCATACTCTGAATCAAAAACGTACCTTCCATCACAGTCTTCCCTTTATCAGCCGTAGTAGGCTTAGTTGATGTTCCAACAACAAAAACTTCCCCTTGTCCGCCCTAGCTGGCTCTAGACACTGGTTCTAGTAGTGCCCCACTTGATCACAGTTAAAGCAGTTCACATTCTTCTTATCTGCAGCTTTCTTTCCCTTGGCCGACCGACACTCATTAGCATAGTGACCCTTCTTGTCACATTTATAGCACACCAAATCAGCTTTTCGTTCTTGGCAACATCCACTTTCTGGGCTCCCTTCTTCTTAAAGAATTTCCTCTTCTTTCCCCGAGGACCCTGGGATTAAACTGGCTTCTCTCTAACTAAAATAGGAAGCGTCTCTTCACGGAGAATGACCATCTCCACCATCACATTAGAAGGATCTTGGATATGGGTCATAGTCATTCTGGTAAGCTCAGGTCTCAGTCCTCGAATGAACCTTTCATTCCTTCTGACACCAGTGTTAACCAAAGCATATCCATATCGAGACAACTCATCAAACTTAGCAGCATACTAGACCATTGGCATCTCTCCCTGAACCAGATCCATAAACTTTCTCATCAATGCGGACTTAGCTACTTCAGACAGAAACCTCTGCTCAAACCTTCTCTTGAAATCAGCCCATGTTAACTCTTCCTCCGGTACTCCGACGGTAACACTATTCCACCAATGAAACACTGCCCCTTGCAACTGTCTAGAGGCTAGCCTTCTCTTTTGCCCATCATCCAAGCCTAGATCAATACAGATCCTCTCACAACTCAGTAGCCAATTCTCTACTTCAACAGCATCCTTCGTTCCAACAAACGGCTTCCCACCCAAACTGGTGTAGTCTCTACTTAGCTTAGCATAGTTATTTCCAATTGGAGCCACAGGATTTGCTCCTCCAACATTACCAGCAACTCCAGCTTGCAAAAGGTTGGCCAACAACTCATACACCATCCCCGCATCTACTGGCGGATTTCCAGCAACTACAATGGCTTCAGCATTTGGATTAGCATTAGCCTGTTGACCTTGATTCCTCCTGGTATTAGGTCGAGCATTTCCGTTGGTTGTGGTGCTTCCTCTACCTAGATTTCCTCTTCCGTTTCCTGCTTCCATATCCTCTTTGTCATTAATCTACATACGAGCCTTAGTAAGATACAGAAGAATGGTCTAAGAGAGAGGGGAACACGTACTTATATATATATATATATCAAATACAAGTACATTACTATAGCGTTAACCCAAACCCCGATCAAATTTTCAAATTCATTGGATTTTGCTTGAAAATCTTTTAGGTTTAACTTTCATTTAAAGTCTCATAAACCTATGCTCTGATACTAACTTGTAACAGCCCTCTACTTGGAGGCCCAAAACTAATGGCTATAAATGCTGCAGTCATCCATAATTATTAATCTTTGGCGACCAAATATGGCGGTGTTAGATTTATTGATACACAGAAACACATTAATATGGAAAATTTTAAAACTTCAAACAAATTCACATCCCATATCAAAACATTTCCAATTCATTACATAATCCCATGTTCGCAAATCTCATTCAGAGAAAATATATTTATTACAACATATGCCCAGAGCAACATATGAAGATGCCCCTTGGGATGATCAAAGTATATATAGGCAATATAACAACTTTGCCATTACAACAACACATCAGAATCAAAAGAAAGGAGAACTCTAATATCTATCATGCCTCCTGCACTTCTCCGAAAGCTCATTCGTCTTAGAGGTACCTAAAAACCTCAAATATCAAACTACTCAAAATCAAAGTAGAGATGGAATTATTATTCACTTTGTACTAGATTAGAGATTGGATTAAGATTGATTTCCTCTAAGCTTGATTTTCTAGCTTTAATTTGAATTCCTCTTGATCTCTTAATGGCCAGCCGTTCCTCTATATTTTGTTTGCATTTTAAAATGACGTGAATGGGAATTAAGAAGGTGGGAACGAAATATATATAAGGGTGGAAGCTAGGGGCGGCAATTTCCAATATACCCTTATGTGACTTAATTAACCAAAACCCATTCTTAAGCCCATTAATTAGTTCATTAGGCATGACCTTGATTAATTATTTCAAGTCTCAATCCCCTTATCACTTTCATTTACATTATTATATTTAATTTATCTAATTAAATCTCCTGAATAATGTTTCAAAAATTAGTGTTACAGACCGGTTGTGCCTCAGTAGTTTCCTGTTGATTTGTATATATTTTTAATATACAATACCTTGAGATAGTTCCCTTCATACTAGACTTTATGTATGACCCGCATTTTTTCTTTGTCTGTTTATGGCAATGACAACTTTCGGGTACTCGATTGAGTAGTTTGGGAGTCAGGTGCTTTTGGAGATACGCTTTTAAGATAGTCGGAGCACTCTACGGAGGCAATGTCGACACTCCGTATATATACTTAATATTGTTGTGGTACATGATATATATATATATATATATAAGATTTGATGTATCTGATATTGTATTCAGAACCCCGTATTATAGGGAGTTTGATGTATTATAACTCTCTGTATTAATATACATTTCTTAATTATTTTTGCTAGTGTAATCTCTTATATACATGTTGTTATCCTGTTATCTTCATGTATGTTCAATATATTATATATTGTCATTCCGCTATGAGATTTTGTCAATTTCCTTAGTACAATGTTTGTTTTAAATTGTTTTTCCTAATAATATATCTTTTGTAACATTCGACAGTCGAACATTGTCATTCAGTGCTGATTTTAGGGTATTATGAAAGGTGGGTTGTTACATGTGGCTTTAGAGCCTAGGTTCAACACTTAGGGCCAAGTATACCAGTTTAGGTTAAACAAATTGGTAGAGGGAGATACTTTGAGAGAGCATACTTGTATTTTCTTATTATATTATACTGCATACACCACTTGTCCTCTGGACTTTGATTTTTTTCTTCGCTAGTCACTAAGGTATCTTCATCAAGCCGTTAGTATGAGCAGACGGAGTATGCAAGCGCAACTGCGAATGGGCAATCTAAGATGTCCAATTTGCTTCATAGATTATTTAGTTACAACAAGGGTGTTCCACCGCCCGTGAACATTTCGAGCAAATGCGGGGTGCGTTAGAGGTGGTGTGGCCTTTGGGGCAATAGTATTTCTAGCTCTACCACATTTAAACTCTTTGAAGTTGTACCGGATTTTCCTTAGCCTTGGAGGGAAGCCATATTTGAGTTCTAAGGCTATTGCTAAGATACGTCATGGACGTGTGCAAATGAGAAGGTTTTATCTAATATTGACTTAGAAGAATGCTCTCATGAGGAAGATTGTTTCTTGACATTTGGTGAGGGGAGACTTTGGATGGGTAGAACATGTTGTTGGGGTGGATGATGAGTAGGCCCATGACTTGGAGTGAAGTTAGGCATCGCTTGGTTCTCAAATCATTTTTGAGATCGAGAAGGGCATGTAGCTTGAGCTCTTCATCCATTTTATGCGGGACAGCTTGTTACTAAGGGAGTATGTTGACTGGTTTAATCTTTTGGTTTGATTTGAGGAATGAGACGGTCGGTACTCCATTGGTGTGGGAAAAGGAGTTTGCCTTAGGTATTAAAGTATAAGTTGGGGATTCATTGATAAGTCTTATCCTTATTAGGGGCCACTTTAGGAAGTCTCGTTGGGATGGTTATCCTTCACGAGAGCACATTTTAGGTATCGTTGGAGGTAGCAAAAGTGGAAGGCAAACCAATGCATAAAGACCAAGATACAAAGAAGACCGAGCTTATGTAAAGACAAAAATTGGCCTAGTAAGTCATTCTTATGGCATATAGGGGCATTTCACTAGGAGACATCATCCAGCTAAAGCGAAGTGTGAGTGCATCAAGTGCTATCGACTTTATCACTTGAGGAAGGATCGTCCTACGTTACAAAGGGGTGTGTATGTGATGATGACTTATGCCTTATGGGCATTACCGGAACCTACCAGGCCTACTTCTCAAGAGAAACAGAAAGAGCTTATGTGGTGGGGTATGCTCTATATTAGGTGTACTCACCTCTATTATTTTCAATACTTAAGCGGTATATTCCTATACTGCTAGTTACTTGGTAGATAGGCTAAACTTAACACTTTTCATAGTAGCTAAATTCTTCTATAAAAATATACCTTGTATGTGTAACCTTAGTTGCAAAGCTGAGGTGAAGCGATTGAGAGTACTACCATTCGAACTTTCATGCAGAGTAAGGTTGGTCAATGAGGTGTGATTTGGATTTGCATCCAAGTAGGATTTAGTGGAGCCCAGTGATGGGCAATGGCCAAGCGGATGACTTATAAACATCTGCCTAGAGTTGTTCATGTTAGAATTTTTTGTTTTTCCTTTTTTAGTAACCTTAGGTGATGGGAGTAATCCCATGTGCTGAAAGGGTGTTTTCTAAAGATCGGTCCACTCACGTACCAGATTCTAATCCCCAGTTCGAGCGCAAGGTTTCTAGGTGATTTGCACCAGTTAGGCAAGGGTTTTTCACTTGATTCTTAAAGTCGAACACTTGAATTGGATTCTTGAGATCACTGAGAGATTACAAAAGCATGACTCTGGTCGTGCGAGGGAATTTCAATGGTCAGATCAAGGAACCGAATCGAAGTTCGCACGAGAAGAGTCGGGCGCCCAACTCTAATTTAACATAGAAATCTTATAAGCAAATAGAGGGCCGGAATGGTATCGTGTCATTTTTGGTGATCTTTAGCCATTGTAAATTATACGTATACTACAATTAATGTCACTTATGATAGTTTAGGGAAGGATTTCTTGACTAGTATTGTGGTGATTGGATAATCTTCTAAGTGACGAGATGATACTTGCCTTGGCGAACATCCTCGTGCACTTAGTATATTATCCCCATTGACATTGTATGGTTGAGGTGAATTTGAATCAAGCAAACCTAAGTATTTGTGGATCATCATTTAATGATGATTCAATTAGTATAATTTTCTTCTTTGGAGAATGAGTTCTGTTTGGAAGAGAAGGAAAGAGGAGACTTAGAATGCTAGGTCTATTTAAGAGTTTGAGACTCGAGAATCCAGCATACCGTGTAAGTTCTCCTTTTCATAACGGAGGTGTAATAGGCTTTCATGTATTGGGCTCATGAAAGGATTTTTGCCACTTAAGCATTTTGTCCATCTTGGATGTCAAACGGACTCATTGGGGTCTATTTTTTTCCATGCATGTTTCGACTATTATTAGTCACTGTGCGTGTTGGTATAAACTCATTAGTTTGTTTGATTGCTTTCTTTGTTGTTGTTTATTATTTCTTGTTATTATTTGGTTGTTGTTTTTCATTGGTTGCTGTTGCTTGCTTTTGTTTGTTGTTAATTGATTTTTATTGATTTGTCATTCTTGTTTACTTTGTATGATTGGTAGTTTGTATGCTAGTTATTGTTGCATGTTGATTTTTGATGTTGCTTGTTGATTTCTTATTGTTACTTATCGTTGCCTATAAGTTTTGGTTGTTAATTTTTATTGATAGTTATTTCTTGCTTGTATGTTTGGTAGTATATTTGTAAATCATTGTTGTATTTTGCTGCTTATTGTGTGCTTGGTATGATAATTAAAATTTCCAATTAAATTATGTATGGAGATAGGTAGCGATAGCTATATAGAATAGATCATGCCATCCAAGGCCATTATAGAGGTCGTGATGGGATCTATAGGAGTATTTTGCCTTTGATGTGACTCAAAGCCTATGGTATATCTTGATACTGGCTTATTTAGCTTACTCTCAAATTGATAGTCGTGTATAATTATGATAGTATCGGTTACTGCATTGAAAATTAAACATGTTTGAGCTTTGTGTTGGTGCATAGTCCTCTTTGTATAGTGCAATTAGGTGCTTGAGAGCTGAACTGTAGCTATTTGGATGCTTACATTTCTGGTTTAGCATTCAAATGGTGATAGGCTTTCTTAAAAGGAGGTATGCACTTGGGAAAATGTAAGATGATGTACATTATCGAATGTTTGCCAAATGTGTAATGCATTCTAATTTTAGGAGTTTCCATAACGATTGTCACGTAAGGGAGAAGTTGTTAAGGTTTTCCGAAGTCAACGATTCAGGAATTTTGGTTAGTCCTGTTATGTTATCCCACTCTTGGAAATTTCGAGGACAAAATTCTCTTAAGGAGGAGATAATGTAACAACCTGCATTTTTATGACTCGATATTGAAATAATTAATTTAAATATTAAGTCATTAATTAATGGAACACCCCTTGTGCTCGACGTCTTGAGATGGAAGAATTAGGTCTCGAGACACCCGTAGTTAAGACCGCTGCCTTTCCGACGCGAGCAAAATGAGTATAATTTTGACTATGTTTATAGTTGATGAATTTTTGGAGTGAATAGTAATTTTGAGTGGATGAAATAAATTTGGGCTAGGCCCATAAGTTAGCCTATAAGTTAACTGTGTCTTCATAATTCCACTCATTCATTTTATTCCAATGTTTCTTTTCCTCTTCCCCTCCTAATCTCCTCCTAATTACCCCTTAGTCATCTCTTAATCTCCAATCCCTAAAACCTTCAAATAAAAATCATCATAATTCCTCTCATCCTATTCTCTACAAAACCCATCAAGGGATTAGTTTGAAGTTGTGATTTGTAGCTACATTCATGATTTAAAGAGAGGGAAAGCATGAGTTTTGGTGATTAGAGCATGATTTAGGAAAAGAGAAGGCTAGTGAGATGATTCTTCGCATATATTTACTTGTTAATCTTCTTTGTTTAATTTATTGATTATTATGGAATTATATGAAGTGATTTGGAGATTTTTTGGGTTGAATTAGGCTTATATTCATGTTATATACATGATTATATCATCTCATTATTTGTTTAAGACCTTAATTACTATTTTTGAAATAGTTAGTAAGCTTAGAAATGAGTTTTGGGTTAATTGAATGATTATATGTGATATTGTAATGGATTAAAGACTAATTAGATGACATAATTAAGTGCATGGCATTAGTTAGTAATTATTCAACCATTTGAATAGATTTTGGGAAAACTTAGTAAGCTAATTAAGTAGTTTTGGGGATCTACACTTATCAATAAGTAATTATTGACCTTATGAAACTTAGTTAGTACTTATAAATATTATTTAAAGTAAAGAATGATTTTTACAAGTGAATGGTTTATTTATAAATATTATATATGTAAAGAAATAATTTTATAAATAAAAGCGATATTTTCTAAAATAAGCGATTTTATAAAATAGTATAAATGTTGTATTTTATAAAATAAATAATTTTATAAAATAGTATAAAAATGACATTTTCTAAAATAGCGTCTTTATAAAATAATGTAAAGTTGATATTTTATAAATAGTGATTTTTATAAAATAGTATAAAGAGATATTTTATAAAATAGTATGAATGATATATTTTATGAAGTTTGTAAGACTTTATAAAATAATATGAAGAAGATATTTTAGAAAATGGTTATAAGGTTTTATAAAATATTTATTAAAAGAATACCTAATTTTAAATGAAGAGATTTAGTATTGTAAAGGCTTAGATAGATTCATAAGCTAGTATTGTATTTTATAAAATAGTACGAAATTTTATAAAATAATATAAATAGATGTTTTACTTTTATTGAAAAGATTTAGAAAATAAAATAAGTTCTGATTTAAGTAATAATTGAATTACTTACTCGAATAAACGTGTACGTATATGTGCACGAGCGGATATGTGTATACGTATATTTGAATAGTATAATAATCAAGATAATTCTTGTGTTGTAACTAAAATTGTTGAATGTATTTGTGTGTATATTCATATGTGTGTGTGTGTGTGTATGTGATTATCCATACTTGTATATAACCACGTGGCGAGTATCTCATGTGGTCATAGCGACTATCGTGCATGCTAAGTTGCGTGAGAAGATACCTGGCCGAGTAATCGCTCCGGTGAAGTCCAAAACATGATTTATATAATTGAAAGTGTGGTTATATGTTCTTATGTGTATAAACATACATAAATGGGCGTATGGGTGTACACGTAGGCATCACATGAGGTAGGAAGGCCAATTATATAGTTTTGGCCTATTGGAGGACACTTGGTCGTTAGATTCCTCCATCGAATTTTACACGTGCAAAGAGTGGATTTTGTGTCGAAGTCAGTTTTCGAACACATAAGGAACCACTTCCAAAGCATCAACCAATGAACTCCAAAGGGGGTCCGATGGGTTGAGGCAGGCTTGAAAGGCAAGGCCGCTCATCGGACGATGCAACGGAAGAAACAACACGCGGGCTGTAGTGATCGGTTGGCACATGCTCCAGGTTTTATTTCCCGGGACAGGCTACCACTGGTCGACCAATGGTAGACCACCGATGGACCGGTGGTGGACTAACCTGGGGATTGTAGGATCGATTACACCCTAGAGAGGGGGGAGGGTGAATATGGTGATACTAATAATAATAAGAATTATTGTAGAAATATATAAAATAATTGCAGCACAGATAATAGCAGAATAATAAAAGCAGAAATAGAACAACAGAGATTTACCCAGCTTCGGCAAAACCCTTCCTACGTGCTACCCCCATGGTTTCTACTAGAAATTAAGTAGTCAAACGCTTACACACGTAAACTTGCGACACCCGCTATCGACTAACCTAACTCTACGCTCAAAACCCTGCCACAACTCAGCCATTGAGTTGCGAATTCTCGAACTACACCACCGTAGTTCGTCCCCTAATCACACGACTAGAATTTTACAAAAGTTTAAAAGAAAAATACAAAATAAAAACAAATACAAAACCCTATATAAAATTTTAGCCCAAATAACATAAACTAGACCGGCCCACTTAAGAAAATAGCTTGAGAAAAACGTCTCCCTTTATTCTTCTTCGGCCGTTATTCTTTGCTTTGTGAAAATGGCTGCCTCGTTCGTTCCTCTTTCTTTCTGAAAATTAAGGTTCTGGAATTTGAAGTAGTAGCCTTGAAGTTGACCGAATTGAAGGCTGCACGCCTCTAAGAAATGATGCTCGAATCTTCTGTTGCTTTTGTTCCTTCGCGGCTGCTTCTCGATCGAGTTCGAATCGAAGAATACTGGTATGTGATTTCCTTTATTTACTCTCGTTGATATGCTTGAACTCGATACTCTAATTGCCAATGATGTTAATGGTATTTATAGGGAATAAAACCCTAAATTATCGTTCGAATATATCATTTGAATTCGTCTGTTAATTTAGCTCGACCGTTCGATTTTACTTGATACGTGTAATTTGTTTAGACTGTTTCAATTCGAATATTTCTTTGCTTGATTATCACAGCTTGTTTGGTTTTCTGATTTTTCATACTATTATTTGATTTTCTCTGAATTGGTTTTGGTCTTTTCTCCTTTGACTTCGGCCACTTTGAATTTGTGATAATATTTTGAGATGAGAATTTGACTTTGACTTGTTCAATTCTACCTTGGTCATCATGGCTTTGACTTTCTTAAAACTGTAACCAATACTTACAAATTTTCGTGAATTACTTTGTTGCTTGATTACTAGTACATGTTCACTTGTTCTGTAGTTCGACCATTGATTTTCTGTCTTGAGATAAAAATTGACTTCGTTCATTTACTCACGGCTTCATATGAATTGCTTCTCTTGACTGTTGGCAATTGTTATTCAAACTGCACTTGAGTCATGTTGTCACCACTGCCTTGTTGTGCTGGTGCACTTGATATCTTCACGTATGTATACTTGTTTGCCTCCATGCCTCTGTTTATCCATTTTTGGTGCCATGCCTTCTCTGCTATGTTGTAACTGAAATGTTGCATGCACATTTTGTACATATGATTGAGGCAGTTGTCATATTTGTTGGACCTGAGTATGTTTTGTTGATTTGGTCGAGACTTGTTGCAATGCGGTTCCTCCTGGATCACTTGTTGTTTGATGTGTGCTGCACTTGATACTATGTACATATGGTGATATGGATACATATGAGTCTTTGTTTCGTATGTATGCACTGTGTATATACATGTGTGAACATACATGTATATATGTATGTTGTATATGTGGGTCTGGTCTTGTTTCACTTATCTGGTTTAGCTACATTCCACTCATGTACATGTGCACTGATGTATGTTGAATGCATATATACTGGCTGTCACATGTATGTATTCATGCGTGTGTGTGTGGTTTCATTTCTTCATTGATCTGGGTTGCCTTGGTGCTGCTTTGTTTGCATTGAGTTGTTGAGCTTCTATTTCACTGGTGGTCTTCACACTCACCTGAAATGTTAAAATTGAAATCTGCACTTGTGATGTGCATGCCCATGTCTGTTGCACTTGCCTTGAGTTTGAATGGTTGAGTTTTTTTCATGTGTACACATTGAATTTTTGGACGAGGCTTGTTTTATGTCGGTTTTTGATTCTTGTTGCATGAGAACTTGTACTCGACAATTTTGTGATGTATTTGTATTGCACCTGAGTTGAATCCAGCCTCGGCTCGGGTTTGACCTTGTGCTCACCTGTCCCTGCAGTTTTATCAAGTGTATATCGGTGTGCATGGCCTTGTGGCATGTACAGTGATACACTGTGCATGTCACAGGTTGTTCGTGTTTGATGAATTCAAAACGAAAATGATGACGAACAACCCAAATAACTGAGGCAGATAATATTTTCAAAAACACACATTTTATTTTACACTGCAAAAATATTTCTTTTACAATTTTACTGCGTCAGTGTTTATTTTGTAGATAATTCAGATGCTGGATACATATTGGAATATAGTTGAAGAACAAATATGAGTGAACGAGTGATATGTAGTGAGGTGCAAATGTAAATGACTGAGTGAAAAATTATGTAGTGATTTGAAATTGTATTGTAATTAAAATTTTGTATATATAGTGAGAGCACAAATTCTGTACTATTCAAAAATTTTAATAAAATATTTGTTTGAATAGAATATCTGTTTGAATTTAAATTTTGTGTTATTTATTTTATTCAGCCAATATTTATTTAATTATGTGAAAATAATATAGTACAATAAATACATTTAGATGAATATATATATATATATATATATGTGTGTGTGTGTGTGTGTGTGTGTGTGTGCGTGTGTTTATTATCATCAAACAAAAATCATATACTAGCGTATTCAACAATCTCCCCATTTTGATGATAACAAACATATATTTAAGATTTTGAATTTATTAACTGTATTTGGTCATTGATGAAATCTATTTGCTCCCCCTATTTGAATGCTCCTTATACACCAAAGCTTCCTCTTCATATATGCATGAAAATAAATAAAAATATGCAAATAAACCTAGATGAGAACATGCAAATAAAACATGACTTGAATTATTTGCCAACCAAAATCTTAACTTCTCTCTCCCCCTTTTGTTATCAGCAAAAGAGTAATAGTATTAGAAAAATAGAGATAAAGTGATAAACATTAATACAAAATTAATACCCAATAGAGTATAAATATTAAATTTCAATAAAAAGTCAAACAAAAATCATAAATCCTCTGTTAGGCGCATATTCCACTTTAGAGTGATAAGGGTGATGTTGGTATATAAAACCATATAGTTGTGTCTATTTGTGGCACATTTATATTAGGAATTTGAATATCTACTAACCATGCATAACAGGACTTTTAAATGAGATTAGTAGTATTCCCAGTTTTTATAAAAAAATGAATTTCAAGCATCTTCTAACCACGCATAACCGTGAGGACTTTTAAATAGGATTAGAATCAACTCGTCTATTTAATAACCAATTTTGATATGTGTTTCATACATGCATAACCGTGGGGACTTTTAAATGAGCATGAAAGCACATAAACAAATATTCCAAGTAATTCACCCATGCATAACCGTGAGGACTTTTAAATGAGAGTGAATACTTTGGATGTTTTTATTAAATAAAATAAATAAAATAAAAACGAATAATTTCCTGTTTAAAATACCACATATTGACATACTATATTGGATTTTGATGAGTGATGGTCATTAGAAATATGATAGAAATAGAGATGGTCATTGAATTTTTACCAACAAAAGTTATTATAACTCTTGTTTAAATTTTTAAAGAAATTTACTAAATATACTGTCTCAAGTCATAATATATGATTAATATCAAGACTCATCACTTTTTCAGTCACTATTTATCTTTTTGATAATCAGTAGGGAGTCAGATTAGTTAATGTATTCATTTAAGATCTAATCCACGAATAAATATAAAATCAAATTTCTAAAATGTCTAATCTGAAACGAAGTCAACAAAAACTATTTTCTGGAAGGGGTTTTATGAAAAAAATGTCTGCCAATTAAAAATCAGTTAAAATGAAAATTATGCAGATATTTTCTTTGAAAATGTGATGCAACTAATGAATGTCTCAACATAAAACACATTCCATTAGTAATTTATCTATCAACTAGACTACCAGCAGAATCTACATCTGAATACCCCTTTAAATCACAGTTATCATAAATTGGATATCATAGACCAGACCGTGAAGTTGCAACAAATACCTTATAATCAATTTACAGCTTTTAAATGAGATCATTTTGAATTGAAACCGTGCAAATGAACAAACAGTGAACATAATGACATGTCTAGAATCAGTAAAATAAACACATATATCCACGAGTATCTTGAGTAATCATAAACCAATAAAACAACATCATTAATCCTAACAAATCTACATGAACTAGTTCAAGGATGAAAATATGATTGGTCAACATTTTTGCATAAGTCAGAATCAAAATCAACATTTATTTCCTTATCACATAACTAGCTGAATTAGATCAGATTATGGTGCAGATTTTCACATTTAATATACCATTCAAGATAAATGTACCGTTACCTATTTTACCTTTGCCGATAATTTTTCGTTGTTGCCCATTGTGATTCTGCCACCTTTGTACTAGGCTAAGGAACTTTGATTTGTCGCCCGTCGTGTGCCTGGAACAGCCAGAATCCAGGTAACACTGTTGTTGTTCCTTAGCCTGCCACCCCACCTACACGAGGAAAGATTTTTGTGACCTATTTGTTTTTATAGGTCCATGATTGTTAGTGGCAAAAGATTTTGAAAAATATGTTTGTGTAGACCCAAAACAATCTATATTTGTTCCTTTCGGCACCCAGATTTGTTTGACTTTAAGAAATTTTACATTCGTGCCTTTGGGAACCCATATTGGAATGGTTTTCACGTGTTTGGGTCTATACCAGCAATTGTTGTGATTGTGTCCAAATTTTCTACAAATCGTGCACTTGGAATTGACTTGATTAATTTCGCTTCTAACATGTTCAGATTGATTATACCCAAGTCCTTGTCTAATAGTATTAACAGTTTGTTTCCCTAATAGCATATTTAACGGTCTTTCTCCTTAGGAAAATTTTCCTAAAGTTGTAGACAATTGTTGGACTTGTGTTTTGAGAGATTCATTTTCATTCAATAATTGAGTGCACTTTTTAATAGAATTTTCTCTCCTAGTATTTTCACTTTCTTTCAAAAGCAGAATTTCATTTTCAAGTGATTTAATTTTATTTTCTGATTTTTTAATTTCTTCTTCGAAAGATGGACACTTATCACACTTAGGGCTCTTGTTTCGATAGTTTTTAACCAATTGATCAAGCTGTTTATTTAATTCTATCAAACTATCTCTTTGTGATTCTATTTTAGCATACTTCTCCCTAAGTCTTTCAAAGCAGCCGTTTACTTCGTGAAAATATATAAGTAATTCCGAATGAGTAAGTTTTGATACCTCACTTGGCTCGTCATCATCACTGTCAGTTATTTCCCCTTGAAGACACGGTTTTGCTTTTTCATTTTCACTACCAGTGCTTTCATCACTTTCATCAGTTTCATCCCAAGTAGCCGCAAAACTTCTCCTTTTCGGTTTCTTTCCTTGGCTGAGTCGATACTGAGGACAATTGGGCTTGATATGACCGGGTTTATTACACTTATGACAAATGATCTCCTGCTCTTCTGAGTTATCTAGTACTTTGACTATTCTGATTTTCAATTGTTGATTTAGAGCTGGATTTCCGTATTTGTGATTCCACCTTTTGAATTTCTTTATTATCAGCGCTAATTCAGCTGCTCCATCATCATCATCACCATCATCACTTTCTGCTGTTCCTTTGAGAGCTATTGATTTCTTTTGAGTATCACCTCCTTCACGTTCTTCCTTGAATTTCATTTCTAGCTCATAAGTGGTGAGATTTCCAATGAGTTCTTCAACTTTGATTTGTTTCAAATCCTTCGATTCTTGAATAGCAGTAACTTTTGCTTCAAAATTTCATGGAAGGACTCTGAGGATTTTTCGGACTATTTCCAATTCTGTGTATGGTTTTCCGAGAGCTTTTGATTTGTATACGAGATTAGAAAGTCGTCTATACATCTCTTTGACATTCTCATCCTTGGCCATTGTGAAGTTCTCGTATTTTCTACTAAGCATGGCAAGGCGAGATTCTTTGACTTGAGATGTTCCTTCGTGAGTCACTTCAAGTGTGTGATAAATTTCCTACGCAGTTAGACAATATGAGACACGATTAAATTCAATTGATCTAATGAACTGATAATAGAATTCATAGCTTTAACATTAGCATTCTATAGTTTATTTTCAAGATCTGTCCATTGATCCATCGGTTTTTCAATTTCCTGATTATCTACCACTATAGTTGGTGTCCTATAACCCGTCTCAATAATATTCCAAGCATCAATGGTTTTCAGAAAAATTTTCATTCTGTTTTTCCAGTAAGTATATTCACCATTGAACATAGGTGGTCTAACTATGGACTGACCCTCAGTAAAAGAATTATTAAAAGAAGCCATTTACAAAAATTTAAAATAATAATTTATTTTTGAAAAATCAAAATTTTAAAACAAAAATTGGCTTTTGTTCCTTGCTTTGATACCACTTGTAGGATCGATTACAGCCTAGAGGGGGGGTGAATAGGGTGATACTAATAATAATAAAAATTATTGCGGAAATATATAAAATATTTGCAACATAGATAATAGCAGAATAATAAAAGCAGAAATAGAACAACACAGATTTACCCAGCTTCGGCAAAACCATTCCTACGTGCTGCCCCAAGGTGTCTACTAGAAATTAAGTAGTCAGACACTTACACATGTAAACTTGCGACACTCGCTATCAACTAACCTAACTCTACGCTCAAAACCCTGCCACAACTCAACCATTGAGTTGCGAATTCTCGAACTACACCACCGTAGTTCGTCCCCTAGTCACACGACTAGAATTTTACCAAAGTTTAAAAGAAAAATACAAAATAAAAACAAATACAAAACCCTATATAAAATTTAATCCCAAATAACATAAACTAGACCGGCCCACTTAAGAAAATAGCTTGAGAAAAATGTCTCCCTTTATTCTTCTTCGACCGTTATTCTTTGCTTTGTGAAAATGGCTGCCTCATTCGTTCCTCTTTCCTTTTAGAAATTAGGGTTTTTGAATTTGAAGTAGCCACCTTGAAGTTGATCGAATTGAAGGCTGCACGCCTGTAATAAATGATGCTCGAATCTTCTGTTGCTTTCATTCCTTCGCGGCTGCTTCTCGATCGAGTTCGAATCGAAGAATACTGGTATGCGATTTCCTTTATTTACTCTCATTGATATGCTTGAACTCAATACTCTAATTGCCGATGATGTTAATGGTATTTATAGGGAATAAAACCCTAAATTATCATTCAAATATATCATTTGAATTCGTCTGTTAATTTAGCTCGGCCGTTCGATTTTACTTGAATACATGTGATTTGTTTAGACTGGTTCAATTCAAATATTTCTTTGCTTGATTACCATGGCTTGTTTGGTTTTCTGATTTTTCGTACTATTATTTGATTTTCTCTGAATTGGTTTCGGACTTTTCTCCTTTGACTTCGGCCACTTTGAATTTGTGATAATATTTTGAGATGAGAATTTGACTTCGACTTATTCAATTCTATCTTAGTCACCACGGCTTTGACTTTCTTAAAACTGTAACCAATACTTACAAATTTTCGTGAATTACTTTGTTGCTTGATTACTAGTACATATTCACTTGTTCTGTAGTTCGACAATTGATTTGCTGTCTTGAGATAAAAATCGACTTCATTCATTTACTCACGCCTTAATGTGAATTGCTTCTCTTTACTGGTGGCAATTGTTATTCGAATCGCACTTGAGTCATGTTCTCACCACTGCCTTGTTGTGCTGGTGCACTTGATATCTTCACGTATTTATACTTGTTTGCCTCCATGCCTCCGTTTATCCATTTTTGGTGCCATGCCTTCTCTGCTATGTTGTAACTGAAATGTTGCATGCACATTTTGTACATATGATTGAGGCATTTGTCATATTTGTTGGACCTGAGTATGTTTTGTTGATTTGGTCGAGACTTGTTGCAATGTGGTTCCTCCTGGATAACTTGTTGTTTGATGTGTGTTACACTTGATACTATGTACATATGGTGATCTGGATACATCTGAGTCTTTGTTTCGTATGTATGCACTGTGTATATACATGTGTGAACATACATGTATATATGTATGTTGTATATGTGGGTCTGGTCTTGTTTCACTTATCTGGTTTAGCTGCATTCCACTCATGTACACGTGCACTGATGTATGTTGAATACATATATACTGCTGTCACATGTATGTATTCCTGCGTGTGTGTGTTGTTTCATTTCTTCATTGATCTGGGTTGCCTTGGTGCTGCTTTGTTTGCATTGAGTTTTTGAACTTCTGTTTCACTGGTGGTCTTCACACTCACCTGAAATGTTAAAATTGAAATCTGCACTTGTGATGTGCATGCCCATGTCTGTTGCACTTGCCTTGAGTTTGAATGGTTGAGTTGTTTTCATGTGTACACATTGAATTTTTGGTCGAGGCTTGTTTTATGTCGGTTTTGGATTCTTGTTGCATGAGAACTTGTACTCAACAATTTTGTGATGTATTTGTATTGCACCTGAGTTGAATCCAGCCTCGGCTCGGGTTTGACCTTGTGCTCACTTGTCCCTGCAGTTTTATCAAGTGTATATCGGTGTGCACGGCCTTGTGGCATGTACAGTGATACACTATGCATGTCACATGTTGTTCGTGTTTGATGAATTCAAAACGAAAATGATGACGAACAACCCAAATAACTGAGGCAGAAAATATTTTTAAAAACACACATTTTATTTTACACTGCAAAAATATTTCTTTTACAATTTTACTGCGTCAGTGTTTATTTTGTAGATAATTCAGATGCTGGATACAGATTGGAATATAGTTGAAGAACAAATATGAGTGAACGAGTGATATGTAGTGAGGTTCAAATGTAAATGACTGGGTGAATAATTGTGTAGTGATTTGAAATTGTATTGTAATTGAAATTTTGTATATATAGTGAGAGCACAAATTTTATACTACTCAAAAATTGTAATAAAATATTTGTTTGAATAAATATCTGTTTGAATTTAAATTTTGTGTTATTTATTTTATTCAGCCAATATTTATTTAATTATGTGAAAATAAAATAGTACAATAACAAATACATTTAAATGAATATATATATATATATGTTTATTATCATCAAACAAAAATCATATATTAGCTTATTCAACAGGCAGTAAAGCCTAGGTCAGGTGCCTTTTAAGCGAGGGTTCTTCCCCTGTTTCGGGTGTGGGTTCGTGCGGAACTTTGGCACAACTTCAGGGAATATTATGGCCTTCTCCTGAGGCAGAATGCCAGGCGAAGGTCTAGATCTGGATGCAAATGTTAAGTGATTCCTATGAGATCAACAACGATCGGGCAGGGGATCGACATGATTATTGGTCATGATAACGTCCGATGAACATGTACGATTGAGTGGAGTAAATTCGTACCATCGGGCTTTGACCTCCGGGTACACATAGTTCGGTGAATTGTATCAGTCTTATATTAGTGACCGTAAATAGTATTGATCTTACAATAGCGATCATACATTGTATTGGCCTTATATTTATGGTCATACTAGTCATTGGTTCGCCAATGATCACCATATACGATGATAGGTTTGATGTATACAAATATCTATACAGCATTAGTGTTCCTTTGTGGTCCCGATAGTGTATTAAATAGGACATGACCGTAGTTCTCTTTTTGATAAAGACGTACGAAATTTATTTGGGAAATCCATGATGTCCTATAAGGGGATGGTGACAATCATCTACTATGGGATCATATATCACCAAAGCTTATTTCAAAGGGTAAAGTGTGATCCGCAAAGGTCTCAGGCATTTAGAGAAGATCTATATCACCAAAGCTTGCTTCAGAAGACACGGTGAGATCTATATGAGACCCATCACTAAGGATGTGCCTCTGGGTCTAAGGTACATTTGAGTACCGACTCTATTTGTTATTGGAACTAGATTTTAAGTATGTACAGTAAGTCGCATATTACCAAAGCTTGCTTAAGAGGGTGTAATGAGATCTACACGAGACCTATCACTGAGGATGTGGCTTAGAGACATACGATTAGATACCGACTTTATTTATCTTGAACGCTCGAAGGAAATCATTGGATCATGATAGATGCTCGTGATAGACTACACCCATTAGTAATCACGGGTACTAGTTTGTATTCGTTGGTTGTCTTTCGGTGCTATGTTGTGCGTGTTATTAGTTGGCTCATGTTATTGTTGTTACATTTATTATTATTGTGTACTTCACTATAAACTTATATCATGAGTACCCTACTCTTGGATGTTGGCTTACCTTTATCATAGTATACTATTACGTGTCAATCGCATTTTTTAGTTGTGCTGACTCGTTGATTACAGGAGAATATCAGTTTATGGTATGAGTTCTATCTTTTCGATAGGTTTACTTTGCTTGTTTATGGACAGTCTAGATTATCCCTGAGCCATGATTGTGGAGAGGGCCGTCTTTTCCTGAGTAGTTTCCTATTTATTTGTGTATGGTTTTAATATACAGTTTTTGAGATAGTTCCCTTCATACAAGACTTTATGTCTAACCCATGTTTTGAATTTGTTTGTTTATGTCATGAAAAGTCTCAAGGACTCGATTGAGCAGTTTAGGAGTCAGGTGCTTTTGGAGAAACGCTTTCAAGACAACTGGAGCACTCTACGGAGGCGATGTCGACACTTCATAGATATACTTGATATTGTTGTAGCACATGACATATATGTATTTATATATGAGACTCGATGTATTTGATACTATATTTAGAACCTCGTATTATAGGGAGTGATGTATTCTGACTCTCTATATTGATATTCATTTACCAACTATTTCCACTTGTGTTGTCTCTTACATATATTTTTATTCTATTATGTTCATGTATATTCAGTATATTATATTTGGTCATTCCGCTATGAGATTATGTCGGTATGCCTTAGTATAATGTTTGTTTTAAATTATATTTTTCCGACAATCTGTCTTTTGTATTATTCGAAAGTCGGACATTATCATTCAGTGCCAATTTCAGGGTATTACAAAGGGAAGATTGTTACACTCACCGCCTCCACCTGTCCATTCACATGTGAGTGTGCAACTTTTAAGAAGCCCTTCGCGATTCAGTACCAAGCACAAAATTCGTTGAACTCGACACTCTTGAATTGAGTTCCTTTGTCAATGACGATCTTCTACGGAACTCCATATCTACGCGAAATATTTTTCACTACAAAGTTGATCACCTTATTCAAAGTGATCATTGTTAGCAGTTCTGCTTCAACCCATTTTGTGAAGTAATCCATGGCCACTACAACATATTTCACTCTGCCTCTCAACATCGGCAGTACACCGATAATATTATTTCTCCACATCGCAAATGACCATAAGCTAACCATTTGCGTAAGCTTAGTGGATAGGGCCCTTGGTATCTTTGCAAACCTCTGACATTTATCACATCTTCTTGAATCGTCGGTCCTATCTCGTTTGACTGTTAGCTAGAATTATACATGGCAAAGAACCTTCGTCGCTAATATCTTCCCCTAGTATGATCACCACAGTAACCTTCATGCACATCTGTAAGAATTTTCTTAACTTCATCTTTGGTAATACACCTCAACAAGGGCATCGAGAATCCTCTATATACATCACTCCTTCTGGCATAAAGAATCGAGGTACTTTACGTAAGGGTTTTTATCGTTCATTCTTTCCTTTTAGAAGAGTCCCCTTTAACAAGTATTCTTTAATCGGAGTCATCCATGACTCCTTCTATTCCTCGACATCTAAGATCCAATCAACGTTTATATCTTTTATGCTTGGAGTCATCAAAGTCTCTACTAAAACAATACCCAAAAGCTATGCATCCTCAGAGCTGGCCAGGTTAGCCAGGGAATCGGGTTTCATATTATCCTCCCTAGGGATGTGTGTTATCGTGTAGTGTTCGATATCGTTCGGTAATTCCAACACTTTTATCAGGTAAAGGGCAAGTCTTACTCCTTTAGCCTGAAATTCCTCTTCACTTAACAGACCACTAACTAAGAGTCATTCAATATGTGTAATGTCTTAATTATTAATTCCTTTGCTATCTTGAGTCCCACAATCAACACTCTGTAATCGGCTTCGTTGTTTGTTGCCAAAAACTCTTGATTTAAAGCATAACAGATCCTTTGTACCTCTAAGGCCACTAGAACAACTCCTACCCTAGAATTATGCTCATTGGAGGTCTGCCTATGTATAACCACCATTGAGAAAGTTGAACCCACTTTTCTTCCTTTTCATCATCTTAGACAGTGAACTCGATAGTGAAATCTGCAAGTGCCCATCCTCAAATTGCTTTCCTAGGATTGTAAGATACATTGTATTGGCTCAATTCGATATTCCATTTTATTAATCCTTCCGAATTCTTTGGTCGACACAATAGTTGTCTCAATGGCTAATCAATCAATGCCTTAATCGAATAAGCCTGGAAATATGGCCTCAACTTCCTCATAACTATCAACAAACAATACGCTAGCTTCTCTAACTTCAGATAATTCTTTTCTGCTCCAGTAAACCATTTGTTGATGTAGTACACATGCCTTTAGATTCTACTCTCCTCATGTACCAAGACTGCACTTAGTGCATGAACAAAGACTGCTAAGTAAATGAATAAATATTCTCCTACCAAAGGCTTCGATAATACTAGTAGTCCCTCCATATGTTCTAATTGGTTCTGGAAAGCATCCTGACATTCCTTCATCCAAATAAACTTTCCTTTCTCTTTCTTGAGGGCATCGAAGAATGGTAAACACTTATCAATCGCCTCCGAGATGAATTTACCCAGTGCTGTGACCTTCCCATTCAAGCTCTATGTCTTCCCCCTCGTTTTCAGATAGTAACCTCTCTTAATGCTCTAATTTATTCTGGGTAAGCTTCAATGCCCCTTGAGTTCACAAAAAATCCAAAAACTTACATGATGCGACTCTAAAAGTGCACTTCAGTGGATTAAGCTTCATCTATAGTTTTGAAGCACGACAAACAATATAGAGTGATCGCTCATGCGATTCATCAATCGTTGTGACTTCACAATCATATCGTCCATATAAACGTCCATAGTTTGTTCGATGTAATCTTTAAACATTCTACTTACTAGTCGCTGGTAAGTAGTGACGGCATTCTTCAAACCGAGCGACATGACTCGATAACAATACAGTCGTAAATCGATGATGAAACTCATAAGCTATTGATCTAGGACATGCATCGCTATCTGATTGTACCCGGAGTACGAATCCACAAAGGGTAGCAATTCATGTTCGGTAACTCCGTCTACAAGTTTGTCTATTCATGGAAAGAGGAAGTAGTCTTTTAGGTAAGCTTTATTCACGTCGGAATAATCAATGTATGTTTGCCATTTCCTATTCGCCTTTTTGACCAACATAGGATTCGATACCAATTCTGGGTATAGTGCATCGCGGATGAAGCCCTTTTCCTTCAACTTATCCATTTCATTTTTCAACATATAAATTCGCTCCGATTCCATATTGCATCTCTTTTATTTTATAGGAGTGTGCCTTGGGTCCACATTGAATGCGTAAAGCTATCTTTGATGAAATTCCACCGATATCGGAATGCGTCCAAGTAAATACATCTATTTTCATCTAAGCAAACCCTACCAACTCCTACCTCATCTTCTAGCTGAGCTGAGACCCAATCTTGAGAACCCTCGTCAGATCTTCATCGTCGATCGGAATATTGATCGTCAGCTTGGTTGGGGCCACCCTCATATCCTCTTACTCTTTTTGTGGTCCATTGGTTTACAAAACTTGTTGTTGGACTCGAGCCAGGGCTTAGGCGGTAGTTGTTATGCATCATTGGTAGTTACTATGCATCATCGGTAGTTGCTATGCATCAGCGGTATTGATATAGAGAGACTTCTCTATATCTTTTCCTTTCTATCGTTGCTTTGCCTCTATGAGCTCTGCAACGTAACATTCTCGACCAATGCTTTGGTCGCCTTGTATTTATCTTAATCCGTTCTTATTGGGGAACTTCACCATTAGACACCATGAAGCAAGGGCAATTCTGATACTGCGGCGTTTGGTCGGCCCAAGTAAATATTATAGGCCGAGAATCCATCGACCATAACAAACATTTGTAACTGCATTGTCGTGCGGTATCCTTTACCCAACTCAACTGGTAACTCTATGCAGCCAATAGGTTCCTTCGCCTCTTCGATAAATTAGTGGATATGAGATTTATAAGACTTCGGATCCTTCTTGATGAGCCGCATCTGATCAAATGTCTTTTTAAACAAATTATTAACTAAGCTCCCACAATCAATAAAGACTCGACGCACTGTTACTGGCCCAACCATGACATCTCAGCAAAAGCCAAATACAAGGAGACATCTAAAGGAAAATATACATCGTCGGCTTCTCATAATACGATACGGTATATATATGTTGTCTCCTCTAAAGCCCAATATCCAAAGTGGCTTATGTCCATGTACCCGAAAAGTTTTGGACTGACCTGAGTATTATATAAATAATAAACAGGTTATACTATATCTAAATCACAGGCGAGTACTTAACCGTAAGCATGGTAAATGAAAAGAATAGCATGTACACGAAATAAAGTATCCAACATAGCATCATACTAATATACCATACCACACTTCTCAAATATCACCCAAGAAATCCATATAAGCAGGTAAGAATCACAACATCTATAAATCGGGCGATAACAATCAAACACATTGAAATCTCAAAATACTATGGATTAACACACATCGTATCCATAAAAACCATAGAAAAAGGCATGAATCACAAATCATACCCTATACTAGAACAACTAGTAAAAAAAATATCTTAACTTATAGTCCTACTGGAAGTAAAGACTTATGACCATTAGCCCAAAAGATATATCAAGAAATACAAAATTCCATATAAATAATTAAAGCACCAATAATAAGGCTTACAAATCTCAACTACAGCCCTAATGGAAGTAATAACTTCCAACTGTTAAGCCGTAGAAGACAAATCAAGAAATGTGGAACCCATATAGAACAAAATCCATACAAAATACATAATTCAGTATCCTAGAAAACTATCTCGATTTACAGTCCTGATGGAAGTAAATACTTCTGATTGTTAGTCTTAGGAGATAATAAGAAATACAAATTCCAAAGAAAGCACAATATATACAAAATATCAAAAGTAATATCAAATAATTATCTCGACCTATAGTCCTAATGGAAGTGTTAACTTTCGACTATTAGGCCCTCGGAGACATCAAGAAACAAAAACTCAATAACCATCAAAGTCGACCAAATCCTCAATGTACAGAACCATTTATCTACACCCATGGTACTTAGAGAGGTGAAACTCTCAACTGAATGGTCCAAGCAGATCGAACGACAAATCAAATAAAAAATCTCTTAGCCATAGACTCTTAAGAGAGAATGATAGACAAGCACATGGCATGTCTCCAATGTCATAGATAGGCTACTCGCATCAGTCTTGGGTTAGGCTATCACAAACGACAGAATGACACGCAACCAGTCTCTAGTGTCAAACAATCATTATTTCTAATGAGATGATAATATCAAATGTCTCGTATATAATGGATCTACCTAAGTCATTCAGATGGGACTAATGTACCGCATCACTTCTCCAGGAAATGCTAACGACCACAACCTGTTTTTTATAGTTCCTTAGTTACTCCCAGAATCGCAACACCAATATCCTTCTGCATGTCATAAACATGCTGCCAGACTACGCTTAGCACTGGTCATGATTCGTACTTGCCTTTGGCAATGGACTATTGGTCCTTAGGTGACGACTAGCCAATGGCTCTAATGAGAGTATAACTCTTAGCCTACAAACTCAATGAGGTGACATCACGAATTCAGGGCATGACCCCGTAATCAGGACCGCGGGGATGGATGTTAGTCTATCTAGAGGGTCCTAATCATAAGCTCTCTGTAGTGGTATGAACCCTATGCCATAGATTTCCAATGAATACTCGCAATTTGATAAGTCCTAATGAGAGTAATAACTAGTATTCTTGACTCTAGGAGTCCTGATGAGAGTGACATTAACTGCTCTCGACTATACGGGTCCTAATGAGAGCATATCAACGTAACAAATCCTTGACTACTAGCCCTAAGAGTAGATAATGGTACTCAACTGTTAGTTCTTAGAGGGTGCAATGAATACCCTTGACAGGACAAGTCCTAATGGGAGTAATAATAAGTACTCTTGACTCCATGCGTCCAAATGAGAGCTTCTCAACATAATAATTCCTCGAACTGCTAGCTACAAGAGCAAATAATAATATCACTTGGCTAGTTAGTACTAAGAGGATGAATCTATAAATTCCAACATACCTACAACTTGTAGCCCTTGGAGAGTAATAGAACTCTCGATTACTAAGCTCTAAGGAGTCATCTCTGGACGATATCACAAATTCTTAACCCATCTCCAGAATACAAGTGACGTATACTCAATAATAGTAATCAAACAAGTATTACTCGAGCATCCCATACTACTTGATACTACTCAAATGTTTACTAAAAGATAGTATACTATACTCACCAAAATAACAAATATTATATGATATGAGTCAATAAAATAACCGAAACAATATTACGGAGCGTCCCATACCACATAATATTACTAATCCGTTTATTCAACATCCTTATTATATAGAATTAAAACACAAAACAAATCAAATATCCCGTATGATGAGTCAAGAGAGTAATCAGAAAAGTATTACCAACGTCCTATACTGCTTGGTATAGCTAAACCATTTACTCAGAATTCTCATCGTATAGAATTTCACATAAATCTCTAATAAATTAATTCTAAACCACGATATATAATAAGGGACATTTATTTCAAACTCTTACAAAATAAAAAATCCCCCTGTTAAATTACCTTTGAATCCTTTTTATTAAGTATACACTTTACAAAAGAAATTCCTTTTCGAAAATATTATTAAAACCATTCATTTATACTTATAAAATCACCATACATTACAATAATCTTGAAAATCACTATTTTCATCTTTAAAAGAACTTTTATATCCAATTTTTTTCCAATAAATCATTTTATTTTCCAACCACTTTTATTTATTTATAAATATACTTTAATCTAATTTTAAAACTCCATAAATATTTTTCCAAAGTTTTCTGAAATTTTTTAAAATAAGAAAATCAATAGAACATCCAAAATATAAATCATGGAGCAAAATCTCTAAAATCATCAATATAAATTTTATCGTGTGGCGCGAGTCGAATTATGTGACGCCCCACCTCTATACCCACGCTAGCCAAGGACACTACGGGGTAATGCCGTCAACTAACATGGAGAATAAGGCTGTTGAGGAGCGACCATCCATGTAACTTCTTTGAGCGAGCACCGATATGTCAGATAGTATAGCATGAACTTCATTTAAGGAGGAAATCCGACATACTGATACAAACCCAAAGCTATCACACGGTGGCTATATAAAATCTTCGGAAACAAATATAGAAATAAACGTAACACAAATCAGTCACAGACAATTCATATCACAAAGGCGGAATAAGATATGAATATTACACCTAAAAGTGTATATTAGAGTAGTGGTCGAATAAGATCCACAATAACACAAAAGAATAGATACAAGTGCAAGACAATAGAATATGTATACATCAATGAGTCAATATATCGAATGTATACAACCAAAAACTACAATGCTAGAGTAGTAAGCCAAAAGTCAGAAGATGGCTCCAGATAAGAAGTCATGAGGAAGCACCTGTAAAATCTCAGTCTGACCCGAGTATTATTTAAGAAGAAAATAATAAACGGATCAGTCTAATTATAATTATCAGATAAAATGAGATATAAGAAGAGATATGACAAAGACGTATGATAACCATAAAGCCATACTATGATAAGTATCTAATCGAAAATCAATCCAGAGATTAATCAATATCACAAGAATCTACTCAAAGATTAAAAAGAATGTCATATTCTTTATTTAATTCACCAAACCACAATAATGACATACATATCAATGCCAATTGTAAAAGTTGGTGAAACATTAAATCCAGAAATCAACACACGAAATCCAGAAATCACTAAAAGGGGGAAGTCCGAGCACACGGACGAGAAGCAATCTCATGGAAGCTATCCATTTAATTTTCCGAACACACGGATGAGAAGCTATCTCATGGAAGCTATCCATTTAATTTTCCGAACACATGGATAAAGAGACATCGCACATTGCTAGTCTAAACCATAAAATGATCATCATCGATCATAAAGAAGTGTCGATTACACTAAGCTAGTAAATATAAGAGTTTAACTTCCATTTAATTTTCCGAACACACGGATGGGAAGCTATCCATTTAATTTTCCGAACACACGGATAAAGAGACATCGCACATTGCTAGTCTAAACCATAAAATGATCATCATCGATCATAAAGAAGTGTCGATTACACTAAGCTAGTAAATATAAGAGTTTAACTTCCATTTAATTTCCGAACACACGGATGGGAAGCTATCCATTTAATTTTCCGAATACACGGATAAAGAGACATCGCACATTGCTAGTCTAAACCATAAAAATGATCATCATCGATCATAAAGAAGTGTCGATTACACTAAGCTAGTAAATATAAGAGTTTAACTTCCATTTAATTTTCCGAACACACGGATGGGAAGCTATCCATTTAATTTTCCGAACACACGGATAAAGAGACATCGCACATTGCTAGTCTAACCATAAAATGATCATCATCGATCATCAAGAAGTGTCGATTACACTAAGCTAGTAAATATAAGAGTTTAGCTTCATGTCCCATAACCACTTGCTTAACTCAAATATTTACGAACAGATTGTAGATCTCCACTAGAAAATTGTCACAAGAGTTTCAATCGAACAAGTCCATCAATTAACCGACGAAGTAAACGCAAGCGTTTCATACCACTTGTTTTGCTAAGCCGTTTAATTATATTTTCTCATACGAATGAGGTAAAGGTTTGTATATACTAGTAGATTGGAAAACGGTTTAAGAAACGAGCTTTTGATATTTAAAATAGTGTTGAAATCGTTTTGATGAAAGAGTTTTGATATTTAATACTAGTATAGAAAACCTTTATATTTTGAAGTGACAAATCATAGAAGTGATTATAGAAACAATCAATCATAAAAATTCACGTTCGAAGACGTGAGTAAAGTTCAAAGAAATCAATCCCAAAACCATCATAGTAGAAATTCTTATGAATGTTTTTCAGATAGGATCGCCTACGCAGAGGTGTATGGGGTCCAGGGGGCAGCACCCACGGCGGGGTGCGGGGCAGCGCCCCGTCAAAACGGTACGACTTAGTGAAGACAAGAGAGGCGAGCGACATTCTTAGAAATCCCGAGAAGAAGTCATCAATGAAGAAAATAAATGATAACGACAAATAGGATCATCACTAATCGATTTAAATTGAGAATTCAATCCAAAAAGGCAAACTGGACTGAAACAGCAGGTTCAGTCGACTGAACAAAGTTTTCAGTCGACTGACCCTGTATCTGGAAATTTTCTAGGTTCTGGAACCTTTCTGTTTCCAGGTTCAGTCGACTGAACAGAGTTTTCAGTCGACTGAATCATGCTTGGAAACTTTCGGGTTCCAGGTTCAGTCGACTGAACAGAAAATTCAGTCGACTGAATCATGCCTGGGCTGTTTTTCAGCCTATACAAATGAAGGGCAAACTCTTCCAAAATGCATCCGGACGAACATAGGCTCTAAGGGATTATGCCAATTAGCAACCCGGCCCTATATGCTCCACGGTGCATCACCAAAAGCATGATCAAACATCCATAAAGAGATTTACACACAAATTTGACTTCAAAAACCAAAAATTGGAATATTCACAAAACCAATCCAAAACAAGAGCAAATGCACATGAAGAGGTGTTAGGAATTCATACCTAACAACCAAATATAATTATAGTGATAGATGTGAGATAAAAATCTCACCTTTTACACAAAAACAATGAAGAGGAAGCTATAGAGCAAGGCAAGGACAAACACTCTTCAATTCCAACTCAATAAGCTTGAATCTAAGCTTAAAAGAGAAACATTTCCTAAATTAGGTTTAGGAAATTTCTGAAATTGAAAGGAGAAAGAGTTGGAGAAGAAGATGGAGATGCATACCTATGGGTTCTCTTTGAATTTGGAGCTAGAACTTGATTTGCAAATGGAAACTAGGGCTTGGGAATTCTAATTTCCCATTCCACTCACCATTGTTGCTCAAGAACTGAAATGAGGAGGAAGTGAGGGAGAGTGGGGTGGAGTGGTTCAGATTTGGGGTTAAGTTGGCAAAGGGGCTGAACCCAAACCCAAACCCAAAGTGCAAATGGTCAAATTTTTGACTAGCTCCAAACATATCGAAGCTTACACTCAAAAAGACCGCAAACGACATTTTGAACTCAATGGAGGTGGTCTCGAGTCCTAATTCGTCTGTTTGCAAAAAGTAGCTTTTTGGACATACATCCGACAAACGATGTTATATTTAAATAAAACATTTAAATATCAAATCGATAAATATGCGGGTTGTTACAAATTACATCGAATTCTGGTCGTTCATACAATGCATACACAATATATAAATAAACTACACATATCAAAATGCATTCAAACAGCGTGTCTTTTGCATTCTAACGATCCAACATACACAAAAATTCACCATCAAGTCCAAAATCATATCCAATATCACAAAAATCAATCTAAAATCCCAAACAAACATTTCAACCAAGGAAATCAGCCAATAAGCAGGATAATTGTTTATCAAACAATAAAAAAAGATATAGAGCGAGTCTAGAAACACACCAAAATGATGCTTGAATTCCCAAGTTAGTGACTACTCTCATCGCAAGCACAACGCCTTTGTAATGCAGCAACCAATCCATGGTCATCAACCTGCACAGGCACTCTCATCACCTTCACGCCTTTGTTTTCACCAGCAGCCTCTCCCGTCTTTACAATGCCAATGCTAGCCACCCCTCTGTCGCCTTCATGCCCAAGACGTCACCAAACCAAAATCGCTAGCCCTCAACATCATCACTTCCTCCATGTCCATGCAAATATACGTGCATCCCTAGGTCACAGATCGTGACGCCTACCATCTCGCAACCCTTCTTCGCCGTTCCCAAAGCCACACATTTTAGTCAATCCTCCCCCATAATGTTGTCGATGTTGCCAAGCTCAAGCAGCTTTGAGCGCAATTTCTTTTTTATTTTCTTCCGTTTCTATTTTTGCGATTTTATTTTAGGAATAATCTGGAGGGGATAAGGCTATCGAAAGGAAATAAAATAAGGGCATTGAATGGGCTGGTTTAGAGTAAAATGAAGGAAAGGGGAAAATAAAGAGAATGGACATGCATATTGGGCTCTTTTAATTTAATTAACTTTTCTTTTCTTTTCTTTTAAATACTTCTTATATTTATTTATAAATAAATTTAAATCCAATATAAATTGATTTATTCTTCATTCTATAAATTATATTTCAATAACTACACAATTTCTTCCAATTCCATACTTATTTATTTTATTTTATATTTTATTAAAACATTTTATTCGATTTCAATATATTATCAGAAAATAATTTATTAATTTAATTCTATTTATTAAAACAAAATCTTTTATTAACAAGACTTTAATTAAGTAGGAATTTATTTTCAAAATATTAATTATCAAAAATCGAATTCGAATATTTCCATTTTAATTAAATTTATTTATTCTACGGCGTAGAAAGCAGGGCTGTATAGACTTCCCTCCTTATGAGAATTGCGTCCTTGCAATTTCTTATAGGCAGACGTCATACACAACTCATATTCTGAACTTTCTTCCTACTTTAAATTTTCTAAAACCTTGCACAATCCTCTATGTGGCCTTTATCTACTCCTCAACTTATCGTATGTCATATTAAAAATAGACTAATCCATCGACTTTCTGTTTTTCACTTACGATATATTTTTATAAATTTTTTTATGTGTCAGATTTTTTGAAAATATTTGGTAGAGTCTCCTCTGTACAAAGACCATTTCAAAAAATCACAACATAAAAATATATCATAATATATACACATCTTAATCAATAGGGCATCTCAAAACATGAGGAAATAATACAATATCATATATACTACGATATAGCATAAAAACGTACCTTTTTATTAACGTTTAAGCGAGGTATTTTACTTATATGCGAGCAAAAGCGAGCCCACATTGCCAAATTGTCTAATTATGCTCCAAAAGTACCTATTCTCAACCCATGTTCAAATATTAGTCCCATATGAATATAAGAAGTATGCATTTATTTAATAAAAAAACAACATCATATTCACAATTAAGCCACTTTCCAACAATATTTTAAGGCTGAAAACACCAAATTAGGAATGGGTTTCGAAAGTAAAGTTGTTTCTTAGTGCTATAGCTTTTAAAAACAATTTGCGGATCACAAAAGTGTCAATCACATCATAAGTTATAGCATTTTTCCAAAATATGGTAAAATCAGGAATTTATTTACAAGTTCGGGCCCACCTAACAAAACAACGTTTATAGCCTAAAAAATGACAAAATTTTTGCGAAACACTTAAAAAAAGTTGTTGCTTATGTTCTTATCTACTAGAAAGAGCATGATTGTGGAAATCGAAAAAACCGTTTGAAAAATATGATCAAATGAATTCAGTGTTGTTATGTGGAGTTTGCATTTCTAGGACAACGATATATATCGTTTTAAATTCAAGTTTTAACCATAGTTAAGCTCAAAAATTTTCATTGCATTCCAAAATTCTTTCTCTCTAATAACATAGTTTCTAGCGAAATCAAAATCGTCGAAAACGGACCAATGGTTTGAGAATTATGATTAAAAACAAATCATTACTTAGGCTTAGAAAATTTCTATATACCGACTAAAATCTTTTATCCACTCCAAACACATTTTTTATAATAAATTTCAAATTTAAATTTTAAAACCACAAACGAAAAATTCATTTAGCATTTATCGTAAATCATTTCTTACTATAGACCACACTTTCTCCATCTTCTTCATTTTTCATTGTTAATTCATAATTGAGAACTTAATTTTTATATTAAATTTATTATAGCTAGCATATAAAATATTTTAGATATCGATTCCTTTAGCAACTTATATACATTTTTAAAGTCAATTTAAACTTTCACTTCTATTATTTTTCCATTTTTTCAATGAATTTTATTTCCTTTTGGAATGATTTCGAAACATCTTTACTTAATAATAATTTTTTTCCAAGGCATGTTTTAACATAAATAACATTCTCCCACAAACATTTTCTCTTTATAAAATTTACCGACAACTCAAAGCAATTATATATATATATATATATGTGTGTGTGTGTGTGTTATACGACATTTTAATCTGGCCATATTCAAGGCCGATGATTCCAAAGTGATGATTGTGGGGCCCAAAAGTCAAGTACAAATGATAACATGAAGTCAAGGTTGAATGGAATTGATAGATATGCAAAGCAGAATGTTCGAAGTATGAAATATGGTTCAACACAAAGGAGGGATCAGTATGTTCCAAGAAACAAGTGCATTTCAATATAAAACAAGCAATATCTCAAGAACCATAAGTCCGATGCATAGGAAATTTTATGAACAAGATATAGGGGCCCTAGGGGGCCTACCATAGGGATAGCATCTCTAGGATATGAAGTTGGACGGATCGACATTCTTCCTTTGGTAGAGATCGATAGGAATCAACAATCAACCCATATTGAAGCAAAGATCAAGCAATAACTCGAGTTCTACTGATCCAATTGGCATGAAATTTCGAGGCTAAGCATATTATAGCATGGTGGAGCTACCATAGGGATCACACCCCAAAATTCTACTAAAGTATAGATCGGTACGGATCCCTCAACTTTTGGAATAGGCCATGCGATCCCCTTGTGGGTCCATATAGTTCTGAAGGTCCTTCTGTCGAATTTTCAAGGAGATATTTGGTCATCTACGTCTATAAATACAAGCTTGGTTGTTCATTTTGGGGACTTTTATGCTGCTAGTTGCTTTATACTCTTTTGTAACTAAGGATTTTCATCCAATTCCTATTGTACTCAGTTTATAAAGTGATTAATAATGCAATCTATTCAAAGTGGATGTAGGCAAACAACGTCGAACCACTATAAATCGTTGTGTGCATGTTATTCTCTCAATTTACTACTATTTCTTTGTTATTATCCTTTATTTTCATTTTATATCCTTCATCTATTTTTCTTTAAAACTTTTATTGGGTGTTTGTGGCAATTTTTGTTGCAAACATTTTGGTGCTTTCACTGAAAACCTTGATTCTCAGCTTATTAGGATCCTTTTGTTGCTACTGGATTTCATAAATCCCCCGAAGGAGAACCATAGTTATCTTCAGGAATTTTGCTCGTTCTATTAAGATTTGAGAAAATCTAAGCAAAGCTACCAATAATGGTGAGGAACACTAGATCTACTTCTTAGAACGATAAAGGAAACGAGAATGCTAGCATCTAGCAAGGAGACCCGAGCAGTCAACCAATGGATGTGAATGCTAATCCAGTTGAAATCCAAAATCCTGCCGATTCCATTACAAGAGCCGAATTGTAGAATCCGATGAGAGAGCTAGTGGACAACCATCGATAATTAAATCAGTAGATTCTAGCCAATATCAACCTAATGAACCAACTCAGTCGGCAACAGTGAGTGAAAGCTAGGAGGGACCCTACCCCTTACTCAGCATCGAAGAGTTCTAGTTCATCGGACGAGTATCATGGGCACAAGCATCACATAATAGATGGATATCGGCAAAAATTCGGGGCATTAACAAGCAGACCATCCTGGTCTACCAGGACCGATCTGTGCCGATCCCTCCATAGGGATCAATACCGACCCCTCCTACAAAGGGGGGAACTTACCTATGCGCACTAAGATTCAAGCTGGTGCTATTGCGGCTGATTTGGATGATGGTGTTTAGTTGAATGTTGACCAGTTGCATCCAAGAATGGCGGTGAAGTGAATTTATGAGATATACAACGGGAAGTTGTTGAACCAAGAAGGCATGGAACGGCTCGTAGACATCGACCAGACCATTCACGTGAGGTGGAACACGACTACCGCTTAGCACCAACTGTCCAAATGCCAGATTTGTTGGCTATGATTAGACAGTTAGTGAGAGAGAGCCAAGGCTTGACTAATGATGACTGGGGAATCTCGAGAAGCCATACCCCATTCACTGACAACGTCCTACATGTAGAGTATCCAAGGAGGTTCAACATGTCGTCGATGCCTGCCTATGAGGGAAAAACCGTCCCTAGGCAGCACATCATGAGATATGAATGGCTGATGGATTCCGCAAGAGCAAATGATGCAACAAAGTGTATATGTTTTCCCATAACTCTCTATGGAATAGCAACAATGTGTTTATAAGGTTACCCCCACGGTCGATCTCTAGATTTGATGATTTGGCAATAAGGTTTGTGGAGCAGTTCTGTATGCACGCAACTCGTCCAAAGATGTAATGTCCCTATCCAGCGTGATACAGGCTCTAGGAGAATCATTGAAAGATTATTTTGAGAGATTCCATATAGCTGTTACAGTAATCAGTAACGAATGACCATGCAATATTGATGGCCGTAACAAGAGGGATTGATCCAGAGTCTGATTTTGGCAATTGGTTAGCTGTTAAGCCACCCACAACGTTGGAGCGCTTTTATGCAAAGGCGGCTCAGTATTTGAGGAAGGAAGAATCCTCATGCTCTGGGAAGAAGAATATTGCAGGATCAAGTGGAGAGGGAGTACAGATTAATGCTTGTTGATAACGATGGAAGTTTCTATTGATTAGAAAACCATCGTTAAAAATCGCACGCGCACACCATACAATCGTATTATGCATGCAAGTACGGGTCGATGCATAGGGAAAGAATTAAATTATAATAATACTCAATACAATTAACCCAAAGTTTTGAAGTGGTTTGAAACTAAGAAATTGTAGAAAATAAGCTAGAGGAAAAGTGAATAAAACTATGATATTAAGGAGCAATTTAGAGGCGAATCCACTACCAATCTTTAATATAAATCAACACAAAATTCACTTATAAGCTCTCATTAAAATATGAAGTAGAAATGATAGTTGTGCTTATTATAAGTATGATTTATTTGTGCTATTGATTAGCATAACTTAAATCATCAAACTCTAACACACCATTCAAACCCACTTATCAACACTCATGAAAATGACATGAAAATTAAAAATAAATTCTATTTAAACTATGATCTATTTACTATTAATTGGTAACATTGACCATCAAATTTTGATTCTAGTATGACTTTCACTATCAAAATCACTTTGGCAAATGATCAAATAGTTTATGTTTTAAATGAAGTTAAGAATAGCCTATTTGAGATGTCAACATAGGCTATCAAAATTCAATAAAAAAGAAACATAAATCACCATCATCATATTTTCCATTAAGCACATATGAGAGATCGCAAATGAAATCATTATGTTAATTTAATATGTTTCATGAGAGCTTCATTACCCCTAACTTGAAGGTGTGACGCCCCACCTTTATACTCACACTAGCAAAGGACACTACCGGGCAATGCCGTCGACTAGCACGAAGAATAAGGCTGTTGAGGAGTGACCATCTGTGTAATTGGTTTGTGCGATTACCGATATGTCAGATAATATAACTTACATTTCATTTCAAGAGGAAATCCGACATATCAAATACAAACTCAAAGCTACCACACAGTGACTATGTGGCCTTCGGAAACAAATATAGAAATAAACATAACACAAATCAGTCACAGATATTCATATCACAAAGGCGGAAACATATATGAATATAACACATAGAAGTGTACATCAAAGTAGTGGTCAAACAAGATCTACTGCATCACAAAAGAATAGATACAAGTGCTAGACAAAAGAATAATTATACATTAAGGAGTCTCTATCTCAAATGTATAATAACAAAAACTACCAATCTAAAGTAGTTAGCCAAAAAAATCAGATGATGGACCCTGATAAGAAGTCAAGCAGGAGCACCTGAAATACCTCGGTCTGACCCGAGTATTATTTAAGAGGGAAATAATAAACGGATCAGTCTAGCTATAAATATAATATAAAATGAGATATGATAAGAGATATCACAAAAACGTATGATAACAATAATGCCATACTGTGACAAGTATACATCAAATAACAACAAAATCATACAATATCTCAAATATTCTCAAACACCAAAAAGAATGTCATATTCTTTAAATAATTCACCAAAACACAAATATTGACAAAACATATCAATGCCAATCCACGAAAATTGGTGAAACACAAATTCTAGAGATCATCAACCAGAAATCCAGAAATCACAAAGGGGGAAGGCCTATCACAAACGGGAGCATCAAAACTCACCAACACGTGTATCACAAACGGAATGCTATCCCATGGTCGCTAACCATAAAGCCGGTGCAACAGCATAGTGCAATAACGGTACGCCCGAGGAACCTGAAACTCAAATATTTCGGAACAACGACGTAGTGCAATAACGGTACGCCCGATGAACCCGAAACTCAAATAATTCGGAACAACGACGTAGTGCAATAACGGTACGCCCGATGAACCCGAAACTCAAATAATTCGGAACAATGACGTAGTGCAATAACGGTACGCCCGATGAACTGAACTCCATAAAGCCCGTAGGTCGCTAGCCTATAAAAATGAGACGAAGCTCAATAGAACTAGGTACAGTCCCCCACGTGGACAAAGAGACATCGCACATCGCTAGTCTAAACCATAAAATGATCATCATTGATCAATAAGAAATGTTAATTACACTAAGCTAGTAAATAAATGAGTTTAGCTTCATGTCCCATAACCACTAGCTTAACTTAAATATTTACGAACAGATTGTAGATTTTCACTCGAAAATTGTCACAAGAGTTCAATCGAACAAGTCCAAGAATTAACCGACGAAGTAAACACAAGCGTTTCATACCACTTGTTTTACTAAGCCGTTTAATTAGATTTCTCATACGAATGAGGTAAAGGTTTATATATACTAATAGATTGGAAAACGGTTTTAAAAGAGAGCTTTATATTTAAAATAGTGTCGAAATCGTTTTGATGAAAGAGTTTGAGTATTTACTACTAGTATAGAAACCTTTGTATCTAGAAGTGACAAATCACAAAAATGATTGTAGAAACAATCAATCACCAAAGATTCACATTCGAAGACGTGAATCAAAACCATAGAAATCGATATCAAATCCATCAAATGGTTATTCCCAAAAAATCCAAAGAAAGAAGCCATCAAAGTCGATAATAAGTGGTGACAACTATCCGGATCGACAACAATCGATTAAAAATAGGAAATCCACTCAAAAACATAAGCAAATAGGCAAACTGCTCAATTCCAGACGTCTGGAGGTTCAATCCAGGCGTCTGAAAACTAACCAGACGTCTGGTTTAGAATCCAGACGTTTGGATTTGTTCTCTGGAAATAATCTAGAGAACCCCCAGACGTCTGAAACTTCAAGTCAGACGTCTGAGACCCATCCAGACGTTTGATCCTAAATTTCAGACGTCTGGAATTAGTCTCTGCCTTTTTTTATATTCTGCGTGCTTACATTTTTCTCTCCAGGTCCAAACCAGACGTCTGGACTTGGTCACCAGACGTCTGGTCACCTGGTCTGGGCAACAATTTGCCTAGGCCAAAGTGGCCAAAACGTATCGGGAGCGATCGGACGAGCAACGACGACTAAGGATTTACGCCAAGCGACAACCCAGCCTTAAAGGCTCTTCGATACACCCCAAATATCAATGTCCAAACATCCATAGTAGGTTTTTCATAAAATTGGACCAAAACACCAAAATTGGGAAAATTCACCAAATCAATTCAAATCAAAAGCAAATGAATATGCACAAATGTTAGGAATTCATACCTAACAACAATGATAGCTATAGACGTAGATGTGAGTTAAAGAACTCACCTTTAAACCCAAAAATAATGAATGAGAAGCTTTTAAAACAAGGCAAGAACAATTCCTTTTCAACACACCTCTAGAATCTTCAATCTATTATCAAAGGTGAAGTTTTTCCTAAGTTAGGTTATAGGAATTTCTATAAATTGAAGAGAAATTGAGATGGAGAAGATGAAGAGGATGCTTACCTAAGCTTCTCTTTGTTTTCTAGAGCTTGAATTTGAATTTCCTAGTAAACTAGGTTTAGGAATTTTAATTTCCTTTTCTCTTCCACCATTTTTCCTGTGACTTGAGAGTGTTAGGAAAATAATAGAATGTAAGAAGAGGGAGTGGAGTGTTAGGGTATTAGATGGGTTGATGGGCTGAAACCCAAACCCAAAGCCCTAAATGAAAATATCAAAATTCTACTCAACTCCAAACATATCGATGTTTATACTCAAAAAAGTTGTGAACGTCATTTTGGACTCAATGGAAGTAGTCTCGAGTCCCAATTCGACTGTTTACAAAAAGTAACATTTCAGACTTTAATCCGATCAATGATGCTATATTTAAATATACAATCGTAAAATATGCGAGTTGTTACAGACTCCCCTCCTTAAAGAAATTACGTCCTTGCAATAATTAAGAGGAAAATAAAGAGTAACAACCATAAAAGCATATCAACACAAAAGAAAATTTGAAATAAGAAGTTCACCATAAAGAGCACGAAAGAGTAAGTCTGGATGTGTTTGCTCGATGAATTCTCAAGATTCCCAAGAGAAATCCTTAGGATTTGAGGACCATTGAACTTTCACAAGAAGAACATCTTTATTTCGAAGGCGATTAACCTCCGAAGCAATGATACGAATAGAATGTTGCTCATAAGTCAAATTTGGTGAAACTTCAATTTCTTCAATTACATCGGGCTCAAGAATAGAATCGGAATCCCTAAGGTATTTCCGTAGTTGAGAGACGTGGAATACGTCATGAATAGAAAAAAACTAAACCGGTAAAAAAAAACGATAAGCCATGGAACCAATGCGTTCGGTGATGGGAAATGGACCAATATATCGAGGTGCTAACTTTCTCGATCGATTGAAACGCACACCACCCATCATAGGTGAAACACAAATGAACACCAATAAAATCTGGACCTAAAGCCAGCTTCTCTCCGGCTTTAAGCCAAGACGAAGGAAATCGGCATGGTCTTCCGTAGAGTGCTTCGAAAGGTGCCATACCAATACTAGATTGGAAGCTATTATTATAGGAAAACTCAACAAGAGATATATGATCTTCCCAACTTCCACCAAAATCAGGAACACATGCACGAAGCAGATCTTCAATACTTTGATTCACACGCTCTATCTGTCCATCGGATTGAGGACGATAAGCGGTGCTAGAATTAAGCTTTGTTCCCAAAGCTTTTGAAGACCTTACCAAAATCCACTAGTAAAATAATGGATCACGATCTCTAACAATAGAAGTAGGAACTCCATGCAATTTAACAATTTCTTTGACATAGAGTTTAGCCAAAAGAGGTACGGTCCAAAAGAGAAGGATGAGCCTCAAGGCTACACAAAACAAGAGATGAACATGAATTAGATTCACGATCTCGAATCTCACAAGTGGACAAAGTCTCGAGATCATTCCATTCGGATATCATTATTGAAACAACTTCTTGTTGCTTTTAGCTAAGGGCATCGACAACACGATTACCCTTTTCTGGAGTATAAAGAATATCATGATCATAAGATGCAAGGAACTCGAGCCAACGTTGTTGACGCAAATTAAGTTCCTTTTGAGAAAATAAATATTTCAAAGATTTATGATCGGTGTAGAGAACAAATTTCTCTCCCAAAAGATAATAACGCCAAATTCTAAGGGCGAAAACAATAGCTGCGAGCACCAGATCATGAATGGCATATCTAGTCTCGACAAGCTTTAATTGTCAAGAAGCATATGTGATAACACATTCCTTTTGCAAGATAATGGCACCCAAACCAATACGACTAGCATCGGTACCAACAGTGAAGTCTTGGTTCCCTTCGGGAATCACAAGAATAGGAGTATCGGGAAGGAGTTCTTTGAAATGATCCTCTTTCCCGAAAAGCTAAGACTTTCAAAATTATAATTAACTTTGTGTAATCATTTTTTTAGAAAAATTTACTTTTTTTTCAAGTCAAATTATTGTGTCTGACTGTCTCATCATACCGTTTAGGAGATTCCTATCGATAACGTTGATCAAGCACATCGACCAGAATTCTTAAAGCACTCAATGGGCAAAACAACACAAAATCATCTTTTATATGATAAACATGTCTCTTAAAATTTCTACGAATATTCTTTGCTCGTTTTAAGAACAAAATCCAATCATACTTATAAATATCTTATTAAAAAGATTCGCAAATTTTAAATTGTTGTTTTCATCCATAATCAATAAATACAAGGATGGTCTCATCGAGATATTCGCAGAATACTCGATTCATAAGATGGATGAAATAGGCTGAACAAATCGAATGACATCACGAGTCACTCATAAGAATCATAACGAGTATGGAATGCGGTAAGTGGAATGCTACCCTCCGCAACTCGTAGCTGATGAAAACCGGTGGCAAGGTCGAGCTGAAAAGACCTTTGCACCACTCAATAGATTGCTTAGGTGATAATCCTAAGACAGTATCAAATATACCGGAAAATTCACAAACTACTTGAATGAGAGAAATAACACTTTCCTCATCAAGTGGGTTTAGAGAATAAAATGATGCCACTGAATTTGGAAATCAAATCATTAAAAACAATAGAAACCTGCTTAACAGATTGAGAATATCGAAGATGGATAGTCCTCTCAGGACATAGGATATGGGCTTTATAATGATTAAGCCAATTCTTTCCCAAAAATCAATTCTGAAGCCTAAGTAACGCATAACATGCAAATCGGCTCGAAAAGAATAATCACATAAAATAATCTCGACATTTTCACAAAGTAAACTGAGCGTTGCGGATCCACCAACCGGATTCGCAGTTCTCAGTAAAGTCATCAAGCCCATAATATTTAAAGAAAAAGTATCAACAAGTTCTTTTGATATAAAAGAGTGAGATGCACCCAAATCAAAAGAAATTCGAAATAGGATAATCACGAAACAAATTAATGTCATCAAGGATAGAATGAGAAATACCTTGACCAAGAGAAGTGCTAGTAGAGGCTTGCACAACCTTCAGCTTTCCCTCTTTCTTGTTTGGAAGTTTGGGGCATGAAGATAAAGGATGACCCAAACTTTTGCAATAACGACAAAAAAATGGTTTTGGGCACTCATTTGCATAGTGATCCGTAGAACCACAATTGTAGCATCGTCCACGACTAGAGGTAGGAGTCTTTGCTACCGAAGCTTCTTGCTTCTCTTTCTTGTTGGGATTGAGGCTTTTGAACTTAATTGGCCTCTTCATGTTATTGTTGAAGTTCTGTTTGGCACGCACAACTTCAACATCACTTTCTCTATCGGCCTCTTCAAGCCGAAGAGCGATATCTACAAGCAGATCGAAAGAAACTTCTAGTTTAAGAAGTAAGGGCCTTTTGAGGTTCTTGTTCAACCCATAAACAAATCTATGATTTTTCTTCAATGGGGTATTAATATATTCGACCCCATATTTAGAGAGAGACTCAAAAGATGCGGCGTAGTCGGTCACAGAAGATTCACCTTGAACAAGGTCAATAAAGCGCCGCGCTAAAGTTACTTTTTCAGCTTATGGCACAAACTTCAATTCGAACCTTTCCCGAAATTGATCCCAAGTAAGATCCGCTTCAATAATCTCCGAGATCAGAAGCTCATACCAACCTAATGCTCTTTGTTGGAGCATGCTAGAAGCCACTTGGACTCGATGTAGATCAATAAGATTCATGCGGGAAAAGATGCGATCGCATGATCTAAGCCAAGCTTGGATTTCTATAACGTTTTCGGAACCCTTGAATGTCCTTCCACCCAAAGCGGTATAATCTCTGCACAAGCGTGCAAACCCGGATTTAGGATGAGTAGGCTCTGGAATGGGTCCGACAGCTTGAGCATTCTTCACAAGATCTAAAAGTTGTTGAGCAGACATAAATATTCCATCCTGAGGAGTAGCACTGGATTGTCCAGCGCTAGGATGGCCTGGTCCAACCATTTCTCTTCTTTAAGAAAGAAAGAAAGAAAGAAGAGAAAAAAGGTTATTCACAGAATGAATATCAAACAAACTTGATTGATAAAATAAGGCATCATAAAAAGAAATTGGATAGAACGGTACGAAGACTCGAATTAAATCCTATGGCACGATTCCTAAGAAAGACTTAGGACAATGATCCTGGCTAGATTATTCTACATTGTTCCGAAGTTTGGCTCTGATACCAAGCTATGACACCACACCTCTATAGTCACACTAGCCAAGGACACTACTGGGTAATACTGTCGACTACCTAAAATGCCCTTGAGAAAGTTTAACCTCCAAGTAATCATTAGGAAAATAATTAATCCCTAGTAACATACCTTTAAGCCTCTATTAACATGTGCATGTGCTTTTAATTATGGACCATATGGTAGAGGGTATGTGGGCTCCTCCATGTTGCATGAATTCATTTATTTCCATTCTCCATTTGCCTTCAACATATGTGCATGCATACATCCATGAAATCTCTTCATATTTGCACTTCATTTTCTACAAATAAAAATGTGTAGATAAATTTTCTCAAATAAAATTATACACAAAATTACCATTTTACACCCCAAATGAAGATGAATAAATAATGATTTGAAAACAATTTAAATTTTGGTTTAAACATGTAAAATACCCTAATATGCTCATTTATTTAAATAATAGTAGATCAAATATGGAAGTAAAGATATGCACTTTTATGTGCACATCAAATACACCCACACTTATCTTTTTATTCGTCCTCGAATAAACTAAAACTAAGATAAATCCGTTTTCGTAGGAAACACGATTGCATTGAGCGTATGCAACAAGCCGTTAAACCTTTAGGTGTCCCTAATAGGATGAGTGTTGTCTCGTCGGGGTTTTCAGCAGATACTACCCACAAAATCCAAATGCGATATACAGATTCTAATGCAACTACATGATGAAAGTTTTCAAAAATATTTACAAATGAAGAATTTACTTTTAAATTGATATAAGTAAGTTAAATATAAGTTTTGGTCATTATCAAGAAATTTTAATCCTTTTACTCATCAAAACTTCCAATAAAAATTAAGTTATCATCATAATTAGACTCTAGTTTGGGTAGTTGTTTAGGTTGAAAACAAAGTGAAACTATGAAATGAATCCTTAGTTGATTATCAAGGTTTTGCAAAGTGGTATTTTTATTTCTTTTGAATAACAAGTCAAATCAAATAAGTGAAGATAGTGCTTGGGTTTCACTTGCTTGCTCTCTCTATTTTGAAAAATATTAACATTATTATTATTTACATACCTAACTCAGATAAACTGAGGCCAAATATAGCGATCATGCACTGCCTTTCGGGCTTACATGAGAAGATTACATAGCGTGGCGAGTGTACACACTTGCGTATGAACACATGACTCTAGGTGTTTATTATTTTATTTTAAATTTATTTACATACACCTAACTCAGATAAACTGAGGCCAGAAATATCGATCATGCACTGTCTTTTGGACTTATGTGAGAATGGTACAGAGCATGGCGAGTGTACACACTTGCATGTGAACACATGACTCTAGGTGTTTCTTATTTTTTATAAAAACCATTTTTTTGTAAAGGGAGAGTTTTGCAAAATCATCTTAGCACCACTTAACTTAGAAAATCAAAAATGTTATTGCCTTTACTTTAAATCAACCACTCTTTCAAATAAAGATTACAATTAGGACATACTTCATAATTATCACCTATGAACCTTCCTATATACTAGTTAAACCATAGTTACTTGTAATCAAACTTTATTTTTATTTTTGTCGAGAAAAATATTTTTTTTTAAAAAATTTCAATTTAATAACCAAAAACATATACTTATCCTATAGCATTTCTTCAAAAGTAAATCAATATGCTAAAAAGAAAATTTATTTTGGAACTTTTTTGTCTTTTTGTCTTTTGGTTTTGGAAAGAAAATGCAAAAAATAAACCATGAAAAATAAAAAATGAACATGAGACTCCTCCTCCACACTTGATTTTGACTGTGTCCCCACAGTCAATACATAATGTAATGAGTGAAACGGAGAAAAATATGTACATATTTACAAGAGATGGTTAAATTTCTTATTAGACATAGTGTGGCTCATGAAGAATCATGAGCTCCTTGTCATGATCACTCGGCAATTCCAAGTAAGATTTTAAACGATGACTATTGACTTTAAAAATGGATCCATCCCTAGGGTTTTCTATTTCTATGGTATCATGTGGAAATACAGTATGTACGATGTATGGTCCTGTCCACCTTGATTTTCATTTCTCAGGGAACGAATGAAGTCGAGAGTCATACAAAAGAACTTTTTGATTTGGCAAAAATGTTTTCCTTAGGATTGACTTGTTAATAAAAAAATTTATTCATTCTTTGTAAATTTTCTTGTTTTCATACCTGCATTCCTAACCTCCCCTAATTCATCGATTTGCAATTTTCTGTTTACGTCAGTGTTTTCAAGATCAAAATTTATGTTCTTAATCGCCCACACTGCTTTATGTTCGAGTTCGACCGGTAAATGGCACGCTTTACCATTTACAAGCCTAAAAGGAGACATCCCAAGCTTGGTTTTATACGCAGTTCTATAAGCCCAAAGCGCATGTGTCAATTTTTATGACCAATCTTTTCGATTTTTATTCACATTTTTCTCCAAAATTTGTTTTATTTGGCGATTTGAAACTTTAACTTGACCACAAGTTTGAGGATGATACGGAGTGGATAACTTGTGGATTATCGAGTATTTCTTCATTAGAGTTTCAAATGAACGATTATAGAAATGGGTTCCATTGTCTCTTATTATTGCGAGATATTCCAAACCTCGAAAAGATATTTTATTTTTTGAATTTCACAACAACTTTATAGTCATTTGTTTTACAAAGAATGGATTCAACCCATTTAGAGACGTAATCAACAGCAAGAAGAATGTACAGATTTATGAAAGAATTGGAAAACGGTCCCTTAAAGTCAATACCCCAAACATCAAAGATTTCGATCGTAAGAATGGGGTTCAAAGGCATAATGTTTCGTTGAGATATCTTTCCTAACATTTGGCAGCGATCGCAAGTTTTACAAAACTCAAATGCATCTTTAAAAAGCGTGGGCCAGTAAAAACCACATTGAAGCACCTTTTCCGCGGTTTTCTTCAGACCGAAGTGACCACCACAAGTTTGGTCATGACAAACCGAAAGAACACTTTTGATTTCACAATCCGAAATGCAATGTCGAATGATTTGGTCGGAACAGTACTTAAACAAGTATGGATCATCCCAATAGAAGTACTTGACTTGGGAAAGAAATTTATATTTATCCTATTTCGACCAAAATGAAGGAGTTTCTTAGTGACTAAATAGTTCACTATGTCGGCATACCATGGATCGACAGAAACAGAAAGGAGTTGTTCGTCAGGAAAGTTCTTTGATCAGTAAAGAAGATGGTGCATTTGGAAGATGTGACAAATGATCAGTAATGACGTTGTCGGATCCTTTTTGTCTTTGTTTGTAAGGTCAAATTATTGGAGTAACAAGATCCAACGGATCCAGCGAGACTTAGCATCCGTTTTAGCGAAAATGTATCTAAGAGCGGAATGGTCAATGTAAACAGTAATGTGTGAGCCAATCAAATAAGGTCGGAATTTTTTAAGCGCAAAGACTACCGCTAGAAGCTCTTTTTTAGCGATCGTGTAACTTAGTTGAGCATCGTTTAAAGTCATACTAGCGTAGTAAATAACATGAAGAATTTTGTTGATGCGTTGTCCTAAGACAGCACCAACCGTAAAGTTAAAAGCGTCACACATTATTTCGAAAGGAAGATCCCAATTGGGTGAGAAAATGGTGGGAGCGGAAATGAGTTCATTTTTGAGACGTTCGAAAGCAGAAACACAATCAGAATTAGTAAATTGGAAAATCTTTTCCAAGAAGAGTCGTCAGAGGTCGGGCAATTTTACTAAATTCCTTCACAAAGCGTTGACAAAAACCAACGTGTCCAAGAAATGAACGAATGTCTTTGATAGATTTGGGAATGGGTAGATTCACAATTAGGTATACTTTAGCTTTATCTACCTCAATGCCTTTTTTTGAAATGACATACCCAAGGATAATGCCGTGTTTGACCATAAAATGGCATTTTTCCCAATTTAACGTTAAGTGTTTGTCCCTGCATCGATTAAGCACCAACTCAAGATGGTCTAAGCACTCGGAAAAAGAATTTCCAAAGATGGAAAAATCATCAATAAACACTTCCAGAAAGCGTTCAATCATATCGGAAAAGATGCCGACCATGCATCTTTGAAATGTAGGAAGAGCATTGCAAAGGTGCCTAAGGGACACGTGAAAGTCGTTTTCTCTTGATCTTCGGGAGCGATTGGAATTTGGTTATAACCGGAATAACCATTAAGAAAGTCACAGAATTCGTGGCTGGCTAAACGTTCAAGCATTTGGTCGATGAAAGGAAGAGGGAAGTGACCTTTACGTGCTGCAGCATTTAATTTTCAATAATCAATACAAACACGCCAACCTGTTTGAGTACGAGTTGGAATGAGCTCGTTAGCGTCGTTCTTGATAACAATAAGTCCGGACTTTTTAGGCACGACATGAATTGGGCTAACCCACGAACTACTAGAGATGGGGTATATGATTCCGTTATCGAGAAGTTTAAGAATTTCGTCTCAAACTGCATCCTCCATTTTCAGGCTAAGCCTTCGTTGCGCGTCACAAACAAGCTTGGCATTGTCAACTAAATGGATACGATGTTTAACAAGAGCGAGACTAATTCCCCTTATATCGGTAATCAGCCATCCAATTGCCTCTTTGTTTTTCGACAGAATTGAAAGAAGGGAAGCTTCTTGATCAAGAGATAGAGTTGAAGATATTATGACGGGAAATGTTTCACTGTCACCTAAGTATGTGTACTTAAAGTGATCAGCAAGGGGTTTGAGTTCCAACCTCGGGGGTTGCTCAATCAAAGAATTAGGTTGAAGTTCCGACTCAAGAGTGAGGGGTTCAAATGGAAGCGCTTTTCCAATCTCGTGGGGCTCGTCTTGAAACAGCTGTTCATATTTGGTCTCGCGTTCGTGGTTTAGGTCAACTGTTTCGTTATCAAATTTTTTTTTGAATGGAGCTAACTCCAACGTTTGGTCATGTGGTTCGTTCGATTGATTTTCAAGATTGAAAATGTTAAGATCCAAAGTCATGTTTCCAAAAGAATTTTTCATCGAACCATTTCAACAATTAATTAGAGCATTTGAAGTAGCCAAGAAAGGTCGGCCTAAAATCAATGGAATATGACTCATCGGATTATTCACAGGTTGTGTTTTAAGGACGATGAAATCGACGTCAAATACGAATTGACCGATTTTTATGAGTACGTCTTCGATTTCTCCCACGGGTTTCTTTATTGAACGATTCGAAAATTAAAGAGTTACTTTTGTCAATTTAAGTTCACCCAAATCAAGTTGTTGGTAAACTGAATATGGAATCAAATTGACACTTGCACCCAAATCTAGTAAACACTTGTTAATCGTTTTGTCTTCTATCGTGCACGAGATCGTCGGACATTCTAGATCTTTGTATTTGACGGGAACTGATTAGGACAAGACTTTTCTAAGTTCTACAGCTAAGAAAACATTCTAGGGTACATGAGTATGTCATTTTTGAGTATTTGTCCTTGAGAAACTTAGCGTAAGTTGGGACTTGTTGAATGATATCAAGAAGCGAGATGTTAACTTTGACTTGTTTGAAAATTTCCTACATCTTTTCCATTTGATCAGAGTGTTTCTTGGGTCAAAGGCAATGCGGAAATGGAACAAGATACCCAGTAGGTCGGTTTACTTGAGTAAAAGAAGAATTTGGATTGGAATTTGATTCGATGTTTGGCTCAATGTTTTGTTCAGATTCGCTTGTTTTTGAAGTGTCAAGAGGAGCTTCCGGTAAATCGTTTGGATTAACAACTTCATTATCGATTTGTTTACTGGAACGCAAAGTCATGATAGCATTCATCTGGTTAACACTGCTATCTTGAACAACATGGGCTTGATTCGAATTCGTGTTATGATCTCTGGGATTCGAAACTGCTGACTTGGGAATGTGCCTCGTTCACATTCACTCATAGATGTGGCTAATTGACTCATTTGCATTTCAAATTTAGCAATTGATTGACTCGTATTCTGCATGTACGAGGTTAACAAATTTTACAAATTGTTGTTTGATTGGAGGCTTTGAGTGGTTGCTTTAGCCAAAGTTTTAAGGCTTTTCTCAAGTAAAGTCAAACGTTTAACATCTTGGGGAGCAAAAGATTGTTGCGGTAGATTTTGGGACGAAGGCACAAAATTTTGTTGAAAATTATTGGGTTGAAAGGGAGGATTCAAAGCATTGTTCGAAAATGCTTGAAAATTGGGACGAACCAAATTCGTATTAGAATTATTTTGGTTCCATGCAAAGTGAGGATGATTTCTCCAGCCATGATTGTATGTTGGAGAAAACGGGTCATTTTTAACCTTGTTGAAAGCATTAGGTTGTTCTATTGAATTAGGACACCGACCGGCTATGTGATTTGAACCGTTGCATTTATAACACATTGGTTGGGAAGCTTGGTTCATATAGTTGGATGAGAAAACGTGTCGAATTAATTAATCATTGCATCGATTTTAAGTTCCAAAGCCAAAGATGATCCTATCGAGTATGCGCTCCATTGTGATAAATGGATTTTTCATTAGAACGTTCCCACCGGGATGACTTTTCGGCCAAGTTTTCAAGAAATTTCCAAGCCTTGACGTGATGTTGGGCGAGAAAATTGCCTTGGCACGTCGATTTAAGCATGGTTGCGAACTATTTTCAAGTCCAGCATATAAGATTTGGCAAAGAGTCCATTTTTCAAAATTATGGTGTGGACATTTTATCAAAAGCTCTTTAAATCTTTCAAAATATTTTCTGAAAGGTTCACCCCCGAATTGATGAAAATTGACAATTTCGTTTCGTTTTTTATTTTTCCAAAAGGTAGAACTTTTTTAAGAAAACTTTAACAAATTCTTCCCAAGTTTTGATCGAGTTTGATGGTAAGCTGTACAACCATTTTTTAGCATAATCGGTAAGGGCGAATGGAATTAATCGAAGTTTGATTCCGTTATCACATAATTGTTGGAGTTTAATAGTTGTACAAACTTGTCCGAATTTTGTTAAGAAAATGTATGGGTCATCGTGTTCAAAATCGCCAAATTTTGAGAGCGTGGCAATATGATTGGAATGAATTTCGAAATGGTTACCCATTGGGGCGTGTAACATGATACAAGAAGGAATAGAAACTCTATCGGGAAAGATTCTATCTATGAGAGTTCGAGGGGTGTTTTCGTTAGCCATCGATGGAGGGTTGTTCGTTCGAGTTAAACGATTTGTTGTTGTGTCACGAGTCCAGGTAGTCATGCACAAGTGAAAAGGCCAAGTAGAGAAAGAAATTAAAATCATGTTTAAAGAATGAAACAAGGTTTAGAAGGTGAAGTGAAAAATTGTTTTTATTTTTATTTTTTTTAAAAAAGAAAAATATTTACCAAAAGGAATTTATTTTTCAAAAGGGAGAATTGATTTTTGTTTTGATTTTTTCGATTTTGAATTTTCAAATTTTTTTTTTTATTATATGTTTTTGCTTTTTTTTACTTTTTGAAAAGGTTATTTTTCTTTATATTTTTGTTTTTCCTAAAAACTAACTTAAAAATATACTTGTTGATTTTTGATTTTTTTCATTTTTTTTCAAAGAAAACGATTTAAAAAGATTTTTTTTAAAATACTAAGTAAAATGTACAATTTTTTTAGTTTTGGTTTTTGTTGTTTTTTTAATATATGCATGAACTAATGCAACTAAATGTATGCAAGGACTTAATTACAAATTTTCTGTCCTTAGTAGCTCCTAACCCAAAATTGTATAATCATACTTTGTCTTAATCCAACAAAATAGTTCTTAGGCAGGTAACAGACATGAGTTATCGGTGCACCAGGAATCACCGTAGCAATGCAGCCGAAGGTTTAAGTACCTTCAAAGAAACAATCACTATAATATTTACGAATCGACGTAATATTTACATTTGATTATTGCTCTACCGTAGCCTAAACACCAAGAAATTAGATTGTCGGAAGAAGACAACATGTCAAGAATCAAGATACAATTAAGCCCTAAGTGAGCTTGCAACACCCTTAAGCCCAAAGTCTAACCACTATTATTAGTCCAATTCTACGATGATATGCAATTTGTGGGCCAAGGAAGGGGTGATGAAATCCCACAGCTTATGTGGATTTGGGTATTGCCCTTAGAAAATAAAAACAAGATTAAATGAATGCAAAAAAATTAAATGTGATTTAACAATGCAACTACGAATGAATTTGTTTCTTGTTTTCCTTTTCTGATTTTTGAAATGCAAGCACCAACAATGCAATGAAAATAACAACAAGGGATAAGAGCATGATACCAGAGCGTGCATAATTATTAGCAAAATTTTCATTTATTTTTCAAAGTAGCAATTTTTTTAAGCAAACAATTTATTTGGCAAGCAATTCTTTTCCTTTTGGATTTCTGCTATTTGCAACCTGAAAAGGTAAAGTCAAAAACGAATATCTTATAAGGATAAAATGAAAGCAAAAGCAAAATTATTATTATTATTATTATTATTATTTAGAGGAGAACGAAGTTGCACTAAAAAATAAAAATAAAATAACATTTTAACTTAACTTCAGCCCAAAATAAAATCAACCTAGCACAATTATAAATCCAAACCAAAACAATATTATATGAGTAGAGAACGCAGACTTCCAAATCACAATAAAATACCAAAATCTCACAATCACAATCGTTTACTCAAAATTCATTTATTCTAAAATCTACGGTTCCAACGACAAATTCCAAAATTTGTAAAACTTGTTCAGGTTTGGTAATTAGGGAAATTGTGGTTTTGGGCGGTTGGTGATTCGATTCAGGCAAGGTGATTGGAGGTTGCGGGTTTGATTTTGTATTAGTTGGAAGGTCGACAACTGGTTTGCTGAGGGAAGTAGCGATTACGAGGGAGGTTGAGTAAGGCCACGATTCGTTTGGGTTGTCCGATTGTCGGCGAATGATGTTGAGGTGGTTTAAGATGTGGTCTTAGCCGTTCGGATTGGGAATGGAGGAGGTTCAGTGATTTGTGATGAAGTGCAGTGATGAGGTGATCGATGCAGAAGTTGAAGGAGTTTAAGTGAGTTTGTAGGTTTGGTGAACTTGGCAGAGGAGTTGATGCCGGAAAATTTGCAATGTGTTGTAGCCTTGTTGGAAGGAAGGTAGTTATTAGGATAGGGAGGGATTGTGGCAGAGATGATGAAGCAAAGGGTAGCGGCTACTATATTGGTTGTGCAATAACTAGTGTTTGATTGTGGGATAGAAATGGAGGAGCAGGTGATGGCGATGCAAGTTGTAGGAGTAGGCGGAGGAGGTGGAGGTTATGAATTGTGTATTGACGTGTTTGGGATGGTGGTTGTTGATTCTGTTTGCAGTGCGATGGATTAAAACAAAGGATAGTCGAGGTAGAAGTATTGGTTGATGATGTATGTGGCAGTTCTATGGTGATTGTTGAAGAGGTTGTTTGAGTGGTGAGGTGAAGTTCAGGTGTCTGCAGTTTTGGCTAAAGGAGCAGGAGAATGGTGGTGGAACAATTTTGAGGTGAATGGTAGTGGAAGTTGATGGTTGGTTGTTGATGCTTGTAAGGAGGAGTACTACAGAGGATTGGAGAAGTTGGCAGTGATGAGGAAGGCAGAAGCATGAGGCAGAAACAAAAAGGCAAAGCAGGGGAAGTTGAAATTAACCAAAAGGCAGCAACGAAACAAGTTTGAGGAGTGACAGAGTGGTGGATGAAGATGAAGTAGTGGTGTTGATGGATGTAGATGCTATATTGTATGGCACTGTTTGATGATGTTGTATGGCAATGCAGTGGCAGTGTTTAGATGGTTGAGGGTTGATGTTTTATGAGGCAGGAAGGCAGTTTTTGGCTGAAGTGATGGGTATGGTCGGCCAGAGGAGATGTATGTTGGTTGAAGGTAGTGTTGTTTCAAGCAATTGGATGTTGAAGGTTACAGTGGGGGTGGCAATTGAATTGTAGGAGGGTGGCAGTTGAAGTTTGGTTGTTCTGTGCAGGTTAAGAATGGCAGAGGAGTTTTTGGTGATGGGTTGGAGTTGCGAGTTGTAATGGCTGTTGGCTGATGGTTGTGGTGAATTGAGTGGTGTGGGTTGTTTGCAGTTTGGTGATTAGTTGATGGTGGTGGCAGTATTTGAAGTGTTTAAGTTGCAGGAGGAGTTGTATAGGAGGTGTTTGTACAGTTGTTGTGTTTAATTTAGAGAGTGTTCACTACAAGAAAATATATTATTAATAACGCCATTTAATAACGCATTATTCTAAAGCGTTATTGTTTGCCTTTAATTATTTGTTTTTTTACTCTGTTTGTTTTGTACTGTTCACATGTAACGCCTTCAATAAGCGCGAAATCTCCTAATTATTTCATGGCCGCGGTTTTCTCAAATTATCCCCCCCCTTTCCTCTTTCATTTCGTTCCATCTTTCCTTAGTCTCCCATACCAGTGGAATCAAATCCCTAAATCACTCCTTCAGATCCATTCCTCCTTCATAAACCCTAATCAGATCCAGTTAAACCCTACGTAGCTCTACCTTTAATCGACAGCGTCAATGACTCCGACTTCGAGTGGGTGGCACGTAATCGATTCCGACCACTGCAACGGCGTCGACAACTCCAAGCTCAGCACAGCTAGGGCACAACACAAACATCCACCAAATTCCAATCTTCCATCTTCGGTAATAATCAGTTGTTACTTACGCAGTTTTTGTTCATTTACTTTCGCAAATACCGCCTTAGTTTAATTTAAAGCTCGATAGGGTTCAATTGCTTGATTAAATCAAGTAAATGAACACAATAAACGTTGCTTGACTATTTTTTGTTAGAAAAGCAATTTTGTTGGTTATTGGGACAATCTCTATCCACATTTAAGACGAAAAATAAAAAAAATACCTATTGGTTACGAGATTGGAAAGTGTTAGGATGTTTTAATTTGGATTTTATTTTTTATTTAGTTTATTTTATTTATTATACACCCTTCTTGATATATTTTCCCCGAATAGTAGGTTATGGCTATTTACTGCTCAGTACTGGATTATAAGAAGATATGGGCAGTTTAATAAGAATCAAAAGTACTCCTTGAGTAAGTCTTGAGGAGTTTCCCTCGATTAAACCAAAATTCTTGTTTTAAATTTACGCATTTGAATTAGATTAACTAAACTGTATCAATCAACATCAGAGCATCAAGTATTCTGTATTGATTTTACCATAGATATTGCTCATCGTTCGGTTAGTTTGATCGATTTTATGTTCTAATTTTTTAATTTTAGTTAGTTGTACTTTTATTGTAATTTGTACTTTATTGTAATTTGTAAACAACATTATGTTAGTTAGTTTTGATCAACTTTTACATAGTTTTATAAAAAGTTCGGTAGCTTTGTTAGATTTGATATTGTTTGAATCGAACATTGGGTTTGTGGTTTTTCTTTGTTCCCTATTTTGATTGAAGTTGATATAGTAAGATACATGTAGTAATTTGTAGGTGTAAACGATGTATTCTGATGGTAGTTTTGTTATTGAGTTAGAATCTGATCCTTTTTCTTCTTAGTTGCTGCATCATGTTGATTTTGCCAGTAAATATGTGCTTACATTTGTATCGGTACAACTGAAGTGTATTTTTAGCTTAGTGTAGCTACAGATGTTTCAATTAAAATTAAGTGTTAAAAAAATCAGTCTAGAGTGGGTTATTGATTGAATTACCTCTATTGAATAGAAAACCAACTCTGTAGTAAAGTATCTAATGGACAGTGAAAATGTTTTCAGACTTAGGTGGTTAATGCATTAAGTTTGTTTTAGTTTTGTAAAGGTGATAAACTCACTCTTATGTTTGCTAATCTCATGTATACTTTGTAACTTATGCATTAGCTTGATTAATTATTTCTTTGTATTTCTAGTGTGGGAATAAATCGAAACATCTATCTGTTTTTAACATTTAATTTATGCATGTATGTATCTGTTTCTGCATAAAACTTGCCATGTCTTGTGGAGTTTTTTTGTTAAGTAATTTAAAATGTATTTTTATACCCTCTAATGGCTTCTTTCTTAATCGGCATACAAGCAGATTCATTACTGAAGTAGAAATGTCAATGTTAGCAGTTAATTTCTATTTGAATGTTACAAAATATTTAAAATACACCAAAAATCACACAGTACTTTAATATACACCACATTTTACGTACACCGGTTTAATCATTATATCACAATAACATTCCTAATTAGCTCATAAAGGAAACAACTCTTGTTCTTTTCTTACTCTTAATTCACTAAAACTCTAGGTACCTATCGCAAACTGATTTAGCTGCGAGCCCTTCAATTCAAATTTTATACATGACAATGGGCAGATCGTAGAATATCTGGAAATAGGACCAAATAATTTAGTGCAAATCTTTTACAATTCACATTTGTCAGCAAGGATAGTGATGGGTTGGACATTATAAGCCTTGCAGTATAGTTGAATCCATTTAGACTTCAGCAACCGTGAACAAAGTTGCCATTGTTACCTGTAGCAATTTTTCTCCATTTTCAAGGTTAAGGTATAATACAATTCAGTAATATAAATCTAAAACTTTGTCGAGTTAGTTTAAAAATTGAAACAAAAAACTTCTAACATCGATGTCTTCCAATTCTATTCCAGATCCTCTATTTCTATTATAAAATTTGAAGATGGCTGTTATGGTATTTGTTTTAGTTTAAGTGTGTAGCCACTGGATAATTTTGCGTCACAATTCTCTTTAAGGAGAATGTAAGTTTTGGTCTGCAAATAGAAGTTTTTTTTTAAATCCATTATTTTATTGTATATGTAATACGTATGTACATACGTACCTATATAACTTGTGTTTTACATTGTAAAATATTGCTGTTTTTACCAGCCGTGTATGTGGAAACCAACAGGGGTTGATTAGGAAGTATGAGATCATGTGCTGCAGGCAATGCTTCAGAGAAAATGCCAAAGAGATTGGCTTCGTCATGGTATATTTACATTCATTTAAACTTGTGCTATATTGATATAACTATATGTTCTTTTCATATATTCTAAATGCTTGTGATAAAATATGTAATTTAAAATTGCAGTATCATTAAGAAAGTCTGCTACTAGAAGCATGGAGATGGATCCCCGGGTATATTCTCAGCAATGTTGCTTATTGCGGTTTATATTATGAGAATCTAATCTTGTTTTGCTTTTCCATTTCTGTGTGCTTTTCTTGATTATGTATTGAACTTTCTATTTGCTTCTTAGAATATGCCGTGAGAAAGTGCTGAAATTTTATATCGTTTTACATGGATTATATTATTTTTTGCTTTTCCAGATTTGTCATCTGAATTATATACTTGAAACTATAAATATATATTAGAAATATAGGCTTCATATAAGAAAACTGATAAAGCTGCCCCAACAATAGTATATATTAGAAATAGTATATCTGGTTAACAATCACAATGGTTCTCATGTTTGGTGTAGGCCTCAACAAGTGCATTAGATCAGTTTCTACTTATTGCAATAACATAAAGAAAGGTACTAGTGTAGGTTATTTATTTATTATGTATTGTTTTTTTTACCATAATGGCATTAGCTCAGTTTCTACTGTATGCAATAACTCAAAGAAACCTCCAAGTTATTTGGCACATTTTAGTTTTCGCTTTGCAATCTACACACACTAAATTAACATGGTTCGTGTTATTTTAGTTTCAAATTTACATACATGAATAATGTTAGGACTTGGTCAGATATAGAGGACGATACATAAGTCAAGTTTAAATAAATGCATAATTCTTTAATGTCATTGTTAAACTGATTAAACTCGACTGATTAAAATGAAACTGTACCATGTAAGCTAATAAATTGTATCGCTAAATAATTGATATGCGGCCCAGATTGCTACTGGCTTTTTGTTCAGTTTGACTCGGACTTCATGTTAGCTATCAATTAAATATTTTTGAAGTACAAGATGTATTAAGAATTTTTCTCACACTATTTTAAGAGTTAATTTTACTTATTTACTTAGTGAATGAAATGGTTGTAAGTATTGTAGTTTTAGCAAGTTCCCTATAGCACTTATAAAGGCACATATCGGAATTCATGTCTGAGTTATATGTTGAGCAAATTAGTACCAATATTTCAAAGATATAGTCATAATGATTAATATGTGGTGCTTGCAAAAATGGACTGGAAGAGAGGAAAGGAAGTAAATAAACAGAGAAAGGATAGAAAAAATATAGGGGAAATATACTTTATTTTTATTTCATTTTCTACTTGGTGTGCAATATTCTTTTGCTCAAAAAAGGTTTCCAATTTATTTACATTAGTTCTACCATCTCTTTGGAAAATGTCTCATGGTCCCTTTTTTTAGTTTTAATGATATTTCTTCCTAGAATATAAAATTGTAAGAGCATCAAAAATGGACATGCTACATTTCACTAGCTTAGTACGTTATAAAAACAAAGGTTAATTAATTTTGGTTAGAAAATTTTATAGATAATTTGACTTGTTAAAGTATATTAAACATCACTGTAGCAAAAGTAGTATATAAGACAATATATATTCTTACTTATATGCCTTCATTTTAAGGTCTAACAAGATCTATCTTGAATTCTTCAAACTAAGTTTATTGTTTTTAGGCCCATTATAATTTTTGGGCATCTTGAAACTTTTAATCAGTATTTGTTTGGTAGTGCAACGTCTAACTTGCATGGATCTGCCACAAGATCACAAAAATATGCTAATTAACTTTTACAGCTAAATAACCTACAAAATCATGCTAGTTTACCAATAGCTTGGTAATAATACACGTATACATTCACAGTGTGTTTGACCGGTAGGTGTGTGCATCAATTAGTTATTACTCTTGTGAACTGTAGTAAATTTGATCACTAAATTCTGTTAGCAAACATATATATGTATATGTACATGTGCGCGCGCGTATGGTTTTGATTTTAAGAAGACAACCAAACACATCCTATTATGGTATATCGTTTATCTGAAAATTAAACTATTTATTTATAACAAATAACAAACTAAATGTATCACAGATATTATTTATAACAAAACATACCTTCACCGAAAACAGTACAGACAACAAGTGAAAATAAACTTGAAATGAAATTAGTTTCACAAAAAGATAAATCAAAAACATACATTAAAGTATATAAAACTGCAAAGTAAAATTCAAAAAATTTAGCCATACGGTTTAAGTTTATGCTTCATAAAATGACAATATTTTTTTATAATTATATAAATGAATTACATGGCCTAGGCTATCCGAAGAAGTGGAATATCATTATACGATACAGTGAAATATCAATGGCTATCCGATCAATGGCGTTCCCATGTTGAATCATAAATATGAGAACTACAAAATTCACATTTTTTGATAGGATCAAACTATTTCATCAGTATATTTTAAATTATACGATTTATGTAGCCTAGGCTTTTTGGTGAAGTGAAATATCATTATATGATAATGTAGATAATGAAGTGAAATAACCACTTCATCGATATATCTTTTATTATATAATTTTTTTAAATATGAGTAGTCTTGCACGGTGCCTAGGTTTTAAATTTTTAATGATACCGGGAGATAATTAAGTGAAAGAAAGTTATCTATATGCGATGTATTTCTTGGGAAACCATGTTTAAAGTTCATTTCCATTATTGGATCACAAGTGATGTTGGTTTTCAAACTAAACTCTATTGTACGTTTGTAGAATCAAAATTTTACAGTATAAATGTATATCTTTTACGCGAAAACCAAAATAAAACCCTTCTCCACCTTTTGATCATACATGCATATTCTAAACTGAAGTTTCTTTAATGAAAGTTGAAACTTTCTTTAATTAACTGTTTTTTGAGGAAGTTGAGGATTTCAACTCCTTACTTGGAAGTTCAATTTCTTTTTGGCATAATGATTTATGGGTTGAATCAAATTTTTTCTCAATCAACGTGTATATAGTAGATAGTTACAAATGATGAAACTGAAGAACTTAAACTTTCTAGAATCTTATTATAGATATAAGTTGTATATCTTTCAAAATCATTAAAACTTTTATGCAACGTGTATGTTAATAATAAAATTAGACTATGAATCAAATTTTCATAGTAAAGTGTTTTCTTTGTGAAATCATTTAATATACAAGTTATCATGATTTGTACGTAAGATAAAATACTTCAACATAGCTAGAATAAAGCTTTTTAACAGCTTTTTATGATTTGATGATCGTCAATCCAATTTTCACAGAGTAATTTTTTTTTACATAGAGATATGCATTTAGAAAACTCTTCACATGCTCCACTAACTTTGTCAATTGTGTGGGGGTAAGCTATTAAAGTCTCCGGTAATTATGCAGGGAAGGAAAATTTGTTCAGATCTGTATTATATATACGCCCATAATTTTCTTCTTTCAGTAACTTCATTTGATCCATACACAACACTGATTACAAATTCAAGACCTCCATTTTTTTAGGTGACATTAAATAAACTGATCATCTTTCTCTAGTAGAGCAGCAAACCATAAATGATGTCCCACATGACAATGGTTCTTCCTTTTGATGACTGTAAGCTACTGTTATTTGTTAAATTCCCTAATGGTTTCTATATTTATTATAAAATATAATACTTTTGCTTCATCTAATATATGTTCAGATAATGCCATATAAGAATCTCTTGTGGGCTATCCATTTTCATTTTCTATCATGTGCTTGATCTCAAGCCTTATCAATGGTTTTGATGTTGTTTCATTATTTCACATACTTTGCAATTGTCATTGAAAAGTGTTTTTGAGGTTTTTTCATCTGCATCATAGTTACGTTTTTATGCATTTTAATGTTTTATCTTGTATCTCTATCAATTATAATAACGCACATATAAAATCATATCAACTTTTATCATCTTATTTGATTTCACCTTTTTCATATACAGACAAACCCAAGGGCTGCTGCAGATATCAAAAGATACTCAGTTGGTGCATTTTGACTTCAATGAGTAACAATTGCTACCTCTATTTTAAATTATATTTCTGAAACTTTTAGTTAATTATATAAAATATATGGGTTTTACTTATTTTTTATTTATGGATAAACTGTTCATGCTATTATACTTAAATTGTTCAGTGTGTAATGTTTGTTTCCTGTTCTGATAAATGAAGCTTTAGTAGAAAATGTAGAATAGCAATTATCTAACATATATGCGTACAGTGACTAGAATTTGTGCTCTCCCTCGTTATTAATTTTTGGAAATAATTTTGCAAATCAATGGTCAACTGAAGATTTTTCTTGAAGGTATTTTTGTTCTTTACCTGCGTGCTTTTTTTCTTTCTTCCTGAAACCCACAAGGAAATCAAGCCTAGATGTAAAGCCAATGCTTCAAATTTTGACCCGTCCTCATCCGGTTTTTTAAGCAAATTATCTCTCACCCGGTGGGGCAGATATTTATTTGTCTAGTAATAGAGGCTAGAATGCTCATAATGAAAGTCAAATTGGAGTAAATTTATTAAATCATCATTATTTATTCGGACCAAATTGGGTATGAAGTCAAAAAGTCAGTTGGATGTGCTCATAATGAACTATTTGATACCTGAATAATTAATTATAAAGGGTCTGGAAAATTAGGCTACGCTTTTACTCATTTTGTGTTTTTTTACAATATCAATGATTATTGTTCTGGTGGTAGTTCCTTTTCGGTTTATGTGAAGAATATAACCATTAGTGCCTTCCTCGAATTGAGGAACGCTATACACTTACACTCTGGATTACTTACTGAGTTTCATTTATTTAATTAATCATTAGAGTGCTTTTTGTAGGTGTGCCCAAAATATGATTCTCAATTCACTGGTAGGGCATGCAACCTTCAACTTTGTTAGTGTGTATCGTTATATTTATTTGGAGTTTACAAGTGCTTTTCGCTTATGATATTTAATATGAAACACTATTTGATTTCTAAATTTTTATATTTTTTGATCTATTAGTTGTTTGTCCTTGAAAACAAACAAAATTTAGTAGATGTGTGGATGTTTATAACATGCTGTTTTGAAATATTTAACTTTGCCGTATGAAGAATGAAGATAGTGGAACTCATTTCTTAGCTGGAGTGATGTTAACGTGGTTCTCGTTGATTAATTAATGCGAGCTATGCTGAAATTATTGTTTGCTATCTAAAATTCAAATTTCGTCAGTGTTTTATTCATATTCGTTCCTAATGTAAATATTCATCTTATTTGCAGGTGTGTGAAAGAAGAAGGATGCGAAAGTTGTGGTCTTCTTTTTAATGCAAACAACCAAATATGTACTTGTTTTTTTGTTAAACTTTACTATTATTTTTTGGGGTCTGCTTAAAACATTTGCTATTACGTTTTGTGTGGTTTAAGCTCTTAGATATTATGTGTATGAATATTTGATATGTTTAATGTAATGTGTTACATCTCTATATTTATTATATTTTATGATTTTTGCGTCATTTAAATGATTTTATGTTTAAAATGATTATTATTGTGCATTTTGATATTGGTATTTAAAATTGTAGTTTATGAATGGGATGCAGAATTTTTTTGAATTGTGAAACTAAACCATAGCACTTGAAAACCGCTATAAATATTTAATAGCACCGAATGACCGCTATTAAATTTGTCAGTATTACAGATGCATAACAGAAAAAGCGCTATGGTATTATAAAAAGTGCTATAAAAGAACATATCATAACAGAGTATAAGCGCTATTGTAGCTGAATCTTTATAGCGACATATTGGTGTTGTGACAAGTCAACATTTACAATAATGTGTCCATATACAACGCCCATAATCCGCTATTAATACTTTTTATAGTGCATTATTAGTGCTATCTTAGAAAAGACAAAAGTATTTTGTGGCAAATAACGAATTTCATAGCGGACAAATAGCGCTATTAAAGTAATCAATAACACATAATTTGCCGCTATAAAAATGTTTAAAATAGTGGATTATTAGCGCTATTATATTATTACTTTTTATAGCGCTTATTACGAGCTATAAACTATTCACTGTTTTTAATAACATGTCGTTATACAACGTTTATTAAACTGCTATTATAGGCTTTAATAGCGTTTTTTTGGTGCTATCGTAGGGTCTTTTTGTTGTAGTGGTTGTAAATGCACAAATGAACAACATGATGTAGCTGAACAAATTGTAAAGATTGTAAATGTAGATGTAAAGCTTGAACACAAAATGTTTGTGAACATTTTTTTAAAATGAAGAATAGAAGTGAATAAAAAAAGAAATAAAGAGATGAAAACAGAGGTGGAGAAGAAATCAATGAGATAGTGTAATGCAAAAAAATGAAACAGAGAACAAAAAAAATGAAAGTTAAGTGGCAGTTGAATTCAAATTGCAATGTAAACAGCAAGCAAGACTGTAAATAGTGAAATGTATCAAAACAGGATGTAACAATGCAAAATACAGTAAGTTGATATGTAACAGAGATGCACACTGTCCTGAAGTTACAAAATGAAATAAAATGCATAGTTTTTTCAAATGCAACTCAACACACAAAATGAAAATAAAATAAAATAAAACAAAAATAATTCAAAGAGTAAAATTAAAATTAAATTGCAATTCCTCGACAACAGTGCCAATAACTTGTTGACGATGATGGAAGTTTCTATCTATTAGAAAACCATGTTAAAAATATAACCGTTAAAAATCGCAAGCACACGGCGTATCGTAGTACGTATGCAAGTATGGGTCGATCCACATGGAAAGAATCAAATTCTAATAATACTCATTCAAATTAACTTAAAGTTTTGAAGTAGTTTTAAACTAAGAAAATTGTATAAAATAAGCTAGAGGAAAAGTGAATAAAACTATGATATTAAGGAGCAATTTAGCGGCAAATCCACTTCCAATCATTCATATAAATCTAACACAAAATTCATGTGTAATCTCTTATTAAAATATTAAGTAGAAATGATAGATGTGCTTATTATAAATATGATTTATTTGTGCTATTAATTAGTACAACTTAAATTATCAAACTCTAACACACCATTCAAACCCACTTAGCAACACTCATGAAACATAAAGGGTATTTGTACATGCTTGAAACCCTAATTCATATTTTAGGGGACTACCTAAAATGCCCTTGAGAAAGTGTAACCTCCAAGTAATCATTAGGAAAATAATTAATCCCCACTAACATGCCTTTAAGCCTCAATTAACATGTGCATGTGCTTTTAATTATGGACCATATGGTAGTGGGTATGTGGGCTCCTCCATGTTGCATGAATTCATTTATTTCCATTCTCCATTTGCCTTCAACATATGTGCATGCATACATCCATGAAATATCTTCATATTTTCACTTCATTTCCTACAAATAAAAATAAAAATGTGCAGATAAATTTTCTCAAATTAAATCATGTACAAAATTACCATTTTACCCCCCAAATGAAGATGAATAAATGATGATTTGAAAGCAATTTAAATTTTGGTTTAAACATGTAAAATACCCTAATATGCTCATTTATTTAAATAAAAGTAGATTAAATATGGAAATAATAATATGCACTTTTACGTGCACATCAATATTGCAATAAAGGAGTTTGATGATAGCTCTGGAAAAGTTCAAGTGAATGTCCAGAACAAACCGAATCAACAAAAGAAAGGTGGAGATAGGAGCCGAGAATGAAAGAGGGATTCTGGAAGAGGGAAGCTAGGATTCTGATGTACTATACTTACATGCCATTGAATGCATCACTAGAGAATATCTATTTGCCTACCTGCAACACTATGCAGTATAGGAAGCCGCCTTTGAAATAATCAGCGGAGAAGCAAAAGCAGACTAGAAAGTATTGTTGGTTTCATGAATGTTATGGTCATAACACAAATGAATGCAGGTATCTCCAGGATATTATCGAAAAGCTGATTTGAGAAATAAAGTTATAGCAGTTTGTCTGACCCTAACCGAGGACAAGCACCAAACAGAGCTGAGGAGCCTGCTTGGACTAGTGGAAGATTGGTAATCAATACAATAGTCAAAGGACCACATCGGGCTGATAAGAGTTGGCATGAGATGGAGCGCTACGCTAGCGCAATTAAGCATGTGAATTTTGAATGTTTTTTGAGTACGGAGGATGAAGCTTCGGAAAAATAGCAACGTAAAATGGCATATGATATTGTGTTTAGAAACAGAGATGCAGACAAGGTGGAGGCTTCGACAATCAACCCAATGGTCATTTCGGTCATGATCGGCCACGCTTTAGTGAGAAGGATATTGGTTGACTGTTGAAGTTCTATAAATATAATTTTCAAAAATGCTTATGATCAAATGAAAATGGAAGCCAAGGACTTGAAGCCGTCTAAAGCCCGTATTCATGCTTTTTGAGGTATTGCAACAAAGCTATTGGTTATATTGAATTGCTCGTGGAATTGGGAGAAGATGACCGTAGGAGAGTCCGGATTCTTTCTTTTGTTGTTTTGGATGTTGATTCTCCGTACAACGCCTTTTTGGGCCAACCGGCCCTAGCCGAGTTTTGGGCAGCTCTTGCCCATGGTGTTTGACTTTGAAGATCCCAACCGATAATGGTGTTAGAGTTGTTCATGGTGACTAGGCGACCAGATGTGCCTATTATGTAGCTGAATTGAGGAATGCTCAACGGAAGGAAAAAGGTAAAGGTGTGGACAAGTCTATTCGCATCTAAGCTACTAAAGACTGACAACCACCGCCTAGCCTTGGCTCGGGCGCCACAGTCGGTTCTATAGAGACATAGATCCGAGAGATGACAAGGAGGAGCCCAAAGAGACCAAAGCTGCATCGACTGAACTGACGATTGACATGACAGTCAGCCAGACGACCCGTCACGGGTCCTAAAGATTGGATCACAGCTCAACCCTTAACAAAGAAAGAACTTGCTAGATTTCTCCAAGCGAATCTCAACGTGTTCGCTTAGACTCAATCTGACATGTGTGGGATCTCGCCTGCCATCACGAGCCATGCATTGAATATTGACTCGAGGCATGTACCGGTATAAAAAAGTCATGGCATAGATTTGGATAGATCTGCCACTCTTAAAGAGGAAGTGCTAGGCTCAAAGATAATGGGTTTATTCGTGGCTCCCTCTACCCTAAGTGGGTATTAAATCCTGTACTTGTAAGAAAGGCAAATGGGAAATGGTGGACTTGCGTTGATTACTCAGACTTGAACAAAGCCTGTCCAAAAAATAGCTTCCCCTTCCAAGGATCGACCGGCTGGTAACTCAACAATGGGACATGAATTGCTATCTTTTATGGATGCGTATTCAGGATATAACCAGATCCTGATGCATATTCCCAATCAAGAGCACACTAATTTCATTACCGATGTTGGATTATATTGCTATGTGGTAATGTCGTTTGGACTAAAAAATGCAGGAGCAACCTACCAACGCTTAGTCAACAGAATGTTTAAAGATCGGATCGGAAGAATAATGGAGGTAAATGTGGATGATATGCTCGTGAAGTCACGATGATCTAACGACCACATTAGAGACCTGGAAGAAATATTCGACATTCTCTGAAATTATAAAATGAAGATTAATCCTCTGAAGTGTTAATTTGGCGTTGCATCAGAAAAGTTCTTGGGTTTCATCGTTAATGCCCATGGAATCGAAGCTAATCCTAGGAAGATCCAAGCTATTCGGAAGATCCAAGTGCCAAAGACTATCAAACAAGTGTAGAGCCTAGATGGGAAGGTTGCTGCCCTAAGCCGATTTATTTCTAGAGCTACCGATAAATGCATTCCTTTCTTTGACTTGATTAGGAGAGGAAGAAGGAATTTCAAATGGACACAGGATTGTAAAGACGCATTCCAAGCTTTGGTGAACCACTTAGAGATACCTCCCATCTTGTTAAAGCCATTGTATCATGAAGGTTTATATATCTACTTGGTCCTATAAGTACACGCTATATGTGCCGCCTTGCTCCGCAAAGAGAATCGAATCCAGAGATCGGTATATTATGTTAGCAAGCGATTGACAGGAGCTGAAAGCAACTATCCGAAGATAGAGAACCTGGCATACTGTTTGTTGATTGCTTCTCGAAAGTTCTGCCCTTTCTTTCAGGCACATCCTAGCAATGTTTACACCAACCAACCGTCTGAGACGTCTGGAAGGCAACTCAAGTGGAATATCGAACTTAGCCAATTCGACATCACTTATCTTCCTCAGAGGCTATCCAGGGTCAGGCACTAGCGGACTTTATAGCAGAATTTACTGCGCAAGATGATTTCCAGGAGGGCAGTGAAACCCCTACCATACGGTGGAAGTTGTGTACTGATGGAGCATCCAATGATTGTTGCTCTAGGGCTAGAATTGTGCTTGTAACTCCCAAATATCGGTCAATTTGCTATGCTTTAAAGCTTGATTTCTTTGCAACAAACAATGAAGCTGAGTATTAGGCTCTGATTTATGGACTTAAACTCGCGAGAGAACTGGGAATAAAGTCTCTTGAAATCTTTTGCGACCCACAATTGGTAGTATACCAGATCATGGGAGATTACCAAGCTAAAGGACAACGACTTGCTCCGTACCTTACCCAAGTCCAAGAATTGTTGACCGACTTTGAGTACTATGATATTACACACATTCCTCGGGATCAAAACAAAGAGGCCGATTCATTAGCATAGTTGGCTAGCACCGAGGATGCACAACAAATGGGCTTGGTTCCAATCAAAGTATTAAATGCTCTGAGGATAAGCTCGATGGACATTGACCTGGTACTAGAGATGGAGCCTGAGAAGGAGTCGTGGATGACTTCGATTAATGACTACTTGTTGCAGGGAATCCTTCCCGAATGAAGGAATGAAAAACGATAAGTCCTTCGTAAAGCTTCATGATATATCATATAGGAAGGAGTTATGTACAGAAAGGGTTTTTTCGTTCTCCTGCTCCGTTATATCGCTTATGATGAAATAAAATGAGACTTAAAGGAAGTTCATGAAGGAGAATGTGGCGATCACACAGGGGGGGGCAAACTCTAGCAAAGAAAATACTCCGTTATGGGTATTATTGGCCAACTATCAATCAAGATGTTGCTACTTTTGTAAGGCGGTGTGACAAGTGCCAGATATATGCAAAAGTTCTAAGAGCTCCACCGACCGAAATTACACAAATGGTCAGTCCATGGCCGTTTTCCATTTGAGGAATAAATGTTATCGATTCCTTACCGATCTCTAAAGGTAGTACGAAGTACGCCATCATCGCAGTTGATTACTTCACCAAATGGGCCGATGCGGAACCATTAGCTACGATTACAACATAGAAAGTGATCAACTTCATCGTTCGGAACATCATCTGTCATTTTGGTCTTCCACGAACTATTGTAACAGATAATGGGACTCAATTCGACAGTGCTTAATTCAAAGACTTTTGCCGTCGGCATCATATCGAAAAGAGATTTGCAGAAGTCGCTCACCCTCAAGCCAATGGACAAGTTGAAGCTGTGAACAAAATCATAAAGTCCATTCTGAAAAAGCATTTGGATAAGGCCAGTGGCAAGTGGGTAGATGAACTCCCGATAGCACTATAGGCTTAGAGGACCACCCACAAATCAGGGACTGGCCATACTCCATTCGCCCTTGCTTACGGTTCTGAGACCGTTATTCCCATTAAGCTCGAAGTCCCTTCTCATCGAGTGACCTACTACAATCCCAGAGCGAATAAAGATCTCCTCTTGGAATCCCTAGATTTTGTAGATGATAAGCATGAAGAAGCTAATTTGAGGGCAGCTGCCCATCGATACCGAGTCGTCCGATACTACAACACCAAAGTCCGACCTAGAACCTTTGAAATCGGCAATCTCGTCTTAAAACGGGATTTTTCTACCCCGTCGCATATGAATCCTACTTGGAAAGGACCATACATCATTAAACAGAAGCTTGGAGAGGGAACTTTAAAGCTAGCAACTGTTGATGGCATCACACTCCCAAGGGCGTGGAATGGTGAGCATTTACGATGCTACTTCACTTAGTTTATTCTTTTTCATTTAGTTGTATTCAATTTCCGAATTTGTTTTAGCATTTGATTTTCCAAATATGTAATAAGACAAATTATGTCATTTCTTTCCATTTGGCAAATAGTATTTGAAATTTCCTTCATGTATGTGTTTGCTATAACATTACATATTAGTTACGATATTGGACTAACTAGTATTAACATGTCCAAGCAGATTCCAAGAGTTTGGAACTAGCCGATTACATAAATTCACGACTGAACTAAATGAAATGAGAATGGTCCGACCGTTCATTTGACGATCAGCGCTCATAACCCAATGGACAAAATGCTTAATGAGGAATGGATATGGTATGACCATCCAATGACTAACTTAATCCTATCAGATGATAGGACAAACATGAATTAAAAATGATCGTGACATGATCGATTGCTCACTAAGTTAACCCCCAGACCTGTGGGCAAATCAATCAGTTAAGGAAAGTACGATCCAACTATTTTCCGAAATAACTCTAAGTCCCCAAAGTATGGACTGGAGTATAAACACAAGCCAGGTGCGATTCGACCACCCGTTAACTAACTCTTATCCCAGAGTGTGGACTGGAGTATAAACACAAGCCGGGTGCAGTTCGATCACCCGCTAACTAACTATCCCTAGAGTGCAGATATGAGTATAAACAAATAGACGAGTGCGGTTCGACCACTCACTATTTCATGAACTCTGGCCTGAAACCGACAGGAGAAGTATAAACTCACAAAGGATGGAGTTCGACCATCCACCATTTGACTCCGCTAACCCAAGACTGGGGGCATGAGTATAATCATTCAAACCGCTGAATTCAACAGCGTAATATTAAGGCTTGAGCCCCATGTTTGGTACGACTTAAAACCACGACCATATGGAGGCCTTGGGATAGAATCGACGAATTATCATCCAAATTCACGAGCAACGAATTACAAGTACATTGAACATAAAGTAATAGCTCGACCACTTAAATAAAAAATTCACATAAGAGTTTGACAGAAAACGAAGAACCTTTATTTACATAATAAATTTCAAACAATGGTGATACAAGTTTATCTAAGAATAGGGGCCGCACTCGCACAATCACGGCGAACGAAAGAGAAAAACAGTTATGCAGACCGTATACAGACTAAGTTAAAGTGATGACTATTTCTTCTGCTCTTTATCCTTTCTGGATCTTTTAGGAGTCCCACCACCTGAACTTCTGCATGTTTTTTTCCTTGATCCTTTGCCGCCCTTGGCAGGAGAACTTTCGAAAGATGGAGGGAATTTTTGGGAAACCAACACTCCAGGTGGGATGATTTGTAATGGGACAAGATTTGGATCGTCAATGTCCACATCGACAGGTTCAGCCTAAGCTTTTTTCTTCAACAATTCCTCCTTCTCGATGCGCTCTTTTAAGTTGAGCTCATCGGTATGTTCTCTAGCGCTAGTAATTACAACGCCATCCGGCTCATCAGCCAACAATAAGCTTTATCATCATCAAGCGCTCCGATAACTTAAGCGTCGGGTCCTGGAGTGTCTGTGGTTGTCGAAATCTTAGTTGATGTCGATTGTTTCTCCATGGCAGAACCACTTTTTGGAGTTTGGTTGGGACCCAGAAGATCTGTAGATTCATGGAAATAAGAAGATAAACCCATGACTATTGGACATGAAGAACGAAATCTCTCGAATAGTGGAGAATAGAGCGGAATACTTGCATCCGGCAGACTTTTAGTTGTCGTCGGAGTCCCCTTTCCAGAATTAGGTTAACACCTTAGATTGATAACCGGGTTTTCCCAGATTGTAGCTTAGATCCTATCTTGGACTAAGAGAAATTGATGCTCCGACTGCTTGAAGAGAAGAGGGGCCTTTGGGATCGGACTCCGAAGACTCAGCGGTGTTTTTCCCTTTGCCGGAGGGTGCTAGAATGTCAAAATATCAAAGTTTCGCAGCAGCAAGGTATAAAGGCTCATCCCGACGGAGAATCTCCCGTACTAGTTTCTCTTCGTTTAAATCAGCTTTGCCAAGGGTTATCTTTTTCATTTCAACAATACTCCCAGGCCTCGGTAAGCGACTCAAGATAACCCTCACCAAAAAAGCTTAGGTTACGGTGGATAAGGACTTTAGCATTGTATTCAATGATCAAGGGATCAAACAAGTCTTTAATTTCATTTCGACCGGCTTCCTTAACATCCTCTACCTAGGCCTCAAGCTATTCTCTCATCTCATTACGGCCCGCTTCCCTCACCTCTTCTTTGAGGACTTTAATTTAAGCAAGTTGCTCATCAAGCTTAATCTTCAAAGTCTGGGCCTCAACAACCCCTTTACAAATCTTTGCGATTCTTCTTGAGCTTCGATTTGCTCTTCCCTCTCCTTCTTAAGAAGTTCTTCAAGCTCCTCAACGCGGCTGGCCAAAATGTTTTTCTACTTTTGTGAGGTATCTGTGCCATCCCATATCTCGAGGTCCGAAGCTAAGCGCTACAGATGTTGCAGTCATCCATAGTAGTAACTTCCGGTGATAAAATTCGGTAATGTTAATGGTTTCCATAATATCAGAAGCACATGAATATGAAATAAAATCAGCATAGATTAAAACAACTTTTTTGATTACATTCCAAGTCAATATTTCATATTCAATTACATAATCCCATAATCGATTCCCAGTTTTTGATCAAACATAACTATTACAAATTATGCAAGAGCGGCATATGAAGATGCCCCATTTGATGATCAGAGTACTAAATAAACAATCAGTCTTAATACAACATAGCGGAAATAAAAATAACAACTCCTAAATAATTAGCATTGCCTCCAGCACGTCTTCGGAAGCTCTATTCATCCAACCTACTAAACCTGTAAAACCTCAACTCTCAATCTACTCAAATTATATTTTGAGCACCCGAGAGTTTAAATGGAAACATAAACTTTGAGTTAGACATAAAGCCTGGTGTGAATAATACTATACATCTCAGTTATCTGATATTAAGTGAGACCACGCCGCTTAGCGAAACGGGTTTCCCCTCGCTAATATCTCTTTTCAAAACATATCTTTTGCAAACCAAAATCCTGCCATCAAACTGATTAAAGCAGTAATAGCAATATCATATATGCATATATAAATCAGGTAACCAGTGGACTATCTGTCCCTAAAAATATAGTTTTGTTTGGCTAACTGCTAACCATTGGTTGACTTGGGCCTACCAGACACAATCAATTATCTAACATCTGTTAGACACACGTCTGGGCTGACTGCCCTTTGCTATCTTCTTCCAGGGTCAACTGAACCTAATGGTTTTGCGGGTTCACCAGTAACCTATCTCTCCTCTGTTTATTCTTTTCTGTGTGTAACCTCATTTTAGTCTTACCTGTGACAAAGCCCTACACACTAGAACTTTGTACTTATATTAGCTAGGGCTTATTAGCAAAAGTATAGGGTGTGACCCTATATCAATCCTATCTAGTATTCTAAAATCTGAGTCATTTACTTAGGGTTAACTACCCCACTAAATTCTCCTTGAAAACATTTCTTGCAAATTGATTTAACCCTTTAAATCATACTTAAACAAGGAAAATATACTCTTAGCTTTACTCAAATCTCTTTGCCACGTTATATATTCTTTACACAAAAGAATGTTGATGAAATATAATGGGATTAGAGGTAATCCCTCAAAAATAAGTTAAAACCCCTCTTTGACTAAAAGCTCTTAGGCCATAAAATCAAGGTAAATCATTCAAAACCTTTGTTTAAAACTTCAAACAATACCTTACGATTCCATTGAAAGTACTCCTTCCAAAATATGTTAACTACTATACCTTGAAACACTAGGCCGAAAGACCAAAACATACCTCTCGAAACCTTATAATAATCTTTCAAAATCATTGAAGGTATCCCTTCGAAAGCTTTATAAACCTTGGACATCCTCTTTTCAAAACACTTTAAACTTGCCTTTAGAAAGCATTGGAAACCTTCCATTCAAATATTTAAAGTACCTTTCGAAAACATTAGGGAACCTCACCTTCAAAACCTTTATTATATACCTTTTGAAATCAATAAGGCCCTTTACTTAAAACAACCTTTCGAAAGTACCGGTTTAAGTAAAAGCTTATGGAACATAGTTTCGAAATCATTTAAAGCCATTCCATTCGAAACTGATAGGTTTATCTTTCAGTAGAACAAAGGGTCTTAAAAGAACTAGGTCGAAAGCAACTCTTTCAAAAGTAACTTCCTAAGTAAAAGAAAGTAGATAGTTTCGAAACCATCCCTTTCGAAAGCATGGAGAAGCGGCTCCTTATTCAAAAGTGAAAGCACCCTTTCGAAAGCAATGTTTAAAGGCATATGTGGCCTCAACTGGGTCGAAAGGTAGAATGCGGCAGCAAGTGTTTCGACCCTGTCAAAAGCATGTTTAAAAACAAAAGGCGGCAACCATTATCGAAAGCCATAGTAAAACCCTTTTGTTCTTTTAAGAGTAAAGCAAGCGGCATCTCTTTTGAAAGCAAAACAAGGCCTCGACCCCTTTGAAAGCACGTTTTGATTCTATACCTTTCGCCTATCTCCAATCCACTACACACCAAAACATTGATACCATGTGTATTGGTTTCGGCTAGGATGGAGGCGGTAACATGAAGTCGAAAGGTAGCCGTCGAAAGTGGCGAAACAACAATCTTCTATAGAACTGATTTTTAACTTTACAAAGTAATATATTTCCAACTAACTTGCTTATTTGTCATCTTATAATTGGTTGCCAATTTATTTTCCGAAATCTTTTCTAAAAGTACTATCGAATCCTATATTTGATAATTCAAAACATTTAGCAAATTGCCCTTCTCCTTTTCTAAACATATAAAACATTTAAGTCTCATACCTTAAATAATTTTATATACTTAATAAAACACTTAGGAAAATTCTCCAAGAATTCCCCTAAATTACTTTTAATATGTTTTCAAACATATTTAAATTTCTGATCCAAAGCTAATATATAATAGCCGAAATTAATTTAAACCCAATTTAACAATTTTCTTTACTAGAAAATTCATAATAAATCCATAATAACTCAAGATATTATGAAACTTGAAACCCATCTCTAAAATAATATTTCTGACCTCATATCAGAAATGCAAGCCATTTGGATGTCATTTAATAGGTTTTGCAAATCAATCCTTACCATAAAATCAATATAAAATAACATAAATCATCAATAAGCATATATATCCATTTAAACAATCAAAACATGGCAAATCATTTTCAAAATAAATTCGGATCTCAACTAGAAACCGAAAATCATAAAATGAGATGTAATCTATTATTCACCTTAGCTTGTTGTTAAGGAGTTTGAGTTTTGCTCTTGAGTTGATTTGATTAAGTTTCTTCCTTTGATTCTTGCTTATCTTCTTCTAATGGTGGCCGACCTTTCTTTAAGTTTAATTTTGTTTATGAGCGCGGTACATGAAAATGGCATGAGGGTTCAGGGTACAAGGATATAACCTATTCCTAATTTGCCTTTAACTTATTACCCTTACCTGTTTCATTTAAAATTCTCTTTTGGTCATTGGTTACTCAGGCACGACTACTCTCTATTATTCAAATCCCAATCCCTAAACAATTTACATTATTTCATTTAGTTTATCTAATTAAATGTCCTAAATAATGTTAGCCAAAATTAAGGTCGTTACAGTATCTTTTTCCAGGCCAAGTGCATCGCTGCGATTGAGAGCAGCATCAAGTTCCTTTTTATGGGCAGCCTCTAGATGACTCACCGCTTCAAATGATTCCTTAGCACCTTTTTTTGCCTTATTTAGCTTCACCGTTAAATCCAAGATCTCAATATCTTGGTGTTTAATTATATCTTTATCATGGATCCCCTCTAGCTTGAGATGATCAATTTCATGCTGTCTCTCGATAGACATCTCGAAGACCTTCTCTGCTAAGTGCTGAAATGATTCATGTTGAACAAAAACGTCATTGACGCATGCGAGAGAGCTTGCCTTAACATTCCCTGGGATTGTATGAATGGAGGGTAGGAACTTAAGCCCGTAAAAATAAATCTTTGGTAAAATGAGCTTATGTTCGGCCAATTTTTCTGCTGTATAAGCTTCGGGAGCCGCAGTCGGCAAAGATGGATCAAAAGCGATGATTGGAAGTTTGCCTGACCTGCGGTCATGGGACTGCTTGGAGCTGGAGGAACCGAAGTACTACTTAGGTGGTATGGCAACTTGGGGACCATGGAAAGAGGTCTGGTCGCCACTGTACAGAGGAAGATTAGGTTGAGCTTCCTAAAGGGACGACCGAGATTGGGACTTATGCTTGAAAGAGGAAGATTCCCTCGAATGATGACTTCTTTCTCGGTCGTCATCTTCTCTCTACGCCTACCCGATTCTGAATCATGTTTGGATCAGTATTGGGTCTAGGAGCCCCTTAAGTGATAAAAAGCTCGGGATTGCGATATTGCACCTGCAAAAAACCAAACAAAAATGTATCAGTGACCATTATACAAAAGATAGATGGAGATCATGTGGTGAAGTGCACGTAATTGTGAGTCTCCTAGTGTCCTTCGATGGACCAGTAGCTGTAGCCTTGCTCATAGGAGTTTTTTCTCCTTTGCCAATGGGAAGAATGCCGTCACCACTTCTGATGAGAGAATTTAGCCCCTCAATACTGATGTTGGGGTCACAAGTCATGATGTCATCAGGGATTTGGAGATTTGAAAACCTTTTCATCGAGCTTTCTAAATGTTGGGAAGACGACACTTCATCGATGGAAGTGATAACAAACTCAGGCTCCTTAGCAGTTTTCCTCCTATGGAGCTTTATGCAATTTTCTACTTCTCTTAGCTGGAGTGTGAGGTTGCGTGCTTTGTGACGGTTCGACCACAGGTACGTTATCAGGACCCACATTAGTGTTGCCAAGCTCGTTGGTCTCATTGCCCCTAATATCGCCTTCTTCGGCATCATCCTGAGCTTCCTCGACTGAGGGCACAGTAGGGTTATTAATGTCACCTTCTTGTTCTGCAACATGTCCTGGTAGCGCAGCGCTTTCTGAAAGCCCAATGCTGCGACCTTCCTCCAGCAATCCGAACAGAGATAACCATTCGTCGGTCGTGAGAAGTATAATATCCATGTCTTCGACTGAAGTAGTATGAATTGCAGAGATTGCCCATGAAAAACCGTCGCCCTTTGGACGTGGACGGACACCCATAGATTTTAAGAATCTTAGTTGATTCGGGATATGACCTGGGTTAAAGAATTTGATAATAGAGTGAAGACAACATTACGTCCTTCTAGCCATCGCCTTGCAAAGCCAGGTGGACATCGGATATAAAACCATTCATGTTTGAAAATACTGAGTTTGTTCCAAGCACTCGCTAAGAATTGGAAATCGGGCGAAGGCTCGAGAAAAATATAGGAAAGGCTCCCTATCCGTCATTCGAAGTTATAAATAAACCTTATGTCTTCAGGAGTTGGCGGGCGGAACAGAACACTCATGAATAATAAGAAAGTGCCATGGAGAAAAGCATACCTGTTCAGGTCTAGTTGAGTAGGAGCAATCCCGTGGTATTTTAGTATCTCCCGGATAAAAGAATTGAAGGGCGGTACGCATCCGACCCAGCACATGAAATTATTGCATGCAGTATACCGCTCCGGGGGCAAGTGAACCCTGTTGTTTATCGATGAAACCAAAACGTCTTCGAATGGAATTCCATGTCTAGAACATAATCTACGAAGAGCGGCCTCACCAATTCTAGAGGCTTGAGAGTCTGTCGAGTTATCTAAAAATATAGCGCCTTCTATAATGTCGGGGGCAGGACCTACATCTTCCGCTAGAAGGACAGGAACATCAGAAAAATGGTCAGCCGATAGGCCAGAAACTTTTGGTTGTTTAGCTTGACGGCTAGGGAAAGCCTGTCGGATATAGTTGTGGAACTCGACTCATCTTCGGGATTATAATGTTGTGAGGCTGGTCCAGAAGACATTGTAGCTAGATGCTCTAAATGTCTGAAGTCCATGTCAACTATACTCAGTAAATAATCGAGATTAGAAAAGTTTACCAGTCCCCCCGTGCAAAGTGTAATCTCGTGTGGTACAGTGTCATGTAGTGCAAAAGTAAGCAGCTTAAGTTAAGAAAACAAAGTTAAGTGACGAGACTTTGGATTCTGACCAGAGTGATTGTCATTCCCGACCGACTCAACTAGTGAGGAGATTGATTGATCGTGTAAGCTTTGGGACCGACTATCGGCATATCAAAAAATGCCAATTTATTTTAAAAATTATTTCAAAATTGTTTAGAAAAATCTATGCTTGAAATCAAAGAAATCACTCAAATCTGTCATTCAAATTCAATTCAAATTCATTTCAAATTTGAATTTCAAATTCATCAAGACTTGGCTAGCCTATTGATAGGCATCATAGCTCTCAAAATATCTCAAAACATCATCAAAACCGAAAGAGAATAAGAGTAAAAACGAGCTAATACAATTCTAAGGTCAATGATTGTTGTTGCTGTCATCTTGCTCTCAGGACAACAACATACAACCATAATTTCGACCAAGCACACTTCAAAATTCCAGAAAACATAATGAGTGAAACTTGTAGCTCATGATCTAAGCTTTCTGTAACATCCAAAATTATCAAATTCGGTTAAGAAATGAAGAAGTTATGGCCAATTTCGTTTCAGTTTCAAACAAATTCGATTTTGACATAGCTAACCTCAAAATTACAGAAAACTCAATACATGAAAGTTGTAGTACATGATCTAATTTGATAATTTACAACAAAGATTTGATGCAAATTTAGAGATTTTGGTTTGGGAAATTTTCAAATTTTAAATTGATTTAAAAGCTAAAATTTTGTTTGAAACAGTCTCTGTACTCACTCTTGAGTTTTGAGATGTTAATGATATATCTCGAATTCCATTCATTGTAGCTGTGACGCCCCACCCCGAGACCCACATTAACAAAGAGTATTACTGGCTAATACTGTCTGCTAATGCGGAGAATAGGACTGGTTAGGAGCGACCATCTATAGTCTTGTCTTAAATATCTATTGAATACGTCGATTAGTGCACCATATTTTTTTTGATATCTCAAGTGGATCGACATATCCAATAAATGCTTAATACAAAACTACAGGTGGCTATAGGATCTATCAGAACAAAATACAACAACTCAAATGCATAACACATCACAGAACAGCAAACAGATATGTATATTGTTTTGACTCGTGTGTATATTGTGATTGTCATACCATTTATGATGTATTATTTGTATTGTATTGGGATGTATCTGTATATAGTGTGAAATCTGTTATTCAAGTCCACGTTAAGTTTTAGTTCATGTTCTAAGTCCCATGGATTTAGTCGTTCAATTTCGAGATCATTAGTGGATATGCAAGTCTTGTTCTTCATCATTGTCATATGTTCAAGTTCATTGGAATGGGATTAGTTTTGATTATTTATAACAAGTGATTATGGATTTGTTATTAAGTTTAATTCAAAGACTATAGTTAGCCGACCCCTATATGCCGATCCCTATCCCAAAGAAAAACACAACTGATCCCTCTTTCTCTACAAGATCCTTACTGATCCCTCCTTCCCAAATTCCAATTGATCCCTCCACACTGACCTATCCTGCTGATCCCTACTCTATTTCATTGTTTTCAACGCTCCACCCTAATCAACACTGTCGATCCTTTTCCTTCGCCATTCCAACCGACCCCTCCTCTATCCATCAAAAGTACCGAACCATCCATGCAAATCGAAGATGACCGATCCCTCTCCACTTCCACCTTCTCGTACTTCCATCCAAACTTTTAAACCGAACCCTACCACATCCCACTTCTCGTCTCCTCCAAGTAGCTTCGGCCTTTAACTTTCCATCACGTTAAGCTCCAAATTGTTGCCAATGGAATAGAATCCATCATCTCGTCATAAAATCAAAATTTAATAGCAAGTAACTACCTAAATATGTCAGAGGCGGGCGGTTTGAAGAGAAAGAACGAAGTATGGTCCAAATGGAAGGCGAAATGACAATCTAAAGCCAAATTGGAAGTTTGATTTAGAGATGAAGGTAATGTTTTAATGGAAAGTTAGGGTTCGGTCCTAAGGATGTAAATGGGAAGAAGATAGAAAAGTTGGAAATGTGAAGGTTAGAAAGAAAGAGGGTTGGTTTATATATGGAGGAGAGGGGATCGGCCCACAATTTCGACTCATGCGTATAAAAAGAAGAAGAGAGATCGGCAAGAACTATGCCGATCCCTGTAAACGTTAAAAGAAAGGAGAGGGGTCGACTCAACATATGCTGATCCCTACATATGCTTAAAAAAAGGAGAAAAAAAGAGAAAAGAATAAGGATCGGCTATGGGCATGTATGCAAACAAACATGGGCATGGAAATTATTCGAAGCACGTATGTTCAAAATGCGATGAAATTGCATCTTACTAAATGAAAATTGCTAACGACCCATGAGCATCTGAACGCGTCCAGGAGCCAACGACAAGAACGTGTATCTAAGCGTGCACGTGTATGGTCTAAAAGTTCAATTTTCGAAATCGACAGAAATTGAAATCAAACCTAAAGCCTTCAAGTTCGAGGCTGAACCAGATAACCAAAGCTTATTAGTATTGTGGAACCAGACTTATAAATCAGCCAATAGAATAAAACCCTGGATTTATATTATCGGAAATCGACCAAGCGTCGTGACGATCAAGGATAGATATAGCACTTTGGGAAAATAATTCGACGAAGGGAGAACCACTATTCAGAAAACTGGACATATTTCTTTTCAATGACTCTAATTTGCTTCGATTCAAAGCACTTCATGTTCATCAAAAGATGTACTTTAGGGGGGAAGTGTTATCTGGCATTTTAACCCGGCCATATTGAACTGATTACACGAGTTAGATTCGACTGCTATCAAGGCCAATGATTCCAAAGTGATGACTGTGGGGCCCATAAGTCAAGTAAAGATGATAACATGAAGTCAAGGTTGAATGGAATTTTTAGATATGTAAGATAGAATGTTCGAAGTATGAAATATGGTTCAACACAAAGGAGGGATAGACATAAATTGACTTCCAACACAGGAATTGGTATGTTCCAGGAAATAAGTGCATTTCAATATAAAACAAGCAATATTTCAAGAACCACAAGTCGAATGCATATGAAATTTTGTGAACAAGATATGGGGGCCCTAGGGGGCCTACCATAGGGATCACATCTCAAGGAGATGAATTTGGAGGGATCGACATTCTTCCCTTGGTAGGGATCAGTGGGAATCAGCAATCAACCCATATTGAAGCAAAGATCAAGCAATAACTCGAGTTCTACTGTTCCAATTGGCATGAAATTTGAAGGCTAAGCATATTTTAGCATGGTGGAGCTACCATAGGGATCGCGCCCTAAACTTCCATCAAAGTAGGGATCGATATCGATCCCTCTCCTTTGGGAATTGGGCCATGCGATCACTCTTGTGAGTCCATCTAGTTCTGAAGGTCCTTCTGCCGAATTTTCAGGGAGATATTTGGTCATCTACGTCTATAAATACAGGCTTGGTTGTTCATTTTGGGGACTTTTATGCCACTAGTTGCTTTATACTCTTTTGCAACTAAGGATTTTCATCTGATCCCTATTGTACTCAGTTTGTAAAGTGATTAATAAAGCAATCTATTCAAAGTGGACATAGGCAAAAAACGCTGAACCACTATAAATCATTGTGTGCGTGTTATTCTCTCAATTTACTACTATTTCTTTGTTATTATCCTCTGTTTTCATTTTATATTCTTCATTTATTTCTCTTCAAAATTTCTATTGGGTGTTTGTGCCAATTTTTGGTGCAAACAATATATATATATATTTCACTAGAGAATTCTTTTGATTCAATTTTAAACAAATATCTCTTTATATAAACTAATCCATAAATTAATTTGTATTAAATGTACAACGCTGTTGCACCATTATTTTTAATGATTCATTTCGTAGATTAGCTGCAATGTTGACTATTTAGGATAATATATCAACATTGCCTTGCCATTGATCTAAACTTCATACTAACACTCAATGGGAGCACATGTTATTCAAAAATATTTAAATATATAAAAAAATATTTTCGTTCTCCAAATAATATGTTATTCTACAAAACAACATATAATTCTGAGTAAAATATTTCTTATATCATTCCAAAATATCGTGTCAGTTTTGCCTCGTTCAAATGTTTAGGAATCCATATCAAATATGTGTGCATCCATATCGAACATGATTCTTAAAGTACTCTATGGACAAACTAACACCACAATAAACTATCAAAACATTTTCCATCACTTAATAATTAAAAATCCCGTTTTATCAAAACATTTGCTTGTTTTAATAAAAATATTTATTTTTAGAATTCGTATATACATCCAATTCATTAACCATTAACAATAATGAAAATCATCATACACATCATCCATCCATAAACTTAGACAAGCATTAATACAATAATAAGCACATTTTCAAACAAGCAAACAAACGCCTTCAGCGGAAAATTAACAATCAATTTCCACTGCGCAACTCTGATCACTATCGGATCCTCTAACTCAACTCACCCTATCACAATTTAGAATATGAATTTTTCAATACGAGATTCGAATTAGGGTCTTTTACAGCTTCCTTAACAGAACTACTTTATTCTTATTTAAGCCATACTGAGGTTTATTCATCATCATCAATGCCAACACTACTGATCGGGCTAACCACTCCTTTTTTCACTACCCCACTTAATAACTTCCATTTCATTCAAAGATAACACATAGAAGAGGTAGAGATAAGGGTAATATATAATAGAAAAATAACAAGTATGCCCCTAGATGATTACCCCAATAAACATCATATACTCCTACTATCCCTTTAATATAGGAAAACTACCACACACCCATGGGGGACATGGACTCTTTGTCGCTGTAAGGCCAAGACTCATGTCACTTATATCCTATATTGTTTTGAACTTGCTCTTATAATAAATAGTAATGCCCCACCTCTATAACCATACTACCAAAGAGTATTACTAAAGAATATTGTCTAGTATTATGGAGGATGAGGCTAGTTAGGAGCGACCACACGTGAATATTCCCTTAGGCTAACACCGATACATATTCTTACCTTAAAATTTAAAACAATATACATATTCGGTATTGGCAAAAAGAAATAAACACATGGGCTTACCATGATAGAATAATATACAGCATATATAAATAAATACAGTGTCATGGATCACAGCAGAAAAGTATAATACATAACAAACTGTAATGTCTGTCTCACTATGACAAAATATACCAAGTCGAGTTCAAAATACATAACTCATAGACGTCTCATCAAAAACAAATACAAGGAGACATCTAAAGGAAAATATACATCGTTAACTTCTCATAATACAATATAGTATATATATACAGTCTCCTCTAAAGCCCAATATCCAAAGTGGCTAATGTCCCTATACTTGAAAATTCTCGGACTGACCCGAGTATTATATGACTAATAAACGGATTAGACTATATCCAAATCCAAGGTGAGTACTTAATAGTAAGCAAGGTAGATGGAAAGGCATAGCATGTACACGAAGTAACATAGTATCCAACATAGCATCATACTAATATACCATGCAACACATCTCAAATATCACCATGGAATACATAAGCATGTAATAATCACGACATTCATATATTAGGTGATTACAATCAAACACGTCAAAATCTCAAAATACTATGGATAGGCAAACACCGTATCCATAAAAACCACAAATAAAGGAATGAATCACGAATCATACCAAATACTGAATCAATAGCCTATATATATAAATATATACATATATAAATATATACATATATAAATGTATAAATATATATATTAACTTATAGTCCTAATGGATGGGAGGACTTTTGACTGTTAGCCCAAAAGATATATCAACAAACACAGAATTCCATAGATCAAAACATCAATAACATGGCTTACAAATCTCAATTGCAGCCCTAATGGAAGTAATAACTTCTGACTGTTAAGCCATAGAAGACAAATCAAGAAATGCGGAACCCATATAGAAAAATCCATACAAAATACAGAATTCAATATCCAAGAATACTATCTCGACTTAAGGTCCCGATGGAAGTAAAGACTTCTGACTGTTAGTCTTAAGAGGTACTAAGAAATACAAATCCTAAACAAAGCACAATTCATACAAAATATCAAAAGCAATAAAATATTTATCTCGACCAACGGTCCTAATGGAAGTGATAACTTCTGACTGTTAGGCCCTCGGAGACATCAAGAAACACAGACTCAATAACCATCAAAGTCAACCAAATACTCAATGTACAAAACCATTTATCTCGACCAACTATCCTTAGAGAGGCGAAATTTTGAACTGAATGGTCCTAGGAGATAGAAACAACAAGATCTCTCAGCCATGGGATCATATGAGAGAATGATAGACAAGCACATTGCAAGTCTCCAATGTCATAGATAGACAACATGTAATAGTCTCGGATTAGGCTATCACAAATGACACACTGACATGCAGTCAGTCTTTAATGTCAAACAATCATCATCTCTAATATGGTGATAATATCAAATGTCTCATATATAATGGATCTACCTAAGTCATCCAGATGGTAGAATGACGCACCACATCACTGCTCCAGGAAACACTAATGACCGTAGCCAGTTTTCTACAGTCCCTTAATTACTCCTAGAATCACAACACAAATATCCATCTACATATCATAAACTCGTTACCAGACTACACCGAGCATTGTCATGATTCCTACTTGCCCTTGGTAACAGACTATTGATCCTTAAGTGACGTCTGGGCAATAGCTTTAATGAGAGTAGAACTCTCCACCTATAAACTCAACAAGGTGACATCATGGGTCCGGGGCACGACCCTGCAATTAGGACTGCTAAGACAGATGCTAGCCTATCTGGTGGGTCCTAATCATGCACTCTCCACTCCATAGTGGTGTGAACCCTATGACGTTGATTCCCAACAAATACTCCCAACTAGATAAGTCCTAATGAGAGTAATAACTAGTACTCTCAACTCTAGGAGTCCCGATGAGAGTGACATCAATTGCTCTCGACTATACATGTCCTTATGAGAGCATCTCAACATAAGGAAATCCTTGACTAATAGCCCTAAGAGTAGATAATGATACTCGACTCCATGCGTCCAAACGAGAGCATCTTAACATAATAATTCCTCGACTACTAGCCCTAAGAGTAAATAATAATATCACTTGGCTAATTAGTCCTAGGAGGATGAATCTATAAATTCCAACATAACTCCAATTTGTGGCCCTTGGAGAGTAATAGAATAACCGAAAAATTATTACCGAGCGTCCCATACTATCAGGTAATACTAATCCGTTTATTCAACATCCTCATTATATAGAATTAAAACACAACGCAAATCAATATCTCATATGAGGAGTCAAGAGAGTAATCAAAAAAGTATTACCAAACATCTTATACCGCTTGGTATTACTAAACTATTGACTCAAAATTCACACTATATAGAATTTTACATAAATCTCCGATAAATTAATCACGATATATAAAAAGGGACATATACTTCAAACTCTTAAAAATAGATTTTGATAATAAAAAATCCTCTTTGGAAATTACCTTTGAATTCTTTTTATTAAATATAAATATATACACTTACAAAAGAATTTCATTTTTGAAAATATTATTAAAACCCTTCATTTATACTTATAAAAACTCCATACTTTCCAATACTCTTAAAAATCTCTATTTTCATTTTTAAAAGAACTTTTATATCCAAAATAATTATCAATAAATCATTTTATTTTCCAACCATTTTATTTGTTTACAAATATACTTTAATCTAATTTTAAATACATATAAATAATTTTTCAAAGCTTTCTAAAATTAAAATCAATAGAACATATAAAATATAAATCATGGAGCGAAATTCTCCAAAATCATCAATATAAATTTATCGTGTGGCCCAAGTCGAATTACATTCCATACAATGCACTCGCAATATATAAATAAACTACACAAATCAAAACGTATTTGGACATCGTCTCCTTTGCATTCTGAGCATCCAACATACACAAAATTTCACCATCAAATCCAAAATCATATCTAATATCACAACAATCAATCCGAAATCCCAAACAAACATTTCAACCAAGCAATTCAGTCAATAAGCGGAATAATTTTTTATTAAGCAATAAGAGATAGATATAGTGTGAGTTTAGAAACTCACCAAAATGATGCTTGAATTCCCAAATCAGCGGCTACTCTCATCGCAAGCACAATGCCTTTGTAACGTAGCAACCCATGCATGCACTTGCATCATCGCCACGCCTTCGTATTTGCTAGCTGCCTCTCCTGTCTTTACAACGTGGATGCCAGCAACCCCCTTCTGTCGCCTTCATGCCTAAGACATCACCAAATCGAAATAGCTAGCCCTCAACATCGTTTCCTCCGTGTCCACGCGAACGTACGTGTATCCCCAGATCATATATCGCTATGCCTGCCACCGCACCACCCTACATTGTCGTCCCCAAAGCCATGCATTGCAATCGCTTCTCCCCCTGAACTCGTCGACCTTGCCGAGATCGAGCGGCTTCGAGCGCTATTTCTTTTTTTTTTCTTTTCTTTCTTTTCTATTTTCATGATTTTTGATTTCTGGAATAACCTGTAGGGGATAAGACTATTGAATGGAAATAAATAAGGGCATGGAATGGGCTGGTTTGGAGTAAAATAAAGGAAAGGGGGAAAAAAAGAGAACGAGCTTACATATTAGGCTCTTTTAATTTAACTAACTTTTATGTTCTTTTCTTTTAAATAATTCTTATATTTATTTATAAATAAATTTCAATCCAGTATAAATTGATTTACACTTCATTCTACTAATTATATTTCAATAACTACACAGTTTCTTTCAACTCAATACTTGTTTATTTTATTTTATGTTTGTTAAAATATTTTATTCAATTTCAATATATCATCTAAAAATAATTTATTAATTTAATTCAATTTATTAAAATAAAATCTTTTATTAACTAGACTTCAATTAAGTAAGAATTTGTTTTCAAAATAATAATTATCAAAAATCAAATTCGAATATTTCTAATTTAATTAAATTTATTTATTTTACAGCGTAGAAAGTATGGTCGTTACAAATGGCGATGAAGGGAGAGAAGATTAATTAAAAAAATTAGTCCAAATGGGGCTTTATAGTGTTAAATCCGGTTAAGAAAACTGCTCCCTCTAAAGGTTAAATAACTAATTCCACCTTAGTTTAAAAATTCAAAAACTGAAACTGCCATTGGTATGTTGGCATATCCCAAGATGTATGTTGACATATATCATTTCATGTATGTAAACATACATGTCATATTTCATCTATTAATTCATCTTTATTTCCTTCATACGACCTTAAAATTGAACAAACTTATATACTATTTTGATCATAAAAATGAGCCAATTGCAATGTTACAATTCTTATTGTCAAATTTCAAAGTTGAAAAATGACCATTTTGCCCTTCCAATATTTAAATTGATTAATTAGTTATTTAAAAATCCATTATTGTTTATTATTAATATATCGGGCTATTACAATTTTGCTAAAAAAATTATATTTAAGCCATTTTTCTCTTATTTTCTTACCATAGGGGTTCTTCAAAAATCCATAAGTAATAGCTATAATATGGGAAAATTCTCTAAATCAAAATGCATCTTTGAAAACCTATTTAGAACATCATATTAAATTTTCATGCCATCTGAAAACCATGAAGATCAGGAATCATAGCTAAAATCCTCTAGTATAACCATTTCATCCTAAATATTCATTAAAACGTTTTCCTTATCATTTATAAACACTTCACATATGAAAAAAACACCGTATTAATCTTAACCGTATTCAATAATTATGAAAACGGTAAAATAAGTGTCAAATTACTCATCTAAGATTCTTGGTTGGCTTGATCTTTAATCTTTACAGGTTTCCTTGGCTTTTATATTCGTCTTCTTCTTTTTCTCTTAGACTGCCACTACCATTAAAGAGTTTTAGAACTTATGGTTTGTTTTGTGATCAAAGAGTGAATAAAATTAGAGAGTTGTTATGTTTATTATCTCATGAAAAGTTGGGTCACTAGCCCTTCTAGTTTTCCTCGTTATATTCCATTTTCTTTAGTCAAATTAGATTATAATATGATAAATAAATTTACATCCAAATATTTATCGTAAATGGTTATTACTCATTTTAATATAAGTGATACCAAGCAAATAAGCGTCCTCCAAATATTTACATTGTCATCACCTACAATACTTTTCATGTTTTCTCAAATAATTTCATAAATAAATCCTTTATGTCTTCAACCCCATACTTAATTCTTTAATAAATTGTTTATTAATTTATGGGGTGTTACAAGCTTCCTCTTTACATGAATTTGGCCCTAAAATTCGAATAAGGTAATGTAGTGATTCTCTATCTTTCCAATGCCCACTGTAGCATAAACACTTAAGTTCCTTACCCATTTGTCATAAACAAATTGTACTAGTGCATCTACCAATACATTAAAAAATCAACCATAATAACACATATATGGTCCATAACAAAACATAGACAACACACATGATAAGTCTAAAAAAACAACTCGGGATATGTCCTCATGACTTTATCTTCCGTTTCCCAAGTACAATCACCACTAGACTTGTACAAGCTTCACAACCTTATTCTAAAGCTCCTTCGCATCTCGATCTACTATTCGAATGGGCTTTCTCACATAAGTCATGCTTGGTTCAATGACCAAGTCATCCATACTGCTTGGACTTACAACTACATTTGGGTCTCAGACACACTTCCTTAAATGTGATACATGAAACACATAATGGAACCCATCATAAGCACTTAGTAACTCAACCCTATAGGCTACTTTACCAATCCTCTTAAGTATCGAAAATTGGCCAACGTACTTTGACGCTAACTTTCATGCCTTTCCAAACCTTATAGTGCCTCTCATCGATGAAACTTTAATAAACACTCGATCCTCGAGATCAAACTCTAAATGTTTCCACCTCCTATCGACAAATTCTTCTGTCTTGATTGAGCATCCATCATCCTTTGCCAAATCAACTCAAATTTTTTCAAAGCTTCTCTTATAAGATCCGGTCCTAACATGAGTCTATTTCATGTCTTACACCAACATACTAGTGACTTACATGGTCTTCCATACAATGCTTCGATGGGTGTCATCCAGAAATTGGATTAGTAACTATTGTTGTATGAAAACCCCACTAAGTGTAAGTGAACTTCCCAAGATCCATCGAAATCTAATGTACAACCTCACAATATGTCTTATAGTACTCTGTTGACTCTCTCAATCCATCCATCCATCTGATGGTAAACTATGCTTATACCGAACCCAAAGCACTTTGTAAGCTCTACCGAAACTCACTGGTAGACAATGGGTCATGTTCACTCACTATAGTATTTGGAACTCCATATAGTCTTACTATAGTCTTCAAATACATCTTGGGCAACTTTGATGCCATCCTTATAGGTCTCACTAGGATAAAATGGGTACTCTTAGTCAATCTATCTACTGTGGCCCATATGCTCTCATTCCTAGCCCTAGATCTTGGCAATCCATCTACGAAATCCGTAGAAATTAAGTCCCACTTCCACATAGAAACTTCCAAAGGCTGCAAAAGTCCACTTGGCTTCTAATGTTCAGGCTGAACTGTTGGCATGCAAAACATCCCTTTACACATTCTCTAACGTCTTTCTTCATCCCTTCCCAGTAAAATCTTCTCTTCATGTCTCAGTACATCTTAGTACCTCTTATATGAATAACAGACTTTGAACGTTAGCATTCATCCAAGACTTCCTTCTAAAGGTTTTCTATATTTAGAACATACAACCTTCCCTTCTTCTGGAGCAAACCTCTTTCATCAACTCTGAAACCTCTCAACTCTTTAGTTTTGACACTATGTTCTAGGCACTTGATTCTTTTAGTACTAAGTGGATCCTCTCTTTCTTCTCAGTAATTCTTTCCATGAGAGTCGACCGAACTTTCAAGCACTATAGTGTCCAAGAAGCCCTACTCGAACCAGCACTCGACCGAAAGTGAATGTTGCAAGAAGCTAATGTCTCTAAAACACTCCACTCTTCAATCATAGCCAAAAAAAAAGCTCTGTTTACTTTGGCTCATGGCATCAACGGTCTTATTTCCTTTCCCAAGGGTATGCTCTACCTCAAAGTCATAAGATGTTAAAAACTCTAACTACCTTTGCAGTCTCATGTTTAACACCTTTTGAGAGAACAAGTATCTCAAAGATCTGTAGGTAGCAAATAACTCGAACCTTTCTCCTAAAATTTAATGTCTCCAAATCTTTAATGCTAAGACAAAAAATGCTAACTCCTAGTCATGTGTTGTATATCGAACCTCATGGGGTCACAACTGCCTAGGTGCATAAGTTATTTCTCTGCCTCTTTGTATCAACATTGCTCATAACCCTGCACTTGAAGCATCGGTATACACAATCATATCTCTATTACCAATGGGTATAACCAAAATTGGAGCATTTGTCAACCAAAGTTTCAACTCTTGGAATGACGTCTCACACTCCTTAGTCCAAACATACTTCTCGTTCTTTCCAGGAAGTCTCATTATTGGCGCTAATATACAAGAGAAATCCTTAATGAATCTCTGATAGTAACCTGCTAATCGTAAGAAACTCTAAACCTCTATAACAGTCTAGGGTCTCTTCCAACTATTCACAGGTTCTATTTTCGAAGGGTCTATTTCCAAACCTCTCTCCTAAACTACAAGGCTTAGAAACTTAACTTCCCTTCTTTAAAAATGGCATTTAAAATTTTCGCCTTTAACTTTTTCCATCTTGGCGTCTCTAACACAAGCCTTAGGTAAATCTCATGGTCTCACACATCTTTCAAGTATACCAAGATATCATCTACAAATACCAATACATATCGGTCAGATTGGTCTTGGAAGATCCTATTTTATTAAGTCTAAGAAAAACACAGGTGCATTAGTTAGTCCAAATGGCCTTACTAATCACTTATATGAACCATACCTCATACTAAAAGCAGTCAAAGGAACACTCTCCATTATAACTCAGTTGATGGAATCTCGAAGCCAAATCTGTTGTGAGAATATGTCATCTCCATTTAATTAATCAAACAAATCATCAATCCTCGGTAAGGGATATATGTTCTTAACAGTCTTCTCATTTAGCTTTCGATAGTCAATGCATAGCCTCTGTGAGCAATTAGGCTATTCCATAAATATAGCCAAAGATCCCCACGTGAACTACTTGACCTTACAAATCTCTTGCTTTTAACCTCTACTAGTTGCTTCTTCAACTCCTCCATCTCCTTTGGCAGCATTCTACTAGGGAATCGGCTAAATGGGTTGGCTCCCAATACCAACTCGATATGAAATTCAATAGCTTTCGGGGCTGGTAAGCACGAAACTAGTTCAAACACATCAAGGAAGTCTTTAACCGCTCGTGCTTCTTTGATACCTTCTTCCTTCACAACTAAAGCATACACCACTCCTTCACAGTCAGGTCTTATCTTTTTAAAAGTTACAAACACTCTTATGTATCGGTGGAGGTGTCTCGATGTTATAATCCTTTCGGCACCGTACATCCTTGTGCTGAAGTGTTCTAATCAATCCATCCCTAAAGTAACTTAGAGGCCTATGAAGTATGACAAGTAAGGGTCACACAAAAACTTACACCTACCTAACTCAATCTCCAAGTTAGTGCATTTAAATCCAAAAGTGGCATATCCCCCTATCAGATTTACTGCATGAATGGAAGTGACTAAATAGGTAACCCCTAATTTAAGTCTATTAACTAAGTCCTTTGCCATAAAGGAATGTGTAGCACCAATATCAAAGAATATTCTAACTGAAATACTAGAAATCAAAGTCATACTTTCTAAGATGACACTCTTGCCTTTTTCCTCGATAGATGTGCCTCCCTTCAGCCCTTTTAAGGCAAAAACTTTTGCTTGTTTCAACCTCGGACAATCCTTCATTTTATGGTCAAGCTTATCACAATTAAAGCACTTGACCTCAGTTGTTACTTTCGGGTTTGGGCACTTAGATGCATAAGGCCCCAACTGGCCACAACTGTAACACTTCACCTTGAAAACAACCTTTCATGCTCCACCCTCTTGAGTCTTCCCTTTTAGTTGTTGTCCCTCTTTCCCTTCTGGTATGGGGTGAGCTTCTTCTTTTTATCAGTTTGAGCTTTATTTTCCACACTTCTACTTTCGATATACTTAAGCTCATATTGTCTCGCTATCTCTACCGCTTCGTTGCATGGAAGTGCTAGATGGGCTATTTCCCTATTACTCAACCCCAGCCTCAACCCTAGAATAGACTTCTCTACCTTCTTCCTCGGTGCCTGAATCGGAATATCCCCATACTTAGATAGAGCATTAAACTTCTGCACATACTTCAGTACAATCATACTTCCTTACTATAGCTCAATAAACTCCCGAAACATTGTCGACGACTATGATCCAGGGATGAATTATTCCTTAAACATCTCCTTATAGTTTTCCCAAGTAATCTCTTGCTCAAGAGCTGCAACCCTCAATTTCTCCCATCAAATACTAGGTGGACCTTTAAGTTGCCCCGATACCAACTTCACCTTCTGGGCTTCGATAAATTCGAACTCTTTACAGATGTGTTCACACATCCATAACCAAGCACTTGCTTCTAGAGCAGGTTTTATACCGTTAAACTTCTCTCCTTCCAAACTCTGATAGTCCCGATTCATCTTAGCAAAATTTTCTCTAGCAACTTGCATCGAGCTCTCCGAAACATGCAGAGCTTGCGGTAGTAGTGGTTGTTGAACCTTCTGTTGTACTAAGTTTGCCATAAACTGCTGGAAAGATGCATTCATATCTATGTTTCCCACAATCGAAGTTAGCATTTGAACTCCAACTTCAACTCCAACATTTGGGGCCGCTTCCCCTCCTTGGACATTAGTTTGAGTAATTTCTGCCTCTCTTCTTGCGCTTGCTCCTCCGATTGTAGATATTCCACTTCTTATTTCCATTCTTGATTTTCTACTAAGCAAGTCTCTATTAGAACCAAAAAGAAAGAGAGTGAAATAAAAATAGAAGGACATGTGTATGTTTATTTATGTATATATCTATTTAACAAAATGCATGTATGTCATACAATAGCATATACCATCGCCAAAGTGTGTGTTTTCACTATCTAATTTTTACTTAAACCTTTACTTTGCTTTGTTTTATTTAAATATCCCCTAATCTAAGCTCTGATACCAGTTGTAACATCCCCCCTTCCAGACCTAAAGATGGAAACCCAATGCACTATAGTCACCTTGGAATTATCGTTCAATGACAAAATGAAATCGGTATGTTTTTAACAGTTGTAAGCAAACATAGCAACAAATAGAATTAATTATACATAATTGCATTTACATATTCAAATTCCCATTACCATGCCCACTTAATGCTAATTATAAATAAAGATAGATAATAGTGTCATGTTCAATATGTAAGGATGCCGACATAAACAATTACATAATGGAAATACAAAACAATTGTTATTATTAGCTAAGCCTCATGCTTCATCTTCGGCATTCTTTATTCGACTCTCGAAAGCAACCTTCCTAAACCCATAAACTCACCCTACTCGAATGAGTACCCATGACTTTATGGGAAAACAATAATAAAAAATAAGGGTCAAACATAAAGTTTGGCATTAGTAATACTTACCCTAAATACAACATACAGTGAGACGACGCCGCTGAAACAGAAGATGGCTCCCTCACTAATAAAAAAAATCAACTCATCAATTTGAATCATAAATTCAATTCATTCTATCATACATAAGTGTTCCTAACACTTATTTCTACATCACGATTAGGTTTTACAAACCATTCATTTATCTTGCCACACATACCTTATCTTTATTATAATTCATAGTGTCAAATGTATTACACTCTTGGCTGCCACCAAGTCCTTAAGCCTTATCCTTCATTTAACACCATGAACGAGCTCTTAGGTTGTCACTTAAGGCTTTGCTCATTGCTTTCATCTAATGTCATGAATAGACATTAGGTTGCCCCCTATGGTCGTACGTCGTCGATTTTGTTTAATGTTGTGTATAGGCATTCAGATGCCACTTATGGCCTCACACTTAAACTTTTGTCTAATGCCATGAATTGGCTTTCAGATGCCACTTATGACCTTACATCGATACTTTGGACTAATGCCATGAATAGGCTTTCGGTTGTCATTTATTGTCTCATACTGAACCATTCGTCTATGTTATGAATAGGCTCTCGGATGCCAGTTATGGCCTCACACCGAAGTTTTCGTCTAATGCCATGAATAAGCTTCTAGATGCCACTTATGGCCTCACACCTAAACTTTCATAGATGTCATGAATAGGCTTTCAAATTCCACTTATGGTTTTATACCAACACTCTCGTTAATCATATGCTGCATATTTCCTTACACCGAAATTCTCTAAAATTCTAAGTACACCTCTTGGCCATCTCGGGCCTTGATATTAACTTCCTTTCGAAAGTTAGATGATCTCGATTTGTTTCTTTACCGAAAGTTAACATGTCTTATTATTGACTCGCCTCTAAGGGTCAATATGTCTTGGCTAACACAAACCCGTTGTCTCTCCTAGGGAAGCCCAGTTTATTAATGGGTTCGTTTCGTCATTCCATCTCGTCTCCACATTAGGTCTCGGCACACCCCATTTGTCTTTAGGCAATCCCTGCCTTCGTATGTTGATCACGCATTGGCCCCGGTTATAACCTCCTCCTTTGGCAATCACTTCCGGCTTTCTCCTTTATATTTTCCTAGTTTATTATACTTAGACTTTACTCAGTCTTTCACTAATTCATTATAGGCTTCAGTTCTAGTCTAGTCCTCTACAATTGAACTCTCGTTTTCCACTTCAACTATGCCATAAGAAGTAAAGTGTAACAACCCGCCCTGAAATGGGCCTAAATTCCGACCCAAAAAAGGCCCATCGAAATTAAGCCCATTCGAAAGCTGGCTATTGGTTGATAAAAAGAAAAATACAAAGCTAATTATCTACACATACAGATTGCATAACGAATGGATAAAAATATAATAATAACAATAGTAACCATTTTATTATATATTCAAAATGTCATAAAAACCAAAACACAAATCCAATAATAGTTGTTACATATCCATGGTACATCATATTTAAAATACAACATTTTCCAATGGGTACATCTGAAAATACATGAATGGATAAAAAGATAAACTTCCATAAGCTTTCTCCATGCCTTCAACATCGTTATCTTTCCTAACCCGTGTTGTAATAAGGAGTGAGTCAGAACAACATGTGTCTAGTGAATAAAAATCTTGAGCCTTGCTAGTAGTACTTGGGCAGTATAATTTAAATAGGAATATGTCTTTCACATTTTTTCTATATCCTAAACCTTTCTAAATATAAGTCAAAAAGGCTTTCCAAATATAAGTCAAAAAGGCTTTCAAAATATAAGCCTATAGCCATTTCGCTTTCAACCTAATAATCCATATCTAACGTCAATAATGTCCTATCAATATAAGAGATAGTACCGAAGCCACTTAATACCTTTTAAAGGGAACTAGGCAGACTCTGACTATTTAATACATCTTTTAAGGCAGGTCCCTATCCTTTAATACCTATCCCAAGGTAGACTCCTCTTCAGTAATTATCTAGCTAACATTGCACGAAATCCCTCTAGCCACTTAATACTTCATATCGAAGTAAGCCCTTTCTCGAGGTATCCTCTACCGTGCCTAACCCATAACCCTGACCATTTATTACTTCCTATATAGGGAAGAGGCGGGCCCTCATACAACCACTTAATATCTTCAATCCCTGAAGCAGGTCCTTTGTATTATGACCCGTACCCCACATTGATGTCTCACATTAGTCCAACTATTCGTAGGTATTGGTAGCCAGATTAGCTGGGCAGATTTACCCTGTAGAAAGTAGGACTAACCTCACGTCATTCATAGTTACTTATCATAGGCGATGTCTCACATCAGTCCCAAAGTCAGAGTGCTGGTAGCCAAATTAGCTGGGCAGACTTCCGTGTGCTTTTGACTGACCTCGCATCCCTATAACTTAGTCATAATCTATATCACTCTCTACATATATTATCACATATCTCGCATTTATTATTAAGGCCTTATAACAAATCTTTCTTATTTCACCTCTACCATTAATCAATTTCCTAAAGGGGATCTAATATTAACAATGCAATTACTACGTTATATGTAACACCCCACCCCGAGACCCATATTAACAAAGAGAATTACATAGTAATTCTGTCTACTAGTGCGGAGAATAGGGCTAGTTAAAGGGGACCATCATAGTCTTGCATTAGATTAGAGCTAAGTATGTCGGTTTTGGCACTTTTTTTTCATTTCATCTCAAGTATTCGACATACTTAATTCATATCCAATACACTACTATGGTGGATACAAGATCGATTTAGAAACAGAATATGATAACAATAACAATCTCAAGTCACAGATCAACAGCACAGATAATATACATATACACTTACATAAAATGTAATACAACATGCCACAAGTGGTATTCAACCACAATATATACATACATCCCACAAAAGAATAGATACATCATAAGGTTCCCAAACTAAAGACTACAACACAAAAACTATGCCATAACCAAAGTCGACGAAGAAGCCCAAAAGGTAAAGCTAGCAAAGGTCCAAAGGCTAACCTGCAACTCGGTCTGACCCGAGTAATAAATACACGGGTCAGGCTAACTAGAACTTGATATTAGCAAAAGATAAAGGAATATAAGTGCATAAGAGAAACATTCCTTTAAAGATAAAGTAATGATATAAGAAAGTCTATTTATACAACTAAGAATAGGTATTCCATAAGGCTCAAAGTTAACCACATGATAAAGTTTAACATGGCATAGATGTTTCACATTCAAAGGGCTATACAATGTAAGTGAACATAATCAATATATAAGCCATATGTGAAATCATCAAAATCTCCAAATCAAAACTCATGAAACTCAATAAGAGTTTATAATCCCAATATCGAAATCACCATAAACAACATATATATAAGCCTTTCTCTAACTCAAGGCTATACGTAAATTCATCATCTCAAATTGGTGAAATCGAAATAAAAAACTCATAAAAATTCCCCGGATTGGCCAAATCCCATTTGCATGCCGAAGCGATGCTGCACGTGCCATCCCCCCAGTACTATATATATATATTAGGTACCTCTCCCAGACGACCAAAGTCGTAAATCTCAAACGACCGAAGTCGTAATCCCAGATGACCCGAAGGTCTATAGTACTGGCAATCCAAGAATGTGTCACAACTCCCAGATAGGAACCCGAAAAGTGTGAACGTGCGTCCCATACCACACGTTCGCACTTAACGGTTTACTAACCGCTAGTCATTGCCACATTAGAAAACATAAATCATCATAAAATTCCAAAACTAGGAAAACTCAAACTCGCCTCATCTCATTGGCAAGTAAAACACTATAAAGGGTTCTCAAAGATCATACTCCTAGAATAGGAGATCTCGAACCACAACCCGCCAAATATTGGCCTTCCCAGATAATTCCTGAAGATAGGAATTATAATCTCAAAAACTCGCCATAAATTGGCTAAATAACTCAGAAATCAATAACCCAGATAGTTTCGATCGTACAAGTCCGGAATTAACCGATAAAGTAAACTCACGTGTCCCATACAACCTATTTTACTAAACCGTTTAATTCTCTTTCTCATACGTTCGAACAGTGTAAAAATAATGTATATTATTTATAAAATAATTTACTTGAGAAAATGGGATTTTAAAATAATCTTCTGAAATCATTTTGAAGACATTTTATTGAAAATTCTGCTTGAATATATCTAAAATGCTTTGAAATAATTTAATAATAATTTGAAATATTATTTAATAAAGATTTCAAAAACCAAATTATTTAGAAATTTTCTCAAAATTTATTTGGAACAAATAGTGCTTGAAATTCAAGAAAACGTTGGAAATACACCCAAACCATTTTCAAATTTAAATCGAATTTAAATTCCAAATTCCTCCAAATCTCGACTAATCTATTGATGGATATTATAGCCCATTGTCATCATAAAAAACATCTCAAAATTTCAAAGGAATTGATCACAAAAATCATAGCAAACGAAGACTAAAAGCTGCGAAAAGAAATAGAACAAAAGGCCACCACTTCATGTACTGGGCCAACAAGGAGGTCGACCCAGCCCAGTGGCCAGGTCGACCTGGAGAGTGCTGGGTCGACCTCCCTGTCGACCTAGTCTACGGACTTCTTCCTGCTTACATTTTATGCTTCGTATAGAATTTATAGAGACCATTACACATAGCAAACGATTGAATTATGGATGAAAATTCGACATGCAACAAGTTTAACATCTAAACAACACTCTGGAAAAGATTCGGTAGCAATTCGAGTGAAAATCAAAGAGTTATAGCCACTCAAAGTAGCAACCAGAAACCAGAAAACAAAGAAACAAAGAACAGAGAATAGAACGTATACAGTAACTATTTTCGAGCAATTTTCTTTACAAGCAAAGCTTGATTTAGTTAGCAATTGTGAGTTTTGAACTCACCTTGGCGAATTAGCAAGAATTCAAGAGTAACCTATGATCTTTGGTGAAGAAAAGGAGCTTTAGGAACCTGTAACAGCTGAAAAAGAAACATGCAACAGAAATGGAAATGGTTACAGACACACTCATATCAACTTCTAAGATTTTGATGAATTTTTTTAGTATTGGTGGAGATTACCTTGTATAATCTTATTTTGGTGATTTTCTTCTTTTATTTACAGCAATTTTTGAGTGAGATTTGATTTTAGTTTGAGGAAGCCATGGATTTCTATTTTCTTTTCACTTACTGTATATTTTGGAAAAGAAGATGCAAAATGGAAAACTATGTACATATTAGTTTTCTCACCAGAAGCCTCTAGATAATGGGCTTTGGATCCCATTCCTAACCCTATTAAACCCAAAGGCAAAAATGCTTAGAGAAAATGTTAGGTTACATACATAATTAACCTATTATAATCAAAATAAAGCCAAATAAAATGGTTATTTTAACAAGATAAAAATCTAATTCAACAATAAAAAGTTATTTTTACAAATAAAACATTATTTTCAACAATATTTTAAAATTTTCATAATTTACACTATTTTATTACAAAACACTATTTTCAATTCAACAATTTGTACAAAAATTGTTTTCTTGTAAAATAAATTACCATAAATCATTTTAACTCTTTTTAATCATCAAAATATTATTTTCAAACAATATTTCATCTTTTATTTTAATAAAACACATATTATTTTCATATTTCTCATTTTAAATTCAATAAAAGATTAATATTAACAATGTTCTCCAATATTATTGTATTTACCCAATAAAATTGCAATTTGATTATTTTCTACTCAAATTCTCAAACTAAAGTTTTTAAAACTTTATTTTCATTACTTTAGATTTATTTCAACAATTTAACGTTGAAATACATCACTTAATTAATTTATTAGCTCCAAACTAATAAATACCCAATATTTCAATTTATTTAAACCAAATATTTATCCAATCAATATTCAATCCCATATTTATTCCCAATTAAACAAAATAAAGTTCCAAACTTTATTTTTCCTATTTTATTTACAAAATTCATTGTTTATTCCAAATAAACAATATAAAATTTCCAATTATATTTTAATCTACAATATTAAATTATAACTTCCGTTATCCCGCCTTTTGGCAAGGCCGTGACACCAAGAACTTGACTAGAAACCAATGACGGTTCGTTTTGGAGATCGGTTATGCGCATGCTCACTATGGATATCGACGAATTTTGTCCGAGTCCGGATCAAGCTACAATTGATATGACAGGACGAGTGAAGCCATGAAAGTCGACATTCCAAATTTCAAGTCAATCCGAGTTCATGTGCTCGAGTTATGATCGATGCAAGTTGGAGGAAATAGCCTTAATTTTGTATCCATCAGCAGGCCACATTTCGAATCGATCAGATTCGTATCCATCGTCAAGCCCTAGTTCGCATCGTTCATCCAATGTCCACTTCGCGTCCATCAACGAACATATGTTCGAATCCATTAGGATGCACTACTTCGCATCCATAAGGAGAGCCTTGTTCGAATCCATTGACTCATGCTTGTTCGTATCCATCAGAGAATCATTAGTTCGTATCCATTGAACAAACACTATTTGTATCCATCACAATAATGCTTGTTCGTATCCATCAAGTGGAAGCAACCTTGATTGATACGAATAAGGACCACCTCCATCGATGCGAACTACGTCGTCTTCATCGATACGAACTAGACCGTCTCCATCGATTCGAACTGAGCATACTACAGATCGATACGAAAAGCGTGCTAATGATCGATTCGAACAAGACAATTGCATCGATACGAACAAGGCGAGAATCCTGGGGCGACTCGATCAACTCGGAATAAAAAGTGGATCGATCCGAAGAGTGCGCACCACGTCATCACCGGGGCACGTGCAACCATCGATTCGAAATGATCGAGTCGAAACGATCGATTCGAACGAAATAGCCTGCCGAGTAACACCAATTTGTATCGATCATATCTTGCGATCCACCAGTCCAAATGCTATGAAATTTTCACAGGAGCTTACGTACAAGATAAAGAATGTTCACACCAAGTTTCGAATCCATTGGACAAAATTTTGATCGATACGAATTCGATCGTATCGATCACGGATCGAGCCGAAACTTCATGGGCTCGGTTGCATGGGCACTCAGGTGCCAGAAGAAGTCTCCCGAAATCTGAGCGAAATACCAGCCTCCTACACCTATAAATAGAGCCCCAAGGCCTATAGAGAAGGGATCTTTAGACGCTCCAACGCCCAGACTCTGCCGGATTGAATTCTAATCTCCATTGTTGCTGTTGTATTCGAATTTCATAACTTTAATTCTTGGTAATTGGCTGCAATAAATTATAATCATCAAAGAAACATCAATAAAGTGATCAACTTCATAGTGGACGTAGGCAATACGCCGAACCACTCTAAATTTTTGTGTTTCTGTGCATTTTTATCGTTTACATATTTGTTTTTGGAGTTTTTGTTAGATAATCCTCTTTTTCCATTTAGTTTCTTCATTTTTTATCTCTTCAAAAACTTCCGAAGAGCGTTGTGCCCATTTTTGGTACAAACGCTTTGGTGCTTTCACTGAGAAAAAAACCCAGTTTTTTTCCTTCTCTTTGGATCTGCTATCGATATCGGATTGCGTAAATCCAAGAAGAAGATCCAGATCTCAAGTCTTGAAGCCCTTCCATTCTATTCAGATTTGCATCAAATCTATGAAAGGACTTCGTCAATTCATCATGGTGAGCACACGAACTGCCTCTACAGTTGCTGATCAGGAAGGACGGGATAGGCAGAATCCCGTACAATTGCCTCCATCCAACCAAGATGCCGCCGGACTTTCAGATCCATCAGGCCCGGTCACCAGACAAGAGTTCCAGATGCTGCTTCAAGAGTTGACCTAGAGTCGGCAACATCTTACTGAACAACTGCGCGCCAACACAGAGTTGACCAACCAGCTGAATCGCCAAAGGTGCAGAAGATCCAGAAGAGATCAAGCTTCTTATTCTTCCACCGAAAGTTCTACCTCATCTGATGATCATCATCGATCCACACGCCCACGGCTGGATGTAAGCTACACCCAGGCCACAGGGCACTAACCTGCCTTAAATCTTGGATAACCCAGGACTGGACCATCCACCAGTCATCAGACCGGACCCTCATCTCGAGGGGGTGTCGCTCCTTACCATGTCACAGGCAACCTCGCCGCCACCACCACTACCGAACAAGGAGTTGATGCTAGAAATCAAGCTGATCTGCATCGTAACCAACGAGAACACACTCCAGAACCTTATGTCCCTGAAAATGTTGAACCAAGGAGGCGAGGCACGGACCGTCGACCGCGTGCGGTCCAGCCTCGCATTGTGGAACCCGACCACACCTTGGCACACCATGCTCCAAATATCCAGATGTCGGATATACCGACGATGATTCCTCAAATGATTCGTGAAAGTCAGGGCCTCACTAATGACGACTGGGGGATTTCCCGGAGTCATACCCCTTTCACTGATGACATATTATATGCTGAACCACCTCGGCGCTTCAGGATGCCAACTTTGCCAGTCTATGAAGGGAATTCTGATCCAAATCAACACCTCCTGAAGTATGAATGGTTAATGAATGCTGCGAGGGCTGATGATGCAGTTAAATGCCGTAGTTTCCCCATTTCCCTGGGGGCATTGCAACTATGTGGTTTACTCGTTTGCCACCATGATCCATTTCTAATTTCGACCAGATGGCCACTAAGTTTGTTGAACAATTCCGTATGCACGTAGCAAGACCTAAAGATGTTAATACTCTGTCTAGTGTCACTCAAACTCCCAGAGAGACATTCAAACGTTACTTGGAGCGATTTCATGCTGCATGTGCAGAAATAAGCAATCCCAATGACAACTCTATCCTGATGGCATTGACTAAGGGGACTGATTCTGATTCTGAGTTCGGAAATTGGTTAGCTGGGATGTCGCCTGCATCATTGGACCGTTTCTATTCGAAAGCAGCCCAATTCTTGAGAAGGGAGGATGCGAAATAGTCTAGGAAGCAGGATGACGCAGGACCCAGCATGGAAGGAATTCAGAGTAACATCGCAGTTAAACAATCCGGGGAGAGTTCCGGAAAAGTTCAGTTGAATATACAAAACAAACAGAACCAGCAAAGGGACAGTGGAGATCAAGGTAAAAAACGAGATCAAAATCGTGGTCCACGGCGTAGAGCTCCCATGTTCGACAATTATACTCCGTTGAATACGTCGCTGGAAAATGTGTATTTGCAGACCTGTAATACCATGCAATACAAGAAACCTGCCCCGAAGCCGTCAACGGAAAGACAAGTCCAAACAGGGAAGTTTTGCATATTTCATGAAAGTCATGGCCATAATACAAATGAGTGTCGTCATTTACAATATCTCATTGAAAAGCTGATAGTGAATGAAAGTTGGATCAGTATGTGCGAGCGCCGCAGTCAGGAGGTGCGGGCCCATCAAATCAGAATCGAGCACCGAATCAAGAAAGGCAGGACCCGCTCGTACTGGCGGGAGGTTGGTTATTAATACAATAAGTGGTGTTCCCCATCCAGTGGACCGAAGCTGGAAGGAGATGGAGTCGTATGCCAACTCTATTAGGTATGCGGGCTTCGAGTGTTATAGTAGTTTTGATGAAGGGTCTCCGGCCAAACAACAGAAGATGATGACTGATGACATTGTATTCAGGAACAGAGATGCTGACAAAGTCGAAGCCCCTACTATCGATCCACTGGTCATCGCAGCTCAAGTAGGTCCAGCCTGGATGAAAAGGATTTTGGTTGACAGTGGAAGCTCAGTGAATATTATGTTTAAACGAGCTTATGATCAGATGAGGATGAATTCAATAGGAGCGCTACTATACCCACTGGAGTAGTAGAACTACCAGTGGAGTTGGGAGTTGGAGAACGCCGGAGAGTCCGGATATTACAGTTCGTTGTGTTGGACATAGACTCCCCTTATAATGCTTTCTTGGGCCGATCGGCCCTCGCTGAATTCAGGGCAGCCATTGCCCCGTGGTGTTTGACTTTAAAGTTTCCCACTGATCGTAGAGTGGGAATCATTCAGGGAGATCAGGCTGCTGGGAGAGCCTGTTACGTTGCCAAGCTGCGGGAGGCGCAGTGAAAGGAGAAAGGAAAGGGCGTAGAGGAATCTCTTTGCGTCCGTTTTGCTGATAATTGACAATTAATGCTTTGGCCTAGGCCCGGGCACCCCAGCCAATTCCAAAGGGATCTTGACCCAAGAGAAACTGTAGACGAAGGAGAATCTAAAGAAAGTCAAGCATCCCTGGCCGAACTGACGATTGATTTCCCAATTGACGATGATGATGATTCGAAGATGATAAAGATTGGGTCTCAGCTAAGCCAGCAAACTTAAGAGGCATTGGTTGAGTTTCTACGGGCAAATCTTGACGTATTCGCCTGGACGGATTCTGATATGTATGGGATCTCGCCAGACATCACGAGCCACACCCTGAATATTGACCCGCGGCATGTCCCAGTCAAACAGAAAAGGCGTGGTATGGATCCAAAGAGATCTGCCGCCCTTAAAGAAGAGGTAGAAAAACTTAAAGCAAACGGGTTCATTCGAGGTACGCTATATCCCGAATGGGTGTCGAATCCCGTGCTTGTTCGAAAGTCAAACGGAAAATGGAGAACATGTGTCGATTACTCTGATCTGAATAAAGCCTGTCCTAAAGATAGTTTCCCGCTTCCCAGGATTGATCAGCTCGTAGACTCGACAGCTGGACATGAGCTCTTATCCTTCATGGATGCGTATTCTGGCTACAATCAGATACCAATGCATTTACCTGATCAAGAACATACCTGCTTCGTAACCAATCTGGGACTTTATTATTACAAAGTTATGCCATTCGGACTCAAGAATGCTGGGGCTACTTATCAACGATTGGTCAATCAGATGTTTGCCAATCAAATCGGGAAAACCATGGAAGTGTATGTAGATGACATGCTTGTGAAGTCACAATTTTCCACTGACCATATTAAAGACCTGGAAACTATGTTCAACATACTTCGAGAATACAGAATGAAACTCAACCTACTAAAATGTCATTTTGGAGTTGCATCCAGAAAATTCCTTGGGTTCATCGTCAATGCTAGAGGGATCGAAGCTAATCCTGAAAAGATCTGGGATATCAGAAATCTTGAAACTCCGAAAACTATAAAACAAGTCCAGAGTCTCAATGGGAAAGTAGCGGCACTGAGCAGGTTCATTTCAAAGTCCACTGACAAATGCATCCCCTTCTTCGATCTGATCCGAAAAGGAAAACGAAACTTTGAATGGACCACGGAGTGTGAGGGCACTTTCCAAGCATTAATTCAGCATCTATCCACACCACCTATCCTGTCGAAACCCATTGATCATGAGAAGTTGTATGTTTACCTAGCGATATCAGAAAACACTATCAGCGCTGCCTTAATTCGAGAAGAAGACAAGATACAGAAGCCAGTATACTACATCAGCAAACGATTGACTGGAGCTGAAGGAATTATCCGAAACTAGAGAAGTTGGCTTATTGCCTTGTTATTGCATCAAGGAAGCTCCGACCATATTTCCAGGCCCATCCTATCATTGTTTACACTGACTAGCCGTTACGACAGGTCCTTACGCGGCCTGAGACGTCTGGTAGGTTACTCAAGTGGAACATCGAACTGAGCCAGTTTGATATTACTTATACTCCTAGGCGAGCCATCCAAGGACAAGTCCTGGCCGATTTCATAGCCGAATTTACCATTCCAAAGGACTTGCCCGAAACCAGTGAATCTCCCGAATATGTCTGGAAGTTGTACACTGATGGTGCCTCAAACGACCGGTGCTCGGGCGCAGGAGTTGTACTCGAAACCCCCAAAGGCCGATCTATATGTTATGCTTTAAAGTTTGATTTTCATGCAACCAATAATGAAGCTGAATATGAAGCTCTTTTAGCCGGATTGAAACTTGCCAAAGATTTGAGAATCATCGCTGTGGAAATTTATTGTGATTCACAATTAGTTGTGTGTCAAGTTCGGGAAGAATATCAAGCAAGAGATCGAAGGCTGGCTGCCTACTTAGCTCGAGTTCGGGAAATACTGGATCAGTTCGATTATTATGCCATTTATTGTATACCTCGAGAACACAATCAAAAAGCCGATTCGTTGGCGAAGTTAGCTAGCATAGGTGAAGCTCAGCAAATGGGACTCGTTCCCATAGAGACGTTACCTTCCCCAAGTATTGACCGGGCAGAAACAGATTGGGTATGTGAAACCATTCCCGATAAGGAGACATGGATGACTCCATTCAGAAATTACCTTGAGCACGGTATCCAGCCGGAGCGCAGGAGTGAAAAAAGACAAGTCCGTCGGTAGGCCTCACGATTCACCATCCAGAATGGAGTCATGTACAGACGAGGGTACTCTGTTCCTTTACTCTGGTGTATCGCTAACGATGAAATTAAATGACTATTACACGACGTACACGAGGGAGAATGTGGCGATCACACCGGGGGGCAAGCACTTGCCAAGAAAGTACTTCGATACGGATATTTTTGGCCGACTGTAAATCGCGATGCGTCGGATTATGCCAAGAAATGTGATAGATGTCAAAAGCACGCTCGAATTCCAAGAGCCCCACCTACCGAGATAACTCAAATGGTCAGCCCATGGTCGTTTGCAGTATAGGGGCATAGACATCATTGGTACTCTACCTCTGGCAAAAGGTGGTGCGAAGTACGCCATCGTCGCAGTTGATTACTTTACAAAGTGGGCTAAAGATGAACCTCTTACTATCATAACGACGAAAAAGTCCTCAACTTTGTAGTCCGCAACATTATCTGTCGATTCGGTCTACCGCACACCATTATCACTGATAACGGAACCTAATTCGACAGTGTTGAATTTAAAGATTTCTGCAAACGGTTTCACATTCGAAAGAAATTCTCAGCAGTTGCACACCCTCAAGCGAACGGACAGGTCGAAGCGGTCAATAAAGTTATAAAGTCCATTCTGAAAAAATGAATGGAAAAGGTCGGGGGCAAGTGGGTCGATGAACTTCCTATGGCTTTATGGGCTTACCGAACAAGCCACAAGTCTGGAACCGGTCACACTCCATTCTCTCTCTTATGGTTCAGAAGCTGTTATTCCAATCGAGCTATCAGTACCTTCTCATCGTGTGACATACTACGATCCGAAGACAAATGCTATATTACTTGCTAAATCTCTCGATTTACTAGATGAGAAGCGTGAAGAGGCTGATTTGAAGGCAGCCGCGTATCGAAGTCGAGTCGCCCGATTGTACAACACCAAGTTCCGCCCACGAACCTTTGAACTCGGCGATCTCATCCTGAAAAGAATTTATCCGGTTCCTTCGCATATGAATCCAACATGGGAAGGACCGTATGTTATTGAATAAAGGCTCGGAGATGGCACATTCAAATTATCGACCGTCGACGGTCTTACTCTGCCAAGAGCCTGGAACAGCGAGAGTCTTCGTCGCTACTACACATAACAGGCCATGTTTATTCATTTAGTTTATTTTCCATTTGCAATTTGTTTCTGCATTTCGAAATTAGAATTTGTAATAAGGCAACTGACTTTGCCATATTTTTTTTATTTCAGCAATAAAATGCAATCTCTTCGAGCCAGAGCTATGATTTACTTGAAATACTTCATATGATCATCACCATGCACGGAGAGCTAAGTTCCACCATATGGTGGGATTTATTCAAATAGGGAGTGACTGTGATGCAACCGGTCACTCGCTAAGTGAAACCCATGCTCAGGGACAAGCCATCACACTAAATTCAAGGAAGGATTGATACACGACAATCCTTCACCTAACTCCAGATTCCCAGAGTGCGAACTGGAGTATGAACTTACAAATACGTCTACGAAGAGGGTGGATCCATCCACCTGACGACTTCGCCCGTATCCGAACTAAGTTTGAGGAGGGTGGACCTGTCCATCCAACGACCTCACTTGTTAACTCAGGGTGGATGTGATCCGACCATCCATGATCCTGATACACCTTTCGTTCCCAGAGTGTGAGCGAAATCCAAAAACATGCAGCAGATGTGACTGACCGTCTGTTTACCAACTCCAAACTCCCAGAGTGCGAGTTTGAGTATAAACATTAACTCCAAATTCCCAGAGTGCAAATTGGAGTATAAACGCCAACTCCGAACTCCCAGAGTGCGAGTCGGAGTATAAACATTAACTCCAAATTCCCAGAGTGCGAATTGGAGTATAAACGCCAACTCCGAACTCCCAGAGTGCGAGTCGGAGTATAAACATTAACTCCAAATTCCCAGAGTGCGAATTGGAGTATAAACGCCAACTCCGGACTCCCAGAGTGCGAGTCGGAGTATAAGCATTAACTCCGGATTCCCAGAGTGCGAAACGGAGTATAAACATCAACTCCAAATTCCCAGAGCGCGAATTGGAGTATAAATACCAACTCTGAACTCCCAAAGTGCGAGTCGGAATATAAATGTCGGCTCCGAGTCCCCGGAGCGCGAAGATATAGTTAAAGTCTAAATCGGCGTAACCAACCGCCAGTAAATAAATGAAAATCCCCAGGAGTGCGGATATGATCATCGATAATCAAGCAAGTGTGGTTGAACCACCCAATCTCCACCTATCTCAAACATCTATTCAGTGGAACTAGACTCAACGTGTTATAAGTGTGATGCAATCACTGGCTGATGTTCTACAACTCATCCCCAAGATTGGGGGGGCAGAACTTGAGTATCAACCATTGACTGAGGCAGTGCGACGTCAGAATTCAACTCGCTTCACGGTTATGAACCGTGTCCGCGGTTTTCGAACCTAACGAACAAAAACAAACTTGACTCGGAAGCTGAAACCTCACAAGTGCACTTCAGACATTGAAACACTTAGGCAAATACACAATAACTGATAGGAAACCAAAAAAGAAAAGTTTCATTTCTACTGTTTGTGAAAGAAATTCATGTACAAGTTTGTTCCAAGAAATTCATACTAGCAAGGGCCGAACCCGCATCTATACACAGCCTATGAAAGGAAAACCAAAATAGATCCCTATCTACTTAGAACAAATTGAAGAGGCCTATCTATTTCTTCTTCTCTATCGACTTCTTCCTCGGTGTAAACTCGCTGGAGCCGCCACTAATTTTCCTCTTTGAGCCTTTTCTTTTCGGTGGTCGGTCTCCAGGCAGGGGCATGATCTTGACATCCTCCTCTGAGCTCGAATGAATAGGTATGCTTCCCGCGGGCGGAGTCGGAGGAACATGATCAAGTGTAGAAAGTGGAATGGGCACACTAGTGTCGAAAACTGTATCGCCGGGTGATATCATTCTGAGCGGAGCTGGACCAGGTGCCGCCATCCCACCTCCAAAACTGCCGCCATGAGCCGCTACTTCCATCTCAGCGTCGATTTCGGCCAATGTTTCCTCTTCATTGATCACTTGGGCCTCGCTAGGAGCATCAGTGGTTGGCATTGAAGAGCTTGTAGCAAGGGCGCCTCCACCCATAACAAATGGCAGGTCGGCAAAAGGGTCGCTATGACGACGAAAGAGTTCCTCCATCATCTGCTCATCAAAGACAAGCGTGCTTCCCTGCATTTCATCGAGTGGCGCAGTTGTAGTTATGGTGGTCGCCTCAGTGATGACGGTCTCCTGCGTTTGATGTGATTCTTGGGTTGCAGGAAGCACGATTGATGCAGCATCAATCACTGGACAAAGGAAAAGGAAGACTGTCGGTAAACAAATCAAATAAAGCTATCGATCTCGAACAAGTACGAAGAATGTTTAGAGTACCTTCCTCAGTTTGTCTCGTAGATGGCTGAGCGGCTTCAACAACTTACTCTATAGCCGGAGATATCTGCGGCTGATCTGGATTGTAGGCAGGGACAGCTTGGGGATCCATTGCAGATAAGGGTTCAGGTTGAGTTGATGCTGGAACTTCAAGACTTGCATCATGATGATCAACCCCTGAACCTTCTCCTACTTCCAAGTGTTGGGTGCCGAGTCTCTCCTTCTCATAAGAAATCATTGACTCGTGGAGAATCTTCCTTTCATCTTCATTCAGCAGACGATTCTCGAGCTCAAACTCATCAACAGACTCACCCAGATGCACCGCCTTCTCCTCCTCAACCAATCGGCCCCAGGCGTTATATAGATGTGCCGGGTAATTATCGAGCTAGGATAGTCCTCTATGCCTCAACACGTTGGCGTTGTAAACGACAAGAAGGTCTTCAATATCGGCTTCTAGCCTGGACTCGGCCGATTTCACCTCCTCCTCAACCTTATTCTCCACCTCGCGGACCTTAGCCACGGCCGCATCCCGTTCACCTCAGAGCAAGACACCTTGTTCGCACGCTTCCTGGGTTGCGTTGTTCGCATCATCCCTTTCCTTGGCCATGTTAGAGAATTTGGCCTTAAGCTCGTTGAGTTCCTTGACCGCCGCATCCCGTTCGACGGTGACTGTAGTATTTCGGTGGCCCATCTCCTCCACCAAGGCAACGTGTGTCTGCCTCAACCTCTCCATCGCCACATTCGCTTCATCAGCTTTTTTGGTGGCCTCAATTTCAGATTTCCAAGAAGACTCGGCCTCGGTATTGAGCACTTGGATGATTCGCTCTTTTTGAGCGAGTTCGGACTCCATCTTTTCAATTGCTTTGGCTCGCTCAAAGGCCACCTTGGAAGCTTTTTCTGCAGCCTTCGCCCACTCTCTATACTGGGCATAGATGTCATGAATGTAATCATGCATCGTGTTCTCCGCCCCTGATGGAATTCTCTTTAAATGAGGTGGGAAGACGTAGCCGTCGAAGCATATGTTCGGGAACTCCTTCCTCAGCTGAGCAATTTTAATAGCCCCTTCCCCCGTGGGCTCAGTTATGGCCTGCTCTGCAATTATGGGGGCCACGGTTTCAACTCGTTGGTGATGAGTTTCGGGCCTAGAAGTGTGAGAAGACGGTCGGTGTCACGGAGGCTCTGGTGGGTGTGAAACATGAACATGAGGTGGTGAGGGAATTCTAGGAGGTGGCGAACGGAACCTAGATCGGTGTCTATAGTCTCTATCCTTTTCCCGTTCGTATCTGTCCTGATTGGAGTACCCACGGTCGCGGTCTCTATCCGAATCTCTCCTGCGGGAATCATAATAAAAGAAGACTTTCGAGCCGAGCGAAGGCTCCCTAACATTGATTCTCTCCCAGACATCGTACCTGTGAATGAGAAACGAAAGAAAAGTTAGTGATCTCTTGGATTGGACGATTTGCGATTATGAATCATGTAGTGCAGTGAAGTGTATGTATGTGCAACCCCCCGACCAACCGGAAATGTCGGCCACACTCATAGCAAGCCACTCGCTCAGATCAAGAGCACTGTCAAGATCCTCTATCCCGGTGTCGTGTTGAAACGACACATAATCCGAAATTGGAATATCAGCAAGCTCTTCGAATAGATTCTCTACTTGCAGGGGAGGAGCCTCCGAAATTCTAATTCCAGGAACAGGCAAAGACACAACCACGGATTTCAATCTCATGGATTTAGAATGCTTATGAGCAATTGCCTTGCCTTTTCTTCTTCCTCCTGAGTCCTGGAAACTGCCAGAAGGCCTAGCTATAAGTTCATCATCAGTGGGTGTTCTCTCTGGATCAACCCCTTCGGTTATCACGACGCCAGGCGCTTTGCGTTTCATCCGGTTCTTCGAGACTGCTCTAAGTGTCCCTTCCAGCCTTATGCTTTGCTTCCGTTCAATCAGCCCGACAATTCTCAAGTTTCTGTCGGTTAGAACCAAGTCAATGTTCCTCTCTTCACCCAGAACTGCTTGGAGGATCCGAACTAACACTTTGAAATACCCACCTTCAGGTCGTGAGATTGCGGCTGTAAAAGAAGAGAAGTATGTTAGTTTTGAGAATGATTATTATTATCCTGATAATTCTTGAGAAAGACTGCAACGCTTACGTCTATCCAACCATCGCCTAGCGAATCCAGGGGGCATCGAACGTAGAACCATTCTGTTTTAAAGTAACTCAGCCTTCCCCAAGATCCGGTTACTACTTGGCAGTTCCTGACTGACTCCAGGAAAGTGAAAGATAGGCTATCTCCCCTACTTTTGAAGTTAAAAAGATATATAATCTCGATCGGCTTTGGTGGTCGAAAGAGAATTTCCATAAAAACAATGAAAGTGCTATTCAGCAAGGCATATCCATTGGGGTGTAGCTGGGATGGAGCGATTCCAAGGAATGACAGCATTTCCCTTATATACTGATTAAATGGAGGAAGTGTCCCTGCTGTGCAAGCATGACGATTGAAAGCAGTAAACCCCTCCGGGGGAGCGTGCGGTCTATCATCTGGCCCTGGCAGTAATACGTTGTCGAGCGACAAGCCATGTCTTAAGCATATCCGTCCCAGCATATCTTCGGAAATGCCGGACGGCACAGAGTCTTGTGGATGGCAAAGGAACCGGGCACCTGGAAACTCGTCCGGAAATGGATCTATGACAGCTTCATGTTGCTATGAGCTTGAAGATTCCATTACTAACTAGCTTATGAGAAATCATCATTAGATGAAAATAACATCCGTGCTTCCCCCAGTGTAAAGTGCGTGAATGTGTTGTGCAGTGCAGTGCTGTATATCACTTGAAAAATTCTATAGAGTTAAGGAAAGTATGTAAACGACGAGACTTCGAAATTCAGCTGGAGTGACCGTCATCACTGACCGTCAAAACCATGCCATCCAAACATTAGCAATCAATCCAAGTTGAAGTTTGTTATAAGTTCGTTAAGTCACAGTTCCATCGACGAGCTTCGAAGGATGGTCAAATATGCAGTGAAATGGTTAAGTCCAGTTATGCAAGGCTAAAGCTCGTCGGAGTCAAGTGTTCGGTTGTACAAGATTTTGTGTCTATCAGGGTTTAGGCTTGGATCGATCGATAGAGGTCTGTTTCGCATCGATCAGAAGGGAGTAAGTTTCGTATTGACCAAAGGCCTTAGTTTCGTATCGATCAGGGCCAGCAACTTTGTATCGATTGAATCCACTGGTTTCGTATCAATCAAGGCCAGCAACTTCGCATCGATCGAATCCATTGATTTCATATCGGTCAAGTCCCGTTAACTTCGCATTGATCAGGTTGCAACGGAGTTCATATCCATCACAAATATGCTTTGTACCCATGTCGATTTGAAGTGATGGAAGCAGAATCACAAGGTCAGTAATCGATACGAAGTCACAGAAGGGGGGATCGATGCGAAATCCCAGTTTTTCTAACCCTCGATCGATACGAAATTCAGACTGAGCAATTACTTCGTCTTTTTCCTCACTCCTTCCCAAAATGGCCGTGGCGCCATTCCTTTCCTCCTTCAACCATGCTCCAAACCAACTTCGATCTCAACACCGCTGAAGGTCGGTCGCATGTGTGTATGAATTAAAGGTGGGTTCGAATCTCGTCGTTCGTGATACGAGTTCATTGACTTATTACCTAATTGCAACAGCTGATTAGAGAGATTGAAAGGTTGATTCGATTCGAAGGCAAGCGGTTTTCTTTTTCCAAGTCTCTGGAGCGATACGAAGACGAAGCGGAAAAGTGAAAAGTAAAAAATGACTAAGTCCACAGTATTTATATGGACCCGAGTACAGAGGAAAAAGGCGTTTCACCTCCCCGTAGATTCGACCGGTAACAACGGTTCCATTAAAGGATCGATTCGAACAAGCTATTCGAATCTATAATTGCGATCTTTTATCGAGACGAAATTGTCAACGGAGATTTCTCTAAGTCAACAAGCTCTATCGATATGAAACTGTTGTTCGCATCCAATGCTCTCGACTACCTCCACTGTGCATCGATAAGAACTACGCCTTTCGAGTCCATCAAATCACAGCTCCCAAAGGCCAGTACCCATCGATGCGAATTGTCTATTTGTATCCAACGACACAAGGCCCATCGATTCGAAATACACAATGAGGACTGTTCTGAAGGCATTGAACTCCATCGATATGAAATGCTTATTTCGTATCCATCGGCTCTCGACCCACGACAGCACGAGTTCATCGAACGAAATAAAATCCACAGCATTAGAGTCCATCGAAGCTCATGTCCATCGATGCAAAAATGTTCATTTCGTACCCATCAATGCGAAGTATATCGATGCGAATAACCACCTTTCAACCTTTTACATCGATTCAGGAGAGGATCGATACGAACGAACATTGAAAAACAACCATCGAGCGTTGTTACAATTCGAATTTCACATCGGTTCAGGAGAGGATCGATACGGGATAAACTGACAACGACTCGTGGACGAGCAACGTCGGTGAGAGTCAGATTAACATATGTGCATATATGTCGGGCTAACATTCAATTTTCAACATTCACAGGAATTGGAAACTTATCTGATAACGATTACGACGACAAAAAGCTAATCACTAGCATACAGCAATCAGTTACAACAATATATGGTACAATAGTTGACAATCAACAGCTCATGTTACTAAGGAAATCAGTCAAAGATTACAACTTCCAGCGAAAGGACGATAACTGATCAAAGTAAAGGTTGCAGCTTTTCAAAGCATGTCATATTTTCACAAGACGTACTTTGGGGGGCAAATGTTATCCCACCTTTTGGCAAGGCCGTGACACCAAGAACTTGACTAGAAACCAATGACGGTTCGTCTTGGAGATCGGTTATGCGCAGGCTCACTATGGATATCGACGAATTTTTCCGAGTCCGGATCAAGCTACAATTAATATGACACGACGAGTGAAGCCATGAAAGTCGACATTCCAAATTTCAAGTCAATCCGAGTTCATATGCTCGAGTTATGATCGATGCAAGTTGGAGGAAATAGCCTTAATTTTGTATCCATCAGCAGGCCACATTTCGAATCAATCAGATTCGTATCCATCGTCAAGCCCTAGTTCGCATCGTTCGTCCAATGTCCACTTCGCGTCCATCGACAAACATCTGTTCGAATCCATTAGGACGCGCTACTTCGCATCCATCAGGAGAGCCTTGTTCGAATCCATCGACTCACGATTGTTCGTATCCATCAGAGAATCATTAGTTCGTATCCATTGAACAAACACTATTCGTATCCATCACGATATTGCTTGTTCGTATCCATCAAGTGGAAGCAACCTTGATCGATACGAATAAGGACCACCTCCATCGATGCAAACTACGTCGTCTTCATCGATACGAACTAGACTGTCTCCATCGATTCGAACTGAGCTTACTACAGATCGATATGAAAAGCGCGCTAATGATCGATTTGAACAAGACAATTGCATCGATATGAACAAGGCAAGAATCCTGGGGCGACTCGATCAACTCGGAATAAAAAGTGGATCGATCCGAAGAGTGCATGCCATGTCATCACCGGGGCACGTGCAACCATCGATTCGAAATGATCGAGTCGAAATGATCGATTCGAACGAAACAACCCGCCGAGTAACACCAATTCGTATCGATCATATCTCGCGATCCACCAGTCCAAATGCTATGAAATTTTCACAGGAGCTTACATACAAGATAAAGAATGTTCACACCAAGTTTCGACTCCATTGGACGAAATCTTGATCGATACGAAATTCGATCGTATCGATCACGGATCGAGCCGAAACTTCATGGGCTCGGTCGCGTGGTCCCACTCACATGCCAGAAGAAGTCTCTCAAAATCTGAGTGAAATACCAGCTTCCTACACCTATAAATAGAGCCCCAGGGCCTACAGAGAAGGGATCTTTAGACGCTCCAACGCCCAGACTCTGCCGGATTGAATTCTAATCTCCATTGCTGCTGTTGTATTCGAATTTCATAACTTTAATTATTGGTAATTGGCTGCAATAAATTGTAATCATCAAAGAAACATCAATAAAGTGATCAACTTCATAGTGGACGTAGGCAATACGCCGAACCACTCTAAATTCTTGTGTTTCTGTGCATTTTTATCGTTTACATATTTGTTTTTGGAGTTTTTGTTAGATAATCCTCTTTTTCCATTTAGTTTCTTCATTTTTTATCTCTTCAAAAACATCCGAAGAGTGTTGTGCCCATTTTTGGTACAAACACTTCCGTTATAATTTAATATATACAGGTAATCTCCAAACCAGGGTTGTTACAGACTTTCCCCTTAACAAAATTGCATCCTCGCAATTTCTAGAAAAGAGTTTGTATTCAACACATTTATATCATCATTCAAAGGAAGGATAGACAAGGACGAGATCAAAATTCCTCACTCTATACTCAAGACAAAAGAAGACCAAGATAAAACTGCTCGGTAAATTAAATGATTTTCCTAAGTATAAATACTAGGATTTGCAGAATTTCTTGAGCAACACATCATGATTTCAAAGGTATCTCACTTTCGAAACAAAAACACAACGGGGTGCTACTCAAAAATCTATCGAAGGAGAATGATTTCACAAAAGTTTCTCGAATAGAGTTGGGATTTAGCATCGCTTTATCCGAACTCCAACCATAATCTGAAGATTTTCCATATGTTGGTACGAAAAGAGCCATACAGATACTAAGATAACAACAATTGAGGTAAGAAAACCCAATGAGAGGTGGTTACTTCAAAGACCACCCTACTCAAACGACCGCAAAATGCTTGTCGTTAGACTATTGTATAAGGCAAGACAATCACGAGGAACACAATAGATATAAATTTTAATTTACAATCAAAATTTATTAGAGTTCGAAATTCATTATCTTCAAAACCATAATCAAAATTTTTGTTTACAATCAAACTTCTTAAAGTTTCAAAACTCATTGCCTTTAAATTCAAAATCTCAACTTTTCAACACTTGGAAATTTTCCAAACTCCTTCCTATAGTTCTTATAAAATGACAAATAATTTCAAACTCATATTCCCTTTTTTTTCATTCTAAAATTAAATTTTCGAAAGGATTTTTATAATTTCATTTCAACAATTCTTAAGATAAAATTTTAAAATTTACTACTCTTTATTTCCAATTACCCAAATTCTCATAACAAACTCCATCTTAACATGTATAACTTATTTTAAAATATTCAAAAACCATTTATTTTTCAAACAAAGCATTATCTCATCATTTCAACAATAAAACATAACTATATTCAAACTCATACATTTCAAATATCATAATGGCTTTGCCATGCTATTGATTTCTAATAAATAACCCTATTGATTGGCTACAGCTTTGACCAAATGATCAAAACCACCTCGCCACTCATCCAATCCCACTATGGTTCAATGGCTGCATAGGTCATCCAGAATAAAATTTAATTCTCAAATCTTTTTAATTTATTTCCAAATTTAGTCTCATTAAAACTCAATTTATCGTGTCTGATTGTCTCATTACAGCGTTTAGGAAATTCCTATCGATAACGTTGATCAGGCGTATCGACCAGAATTCTTAAAGCACTTGATGGACAACCCAACACAAAAATCATCTTCTATAAAAGAAGTATCTCATATTTAGTTCTCAAAATGTTCTTTATTTATCCTAAAAAACCAAATCCAATATCACTTAGAAATATATCTTCAATTTTTGAAAAAATTTGAAAACACGATTCATTACATATACCCAAAATCAAAACACAAAAAGTGACTCATCGAGATGTTCCCTGAATATACTCGATTCACAGGATTTGAGGGAATAGATTGGAGTGTTCGTCATTCCTAACAGTATAACAAACTCTCAGAAACTCATAACGAGTGCGGAATGCGGTAAAAGAACACTATCCTCCGCAACTCATGGCTAGTGAGAATCGGTGTAGGGTCAAGCTGAAGAAAGACCTTAGCACCACCAATGGATTGAATAAAAAATCAGCGAGATATAAGGGTAAGGGTAAAATATCTTCTCGAATGAGAAGAAGAACACAAATGGAAAATCATTACTTCGGGTGAAGTAATGTTACTAAGCCTATAAATGAGTATCCAAAAAGGTTATCTCAAATGAGGTAAGAATGGAAATATCAATTAAATTCCAAGGATCGCCTCATTTCCTTAGTGGGCATCCTCGTGGAAGAATGACTGAAAGGCTAAGACCAGAAATGAGGTCAATACAATATTTGATTGCCCAATTGGGTGTCATACCCGAACGAACTTACAGAAATCAACAGAGTCACAATGACGGGAATTCGAGATATATCATCAACATCTCGATACTCAAGAGTGAATACAGGGACTTCGGAATCATAATCAATATTCTGAAGACAAGAATTAACCAACCAACTGAATCAGATACCTAAATATAGGACCCTTCAAATCATAGAATGTGGCTTGATAAAATGCAAGCCATTCCCTCTCAAATTACTCTAAACTCAAGATAGAAAATAGCATGCTAATACGCACGCAAAGATAAACTATAAGGAACAAATCCCAAAATTCTCACATCAAGTATTGCGGATCCCCTCAAAAGGATTCGCAATCCTCAAGTAAGCAACAAGACCATAATATCTAATAGCATTAACAAATTTCTCCAGTACGAATAAATGCCAAGAACCCATATCGAAGAGGATTAGAATAGGAATAGGACCTTCCAAAATAGTAAGAGATATACCTCGCGACTGAGATGCACTACCAGAAGCCTGAGCCACATTCAGATTCCCCGAACATGAACTCTTCCCCTTCTTAGGACATGCTAAAACTATATGTCCTTCCTTCTTGCAATAATAGCACTTGCGGGTTTGAGGACATTCTCTAACTAGATAGTCTCTAGAACCACCATTGAAGCAAGCCAACACTCTAGCTGAAGGAGGTGCTGCACCAGAATAAGAACCAGAATTTCATTGCTTCATCTTCTTCTTAGGAGGAAATGATTAGGATCTCTGAAAGGGAAATTTCTTCTTATTTGGGTTCATTCGAACCTCGGCCTCATCACTACTATCCCTTCCCTTTTTGACGGCTTTGAGGTGAAGCACCGAATCCACAAGCTCCTCGAATGAGAGCTTAAGCTGAAGCATGAGCGACTGCTTCAAATATTTCTTAAGTCCAGATACGAACTTAAGATTCTTCTTGTATGGGGTACCAATGAATTCGAGCCCATACTTCGATAGAGACTCGAAGGAGGATACATAATCTGACATAGAGAATTTTCCCTATTTCAACTCGAGGAAGCGACGGGCAAGGAAAGCCTTCTCGGATTCTGGCATGAACTTAAGCTCAAAACGATCTCAGAAATGCTACCATGTAAGAGTAGACTCATCTATCTCAGCTATAAGGAGCTCGCACCGGTCTAATGCTCGTTCTTGCAACATACTCGTTGTCACAAGAACACGGTGATGATCCGAAATCTCCATGCGAGTGAAGATGCGCTCGCATGTTCGGAGCCAAGCCCGAACCTCTAAAACTATCTCAGAGCCTTTGAATGGCTTGCCTCCGAGATGGGTGAAGTCGCTGCACATACGCACAAATGCAGATTTGCACGCAGGAGAGGAATGAGTAGGAGCAGGAGGATGAGTGCTCCTACAAAGCTCAAGAATCTAGTCGGTCGACATATAAATTCCTTCGGGACGAGAACCACTGCACGGTCCCGCCACCGAAGTTCGACCTCTACTTCTTTCAGCAATTTGCTGAAAGTTAAGACAAGCTAGGATTATACATAGGGGTAGATATTAGCAATTGGAATTCATTGAATAAGGAATACTATGGAATTTACAATTAACATTCCTAGACATATTCCTTTCTATCCAACCCCAAAGGACTCAAAAGATTAAGGACAAGGTTGGGTTCACTACGATTTTGGGGATGATGTTTACACTTGTATTATACTTGATGTATGGTAATCATGTATACTGTTCTGCGTTTATTACATTTTGTTCTGAATCCAGGCTCTGATACCAAGCTGTAACGCCCCACCCCGAGACCCACATTAACAAAGAAAATTACATAGTAATTCTGTCTGCTAGTGCAGAATATAGGGCTGGTTAAGGGCGACCATCATAGTCATGTATTAGATAAGAGCTAAGTATGTCGGTTTTGGAACTTATTTTTTTTTCATTTCATCTCGAGTATTCGACATACTTAATTCATATCCAATACACTACTATGGTGGCTATAGGATCAATTCGGAAACAAAATATGGTAACAATAACAATCTCAAGTCACAGATCAAGAACACAGATAATATACATACACTTACATCAAATGTAATACAACATGCCACAAGTGGTATTCAACCACAATATATACATACATCCCACAAAAGAATAGATACATCATAAGGTTCCCAAACTAAAGACTACAACACAAAAACTATGCCATAACCAAAGTCGACGAAGAAGCCCAAAAGGTAAAGCTAGCAAAGGTCCAAAAGATAACCTGCAACTCGGTCTGACCCGAGTAATAAATACACGGGTCAGGCTAACTAGAACTTGATATTAGCAAAAGATAAAGGAATATAAGTGCATGAGGGAAACATTCCTTTAAAGATAAAGGAATGATATAAGAAAGTCTATTTATACAACTAAGAATAGGTATTCCATAAGGCTCAAAGTTAATCACATGATAAGGTTTAACATGGCATAGATGTTTCACATTCAAAAGGCTATACAATGTAAGTGAACATAATCAATATATAAGCCATATGTGAAATCATCAAAACCTCCAAATCAAAACTCATGAAACTCAATAAGATTTTATAATCCCAATATCGAAATCACCATAAACAACATATATATAAGCCTTTCTCTAACTCAAGGCTATACATAAATTCATCATCTCAAATTGGTGAAATCGAAATCAAAAACTCATAAAAATTCCCCGGATTAGCCAAATCCCATTTGCATGCCGAAGCGATGTTGCACATGCCATCCCCCAGTACTATATATATTAGGTACCTCTCCCAGACGACTGAAGTCGTAAATCTCAGACGACCGAAGTCGTAATCCCAGATGACCCAAAGGTCTATAGTACTGGCAATCCTAGAGTGTATCACAACTCCCAGATAGGAACCCGAAAAGTGTTAACGTGCGTCCCATACCACACGTTCGCACTTAATAGTTTACTAACCGCTAGTCATTGCCACATTAGAAAATAGAAATCATCGTAAAATTCCAAAACTTGGAAAACTCAGACTCGCCTCATCACATTGGCAAGTAAAACACTATAACGGGTTCTCATAGATCATACTCCTAGAATAGGAGATCTCGAACCACAACCCGCCAAACATTGGCCTTCCCAGGTAATTCCTAAAGATAGGAATTATAATCTAAAAAACTCGCCATAAATTGGCTAAATAACTCACAAATCAATAACCCAGATAGTTTCGATCGTACAAGTCCAGAATTAACCGATAAAGTAAACTCACATATCCCATACCACGTGTTTTACTAAACCATTTAATTCTCTTTCTCATACGTCCGAACAGTGTAAAAATAATGTATGTTATTTATAAAATAATTTACTTGAGAAAACAGGATTTTAAAATAATCTTCTGAAATCATTTTGAAGACATTTTATTGAAAATTCTACTTGAATATATCTAAAATACTTTGAAATGATTTAATAATAATTTGAAAATATTATATAATAAAGATTTCAAAAACCAAACTCTTTAGAAATTTTCTCAAAATTTATTTGGAAGAAATAGTGCTTGAAAATCGAGAAAACGTTGGACATACACCCAAACGATATTCAAATTTAAATCAAATTTAAATTCAAAATTTTAAATTCCAAATTCTTTTAAATCTTGGCTAATCCATTGATGGATATCATAGCCCATTGTCATCATAAAAAACATCTCAAAATTTCAAAGGAATTGATCACAAAAATCATAGCAAACGAAGACTAAAAGCTGCAAAAAGAACTATAACAAAAAGCCACCACTTCACGTACTAAGCCAACAAGGGGGTCGACCTAGCCCAGTGTCCAGGTCGACCTCCAGTTCGATCTGGAGGGTAAGGTCGACCTGGAAAGTGCTGGGTCGACCTCCCTGTCGACCCAGTCTACGGACTTCTTCCTGCTTACATTTTCTGCTTCGTATAGAATTTCCAGAGACCATTACACATAGCAAACGATTGAATTATGGACTGAAATTCGACATGCAACAAGTTTAACATCTAAAAAACACTCCGAAAAAGATCCGACAGCAATTCGAGTGAAAATCAAAGAGTTATAGCCACTCAAAGTAGCAACCAGAAATCGGAAAACAAAGAAACGAAGAACAGAGAATAGAACGTATACAGTAACTATTTCTGAGAAATTTTCGTTACAGGCAAAGCTTGATTTAGTTAGAAATTGTGAGTTTTGAACTCACCTTGGCGAATTAGCAAGAATTCAAGAGAAAGCTATGATCTTTGGTGAAGAAAAGGAGCTCTAGGAACCTATAACAGCTAAAAAAGAAACATGCAGCAAAAATGGAAATGGTTACAAACACACTCATATCAAGTTCTAAGATTTTGATTAAATTCTTTAGTATTGGTGGAGATTACCTTGTATAATCTTATTTTGTGATTTTCTTCTTTTATTTGCAGCAATTTTTAAGTGAGATTTGATTTTAGTTTGAGGAAGCCATGGATTTATATTTTCTTTTCACTTACTGTATATTTTGGAGAAGAAGATGCAAAATGGAAAACTACGTACATATTAGTTTTCTCACCAGAAGCCTCTAGATAATGGGCTTTGGATCCCATTCCTAACCCTATTAAGCCCAAAGGCAAAAATACTTAGAGAAAATGTTGAGTTACATACATAATTTACCTATTATAATCAACATAAAGCCAAATAAAATAGTTATTTTAACAAGATAAAAATCTAATTCAACAATAAAAAGTTATTTTTACAAATAAAACCTTATTTTCAACAATATTTTAAAATTTTCACAATTTACACTATTTTATTACAAAACACTAATTTCAATTCAACAATTTGTACGAAAATTGTTTTCTTGTCAAATAAATTACCATAAATCATTTTAACTCTTTTTAATCATCAAAATATTATTTTCAAATAATATTTCATCTTTTATTTTAATAAAACACGTATTATCTTTATATTTCTCATTTTAAATTCAATAAAAGATTAATATTGACAATGTTCTCCAATATTGTTGTATTTACCCAATAAAATTGCAATTTGATTATTTTCTACTCAAATTCTCGAACTAAAGTTTTTAAAACTTTATTTTCATTACTTTAGATTTATTTCAACAATTTAACGTTGAAATACATCACTTAATTAATTTATTAGCTCCAAACTAATAAATACCCGGTATTTCAATTTATTTAAACCAAATATTTATCCAATCAATATTTAATCCCATATTTATTCCCAATTAAACAAAATAAAGTTCCAAACTTTATTTTTTCCCATTTTATTTACAAATTCATTGTTTATTCCATATAAATAATATAAAATTTCCAATTATATTTTAATCTACAATATTAAATTATAACTTTCGTTATAATTTAATTTATACAGGTAATCTCCAAACCAGGGTTGTTACATTATAATTACATGACATTTACGTATATGTGTGTGTGTGTGTGTAATATGCGCTTAGGAATTTCTAAGCGTGCAGAGATTACACCCTAAACCAATGTTCAAATGTCAACTCTTTCAAAGTTACACAAGTATCATTTCCGTATTATCAATATACCATAAATCCAATATCCAAAAACCAACCAATAGACTTGTACACAAATAAAATTCAAACTCAACCTATTATATTAAAATGATGGAATAAATCAATAAACCTACAATTTCAATTCCTTTTATGCACTATTCAACTTCTTTTTTTATAAAATTAGACAAAGGTAATTTCTATCAAAATTTTGGAAATAAACAGTGCAAATAATGAATTAGAATTCATGCCTTGCACCCTATTTCCTAATCAAAACCCTTAATCTAATCCAAAGGAAAAGAATAAGAAGTGGAATAGAAGGTAAAAACACTAAAATTGCAAATCTACATAATTGCCATCATTTTAGTATAAGCAATTAAGATTTCAACCTATAATTGACATTTCGCTTTGGGGGAATTTTGGGGTTTTTAGCATGATGTTTTCACGAACCAAAACTTTCCAATGCATAATTCAAATCCAAACTACGCTAATCAATTAATAAGATAGAAAGGCTCAGATTTCCGCTCGCTATAGGTCCTTAGCTTTGCCTCCTTTCGGATTTGACACGCCTTCAATAATCTCTTTTAGATCTCTTTTTTTGATATATACAATAAGAGATTTGTATATACGTTAGATTCATAAAATTAGAGGTTTGGAGGAGAATAGGTTTAGAAAATAATCAATAAACAAAAATAAACATATAGGATTTCTTACCCGAAACCCTAAAGAAGTTTTCTGAATCTTGGAAGGGATGAACTGACAGAGGTTCGTGAGGTTCCCAAAATAATTTGTAAATAAAAGTGAAAGGGCTAGGCTCTTATTTATATGATTGGAATGCACCAGAACCGTCGAATTTGGGTTGGTTTAAGATAATAAAATTCCAAACGTTCAAAGTGCAAAAATCCTAGCCGCCACTTAATCTTCACCGGTCGACCGCCCCTACCCTACCAGTCGACCGTCACATTTGTTTTGGGAAGATTTTTATGTCGTTGTTTTTTATTTATTTTCTTCATTAAGTATCACTTAACGTTAACATTCATTTCTAATGATTACTTAACACCTGAGTCTAATTACAGTTAACTTTCAACTTTAAGAATTATTTATTTATTTAAATTTGAATTCTATATAAATTATTTTGAATCCGAAAACTACATATGTCCGTAACTTTTTCATTTGAGCTCTGTTTTCAGCATAATCTATATGTAAATAGATCAAAAAATCGGCATGAACACAACGGCATAACTTCAATAGTTAAATTCTAACTTTTGCAAAATTACCATTTGTAACCTTTTGTTATTTAATTAATTTATCTTATCTTATTAATTTCTTATTAATTTTTACGGGGTGTTACATAAAGCCGAGCGTCTATACGCTCCTGCCACTTCCTTAAGTATCCCTATTTTGTTTAGTTGTTTATGTTATGTATTTAATTGGATTTGTTTTTCATTGTCATAATTTATACATGCCTATGATGTCTAATTATTTCATATAAAAACTCCTTTTTGAATAACATTTTGAAATAATTTGTTTACATAATTAGTCATTTTGAAATAATTTCGTCTGTTGTTTACATAAAATTTAGGTAGACTTAAAATTCATAAGTTGACTAAAATAAAGAAAATGTTAGCAAGTTGATTGAAATCCAATGTTTAATTACCTAATATATTTTTTATTAGTTGTTACACAAAATAAAAACTTGAAAAAAATCAAATATTATTTATTTAAAAATGTTTTGGAACATGATTATAAGTTTCCTATGATTAGTTATTTAGATATAAATGTTTTCATCATTGCACACTTAAGAAAAAGGATTTTTTTTTCATAAGTGAACTTTTATGCTTAATTACACATGTCCATTTTAACTATTTTGTTAAGGTAAGATTTTTTTATTACTGACCATGATCTTTCAAATATACTCACATATAATTGCATGTCCCTTTGACTTAAAGTTATTAAAATATATTCTTGTTTGTAACCATTAATTTAGTTCCAAATTCTTATCAAATTAGATATTTTTTCAGCTTTGATTTCATAGTGTCTAAACTGGTTAATCATAATTTTAATATATATGTATATGTATGTATGTACTTGTGTGTGTGTATCTATGTAAGGCTCGCATATATATATATATATATATATATATATATTATTAGTCAAAATTTTAGACATCAAAGGCTTGTGTGAATTAAGTAGGAAATGTCATTAATTTGTCAATTAACCAAATTAAAGAGAGAGAGAAATAAAAAGTTTCTCTCTCTACATTTATGGCTTCATTTTCCCCTAATCAATTATTTATGTTAAGAGAAAGAAATAAAAGGTTTCCTTCTCTAAACTTTTACATGTTTATTTACGTACTTTTATGTGCTGCTCGTATGCTGTCCTTACCATTTACATGAATGTATTTGATGCATTCATCAAATTACATATTTATTTTGAATTAATTTTAAAACCCCTTCAATTATTAAATAAAATAAAATACTGGTTTTATTTAAAAAAACTTAGAAAAGTTCTAAACGTATTTAGACTTCGTAAGCCTAGTATAGATCTAAAATGGTAAAAATATTGAAATTCACTCATTTCCTTCGCTACGGGCTGGTACAATTACAACAATAGTATCAGAGCCCAATAGCCTATGCGATCTCCACTTAATACGGTGTTTAGAAGGTAATGTCTGGAATTGGAATCGGGTAATCAAGTACCATGTCCTACTTGATTACCAGCCTGACCTGAAAAGTGAAGTGAGCCCAAAGGTTACCCATAATAGAAAATTCTCAATTTGAATTTGGCATGGGCTAACTTTTAAAATAGTTTGAAAGTTAAGACAAGATTTTAAATTTAAATGTTAAATTTAAAATAAAACATATTTATTATAAAAGGTTATAATATAACATAAATTTTCAAAATGTTTAAAAAGGTAATGACATTTTCAAAATGTTTGAAAATATTTAAATATTAATTTGGAAGTTTAAAATTTATTAAAAGATTAATAAAATAAATTAATTAAATAAGTCAATTAATTAATACCCATATGCATGTATTAAATATATTGATATATGTTATGTTATTTTAAATTGTTTAAGATAATATTAATATACATGTACGCATATAAGATAAAATTTCGTAATTATTATAATTTAATTAAAATTGTTTAATTAAATAAATTAATTAGAGGTTAATTAATTGAATAAAAATGAACATATAAAAGATATATGTGATATACTATAAAGGCTGTAACATGAATATATATATATGATATATAGGTATTACTATAAAGGTTATAGTATATATTATAAAGGTAATAGAAGACATATCCAATATAATAGTCATATTGGAATACTAATATAAAATTAATTAAATAGTTAATTAAATAAGATTTAGTTATTATAATGTTATACATAAGATTACTGTATAAGTTAATTAAAATATAAAGGTTATATAATATGGATGTATAAATTAAAGGTGGAATATTAAAAAACCCTAAATAGACTTAAGGAATAAACACATATGTATAGTGCGTATACCATGATTTCAGATGTGTCCGACACTTGAATAACGAGTGTATTAAGAAATACATTATTCTATAGGTAGATATCACATGATTTAATATATTAAAGATTATGAATCTTTAATATAAAGTTGTCCCCTACCATTTATATATTAATACTTGCATACTCTTTAGTTGTTGAGCTTTCCTCAAGGTAGGAATGTTATCTGTAGTACTATTAAAATATTAAATAGACAAGGTAAGATAACTTCACGTATTTATTGAGCTTTCCTCAAGATGCATGCATTATACTTAGGCCGTCATGAAATTATAGATCTGAGTGAATAACCCCACTTTATTTGTTGAGCTTTCCTCAAGGTAAAGGTAGGATTAGGACAAGGAACCACTGGTTAGGAGCTGTACGTGATAAAACTGATAAGGAGTTATCCATCGTATGCGGGCCTATGATTTGTTGAGCTTTCCTCAAAGTTAGAATCCCAAAGCATATGAGTCCTAACACCCACTAGTGAAGTCAAAACTTCAATGTTTCACTTAGGGTTTGGAGAAACATAAAAGACTAGTGGGAGCCTTATACGAAAAATGAAATCATTACATTTAACCTTTCTAATATTATAAGAACATATGCTATATAGTGTTATAATAATCTACAATGATAAATTTGTGCATTTGATATTATTGATAAAAAGTTTATCAATTAAGATATACAATTGAACTGAATTGAAGATTGACAAATAGAAATATAAAATATACTTACTAATAAATGCTTATTGCATGTTAACGTTTCTACACCCATGCAAGCATCTGATTTTATAACTACTCAATACGTTCGTTATTTGGTCACATACGTGTTTATTTGGTCAACACCGTGTATTGCATTCTATGAGTTCCGAACTCAAAAGCAATACGAGACTATGGATATTTGATCCATATACGATCACATATAAGTGTTATTTGGTGAATGGTCACTATTCGTAATGTATGATACTTCAATGAAATTAGTTCATTTGAAGCAAACAAATAAACCATACTATGAGATCGGGTATTCAATTTGATCGATTACAATAAAGATCGTGTTGTGTTAAATGTGATGCAAGACCAAAGCTACAATATAAATGTAAGATCTTGATCGCTGAAATGTCAGTTTGATCAATTTACGCGAAGTGCAACATATTTGATGTCCTTAAATGTTAAGGATGATCGAGTGTGCTTTTGTAAACAGTTTGTTATGATATTGTAGTAAAGGACATTCTTTTGAATGGTTTAACCATCTAGAAATAAAAATGAATGTACAAGAGTAGATGTGATTTAAGGTACAACTAGGATGAAGAAGGTGAATGGTCACTTCTTCTTCATAAAGAAACATTGAATATGAGAATTGTAATAATAGTGATTGATACTTAACATTAGAATAAGAAATATGATTTCTATTCAAAAATGCATTTTTGTGTAGAAAATTGTTTTCTATAAGATTTATTTTTTTAAATACAAGATATTTGATTAAAGAACTCTCTGCTGTAAACTAGTTATAGTATATGAAATAAATAATCTATATTAAGTGAATAATGGACCTCCAAATTCAGTACACTATTATAGGAATGGCGAAAATAGTGGGAGCATCTCATGCAACACTTATTGATTTTGTCAAGTTATGAAACTTTTTTCGTAAAACATACCGAACATTATTTATGAAATAATGACTATGTTTTGGTGCCGAATGAAAAATAGACATTGTTATATTTCAATATGAATATGATGAATAATCATAATGAAATAAAACTAAATATGGTATTTGTTTTCATAACAAAAGTGATGCATTGGAAAATACAGAAGTATCTAAAATTATTTATAATTATTTTGGAATTATAGACTAAGCTGTAGTTTTGAGAAATAATTTTTATTATATGATCATGAATCATATTATACTGGTTAATTATATCTTAAATAATTAAGGGCTATGCTCCCATTTAGTGAGAGGATCATAAGAGTTGATGAACTCTTCGGATTGACATGTATTGATGTATGCAACGCAAGTCTATTAATACCAAATTGGTTCCACATACTTGGTTATGTTCATTGATTATTACCGCCGGCATGGATCTATGTATTTAATACACATGTAGTATGTCTATGATAAGATCATAGAATATAAAAAAAAGTAAATACAATAACGTGCAATGAAATAAAATGATTCGATTTAATTGAATATATGAGTATATTGAAAAGAGTTCTGAATGTGCCTAAAATGAATAAAGATTCAATCTTAAAAGTCACTGCATTTTATAATACATAATGATGTATCGATAAGGAGTAATTGAACTTTGTTGAACAAAGTACGATTAATTGCGAGTGAAGATAAAATTAACTTCTTTCTATAAGGTTCTGTACTTAAGAGTAGTGCACAAGGTTAGAATTAATTTCATCTAAAGAATGATTTGCAAAATCATACAAGATAAAGATTTATAAGAAACCCCAACATATCCTAAGCCAAGTGGTTGGCAGGTTGTGTGAGTCGAAAGACTACACGTAATAATGGTTCATGAGGGATCTTGTATGAATCTCCCCAAAAGGAGTTTGGGAAAGACTGTCATTGGATGACATATTTATGTTTTAATATAAGTTTTGTAAACTAAAACCAAATCAGTTTTATATATAAGGAAATTCATAAAATGTTTATGGATACCTATTCCGTTGCACTTATAAACAATCGTTGTTTGAAGAAATACCAACTTCATATTAAAATAATTTCTTATGGAATTTATTGGTATTAAAATGGATTTAGATACGATCCAAAGATAAAATCGATGATGTGAGATGAAATTGAATTAACTAACCTATACGAATACATTGCATTAGAGTATCTAATATGTATTCTCACACGTTGAGAAAAACTATGAGTTTCTTATCAATATCGAGAATAGATAATCCTCAATTGTTAATTAAACCAAAGTACCGACTCTATGATATGGTATGATGCAAAAATCCAAAAGGATTCTAAGTACGTTGTCAAAATATTATTTTGGTAGCCTTAACCAAAGGGATGTGATCCATCGGTCGCAGTTGTATCTTTAACAACAAGACTAATGCAGTTGGAATTTAATGAGTAATGTTAATAAAAATAATCCCATAAATTTCAATTGTTGAAATTAACGTAATAGATTCGTTAATCAACATGCTTAAGGTAATTCATATTTACTCACAAAATTATCGCTTGGTAAGACTTAGTGATTTGGTATATATGTGTTGAAATGGAGAATTATAAATAATGATCTAGAATAGACTATTTGCATATAACAACCAAAGTATCTTGAAGTCAGTGGGAACGATACTAAGTTTGAGTTTTTTGATGCAATCTGAGAATGGATACGAAAGTATCATTCGGAAAAGCATCAAAACTGAACAAGTATTTTGATAGAAATATCAAATAGTTTGATTATCAATCAAAATGCGTATGAATCCTGTATTCATAAGAAAGAGCATTCAAAGTTACATTAATATTTCTAAACTATAAGTAAACAACACGTTGTTGATTTTAATTACTTATGTTAAAATCAACCTTAGTTATTTTAATACTCGACATTGGATTTGTAAATGATGTCTTTTATAGTAAGTATAAAAGATACTGGGAATGTCCCAAACGATATGCAAGGATACCTTATTAAAATGTTTAATACGTAACATGTAAGATGATTCCTTATGCTATGGCAATAGAAAATATCATACATGTTATGTTGTTTAGGGTATTATGATTTGTTTGTGTATTTGATACACGAAGCAAATATCAAATACAAATTGATATCACTAAATGGTTATTGAGGCTTTCTTGTGTATTTATGAAATTAGAATTGTTTATAGAAATAACAAACTCCTTATGAAGGAGTGTTTAAGTCACATTGAGTATAATATGTCGATAATAAATTCAAGTTAAGAATCTTTAAGTTGAAAATGTTCCAACGACAGACCGCGGTTGATTCAATGAGAAATGCTAACTACATCACCTTGAATAGCAACACAATAAAAACAACGTATATAAATATATAAATGCACAAATTCATGACTGAGTCGAGGGTGATTCTAAATGTTGAGAATCGTATAACTTTCTTATATCATAACAATGTCATGATATAGTCCGTAACAGAACTTGGAGCTCACTAAATGTCAAGAGACGTACTCTAAATCCACATGATAAAATAGTTTATCACCGTCAGAGAGAGTTGATTAACAAAGTAGATAATTGGAACATAATAGCACACCCGTTCACTAAGGGACTGACCCAATTGGTTTTAAGGAAACCAATTGGAGAAGTTGTAATAAGATTTCATAATTGACCTTATGTGCAAGTGGGAGAATGATAGAGTTAGGGGTATGCCCTAGGAGAAATTATGTAATTTGTTGCATATATCTAACTTAATAACCAATCTTGTTCGAAATAAAAGGTATTTCCTTTCTGCTATATACTTGATATAATGTGATACATTAATTAATTAATTTAATTAAAAGTATATATAATAGTAAATCCATAAATGGTACGTTTTATGATAGTAGATACAAAGTGTTGTAACCATGAGTAATTTATGAAAATGAAAATAAATATACCATTTTAAATATTCCTAGTCAAGACGTATCGATATTGGATATCGATACATCCGTTGAGACTAGAGTACGTAACGCATTCTAAATGTTGGGCAGTAAATTACTCATGGTTGATGGGGGCACCAAGGGGTTACGTACCGATAGTTATTAGATAACCATGGAATGACTCACTCTATAGTTCTATACTGCTTAATATAACTAAGGTCAAGCAGAAAATATCGATGTGACTAATGTACACAGTTCTCTCGACTTGAGAATATCGTTGATCTTCAATGTGGAAGCTCCACTTTGATTATAGTTAAATCGTGGCACAACATCCATCGAACGACAATAGTTTGGTCGAGCGGAAGCATTGGAAGTTTGTAACGACCCAGAATTTTTGATAATTAAAATTCGAATATTTAATTTATTTTAAATATTAATAAATGAATTTAATAAGTCGAATAATTTAAAATTCGAATATTGGATTTAATTTGACAATTAAATCGATATTTTAAATAGTTAAATTCCAGAAATAATTGAAAATTGAGTTTAATATGATTTAAAATAATTTGGAAAATTTTATTTAATTATACTGGAGTTATAGGAATATTTTAGAACTTTTAAAATTGAATTTGGAGTTAATTTGTAAAAATTGAATATTTTAATATTTAATTATCGACTGAAAAATAGCCAATTTTCGAACAGTCTCAGAATTGGACAAGACTAGTTCCATTGGATCCGTAATAGTTAGTTATTATCGGATTTCAATTTTCGTAGCAATCGGAGTTGTCATTTGACAGTGGCAGCTCCAAACGCATCGAAATTGTTTTAATATTAATTCGGCGAGTTAAAATAGTCATTTTTCAAACGGTCTCGGATTTCGACGAAACCAGTTTCATCGGATCCGTAATGTGATATTATTGCATGATTTCAAATTTCGTAATTTTTGGAGTTACCCTTTGTCCGGGGCGAGCCAAAACGCATCAAAATCGGTTTAAATCGGTTTAATTTAAATTGATCGTTTTTCTCCGTATCTCGCACAGATGTCTGAATTAGCTTCCGAAACACATTCCATTGCGTTCGGAACGCGGGGTAAACCTTAGAAACGTCAGCCGGCATGCTCGATTTGGAGTTCGGAAATTTTGGGATGAATAGTGTTCGTTGAATTTTCTATAAAAGCCCCTTCATTCTCATTTTTGCAAACAAAACCCTAGGGTTCTTCAAGGCCGCCAGTTTCACTTTAATGGCCAGAAAGTTGTCTCGTTCTTCCCTCTTTTACTTCCAATCCATCAACTAATTAGAAAAATTTTCAACTAACAAAAGGAAGAGCACGCTGTGAACTACAGATTCAACGGTGATGATGGAGAATAGTGCAACGAATCAACGGGAAAATGGGTTTGAAGGGACCGACTTTGGTCACGTTTTTCTATGCAGTGGGGCCACCGAGTTCGACGGCGTTCGTGCCAGAGGCGGGGTTCGCGAAGGGCTTCAAGGTGGAGGTAGTATGATGGGGTCTCGAGCATCGTTGGGGGGTGCGAATTTGTTGAAGTTGAACGTGAAGGTGGGTTTTTATCACGTACGTGATTTTCAAATGGAGAAGAAAGAAAATGCGCGGTCCAGATCTGGAGGCTTGAAATCAACGGCAGATGATGAAGGTTAAAAAAAAAAGATAATAATAAAAGAAATTGTAAATAAAAGTTGTATTATAGATTGTATAAACTTCTAAATGCCATAACTTTTTGCTGCGAGGTTGGAAAATTACGAAACAAAATGCGTTGGAATCGTATCGTCGAATACTACGCGATGGAACTGAATTGGAGCCATTTGGAGCTAGTTTGAATTTCGGGTAAAATTAAACGCGTGTTTAATTTTATTCGAAATAAACGCTGGAACGGAATTTAAAATCAAGGTGAGATTTTTCTCACTCAAAATGAAAGTGGAATTTTCAGTTATTTATTGATTGATTTGATTGCTATTGGATGTGATATTAGATATAGTAGGATATATATCTATATATAGCAATATATACATATTGGCATATGTATATATTGGATTGATGATTTCCCGCCTCGTATAGCGGATGAGACCCTATTGCGCCGTTAGTAAGTGGATTATTTTTATAAAACCCATATACCGCGATAATTCCGTACTGGAGCGGAATTGGTATTGTGCTAACATCTGTGGATGCAGGGAAACAGGTTGGAGGGATCCAACTGGATTCCTCACCCGTAGTTGTTTATTTACAGATATTGATGTATATTCTGTTATCATATGATGATATATGATATTTGATTGTTGTGATTGATTGTTTGATGCTGTAGCACCATCGGATCCATTTTTGAAGTTAAAAATAACGATATTATTTTTGAAAGGATTTCAAAGTGATTTTTGAAAATATACATTTTATTGAATTTTGGAATCGATTCATTTTAAATAAATGAATGTTTAAAATCTCGTGTTATGAAAATTGGGATTTTTGTGAAATATAAGCAAAATGTGAATTTTGAAACAAAAGTTGATTTATTTATTAAATTGTTTAAATAGAGATTTTTGAATTTATTTTGAAAGCTCTATATATAGGATTTATAAATTTTGATTTTTATAAATCAAAGTGATGAAATTTTAAAGGAGTTTTAAAGACGTTTTAAAAGATGTTAAAATGGGTTTTATAAAGGATAGAATAAACGATTGTGAAGTCCTAAAAGAACGATTTTGTAAATAAACGAATTGGATAATAATAGAGATTTATAAGTTGAAGTAGTTATAAAATAATAAGTGGAATTTATAAACGTTGTTTATAAATCCGAAATCACTTGATTTGATAAGTGAATTTTTGAAGTTAATTAAAGAAATTATATTCATGATTTTAGATCATGGATAATCTTTTAATAAATGTGTAGAAACATTGATTTGGGTAAATAAAGTATATTCACGATTTTGGACAGTGAATATATTATTAAATAAAATGGATATGTTTTGGAGAAGTGATATTATGAAATGAAGTAATTGTTTTAAAAGATGTTTTAAAACATGTTAAATATCGAAATCATAGATTTCAACATTTATTGTTGAAATAGACGTTTTCGAGAAATTTAAGGAAATGGTGGACTATAACACTGTTGTTATAGTAAATGATTTCCGAAAGGAAATATGTTGTATAGTATTGGGATTTATATATCTATCTAAATTTCGAATCCCTATACTAGTGATGTTGAGTCGTCGTAACGATGTTTTACGTAACATTCGTTTTGACTCAAATAAATGTGTTTTAAGAATGATTTCCTTAAAGAATGAAATATATACTTAATTTTGATTTAAGTATATCGAATATTTTCTAAGTGTTGAAAATAAATGATTTGTGAATTACTTATTTTTAAATAAGTGTGGAAATGCTTTTCCAATATGAAATGAACTGTTTTGAGATTTTATCTTCTTAAAGATAAGATGAAGTTGAATATTGAAAACGATTTGAAAATCGTATATCTGTAGATATTTTGAAAATATAAATTCACTATGGAATTTATAAAGGAAAGGGAAACTGTTTAGAAAAATAAACGTCGATTTATTTTTGAAGTGTGGAAATTTTATATCTAGTAAAGATATGTTTGAAGATAAAATTATTTGGAATCTGATGATGTTGCGCATCTTTATTGATAGTTAAATAACCGACTATCAATAATTACCTTGAATGGTATTTGTTGTGAATTGGATGAATTTGAATGCCACACTTGTTTTTAAATAAACGCTCACTATTCGGGTTAACCGGGAAAGGACCATGGGGTCGTATAACCCACTCCGAATATGTGATACGTCGTTATGAATTGTATTTGAAGACCGGTGTTGAAGACCGGATATTTTTGAAAACGGAAGGATTACCGTCGAGTTACTCTACATCGGCTGATCTCCGGTTTAGAGGTTTTATCACCCTTAGTGACGGGAAGTCCCGACGTGATTGAAAATTATCCGGAAATGCAAGGGCTTCGTGAGAAGTGCCTTCGGTTCTGTTCGATCCCGGAACAGACTTGTATGGATTGTGTGTCTGACGTTACAATTTGAGATATAAAGCTGATTTCTTTCAAATACATTTCTGTTGGTGGCGGAGAATTTATTCTCTTAGCTTAACACCCTTCTCTGAGACGTACGAGCTCAGAGGTTATGTAGTTGAAATTTATCAGCGATATATCCTAATTTGGTAACGTGGCATACTGAGTGTTGCTGTGAAATGATCAGTGTTTGATCATTTGTGATATGATCATTTGTTTGATCTTATATCTTTGTGATCATAGGTTGATCATTTTTGTTTGACCCAAAGCAGGGCTTTTTGAGAAAGCGTAGCTTTGTGGACGAGACTTCATCGAGCCTCACACCCCGGAAATGGTCGAAACAGGAAGGATGCGGCAAGGTTCTAGGGAGTAGCGCCCCTTAGTGTATGTCATTCCTTCTGGATAAAGGTGGTATCATGGTATGGAGCCCAGATACTTAACCTCTGTGGTTGCTGCAAAATTTATTTCTTTGTGGTTGTTGCGAATCGGGGATCCTCGGGAAGATCGGTGACAATCGGGGGATGACATACGCGTGTCAGTAGTTACCTATTTTTGCAGAGGTAACCCGGCCTTGTGTTGGCAGAGATCCGGTTAGGTTCTCGGGTCGTCTATTCCAGGGATGTACCCATCGTGGATAGGAAGTTCCTTAGCCTGACCATTTGTTGGAAATCCAAAGAAACAATACGAGCCTTTACGATTTCAATTGTATAACCTGTCTCCTCAGGAGGCAGCTATAGCAGGCATAATATAATGGTACCTATGCTGGCTAAGATTTATATTCTACTTTCGAAATGTTTTCCACTATGCACTAATAATAATATCAAAAAGAATTTGATTTTTGCGTAGTAAGCATCTTTGACTATCATAAGAAGAAATCTCCTCCAAGTCTGCGTTTGCATTGTGTGTGTGGCGGGATGTCTTATGGTAGTTTCATTTTCCAAAAGCATTGCGAATTAACATTAAAGTTTTCCTGTTGTTTATTTTAAAGATAAACTGTTTTACGATCTCACACCAGTCACCATGACTGACTCGGAGTTTATTGTTTCCCTTCTAAACTCTGGGTGCCCACAAATTTCCACACGGGCAGCCTAGAGTTATATTATCAGGATATTCTGGATATTCTGGAGCTTTGGAGATAAGCTGGATGACGAGACGTAGTATTTCTATCTGATATATTTATTTCGTATTCTGTATGAGGACAAGTTTATATAACTGTCCATTGTTGTTTATTGACTCTGATGATATGATGTGATGTAATGTAATAACAGATATAATTCTTTTTTTTTAATGATATTCATTTATCTATTATATATTGTTCCGCTGCGATATGTGAGATTCTGATATTGTTTTCTGTTTCTGTTTCTGCTCTTGTTCTGTTCTTCTCTATATTCTTCTTTCTTTCTTCTTCTGTTTTCTTCTTCTTCTGCCTTTTTCTTCTTTCTTAAACCCTCACTATTGGAGTTTCCGGCACTCGATTGCTCGGCAGTCGATAAAGTGAGTATCGATGTCGAATTTTCGAAAGTCGAAAAATCCGGTACGTGACAAAGTTAAACACTTCAAGAGAGGATCTGTCTCCTCAGTTATACGAGGTTAGTATCATGGTCAATTGAAGTCAACTCAAAGTCAAAGTCTCTAGCCAGAGCATTTTGGTTAATAATAATTGTTATTATTGAACCAAGTACTTTGTGTTTGGATTATAAAGTTGAATATGGATGATGTTGGAATCCATTATCAAATTTCGTAAGTCCAAAGTAATATAATTTTGACGAAGAGAATTGGTATAAACGAATGTCAGTACCGGGTAACGCTTAAATAAGTAAAACTGGATTTTACCGATAAAGGTGTGTAAGCGATAATTCTGCCAAAATGTCACACCACTAGCTAAGGTGACATGTGAACGTTAATGTTTAAATTGTTCAGCATTAATTGATGACTGAATTTATACATTTGAGTCACATAACCTTATTTGTGAATTCTTCGAAAATCCACATGATTTAACTAATTTACAAAATGTTGTAAGTTAATTAAATTAATTACTATTTGAGAAATATTAGTTATTATTTATTTTATTTGATGTTTGTGAGTTATCTGCAATTATCTGAATGCATATATAAAGGTTATATTTGCAAGCATCAATATATGATATGTTTGTATTTGCATGAAATGATTTTTAGAAATTATGTACCATTTAATGGCAAATAATTTCAACCATACCAAATGAAAATGGAAGAATGGGGGGGAGAGAGAGATAGAGAGAGAGAATTAAGGGAATTGATTAGGGAAGTTTTAATTAAAAGAACGGGAAATGTTTCATTTTTTCAATTAAAACATATCCACTAATTTGTTTTCTATAGACAATTTTCAATCTTTCGCACTCGTATTTCTCTTCCCTCATCCTAACCTTCCATGGCTAAAAATCAAATTAATATTTCCAAAATTTCACCAAATCCAATACAAAATGAAAACATAAAAAAAAGTGATTCATCCTTCTCTTGCAAAGCTAGGTGATGATATGCTTGAGATCTGAGAAGAAATATCAAATTAAGGAGTTTCTCTTGGCATCATCTAAAAGGTGAACTTTGCTTTATTTATATATTATTTCATGATGATTACATATTCTTATTCTTCAACTATTCCATTCATTCATTTGTATGTATTTGGACAATTTTTAAATATTTTGTTTATTCCCTTGAACCAACTTTATCCTCATCATGTTAATATTATTAAAATCATCTTGTTTACACTCTTTGTTATTCATATGTCACCAATGATAATTATTATCGATCTATCCATATTTTATTTGTTTTTTATGTTATGTATTTAATTAAATATGTTTTTCATTGTCACAATTTATGCATGCCTGTGACGTCTAATTCTTTTATATAAAAACTCCATTTTGAATAACATTTTGAAATAATTTGTTTACATATACTTTAGTCATTTTGAAATAATTTTGTTTGTTGTTTACATAAAATTTTAGGCAGACTTAAAATTCATAAGTTGGTTAAAATAAAGAAAAGGTTAGCAATTTAATTGAAATCTAATGTTGAATTACCTAATGTATTTTCTATTGCTTGTTACATAAAATACAAACTTGAACAAAATACACGTATTATTTATTTGAAAATGTTTTGAAACATGATTATAAGTTTGGTATGGTTGTTGATTTGGATATAAATCTTTTCATCATTACACCTTTAAGAAAAAGAATTTTTTTTTATAGATGAACTTTTATGAAAAATGTCACATACCCCTTTTAACTATTTTCTTAAGGTAAGATTTTTATTACCGACCATAATCATTCAAATATACTCACATATAATCGCATGTCCCTTTGACTTAAAGTTAATAAAATATATTCTTGTTTGTAACTATTAATTTAGTTCCAAATCTTATCAAATTAGATATTGTTTTAAGCTTTGATTTCACAATGTATAAACTAGTTAATCTTAATTTTAATATATATGTATATGTATGTATATACGTGTGCATGTGTGTGTAAGACTCGCATATATATATATATATATGTATGTGTGTGTGTGTGTCAAAATTTTGGACATCAAAGGCTTGTGTGAATTAAGTAGGAAATATCATTAATTTGTTAATGAACCTAATTAAAGAGAGAGAGAAATGAAAGGTTTCTCCCTCTACATTTATGGGCCTATCTTTCCCTAATTAATTATTTGTATTAAGAGAAATAAATAAAAGGTTTCCTTCTCTAAACTTTTACATATTTATTTACGTACTTTTATGTGCTGCTTATATATTGCCCTTATAATTCAAACACATGAATGTAGTTGATACATTTATCAAATTACATATTTATTTGAATTAAGTTTAAAACTCCTTCAATTATGAAATAAAATATTTATTTTATTTAAAAGAAACTTAGAAAATTTCTAAACATATTTAGACTTCATAGGCCCAATATAGATCTATAATGGTAATTTTTTTGAAATTCACTCATTTTTTTTGTTGCGGGCTGACACAGTTCTAATAATATATATATATATATATATATATCTGTTAATGTGTGTGCATTAATTTTTTTTGTGGATATCATATTGTTGATCTCTGCCTAATAGTAATAAAAAAATATTTTTTTTATTATTAAATGATTTTATCAATTAAATCTAATTATAAATATTAATTCATAGGATATATGTGTTTGACATTTTTTAACTTGTGTACACGCCTAAAACTATTCAACAGTAATTATATTTATTTATTTTATAAATATATATATAAACATTTAAATATTTATTTGATTTAATATTAAGTAAACAAACAAAATATATGTATAATACATTTATGAGTAATATAATATTCCATTCCATAAAAAAAAATATAATATAAGATATGCATTTTGACTTCAAAAACATTTTTAAATATTTTTTTATCACTAAATCCACATAGATTTAGTTTTTAATGTATGTTTTATTTGAAAATCATTTAAACCAAAAAAATTAAAAAATTCTTGGCCTTAAGCCGTAGGAAACATGTATTGATATATATGTGTGTGTGTGTGTATATATATTAAAAACTAGTTATATGTTTTTATATATAATATATATCTATGTATATGTATAAATTAATTATTTTTGTAAATATAATATATATGATAAAGATTTCAAATTATCCTATAAATTAATATTTAAAATAATATTGTAATTTAATTACATTATACACTCGCGCGCACACACACATTTCATAAATGATTTATACAAGTAATTCACAACCAATATTTTATAATAAATATATATTAAAATTTATATTTTTGTGTATATATACATTTATTTATTTATATAGTAATTGGTTCACATATATGTATATTCAAACAATATATTAGCATACACGAGGGACTAGCATGTGGGTTGCACTGTAAATTCCAGTACCTATATACAAGCATGTCAAACCATTTAGTCATTATCCTATTGCACATGCACATACACACGTATGTGTATATGATACACATATATAAAATACAATATAAATTATATAAAATAAATTTCACTTATAAATTTCAAATAAAATATTGATTTTATTTAAAAGATAATTTAGAAAAGTTCTAAATGAATTAGATCACATAGGCCCATTAAAGATCCAATAATGGAATTTTTTTTAAATTTACCAAATTACTCCACTACAGGCTGGTCCTGTTCCAACAATGGTATCAGAACCATATAGCCTATGCAGTCTAAATTAGTTATGTTAAGGTTAACTAATTAAGCTCAAAGCTTTGCTAGTAAGGTGTCTAAGAAAGGTAGTGTCTAGGTTGAATTGTTGGGTAGTCAAGTATCATGTCCTGCTTGGCTACCCGCCTGATCCAAACAGTTATGTAAACCAAAAGGTTCCCCTATTAAAAAGGATCCAATTTGAATTGAACATTGAGATAATTTGAAAATTATTTTAAAATTAAAATAAAAGTTTTAAATTTAAAAGTTAAATTTAAATAGAAAAATATTATAAATGTTATCATATAGATTTTCAAATTGCTTTGAAAATTAAATTTAAAGTTTTAAATTTAAAAGCTAAATTTAAAATAGAACACATATTATAATAGTTATAACGTAATTTTTCAAAATGTTTGAAAATGTTATAAAATGAATTTCGAAAATATTATTTATTAATAAGATCAATAAAACAAATGAATTAATTAAATAAGTTAATTAATTAAATATACATACATGTATAATATATAATGATATATGTAATATTATATTAAATTGATTAAGATAATATGAGTATATATGTATGTATAAAAGAATTTTCAAAATTAATAAAATTTAGTTAAAATTATTTATTAAATAAATTAATTAAAAACTAATTAATAAATTAAATACATATATATATAGGATATATACGTATTACTATAAATGTTATAGTATATATATTCAGTACAATATTTTATAATTGAATAATATAATAATTAATTCAATTGTTAATTAATAATTAAATAAGATTAATTAATATAATGTTATACATAAAATATTATATATATTAAATAAAGTACAAAAGTTATATACTAATAAAATTTATACAATATAAGTGTATAAACTAAAGGAGGAACATTAAAGAAAACCCAAATAGAATTTAAGACATAAATACATATGTACAAGTACGTATACCATGATTTTTGATGTGTTCGACACTTAAATCATGAGGGTATAAGAAATACATTATTCCATAAGTTGATATCGCTCGATAAATATATTAAAGATTGTGAATCTTTAGTATAATGTTGCCCTTTACCATTTATATACCAATAAATTACTTGTATAGCCTTTGGTTGTTGAGCAAACTCAAGCTAGAGATGTTATATGTAATATTATTAATATATTGACTAGACAAGGTAAGATAACTATATGTATTTATTGAGAAAACTCAAGGTACATGTACTATACTTAAGCCATCGCGAAATGGTAGGTACGAGTGTATAATTTCTTTTGATTTATCAAGCAAACTCAAGGTCGAAATGAGATTAGGACAAGGAACCATGGGTTAGGAGTTGTATACGATACAACCATTAAGAAGTTATACATCATTTGTGGGACTATGACTTGTTGAGCAAACTCAAGGTTGTAATCCCAAGATAGACGAGTCCTAACACCCACTAGTGAAGTCGAAAGACTTCTATATTTCATCTTAGGATTTGGAGAAACATAAAAGACTAGTAGGAGCCTTATTAGAAAAATTAAATGGTTTCATTTAACCTTTCTAATATTGTAAGAACATCGGCCATATAAAGTTTATAATAATTTACATTGATAAATTTGTGCAATTAATATAATTGATAAAATGTTTATTAATTAAAATATACAAATGAACCAAACTAATATTTACAAATAGAAAAATAAAATATACTTACTAGCAAATATTATTTGCATGTTATTATTTCAATACCCAAGAAAGAATCAAATTTGACAACTACTATATACATTCATAATTGTTCATTTGCATGTTTATTTACCCAAGACTGTATATTGTCCTTTATGAGTTTCGAACTCTAAAAGCAATACAAGGATATGAATATTTGTCATTTTCGATCACATATAAATGTTATATGGTAAACGGTCGCAATTCATAATGTACGAAACCTCGATGAAATTGGTTCAGTCGAAATAAGAAAATAGACTGTAGTATGAGATCGTGTATTCAATATGATTGATTATAATAATGGTCTTGTTGTGTTAAATGTAATAGTGGACCAAATGCTACAAGATAGATCTAAGAGTTCGATCAGTTAAATGCCAGTTTGATCAGGTTACAAAAAATGCAATTTATTTGATATCCTTAAAGTTAAGAATAACTAAATACACTCTTGTAAAGAGTTCGTTATGATATTGTAATAAGGATTTCCTTTGAATGGTTTGACCATTTAGAAAGAAAATCAAATGTATAAGAGTGTGTGTAGCCTATGGTATAGTTGGGATGAAGAGAGTGAATGGTCATTTCTACTTCATAAATAAATTCAAAAACGAGAGTTGTAAAATAATAATAGATACTTAACATTGGAATGAGAAATATGATTTCTATTTCGAAATGTATTTTCACATAGAAAATTGTTTCCTATGATATTTATCTCTTTGAATTTAAGATACTTGATCTGAAAATTCTCGACTGTAAACCAGTTACAGTAAATGAAATGAATAGCCTATATTAAGTGGTTAAATGGAGCTTCATATTTCATACGCTTTCGTAAAAAGTACTAAATATTATTTATGAAGTAATTATTATTTTCAGTATTGACTGAAAAATAGACAATTTTATTTCAATATGAATATTATGAATATTCATTATAAAATAAAGCTATAGTACTGGTATCCATGATGCATTGGAAAATACAGAAGTATCTAAATTTATTTGCAATTATTTTGGAGTTATGGACTAAACCACATTTTTGAGAAATAATTTTTGATTATATGACTCTGAGCCATATGGCACTAGTAAATTATATCTCAGACAATTAAAGGCAAAACTGTGAGAAATGCGGATTACGGATCTTAAGGCTAGAATTAACACTAGAGGGGGGGTGAATAGTGTTTTAAGGAATTACTAATTCTTTTTGAGTTTATATTAATTTGAACACAAATGTATGCAATATTCAGACACAGATATGATCACAGAATCAAACACAGATGTAGATATAAAGTAAAAGCAATAAAGGAAAGAACGCACCAGATTTTATACTGGTTCGGAGTTACCCTACATCCAGTCCCGCAACACAAGTACAGATTTCCTTTCAAAATCAATTCTTACAATTACACCCTCGATTTCAAGGCCACGAGGTACACCGCTCCAGATTCACAATCCTCTGGGTAGAGATACTTGATTTTACGGGCAACAAGTTCACCCGATTGATTTTTCAGGCTACAATCACACCTTTTCTCGCTCGATTGATTACAAAGAAGTCTATAACTCTGAATAGCACTGGGATCTTGTTGAGATAGTGATAGAGAATCAAACCAGAGATGATCTAGTTAGATTCAATGGTAATTTCGGCAGAGTAAAGGTAAAAATGTATATAAAGAAATATGGAAGAAGAAGAGGAGTGAAATCAGAGAAAATATGAATATAAATTCGTTTAGAACATCCCCTATTTATAATAGAACAACAGCCATGTCCATTCGTGAAAGGATATGACGAATAGACACTTCCTTTGAAATTCAAACTTTTGAAATAAACTGTCACCTTGTCGACAAGGGGTACTTGGGGTTGTCGACAGGCCTAAGTTATTTTTGGTAATTTGTTTTTCTTTGAAAATAATTTCTATCTTGTATTAAAACTATTTTAAACTTTATAAATATACTTAACTATAGTTAAAATACATAAATAAGTATGGAGAATAATATTTTTGTATATATAAAATTTTACTATAATTTTATATTTAAATCTAAGTATAAATATTAAAAGTTGAATATATTATAATTAAAATATAGTTTAAAACCAAGGATAATTTGATATTGAAAATAAAGATTATTTTGAAGCTAAAAGTATTTTAAAACCAGGATAGATGTTTTGATTTAAAAAAGGAAGATTTTCAAATCATTTTGAAAACAAGATATAATTTTGTAAAACATTTGAATAAAAGTTAGTGGATACAAAACAATGTTCCACTAGATTTTTCGTAGGTTCCATCCTACTTAGGGTTCCATCCCTTTAATGGGCTCGAAGTGGATTCCATTCCACGAATAAAATGGATTTTAAGATATCAGTGCTTTTCTAGGAGTTTTAACAAAATTCCTAACTAAATTACTTGTCTTGAAATCTTGAACTCTTGATAATCTTGATACTCATGAGTCTTGAATCTTGATATCTTCGATCTTGAGTTTTCATTAGTTCTTGAATCTCTATACTGTACAGTCTTCATTCTTTGGTACTTGCATATATATCTTGCATATACATACATATCTAAACAATAATGTTAGTATTTATATTTTATAATCTTATTCTAAGGTTGTTGTCATCAAAACCAACTTCTCAGGGACTAACAAAAACACCCATTCAGTATGAGCATCGTAAGAGTTAATGAACTCTACGGATTGATACATATAGATGTATGCAATCGAAAGTCTATTAATTCCAAAACAGTTCCACATACTTTGTTGTATTCACGAATGAACTATCACAAATATAAACACGTGTATATGATACACATGTGGTATGTTAATGATAAGTTTATATAATATAAAATGGAAGTAAATAAAATAACATGCAATGAAAATAAAATTGATTCAATTTGATCGAATATGTGATTGTATTGGAAAGAATTCCAAACGTACCTAAAAGTGAATAAAGATTCAATCTCAAAAGTCACTCCTCTCTATGATATAAAATGATGCATCGATAAGGAGTAATCGAAATTAGTTGAATGAAGTGTGATTAATTGTGAGTGAATTTGAGTTAACTTCTTTTCGTAAGGTCGTGTACTTAAGAGTAGTACATGAGGTCAAAATTAATTTCATCTAAAGAATAGTTTACAAATCATAAAGATAAGGGTTTGTAAGAAACCCCAGCATATCTTAAGCCAAGGAGTTAGCAGGTTGTGTGAGTCAAAAGACTATACGTAATAATTGTTCATAAAGGATCTTATATGAATCTCCCTAAAAAGGAGTTTGGGAACGATTGTCATTGGATGACTAAATTTTTTTTGAACATAAATATCATAAACTAAAACCAAATTAGTTTTATATATAAGACAATTCATAAAGTATTTATGAATACTTATTATGTTGCATTGAGAAAGAACTGTTGTTTCAAGAAATACCAACTTCATAGCAAAGGAATTTCTTTGAGAAATTATTGTTAGTAAAATGGATTTGGATACGATCCTAAGATAAAACTGATTACGTGGGATGAAATGAAATTAACCTAACCTAAACAAACGCATTAGAATGTCTAATAAGTATTCTTATATATTGAAGAAAACTATGGGTTTCTTATCAATGTAGAAAATAGATAATCCTCAATTGTCAATTAAGTCATTAAGAGTATTGACTCTATAATATGGTATGATCCAGAAATCTAAAAAGGATTCCAAGTATGTTATCAAAATTTGATTTTGATAATTATACCCAAAGGGATATGATCCATCGACCATGAATGAGTCTTCAAGAGCAAGACAAACATAGTTGGAATATAATGAGCAACGTTAATAAGAATAACATCATAAATTTCAATTGTTGAAATTGGCGTAATAGATTCGCTATTCAACGGGCTTAAGTTAATTCGGATTCACTCACAAAATTATCGCTTGGTATGACTTTGTGTTTGGTACATATGTGTTGAAATAGAAAATACTAAATAATGATTTAGAATGGACTATCTGCACATAATGACTAAAGTGTCTCGAAGTCGGTAGGAGCAATATTGAGTTTGTGGGTTTTAGAATATGATCCAAGAAATGATTCGAAAGCATCATTTCTTGAGCATCAGAATTGAATAATTATTTTGATAAAAATATCAAATGGTTTGACTTTCAGTCAAAATGTAGAGGAAGCGTGTGTCCATAAGAAAGAACCATTAAAAGATGCATAGATATTTCTAGAATATAAGTAAACAACATATTATTGATTATTAACGATGTCCTTATGTTAAAATTAGTAATACTTTGGTTGTTTAATACTTGATATTGAATTTGTAAATTATATCTTTTATAGTAAGTATAAAGGATATTGGGAATGTCCCCAATGATATGCGAAGACACCTTATTAAAATGATGATTAATAAGGAACATGTAAGATGGATTCCTTATGCTTTAGTAATATGAATTATCATACATGTTGCATTGTCTACAATATCGTAATTTGCTTATGTATTTGATACATGAAGTAAATACCAAATCCAAATTAAGATCACTAAATGGCAATTTAGAGTATTCTCATGTATCTACAAAATACTAGAGAATTGTTTATAGAAATAATGAACTCCTTACGAAGAAGAGTACGAACTCAAACTTCATGAGTGATATTGAGTATAATATGTCAATATCAAATTAATGTTCAAACCTTAACTAAGAAGCTTTAAGTTGGAAATGTTTCAAATAAAACACTCTAGCTAATTCAACGAAAATGCTAAGTACATCGCTATGAATAACCCCAAAAAAGGCAATGTATAGATATAAATGCATAAATTATAATCGAGCTAGGGATGATTTCAATTATTAAGAATACTATGAAAGGGACGCGGAAGATGATCTTAAGGCTATTTAACACTAGAGGGGGGGTGAATAGTGTTTTAAGAATTTCTTTAAAACTTCTTTGATTTAAATTGAATTAACTAACTTAATGCAAATACACAATCACAGATCAAATCACAGAATCACAAACAAATGCAAATATAAATAAAAAGCAAGTAAAGGAAAGAACACACCAGGAATTTTATACTGGTTCGGTGTTACCCTACATCCAGTCCCGCACAACCCGTACGGCTTTCTATTCAACAATAATCTAGATTACAATCCCTCGATTCCAAGGCAACGAGGTACACCCTCCAGATTCTCAGGTCTCTGGGTAGAACCACTTGATTCACAGGACACAAGTTCACCCGATCGATTTCCAAGGACACGATCACACCTTTATAACCCCACACAAGTTTCTTTGAGTACAAATGTATCTATAACTCTGATAAGCACTGAGATTCTTTGGAGAGAGTGGCAGAGAATCAAACTAGAGATATTCTGGTTTGATTCACTTAAGATTTCGGCAAAATATGGATAGGATGATTAGAAAATAAGATAAGAGAGTAAAGAGGAGAGAAAATAAAGAAAGTAGTTACTGGAAAACGTCCATAACAGTCTCTATTTATAGAGAATGAATGGATGTGTCCATTCGAAGAGGTTTAAACGAATAGACACTTCTTTTGAAAACAACCTTTGCTGTAACGGGAAGCATGTCGACATGACAGGTAAATAGGATGTCGACATGGTCTAGTAAAGAGTGATGATTTGCTTTACTTTGAAAATGATGATTTAAAACATATGCAACTTTATTCAAATGGACTCTATGTATTTGTAGAAGGTATTTAGAAGTAGAAATACTTATGAATGTATATATGTATATATACTAAAATATATTTAAAATCAAAGTAAATAAACTAAAGTAAATATAATATTAAAATAGATTTTGAGGCTAAAATATCAAGGACAATTTTGAAATCAAAATATAACAAAATGATAAATATGATTTTGAGGCTAAAACATTTTTGGAAATGTGAACGAAGGTTTTTCTTTTGAAAAGGAATATTTGAAAATCATTTTATAAAACAAGAGATAATTTTGAAAATCATTTTGAATCAAAATTAGTGGATAACAAAATAGGGCTACTATCCGTTCCACTAAATATTTCGTGAGTTCCATCTCACTAGGGTTCCATCCCTTTAACAAGAACGAAGTGGATTCCATTCCACGAGTAAATTGGATAAAAAAGAATGATAGTGCTTTCAAGGAGTTTTAACAAATATCTAACCTAACTATATTATTTGTCTTGAACTCTTGAATATCTTGAATCTCATGAGTCTTCAATCTTGAACTCTTGATCTTTGTCTTCATCAATTTTGTTTTCTTTACTGTACAGTCTTCTTTTGTTGATACCTGCATATAGATTTCCTGCACATATATATTTTATAACACTTCTATAGTTGTTGTCATCAAAACCACTATCCTATGGACTAACATTCTCCCCCTTTTTGATGATGACAACCTTTGTTTATAAAATATTTATATTCTCCTTATAACTCCCCCTAAATCTAATAACTCCCCCTTAATCTATGCCTAACTAACCTATTTTATACTTCTCCCCCTTTTTCATCAACAAAAAAAATGACACTAACTCCCCCTAAATCTATGATATTAATAATAGTGTTATCATTAATAATACTGAAACTAGATATAACAATGCTAAATATTGTATACTCAGAATGATATATATGAGTAATGTAAGAATGAGAATAATAAGTGTAACCACAGATTATTTTATTCATTTCAATATTACTATATACATGACTATTTAAACTTATAAACACATAAATAACTAAAACAAGAAAATAAACAACTCAACGGTTGTTTTTGATGATGGGAGACTTGTGGACAGGACAATTTGGGTAATGGAAACAGAAATTTCCATGTTGTTCCACAATGTTCCCATAAGCATCAAAACAAACTTCCCTTACACATACTGCTTCATCATCAGTTTCTTCCTCCATTGGTTCTTCCTCTTCTTCTTCGTCTTCGTCTTCTTCTCCTTCTTCATTTGCTTCTATGTTCGAAGAATCTTCAATTACAATTGGATTGGCATGATTATCCATGAGGAATTTTTGAAGATTCCTCAGAATTTTCCCTTGTTTCTCTTGCTATCTTGCCATTCTCAATTGTTGAACTTGCATTTCAGTTAACATCTGCAGCGAATCATTAACTTTCTCCTCTATTTTGATGACACGAGCGAGTATGGAGTTTTGGAAAGGGCCATGTGAAGGAGAAGGGAAAGAAACCGGTGAAATTTGATTAGGATTGGATGTGGAAGCCATGGATTTGATGTTTCTAGAAAGTAGAATGAAGAAATAATGATTGGAGGGAAGAGAAACTCGGAATGGGTGAGTTAAATAACCACCCATTCAAAAATTAGAGGGAAAAAACGAACTGTCATTTTTACCGTTGCATGTCGACATGACGCATGAATACCATGTCGACATGGTGTTGCAAAATGCTATGGTTAAGAAAACATTCATATATACCCTATGTATACTACTATACTATATACTATATTTCAGAAAGAGAACATATACCTAATTCTCTTCTTAACTTGGTGAAGACAGGTTCTCCTAAAGGTTTGGTTAAAATATCAGCTATTTGATTTTCAGAATTAACGAAATCAAGAGAAATTTTCTCTTTATTTACGTTATCTCTTAGAAAATGGTGTCTAATGTCAATATGTTTAGTTTGGGCATGGAGAGTTGGGTTTTTGGACAAACTAATGGCACTAGTGTTATCACAGAAAATTGGAGATTTCGTGATAGATATACCAAAATCATTCAAGGTTTGTTGCATATACAAAACTTGAGAACAAGCTAAAGCAGCAGAAACATACTCTGCTTCAGTTGTTGATAGGGAAACAGTATTCTGCTTTTTACTGAACCAGGAAATTAAGGAATGACCTAGAAAGTGACAAGTTCCACTTGTACTCTTTTGGTCTGACTTACACCCAGCATAGTCAGCATCACAGTAGGAAACTAATTCAAATGAATCATTCTTAGGGTAGAACAATCCATAATCAAAGGTGTGTTTAACATATCGAATGATACGTTTCACAGCTTTTAGATGAGTTTCCTTGGGTTGAGATTGATATCTTGCACAGAGACAGACACTGTTCATGATATCTGGTCTACTAGCAGTTATATAGAGAAGTGATCCAATCATTCCTCTATACAAGGTTTGATCTACGTCTTTGGATAGATCATCCTTACTTAACGCTATATTGGTTGCCATGGGAGTTGGTTTTCCACTCACATTGGTCAAGCCAAACTTACTAACTAACTCTCTCGCATACTTCTCTTGACTGATAAAGATACCATTATCTAATTGTTTGATTTGTAATCCTAGGAAAAAGTTAAGTTCACCCATATGACTCATCTCAAACTCTTTTGTCATAATGTCAGAAAATTCTTTGTTCATGTCAGAATTGGTTGATCCAAAAATAATATCGTCTACGTACACTTGTACAAGTTGAATATCATTTTTGTTTCTTTTAATAAAAAGTGTGTTATCTACTTTACCTATTTCAAAATTAGATTGCAAAAGATAAGACCTAAGTCTATCATACCAAGCTCTAGGAGCTTGTTTTAGACCATACAGGGCTTTCTTTAATTTAAAAACATGATTTGGAAATTTTGTATCTTCAAAGAGTGGAGGTTGTTCAACATAAACTTCCTCTTTTACAAAACCATTTAGAAAGGCACTCTTGACATCCATTTGAAAAAGTTTGAAATTATTGAAATTAGCGAAAGCAAGCAGAACTCTAATAGCTTCTAATCTTGCTACGGGTGCAAAGGTTTCGTCATAATCTATACCTTCTTCTTGACAATAACCTTGTGCAACGAGTCGAGCCTTATTTCTAACGACCTCACCTAATTCATTTAATTTATTTTTATATACCCATTTAGTGCCTATAATGGATTTATCCTCAGGTCTAGGAACAAGTTCCCAAACATCATTTCTGGTGAATTGATTCAATTCTTCTTGCATAGCAAGAATCCATGAATCATCAGTTGATGCTTCCTTTGGATTTTTAGGTTCTATTGAGGATATAAAAGCAACATGACTCATACTGTTTAATTGATTCCTAGTTTTAACAACAGATTGCATATCTCCTAGAATATTTTCTACAGGGTGATCTTTTAAAAGCCTAATCTTTTTATTTGGATGAAAAGTTTCATTTGTAGCATCTATAGATTCATGATTAGAAATAACTAAGTCATCCTCATCATTAGTCTGATCAACTTCTTTGAAATTTTCATCAAAGGAAACATGTAAAGTTTCTTCAATAGTGTTTGTTCTTAGATTAAAAACTCTATAAGCTTTACTCCTGTTAGAATATCCGATAAAGATTCCTTTGTCGGATTTAGGATCAAACTTATCTAAATTATCTTTTGTATTTAAGATAAAACATTTACTTCCAAAAATTCTGAAATAAGATACCTTAGGTTTCTTATTGAAAAGAATTTCATAAGGTGTTTTATTGGTTAGAGGTCTAATTAAAATCCTATTCAAAATATAACAGGCTGTTGCAACTGCTTCAGCCCAAAAATGTTTTGGTAATTTACTATCAGAAAGTAGAGTTCTAGCACACTCTTGAATCGTCCTATTCTTACGCTCAACTACTCCGTTTTGTTGTGGAGTTCTTGGAAACGAAAAATTGTGAGTAATTCCCTTCTGATTACAGAATTCCTCAAACTTCTCATTTTCAAATTCACCACCGTGATCACTACGAATAGTGATGATCTTGGAAGAAAGTTGGTTTTGAACACTTTTTGAAAAACTTTTAAAATAATCAAAAGTATCACTTTTATGTTTCAGAAAGATTGTCCATGTATATCTGGAATAATCATCCACAATTACAAATACATATTTACTATGGTTGATTGATTGAATCTGAGATGGACCAAATAAATCTAGGTGAAGTAACTCAAGAGGTTTTGAAGTAGAGATCATATCTTTAAGTTTAAAGGAACTTTTTCTAAGTTTTCCTAATTGACATGCATCACATATACTATCTACTTTAAATTGCATCTTAGGGAGGCCTCTTACTAGATCAAGTTTGGATAGTCTAGATAAGAGTTTAAAATTCAAATGTCCAAATCTCTTATGTCAAGTCCAAGGGTCACTTGTATTGGCCAAAAGACATAGATTATCATTTGAAATTTTCATACTAAGAATATAGATATTCTTTTTCCTAACTCCCTCAAAGATAATATTAGATTTATTATCTTCGATGTGACACTTATCTTTTTCAAATTTAATCCTATATCCTTTATCACATAACTGACTAATACTAAGTAGATTATGTTGTAGATTTTTAACTAACAAAACATTTGAAATAATAGGAGTTTCAGAATTACCTACATTGCCGATGCCAACCACATAACCTTTTGAATTATCCCCAAAATTAACCAATCCTCCATCCTTGTAAATAATGTCATTGAGTATCTCTGGATTTCCTGTCATATGTCTTGAACATCCACTATCAAGTATCCACTTGTTTTTCCTTATTTGCAAAGCTTGTCCATTGTGAATAGATTCATTTGTCGCCATGAAGCAAGATTCCTGCACAGTGAGCAACTTTTGTAGACTACCTGATTCTATATAACTATCATGCATCAATTTATGAGACCACAATGATTTGATCATTAAAGAAATATTTTTAGGAAACATTTCAAACTTAGCCATGAACTTTTCAAAAATCAGACTATGAATACTTTGAAAAACTTGCTCTGATACCAAATGAAAGGGACGCGGAAGATGATCTTAAGGCTATTTAACACTAGAGGGGGGGTGAATAGTGTTTTAAGAATTTCTTTAAAACTTCTTTGATTTAAATTGAATTAACTAACTTAATGCAAATACACAATCACAGATCAAATCACAGAATCACAAACAAATGCAAATATAAATAAAAAGCAAGTAAAGGAAAGAACACACCAGGAATTTTATACTGGTTCGGTGTTACCCTACATCCAGTCCCGCACAACCCGTACGGCTTTCTATTCAACAATAATCTAGATTACAATCCCTCGATTCCAAGGCAACGAGGTACACCCTCCAGATTCTCAGGTCTCTGGGTAGAACCACTTGATTCACAGGACACAAGTTCACCCGATCGATTTCCAAGGACACGATCACACCTTTATAACCCCACACAAGTTTCTTTGAGTACAAATGTATCTATAACTCTGATAAGCACTGAGATTCTTTGGAGAGAGTGGCAGAGAATCAAACTAGAGATATTCTGGTTTGATTCACTTAAGATTTCGGCAAAATATGGATAGGATGATTAGAAAATAAGATAAGAGAGTAAAGAGGAGAGAAAATAAAGAAAGTAGTTACTGGAAAACGTCCATAACAGTCTCTATTTATAGAGAATGAATGGATGTGTCCATTCGAAGAGGTTTAAACGAATAGACACTTCTTTTGAAAACAACCTTTGCTGTAACGGGAAGCATGTCGACATGACAGGTAAATAGGATGTCGACATGGTCTAGTAAAGAGTGATGATTTGCTTTACTTTGAAAATGATGATTTAAAACATATGCAACTTTATTCAAATGGACTCTATGTATTTGTAGAAGGTATTTAGAAGTAGAAATACTTATGAATGTATATATGTATATATACTAAAATATATTTAAAATCAAAGTAAATAAACTAAAGTAAATATAATATTAAAATAGATTTTGAGGCTAAAATATCAAGGACAATTTTGAAATCAAAATATAACAAAATGATAAATATGATTTTGAGGCTAAAACATTTTTGGAAATGTGAACGAAGGTTTTTCTTTTGAAAAGGAATATTTGAAAATCATTTTATAAAACAAGAGATAATTTTGAAAATCATTTTGAATCAAAATTAGTGGATAACAAAATAGGGCTACTATCCGTTCCACTAGATATTTCGTGAGTTCCATCTCACTAGGGTTCCATCCCTTTAACAAGAACGAAGTGGATTCCATTCCACGAGTAAATTGGATAAAAAGAATGATAGTGCTTTCAAGGAGTTTTAACAAATATCTAACCTAACTATATTATTTGTCTTGAACTCTTGAATATCTTGAATCTCATGAGTCTTCAATCTTGAACTCTTGATCTTTGTCTTCATCAATTTTGTTTTCTTTACTGTACAGTCTTCTTTTGTTGATACCTGCATATAGATTTCCTGCACATATATATTTTATAACACTTCTATAGTTGTTGTCATCAAAACCACTATCCTATGGACTAACATACTAATCATTGTTATATGATAACAATGCAATAATAAGAGCTCACTAAAGGTTGAGAAACATATTCCGAATAGTTCCATATTATAAAGGTAGCTTATCAGCATCAGATAGAGTTGATTGACATAGTATGTAATTAAACAACATAGCAGATCCATTCATGAAGGCTCTAACTCAGTTCTCATCAAACTGATTGAAGGGATATGATTGAGACTCCATAATTGACCTCAAGTGCAAGTGAGAGATTGATAAAGTTAGGAGTATGCCATGGGGGCAATTATGTAATTGTTACATATATTTAACCCGATAACCAATTTTGCCCGAAATAAAAGGTTGCTATCAGCGGTTATATGAAACATCGAACAACTGTAGTTAGGTCGAGGGAAAGCATTGGAAGTAAAATACTATCCAAGAGAGGATTTGCCTCCTTAATTATATGAGGTTAGTATCATGGTCAACTAAAGTCAACTCAAAGTCAAAGTCTTTAGCCAGAGTAGTTCGTTTATTAACATTTGTTATTATTAAACCAAGGACTTTGTGTTTGGACTATAAAGTTGAATATGGATGATATTGGACTTTTGACCATTACCAAATTTCATAAGTCCAAAGTGATATAGTTTTAACGAAGAGAATTGGTATAAATAATTGTCGCTACTATGTAACACTTAATAAAGTAAAATTGGATTTTACTAAAACAGAGTAAGCGATAAATTTGGCCATAATGTCACACCACCTGTTAAGTGATGTGTGAACGTTAATATTTGAATTGTCCGATATTAATCACTAAACCAAATTACATCTATGAGTCACACAACTGAAACGATAAATACTCCTTTTATCACCTAATTTAATTATTTTGTAATTATTATAAATTAATTAATATTTATGAAATATTAATTATAAAATTTATATTTGATGCGTTGAACAATACTAAATAGCGTATTTATAATTGTTATAAATATATTGATCAATATACGATACTTACGCGTTTAAATTTGGATCAATATGCAACAGACATAGTTGAGGCTTGGACTTGTTTTGGGGCCCATATGGGGCATGCATATTTCGGCTAGAAATGGCTTGGTTATGCTAGCCAAATGTTGGCTAAAGTGGGAGGCTTTTGAATGGTTAAAAAGATTGGAATTGGTAAGAGAGAGATAAGGATGTGATCCACTTTTTCCTCCATTTGACTTCCTATTTATATTCCACCTTTTACACACTTTTGCTCCTCCTTCTACCTGCAAATTTTGGCCAAAATTACCCCATACCAAACCCCAAAATATCCAAGTGCAAATCACATCAAAACTCTTTGACCCGATCGTCAGTGGTAAAGCAGTTCGGGAGATAGCAACTCTAGAACTTGGAATATAATTCAAGGAGGCATTTTGTCATTTCAAAGTGTGATCTCTAGGCCTCAAAAAGAGGTATGTTTTAGATTAATTAATATTTTAAATTGCTTAAGTTAATAAATAAATCATATGTTAGCTGGACAAATCATATCACAAATTGATATATTACTATATTGTCATGTGCATAATTTCTTTTTGTAGATATCGTATTGTTGATCTCAGCCTAATAATTTTTTTTATTAAAATATTATTATCAAATGATTTTATCAGTTAAATATAATTATAAAATATTAATTCATACGACATACGTGTTTAATTTTTTTTCAATTTTCGTACACACCTACAAATTATTCGGTAGTAAAAAAATTATTTGTTTTATCAATATACAAATATTTAAATTATTTATTTGGTTTAATTTAGCTAAACAAACAAACTATATTTATAATACATTATAATTATATACTATTTTGTAAAGGTTCTTGGCCCAATTAATATACTGGGTTAGCGAAGGTGTGCAAGCTGTGAGAAATAGTCGTTGATATTCTAGTTATGCTATCGGGGAACTTGCAAGCAGTGGAAGGCAGAGTTTGGTTTTTTGGGTGCGATGGTGGAAAATTTGACAGACAAGTTAAATTATATAATATAAAATATGCATTCTAATTTCAGAAACATTTTAAATTATTTTTTAATCATTAAATCCGCATGGATTTAATTTTTAATGTATATTTTATTCGAAAATCATTTAAACCGCATAATATTAAAAAAAAATCCTAAACATGAGCAGCAGTAAAATATGTATTTTTTTAACATATATATATATATTAATAAACTTGCTATATGTTTATATATATAATATATTTATGCATATGTATAAATTAAAAAAAATAAGAAATATAAATATATATGGGAAATATTTTAAATTATTCTTTAAATTAATATTTAAAATAATATTCTAATTTAATTATATATACACATATATTTTGTAAATGACTTATACATGTAATTCACAACCAATATTTTATAATAAATATATTTATATAATAATTGGTGCACAAATGTATATTCAAACAAAATATTAGTATACATGAGGGGCTAACATGTCTATTGCGGTGTAAGTCCTAGCACCTATATGTGGGCATGTCAAACCATATACACATTATCCTGTTGCACGTGAATCGCACACATATGTGTATATGATACACATATATAAAATATAATACAAATTATATAAAATAATTTTCATTTATAAAGTTCACATAAAATATAGATTTTATTTAAATGAAAATTTAGAAAAGTTCTAAATGAATTTGACTATATAGGCCCATTAAAGATTCAATAACGGAAAAAAAATTGAAATTTACCTAATTACTCCGCTGTAGATTGACCCAATTCCAACACTATTCACCTCCCTCTAGGGTATATTGCACAACTATTAGAATGGGTTGCTAGGAAATATCTGATATCATGTCTCACTCTAGTTGTAGATTTAGCGAGAGTTGGTCCATTTCTTGTCCATGAAACAGTCTTTTCAAATTGGAAATTTAAAACTAAGATAAAGGATTTCAAGTTATTGAGATAAACCTGATTCGGGAATTGAGGAAAAGATGTACTGGATTAAATGGATATTGCAGTAAAATAAGGAAGTACCACCAAGTGGTGTGAATTCAAGTTTTTTGCAATAATTAAAGAAAATTGATTGGAAAGATTGAGGAAAAGGTACATAGTTTTCACACAAAGAGGATGCAGAGGTGATTCTATGGAAATTGAATTTGGAAATTCAGATATGACTTTGAATGTGGAGTAGTTATGATTCTTTTCGATCATCCCTCGGATAAAGAGAGACTGTCTGTTCAAAGAAACTCTTTTGGAATAGCAACTTAAAGGTGCATAGTTCACATTGAATATGAGTCGCATGTGGACATTGTATTATATAGTCGATTCTTTGAACCCTATCTTATCTTAAGTTAGTAGTTCTTAGGTTAGAATTCCACTTAGATTTAGGATTTTGATTGTTATGGTTGTATTGGTCGAATAGAATAGGACTTCTTTTGTTTTGACTTTGTTTGGTTGTTTGTTGTAGACCTTGGGATGTAATGTTTTTGGATATTTGAGGAGGTGATACTTTGAGTATCAAACTTGTTTGATATATAGAGAAGTGATATCATAAGCATAATATACCACTATAGTTTGATCCACGATTTGGATGGGAGATATATTATGTTCACCGGGTTAAGACATCGATCATTTTGGATGTTTTCAGGTGAAAGAAGGAATATTATGGTGATTCAAGTTGTTTGGATTCGTTTGGGTAAGACCACTTTGAGTTTCCTTACCTTAGTAATCTAAAAGATTAACTGAGGGAAGTATACCGGATGACTTAGGTGTTAATTATGTGCATTTAGGAATGGTACGAGAGACTACAATTTTGTACGAGCACGTTTGTGCTAAGGATATCCGTTTTTATGCATTTTAATGCCATTTATTCGGTATGGTAGCATGAATTGCAGAAGTTGTTGACATGCATGTACATTTGTGGTTGGTGTTTTGGAATGAGTTTATGCTAGTAGTAGAGTTTGTAGGGTTTAGTTAGGGATAGCTCTTTATTTAGGGGTATTTGAAAAGTGGAAAAGTATATTCGACCTTTTTAATTTGACTCCTTTCAAGAATGTTTTCCATTTACTTGATTGTTAGTTTAGTTAATATCTAGGTTTGGTTGAATGATTACTTGGATTTATTGTTGTTTTTACTTATGTTACTTAATATCAGTTGCTTTGGATGATTGTTTTATTTATGTTATGGATTTTTTTATTTTCTTGATATGTTTTATATGTTATGATGTCATGAATTACTTATATGTATGTATGTATATTCACCATATGCTATACTAATGTTGTTGGTTGTGCGTACATATAGAATTTATATGATTATCCTAGGATGCTTGCATCTTATCTTATATGTCATTTCATCTCATTCATATAGGAGGGCCCAAATGTTAGATATTTGCATGTATATAATGTCATATGTCATCTGCATACATATTTTGGTGCTATGTTATTGGTTGCATTTCATAAAGTATACAAGCACCACCATATGTGTGTGTGTGTATTTGTGTGTGTTTGCTAATAGAACATGTACACATATTTCATGAATTTGATTTCAGATTTTGTATGCTGTGTATGGATGCTTAGTTTGATTAGTTTCTTTGTTGTGTGGATAATTGTTTAGATGAATGGTTGGATGATTGACTTTGTATGCTAGTGCATTTATGTGTTACACATTATGATACATGATCTGAGAGAGTGCAATACATTCTTTGTTCTTTGGAATTTCGAAGACGAAATTCTTTTAAGGAGGGAGAATGTAATACCTCAAGATTTTATTATATGTTTTAATTAGAATATTAAAAATGTAACGGTGTTAAATAATTGGATTTAATTATAAATAAGGAGGGGCAAAATGGTTATTTTCCAACTTTGAAATTTAATGACGAAACCTTTGTAACCGTCTCCTTTTTCTGATTTGCACAATATATTTTTTTGCCTTGTTTTGAGTTCGTATGAAGGATTTATTGGAGAATTTGGGTCGAGCTAAATGAGTGCCAAATTCAATTTTGAATTTGAAGTTCACCGTTGCTTTCACTCTGTCTATATAAACCAAAGCACGTAACTATTATCCTCTTTCAGAAACCAACACCGCTCAATCCTTTCTCCTTTTCGCTTTACATACTAAAATTCAATCATCATATCTCACTCAAATCTCGACGAATTCACGAGAAATTAGTGAAATCGTGAAGCTTACTGAAAGGACGGTGCATCTATACCAATTCGAAGGCGAAATTTTGAAGCTTGGAGGCACAACAATCCGAACAGTGGAGGCGGAGCCCGTGGTGTGCGATTCGGTGAGTGATTCTTGCTTTATTCTCGATATAATGAAATTATAATCCTATGAATTGATTTTTGGTTTAGAATATAGTAGATAACCATTTAAAATCATTCAATTTTGGATTAAACATGGGTTTAGGAGGGATTTAATAAAAATAATAAACTTTAAAATAAATCTTCCTCTTTTCTTTGAATTTAATGAACGTATAATGAAATTGATGAATTTAAGTGCAAAACGACCATATAAACGTAAAGTAAAATGCTAAGGACCTTCTCAGACGACAAGAAGCAGAACAAGGGTGACCGAAGGTGAAACAACATAGAGAAACAATAGGAATGTTAGTCAAAATGCAAATTTTTAGCCACGATCAGTGGACCGACCTAGGCAACCAGTGCACCTGTGATTATGGTTTGGGCACAGGTTGAACTTGGACCCAAATGCGCCAATATATATTAACATTTATTGATTTGAGTCCCATTCCTTTTGTTTTCTAAAGGCGTTTGGAAGCTCTTGATGAGGCAGTAATCGACATTACAAATCCAAGTTGAATTATCTGATGTTGATCGTTTGTTTAAGACGGATTTGTATGTTATCCATGATATAAAAATTGTTTGACGTTGATGCGAACGTGTATGAGCCCATGGTGCAAGTAGGTAACCCAGAATACGAGACCGTGACACAAGGAGGTGATCTAGGATTGCACTGCTCAGGATGTGTAGTGCTTTGACAGATCAATATGGATAATGGATGGTAAGCGATCCTGTAATGCAAGTGGCAAGTCCAGGATGTAAGTCTAGTTTATATACGAGGTATGGACAACAACTGACCCTATAGCGCATGAGAGGAGTCTAGGAAAGTGAGTCCTACATATGATTGATGTGACGGCGGCCAACATGTGAGTTTGTAGCACACGAGACGAGTCCAAGGAAGTGAGTCCACATGGATGCGATGTGGTACAATCGAATGTATATGGTAGGTTAGGATGGTATGACTAGCAGGGCATGAGGTAACCGAGACGTTAGACTCATATCATGTTATAGTATTATTTTTTTAGTATATGTGGAGTAAGTATGGCTCACTCACCGGACAAATGTTCGACTACTCTTATTTTTCTTCTTTATTTATATCTCTTGTTTGATGGAGCTCGGAGACGAGATGGTATGGAAGACAAGGACTATATTGTACGTGTTGTAAATATTGTAAATAAGTGTTATGGCTTGGATTTCATTATGTATATGGATGGATTCTGTAACAACCCATAATTTACGATTAAATTAATTAATTAATTAAAGGGCCAATAGGGCTAAATAAGAAAATAAAGGGATAATGAATTAATGAAAATGAGTATGTAGGCCAAAGTCTAAGTAATTGTGAGACAATAAACATGATTCTTTTCCATTCATGCATTCCACTCCACTATAAAGTAAAATAAAAATTCAACAGAACATTAATGGTGGTGGCTTAGAGAAACGGGAATAAAGAGAAAGTAAAGTAAATACAAGCTAAGGAAAGTAGAAGAAGATCTAAACAAGATTTCCTAAAGATTTAGGTGAGTAATACTTAGCCTTTTATTCATTTCATTTTTGTTGATTCAGATCGTGTTATTTTTGTACTCATATAGAGTTTTTCCAAAATGAAAACTTGTCATGATATCCTAACCATTGTTCTAAAGGTGGGTTGGTAACTTGAGAAGCTTATGGCTTAAGAATAAATTGTTGTGAATTTCTAAAGTAAACACTTAGAAAATATACAAGGAAAATAACTCGTAGTTAAAATGAAAGACAAGGTAGGGATAAAGGAATTATTCATGAATTTTCTAAAATTTTATAAGACTTTTATGGGTAAATAAGCTAACCAATGTAGAACTGCGCTAGTGGAAAGAGAGACCTTCGAGTGGCTGATTCATAGCAGGTTGAAATTAACTGAATAAATATCAGATAGGGGACTGCAGGTGGCTGATTAATAGTGATCCCAGGTCTAATTAAATAATATAAAAGATGAAGGAAAGGAAAATCTAGGGGTGGCTTTTTCATGGCAGATTTGACCTTAATAAGTTTGTAAGAATGGGGCTGTAGGTGGGATAGCATAGTAGCCTAGAGCCAAATAAAACGATACTGTAGGGACCAGGGGTCAGTGTAGTATGAGCATAGTAGTAACTGTATAGAGGGGAAATTTAGGAATTCTCCAGGTAAGCAAATATGACTTTTTTGTGTGCAATGCTATGTATGATGCTTGTAAGTAGTGAGGGGAAAACTGGTCCACGTTATGCAGCATGGTCTCGCTATGTATTCATGTTATACTTTCAAGTAAGTATTATTCACACCGGACTTTATGTCCGACCCATATTTTTATCATGTTTTCCCTATAAATTCATGGGCTCATTTAAGTAGGCTGAGTTTATAGGATAGGCAGGTTGCGTTTATGGGATATGCAGGTTATTTTGAGCGCAGGTCGAAGATCGAAGATGGTGCTGAAGGCCTAGTTATTTATAATGTATGCTAATTCCGATGTTAAGAGTGTTTGGGTGGCATCTTCATATGTTAACCCAACACTCTGCTATGTATTTATATGATTATATTTTGACCCCTGCGTGGGTAATATTTTGGGTTAATAGTGAGAATGTATGTAATAAATATTAGAACAAATTTGATGGAATGAAACATTTTTGTTGTTCTATTTACTTAGACCGCTTTTAATATACGGAACTCACTCTTGGTCGCTTGAAAAAAATTCCAATGATGACTGCAGCATCCTTGGCATTCATTCTCAAATCTCCTAGTGGGGGATGTTACAGGTTCGATTGCTATTGTACAAACATATGTATCTAAAAGCGTAGACATATTATGGTGCTATGAAATGGTTATGGTTATTGATATTATACTTTATTTTCTTCCACTGTGAGACTCTGAATTAGTTAGAACTTTATTTGTTTCTTGTTATCATATCACAACAACTCATGCTTTTCGGTTCTCGAGGTGTTAACGTCAGTACAGATGTTAAACCCATGGTCAAAAGGTGGGTTGTTACAGATTTAGTTTTGAATTTGGGTTTAAACAGATTCAAAATTCGAATTTTAAAATTACTTTACATTAAATTATAAATAATCATTTGAATATGTGTGTATATTTATAACTAATTTTATAATATATATATATATGTATATATACAAATATAAATATATGTATGCTCTACATTATATTAATATTATATTACCACATGAAATATGTATATGAAGGTGATAACATGTCCGTTGTAGTGTAAATCTTAGCACTTAGATATGAGCATGTTAAACCATGCACATTGTACATATGTTGCACCTATACGTACACGTACATGTGTATACGATACACATGTGCATAATATATATTATATACATAATCAAATAGAACTCTTTTATTAATCAACAAAATAAAATAATGATTTTATTTAAAATTTATTCAAATTAGATCCAAATCAATTTAGACTTCATAGGCTCAATAAGATCCAAATGGCAAAAAAAACAAATTGAAATTCATCCATCTAACCCACCGCGTGCTTTCCCAGTTCCATCACATAGTTCTCTTGACTTGAGAATACCATTGAACTTCAATGTGAACACTCCACTTTGATTATAGTTAAATCGCGGCATGTCTTCCATTGAAAAACTATAGTTGTGTCTGTGTAGAAGCATTGTGAGTGAAATACTATTTAATATAGAATTCGTCTCGTCAGTTATATGAGGTTAGTATCATGGTCAACCATAGTCAACTCAAAGTTAAAGTTTTTCGTCCACAATAGTACGATTAATAATAATTGTTATTATTGAACCAATGACATTTTGTTTGGATATAAACAAGTTAAATTTGAACAATATTGGAATTTTGACATAAACCAAATATTACAAGCCCTAAAGTGATATAGTTTTGACGAAGAGAATTGGTATAAATAATTATTACTACATAGTACCACTTAAAATAGTGAAATTGGATTTTACCAAAAAATGCATAAGCGATAAATTCGACCAAACTGTCACACCACTAGCTAAGGTGAGCGTTAATATTCAAATTGTTTGATATTAATCGTTGACTAAATTTATACCTTTGAGTCACACATCCGCAATGTTAAATACTCTGAAATACCATCTGATTCAATTAAATTTTAATTTTTATAAATTAATTAATATTTATGAAATATTAATTATTAAATTTTATTTGATTTATTTGAATGTCATTAGTATTTAATAAAGTGTGTATATAAAAGTTATACATGTATGTATCGGTATACGATATTCATAAATATTTAAATTTGAATTGAATTAATTACTTACTTAAAGGGTTTAGAAAATTTTGTAGGTCCATTATGCTCATGTTTTGGCTGACCATAGAGAGGTGGGGTTGGAGTTTTTAAATGCTCAAAATGTGATTTTGAATTGGTAGAAAAGAAAGAGTAAACAAAAGAAGTTAGATCTCCACTTTTTACTATATCTAAGTGCCTATTTAAACTCCCCCCTTCATTCATTTGTATCTCCTTCAAACCCTCTATCCCAATAGATAATTCAGAAGGCCTAGAGCCATTAAATTTCCAAAAACAATTCAAATAAAAAAAAATGAAAGATAAAATTATGGGTTCATCTCTAGTCTGCTGCAAATTCTAAAGGTGTTTTGATATGATCTTAACGAAGTTTCTTTCATTATTCGAGGTGCTAATCACAGGTTGCTATATTGGTAACATTTCATTTCTAAAATAATTATTATTATATATAGTGGTCATTGTGTATTGATATTATTACAATGAAACTGTGTATAGTTTGTGTTGTCCAATTGTACGTATCCGTCCAAATTGTTTTTAAAAAACATATGAAAACATCATTTATAAATCTATTTTATTTTTGGCAGTTATATATTTATTTATTTATTACTTTTGATTATTTTATTTTTTAGCAAAGCTAGCGGAGTTGACTTGTCCCCTAACAGTTTTAGCAAGCCACTGAACAAAAACAAACGGCCATAACAAGTTATGAGCCAATACAGAGGAACAAAGAAAGGCTAAAATTAAAGGAAAAAACAAAGAAAAGAAAGATGAAAAGAAGAATAGAAGGGAAACAAAATAAGAGGAGCCATTTAGAGCAAGGAGAAATAAATGAGGTGTTAAATGCATAGTCAGAGTCCTTCATGCCAAAAGCAATAACATTTCTCAATTCATGAAATAAGATTATATTCCCTTTAGATTTTCAGTTGAAGCTGCGGCTATTTCTTTCTCTCCATATCACTTTAAGAAACTTCTTAAGAACCAGCATCAAAGCAAAAGCCTACATATTTATCCATCTTATAGCTTTATAGATTAAATTCCATTCAAGCAAGCTTGTTCTATTAGGGTTATCTCTTCATATTTTTGGCATTAAATTGCACCAAATATCAAAGGTGAATGGACAGTTGAAGAATAAATGAAGGTTGTCTTCAACCTCCTCATTGTAGAATACATAGCCTAAGTCAATCTCCACACCTTTCAAAAACAAGTTAGTCTTAGTATGTAGAGCATTATGCAAAACTTTCCATATCAAAAGTTCTCACTTTCAGAGTTATGTCTCAACCAAATTCTTTCAGACCAAGCAAAGTGAGGCATGAGACCACAACCAGAAACAGCCTTGAAAGCCAGATTAATGGAATGCAACTTCCTCTTACTGGTCCAAACTATGTGTTCTTTATCTGCTATAACATAGGAGGCAGAGTTCAGGGTATTCCACATGGTTTTGATCTGAAGATTACTAGAGTAGGGCAGATCCATCACTCCATCAAAAATGAAATCAATAGCTTTTGCTTTCTTATTAACGCCAGTTTGCAAAATGTGTTGATATAAAAACATTTAGATAAGATGCAACCATTCATCGACGATGGGTCATCCTAAAAACTGGCATAGCCATTATGGGAAGTAATTAGTTGGATGTAAGGAAGAAATGACATACGAAGCTTCAAAATACAACACCACATCCAACTGCAATCTTTAGGAATCTCCATGATCCAAAAAAATTTCCTTCCTATGTTATGAGTCAAAGTCCACTGAACCTATATGTTATCTTTTTTATTAAGCAAAATATCAAAATGCTTACTAAATCAGCCTTGTTCTAATGTGCTAGTTTCAAAATACTCAATCCACCTTTATCAAGAGGAATTTCAATCTTACTAAAAGCACAAGGGATAAGCATTCTGGGATGCATGTTTCCAGACCAAAGAGAGTGATTCATAGCACTTTTAATCAAGTTAATCAGCTTCTTAGGAAAAATAAAGGTCCTAGACCAATATACTGTCATGGAGAACCATATGGCTTTGATCAAAGTAAGTCTACCTGCTTGACCCAAAAGTCTGTTGGCCCAGAAATTCATGAAAGCTGTGATTTTGTCATACAGAGGGAGACATTTTGCAATGGTGATTCTAGAGGTGGACAGAGGAATACCAAGGTAATTCATATTGTCAAACATTGGTTGAAGAGAAGATAAGGAGAGGATAGAGTCAGAAACATACCGGGGAATTCCAGTAGTAATAATGGAAGACTTCTAAATATTTATTCGCAATCCAGTCATCAAGTGAAGAACATACATAATCCCTTGGATAGAGGATTTATGAGGCTAGATGCAATTATTTAGGAAATACATTTGTAGATAATGTTGCAATAGGCAATAGGTTTGAAATTTGAGACAAAAATAGCAGCATTGGAGTTAAGGGTAAGTGCAAGGTTAGTGGTAATGACAACACCAAGCATCTGCAGTTCTTGAAAAAATTATGTATGGCTTTGAGCACATCACTAGAAATAATTTCCTAGCAGTGAGTGAAGAATGTAGCATTAAATCCGTCAGGCCAACCAAAAGATTATTTTTCATACTAACGGTGGATAGTTTAATTTCTTCGTTACTAACATCAGAAATAGGGAGTTGTATGCTTCGGGGGGAATATGAGGCAAGTCTTTGTCATTAAAGAGATCAAGAGATGGATTGAAGTTCTGAGAGTTACCTAGCAAATTTTGGAAGTAAGATATAAAAGGGCATGCTAAATGGCTTCAGGAGAGGAGTGGAGCACACCGATTCATCAGTCACACAATTCACATTACCATGGACTAACGCGCGTGCCGCCGCCCGACCGACCGGGTCGGGTGCAGGTCAATAAGATTGGGCTGTGTCATATATTTTTGCTACCTAAAAAATGGACTGATTTTAAAACAGAAGTGTGTTTAAATAGATACGGATTTTCCAACGGTTGTGACCGTTGCAAACTGATGAAGAGACGCAATTTTTTCAGATGACCGTTACAACGAACGGCAACAATTTTAAAAACAAGCTATCTCTTCTTTATCTTCATTTCCTAAAATCATAATCAGTCCTATCACACAAAAGATCATACACATCACGATCGCGAGCAGCTTACGTCTGTTGTACCTTGGGAGACTTTGAATAAAGTCTTAAGGAAATTGTTACGACAAGCCTCAGACGAAATTTCCTTCCTCAACCGGTTAGATTTCTAGTTGATTTTTTTATATTTATTTATATATATATATATATATCATTTTCGTTTCTATGTTGTACTATTTCTTTAAATAGTATAACGTTTGATTTATCGCTATAGTTATTATTACTATAGTTGTTAGTTTGTAGTTGTAATTAATTACAACATACTTATTGTTATAAATAGCTAATACAGAATTCCAAAGTAGTGGAAATCTGACTTGTAAACTTGTGAGATGAGTTTATTATTGATTAGTCTCTGTTTTGGTATGCTAGATGTATAACAAGTTGGAGATATAAGGCCATGCAAGAAGGGAATGGAGGTTGCAAAAGGAATGATCAATTATGGAAAAGGTTCTGGTGCCACTTCTGCTCTTGTTATTCCTAGAAAACTTAGCACCATAATTTTTTATATGAATTAAAGATGAACTATTGACTGACTTATTGAGTGGTGGTGTATCATTAATAGAGAGGTGAATGACACTACACCTATCACTTAAGTACAAACTACAGTTGAAGTCACCAATAACAAACTAAGGGTGGGAGTCTTGTCTTAGAGAAGGGAAAAAGTTGAGTAGATTTTGTCTGGTAAGGAGAGAGTTATCATCATATATTATAGATAGATAGAAGGAAGAGGAGGAAGGATGGCGTATGGTATGAAAGTGGATAAGCTGTCTAGTAAACAAAATAGGGGATAACTTGAAGATTAGAGGATCATGAAGAACTATGGTCCTACCATAAGGAGCTTCGATAAGATTGTGGTTCAAGATCTAGAGAGGGTTGATATATCTAGCAGCATAAGAAGTAAGGATGGAATTTAGCCTAGTTTCTAGAATTTTGAAAAGATGAAGTTTATGATATTGAATGAGATATTTGACCTAATCAAGTTTGACGTCATTGTGAGCACCTCTAATGTTCCAAACACCGAAGTTGTGCAACATAAAAATCTATTGTTTGGGATGGGACAATTTATATTTACTCCTTCTTATTAGAGGAGAATTCTAGATGTTTTGAGGCTCAATACCAAATATTGGTAGTTCAAAGTTTGCATTTAGGTCAAAAGAATCTGCCTTCTTTCCTCTTTTTCCTTTTTTATTCTTCCTGTTGACAAGGTTATTGTCATTAAGGAGATAGGATTTGGAGTTTGTGTATGGGATAAAGGAAGAGGTAATGGAGGGTAGAGCCAACCAGTCGGAGAGGGAATAAGAGCATTGGAAGGTGAAGGAGTCATTACATTAAGCACAATATCATCAACAGTAGGAATGTAAGGGCAGAGATTGGGAAGAGGCACTACAATAAAAATGGTCATTTGCAACATTGTAAGTAGCTGAAACACAGCATTTGAAATTGAAATGCGGCTGTTGATCATATTCAGGAAAGAAAAATATATTAAAACCTTGCATCATATATTTATGTCTACTGCAAAAATTTTACGCTGACCGTCTAATATTTTATTTTTCTGCTGTATATACCTTCTCTTCGTTATCAACTAAGATTAAATTTTCACATCCCTCCAATCAAAAAAAAATTGGATCGTTTTCACCCAAAATTGGACTCTAATTGCTGAAATCTGCAGCCACAACCCAACCTCCGAATCCAAAAGTGACAATGATCTAAACCGTAATTTCGAATCAATTCCTAACTTTAAATCTTTCAACTTTCCTGAAAGTTTTATCAACCAAGCTAAAACCGTGTTCTTCAACTTTTTTGGGATCTAAGCAACCAAAAAAGTTCAGATTTTGGTAATAATGGGAGGAGTTACATCCTCCATGGCTGCAAAGCTTGCTTTTTTTCCACCAAACCCGCCGACATACGAATTGAGAACTGATGATTTGACTGGTCTTTTGACTATGGATCGATTCCCACATCGGGAAAATGTGGAAATAACTAAGATTTCGACGAGGAGAGGCAACCAAATAGTTGCTACGTATGTTAGAAATCCAATGGCTACTTCTACTCTTTTGTATTCGCATGGAAACGCTGCTGATCTAGGTCAGATGTATGAGCTTTTCATCGAGTTGAGCATTCATTTAAGAGTTAATCTCATGGGCTAATTCAATATTTTTAGCTGCTTTTAGATCTATTCTTTGTTTGATTGTCATTTTAAGGATTGGAGTTAGTTAAAGTTTAATTATTACTTTTGTCCGTTCTTGTTCGTTACCTTTTTGGTTTTTTGATTTAATTGGGCTTACTACTGTACAATATGTAAATAAAGACAATAAGGTCAAATGCTACTGATACATTTGCCTATAGTCTGTCAATGTTTGCTCCATTTACTTAAAGATGGTATTTATCTTGGCCAATTGGTGAAAATTGAGAAACTTTTGGTTTTGGGACCTTAACTGTTAGGATATGATTTGTTATGGAAGATCAAGGTAGTGCCTCAGGGTAGGGTACAAGTTTAAATAACTAACGTATTATTGTTACAAGCAGGATGATGTTGATTTTGGCATTGTATATATAAAATAAATAGACCAGGCTAGGTGCACTAGGGGGGGTTTTACGACTCCGGTCGGTTTCCCCCCTGAACAAATTCAAAAAAAAAATGTATTCATACTGCAATCTAAGCCGAACTTGTTCATTAGTCTACCACCTAGACTTCCTTGTTCTTGTATGAAGGTCAAATAGTTAGTTTAAGTAGTGATAGTGCTAAATATATAGGTATGACTCAACACTAAGATATCTCCTACCTGCAGTCTTGTAGCACACAAATTCTAGATTATGTGCATGTAGACTTCTTTATTTAACAAACAAAATAGTTCTGTGCAAACAGTCACAAAACCACAAAGAACAAAATGCAAATTGTTCTTATGTAACTTGCAGAGAGCGATGCTTACATTTTCTTATTGTATGATGCTCTCTCTCGGTGTCTTATATTTTCTTTCTTCTTCCACTTCTTCTTTTTTTTCTTTATATTTTTATCTACATATACTTTGCGTTATCTCAAAAGTATTTTTACCCAGTTAGAAAATAATATAAGTAATTTATTTCATTACCAGTTAAAACTTATAAACCCATACCCACTACTGTTTATAAGAAGGAGATCCAAATCCTATATATTGAATATTAATATAAATACCAAATACCGATGTAAGGGATTTATTTTTGTTCTTGTTTTCCTTTTTCTCACTATTCCCTTTTCTATTTCTTTTTTTTAAGGAAAAGACGATAAGGAAATTGGAGAACCAGTTCTTTTTCTTCATGTTTCCTTCTTCAAACATATTCTTTCATATGTATAATTTGGTTCTATGTAATTTGGTTGAGTAGATTTGATACCACGAAATTGATGAAAAATGAGAAAAATTTACCGTGTTAGAGTATAAGTTAACTGTGATAGCTAGGTTTTTGAATGACCAAATCTATTTGTCAAACCAATCAAAGAGTAAAGAACCCCAACTCAACATTATATTTGTGTTTAATCAGAAGTGCTAATTTTTTGTGTCATCCATGAAATGAACTACGTTTAGAACCATGGGATATTCTTTCACTGTAGATCTTCCTTGATTTGAAGGTAGCATGAATCATTTTAGAATAACGCTAATGTCCAAAATTATGTTCTACATACACATAAATAACTATGTATCATCTCTTAATAAATTTTTGTAAAAAATGTAGATTTAGAAAATAAATCAAAGAGATGAACACGTGTTGATCAAATATACTCTCAGATACTTCAAAAGCAGCTAAACCAATTTTCCTGTCAATCAAAGAGTTTACAAAGTTAACCCTGATTTTCCGAGTGTAAAAATTAAAAGGACCCAAACCCTGCGTGTTTTTTGCATCACTCTATCATTTGGGGAGTCTCATCATAAATTGTACCACAGTAGTAAAATAAAAACAAAGAGGAATCCAACATCACTCCAAAATTACAGTGCAGTACATGCAGATGTATGATAAATCTGAACGCAAGAGTATATGAAAGCCATTCAACTATAAAACTATAGGTAGCTAGTGTACAAACACGAACTAACACACAAACGTGGATAAAATATAGAAATCTAAGGAGAAGTAGAGTGGGAAAGAACAAGAGCATTAATAAGAGCCAGCAAATTACTTGTCATTTGTGCCCCATTTAAAACATGATCTCTAACAGCGGTCTTGAGCTTGCCATCCATGGTTGTACTTGAAAGTCCATACATGCACGTATTGTCGTCAGTGAGTGCTGCAAGTGGTAAAATTGTATATTTTCTACATGATCTCTTTAAATATATTTTTCTACAGTACTGATTTATAGTTATGTTGTCCGCGTAGCTATTTTAGTTCGGCACAACAATTCGTTTTTTCTAAATGAAAATAAAATAAACTCAGCCCCAACTTTTCTTTAATATAGTCTAAAGATTAATACGTTGTTGAACAGTTAGACTCATTATTATTGACACTTTTTCATTAGAATGCTCCAACATCCAATAACTACTTGAGTTTAGCGAAGTAAGTTATTACATTATCACATATTTAGCAATAACATGCTGGATCTATAGAAGGATGTTTGTTGACTTAAACTTTAATTTCATGGTACTGTTTTAAATTTTCTACACAGCTAAATCATTATGCCAGTTTTGTTGTAGTCCGGTTGTACTTGTGTCACATGTCTTAATAGTCTTTTTTTAGAAAGGATGAGAACTATGCGTAATTGTTGAAACTAGAGCTTAAAACTGGTATATGATGAGCTTACTTTGCCATAGCAGACCTCTTTGTTAAAGAATTAATGAATCATTCTACTCTACCCCATAGACCGCAGGAGGTAGTTACTGCATATAATAATGGCTTACTAGTGTAGCCTGGAAGGCTACCGCTTATGCTAGTAGTAATCGCTTCTGCAAATTTATGCAGAGCTAAATCCATTTGTAAAATTTGATATAGGTTATAGATGTTTTATTTTGTACTTATGGTAAGTTTTTTCTTGAAATCAATTCTGACTTTATAATCAAACTTGCATTGTAGACCGGTTTCCAGTCATTGACAAAAAGAGAATCAGATATTTACTTGCATATCAATAACAGAGATTTGCCAGTATGGACATTAAAATAGTATCGGACAAATGCAATATGAACGAACATACTAAGTCATTGTGTATTTGAAACAAATGTGTTATATAATCTTTAATTATGCAGAATTTAACTAAGTGAGTAATAAATATATTACAGGCATGCAAGTGGTGCTGTCTAGATTCACGAACAAAGTGTGGATATTTTTTGCGGTTCTTTTCATTATTCTTTTGGCGCATCCCAATATAACAATTTTATAAATAACTTGTTTATACTAGCAAGTTTAATTTTTATATAAGCTAACAAGTTTATAAATTTGGACTTGTAAGAGCATCTCAATATAACAAGTTTATAAATAACTAGTTAATTATGTTTTATAAAAATTAAACGAGTCTATGCAACAACAACAACAATAAATTAACCAAATTTATAAAAATTAACTAAGTTTTATAAAAATTCAATAAGCTTATAAAAATTAACCAAGCATTATAAAAATATAACTAAATAATAATAATAAATTTTATGAAAAAATAACTTAGTATAAAAATAATAATAACAATTTTATAAAAATTAACTAAGATTTATAACAACAACAACAATAAGTTAACTAAGATTTATAATAATAATAATAATAATTATACGAGTCTATAATAATAATAATTAAGTAAGTTTATAAAAATTAACTAAGTTTTATAAAAATTCAATAAGTTTATAAAATTAACTAAGTATTATAAAAATATAACTAAATAATAATAATACTAATAATAAATTTTATGAAAAATTAACTAAGTATAATAATAATAATAAATTTTATGAAAAATTAACTAAGTATAATAATAATAATAATAATAAATAATTTTATAAAAATTAACTAAGATTTATAATAATAATAATTAAATGAGTGTATTATAATGACGACGACAACAGCAATAAATTAACTACGTTTTATAAAAATTCGGTAAGTTTTTAAAAATCAACTAAGTATTATGAAAACATAACTAAATAGTAGTAATACTACTAATAATAATAACAATAACAATAATAATAAATTTTATAGAAAATTAACTAAGTATAATAATAATAATAACAACAACAATAATGACAATAATAAATTTTATAAAAAATTAATTAAGTATAAAAATAGTAATAATAATAAATAATTTTACAAAAATTAACTCAGATATATAATAGTAGTAGTAAATTAACTAAGATTTATAATAATAATAAGTTAACTAAGATTTATAAATATTAAACAAATAAGTTTATAACAATTAACTAAGATTTATAATAATAATGAGCTAACTAAGATGTATAATAATAATAAAAATTAGATGAGTCTATAATAATAATAATAATAATAATATAAGTTTTATAAAAATTAATTAAGTTTATAAAAATTAACTAAGTTTTATAAAAATTCAATAAGTTTATAAAAATTAACTGAGTATTATAAAAATACAACTAAATAATAATAATAATAATAATAATTTTTTTTATAGTAGTCATGCTAAATAAAGAAATACATAACAAAGATTTTTAAGCAGCATTATAATTTCCAAATTATTTTTAGGAATCATCTTTTAGTTTTTGGGCTTACCATGTATCGGTAGCCACATGGAAACTCCATAATATGTACATGGAAGTTATAGTGAAACTCCTTTTTGCATTAAATCTCAAAGGCTGTAAATCTTCTCAGGGTTTGGTTTTTGAATTATTTGCATCTCTTGTCAATAAACACTTACATCAACCTATTATTGTATTAAGATTGAGTTTTGTGGTTCCTATTTTATATATGTTAACTAGTGTGTGGCCCGTGCTATGCACAAGGGCAGTTGATTTGTTATAGTCTTTGAAATGTGTTCTACTTTCTGGTTTTTGAGTTACTTAATAATTGATAGACATCTTGCTGTGATATTGTATTATTGTCGATACTTAGGTAGCTGGCAGTGCGATTTTATTCACAAATATAGTAGGATGTCATTAGTGTTAATATTTTTTATGCGTTGTATAGCTAGTGTCCCTGCGTTGAGTAGTTTTAAAAGGGAGTATATTGGATTATATAAATATGAAGGAGATGATAGCAGTGTAAGGTACTTCTGGAAATAGAATTTGTTAATTTATTTTTATGCAATTAGGATATTGATTATCCACTATAAGGATTGATTTTATGAATAGAGCACTTGCTTTTGAATACAGTTTTGAATTTATACTTCAAGAAAAGAGGACAGCATTTTTCCATTTTCTTTGTTAACCAAAAATATATTTATCCCATTTTGTTTACATATATTAGCATTTGTACGTCTCAGCCTGAAACACGAATGGTGTTCTAACGAAAGTTGGTTTGGTGTTTGTTCATTGGAAATGGGTACAGTTTAATGAAAAATTGTTATTGACCATTAGTAAAAAAATAACGTCCTCATTAATTTCGGTTAAATGTTTTAATTGTCAAGGAAATTAAAAAAAGCAGGTTTTTCTGATAAAATACACTATAGAGACATGTAACAGTTATTAATATGTTCAAAATATTTTTCATGGACAGACTGGGTGATGTAAGCTTGTTATACATGACATACTCACCATTACCGTGTACAATTACAGCAGCCACCAATATTTCAAAATTGATATATGCAAAATTTATGACTGTTTAAGATATATTAGATGTGGCGGAACACACCAATACCTGAGCATACACATATCTTCTATGAAAAGCTCAAACCAGTCCAGTAGTTCTCCCTATAAGCAAGCTTATAACAAACAATAAGATGCAGAGCATAACATACAAATAGTCAATTGTTCATTTAAATACATACATTAATATAGCAATTCAAAATCCTATAGTTAGTATTAAAAAAATGAATTAGGTATTCATCATGTAACCATGCTCCCTTGAATAGATCTACATCATTTGTTGATCTTGTGGCTATAAGAATGAACCGGAGTAGCTTAATTGATGGCGACAATGTAGTAACTCCATAGCTGCATATGAAGATTCACATTAATTCTTGAACAAAATGGATGTGTAATTTCCATATAGTTTACCTATTTTACTTCATTGATGTCCACTTAGATCATTATGTAAATGAAATCAAAAAAATTCTTTATTTCTAAAGTACAACTTACCGGGTCTTCCACTACCCCCCAAGAGTCATACCAGTGCATCTGTACAATTTATAGTATAATAAACTGCGAAATAACACCTTTAATATGTAATTTAATCTAAATCCTAAGATATATTTGCAATTTGAGGTAACCCAATTGAGTTTGGATCATTATTAACTTTACTTCTTTATCCTATGTTAACTTAATGACGATTTCCTCATCTAAAACCAAAGAAACATATATGTTATAATATTGTAGGAGATGAAATATAGTTGAATGCACAAAAACACACCGAATTTCTCTTCCTTTTTGGCAATAAACCCTAACTTTTTTTTAGTTTCGTATTAACATTGGATTTTAATACGCTTTTTCACATAGTTGATGCATTAGCTAATGGGATTTACAGATGTTCTTCCCTTCTTATATAATGGTAAGGTACAATGATATGTTTATAAATGGGTAGTTCTGAAGATAAATGGATAAACACATACATTTATCAAGCAATACCAGCTGGAAATGGAAAAAATCGAATCCTAACAACTGGACCGATTTACCTTTAACTGCACAAAGCTTTGTTATGTATGAGGAACAATCCACTCCAAAATCATCTAACAAAAGTATTAGTGGAGTTTAGATATCTGTACATTTGTATGTGCTTCAATATTCATGGTATAACTACTTGTATATTGACCTGAATGAATAATACAGATCATGGATACATGTTAACTCATTGAAAGGCAACTGGTAATCTCAGTAAATATAACAAATGAAGTACACATGACGGTGACCAACTTTTAGGCAATTCATTGAAAATTAATAGCCTGGCCAATATTTAAACTTTTAAAAGAGTTATACATCTAATTATGGATGCTAGTCAATGCATCATCATCATCATAAATCTGGATAATTCTTAAGACGGTTCATTCATGTATACAAAATTTTATATAGTAAAAACTTAGGAAAAACAAATAAAGTACTTTTTAGTCTAATACTACTAACTTGACCTTATGTCCAAATAGCAAATACCATTGCTCATCATTTAGTCCAAAAAAATTTACCATATCAAATAGTTGTAAATTAAAAGACATGAATGTATGCTCTTCAATTATTTAAAGTTCTACAAGTTTCGATTAATGTAATCAAAGTTGCAAATTTATATTTGTAATTATATAGAACTTATTAGTTGTAGGATTACCAAACATGCTATATAATCAAGGTGGGCTGTAAATGATCAATAGTAGCATGATTATTTTAACTATTTGTAATGTTAGGTGCCATTAAATAATTAGTAAAAATGAACATGAATAAAAATTAGAGCATTGAAGACAAATGAAACTAAACCTTAGTAAGAAATACTGATCTTTGCACAACAACAGTGAATCTTTGTAATTTGAAAATATATTCTTATAAGGTTTAACGATTTTTACTGTAGATTAGAGAAGATATTGGTTTTGGGAATTAGTGCGATATGTTAAAGGAGATAGAAGAGTTTTTATTACTTGAAATTTTATTTCATGACTTTAAATGTTGCCCTAATCCATGAGTCCGGATAATACATTTCATGTAAAGAGTAAAAATATGTTAGGTTAAAATAATTTACAATAGCCTGAAATACCTGCTTGTTTATGATGGTTGACTAATGAAAGAATTGGCATGCAATAAATTTTGGTCGTCTTTTACATGTATAAAGCAGAGTACAACTGAGTCAATATGTTTAAAGTGAATTTACAAATTATATTGAATTAGAGATGGTGTAACATAGAAATTAAGATTAGACCAATATGTTAAACTGAAGTATTTATAAGTGGTACCAACATTTGAAAATTGGATAGAAAGGTTGCTGAATAAAACTCAAGTGTTTACACAGAGTATCAATGTGTAACGACACTTATGTTTGATCTTTTGGTCCACCTACTGCTTTTGTGGATAGTATACCAATATAACTATTGGCTTTTTTATTTTATTAATATATAATTAAACACGGTACTAACAACAATTTATGCAACTTGTCAACCAAATTTAAATTACTATTCCTGCTACCAAATAGTAAGATGCATACGAAAAATAATATTTAGTTAAATTGTTAATGTAATTTGAAGACATAAATTTGATTAATTAGAACAAAGCAAATTTATTTTTTAACAAAAAAAATAGTTAGAAAAAATGCTGCAGCATGATATATTTTTTGGATCTGGTCTACACTACATAATAATTGAAGCATAAACTGTGGTTACAGAAAGAAGAAATGGAATTTAGTTTACCATCCACCAGCCTAGTCTGGAGGTAACTATGCAATGCACAAAAAAATATTGTTCTGTAATAGAATATATATCAATTGATTGTGCTATTTGTTAAATAGTAAAAAAAGGTATGGATTGTTTTTCAAAAAAAGACGCACATATTCTATTTTTTATAAAGAGGAGGCAAGGCGTATTAGACAATGCAAGGGTCGCATATTTTGTTTAAGCGATGAGCCAGGAGTGCATAAAGTGTGGCTACCAAATAAGAAAACTCCTGGACTGGCAATGTGGAGAGCTTTGGTGATTATTGCATTAAGAAATTTGGGCTTATTTTAGTTCCGGAAGTTACACAAAGAATGGTCACCGACAGAGATTAGTTCATTGTGCTAGCCACCGATGGAGTAAGTTTTCTCAACTAAATTAAATCTCCTTCATAAATATACCATAGAAAATTGTAAGTGGCAGAGCGATTTTACTGCCACAATCTACAAACATCCAATCCCTATAAAGGCCTTATATTGTATTTCGACTAAAGTAAGTTGATAAAGTTGTGAATATTTTTTTTTTTGAATATACCGATTGTCAGACTGGATGTCAAATTAACTATCTTTAAAATCAAAGATGCAAAACCAAGTGCACATTTACATGCATGTGTTATCAAGTTTGGGACGTGATATCTAACCAAGAAGCAGTGGATGTAGTTTCATCGATAGAGGAAAATACCACTAATATACGGCAATATTAAATTTTTTTGGTAAAAGCATTATATATCAACAAATAAAACCGCTGAGAGGAAATAAAAATCGTATATCAGGCAAATCAGCAATTTTAATCATAAGGGATTTGCTCTCCCTATTATCAGTATACATTTTGTTATTAAATCGGTAAACTAAATGTTAAAGCAACATAACCCCAAAAAAATAATTTCTAAATCCTACCAACCCAAAAGGGTCAATGAGTAATCGGACAGCTAATTAGAAGTTGGACAGATAATTAGAAATTAAATAGATAACACCAACCAATTAATAACTCGCATTCAAAGTTAAAATATTACATACTGATATAAATTTATTTCTGAATGTAAAAATTTGATATTCGAAATTAAATTATCGAACAGAATTAGAAGTTTAAACAAACCCTATCAACTACTTCTTTCGATTTATGCATGATTTTGAATTTTAAAAAAACGTACATGACCTAACAGGGCAGTAACAACAGATCATAAGATTATGTTGTACCACACATCCTACCTATTAAACCCTTAAATCTATAAAGAATCCCGGATTTTAATTACAAATGTACCAAATTACAAACCTTAGAAAACCCTAGTTTTCGAATTGGCCGAATTTGTGGTTTGACCAACGGATGGAGACCGCTAATGCAGACACTAATGAGGTACGAATAGTCGGTACGTAAAGAGAGAGTCGGTAGTAGATTTTCTTGATCTACGACTATGAAATTGGGAGGCTAAGAGCAAATGGGCAAAGATGGTAAATTTGATGGAATGAAGAATTAACAGCAGCGGTTACATATGAATGGGTATACTGTGGAAAATGTGGTGTTTAAAAAATAGGACATGTGTCGTCATATAAATAACTTGGAGGCTAAGAGCAAATGGGCAAAGATGGTAAATTTGATGGAATGAAGAATTAACAGCAGCGGTTACGTATGAATGGGTATACTGTGGAAAATGTGGTGTTTAAAAAATAGGACATGTGTCGTCATATAAATAACTTGGTTTCTCTTTTCCTATTTAAGTAATAGATAGATGAACTGTAATGTTCCATAATCCCTAACATTAGAACTCAAAATATACATATTACCTTCTGTTCCATCTATTATTTTATTTGTAGATCTAGTGTTCTTCCAGAATGTAATGCTTGACCCTAGGTTTCAAAGTAAAGGTCTGAATGATGCCAATCAAGTTTTAGCTTACTTTTGCCAGGTCAAAACTCGAAGAGCCTCCTACTGATGGGATAACTGATACAAACCCCAAAGGCCTGACAACTGCATTTGGCAAATGAGCATCCACTATGGAATCTCAGTTACACAAAGTAGGTCTCTCTCTCAAGATATGAAATTTCTTTCAGTTTTATCCTGACAACTGCATTTAGCAAAGGAGCATCCACTGTAGACATCATTCAGTATCCTGGAATTTAAACGTTTCATTCTTTTTCAGTTTATTATGTAATTCTTGGTGACATGACTGTGATGACACAATAGTTAAGATCATGTTTATATAATGGTCTATGCCATGCTTATAAGCTCTTGCTTTTAGCTTACAAATGGTTGATTTATGCATACAGGTTTATAGTATTAGTTCTTGTAAGTACAGTAAAGCATGATGTAAATAACAGGTTAATAGTATCGGTTGATGTTAAAAACGAAGAAACTGAACAAGTTAAGTCTTCTGAACTATCTATTACCAATGTTGTTGAACAATTGCACTATCAATTAAGAAACAGAATCATGTATACTTGTTTTTATCTAATGAATCCTATAATTGCATTTCAATCCCTCTCAAAACTTGGTATAGAAAGCACTACAGAATTTCGAAAGAAAAAAAAATAGATTTAATAGTGTTTATCGACTAATTGAGTTTTTTTCGTATAGGATATGGATGTTACCTGACATTATTCCTCAAATAAATCTTTATTGGATCAAATGATATTATGAAGATAAGTATCCATAAGCTCGGCTGTAATATATACATCATGGAAAGCATCAGGTACAGGAGGTGGAACTACATCTTTTATTCCTATAACCAATTAGCATGCAAAGCACACATATTAAGCTATCACATTTCAACGAAAATACATTAAGTAAATTTCCTTGGCATACTTATTCAAGACACAATTAGTTTTTGTTTGTACCTATATGGATTATTTTATATTATTCATAGTCCCTAACTATTTGCAGTAGTTTTCACAGTAAGTATAAGAAAACCGAGGCGGCTTAAAACTAGGCATTTCCTAAGTTTCTTTTGCACACATGTAATGATTATATTATTGAGTAGAATAAGTTAGAGATGCTTTTATAATGTGTGGACTAAATCAGATAGTGATGAGGGAAGGAGGGTGTTGGTCTAACAGTAGTTGGTTTGGATGGTTGTGTTGCGGGTTGACTGTGCAAGTGGTTGGTTTGGATGGTGATTCATTGTGATTAAGGAGTATTTGATGCTTGTGTTTTAGGTTTATGGTTTGGAGGGAGACAGTTTGCAGAGGAGTTTGGGAGAAAGTGGTATGTAGTATGTGGTAGGAAGTGAGTTTGGTGTATGTAGTGTGTGGTACAGCAATTTGAGGCGGGGTTGAGAAGCTGTTTGGATTTGATTTAGGTTGTGTTGTGATGCATGGAGTTGCTGGAGTGAAGGAGATGGTTGAAGGTGTGGTTCTGGTGGCTGGGAGGAAATGAAAATATGCAAGGGATAAAATTATCAGAAATGTCCCAATAATAGTAGCCTTTTTTGGCCCATATGTGAATCATGCAAGTGGCATAGTAATTGTCTATTTTATTTTTGGTGCTCGATTTTATTTTTCATGCATTCTCTCTTTGTTTTGATTTTATTTTTTTATGTTAGAAAGGACTAAGGAGTATTGTTAATTGAGATTCGTACAAATTTATTTGATTAATTTTGATTAAAGGTTGGATTTTAAATTAACACTACTTGATATAGTTCGTTAATTACGAATTAATTTGTGATCTTAGTATTAAATCCTAACAGATTTTTTTAGTAGTCTAACATCAATCTTTGAAGTTTTTATAATTCTCCTATGGTTTGTGATTTAATTTTTAAAATTATTTCAAACAAATTCCCTACAGATTCGATCTGAAGGCATTCATACTATAGTAGTATGCCAACACTAAAATGTTTACCTTTTATTACTTTGAGAAAAGCCATTTTTCCCTACCTTTTTTGTGCATTTTAATCACTCTTTCTAAGAAGGGTTGAATAATTGGGAACCTATAAGCACATAAACGAAAGACATGCTTATGTGCAATCAAAAGTTATTATTAATGTTTTACTTTGACATTTTGAAATTGCATTTCAGTGGGGCTTGTTTGATAGAAATGTTGGACAAAACAGACCCTCAAGGTGTCGATTCAGAAGGGAGAGTGCCATAGTGGGACAAAGCTTCTATTCAAGAGATGAAGGACAAGTTCAATGCTATTGGTTTTGGTTCCCGCTAGGTACTTTATTTTATTCTTTTGTTAAGAGAGATTCATGGATATGTTAGGTCTGTTGACAAGTATTAGAGTGCACTAAACCTGACATTGAATACTCTACTTCACTTTGTAAGTGATTAAGATTATCATCTTTTCTATTTTTCCCTTTCGAATCTTATTCCCTATGTATTTTTTTATATCTAACAGATGCTCTTCTTATATTTATATGTATAAAACAGATTTATTCAATATATTCAAAGTATAAAAATAAAATTTGAACAAGGTATGGTTATATCATATAATGATTTATCTGTCTCTACATTATCCTTGTGACTTAATTTTACCAAACCTATTCATCGTTATGAATACAAGACAAACCGATGTTCATTGCAGAATCCGTGATCTGTAACATACATGGCATCATCAATTTTAAACCATGCACTTCTACTGTCATGGAGAACTAAGTAAAATTACTTGTTTGCAGCTAGCTGTAATGCCTGCATTTCTTGGTCCCAATGATCAATTAGCAACAGAAAGTAAGCTAGCTGCTGATCCAGATGTCCGCCCATGGGTTGACAAATATTAGAGAAGTAGAGATACTGTATCACAAACTGATTATGAGGTGAACTTTATTATTCGTATTATCAATTCATATCTGAATCTTGGATGCTAAAATAATATTCTATATGTATACATGCATGTGTGTGAACATACACACACATGCAGTTTGTAGCCTCTTCATTTTAGCCGTCGGATTTGAAAAATAAATCGTTGGATAACATGATACTCTCTCGCTATCATACGATCATTTTTCTGCCTCACATCATCATGAAATACGATCATTTAATTCTCAAACCCAATGGTTATAATGAAGGGGCTACAAATGGTGTATACACACACATGCATATACATTTACTAACACATACACCCACATGCATACAATGGTGTTGAAGGTTGTAGGATGTTGGTTTTGGCAAAGTGATTGAAGTGATGCGTGGATTGTAGTTGGAGTAGCTGAAGTGGATTCTAAGTGGTGTGGGTGAAGTGGATGGTTGTGATTGGGGTATTTGATGGAGTTTGATGGTTTTGGAAGGGTGCAGTGTGGTGGTTGATGACGAAGGTGTTGCTACCGAGGAAATGTAATGCAGGTTGTAGTTGAAGGAGGGTGGATGAAATGTAACAGCAACTTAATAGAGAATGAACAACTTGAAAATGCCAACTACAAATGAACACATACTTTTGAAATGTAGTTGAAGGAAGGTGTTGCCAGTGAAATAAATGTTATTACTGTGTATATGAATCACTGATGTACCCATCATTACAGTTAAATAGATGACATTTCAAAATTTTCACATTCTACCATATTTGTTCTCTATTGCTAATCTTTAATTGCATTTTTTATAGGCATATTGGACTTTTAAAGGAAACGGGCTTGGAATTTCCACGATTTATATTTTTTCTTTTAGCAAGCACTTTTTGCAAGATTTTATATCGTTAACATTTGTGGTCAAAACATATGAAATGTTGTATATGACTAAACTTTATGGTGTATGAAATTGATGTAGCTTTGATTATGTTTAACTTTTATAACTTCTTATAATATCATATTATATATATTAGTGTTTTATAAATTAAGCAATTTGTTTTTGAATATATTATTCATGGCTTTTATAGTTGTTTTAAAACTGCTGCAGTAATTGTAAAATGAAGCAAAATTATTGATATACCACAGCGTTTAAAAAGGGTTGTAATACTAAAAGTAATAAAATGCTGCAGAAAATCAAACTGAAGCAAAATGAAAACGCTGTAAAATATTTTGTGTTTCAAAACTGTTGTATATTACTGGTACTACTTGAAACTTGCTATTAAACTGCATTCTCAAAAACGTTGCAAATTTATTTACTACAGCATTTCGCAAAAGCTTTAATAGCCCTTTTAGCAACATTTTAGAAACCCTGCAATATTCCCTGACTCTATTGCAGCATGACATTAGGCAGCATTCTTCGAAATGTTGCGAATGATTATGGCAGCATTATTAAAACGTTGCAAAAGCTCTTTTTTCTTGTAGTGAGGGTTTGCACATGAAGAGGGAGAAGGATTAGGTGGCATCAGGTTTGAATTGATGTTGCAGGGGAGATTGCATTAAGCACAATGTCATCGACAAGAGGAATGGAAGGGCAGTGATTGGGAGGAGGGTTTGAAAATGAAGAGGGAGAAGTTTTAGATGGCTTCAGGTTGGAGTTTAATGTTATAGTGGTGCATATATCGGTATCAGCTTGCATGTGACAATTCAAGGGAGAGATAATGCATTCATGTGTTGCAAGTAAACTAAGTTCTTCAATTCTAACTTCATTAGAGTAATTAATTAGGTCTCCATCAGAGGGGATAATGGCGGGGATTATGGGATTGACATGAGGTGGTAAGGTTGCACTAAATGAAGCATTTTCCAAAGAGACACTAACTGGGGTTGTTAATGGTACATGATGTGCATACATTTTGCATGTTAGCTTTTCAGTAGTAATATTTGTGTCTTGCATACACAAGTTTTCATTATTCATAATAATCTCCCTCTCTTCAAGAACTTCCACAACCTCTTTACTTCTTAAATCCTCTACTGAATCATCATCTCTAACAAGCAAATGGAAGTTGTTGTTTGCGAGCAGATTGGTTTCATTGACAGCAAACGAATTAGATACAACATCCCTACTGATGGTAGCGACCAACTGAACATTAACTAACTCATTTTGTTTAAAAGCATGACCCTCCTTAGTAGTTGTAGTACTTTCTTTAACTAAATTATTACTCATATTTCTCCTATTTTGAATTGGTACCCTCTGCCATCTTTCCTTTCGATTACCTATAGTACATCCTTTCCCTTTGACACATTTTTTAGCACAACATTATTTTTATCATTCACAATTTTTATGGTTGCTTTTTATCTATTACCTTATAAGCACTAGCACATAAGGAGGAATTATGACCAAAAACCTTACATGCCACAGAAACTTCAAGCTTCCACAAATATTTCACTTGAACTATATGTTCCTCTCCATCTAACAGCTTAACGGAGAATTGATCAACTAATTCTTTGTTAGGGGAAACTTCAATCTTACATTTAGCAAATTCCAGCCTCTCTAATTTTTCAGTATACCCATCCATACAAATTAACTTACCCAGCCTATGTGCATGCCAGTTGATGCCAAGGTGAGACCAAGCAAACAAGGAGATGTTATAGAGCTTAACTTACATAGGAACTAACTTTATGCTATCACATACATTTCCAACAGAGGGATCCAGTCACCCTCAACAACTTTCAGTTTGTAATCAATGGAAGAAACGAAATAGGAAGGGAAAACCATCAGATTTCACCTTGACAGATCCTTTTAACTTCCAAAATCTCTTGAGATGCTCGATAACAGAGGTATAAGAGAGTGGTTTATTAACAAAGTGTTAAATTTTGGTGACATTATATGTGAAATTGAAGAGGATGGAAATATCTTGATATCGGTGAAGATGGTTTGCAAAATGGAGCTCAAAGGTAAGAAATTTCGCAGTTTGAAGAAGCTAGAGTTACCTACAACAAGTCAGACGTCTGAGTAGGTGATTCAGATATCTGGAAGTGAAATAAGATGTCTGAATAACCTATTCTGACATCTGTGATTATAGGGAAGTTTTCTGAAAGTTTCACATGTAAATATGGGGTTTTCGGCAGTTTGAAAAAGCGATTTAGCCATCTATTTTTGATGTTCAGTAGGTTGACTGCCTGGAACATGGTTGTTTAAGCCCGTGCTGATGTTTGATGATAGTGAAGGCTTCAAGGAGCAATTTTAGAAATTGCCAAACGAGAATTCATCATACATAGGCTATTTTTCTTATCTCAAATGGTAAGGTTCATTCAAATTAGAAAAAGGGTTTTCTCTAACTAATTTCTTCAATTCCTAATCAAATTCTATAGAATTTTGAGTGATTATTGTATTCAATTTCTTGTACTCTTTTCATTATGATAATAAAAAAGGATCTCTCCAAAGTGGATGCACACCAACACAATGTTAGTGGAACCGCGATAAATCTTGTGTGTGATTTACTTTTGTTATTTCTTATTTTGCTTGCTTGTGATTGAGATTGGTTTATTTGGATTGGATATTGAGTTTTGATATTGGGATATTGATTTGTTGTTTTTGCATATCTTTCAACGATCTAGCTTGTTTTTTCGCTGCGTTTTGGGATTTGGATTAGAGTGTTCTCGGGTTCAAATTTCTTAACATTTGGTATTAGAGCATTAGTGTTTGTAAGGTGTTTGTGAAAATGTCAGAATCAGAAAATATCTCAGAAATCCCCTCAACAGTTGGTCCAAGTAGTGTAGTACCGTATGTACATGGATCATATGCGGTCTTGGGTTCTCAATTGGTTATTGACAACTAGAATGGTGATAATGATTTTGAAAAATGGTAATGGAAGACGAAAGCGGTTCTTACACGGAATCATGTGCATCAGGTTGTGTTTGACATGCATTTGTTGCCGGCGGACATCTCGGATGTTGAGAAAAAGGAAATGGAAGAGTAGGCATCCACTACACTCCAACTTGCTATTTGTAAGAACGTAATCTCCCAAACAAGCGGTGAGACTACCGCTAAGGGTATTTAGGATAATTTGGAGGAGTTGTATATGAAGAAACCACTAAATAATCAATTGATCTTGTTGCGAACATTCTTCACCTTTAAGATGAAGGAGGGTACTTCGCTAAAGGCGCATTTTAATACCTTTGATGGTTTGCTAATGGAGATGAAGGTGGTTGTAACGACCCGTATTTTTACGGATCGAAACATCATAAAACTATTGTTATTAGGTCATAATGTTGTTAAGTCGTCTAGGGTTTAAGTCGTTCGAAGCTTAAGTCGAGTAGGATTTAGATTGTGAGCGACTTAAGAGAATGGAGCGACTTAAGGAATTTACCGACCTAAGAGGGATAGGCGACCTAAAGAAGTTGAAGTTGGCGACCTAGGGATTTTGGAGTTAGGTCGTATGATAGCTTAGGTCGTGTAGGAAGTTATGTCGTAGGCGACCTAGGGATTGGGATAGGTCATGTGGAAGATAAGTCGTATGGTGGTTTAGGTCGTGGGTTAGTTTGGAGCGACCTATAGGAGTAGCGAGTTAACAACCCAGTAGTTAACGACCTAGTGATGAGCGACCTAGTGGTTAGCGAGTTAGAGTAGTTAGGTCGTAGACGACTTAAGGAGTTAAGTCGTAAGTCTGTGTTGAGTTAGGTCGTAGGTCGCGTAGATGCGCATGTGTTAAGTCGTGAGGTTGTTAGGTTGTTAAGTCGTTATGTGGGAGCTGATTGTTAGGTCGTATCCTAGCTAAGAGTTAGGTCGTGTGAGTGGTTAGGTCGCAACTTTGTTAAGTCGCAATGGTGCTAAGTCGTTAAGTCGTCCAGACGACTTAGGAGGGAACGCACGCATGTGTTAGGTCGCGCCTGTTGCTAAGTCGGTAGGTCGTAACCTCGTTAAGTCGTAGGTCGGCTACCGTGTTAAGTCGAGCGCACGTATTATGTCGTATACCTGTTAAGTCATAAGTCGCGCGTAAGTGTTAAGTCGCACAAATATTAGGTCGAGAGGTCTGTTAGGTCGTAGGTCGTCTGGAGTGTTAGGTCGGAGAGAGAGAGTTGAGTCGGAGACGACTTAAGGAGGCGGACGACTTAAGGGGGAAATTAGCCTATAAATACTCGTCCATTTCTTCATTTTTGGGATCTGGATTTCGAAGCGACGAAGTGCTGCCATTTTGAGAGCTCGACTTCTACACTTCTTCACTTCTTTTCTCCACTCCAATCTAGTGATTCCTTCCATCCGTATCGAAGATCAAGTTGAAGATTCAAGAGCTTATCTTCATCCAACGAAGATAGATTTCATCGTTTGAAGCGAATTTGTGATAGATCGAGTTAGATCCTTCGCTGTCCAGATCTGAAGTGTGTTGATTTGGGGTTGTTTAGGTGATTTGGTGAGTGGTGATTATCTCTCACACGGATCCAAAGGAGTATATCGGATCGTTGGCTTGATTTTGGTGTTAAGATAGTGATTTCCATGCATTTTCCTAATCATATGTGTATATCCATATAGATCCATTAATCATGATGATTTGATAACCATTTTTCTACATGTTAACCTATGCAAGTTCATTCATCAAGATTATAGAGATATTGATCATGTTTCATGCTTGTTAGACTTTTGACTCTTTAATTACGAAATTGCCATTATTGTTATAATTGTCCATTTAGCTTATATTTGAATGCTTGTTTACTTGGATTAATGTTTGACTTGATTGATTGCTATGAATTAGATGATTGATGATTTGATTTAGACAAGTTGGTCGAAGATGATTCAAAAGCTAAGGGAAAGGCTCTTGAATTGGAAAAGCTGCTCGTGGCATATGTAGCGGATGATGAAGCTCATATGGATAGATTTGATGATGATGTCGAGATGAAGCTTTGCTATGATGATGATGAGGCGAAGCATGATATGAGATAGCCTTGGTCTAATCCAGACGGGATCATTCCAAGCATGTTGATAACTCGGTGAAATGGTTCGAGTTGAGGATAATGGTTTGCTCGAGAGGCGCTTGAGCTAGTATGGAAATAGTCGTCGAGGAGGATGACTAGAAGGTTGAGATCTCATCGTTGTTGAAGGTTCTAGCATGCTCAAAGCAAGAGTACGTTGGGCAGATTCGATAGTCCCTGAAGGCTACTGATTGGGTAGTCAAGTACTCTGGGCAGATTCGATAGTCCTAGGCACGGGTCACGATGACGTGCAGAGTTACTAGAACCGGGGTTTCCATTAGCCCTTGACGGACGGATGAAAGAATGAGCCGGTCATTCAATTAACGATGATATCGAAGCAATGATAACAGTGATAGCCAGAGTCATGGATGTTTGGTTGTATCGTCATTCGGTCTCAAGAGCGGTATTTTCTGGGTGCTTATCTGATCTTGGTTTAGGCCTTGGGGGTTTGTACTTGGAAAACATCGCCCTTGACTCGAGTGATAATTGCTTTACTTTAAATTGTATGCTTTGCTATGTTGCTTCTACTTAGTGTGTGTCTGGGGGCTATCACTGTAGAAAGAGGTGGAGTGGGAGGGTTGTATTCCTATTCCTTTTCCTTTATGCTCTTTTGGTATGTTGTTAGTTAATTTACTGCTCACTAAGACTGTTGTCTGACTCAAGGCTTTATGTTTTAACTCTTATTGCCTTGGGTTGTTCGTCCATTTTGGGACGGGCAGACTAGGTAGCAGGTGACAGGTGCTGTTCTTGCTTTCCACGGTGTTGATATCGAAGACGAGCTGGAGGGTTGCATATTATCTTCTTATTATATGTACTGGGTGTTCCGCTGTTTGTATTTTCTCTGAGTGTTATGTAGTGAGGCTTGTTGTATTGACTACTCAGATGTTTGTATTCAACTATTATGAAGTTTTATTGATGAGATTCTATTCTGTGAAGCTTCACTATGTATATATTCTATTGTATTTTGTCCATGCGTTGTGAGTAATACGATAGATTCTGCTGTTTTAATTTTATCTGGCAATCGTCCATGGCTGCCTGGCACACTTTACAGCGCACTTTCTCTAGGTCCAGTGCAGGGGTCATGGGCGGTCGTCACATTTGGTATCAAAGCCTTGGTTAATCGATTTTACCCAATGCTCGCTGACGTAACTACGTATGAGAGACGTAATTGTATTTTGATGGATGATTACTATATATAATATAGTAGCTTAGAAGAGTTTGAGTCCTTTATGCAGTTGTTTCTCAAGGTGTGCTAATCATTCCTTTTTATAGATATTAAGGATGAGTCGAAGAGGGAGACCAGCTGCTAGGGAAGGCCGTGCTACTGAAGGGGCTACTGATTATGCTGCTATGTTCGAAGCTATGATGACTTCGATCATGAGAAGGATGCCGGCTCTGGGGCCATCGGTGGATGTTGGAGTTCAAGTTCAAACTCCAAGACCGGTGGATTTTGCTAAGTTGTGTAAGGACTACACTGCTCTTGGAGGAAAAGTTTTCTTGGGGACAGAATCAACTATTGAGGTCCAGAGATGGATAGATGCTTGTAGAAGGATTTTTGGTGATTTGGGAATTGAGGATGCAACTAAGAGGAAGTTGGCATCAAGACAGCTTCAAGAGAGAGCCTCTGATTGGTGGAACTCTATTACCATCAATACTCCGGAGGAAGAGATTACTTGGGAGCAATTCCAAGTCAGATTTGAAGCTAAGTTCATTTCTACAGCTCAGAAGTCTGTTCTGTTCAAGAAGTTTGTGGAGCTCAAGCAGGGAGGAAGACCAGTTCTTGAGTATGTTTCTAAGTTTGAAGCTTTGTCCAAGTATGCCCGGTCGTATATAGAATCTTCGTATCAGAAGAACGAGAAATTTGTGACAGGCTTGGACAGTTATCTTGGGAGGCAGTTGGTGGATCATTTGGACGATTCATTTGAGAAGCTTGTGGAGATAGCCCTCAGGCATGAGAATCTGTTTCCTAAGGAAGGATCTGTTGTTGCTGTGACCGGGGGAGAGTCTAAACCGCAGCAGGGTGGAAACAAGAAGAGGAAGCAGCAGCAGCAAAAGGGTAAGGATGGCCAGAAGAAGCCGAAGTGACCTGCTTCAATTGTCAGCAGAAGGGCCATTTCTCCAGGGATTGTAAGAATCCGAAGGTACCGATGAAGTGTCACAACTGTGACAAGCCGGGGCATATCAGGAAGAATTGTCCAGAACCGCGGAAGGACAAGTAGATTGTGCAAGCTTATGCTTTGGGAGCTGTCCCATCGTCTTCGAAAGTTCCTACTGCTGAAGAGAAAGGGAAGAGTGTGGTGGTTCAAGGTACTCTTTCCATATGTGGTGTTCCAGTTAGAGTTCTGTTTGATACTGGGGCGTCGCATTCGTTTGTTTGTAATGAACTTGTAGGCCGGTTGGGTTTAGAACCGGATATTGTTGATAGGCCATTGGTTGTGACTAATCCAGTTGGGGGTTCGTCTTGTTTGTGTATGTTATGCCGTGGTCTGATTGTATCGAGTCATGATTGCTCTTTTGTTTGTGATTGCTTTGTTCTGAACTTTGCGGGGTTCGGAATTATTTTGGGTATGGACTGGCTTAGGGAGTATGCGGCAAAGGTTGATTGTGAAAGGTTGGAGGTGACAGTCGAGAATGTGGAGGGGCGAAAGATTGTGATACGATGTAAGCATGAAGAAGGCGTCTTCATGAGCTTCATGTATTCGCTGGTTGTTCCACGGGATGGACTGTCATCTGTGCTAATCGCTAATGGATTTGAGGATGTCTTTGACGAGGTCAAAGGGTTACCGCCGCATAGAGAGATCGAGTTTCGTATAGATCTAGTTGAAGGAGCCAGACCTGTTGTGATGCCTCTTAGGCGGATGGCGCCTAGGGAACAGCAGGAGTTGAGGGTGCAGGTTGATGATCTTTTACAGAAAGGATTCATTCGGCATAGTGTGTCCAAGTGGGGTGCACCAGTTGTGTTTGCAACCAAGGCAGATGGGTCGTTGAGATTGTGTGTGGATTATCGTGAGCTGAATAAAGTGACTAAGAAGAACAAGTATCCATTGCCGAGAATAGATGACTTTTTTGATCAGCTTCACGAAGCGAAGGTGTTTTCTCAAATGGATTTGGCCACGGGATTTCACCAGTTGAGAGTGGCTAAGGATAGTGTGCCGAAGACTGCTTTTAGGACACTATCCGGTTTCTTTGAGTGGCTGGTAATGCCGTTTGGATTGACTAACGCGCCAGCATATTTTGTGGATCTTATGAATAGAGTGTTCAGAGATCAGTTGAACAAGTTCGTGTTAGTGTTCGTGGATGATATTCTGATTTATTCCAGAACCGAAGAAGAGCACAAGACGCACTTGCTTATTGTTTTGGAAATCTTGCGGAAACATCAGCTGAAGGCTATGTTTTCGAAGTGTCACTTCTGGAAGAGTGAAGTGAGGTTCTTAGGCCATGTTATCTCTGGAAATGGAATAGCGGTTGATCCCGCTAAGGTGGCAGCAATCCAGGATTGGGGTAGACCTAAGAATGCATCTGATGTGAGAAGTTTTCTTGGATTAGCAGGATATTATCGACGGTTTATCAAAGACTTCTCCAAGGTGGCTGCACCGTTGACAGGATTGACGAAAAAGAACCAAGTATTCAAATGGGAAGATAAGTGTGAGCAAGCTTTCAGAATCCTGAAAGAGCGATTGACAAGTGCTCCTGTTTTAACTATTCCTAGTGGGAATGATGAGATGGTGGTTTACACCGACGCATGTGGTACTGGACTTGGAGCAGTGCTGATGCAGAAGGATAAAGTTGTTGCGTATGCAAGTTGACAATTGAAGCCGCATGAAAGGAATTACCCGACTCATGATTTGGAGTTAGCGGCGATTGTATTTGCTCTGAAGATGTGGAGACATTATTTATTGGGAGTTCGATTCGAGTTGTTTACGGATCATAATTCGTTGAAGTATCTTTTCTCCCAAAAGGATTTGAATCTTCGGCAGCAACGTTGGCTAGAGTTTTTGGCATCATATGATTTTGGTATAGCCTATACTCCGGGAAAAGGTAATGCAGTGGCAGATGCGTTAAGTCGAAGACATGCAGGATTGGGAGCCATGTTTTCAGAATGGAAGAATCTCGAGTATTTAGCTGGATTTGACTTCAGGCCTAGATGTGAATTGGAACCTGAGATGTTGGCAAACTTATCGATAAGACCGACTCTTGTGGAAAGGATTGGCGAGAGCCAAAAACAAGACGATAAGATTGTCAAGATTATCCGTGATGTGGAATCTGGAATGGACCCAGAAAAGGATAAAGGATTCGAGGTCGATCGAGAGGGTTGGCTTCGAAAGCAAGGGCGACTAGTTGTTCCCGATATAGATGAATTGAGAGATTAAGTTCTGAAGGAAAGTCATCACTCGAAGTTGACAATTCATCCAGGTCGAAATAAGATGTATCGGGATATGAAGAGAACCTATTACTGGGAAGGTATGAAGAAGGATGTTGGAAATTTTATTTCCAAGTGTATGAACTGTCAGTTGGTAAAAGCCGAACAGAAGAAGCCAAGTGGATTGCTTCAGCCATTAGAAGTTCCTACATGGAAGTGGGAGCAAGTATCGATGGATTTTATTGATGGACTACCTAGAACCAGAACGGGAAATGAGGGGATTTGGGTCATTGTAGATCGTTTGACTAAGAGTGCAAGATTCATTCCTGTTCGATCGACTAGGACTGCATCAAAGTTGGCTGAGTTGTATGTTAAGTGGATAGTTCGATTCCATGGTATTCCGAAGAGTATAGTGAGCGATCGAGACCCATTGTTCACTAGTGGATTTTGGAAGAGCTTCCAGGAAGTTTTGGGAACCAAGTTGTGTTTGAGTACAGCTTATCACCCTCAAACAGATGGTCAGACCGAGAGAGTCAACCGAGTTTTGGAAGATCTCCTCAGGGCTTGTGTTTTGGATTTCGGTGGATCATGGGAAGATCACCTTCATTTGGTGGAATTTTCATATAACAACAGTTACCAGTCAAGCATTGGTATGGCACCGTATGAGGCATTGTATGGAAGACCGTGTAACTCTCCGACATGTTGGTTAGAGACCGGAGAAAAGTTGATGCTTGGGCCAGAGATGATTCGACAGACTTCGGATTTCATAGAGATCATTCGGCAACGAATGAAGGCAGCCCAAGACCGACAGAAGAGTTATGCAGATAAGCATCGTAAGGATTTGGAATTCGACGTAGGTGATAAGGTTTTTGTGAAGATTTCTCCACTGAAGAATGTTATTCGATTCGGGAAGAAAGGGAAGTTGACTCCGAGATTTGTTGGACCATTCCCAATCATCGAGCGAATTGGAAAGCTCGCCTACAGATTGGAGTTACCAGAGAAGATGTCGAGCGTGCACAATGTTTTTCACGTATCGTATCTACGGAAGTATGTGCACGACTCGAATACAGTGGTTTCTGCTGATAGCTGTGAAGATTTTGAAGTTGATCCAGTCGACAAGAGACCTCGTAAGCCGCTTCGTGTTGTTGAAACCGACACGAAACAGCTTAGGAGGAAGGTAGTTAAGTTGCTCAAGATACAATGGAGTGATGATGACAACGACTGTACATGGGAGGTGGAAGAGAGGATGAAAGCAGCTCATCCTGAACTCTTCAAGGTATGGCCCTAAGGTGTCGTATCATCTAACGACATTGTAACTTGTTCTAGTTTTAGAATTCTGCATGCTAAGCTAGAATTGGATGCATGATTTGTTGATTGCTATGGATGGTAGGCTTGCAGAATAGTCATTGATTGCTCTTGTTTGTTTGGAATTTTGGGGGCGAAATTCCTAAGGGGGAGAGAATGTAACGACCCGAATTTTTACGGATCAAAACATCATAAAACTATTGTTATTAGGTCATAATGCTGTTAAGTCGTCTAGGGTTTAAGTCGTTCGAAGCTTAAGTCGAGTAGGATTTAGATTGTGAGCGACTTAAGAGAATGGAGCGACTTAAGAAATTTACCGACCTAAGAGGGATAGGCGACCTAAAGAAGTTGAAGTTGGCGACCTAGGGATTTTGGAGTTAGGTCGTATGATAGCTTAGGTCGTGTAGGAAGTTATGTCGTAGGCGACCTAGGGATTGGGATAGGTCGTGTGGAAGATAAGTCGTATGGTGGTTTAGGTCGTGGGTTAGTTTGGAGCGACCTATAGGAGTAGCGAGTTAACAACCCAGTAGTTAACGAACTACTGATGAGCGACCTAGTGGTTAGCGAGTTAAAGTAGTTAGGTCGTAGACGACTTAAGGAGTTAAGTCGTAAGTCTGTGTTGAGTTAGGTCGTAGGTCGCGTAGATGCGCATGTGTTAAGTCGTGAGGTTGTTAGGTTGTTAAGTCGTTATGTGGGAGCTGATTGTTAGGTCGTATCCTAGCTAAGAGTTAGGTCGCGTGAGTGGTTAGGTCGCTACTTTGTTATGTCGCAATGGTGCTAAGTCGTTAAGTCGTCCAGACGACTTAGGAGGGAACGCGTGCATGTGTTAGGTCGCGCCTGTTGCTAAGTCGGTAGGTCGTAACCTCGTTAAGTCGTAGGTCGGCTACCGTGTTAAGTCGCGCGCACGTATTATGTCGTATACCTGTTAAGTCATAAGTCGCGCGTAACTGTTAAGTCGCACAAATATTAGGTTGAGAGGTCTGTTAGGTCGTAGGTCGTCTGGAGTGTTAGGTCGGAGAGAGAGAGAGTTGAGTCGGAGACGACTTAAGGAGGGAACGCGTGCATGTGTTAGGTCGTAGGTCGGCTACCGTGTTAAGTCGCGCGCACGTATTATGTCGTATACCTGTTAAGTCATAAGTCGCGCGTAACTGTTAAGTCGCACAAATATTAGGTTGAGAGGTCTGTTAGGTCGTAGGTCGTCTGGAGTGTTAGGTCGGAGAGAGAGAGAGTTGAGTCGGAGACGACTTAAGGAGGCGGACGACTTAAGGGGGAAATTAGCCTATAAATACTCGTCCATTTCTTCATTTTTGGGATTCGGATTTCGAAGCGACGAAGTGCTGCCATTTTGAGAGCTCGACTTCTACACTTCTTCACTTCTTTTCTCCACTCCAATCTAGTGATTCCTTCCATCCGTATCGAAGATCAAGTTGAAGATTCAAGAGCTTATCTTCATCCATCGAAGATAGATTTCATCGTTTGAAGCGGATTTGTGATAGATCGAGTTAGATCCTTCGCTGTCCAGATCTGAAGTATGTTGATTTGGGGTTGTTTAGGTGATTTGGTGAGTGGTGATTATCTCTCACACGGATCCAAAGGAGTATATCGGATCGTTGGCTTGATTTTGGTGTTAAGATAGTGATTTCCATGCATTTTCCTAATCATATGTGTAGATCCATATAGATCCATTAATCATGATGATTTGATAACCATTTTTCTACATGTTAACCTATGCAAGTTCATTCATCAAGATTATAGAGATATTGATCATGTTTCATGCTTGTTAGACTTTTGACTCTTTAATTACGAAATTGCCATTATTGTTATAATTGTCCATTTAGCTTATATTTGAATGCTTGTTTACTTGGATTAATGTTTGACTTGATTGATTGCTATGAATTAGATGATTGATGATTTGATTTAGACAAGTTGGTCGAAGATGATTCAAAAGCTAAGGGAAAGGCTCTTGAATTGGAAAAGCTGCTTGTGGCATATGTAGCGGATGATGAAGCTCATATGGATAGATTTGATGATGATGTCGAGATGAAGCTTTGCTATGATGATGATGAGGCGAAGCATGATATGAGATAGCCTTGGTCTAATCCAGACGGGATCATTCCAAGCATGTTGATAACTCGGTGAAATGGTTCGAGTTGAGGATAATGGTTTGCTCGAGAGGCGCTTGAGCTAGTATGGAAATAGTCGTCGAGGAGGATGACTAGAAGGCTGAGATCTCATCGTTGTTGAAGGTTCTAGCATGCTCAAAGCAAGAGTACGTTGGGCAGATTCGATAGTCCCTGAAGGCTACTGATTGGGTAGTCAAGTACTCTGGGCAGATTCGATAGTCCTAGGCACGGGTCACGATGACGTGCAGAGTTATGTCTAGAACCGGGGTTTCCATTAGCCCTTGACGGACGGATGAAAGAATGAGCCGGTCATTCAATTAACGATGATATCGAAGCAATGATAACAGTGATAGCCAGAGTCATGGATGTTTGGTTGTATCGTCATTCGGTCTCAAGAGCGGTATTTTCTGGGTGCTTATCTGATCTTGGTTTAGGCCTTGGGGGTTTGTACTTGGAAAACATCGCCCTTGACTCGAGTGATAATTGCTTTACTTTAAATTGTATGCTTTGCTATGTTGCTTCTACTTAGTGTGTGTCTGGGGGCTATCACTGTAGAAAGAGGTGGAGTGGGAGGGTTGTATTCCTATTCCTTTTCCTTTATGCTCTTTTGGTATGTTGTTAGTTAATTTACTGCTCACTAAGACTATTGTCTGACTCAAGGCTTTATGTTTTAACTCTTATTGCCTTGGGCTGTTCGTCCATTTTGGGACGGGCAGACTAGGTAGCAGGTGACAGGTGCTGTTCTTGCTTTCCACGGTGTTGATATTGAAGACGAGCTGGAGGGTTGCATATTATCTTCTTATTATATGTACTGGGTGTTCCGCTGTTTGTATTTTCTCTGAGTGTTATGTAGTGAGGCTTGTTGTATTGACTACTCAGATGTTTGTATTCAACTATTATGAAGTTTTATTGATGAGATTCTATTCTGTGAAGCTTTACTATGTATATATTCTATTGTATTTTGTCCATGCGCTGTGAGTAATACGATAGATTCTGCTGTTTTAATTTAATCTGGCAATCGTCCATGGCTGCCTGGCACACTTTACAGCGCACTTTCTCTTGGTCCAGTGCAGGGGTCATGGGCGGTCGTCACATTTGGTATCAAAGCCTTGGTTAATCGATTTTACCCAATGCTCGCTGACGTAACTACGTATGAGAGACGTAATTGTATTTTGATGGATGATTACTATATATAATATAGTAGCTTAGAAGAGTTTGAGTCCTTTATGCAGTTGTTTCTCAAGGTGTGCTAATCATTCCTTTATATAGATATTAAGGATGAGTCGAAGAGGGAGACCAGCTGCTAGGGAAGGCCGTGCTACTGAAGGGGCTACTGATTATGCTGCTATGTTCGAAGCTATGATGACTTCGATCATGAGAAGGATGCCAGCTCCGGGGCCATCGGTGGATGTTGGAGTTCAAGTTCAAACTCCAAGACCGGTGGATTTTGCTAAGTTGTGTAAGGACTACACTGCTCTTGGAGGAAAAGTTTTCTTGGGGACAGAATCAACTATTGAGGTCCAGAGATGGATAGATGCTTGTAGAAGGATTTTTGGTGATTTGGGAATTGAGGATGCAACTAAGAGGAAGTTGGCATCAAGACAGCTTCAAGGGAGAGCCTCTGATTGGTGGAACTCTATTACCATCAATACTCCGGAGGAAGAGATTACTTGGGAGCAATTCCTAGTCAGATTTGAAGCTAAATTCATTTCTACAGCTCAGAAGTCTGTTCTTTTCAAGAAGTTTGTGGAGCTCAAGCAGGGAGGAAGACCAGTTCTTGAGTATGTTTCTGAGTTTGAAGCTTTGTCCAAGTATGCCCGGTCGTATATAGAATCTTCGTATCAGAAGAACGAGAAATTTGTGACAGGCTTGGACAGTTATCTTGGGAGGCAGTTGGTGGATCATTTGGACGATTCATTTGAGAAGCTTGTGGAGAAAGCCCTCAGGCATGAGAGTCTGTTTCCTAAGGAAGGATCTGTTGTTGCTGTGACCGGTGGAGAGTCTAAACCGCAGCAGGGTGGAAACAAGAAGAGGAAGCAGCAGCAGCAAAAGGGTAAGGATGGCCAGAAGAAGCCGAAGGGCGAAGTGACCTGCTTCAATTGTCAGCAGAAGGGCCATTTCTCCAGGGATTGTAAGAATCCGAAGGTACCGATGAAGTGTCACAACTGTGACAAGCCGGGGCATATCAGGAAGAATTGTCCAGAACCGCGGAAGGACAAGTAGATTGTGCAAGCTTATGCTTTGGGAGCTGTCCCATCGTCTTTGAAAGTTCCTACTGCTGAAGAGAAAGGGAAGAGTGTGGTGGTTCAAGGTACTCTTTCCATATGTGGTGTTCCAGTTAGAGTTCTGTTTGATACTGGGGCGTCGCATTCGTTTGTTTGTAATGAACTTGTAGGCCGGTTGGGTTTAGAACCGGATATTGTTGATAGGCCATTGGTTGTGACTAATCCAGTTGGGGGTTCGTCTTGTTTGTGTATGTTCTACCGTGGTCTGATTGTATCGAGTCATGATTGCTCTTTTGTTTGTGATTGCTTTGTTCTAAACTTTGCGGGGTTCGGAATTATTTTGGGTATGGACTGGCTTAGGGAGTATGCGGCAAAGGTTGATTGTGAAAGGTTGGAGGTGACAGTCGAGAATGTGGAGGGGCGAAAGATTGTGATACGATGTAAGCATGAAGAAGGCGTCTTCATGAGCTTCATGTATTCGCTGGTTGTTCCACGGGATGGACTGTCATCTGTGCCAATCGCTAATGGATTTGAGGATGTCTTTGACGAGGTCAAAGGGTTACCGCCGCATAGAGAGATCGAGTTTCGTATAGATCTAGTTGAAGGAGCCAGACCTGTTGTGATGCCTCTTAGGTGGATGGCGCCTAGGGAACAGCAGGAGTTGAGGGTGCAGGTTGATGATCTTTTACAGAAAGGATTCATTCGGCGTAGTGTGTTCGAGTGGGGTGCACCAGTTGTGTTTGCAACCAAGGCAGATGGGTCGTTGAGATTGTGTGTGGATTATCGTGAGCTGAATAAAGTGACTAAGAAGAACAAGTATCCATTGCCGAGAATAGATGACTTTTTTGATCAGCTTCACGAAGCGAAGGTGTTTTCTCAGATGGATTTGGCAACGGGATTTCACCAGTTGAGAGTGGCTAAGGATAGTGTGCCGAAGACTGCTTTTAGGACACTATTCGGTTTCTTTGAGTGGCTGGTAATGCCGTTTGGATTGACTAACGCGTCAACATATTTTGTGGATCTTATGAATAGAGTGTTCAGAGATCAGTTGAACAAGTTCGTGTTAGTGTTCGTGGATGATATTCTAATTTATTCCAGAACCGAAGAAGAGCACAAGACGCACTTGCTTATTGTTTTGGAAATCTTGCGGAAACATCAGCTGAAGGCTAAGTTTTCGAAGTGTCACTTCTGGAAGAGTGAAGTGAGGTTCTTAGGCCATGTTATCTCTGGAAATGGAATAGCGGTTGATCCCGCTAAGGTGGCAGCAATCCAGGATTGGGGTAGACCTAAGAATGCATCTGATGTGAGAAGTTTTCTTGGATTAGCAGGATATTATCGACGGTTTATCAAAGACTTCTCCAAGGTGGCTGCACCGTTGACAGGATTGACGAAAAAGAACCAAGTATTCAAATGGGAAGATAAGTGTGAGCAAGCTTTCAGAATCCTGAAAGAGCGATTGACAAGTGCTCCTGTTTTAACTATTCCTAGTGGGAATGATGAGATGGTGGTTTACACCGACGCATGTGGTACTGGACTTGGAGCAGTGCTGATGCAGAAGGATAAAGTTGTTGCGTATGCAAGTTGACAACTGAAGCCGCATGAAAGGAATTACCCGACTCATGATTTGGAGTTAGCGGCGATTGTATTTGCTCTGAAGATGTGGAGACATTATTTATTGGGAGTTCGATTCGAGTTGTTACGGATCATAATTCGTTGAAGTATCTTTTCTCCCAAAAGGATTTGAATCTTCGGCAGCAACGTTGGCTAGAGTTTTTGGCATCATATGATTTTGGTATAGCCTATACTCCGGGAAAAGGTAATGCAGTGGCAGATGCGTTAAGTCGAAGACATGCAGGATTGGGAGCCATGTTTTCAGAATGGAAGAATCTCGAGTATTTAGCTGGATTTGACTTCAGGCCTAGATGTGAATTGGAACTTGAGATGTTGGCAAACTTATCGATAAGACCGACTCTTGTGGAAAGGATTGGCGAGAGCCAAAAACAAGACGATAAGATTGTCAAGATTATCCGTGATGTGGAATCTGGAATGGACCCAGAAAAGGATAAAGGATTCGAGGTCGATCGAGAGGGTTGGCTTCGGAAGCAAGGGCGACTAGTTGTTCCCGATATAGATGAATTGAGAGATGAAGTTCTGAAGGAAAGTCATCACTCGAAGTTGACAATTCATCCAGGTGGAAATAAGATGTATCGGGATATGAAGAGAACCTATTACTGGGAAGGTATGAAGAAGGATGTTGGAAATTTTATTTCCAAGTGTATGAACTGTCAGTTGGTAAAAGCCGAACAGAAGAAGCCAAGTGGATTGCTTCAGCCATTAGAAGTTCCTACATGGAAGTGGGAGCAAGTATCGATGGATTTTATTGATGGACTACCTAGAACAAGAACGGGAAATGAGGGGATTTGGGTCATTGTAGATCGTTTGACTAAGAGTGCAAGATTCATTCCTGTTCGATCGACTAGGACTGCATCAAAGTTGGCTGAGTTGTATGTTAAGTGGATAGTTCGATTCCATGGTATTCCGAAGAGTATAGTGAGCGATCGAGACCCATTGTTCACTAGTGGATTTTGGAAGAGCTTCCAGGAAGTTTTGGGAACCAAGTTGTGTTTGAGTACAGCTTATCACCCTCAAACAGATGGTCAGACCGAGAGAGTCAACCGAGTTTTGGAAGATCTCCTCAGGGCTTGTGTTTTGGATTTCGGTGGATCATGGGAAGATCACCTTCATTTGGTGGAATTTTCATATAACAACAGTTACTAGTCAAGCATTGGTATGGCACCGTATGAGGCATTGTATGGAAGACCGTGTAACTCTCCGACATGTTGGTTAGAGACCGGAGAAAAGTTGATGCTTGGGCCAGAGATGATTCGACAGACTTCGGATTTCATAGAGATCATTCGGCAACGAATGAAGGCAGCCCAAGACCGACAGAAGAGTTATGCAGATAAGCGTCGTAAGGATTTGGAATTCGACGTAGGTGATAAGGTTTTTGTGAAGATTTCTCCACTGAAGAATGTTATTCGATTCGGGAAGAAAGGGAAGTTGACTCCGAGATTTGTTGGACCATTCTTGATCATCGAGCGAATTGGAAAGCTCGCCTACAGATGGGAGTTACCAGAGAAGATGTCGAGCGTGCACAATGTTTTTCACGTATCGTATCTACGGAAGTATGTGCACGACTCGAATACAGTGGTTTCTGCTGATAGCTGTGAAGATTTTGAAGTTGATCCAATCGACAAGAGACCTCGTAAGCCGCTTCGTGTTGTTGAAACCGACACGAAACAGCTTAGGAGGAAGGTAGTTAAGTTGTTCAAGATACAATGGAGTGATGATGACAACGACTGTACATGGGAGGTGGAAGAGAGGATGAAAGCAGCTCATCCTGAACTCTTCAAGGTATGGCCCTAAGGTGTCGTGTCATCTAACGACATTGTAACTTGTTCTAGTTTTAGAATTCTGCATGCTAAGCTAGAATTGGATGCATGATTTGTTGATTGCTATGGATGGTAGGCGTGTAGAATAGTCATTGATTGCTCTTGTTTGTTTGGAATTTCGGGGGCGAAATTCCTAAGGGGGAGAGAATGTAACGACCCGTATTTTTACGGATTGAAACATCATAAAACTATTGTTATTAGGTCATAATGCTGTTAAGTCGTCTAGGGTTTAAGTCGTTCGAAGCTTAAGTCGAGTAGGATTTAGATTGTGAGCGACTTAAGAGAATGGAGCGACTTAAGAAATTTACCGACCTAAGAGGGATAGGCGACCTAAAGAAGTTGAAGTTGGCGACCTAGGGATTTTGGAGTTAGGTCGTATGATAGCTTAGGTCGTGTAGGAAGTTATGTCGTAGGCGACCTAGGGATTGGGATAGGTCGTGTGGAAGATAAGTCGTATGGTGGTTTAGGTCGTGGGTTAGTTTGGAGCGACCTATAGGAATAGCGAGTTAACAACCCAGTAGTTAACGACCTAGTGATGAGCGACCTAGTGGTTAGCGAGTTAGAGTAGTTAGGTCGTAGACGACTTAAGGAGTTAAGTCGTAAGTCTGTGTTGAGTTAGGTCGTAGGTCGCGTAGATGCGCATGTGTTAAGTCGTGAGGTTGTTAGGTTGTTAAGTCGTTATGTGGGAGCTGATTGTTAGGTCGTATCCTAGCTAAGAGTTAGGTCGCGTGAGTGGTTAGGTCGCAACTTTGTTAAGTCGCAATGGTGCTAAGTCGTTAAGTCGTCCAGACGACTTAGGAGGGAACGCGCGCATGTGTTAGGTCGCGCCTGTTGCTAAGTCGGTAGGTCGTAACCTCGTTAAGTCGTAGGTCGGCTACCGTGTTAAGTCGTGCGCACGTATTATGTCGTATACCTGTTAAGTCGTAAGTCGCGCGTAAGTGTTAAGTCGCACAAATATTAGGTCGAGAGGTCTGTTAGGTCGTAGGTCGTCTGGAGTGTTAGGTCGGAGAGAGAGAGTTGAGTCGGAGACGACTTAAGGAGGCGGACGACTTAAGGGGGAAATTAGCCTATAAATACTCGTCCATTTCTTCATTTTTGGGATCCGGATTTCGAAGCGACGAAGTGCTGCCATTTTGAGAGCTCGACTTCTACACTTTTTCACTTCTTTTCTCCACTCCAATCTAGTGATTCCTTCCATCCATATCGAAGATCAAGTTGAAGATTCAAGAGCTTATCTTCATCCATCGAAGATAGATTTCATCGTTTGAAGCGGATTTGTGATAGATCGAGTTAGATCCTTCGCTGTCCAGATCTGAAGTGTGTTGATTTGGGGTTGTTTAGGTGATTTGGTGAGTGGTTATTATCTCTCACACGGATCCAAAGGAGTATATCAGATCGTTGGCTTGATTTTGGTGTTAAGATAGTGATTTCCATGCATTTTCCTAATCATATGTGTAGATCCATATAGATCCATTAATCATGATGATTTGATAACCATTTTTCTACATGTTAACCTATGCAAGTTCATTCATCAAGATTATAGAGATATTGATCATGTTTCATGCTTGTTAGACTTTTGACTCTTTAATTACGAAATTGCCATTATTGTTATAATTGTCCATTTAGCTTATATTTGAATGCTTGTTTACTTGGATTAATGTTTGACTTGATTGATTTCTATGAATTAGATGATTGATGATTTGATTTAGACAAGTTGGTCGAAGATGATTCAAAAGCTAAGGGAAAGGCTCTTGAATTGGAAAAGCTGCTCGTGGCATATGTAGCGGATGATGAAGCTCATATGGATAGATTTGATGATGATGTCGAGATGAAGCTTTGCTATGATGATGATGAGGCGAAGCATGATATGAGATAGCCTTGGTCTAATCCAGACGGGATCATTCCAAGCATGTTGATAACTCGGTGAAATGGTTCGAGTTGAGGATAATGGTTTGCTCGAGAGGCGCTTGAGCTAGTATGTAAATAGTCATCGAGGAGGATGACTAGAAGGCTGAGATCTCATCGTTGTTGAAGGTTCTAGCATGCTCAAAGCAAGAGTACGTTGGGCAGATTCGATAGTCCCTGAAGGCTACTGATTGGGTAGTCAAGTACTCTGGGCAGATTCGATAGTCCTAGGCACGGGTCACGATGACGTGCAGAGTTATGTCTAGAACCGGGGTTTCCATTAGCCCTTGACGGACGGATGAAAGAATGAGCCGGTCATTCAATTAACGATGATATCGAAGCAATGATAACAGTGATAGCCAGAGTCATGGATGTTTGGTTGTATCGTCATTCGGTCTCAAGAGCGGTATTTTCTGGGTGCTTATCTGATCTTGGTTTAGGCCTTGGGGGTTTGTACTTGGAAAACATCGCCCTTGACTCGAGTGATAATTGCTTTACTTTAAATTGTATGCTTTGCTATGTTGCTTCTACTTAGTGTGTGTCTGGGGGCTATCACTATAGAAAGAGGTGGAGTGGGAGGGTTGTATTCCTATTCCTTTTCCTTTATGCTCTTTTGGTATGTTGTTAGTTAATTTACTGCTCACTAAGACTGTTGTCTGACTCAAGGCTTTATGTTTTAACTCTTATTGCCTTGGGCTATTCGTCCATTTTGGGACGGGCAGACTAGGTAGCAGGTGACAGGTGCTGTTCTTGCTTTCCACGGTGTTGATATCGAAGACGAGCTGGAGGGTTGCATATTATCTTCTTATTATATGTACTGGGTGTTCCGCTGTTTGTATTTTCTCTGAGTGTTATGTAGTGAGGCTTGTTGTATTGACTACTCAGATGTTTGTATTCAACTATTATGAAGTTTTATTGATGAGATTCTATTCTGTGAAGCTTCACTATGTATATATTCTATTGTATTTTGTCCATGCGCTGTGAGTAATACGATAGATTCTGCTGTTTTAATTTAATCTGGCAATCGTCCATGGCTGCCTAGCACACTTTACAGCGCACTTTCTCTAGGTCCAGTGCAGGGGTCATGGGCGGTCGTCACATTTGGTATCAAAGCCTTGGTTAATCGATTTTACCCAATGCTCGCTGACGTAACTACGTATGAGAGACGTAATTGTATTTTGATGGATGATTACTATATATAATATAGTAGCTTAGAAGAGTTTGAGTCCTTTATGCAGTTGTTTCTCAAGGTGTGCTAATCATTCCTTTTTATAGATATTAAGGATGAGTCGAAGAGGGAGACCAGCTGCTAGGGAAGGCCGTGCTACTGAAGGGGCTACTGATTATGCTGCTATGTTCGAAGCTATGATGACTTCGATCATGAGAAGGATGCCAGCTTCGGGGCCATCGGTGGATGTTGGAGTTCAAGTTCAAACTCCAAGACCGGTGGATTTTGCTAAGTTGTGTAAGGACTACACTGCTCTTGGAGGAAAAGTTTTCTTGGGGACAAAATCAACTATTGAGGTCCAGAGATGGATAGATGCTTGTAGAAGGATTTTTGGTGATTTGGGAATTGAGGATGCAACTAAGAGGAAGTTGGCATCAAGACAGCTTCAAGGGAGAGCCTCTGATTGGTGGAACTCTATTACCATCAATACTCCGGAGGAAGAGATTACTTGGGAGCAATTCCAAGTCAGATTTGAAGCTAAGTTCATTTTTACAGCTCAGAAGTCTGTTCTGTTCAAGAAGTTTGTGGAGCTCAAGCAGGGAGGAAGACCAGTTCTTAAGTATGTTTCTGAGTTTGAAGCTTTGTCCAAGTATGCCCGGTCGTATATAGAATCTTCGTATCATAAGAACGAGAAATTTGTGATAGGCTTGGACAGTTATCTTGGGAGGCAGTTGGTGGATCATTTGGACGATTCATTTGAGAAGCTTGTGGAGAAAGCCCTCAGGCATGAGAGTCTGTTTCCTAAGGAAGGATCTGTTGTTGCTGCGACCGGGGGAGAGTCTAAACCGCAGCAGGGTGGAAACAAGAAGAGGAAGCAGCACCAGCAAAAGGGTAAGGATGGCCAGAAGAAGCCGAAGGGCGAAGTGACCTGCTTCAATTGTCAGCAGAAGGGCCATTTCTCCAGGGATTGTAAGAATCCAAAGGTATCGATGAAGTGTCACAACTGTGACAAGCCGGGGCATATCAGGAAGAATTGTCCAGAACCGCGGAAGGACAAGTAGATTGTGCAAGCTTATGCTTTGGGAGCTGTCCCATCGTCTTCGAAAGTTCCTACTGCTGAAGAGAAAGGGAAGAGTGTGGTGGTTCAAGGTACTCTTTCCATATGTGGTGTTCAAATTAGAGTTCTGTTTGATACTGGGGCGTCGCATTCATTTGTTTGTAATGAACTTGTAGGCCGGTTGGGTTTAGAACCGGATATTGTTGATAGGCCATTGGTTGTGACTAATCCAGTTGGGGGTTCGTCTTGTTTGTGTATGTTATGCCGTGGTCTGATTGTATCGAGTCATGATTGCTCTTTTGTTTGTGATTGCTTTGTTCTGAACTTTGCAGGGTTCGGAATTATTTTGGGTATGGACTGGCTTAGGGAGTATGCGGCAAAGGTTGATTGTGAAAGGTTGGAGGTGACAGTCGAGAATGTGGAGGGGCGAAAGATTGTGATACGATGTAAGCATGAAGAAGGCGTCTTCATAAGCTTCATGTATTCGCTGGTTGTTCCACGGGATGGACTGTCATCTGTGCCAATCGCTAATGGATTTGAGGATGTCTTTGACGAGGTCAAAGGGTTACCGCCGCATAGAGAGATCGAGTTTCGTATAGATCTAGTTGAAGGAGCCAGACCTGTTGTGATGCCTCTTAGGCGGATGGCGCCTAGGGAACAGCAGGAGTTGAGGGTGCAGGTTGATGATCTTTTACAGAAAGGATTCATTCGGCGTAGTGTGTCCGAGTGGGGTGCACCAGTTGTGTTTGCAACCAAGGCAGATGGGTCGTTGAGATTGTGTGTGGATTATCGTGAGCTGAATAAAGTGACTAAGAAGAACAAGTATCCATTGCCGAGAATAGATGACTTGTTTGATCAGCTTCACGAAGCGAAGGTGTTTTCTCAGATGGATTTGGCAACGGGATTTCACCAGTTGAGAGTGGCTAAGGATAGTGTGCCGAAGACTGCTTTTAGGACACTATCCGGTTTCTTTGAGTGGCTGGTAATGCCGTTTGGATTGACTAACGCGCCAGCATATTTTGTGGATCTTATGAATAGAGTGTTCAGAGATCAGTTGAACAAGTTCGTGTTAGTGTTCGTGGATGATATTCTGATTTATTCCAGAACCGAAGAAGAGCACAAGACGCACTTGCTTATTGTTTTGGAAATCTTGCGGAAACATCAGCTGAAGGCTAAGTTTTCGAAGTGTCACTTCTGGAAGAGTGAAGTGAGGTTCTTAGGCCATGTTTTCTCTGGAAATGGAATAGCGGTTGATCCCGCTAAGGTGGCAGCAATCCAGGATTGGGGTAGACCTAAGAATGCATCTGATGTGAGAAGTTTTCTTGGATTAGCAGGATATTATCGACGGTTTATCAAAGACTTCTCCAAGGTGGCTGCACCGTTGACAGGATTGACGAAAAAGAACCAAGTATTCAAATGGGAAGATAAGTGTGAGCAAGCTTTCAGAATCCTGAAAGAGCGATTGACAAGTGCTCCTATTTTAACTATTCCTAGGGGGAATGATGAGATGGTGGTTTACACCGACGCATGTGGTACTGGACTTGGAGCAGTGCTGATGCAGAAGGATAAAGTTGTTGCGTATGCAAGTTGACAACTGAAGCCGCATGAAAGGAATTACCCGACTCATGATTTGGAGTTAGCAGCGATTGTATTTGCTCTGAAGATGTGGAGACATTATTTATTGGGAGTTCGATTCGAGTTGTTTACGGATCATAATTCGTTGAAGTATCTTTTCTCCAAAAGGATTTGAATCTTCGGCAGCAACGTTGGCTAGAGTTTTTTGCACCATATGATTTTGGTATAGCCTATACTCCGGGAAAAGGTAATGCAGTGGCAGATGCGTTAAGTCGAAGACATGCAGGATTGGGAGCCATGTTTTCAGAATGGAAGAATCTCGAGTATTTAGCTGGATTTGACTTCAGGCCTAGATGTGAATTGGAACCTGAGATGTTGGCAAACTTATCGATAAGACCGACTCTTGTGGAAAGGATTGGCGAGAGCCAAAAATAAGACGATAAGATTGTTAAGATTATCCGTGATGTGGAATCTGGAATGGACCCAGAAAAGGATAAAGGATTCGAGGTCGATCGAGAGGGTTGGCTTCGGAAGCAAGGGCGACTAGTTGTTCCCGATATAGATGAATTGAGAGATGAAGTTCTGAAGGAAAGTCATCACTCAAAGTTGACAATTCATCCAGGTGGAAATAAGATGTATCGGGATATGAAGAGAACCTATTACTGGGAAGGTATGAAGAAGGATGTTGGAAATTTTATTTCCAAGTGTATGAACTGTCAGTTGGTAAAAGCCGAACAGAAGAAGCCAAGTGGATTGCTTCAGCCATTAGAAGTTCCTACATGGAAGTGGGAGCAAGTATCGATGGATTTTATTGATGGACTACCTAGAACAAGAACGGGAAATGAGGGGATTTGGGTCATTGTAGATCGTTTGACTAAGAGTGCAAGATTCATTCCTGTTCGATCGACTAGGACTGCATCAAAGTTGGCTGAGTTGTATGTTAAGTGGATAGTTCGATTCCATGGTATTCCGAAGAGTATAGTGAGCGATCGAGACCCATTGTTCACTAGTGGATTTTGGAAGAGCTTTCAGGAAGTTTTGGGAACCAAGTTGTGTTTGAGTACAGCTTATCACCCTCAAACAGATGGTCAGACCGAGAGAGTCAACCGAGTTTTGGAAGATCTCCTCAGGGCTTGTGTTTTGGATTTCGATGGATCATGGGAAGATCACCTTCATTTGGTGGAATTTTCATATAACAACAGTTACTAGTCAAGCATTGGTATGGCACCGTATGAGGCATTGTATGGAAGACCGTGTAACTCTCCGACATGTTGGTTAGAGACCGGAGAAAAGTTGATGCTTGGGCCAGAGATGATTCGACAGACTTCGGATTTCATAGAGATCATTCGGCAACGAATGAAAGCAGCCCAAGACCAACAGAAGAGTTATGCAGATAAGCGTCGTAAGGATTTGGAATTCGACGTAGGTGATAAGGTTTTTGTGAAGATTTCTCCACTAAAGAATGTTATTCGATTCGGGAAGAAAGGGAAGTTGACTCCGAGATTTGTTGGACCATTCCCGATCATCGAGCGAATTGGAAAGCTCGCCTACAGATTGGATTTACCAGAGAAGATGTCGAGCGTGCACAATGTTTTTCACGTATCGTATCTACGGAAGTATGTGCACGACTCGAATACAGTGGTTTCTGCTGATAGCTGTGAAGATTTTGAAGTTGATCCAGTCGACAAGAGACCTCGTAAGCCGCTTCGTGTTGTTGAAACCGACACGAAACAGCTTAGGAGGAAGGTAGTTAAGTTGCTCAAGATACAATGGAGTGATGATGACAACGACTGTACATGGGAGGTGGAAGAGAGGATGAAAGCAGCTCATCCTGAACTCTTCAAGGTATGGCCCTAAGGTGTCGTGTCATCTAACGACATTGTAACTTGTTCTAGTTTTAGAATTCTGCATGCTAAGCTAGAATTGGATGCATGATTTGTTGATTGCTATGGATGGTAGGCGTGCAGAATAGTCATTGATTGCTCTTGTTTGTTTGGAATTTCGGGGGCGAAATTCCTAAGGGGGAGAGAATGTAACGACCCGTATTTTTATGGATCGAAACATCATAAAACTATTGTTATTAGGTCATAATGTTGTTAATTCGTCTAGGGTTTAAGTCGTTCGAAGCTTAAGTCGAGTAGGATTTAGATTGTGAGCAACTTAAGAGAATGGAGCGACTTAAGAAATTTACCGACCTAAGAGGGATAGGCGACCTAAAGAAGTTGAAGTTGGCGACCTAGGGATTTTGGAGTTAGGTCGTATGATAGCTTAGGTTGTGTAGGAAGTTATGTCGTAGGCGACCTAGGGATTGGGATAGGTCGTGTGGAAGATAAGTCGTATGGTGGTTTAGGTCGTGGGTTAGTTTGGAGCGACCTATAGGAGTAGCGAGTTAACAACCCAGTAGTTAACGACCTAGTGATGAGCGACCTAGTGGTTAGCGAGTTAGAGTAGTTAGGTCGTAGACGACTTAAGGAGTTAAGTCGTAAGTCTGTGTTGAGTTAGGTCGTAGGTCGCGTAGATGCGCATGTGTTAAGTCGTGAGGTTGTTAGGTTGTTAAGTCGTTATGTGGGAGCTGATTGTTAGGTCGTATCCTAGCTAAGAGTTAGGTCGCGTGAGTGGTTAGGTCGCAACTTTGTTAAGTCGCAATGGTGCTAAGTCGTTAAGTCGTCCAGACGACTTAGGAGGGAACGCGCGCATGTGTTAGGTCGCGCCTGTTGCTAAGTCAGTAGGTCGTAACCTCGTTAAGTCGTAGGTCGGCTACCGTGTTAAGTCGCGCGCACGTATTATGTCCTATACCTGTTAAGTCGTAAGTCGCGCGTAAGTGTTAAGTCGCACAAATATTAGGTCGAGAGGTCTGTTAGGTCGTAGGTCGTCTGGAGTGTTAGGTCGGAGAGAGAGAGTTGAGTCGGAGACGACTTAAGGAGGCGGACGACTTAAGGGGGAAATTAGCCTATAAATACTCGTCCATTTCTTCATTTTTGGGATCCGGATTTCGAAGCGACGAAGTGCTGCCATTTTGAGAGCTCGACTTCTACACTTCTTCACTTCTTTTCTCCACTCCAATCTAGTGATTCCTTCCATCCGTATCGAAGATCAAGTTGAAGATTCAAGAGCTTATCTTCATCCATCGAACGTTTGAAGCAGATTTGTGATAGATCGAGTTAGATCCTTCGCTGTCCAGATCTGAAGTGTGTTGATTTGGGGTTGTTTAGGTGATTTGGTGAGTGGTGATTATCTCTCACACGGATCCAAAGGAGTATATCGGATCGTTGGCTTGATTTTGGTGTTAAGATAGTGATTTCCATGCATTTTCCTAATCATATGTGTAGATCCATATAGATCCATTATTCATGATGATTTGATAACCAATTTTCTACATGTTAACCTATGCAAGTTCATTCATCAAGATTATAGAGATATTGATCATGTTTCATGCTTGTTAGACTTTTGACTCTTTAATTACGAAATTGCCATTATTGTTATAATTGTCCATTTAGCTTATATTTGAATGCTTGTTTACTTGGATTAATGTTTGACTTGATTGATTGCTATGAATTAGATGATTGATGATTTGATTTAGACAAGTTGGTCGAAGATGATTCAAAAGCTAAGGGAAAGGCTCTTGAATTGGAAAAGCTGCTCGTGGCATATGTAGCGGATGATGAAGCTCATATTGATAGATTTGATGATGATGTCGAGATGAAGCTTTGCTATGATGATGATGAGGCGAAGCATGATATGAGATAGCCTTGGTCTAATCCAGACGGGATCATTCCAAGCATGTTGATAACTCGGTGAAATGGTTTGAGTTGAGGATAATGGTTTGCTCGAGAGGCGCTTGAGCTAGTATGGAAATAGTCGTCGAGGAGGATGACTAGAAGGCTGAGATCTCATCGTTGTTGAAGGTTCTAGCATGCTCAAAGCAAGAGTACGTTGGGCAGATTCGATAGTCCCTGAAGGCTACTGATTGGGTAGTCAAGTACTCTGGGCAGATTCGATAGTCCTAGGCACGGGTCACGATGACGTGCAGAGTTATGTCTAGAACCGGGGTTTCCATTAGCCCTTGACGGACGGATGAAAGAATGAGCCGGTCATTCAATTAACGATGATATCGAAGCAATGATAACAGTGATAGCCAGAGTCATGGATGTTTGGTTGTATCATCATTCGGTCTCAAGAGCGGTATTTTCTGGGTGCTTATCTGATCTTGGTTTAGGCCTTGGGGGTTTGTACTTGGAAAACATCGCCCTTGACTCGAGTAATAATTGCTTTACTTTAAATTGTATGCTTTGCTATGTTGCTTCTACTTAGTGTGTGTCTGGGGGCTATCACTGTAGAAAGAGGTGGAGTGGGAGGGTTGTATTCCTATTCCTTTTCCTTTATGCTCTTTTGGTATGTTGTTAGTTAATTTACTGCTCACTAATGTTGTCTGACTCAAGGCATTATGTTTTAACTCTTATTGCCTTGGGCTGTTCGTCTATTTTTGGACGGGCAGACTAGGTAGCAGGTGACAGGTGCTGTTCTTGCTTTCCATGGTGTTGATATCGAAGACGAGCTGGAGGGTTGCATATTATCTTCTTATTATATGTACTGGGTGTTCCACTGTTTGTATTTTCTCTGAGTGTTATGTAGTGAGGCTTGTTGTATTGACTACTCAGATGTTTGTATTCAACTATTATGAAGTTTTATTGATGAGATTCTATTCTATGAAGCTTCACTATGTATATATTCTATTGTATTTTGTCCATGCGCTGTGAGTAATACGATAGATTCTGCTGTTTTAATTTAATCTGGCAATCGTCCATGGCTGCCTGGCACACTTTACAGCGCACTTTCTCTAGGTCCAGTGCAGGTGTCATGGGCGGTCGTCACAGTGGTAGACTTAAAGATCGAGGAAGAGCAAAATGTGATGATCTTGTTATGTTCGTTGCTAGACAGTTATACAGGTTTCTCAAATAGCTTGATCTATAGCTGGGATGCTTTGGCATTTAATGATGTTAAAGCGGGTCTTCTTAGTGAGGAGTTAGGGGATCAAACAAAGGAGTTGAGTGATAGAAGTAGTGGTGTTAGTAGTGGTCATAATTTATTTGTGGAGAAGGAGAGAAATGAGAAGAAGGGGAATCATGGGCGTTCTAAATCAAGGAAGCTCGGTTGGAGAGGAAAGTCGAAGGAAAGAAATAACAAGTGCTATATTTGTAAGAAACCCGGTCATTGGAAGAATGATTGTTTGGACAAGGATAAGAAGAAGAATGATGTAGCATCTTCATTGGTGGTGGTGGAGAGTGATGTTGGTGAGGTAGATGAAAATGTATTGATGGCGGTAGCATCGGATGTTTTGGGTGGCGAATGGGTGCTCGATTCGGGTGCATCTTACCATATGACGTCGAATAAGAATTATTTTTTCTCTTATGTCAACAAAAAGGGAATTCATTTGTTATGGGTAGCGGTGCTATTTGTACATTAATGGGAATTGGTTCTGTGCGAATTCAGATGTTTGACGGTGTAATTCATATGCTCACTAATGTACGCTATGTTCCGGGTCTTCAAAAATCTCTTATTTCATTGGGCTAATTAGATTATTTGGGATGTAAAATCACTATTGAGAGTGATAGCTTGCAGGTTTCGAAGGGTGCACTTGTGGTGATGAAAGGTATTAGAGCTCATGAAGGTTATTTGCTTTAAGGTGTGACTATTGAAGGTGAAACTTGTGTGGGTGTTGATAGTTCTCATGGCTTGGATGCGATAAGGTTCTGGCATTTGAGGTTGGGCCATGTCTTGGAGAGGATTTTGGATATTCTTCAGAAAAGGGAGATGATCGATAGAGAGAGTTTCAACAAACTTGAGTTTTGCGATGAATGTTTCATGAGGAAGCAAATTAAAGTATCATTTGGTGAAGGAAAGCATGATTCGAGATATGTTCTTGAGTATGTTCACTTGGATGTTTAGGGGCTGGCACCGATAGCTTCTTTTGGTGGAGCTCGTTATTATATTTCTTTTATTGATGACTTTTCTCAGAAAGTATGGGTGTATGTAATGAAGGCTAAGTTAGAGGCATTTGCAAAGTTCAAAGTTTGGAAGGCTCTTGTTGAGAATGAGAGTGGTAAGTCTTTGAAGATGTTGATGTTCAATAATGAAGGGGAGTATGTTTCCGGAGATTTTATTGATTTTTGCAAGCATCATGATATTCATAAACATTTTACTACATCGGGAGATCCGCAATTGAATGGTGTTCCGAAGAGAATGAACTGTACTCTACTTTAGAAAGCTCGATGTTTGAGACTGACATCGGGTTTGTCGAAGGGATTTTGGGCCGAAGCTTTATCAACTACGGTGCATATTGTATATAGAATTTTGTGTTGTGCTATTAATAACAAAATTCCAAAGGAAGTGGAGAAGGGGAAGAGCATTGACTTGAGCTATCTTCGTGTGTTTGGTAGTCTGGTTTATATGCATGATCCGAAAAATGATATGCTTGAGCTTAGAGCTTTCAAATTGGTCTTGCTTGGTTATACGAATAGTGTAAAAGGCTATCAGATTTGGAATCTGGAAAAAGAAGAAGGTTTTGAATTATCATCATGTTACTTTTGATGAGTCGGCTTTATTCAAGGAGAATGAGAGCTCATCGGATGTTCTGGATTTGGTTTGTGATGAATCAAAGGAGAAGGAAGTTGTTCCCATTTTTTGTCCAAGGAGTAGAGTTATTAGAGATGCTTGTGAGAAGGAAGCAGTTGATGTCACATCACATAGTCCACATGTATCCTTTAGTAGTGTTGGTGATGTGCACGACTCTAGAGATGATTCAGTTGAAGGTGCAGCAAAAAGGAGTTTGGGTGATAGTATTGCAACTCGGGTTAGTCATCGTATCATAAGACCAGCTGATAGATATGGTGATTGAAACTATCTTAGCTTTTGTGATAATTTGGAATATGCTCTTAATGTAGTCCAGGATGAGCCGATAGACCTTGATGACATCATGGATTCGAGTGATAGCTCGAAATGGATTTGTGCCATGGAGGAAAAGATGCAATCATTTTTGAAGAATCAAACTTGGGATTTGGTTCCACTTCCTAAAGGAAATCGTGTTATTGGGTGCAAATTGATATATAAGATGAAGGACGATGGAAGATACAAAGCTAGATTAGTGCCTAAGGGGTATCCATAAAAGAAGGGAAAGGAGCATGATGAGATTTTTGCACCGGTTGTGCGCCATAATTTAATCCGGATATTACTTGCTATAGTTGCTATTCATGATTTGGAATTGGAGCAACTTGATGTGAAAACTGCCTTCTTGCATGGTGACTAGGATGAAGACATCTACATGGAGCAATCGAAAGGTTTTGTCATGAATAGTAAGTCAAATTTCATTTGCAAGTTGAAAAAATCACTATATGGTTTAAAGCAATCACATAGATAATGATAAGATTTGATCATTTTATGCTTGAAAACGGATTTGATATGAGCATCAAAGATGCTTGTGTATATTTCAAGAGGTTAAAAATGATTGTTGGGTATATTTACTCTTGTACATGGATGACATGTTCATTGCTTCTAAAGATAAAAATGAAATCAACAAGATAAAAATGTGTTTAAAATCGGAATTTGATATAAAAGATCTTGGAGTGGCAAAGAAAATTTTGGGCATGGAAATAGGAAGAAATCAAAAGTTTTTTGAGTTGAACTTAACTCAAAAGGAGTATATAAAGAAAGCACTTTGTCGGTTTAGCATGGAGAATGCAAAGGCGTCTAATATACCTTTACCTTTGCATATGAAGCTTTCGATTTAAGGATCGCCTATCTTGGAGAAAGACAATGCTTATATGGTGCGGTTGAAAGTTTAATATATGCCACGGTGTGTATAAGGCCCGATATTGCAAATGCCATCGGGATGGTTGGTTATATATGGCTAATTCGAGAAAATCGCATTGGGAAGCCGTGAAGGTTATTTTGAAATACCTTAGAGGTACTTCATCTTATGGTCTTATTTTTGGCGGTAGTGATGAGATGAATTGCAAATTGGTTGGTTATTGTGATATGAACTACGCCGTTGATAGAGATCGGAGGAAATCAACTTTCGGTTATGTCTTCACTCTTGGTGGTATGGCCATAAGTTGGAGATATAGATTGCAAATCGTATTTGCTTTATCCACTATGGAGGTGGAGTTGATAGTCGCAATGAAGGTGGTAAAGAAAGCACTATACTTGAGGCGATTGTTGTGTGACTTGGGTTTTGAACATGATAGTATCGATGTTTAATATGATAGCCAAAGTACTATACATTTGGCGGAGAAATTGGCTTTTAGCTCTCGGTCTAAGCATATAGAGGTGAGGGAGTCATTTTTGGTAGCCATAGATGAAGATAAACTTATTCATCTTTGGAAAGTGCATATAAGGATAATGCGGCAGATATGTTTACAAAGCCATTACCAGTTGGAAAGTTAGAGCATTGCTCGAACTTGATTCGCTTGTTAAAGTGCTATGTACCACGGGGTGGCACGGTGGAGGGAGTAGTTTGGTTATTGATGATGAAGAGTGAGAGATTATGGTTCTATCTTCTTGGTAAGTACTTGTTTGCACTCCTAAGTACTGTAGGATCGATTTCACCCTAGAGGGGGGGGTGAATAGGGTGATGCTATTAATTATATAAATTTAATGCAGAAATATAAAATAATTGCAGCACTGATAATAGCTGAATATTAAAAGCGGAAATAGAACAACACAGATTTACCCAGCTTCGGCAAAACCCTGCCTACGTGTTGCCCCTAAGGTTTCTACTAGAAATTAAGTAGTCAGACGCTTACACACGTAAACTCGCGACACCCGCTATCGACTAACCTAACTCAACGCTCAAAACCCTGCCACAACTCAGCCACTGAGTTGTGAATTCTCGAACTACACCACTGTAGTTCGTCCCCTAGTCACACGATTAGAATTTACAAAAGTTTAAAAGAGAAATACAAAATAAAAAAACAATTTTAAAATACAAAGCCCTAATTTATATTTTAGCCCAAGTTTATACTAAAGGAAATCGGCCCAATAACTAAAGTGATAAAAAATATGTTCCCCTTTTCTCTTTTATTTCTTCAGCCCAATTCCTTGTACTCGTTGCTTTGAAAATGACTGCTTCGTTCCTCTTGAGAAAATTAGGGCTTTTGTAAATATGAAGACGCCGGCTTTGTTGATCGACCGAGTAGATGTTTGTGCGTTCCTTGCTTTGTCGATTGATTGTCACTTGAATTGCACACGGCTGCTTAAAAATTGTCGAGCTTGAATGTTAAAATGGTATGTGATTTTGCTTTTCCAATTTGCTTATGCTCGACTTGATTTGAGTTTTAATGATTTATTGCTTCTCTGTTATGCTTGAACTCGAATGATCGATTGTCGATGATGCTAGGGTGTATGTGTGTGTGTGTGTGTTTGTTGCATCGTGTATATACTGGAATTGATAAACTCTGATTGATTTTGGCCTTGACTCCTTTGTGTTGAATTCTCTAGTTTACTTGTACACTTTGTTGTTGCTTGATGGTCTCTGGTAGTTGCAGTATCATGTGGCCTGCTTATGCACACTGTTGCATACATGTTGACTTTGCATATATATCTTGTTGTACTGAACTGTTGAGTTGTATGCATGCATATAAGTTTGGTCTACATGTTGCATTATGGTTTCTCTGACCAGTCTGGGTTCACGTGCACATTGAGTTGGTCTGTGCAGTAGTTTGCTTGCATATTGAACTGCTTCCATGATCCACAACCGTGTTGTGGTTGAGTCTATTTTGGTTCGAGTGAGTTTGAAGCTTTGTTGAGTTCATGTGCTTATGCATATGTATTTATTTCATGTATGCTGTCATGTGAATCATTTACTGTTAAGGCTGCTGGTCATTACGTCCAATTGATTATGTTGCTTTGTTGCACTTGTTTGATGGTCTCTTGATCACTGTCACTGCTTGTATATGTAGAGTCTACACTTGATTCTCTGTATATTGATGTCACCTCAGTTTTTTTCCATATGCATATGTATTTATTTCCTGTTTCACTGCAACCATATTGTCACTGTATATGTATACATGTTGTTTACTCATGTATATATGTATGTTTGTGATTTTGCTTGAAGTTGTAGCCATGCTTACATATAGTCTAGTTGCCTTTGAGCTTCTCTGATTGTGTTCATGGAGTATGGTCATGTTCATAGACTGATTTGTTGTTTTGGCTGAGACTGTGTTGTGCGCCTTTGTTCCATGCCACTGAACATTGTTTTCATGTTGCACATGTTTTGAACAAGTGCAAATGAACTTGTATACAGTTGAGCTTGTGTGGCCTTCACTTGATATCTTTACTTGTTTGCCTCCTTAATGTGTTGTTTACCACTGTTGCACTGCCTTGATGCCATTGATATTTGTGTCTGCATTTGCTCATTCGAGCTGCTGTCTTCATTGTTAATTTGGGTCTGGTCTTTAGTGTACTGATTTTGGAAACTGATCTTGTTGTACTCAACAATTTAGTGATGTATTTGTATTGCACCTGAGTTGAATCCAGCCTCGGCTCGGGTTTGACCTTGTTCTCACCTGTCGTTGTAGTTTCATCAAGTGTATATCGGTATGCACGGCCTTGTGGCATGTACAGTGATACACTGTGCATGTCACAAGCTGATTCATGTAAGATGAATTCAAAATAAATATGATGATGAACAACCCAAATAACTGAGACAAATAATATTTTCAAAAGCACATTTTATTTTACACTGCAAAAATATTACCTTTTCTATTTTACTGCATCAGTGTTTATTTTGCAGATAACTCAGATTCTGGATACAAATTGGAGTATGGTTGAAGAAAAAATATGAGTGAACGAATGTTATGTAGTGAGGTGCAAGTGTATAGTGAAAAATTGTATTATAATTTGAAATTGTATTGTAATGGAAATTGTGTATATATATAGTGAGAGCTCAAATTTGTATTATTCAAAATTGTAATAAAATATTTGTTTGAATAAAATATCCGTTTGAATTTATATTCTGTGTTATTTATGTTATTCAGTAAATATTTATTTAATTATGTGAAAAATAAAATAGTACAATAACAAATACATTTAAATGAATATATATGTTTATTATCATCAAACAAAAATCATATACCAGCATATTCAACAATCTCCCCCTTTTGATGATAACAAACATATATTTAAGATTTTGAATTTATTAAATGTATTTGATCATTCAATTTGCTCCCCCTATTTGGATGCTCCCTCTCTACAACAAAGCTCCCCCTTCATATATGCATGAAAATAAATAAAAAATATGCAAATGAACCTAGATGCAAATAGAAAATATTTGACCTTTACTTGCCAAAATCTTAACTTTTCTCTCCCTTTTTTTATCAGCAAATAAGTAATAGTGTTAGAAAAAATAGAGATAAAGTGATAGACATTAATACACTATTAATACCCAATCAAGTATAAATATTAAATTTCAATAAAAAATAAAAAAAAATCATAAATACTCAGTTAGACGCATATTCCACTTTAGAGTGATAGGGGTGATGTCGGCATATAAAACCATATAGTTGTGTTTATTTGTGGTATATTAATATCAGGAATTTGAATATCTACTAACCATGCATAACCGTTAGGACTTTTAAATGAGATTAGTAGTATTCCCAAAAAAATTAAAAAATACAAAAACAAATTTCAAGTATCTTCTAACCATGCATAACCATGAGGACTTTTAAATGGGATTAGAATCAACTTGTCTATTTAATAACCAATTTTGATATGTGTTCCATACATGCATAACAGTGAGGACTTTTAAATGAGCATGAAAGCACATACACAAATATTCCAAGTAATTCACCCATGCATAACCGTGAGGACTTTTAAATGAGAGTGAATACTTTGGAAAAAATAAATAAAATAAAAACAAATAGTTTCCTGTTTAAAATACCACATATTGACATACTATAATGGATTTTGATGAGTGATGGTCGTTAGAAATATGATAGAAATGGAGATGGTCATGGAATTTTTACCCATCAAAAGTTAATATAAATCTTGTTTAAAGTTTTTAAAGAAATTTACTAGATATACTGTCTCAAGTTATAATATATGATTAATATCAACACTCATCACTCTTTTTTTAATCACTATTTATCTTTTCGATAATCAGTAGGGAGTCAGATTAGTTAATGTAGTCATCTAATCCAAAAATAATTATAAAATCAAATTTTCTAAAATGACTAATCTGTACAAGGTCAACAAAAACTATTTTCTGGAAGAGGTTTTATAAAAGAAAAATGCCTGCTAATTGAAAATCAGTTGAAATGAAAAATATGTAGATATTTTCTTTGAAAACGATGCAACTACTGAATGTCTCAACGTAAATCACGTTCCACTAGTAATTTTTCTATCAACTAGATTATCAGTGTAATCTGCATCCGAATTTTCCTTTGGCTCTAGATTATCATTAGTTGGATGTTATAGACCAGATCGTGAAGTTGCAACAAATGCCTTAAAATCTTTTTCCAGCTTTTAAATGAAATTGTTTTGGTTTGAATTGAAACCGTGCAAATAAACAAACAGTGAACATAGTGTCAGATCCAGAAGCAGTAAGATAAGCAAATATATCCACGTGTATCTAGAATAATCATCAATCAATAAAACAACATCATTAGTTCAAACAAATCTATATGAACTAGTCCAGAGATTCTAGATGTACTTATAGTGTTCTCTACATAAAAATATAATTGGCCAACAATTTTGAAAAAGTCAGAATCAAAATCAACATTCATTTCTTTATCACATAACTGGCTGATTTAATTCAGATTATGGTGCAGATTTTCACATTTAATAAATCATTCAAGATGAATATACGTTACCTATTTTACCTTTACCGATAATATTTCGTTGTTGCCCAATTGTGATTCTGCCACCTTTGAATTAGGCTAAGGAACTTTGATTTGTAGCCCGTCGTGTGCCTGGAATAGCCAGAATCCAATTAATACTGATGTTGTTCCTTTAGCCTGCCACCACATCTACACGAGAAAAGATTTTTGTGACCTATTTGTTTTTATAGGTCCATGGTTGTTGGTGGCAAATGATTTTGAAAAATATGTTTGTGGAGACCCAAAACTATTTATATTTGTTCCTTTTGGCACCCAGATTTGTTTGACTTTAAGGGGTTTTATATCCGTGCCTTTTGGAACCCAAATTGATATGGTTTTCACGTGTTTGGGTATCACACTTTTCCCTTTAACAATGTTATTAGTTGTTTGTTCATATTTTGACACTTTTGCAAATCCAAATGCATTCCTTTTATTCTCGAAGAGTTGATTTTCTAAGAGTATATTAAATGATTTATCTCTAGTGAAAGATTTCCGAGTAACCAACTCAAGTTTATTAACTTTGGATTTTAAAAGTTTATTTTCATCTATTAGCTTCGAACAACAACTAATGGTACTATCTCTCTTTTCAAAACTATTAATTTTAATCGCATATATTCATTTTGAAGCTCTCTAATTTTATTCTCAATTTCTAGCATCTCGGTTTCAAAAGGTTGGAGTTTTTTAAATTCAATTTATTCAAAATCCTTGATTTTTTCAATCTCTTTTTCAAACTCGTGATTTAATCGAATAATTTCAGATTTGCTCAAAATAACGTTTTCTTTTTTAAGGGTTTTGAAATTTTCGTTGATCTCATTTAATTTCTTTACAAAAATCGCACATTTAGAATTTTCCGACTTCTTAAAGCTATCCAACTCTTTTTGCAAAATGTTGTTTTTACAAATTAACTCAGTTTTGTTTTTCTCTCGCATTGAAATTTCATTTTCTAACTTTTGAAAGTTTTCATGAAAATGGGAAAATTCTTTTTCATGGTCCAAACACCTTTTGCAGTTATAACTTTTATTTTTCTTAATATTTTTAAGCTCATTTTCCAAATCATTATTTTTCTGATGAAGTTTAGCTTGTTCCCTTTTCAACTTATTATTTTTCATCTCAAGAGCTTTATTATTTTCAATTAATTTTCGGCACAAGAGAACTAAATCATTAAATGGAAAATTACTTATCTCATCGGCTATTGAATCTTCATCACTGCTGCTTTTTGCCAATCCTGTTAAGCATGTTTCTTTAACTGAGTCGATTGTGGAGAATTTCTCATCGCTGTTGACTTTTGCACCATAAATTGCATCAAAAGTATTCCAGATTTCCTGTGCATTTTCATAATGAGAGATAAAGTTAAAATTATCTAATATGAGAATATAGTATATGCATAGCAAGAGCATTAATCGAAGTATTTTTCTCGTCTATTGTATCACATCCATTTTCAATAATATCCCAACATTTAAAATTAACAGATTTTAAATAAAATTCCATTTTTAATTTCCAATTAAAAAAATCTGTTCCATCAAAAGTAGGAGGAATAATACTGGACCGACCCTCAGCAAAAGCATTATTAAAAGAAGCCATTTAAAAAATCAACATTTTAAAATAGTAATTTGTTTTTAAAAAATCAAAATTTTAAAACAAAAATTAGCTTTTGTTCCTAGCTCTGATACCACTTGTAGGATCGATTTCACCCTAATAGGGGTGAATAGGGTGATACTATTAATTATAAAAATTTAATGCGGAAATATAAAATAATTGCAGCACTAATAATAGTAGAATATTAAAAGCAGAAATAGAACAACACAGATTTACCCAACTTCGGCAAAACCCTGCCTACGTGCTGCCCCCAAGGTTTCTACTAGAAATTAAGTAGTCAGACGCTTACACACATAAACTCGCGACACCTGCTATCGACTAATCTAACCCTACGCTCAAAACCCTGACATAACTCAGCCACTGAGTTGCGAATTCTCGAACTACACCACCGTAGTTTGTCCCCTAGTCACATGACTAGAATTTACAAAAGAGTAAAAGAGAAATACAAAATAAAAAACAATTTTAAAATACAAAGCCCTAATTTATATTTTAGCCCAAGTTTATACTAAAGGAAACCGACCCAATAACTAAAGTGATAAAATATATGTTCCCCTTTTCTCTTTTATTTCTTCAGCCCGATTCCTTGTACTTCATTGCTTTGAAAATGACCGCTTCGTTCCTCTTGAGAAAATTAGGGCTTTTGTGAATATGAAGACGCCGAATTTATTGATCGACCGAGTAGATGTTTTTGCGTTCCTTGCTTTGTCGATTGATTGTCACTTGAATTGCACACGGCTGCTTCAAAATTGTTGAGCTTGAATGTTAAAATGGTATGTGATTTTGCTTTTCCAATTTGGTTATGCTCGACTTGATTCGAGTTTTAATGATTTATTGCTTCTTTGTTTGCTTGAACTCGAATGATCAATTGCCGATGATGTTAAAGGGTTTTTATAGGGTTTAATTCCCTAAAGTTTCGTTCGAATTAATTCATTTGAATTCGTCAGTTAATTTAACTCGGCCATTCGATTATGCTTGAACGCTGGTGATGTTTTCTAACTTCTTCAATTCGATTTTCGTTCCTTGAATATCACGGCTTTGATTTTGACTTGCTCGATTTTACCTTGGTCACCACGGCTTTGAATTATTCAATTTCCTATGCTCGGCCATTTGAATTTTTCTCTGTGACTTCGGCACTTTGACTTTGTGATATGAGAATTCAACTTCATGAATGCATTTGAATGTGACCTTAACTACATTCGAATTTTGTTCCTCTTTTCACTACTACAACTTAATTTGCTTTAGAGAACTGTCTGAATATATGTATACATGTGTGAATGCATATGTGTGTGTGTGTATATATATATATGTATGTTTGTTGCATCATGTAGATACTGGACTTGATAAACTCTAATTGATTTCGGCCTTGACTCCTTTATGTTCAATTCCCTGGTTTACTTGTACACTTTGTTGTTGCTTGATGTTCTCTGGTCGCCTCCCAACAAAGCAGAGGTGCGTAAGTTGCAATATCATGTGGTCTGCTTATGCATTCTATTGCATACATGTTGACTTTGCATATATATCTTATTGTACTGAACTTTTGAGTTGTATGCATGCATATAAGTTTGGTCAACATGTTGCATTATGGTTTCTCTGACCAGTCTGGGTTCACGTGCACATTGAGTTGGTCTGTGCAGTAGTTTGCTTGCATATTGAACTGCTTCCATGATCCACAACCGTGTTGTGGTTGAGTCTATTTTGGTTCGAGTGAGTTTGAAGCTTTGTTGAGTTCATGTGCTTATGCATATGTATTTATTTCATGTATGTTGTAATGTGAATCATTTATTGTTGAGGCTACTGGTCATTACGTCCAATTGATTATGTTGCTTTGTTGCACTTGTTTAATGGTCTCTTGATCACTGTCACTGCTTGTATATGTAGAGTCTACACTTGATTCTCTATATATTGATGTCACCTCAGTTTTGTTCCATATGCATATGTATTTATTTCCTGTTTCACTGCAACCATATTATCACTGTATATGTATACATGTTGTTTACTCATGTATATATGTATGCTTGTGATTTTGCTTAAAGTTGTAGCCATGCTTACATATAGTCTAGTTGCCTTTGAGCTTCTCTGATTGTGTTCATGGAGTATGGTCATGTTCATAGACTGATTTGTTGTTTTGGTTGAGACTATGTTGTGCGCCTTTGTGCCATGCCACTGAACTTTGTTTTCATGCTGCATATGTTTTGAACCAGTGCAAATGAACTTGTATACAGTTGAGCTTGTGTGGCCTTCACTTGATATATTTACTTGTTTGCCTCCTTAATGTGCTATTTACCACTGTTTCACTGCCTTGATGCCATTGATATTTGAGTCTGCATTTGCTCATTTGAGCTGCTGTCTTCATTTGGGTATGGTCTTTACTGTACTGATTTTGGAAACTGATCTTGTTGTACTCGACAATTTAGTGATGTGTTTGTATTGTACCTGAGTTGAATCCAGCCTCGGCTCGGGTTTGACCTTGTGCTCACCTCTCCCTGCTGTTTCATCAAGTGTATATCGGTATGCACGGCCTTGTGGAATGTACAGTGATACACTGTGCATGTCACAAGCTGTTCATGTAAGATGAATTCAAAATAAATATGATGACGAACAACCCAAATAACTGAGGCAAATAATATTTTCAAAAGCACATTTTATTTTACACTGCAAAAATATTCATTTTCAATTTTACTGCGTCGGTTTTTATTTTGCAGATAACTCAAATGTTGGATACAAATTGGAGTATGGTTGAAGAACAAATATGAGTGAACAAATGATATGTAGTGAGGTGCAAGTGTATAGTGAAAAATTGTATTATAATGGAAATTGTGTATATATATAGTGAGAGCTCAAATTTGTACTATTCAAAATTGTAATAAAATATTTGTTTGAATAAAATATCTGTTTGAATTTAAATTCTGTGTTATTTATTTTATTCAGCAAATATTTATTTAATTATGTGAAAAATAAAATAGTACAATAACATATACATTTAAATGAATATATATGTTTATTATCATCAAACAAAAATCATATACTAGCATATTCAACAAGTACTTTTGTCTTTGGATAAGATGTTTTTGGATTTGGATACTTTTAACACTTCGTTAGCGAGCGGTGTCTTTGCCGGAGCTCGTTGGCGGGGTGTAATGGGTGGTGAATTTGCCGTAGCTCATTGGGAAAGTATTCAAGTGTTTGGTAGAAGGTAGAGATGATGATGGTTTGGTACCATTGGTTCTTAGTGTATGGAGATGGATATAGTGTCAAAGTGGAGTGTTAAATTTTGGTCACACTATATATGGAACTGAAGAGGATGGAAATAGTTTGATATCAGTGAAGATGGTTCGCAAAATGGAGCTCGAAGGCAAGATATTTCGCAGTTTGAAGAAGATGGAGTTACCTGCAGCAAGTCAGACGTCTGAATAGATGATTTAGACGTTTAGAAGTGGAATCAGACGTCTGAATAACCTATTCAGATGTCTGTGATTATAGGGAAGTTTCCTGAAAGTTTCATGAGTAAATATGGGGTTTTTAACCATTTTAAAAAAGTGATCCAGCCGTTTGTTTTTGATGTTCAGCCGGCTGATTGCCTGGAACATGGCTGTTTAAACCCGTGCTGCAATTTAATGATAGTGAAGGCTTCAAAGGGCAATTTTGGAAATTGCCAAACAAGAATTCTTCATATATAAGCTATTTTTCAGATCACAAAAGGGTAAGGATGATTCAAATTAAATGAAGGGCTCTGACTAATTTCTTCAATTCCTAATCTTCACAAATTCAATTTCTATAGAATTTTGAGTGATCATTGTATTCAATCTCTTATACTCTTTTCATTATGATAATAAAAAAGGCTCTCTTCAAAGTGGATGTACACTAACATAGCGTTAGTGGAACTACTATAAATCTCGTGTGAGATTTACTTTTATTATTGCTAATTTTGATTGCTTGTGATTGAGATTGGTTTATTTGGATTGGATATTGAGTATTGGTATGAGATATTGGTCAGTTGTTTTTGCACATCTTTCAACGATATAGCTTGTTTTTCCGCTGTGTTTTGGGATTTGGATTTGAGTGTTCTCAAGTTCAAATTTCATAACAGGAAGAAGCCAACAAGGCACTCATCCTACACGACTTTACCATCCTAAATTACATCAGAGGGAGGAATCAAAACATCACTAGAGAAATCTAGCTTCATATTAACCGAGATGTACTTCCCTGCATTTCGTGGTTTATGCTTGAAAAGAGAAGTCCATGTCTGTTGAGCGGGGCAGGAAATAACAACAAAGGAAGAAGAGGGAGGAAGAGAGGCAAGAAGGGAAGATGATGGGACAAAAAGGGGAACAAAAGCCAAGGGGAGGGAAGAGGAAGAAGTGGAGGAGGAGGTGGGTCAAGAATGAGAGGAGGGTTGGGAATGGGCAAGGGAAGCAAGGGATGGGGGTTGTAGGAAGAAAGAATAGGGGGATGGGTCAGACAGCAACCATGAAAGAACGATTTATTAATTTTCAAAATTTATTATCATATTAAAATAGTTTTAATAATTTAGTATGTAACATGTGTGTGTATTACATATTTAATTATTCAAAACAAATTTACAACCAGATGTATTTTCGGTTTTAAAATTTTAAAAAAATTCCGTATAATATTTGTAATATATATACATACACATTTTCTTAAACTAAGTATACAGATTTGACGTTAAAAAATGTGTTTATAAAAACCCTTTTTTGGCCGAAAGTAAAAAATTAAAATTTTAATATATATGTAATTTAGTTATATATATATGTATGTAAATATATTTTAAATTAAATGTAAACGTATATGTATATTTCAAAAAAAGTTAGATTATTTATATATATATACATATATTTAAGTTGTGGTATGAATTTAAAATTTGAAATAAATATTTACTTAGATCTAGATCTAAATTTGAATTTTAAATTAACAAAAGATATTATTAGTTATTAATTCAAAATAGTTTGCATTGGTCAAAGATATTTAAATAAATTTCCAAAATTATTATATATATATATGTGTGTGTGTGTGTGTACATATGTATGTATGTGTAATTTTCATATAAAACTATGGACAACAAAGGTTTAGACAAAAGGACAAATGTGTCCATTGCGATGTAAATCTCAACACACATATATGGTCACATTAGTTATGTACACTTATTATATGTTGCACATGCACTATATACATTGTATGTGTATTTAATAGACTTATATATTATAATCAACATAAATTAAATAAAACCATTTATATAAACAAATAAAATAAAATACTTTAGACTGGATCTAAAATAATTTAGACTTCATAGGTCCATTAAAGATTAAAGTAAAAAAAATTGAAATTCACTCATTTAACCCGCTGCACCTGATCCAACTCCTTTAGCTTGGTTGTTATTGTTGTGTAATGCTCTGTGTTAACAAACATTTTATATTCACTTGCTGAGATAATATATATTTTTGTTTAATTCCGCCGTGAGGTTTTCCCTTTTTTGTCATAGGTTTATATTTTGCATTATATAACCAAAAACCCACTCATTTTGATACTTGAGATTAGCGTGCAAACGTATTTAACGACGTTGGTCACTAATTCTAAACATTAAGAATAATGGGACGCCACACATGAGCGATCAATGGTCTTGTTGTAACCTGGTCGCCAAGGAGCGAGGAAAGGAGATGTACGGAGGATGAAGGGAAGACGTTGTTCGCGAGGCTTAAGACTTCATTGCCACTGAAAACACAGTGGGCAAGGTCCGAGGGGCAAGGTTGAAGGAGCGATCGCACACTGCGGGTTGAGGTGTAATTGTTAGATTGACCATTGGGCCTTTGCTCCTGGACTTCAGACTTGATGAACTCATTTATGCCTTTTGCGATAAAAGCGAGCAACAACCAGCGTTTTGGAGAAGAGGGAAAAAGAAAATGAAGAAATGAATGGTGTTGGCAAAGTGAGGAAGAGAAGAAGACAAGATATTCTTCTATTAAGGTGGAATTGGGTACTGGTATAATTATACGTTGACTGTTGTCCAAACAATTGCAAAACTTGTTTTCTCGGTATCTCCTAATCCGTTGCTTCAAATGACCGGTTTCTATATGTTGTTTTTTCCCCCTGTTTAGACAACGTTTTAGTTTTAACGGAAAAGGTTTCAAGTCCATATCCATTTACCTTCAAAATTAGCTTTTTAAATCATTCATCTAAATCAACTTTAAAGTTATTAAATCAATCATGTAAGTGCTAATTCTATTTAAACGTGTAAAGGTGCCAAGTTGCCTCATAAGATTTTGAGAAAAATTGAAGACAACATTACCCTTATGTATTTTACCCATCTTTTTTTACTTTTATCTATTTTTCTTATCCAATAAACCATAATAATATAATTTATGTAATCCTCAAATCTTATGCTGGAACCGATGGATCGTGATGATAATACAAATCTAATGAAATCAAAAGAGGTAAAAGTTGAATTTTACGTTGCTTTGATTTTTTTAATTTGAAAACACGTAGTTTGCGGAAGATCGACTGAGTGATTGAGTGGAAAATCACACAGTAGAAATGTGTGATATGTAGAGGAACCACGTAGGTGCAATGTGTGGATTAAATAAACCTCTCGCAAATGGAGTTGTTTTTTATATGGTGAAATTTCTTAAAGATCGGCTTTTACTATGTAAAGGTATAAAGAGAACATTTTAATAATAAGATTGGTACGCTTAGCAAAAACATAGATATGATAGTTTTTTTTCAATTTTGTGAAGGGCTGCTAAGCTCCTTTACGTGTTTAAATGTAATTAGCCTTATTTAAATTGCTAAGGATAAAAAACGCTAATAGTTGTCAGTTTTATGTGCAAACTAGCTTCACTAGTCAACTAACTACCACTTGCATAAAAGGTTGTGTAGCTCACTGCTAAAGAACGTGACTGTTCAGTATGCATAAAAGGAATAATAGCGAGTTTCCAATAAATAGAAAGGGTGGATACAGAACAATTATGTGCTTCAATCATAGTTATAGTACCGAGTCTACTGGCATAATAATTCAGTTTTATAAATGGCTTAACTCTGTTTTCACTCCTCTTTGCTCCTTTCGCACCCTACTAACTTACAAATAATCATCCCACTCTGTTTTTTTTCGTCCACCAATTGATTCCAAAAATGTCTTCACATTTTTTAAACCACGTTCAGCTTTGACGTTGTTTATTCACGAATCACGCTCGATCCGAACTAGTTTGTTACACAAACCTTACTCGACCCGAACTAGGTTGTTACACAAAACTCGCTTGATCCGAACTAAGTTGTTACACGAACCCCGCTTGAATCGAGCGAGGTTTTTACATGAATATCGCTCATTTGGAGCTTTTGTATGTAATTATTTCTTTTGAACGTAATCTGATGTGGTTCGAAGATATGAGCAATTTTGAAAAACCTGAAATTGATGAAATGGTTGAGGGGGAAAGGAGGAAAATGAGGTGTGAATAGAACCAGCTTTTCTAAATAGACGTGTTAGTGCTTAACAACATAGCAAAAGATACATGACGTATAAACCTTGGATCTATTTCTATTGTGAGCGTTCGTACACATCTAACACACTTATTTACGGTAGACGCTTCCTTTGAGATGCACTAATCTTAATTTCTTTCTAACACGATTCCCAACTATAACCCATCTAGTATTCAATTCATACACATCTGTCTTCTTCTTTGGCTACTTACTTTATTGTCGTATCTAACCAAAGATCTACACAGTCTAAAATAATCTTCTTTCAGTATTTACACAAATAATAAATAATTCCAAGAAACACAGTTCTACTTCTTTCTTCATTCTATTCCATTCTTGTCACAATCTTCTGTTTATTCTCTTCTATACCCAGATTGAATTTTTAAAAATAATGAAGTACCATTTTTCTGCTAGTTAATATGTGAAATTAAGTATAGTTTATATACCTTAAAACACCAAGTAAAATACAATAAAAAAGTTAATTAGCATGTTGTGTTTGAAAGCAGAGGCACTTGGAAGAGAAATATATTCCGCATCTCATGGAGTGATTTTGCCTGTGAATTTGTAAGTTTTTAATTATTTTTTTAATTTTACCTTTTGTTTTGTTTTTTGTTGTGGGTTTTTGTACTTGTTCTTTAGTGATGATGTGAATGTTTATTTTGTAATTTTTCGTTGTGCTTCGATCGAAACAAATCATAATTTTTTTGTCTGTTTTGTTCATATTAGAGGAAGTTCCATTCAAAAAACAATGCATAGAAGTGGAAGAAATTATCAAAATTCTTCATTTTCTGATTCTGGAAATGGATCTGCTGCTACTTCTAATTTTGAGGTTAGTTGATGCTGATATCATTTTCTGCAGTAAGCGTACTTTTTTTTATTGCAAAATATTAACTTCTGTTTATTAAAAGAATTGATGTTATTGACTCCAATTATGTCTAGGTGTGTTTGTTAATCAGTTCAGTTCATTCATTGAACTGTTGAAGAATGTAGTTTTTCTAGGTCCTTATTTTATATGTGTTTCCTATGTAGTTGAACTGTTGAAGTATCTGTGTTTCTTTTTTTCTTCTCAACTTCACTATATTCATGATATCATCCAAATAATCGCAATATCTGGTGCAGTTTGGTTGTTAAAACTTATCTTTCCATTGTGCAGTTTGGTATTTGTTTGGCCGTCAATTGTTCGAACGTACAATTATTATCATTATTTCAATGCATTAGGTACCAAAATTACAACTTCCCTGGGATATATAGACCAGCACCGAGTATTTTCCTCTCTTAAATTTTCACAATATTATAAGAAAGTCAAATACGCGAACAATTTAAACAATGGTTTTAAAACTGCATCCATCATGAAGGTAAACTATTTGACTATTTTTTACATATAGACACCGAGGTTATTAAACTCGGTGCATGTATTGTATCATAAATGTTCCAATTGCTTTTCTGTGAAATTTACAATTTTTGTTTTACCAGGATTTTATGTGCTCTGATAGAAAAAAAGACACAGATTCAAGTGAAAAAATGGCATGTTATAAGTTTCAGCTGGAGAAAGAAGTAAGTGGCACTGTCTTCAACTATATTGTTTTTTTTGTTTTTCATTCATTTAATTCATTTAGCTGTTCCTGACCCACTCATGTCAAGAGTTATGAAATTTTTATTTTAGAAGACACTGACGTGAATATGGCATATGTGGTCCTCTAGCGACAAAGAGCATTCAATTTCAACTGAGTTAGTTGGATCTATTTTGACTGAATTTGTTCGAACATCAATCTTCAATTTTGTTTAGGTTATTTTGAATTTTCACTTTGTTTTATTTTCCATAGTGAGCAGTTTGAAACTCAAAACTGTCTGTACTATGCATTTTGTGGCTGTCATAACTTATAAATTTACCTAAAATGTGGAAATAAGCAAAAGCTAGATGAATATATTCATATGTATGAAACTAAAATGAATGTTAAATTTATCATCATTACCTTATTTATAGCTGGGATTTGGGTTTTAAAGATGATCATTCAGTGTTATTAAGTAGACTTGTTTCCAGTCATGTTCTGTAACCATTATACATTCCCAACAATGAACTACTTTTAAACACTTATTTAATCTGGCTTATTACATATTTCCAACCATGAATTATTTTTAAAAGTACAGGTGCAAATATTGCAGAAGCAGCTTCAAGAGGAGCTTGATTTGCATGTAGCTTTGTCAAATGCAATCGCTCAAACTACCAAAGCTCAAAAAACTCCTAAAAACATTCCTATCGAGGTTAATTCCGGTTACATTTCTTCTAGTTATTTTGCTTTACTGACTTGTCTGGTTATTAACAAATTTTCATTGAACTGAATGATTCACAATGTCTAACATAAACATATGACAATAGAATATGCAAAATTTCCTTTTAGGCTCAGAAGCTATTGGCGACGATTGCTGAACTGGAGTTCACAATTTCTAAGCTTGAACAAGAGTTAGTAATACTACATGTTCAGATTAGTCAAGAAAGAACTGAACTTCGTAACATATCTGCATCATCATTTTCACATGAACCAACAACTACTTCAGTTTCTAGTTTTATGTGGGAAGAGGTATAATTTTAAGATTTGACGAATTCTAATTTCATTTAACCAGTTTTTTGTGTATTTATTTATTTTTGGATGACCATAAGCTCTTGGTGTATCCAGCATATATCTTCATTGAGAGCTTTAAAGTTTTGTGGAACACCTAAAGCTAACATATCTGAATATGGGCCTTCAGTGTTAGATGCAGCTAGTATATCTTCTTCTGAAAAATGCATGAATAAAGAGGTTTGTTCATTATAATTTTTATTTAGGTAATTTTTATACTAGTCTAGTAGTTTGGCTTGAATTTGTACATGATTGTTTAACTTGCTGAAAACTACAAGATGGCATATTTACATGCGTTGAACCAATTTAAACGACCGAGATATTTGCTCCCAAAGTTGGTACAAGGTTATATACAAAATCAGTAATTATTTCCTTAATTGCACGTATTTTGAATTGGATTGATACAACAAATGAGCTCGTGTCCGATTTTTTTTCCCATTGAACATGAACTATTTACTCTTAAAGTTGATCAAAAATCACACTGCATGTGATGGATTTTTTCTTATTAAAAAATAATGATAATTGGAATTTCAACCAACTATTATACTTCAGAATAATTATGACCCAAAGCTTTCAACAACAGGTATTGGATTTATGCAGTTCAGTTTATGACAGAATTGAACTGTCTTCCAACATCAAACAATGTAGATGGAAAAATCTTACGCCAAACCATCTTCCAAACAAAGCAAACAGACTCTCAGAAGAAATGGTAGGATGCATGAGAAATATATTTCTTTCTTTATCCAAATCGCCATCATCGTCTGTGAAGTCTAGTTTAAAGTTCGGAAACTCATCTCCTTTCAAACCCTTTCAATCTCCGTTAACATCCTTTTCAGACTCATCCATGTCTTCGAGTGAATCGCATTATAGTTCTAATCATGAATTGGATATCTGTAGTTCATTTGATCTGCATAAAATCAACGGTAAAATGAATGGGTGTAATGTTTGTAGCTATAGTATGGCAGATGAACTGTCAAGCTTTTCTATTGGAAAGGAACAACTAGACTATGCTGCAGATGCTTTGAAGAAGTTCAGGTGTGGATTTTTTTTGGTTTTGCTTTCACATTTGCATGAATTGTGATCATTAATTTTCTTAATTTTTTTTCTTATGAATATTTTAGAATCTTTCAACCAGTTTTTTTAGTATCGAACTTATTTTTTAGCAAATGCTATATAACTAAGTAATATATTTATTTTTTTGCCATTAATTGGCACCATTATTCCATAGGGTTAATTGAGTACTGCATATTGATTGTTTATCTTAATTTTATTTAGCATGAATGATGAATAAGTTTTGAGTCATTTTTGTTTTTCATTTTGTTTCATTTTATTTGAAAACAGTACATGCCATGCCATAATTCAGATGTTTGTATTCTATAAAAATTGCCACAAAATTCTATAATCATATTTAGTTTTTGTTTTATTTTATTTGAAAGCTAGTTAAAGTGCTTATGAAGCATCTTCTAGTATTAGATCAATTATGATGTTTAGAATAGATATTTGACTTTTTATTTAACATGGCAGGTTTCTTGTATATGAACTCGGTAAAGTTAACCCAGCTCAATTGAACAATGATGAAAAGATAGCATTCTGGATCAATTTATACAATACACTGATAATGCATGTAAGCATATAGTATACTCTGTTTTCCTTTTCTTGGTATGTTGATTTTCCGTTTGTCAATTTCATATCAGTATGATAGCTTTTTAAGCTGATAGTTGCAGAGAAGTTAATGCCAATTGTGGCAATAAAATAAAAACCGTATATTTTACCGTTGTACTTGATATGTGATTTCTAGAAATTCGGGAAATTTTACAATAATATATGGCAACTTTATCAAAAAGCCAACAAAATTAACCACAATGTGTTGTGTGAGGTATTCGTGTTGAAATTCTTTTTATACAAACTAGAAAGGAAGCAGAGAACAAGGGAAGCAAATAGAATTATTTTATTCTTCTCAAATTTCTTCCATTTGTTTACATGCTTACTTTGACAGAACATATGACTTACATATATAGGAAGCTGCTAGTATGACCGATATAGTTTCTGTCTAAATATGTGAAATACTCTTCATAGACTCACACTTATATAATGAAATCATTAATAGCATCTATGAATGATTGAACCAAAAGACAACAAACATTAATAATCTTAGTAGACCAACACAAGAATTGGGTTTAATATTCAATAGTAAGCTCTAACAAAAAGCTTACATTGTGATGTCAATAAAGTTCGAAGATGCATGCATGACACCAAGAAGATTTTGTAAGAGTTGAAGCGAAAGTTTGAAATGGTTTTTATTTTACTTTTAAAGAATAATTCAACACTATATGCAATTTTTTTTATGATATTATAATTCGTTTACTTAAACTAAGTCTGTACTAAATTTCATCAATTCTCAGGCATACTTAGCGTACGGAGTTCCCAAAACCGACATCAAGATGTTCTCTTTAATGCAGAAGGTATCTTATACTGTAGGTGGACAGTCATTTAGTGCTGCAGATATCGAATTTGTCATTTTAAAAATGCAGCCTCCACCACATCGTCCTCAAATTGTATGTAGCATACTTCACACTTAAAATCTTTATGTTTTGCTGTCTGTTTCGATGTTTAAGTCCTTGTATGCATTTGTTCAGGCATTGGTTTTAGCAATTCATAACTTCAGGATATCAGAGGAGCATAAAATTTACTCAATCGATAAAATGGAGCCTCTTGTTGTCTATGCTCTCAGCTCTGGGATGTATTCTTCACCTGCAGTAAGTTACTTTTCTACAACTTAAATCCAAGTATAAGTTAATGATGTCCTGTAAATTAAGTTTTATTTGACCTACTTTGTGAATTTAAGCATCCTTTTCAAGAATATCAAGGACATTTGTAATCTTAACTGGAATAAAACCATGCCACTATATATCTTCTTTTTTAAAGTAGAAAGAATGCCATTCCATTGTTCTGAAATCAGTATTGATTATACTGGCACTTTTCAGTTTTCACATGCATTTGCAAACTTGCTTTTAATACCTTATCATCATGCTTTATGTACTGCTAAAAATTCAGGGCAACTTTTTTCACCTAGTAACTATTTCGATTTTTCCTTTCCTTGAAAATTGTCTAAGTATTACATTGTTATAACAAATGAATTTTTGACCTAAATATAAGTGACAGGGTTTTACAAATCTTTGAATTTTTTTTTCTGGGGGTACATGCTGTGATTTCATTACTAAAACAAATATTTGATTACCAAATAATGATAATATTGTCCTATTTATCTAACGATCAAATATATTGATTTTGTGTAATATATTTGATTTGTGTAATAAAGGTCCCTTTTTTTGGCTACCTTATTTTGGATGAACCAAATGTTTTACCTATTAATGCTGGTCTCTTATCTTTAGAGCATATTTCAGTACACACCCCCCCACTAATGCCAAGGAGATTCGATCTGAATACATCTGGGTAGACAATATAGAAAATACCACTGTCCTATCATCCATGTTTTGTTACATAAATAGGTAAATTGTAAAATAACCACACTTCTTAAATAATCGCTATGCAGGTAAGGATATTCACCTCGGATAATGTGCAAACTGAACTAAAAGAATCAATGCGAGACTACATTCAAGCAACTGTAGGTATAAGCGAAAAAGGAAAGCTGCTTGTGCCAAAATTGGTTCATAGTTTTGCAAGAAACTCGGTAGAGGATTCTTTGCTTATTGATTGGATTTGTCAATATCTTACACCGGATCAAGTCACTGTTGTTAGGGATTCATCATCGCAGAAGAAACAAAGACTTCTTGGTGTTAGGAGTTTTAGCATTGTTCCTTTTGATACAAGATTTAGATATCTGTTTTTGCCAGATAAGAGAAGCTGATACTGTAATGATCTCCCATTGCTGTCTGACATTGCTGTCTGAATGTATACGTCATAATATGATTGTTATTATAGGGTGATTGATGTAAATAAATTGTAAATTGGAATGTAAGTTATATGTATGTTGCAGAATAAAATTGCTGGCTCCTTACATTTGATAAGGATTTTTTGGGTCCAAATGGATTTAATAGACTGAAAGAACATGATACTTTTGAAATTACCCAAACTAAATAAATTATTTATTTTATCCCGACTAAACAAATTCGATAAAACAAGGAACAACTGATGATTATTTTTCTGATATGTTCAAATTGGGTATTAGAACACTCAAAAAAAATTTGACCGTTGAAAATGGCAACACTCTGTTTCAAAAAATTCACCGTTGGTTCTCATCGTCTCTCCCAATCTTTTCCACCTTCTTCTTCCCTTTATTCCCAGTTTTCCGCTTCTCGAACCCCGCTTACGACTGCTGCTCCTACGCCGGTGTTCTCCTTTCTCCACCACATCATTTTGCCCCATCGAAATATTCAATAACTCCAACCTCGAGTTACAAAACTCATTTTGTCAAAGCTGGAAACTCTACTCGATGTTTTAGATGTGGTAAGTGTATGGATCCAGTGCGGTGTTTTCGGTGTGGGAAATTGGGTCACAAAAGTTTCACCTGTTCAGCAGCTATCAAGACCGATTCCATTCCCAGATCCGGATCCGGTAAAGCATCGTACAATTCCTCGAGCATCCAAGAGATAGGCTTCCAATTTGCGCTCAACTTTCTAAAGCTTAAATCTGCTCTGCAAGATTCCGAGACATTGGGATACTAAACGAGATGTTACTGTTACGGGGATTCCAATTGGCCTCCGCGAACTAGATCATGGTAAGAAGTCACACACCGACTTACAGGGTTCTACTAATGTTTGTTAATGTACATGACTTTATTATTGAGAAGAATACAAGAGTTCACGATCAATATTCAAATAGAATAAATGTGTGGAGAAGATAATTGATGAAAACTAGGTTTTGATTAATCCTAGTTAACAGAGAACGAAACCTTGATTAAACCTTTGCAGTCACTTTTACTCTCTCAGTTGAAAATAGCTAATATAGGAGAGTAGAAAACCAAGACAAATTCCCGAATTGCCCTTTGAACCCTCATAAATCATCATAAAATTGTCCGAATCGAAAATAGGCTGAAAGTCGTCACAGACATCTGTCACATTATGTCGGACGTCTGTCATAAGTTTCAGAAAAGCATTTCCTGAAACTCAAGATGTCTGTCATAAAGTGGCAGACGTCTGTCCCAAGTCTCAGATTCTAAATCCTGCTATGACAAACGTCTATCACTTTATGACATGTTGCCTGATGCTGACCACAACACTCCACCTTCTTCGTCATATCTTTCTCCTCCGAGCTCCGATTTGCGAACCGTTTTCACTGTTATAAAGCTACTCCCGACCTCTTCGATTCTCCATATAGCGTCGCCAAAATTCAACGCTCCACCTCGACACTATATCCATCTCCATCACCATAAACCAATGGTACCATACAATCGCCAACGACCGATAGTACCAAACTATCACCACTTCTATCTTCAACAAAATAAGCTCGAATGCTTTTCAATGAGCTCCGGCAAAGCCACCGCCCATTGCACTCCATCAACAAGCTCAGGCAAAGCCCCCACCCGCTAACGAAGGGTTGAAAGCACCCAAATCCAAAACTGTCTCACCAAAAGAAAAAAGTACTAAGGAGTGTAAACCAGTACTCAACAAGAAAACCACAATCTCTCACCGATAATCTTCATCATTCATAACCAAGCTCTTCCCTCAACCGTATCACCCCGTGGCACCTAGCACTTCAACAAGTGAATTCAGTTCGAGCAATGCTCGAACTTTCCATCCAGCAATGCTTTAGTGAACATATCCGCTGCGTTATCCTTTGTGTGCACTTTCCGAAAATATACTTGCTTATCTTCATCCATGGCTACTAAAAATGACTCTCTCACTTCAATATATTTAGTCCGTGAGCTAAACGCCAAATTCTCTGCCAAGTGAATAACACTCTGGCTATCACATCGAACATCAATACTATTATGCTCGAATCTCAAGTCACACAACAATCGCCTTAAATAAAGTGCCTCCTTTGCCGCCTCCACCGTGGCCATCAACTCCACCTCCATAGTGAAGCAACTACGGTCTGCAATCTCGATCTCCAACTTATGGTCGTACCACCAAGTGTGAAGACATATCCGGAAGTTGATTTTCTTCGATCCCTATCACTAGCGCAGTCTGAATCACAATAGTCAACCAACTTGCAATTCATTCCCTCACTACCACTAAAAATAAGACCATGAGATGATGTACCTCTAAAGTATCTCAATATAAGCTTCATAGCTTCCCAATGCGATCTCCCCGGATTAGCCATATACCAACTAACCATCCCGACGACATTTACACACCATAGCATACATTAAACTTTCAACCGCACTAGCATATGGCACCTTTGCCATATAAGTCTTATCTTTCTCTAAGATAGGTGATCCCTTACTTGAAAGCTTCATATACAAAGGTAAAGGTGTATTGATGCCTTTGCATTCTCCATGCTAAACCGGCAAAGCACTTTCTCTATATACTCCTTTTGAGTCAATTTCAAAACGCTTTCGATCCCTTTCTATTTCCATGTCCAATATCCTCTTTGCTTCTCCAAGGTCCTTCATTTCGAATTCCGATTTTAGACTCAATTTTAACCTGTTGATTTCATTCTTATCCTTAGAAGCAATGAGCATGACGTCCATATACAAGAGTAAATACACCTAACAATCATTTTCCAACCTCTTGAAATATACACAAGCATCCTTGATGCTTCTATCAAAACCATTTTCAAGCATAAAATGATCAAATCTCTTGTACCAATGTCTAGGTGATTGCTTTAAAACATATAGTGATTTCTTTAACTTGCAAACTAGATTTGACTTACCATCTACAACAAAACCTTCCGGTTGCTCCATGTAGATGTCTTCATCCAAGTCACCATGCAAGAAGGCGGGTTTCACATCAAGTTGCTCCAACTTCAAGTCGGGAATAACAACTATAGCAAGTAATATCCGGATTGAAGTATGGCGCACAACCGATGCGAATATCTTATCATACTCCTTTCCCTTCCTTTGTGCAAACGCCTTAGCCACTAGCCTAGCTTTGTATCTCCCATCGTCCTTCACCTTGTATATCCATTTGCACCTTATAGCACGGTTTCCTTTAGGAAGTGGAACCAAATCCCAAGTTTGACTCTTCAACAATGATTGCATCTCTTCCTCCATGGCACAAATCCACTTCGAGCTATCACTCGACTCCATGACACCATCAAGGTCCATCGGCTCATCTTGGACTACATGAAGAGCATAGTCCAAATTATCACAAAAACTACCATATATATTGGGTGGCCTTATAGCACGTCAGCCTTGAACCAAATCCAAACTCCTTTCGGCTCCACCTTGAACTGAATCCTCTTTAGAATCATGTACATCACCAACACTAATAGGGACACCCTATGGACTATGTGATGTAACATCAACCGCTTCCTCCTCACAAGCATCTCCAACTACTCTACTCCTTGGACAACATGTGGGAATAACTTCCTTCTCCTTTGATTCACCATGAACCAAATTCGGAACATCTGATGAGCTCTCATTCTCCTTGAACAAAGCCGACCCATCAAAAGTAATGTGATGAGAATTCATAACATTCTTCGTTTCCGGATTTCATATCTGATAGCCTTTTACATCGTCCGTATAACCAAGCAAAATCCCCTTAAAAGCTCTTGGCTCAATCTTATCATTTCCCGAATCATGCACGTAAACCGGACTGCCAAACACACGAAGATAGCTCAAGTCAATGTTCTTTCCCTTCCACACTTCCTTCAGAATTTTGTTACCAATAGCCTAGCATGGAATTCGATTCACAATATGCACCGCGGTTGACAAAGCTTCGGCCCAAAATCCCTTAGATAAACCCGATACCAATCTCAAGCATCGAGCTTTCTCAAGTAGATTATGGTTCATCCTCTCCACAACACCATTCGACTGCGGATCTCCCAGTGTAGTAAAATGCCTCTGAATACCATGATGCTTGCAAAACTCCAAGAACTCTCCGAAAACATACTCTTCGCCATTGTCGGACCTTAGAGCCTTCAAAGACTTTCCACTCTCATTCTCAACAAGAGCTTTCCATGCTTTGAACTTTGCAAATGCCTCCGACTTGGCATTCATTACATGCACCCATACCTTTCGAGAAAAGTCATCAATAAAATAAATATAATACCTTGCTCCTTCCAAAGAAGCTACGAGTGCCGGTCCTCAAACATCCGTGTGAACATACTCAAGAACCCTTCTCGAATCATGTTTTCCTTCACTGAATGAAACTTTAGTTTGCTTGCCCATGACACATTCCTCGCAAAACTCTAGTTTTTTGAAAGTCTCTCCATTGATCATCTCCCTCTTTTGAAGAATATCCAAACTCCTCTCCGAGACATGACCTAACCTTAAATGCCACAACCTAGTTGTATCCAAGCCACGAGAACTATCAACTCCCACACAAGTTTCACCTTCTATAGTCACATCATGAAGCAAATAAACACCATTAGTCCTAGCACCCTTCATCACCACAAGCGCACCCTTCGAAACTCGCAAGCTATCACTCTCAATAGTGATCTTACAACCTAAAGAATCCAGCTTCCCCAAAGAGATAAGAGACTTCCGAAGTCCCGGAACATAGCGTACATTAGTGAGAGTACGAACCACTCCATCAAACATCTAAATTTGCACGGAACCAATGCCTTTTGACTTACAAATAATACTATTACCCATAACAATTGAATTTCCTTCTTTGTCGACATAAGAAGAAGAAAAATTCTTATTTGGCGTCATATGATAAGAAGTCCCCGAATCGAGCACCCATTCGCTACCTAAAACATCCAATGCTACCGCTATCAACACATCTATGTCTCCCTCACCAACTTCACTCTCCACCGCTACGGATGAAGATGCTACTTCCTTCTTTGCCTTCTCCTTGTCTGAACACTCATTCTTCCAATGACCAGGTTTCTTACAAATAAAACACTTGCCATTTCTTTCCTTCGACTTTCCTCTCCAACCGGGCTTTCTTGATTTAGAACGCCCCTGGTTCCCTTTCTTCTCATATCTCTCCATCTCCACAAATAAACCGTGACCACTACTAGCACCACTACTTACATCACCCAAATCCTTCATTTGAACCCGCAACTTCTCGCTAAGAAGACCCATTTTGACATCATCTAGAATCAAAGTATCCTGGCTATAGATCAAACTATTTGAGAAACCCGTATAACGGTCTGGCAATGAGCACAACAACATCATCGCCTTTTGATCTTCCTCAATCTTCAAATCTACCACCTTCATCTTCATTAGCAATTCATCAAACACATTCAATTGCGCCTTTAGCGAAGTTCCTTCCTTCATCTTATAGGTAAAAAACGTTCGCAACAAGATCAAACGATTAGTTAATGACTTCTTCATATACAACTCCTCCAACTTGTCCCAAATACCCTTAGCGGTCGTCTCACCGCTAATTTCAGAGATAACATTCTCCTCCATAGCAAGTTGAAATGTAGTGAATGCCACTCTTCCATTTCTTCTCTCTCAACATCCGAGATGTCCGCCGGCAAAAAATTTGTATCAAACACTACCCGATGCACACGATTCTGCCTAAGAACTGCTTTCATCTTCCATTGCCACTTTTCAAAATCATTATCGCCGTTCCACTTGTCTATAACCAATTGTTATCCCAAAGCTGCGTACGATCCACATACAAATGGCGCTACACTACTTGGACTAGCCATTGAGGAACTACCTGAGATATTATCTAATTCTGGCATTTCCACAACCACCTACCGACACCAAAGCTCCGATACCAAATGTTATAGTAATTCCAACTCGAGACCACTCAAATCAGAACAGTGGAAAACGAGATCGTGGTAAGAATTACAAAAACAACCAATCAATATCTCAGTCCAAATCTCAATCCAATCCAAAATCAATTACAATCACCAAACAAGTAATAGAAAACCAAAGCAATAATGATAAAATAAATCACACACCGATTTATAGTGGTTTCACTAACGTCTTATTAGTGTACATCCACTTTGAGAGAGAGCCTTTATTGATAACAATGAGAAGAGTACAAAAGATCGATTACAATGATCAATATTCAAATAGAACAGATTTGTGGAGAAGAGAATTAAAGAAAACTAAGTTTTGATAAACCCTTGTTAATAGAAAATAAAACCCGTGACTAAACCCTTAGAGTCACTTTCAGTTCTGAATCCTGAAAAGAGCTTATATAGGAGAGTAGAAAACCTAGGCAAATTCCCGAAATGCCCCTTGAACCTTCACAAATCATCACAAAATTGCCCGAGCCGAAAATAGGCTGAAAGTCGTCACAGACGTCTGTCACGTTATGATAGATGTCTTTCATAAGTTTCAGGAAAGCATTTCCTGAAACCATAGACGTTTGTCATAAAGTGACAAACGTCTGTCCCAAGTCTCGGATTCCAAATCCTGCTATGACAGATGTCTGTCACTTTATGACAGATGTCTGTCACTTTATGACAGACGTCTGTCGCCTGATGCTGACCACAACACTCCACTCTCTTCGCTATATCTTCCTCCTCCGAGCTCCGCTTTGCGAATCGTTTTCACCATTATAAACTACTTTCGACCTCTTCAATTCTCTATATAATGTCGCCAAAATTCAATAGTTACTATGCTTCGATCTTATGTTGTGCCACCTATTACCTAAGACATTCTCATCCGATGCTCCAGCCATCTAAATAAACTTTAAGAATACAAGTTTTTCCCTTGAACATCTTGCTGAGGGGGATGCTTTCCTTGCTGAGTTTGGACAAGAAGCATGGCCAGAGAAATCGAATATTAATGTTTTTGACATTATGCCATTGGACCCGTTAGTTTTGAACGCAGTCTCATCGGCGATTGAAGTCTCTGAATGTTTGCCATTGGACCCTTCAGTTTTTGACCCGGTCTCATCAACAGTTAAAGTCTCCGAGGCAAAGAATACATCGAATACAATGAATATTGTTGATGGTGGTCACCTAAAACTGCCTTTTTATAATAGTTTCGGCCCTCTATATGAAATAGACGAGGAAGATAATGAAATAGAATGCAATAATGAGGCTGACTTAGACGGTGTAAGACTTGTTGAGTGTTTAAATTACACTAGTAGAGAGGAATATTGTGACGAAGGAGACAGTTATAGGGACTTCTGTACTGATTTTATATTGGAGTCGATGGAAAAGTAGGAGAGGTTGATGATGCTAATATTTATAGCATAGAAGGAGGATAGTGTTAAGGTTGGAGATGTAGTTTGAAGTAGATGAAGGTGATAAAGATGCCGTGAACACTGAAATTCTTGATGTTGAGGAAGCAGATGAAAGGGAGGTGTGCAATCAGGGGATTTAGTGGATGGTGGTGAATGTTCTACCCTGATGGAGGTTCTTAGGTCTGATGATATGCATATGGAAATAGGGGAAGGAGATGTTAACACGAATTGAGGGATTGTTGGTGATGTATATCACATACTTGATGCTAGTGGGTCAAATAAGGGTACTGCTTATTAGGAAGATATTGTGGCTGAAGGTGGTGAAATAAATGTGGGTGAAGAAGGTAAAATTAATGTGGCTAATGTGGGTGAACTAGCAATTAAAGAGGGAGCTAATTTTGTAGTAAATGCATGAGAGTTTAGAATAGGTTATGTGGTGCATGGAAATTTTATAGGTTTTGATAGGGTAGATGATAAAAGTTGCGGGAGGGGGGGGGGGAGGGGGCTAAAATCTACACATTTAGTGCATGGAAACTACGTTTGTTGCGGCTTATGGTAAAGCTTCAAAATCATAAAGAGTTTTGGGAGTTGAGGCTAAAAATGCAGAATTTGTAGATGGCGGCACTGATAATGACTTGTTCTCGAAGACTGCTGTTAGTGGGGTTTTCATAGCTGGAGGGGATGGTCGGCAATTGACAAATGGTGATGTCGATGGTTCAGAGGTTGGTGCACTTGTTTCAGGAGTCAGAGTCGATGGTATTTGAGGGATGAGTAATGGCGAGGTTGTTGTATGTAATAGAGGTGTCGATGTTGGCAGTATGGTGGCTATGCATATGGGTGATGGTGTCGAAGGCATGTCTGATTGCCTAGCATTAGTGCCTTTTTTATGGGTCGGGTGTTCGTAAAGCGAGGGATGGTTCTGGTTTTGGCATCCGTGTCTTTACGCTCGTGTGACTCAAGGCCATCTTCATTCCACTATCCTATGGATCATTTGAGCATTACTTCTAATGTTGCTGCTTCCTCTAGGAGCACATGCAGAGGAAAGTACAAGGTGGCTTCTAGTGCACTGTTAAGAGAAGCACGAGGTTGAGGGGATTTAGAGATCCTTTTTGCTTCTGCTCTCATGGACACTTCCCCTACCTCGGGTGTTGAAGGCAGCACCCCTGGGTCAAGCTCAGGTATGGATCCTCTCTTAGGTAGCACATACAGTCCTTGCGCCTTGAGTACCTTATCTACTCAAGCTTTGCTTCCTTTAATGACATTTAGATTGACTCAGAGTTCATTAGGAGTATGGAACTTGAGAGGGCTCGATCTTTTAGACCATGAGGTTCATTAGTTAAAATGTAACACCCTGTAAAGTAAACAGTGAATAGATAAAATGAAATTAGTAAATCATTAAATAAGGCTCAAAAATGGAATTTGAGAAAATGTCAAAATTTAGCCACGAAACACAAACCATTGTGTTCGTGGTGATTTTCTGAGCAACTTTCATATATAAAATGTTGCCATCAAAGTTCAAACGAAGAAGTTATAAGCGTTTGAAATTTTCAGATTGAAAATAGTTAAAAAAGGAATTTAAAATCAAATTAATAAAGAAATAAATAATAATTATCGTTTGGACCCCATCAATCGACAACAAGAGAACGACCGGTCGACCCTTAGCTATTGGCCGCTGCGCAGGACCGGTTGACCTAGGGCTAGCATTCCCTGATCCTAGGCCGAACTGCCTAGATGTTAATAAAATATACTCGGACGGATAGTTGATTCGAGCGTCTATAAATAAAGGCTTAGCCTCTAACTTGTCTTCTCATATTTTCCAAACAGAGCAGCGGAGCTTTGCCATTTTCCATTTTCCACTATTTTTAGAAATTATAAAACTACTACTATAATGTATATATATATATATATAAGCTAGGATCTGCAGCCCCCTTTATGTAGCCCCCAAACCTAGCCCCCTGATTTCAACCATTCATTCCGATTTAAATAACAATACATCCTCTCTTTTATCACACCATATTATAATTTAAATCAGAACTAGTGGCTGAAATAAAGGAGCTTGGTTGGGAGCTAAGTAGAAGGGGCTGCGGATCATAACTACATATATATATATATATATATATATATATATATAAAGATAGAAAATAAAAGAGAAGAAGAGAAGGAGTGAATCAATTCTGCGAAAAAGGTAAATTCTATAATTATAAATCTAAATTTTCACTTAACTAAAATATCTTTTAGCTCTGTAATTCTAGTGGTTATGTATATATCTTTTATACATATTTTTGAGTTGGAAAGGAAAAGGAATCAACAAAAGGAATGAATTCGGATTTGGAGATTTGAAAAGCTAGAAATCCAAGTGGAAATTATATGATTTATATATAACACTGATAAATTATATCATTGAAATTTATTTGATTATTATGCCTATGCAAGATTCGTTGAATTGTAGGTTTAAATGAATATATTTAATTGAAATCTCGCGAACATACTCTGTAAGCTATGTAATTATTAATGGAATGACATATATACCCTAGTCTGGAAATTTGGGAGATTGGTCCCTAAAGACTGTAAAATATGATGTTAATAAGATTGTGAAGTTTATTCTAGATTCGCCTTAATTGGGCTATAAATTGTTTAGTCTTCATTAGGAACGCCTAGTTTGATTTGGAATGTAAATTTCTTTGGGAGCGTCGAATGTACAATTTATTTGTATCTATTTTCATGTAAATTTCCATAGACTGTCTAACTTAACAACTATGCATAAAATGTGCGTCATTTGGAATAATAAGGAATATACTTAAATTAAAAAGATGTGTAAAGTATGGATGTCATTCTTCGTAGTTAGCACTGTCTATTTCAATAGAAATAAAAAGTGATAATTCATTGTAACTTCAAACGGAGCAAAGGTCTCACTTTTAAGTAGTTTATGGAAAGTTATAACGGTAATAATCTTCTTGTTGGGAAAGGATATGTAGCACCCTATGAAAATTAACAAAAAAATTACTTATTTAATTAAAATAAGGTTTAAAATGGAAATTTTGCAAATGTCGGAATTTAGCCATGAAAGTTACACCATTGTATTCGTTGCGATTTTCTGATCAATTTTATCATATAAAGTTTTGCAGTCGGAGCTCAAACGGAAAAATTATTAACGTTTGAAGTTTCCGAATTAAAAATAATTCAAATGAATTTAAATTCAATTTTTTTTAATAACGTTAACATTTGAAATTAAAAATGTTAATAAATATTTTAATGTTAACGGAAACTTAACGTTTATGAAAGACGTCAATGTTAGTAAAAAAAAAGGAAAAGAAATACAAAGATAACAGGACTGTCGGCAGGAGGCCGGTCGACCGCCCATGGTAGGCCGGACGACCGGTTAAGGTAGGTTGGCAAGGTTTGTTTAGACCACGAACGGTTCAAATTTTATTATATTAAACCGACTTACATCCTACTGTCCAGATGCATTCTAGCCACTTTAAATAAAATGCCAGCACTTTCACTTTTATTCACAAGAAAATTGAAACGTTAATAAAACTTCATCAGTCTTCTTCTTTAATTCTTCGATTCGGAATCAATCGGATTTAAAGGTAATATGTTTTGTACACACACACACATGTTTTTCTATTTTTATTCCTGTAACACCCTTAATTTTTGATAACATTATTCAGGAGATTTAATTAGATAAATTAAATAGAATAATGTAAATATTAAGTGATAAAGGGATTGAGATTTTAATAAATACTTAGAGGCCGTGCTTAATTAATTAAACGGGCTTAAGAATGGTTTGTAAGCTAATTAAATTACACAAGAGAATAATGGGAAATAACCGCGCCCTATTGCCATAACCCTTATATATTTTCGTTCCTTATGCCATTCACGTTCATTTCTCATTTTCACAAAAATAAAGCGCAAACATAAGAAGAGGAGCCGACCATTACTAAGAAGAAAAGGAAGAGAAAATTCAAATCAAGCTAAGGATTAAAGCAAGGGGAATAAATCTTAATCTCAATCCAATCTCATTATCCTAATCAACGTGAAAAATAATTTATACCATCTCTATTTTGTTTTATGATTATATGTTTTCGGATTTAAGATTAAATTCGTTTTTATGATGATATGCTTGAATTATGATTTGTTTGATTTAAACAAAATGGTTTAAATGGGGATTCATGCGGTTTTAGGGTAAATCGATTGAAATTGATGTTTGAAAGCCATGGAAAAATTATATGTTATGTAAAACATAATTTTGGAGTTGGGTTTTAATTTTGATAATTTTCCAAGCTATGGAAAGATTATTATGAATTTTCAAAGGAAAATATGGTTAATTGGGTTTAGAAATTTATTTCAGAAATTATATTGAGAATTTGGGTCTGAAATTTATATATGTTAGATAGCATATTAAAAGTGAATTCTGTGATTTTTGGGGATTTTTCCTAAGTGATTTGCTATGGAAATTAAATTATTTTCGAAGAAGGACTTATTTGCATTATTGGTTTTGCTTAATGGAAGGGCTTATTTGCTAAATTGACCTTGGTTTAGATCTGAAATTAAACGGCGGTTATTTTGGTAAAGGATTTGAAAAGTTGAGGCAACCAATCACATGTTTACACGTGGGCAGGTTAGTTAGAAAGTGTTTGCTTTAATTTGCATTAAATCAGATTTACCTAGAAAAGTAGGTTCCGCCTCTATTAGAAGTACCTTTCAACCCATAGCTTCCGCCTTCAATCAAGTCGAAACCCCACAAAGGCGGAACTAATACATAAGGTATCACTTACATGGTACGTAGTGGATTGGAGAAAGGCGGAATGCATAGTGTCGAAAGAAAAGCTTTCGATGGGGTCGAAACCTTAGTTTTACTTTCAAATGAAAAGACGGGTTCATAGTTAGCCCATGAAAACTATGATTTGATATTGGTAGGGGCTAATAGGTTGGTAGTTAGCCCATGAAAACTATATCTGGATTAAGATATTGACAGATATCAATAGGTTCCTAGTCAACCCAAGAAAGCTAGGATAAGAGGCAAGATATTGGAGTATCAATAGGTTCAAGGAGAACCCATGAAACAGTAAAGATATTGGCAGAGGCCAATAAGTTCTTAGTGATCCTATGAAAACTACGTAACTGGATAGGGAGTCCTTAAACATTAAACAGGTTATTAACAAGCCCATGAAAACTAATAGATTAATAATGACCCTAGAAACTATAAATGAGACAGTTAGTCAGAATGAATAGGGATGGGTAATCCAGAATTGATTTATTTGTTTGCATATCATCATATTGTTTTGAATTGTTTTAACCATTGTGGATGAAGGAGCACGATATATGGTTTTATAAAGGTTTTAGGATACTAGTGAGGGGGAAACCCGTTTCGCTAAGCGGCATGGTCTCACTAGATATCTAAATGGTTTGAGATGGTAGATTATTATTCATACCAGGTTTTATGTCTGACTCGAAGTTTATGTTTTCTCCTTAAACTTTCGGGTACTCAATTGATTTTGAGTAGTTTGAAAGTTGAGGTATTCAGGTACCTCTTAGAGGAATAAGCTTTCGGAGACGTGCACGAGGCATGATAGCTATCTAGAGTTTTCTTTTATTTTGATTCCGCTGTGTTGTTGTAAAGGCAAAGATGTTTAACTGCCTATATATATTCTGATCATCCAAGGGGGCATCTTCATATGTCTTTCTTGGCGTATGTTGTAATAAATATATTTTCTCTGAACGTTGTTTTCGTACTAGGATTATGTAATGAATTTGAAATGTTTTGGAATGTGGAACTTGTTTGAAGTTTTAAATTTTTCCATATTGTTGTGTTTCTGTTATATCAATGTATCTAACATTACCGTGTTTGGTCGCCGATAGGCCTCCAAGTAGGGAATGTTACAATTCCCTAATCTTTGGATTCTAAACCTAATAAATACAACTAAATCGTTGTATATTCCAAAAAGAAAAATATGAAGGAGGAGTTAGACGAAGGCATGAATCGAATCCAAAGGAAAGTAGAAAAAATTTCTGTGGGTGGAAATCTTAGTTTTTCACATTTTAGTAATCTATGTAGTAAAAGATTGAATTTTTTTTATGTCTGAGGAATTTTGTATACGAAAACTCTAAACCCTAAAACCCCAAAATTCCCTATATAAAATGTCAATTCTTGGACTAACTGGAACTACAATTGTTTTACATTAATATAGTAAAATTTAATTTGTTGTTTGCAATTTAAATTATTTATGTCCTATTCAACTTCCATTCCTAATTTACACCGTTGCGATAAAGGATTCAGAGAAGAAAATTATTAGAAAATGATGTGCAAAGTATGGATTTTCCTATATGTAGTTTGCACTGCCTATTTCCGTAATTTAGCCAAATATGTATTCCTTTTTCTGCTTCAAGTTTGTATATGTAAAAGTTGAATAGAATATAAAGGGTTTAAATTATATAATTTTGTTTCCTTGAAATAGCGGCGTTGATTCTATTATATTAATGTAAAATAAGGTTGGTATTTTGATTCCATATTTTTTATATATACACATATACGAGTCTGTATTGCGTAGTTAACGATATTAGCTATTTTGTAAATTATTGTATGTAACCGAGGCTTGTATGAATATGGAAGTTTTGACATTTTAACAATTAGTATAGGAAGTGAAAATCTTAGAATAAGAATATTTCTATGAATGCTTAGAAATATTTAGTTAGACTAAAATTTACATATGTATAAATATATTAATAACATATAAATGGTAACATATAAATCTTATCGTATAGAATAATAAATAATATTAAACCCTATAGGAAGGCAGTCAAGGATAATTATGGAAATTAATCCATAATCAAAGGCAAAATAAGGAATTTTCCTTATATAGCCTTAATGCGCAAATATAAATATAGTATATATGGTAGTATATTCGGAGAGTGAATAAATGACTAAGGTATAGGGATGCGAGGTCAATCATAAGCACACAGAAGTCTACCCAACTAATCTGGCTACCAGCAATGTGACTTTGGGATTGATGTGAACCATCACCTATAATAAGTATCCATAGTGGATGCGAGGTTTGTCCTAATTCTATAGGGTAAGTTTGCTCAGCTAATCTGGCTACTAGCAACTACGAATAGTCGGACTGATGTGAGACGTCATGGTTTGGGATATGGATCATAAGACATATATCCCAGTACGGGCCTACTTCTGGGTTGAAAGTATTAAGTGGCTGTTGTAGGGTCCGCCTCCTTCTCACTCAAGAGGTATTAAATTATCGGGATTATCTTTTAGGTGCGATAGTGGAAAATTTATGGAAGGGGTCCACTTTGAGGTTGAGGTATTAAGTAGCTATTATAGGGTCTATCTCTTCCCATAAAAGGAGTATTAAGTGGCATAATGGGATTTCTTACGATGTCAGTTAGGCGGTGCCAGAGAAGGTTCCACCTTGGGTATATGTATTAAATGACGGGGATTTGCCTAGGTATAGGTATTAAATGGTCAGAATGTACCTAATTTCCATTAAAAAGGTATTAAATAGCTTAGGTTCTTTCCTCGCATTGTTAGGACATGATTAACGGAGATGGGGCATTAGACCCATAGTTACGTTGCATCTGCATTAGCATTATAAAGTTGGACTGGAAAGGGCCCTTTGCCTACAGTTAAAGGTACGTTATGGACTTGGAATGGAAAAGCCTTTGGCTTACAGTGGAGGTATACTTAGTAGGATAAAGTATATGATGCATAACATGTTACTTATCTAAATGATGCTTCCCAAATACTATTACCGTAAGACTTGAGATTTTCATTAACTAGACCTGGTTGCATTTAGTTGCATCGTGATAGGGGATTCTCGCACCGTAAGCTGTGGCAAAGCTTTGTCTATTACCCCTACATGTCCTGACAATGTAGGTTGTTCAAGCAAGTTGTGGCCTAGGCGGTCGAGGGATTGGCTATAATACCGATGAGGATATTGTGATTCTGAGGTTTGATTTGTATGAAATGGGTATTTATTTCTGTTATTATATTTTATCCCTTTCGCTGTAAGATTTTAAAGCATAGATATTGTTACTCGGCTACTTGGCTCGGCTACAAAGCGACAGTTGCAGAAGTTATAGTTAGCACTAGATAAGATTCTGGCCAAGAGGAGACCGGGGATATAAGGGTTTGATGCAATCGATATGGTTCGACATGAATGTGCAGCTCGGGAGGTATGGATCGGTATGTGTGGCTCGGTCAAAGGAGTATCGGTAGATATCGCTCGGTCAAGAATGGGAAAACGAGATGGCTCAATCTAGGCGTCCAAGCGAGAGGTCGCTCGGCTAGGATCGTTCGGCCACCATCGTTCGACCACCATCGTTCGACATACCATCGTTCGGCCACCATCGTTCATCCACCATCGTTCGGCATACCATCGTTCGACCAACGTCGCTCGGCTACCTTCGTTCGGCCAATATCGCTCGGCAACCACCGTTCGGCACAAGCGTTCGATATAGCTGTTTCAAAGCAAGATGGGGGATTTGACTTATTCGTGGAGGTCAACATCAAAGTGAGGGTTTTGGCATTGCTTCGTTTTGGGTTCCACCGCGAGTTACTCCGAGTCCTTTAAGGGTTCACTTCGAGTCAATAACCCGATGACACCGTTCGACCATCCTGGGTCGGCATTTGTCGTTCGGCGTATCCCGCTCGGTATGCCTGGATCGGTCGAGTCGAGATTCCCATACATGGACCAAGGTACTTTGCTCTTGGGCCTGAGAAGGAAGTCCAGTCTATCTTCGTCTATAAATAAAGGGGCATGGATGCAGTGAAAAGGGACCTTCTTTTGGGAGGACTCCAGGGAAACTCTTCCATTTTTTATACTCTCCTATTTTCGATTCAAACTTGTATTCAAGTGGTTTGTTTATAGATTGTATCTGTATTCAAGTGATAGGGAAAGTAATAAAGATCATATTCAAAGTGGACGTAGGAAATTACGCCGAACCACTATAAATCTGGTGGTCTCGTTTCTACTGTTCTTTTTGCACTCAATTGCGTTATTTTTCTGTTTTAATTTACTTTCTTCATTAATCTCTCTACATAACTCTATTCAAGGGTGTTAGTGACCAATTTTGGTGCTAACAGATATATAGCTCTTTATATTATTCATTGTATCAGTTTTACTGACCAACAGCCAGCTTTGAATGGACCTAAGGTTCGATGAGCTTTTATTGGGTCGAAAATTAGGCCCATTCTGGAAAAGGCCGTTACATTTGGTATCAAAGCTTAGGTTACCCGATCAGTAGGAATAATTATATGTGAGAGTGTGTATTTTTTATTTTTGAAAGTATTTTTTAAAACCCTACCACACACACACATACTGTTTACCCGCTTTTTGACCAAAACAACTAACTTAAAACAGACCTAGAGAACTTATATGGAGTCGGATTGACTTGAAATTTTGGAAGAACATTTAGAAGACCTAAAAGAAGGCATATAGAAAAAAGGGATCATTTGGAGGTTGTTTGATGGATCACTAGCGACCTAATTAGATGGATTCCTAACGATCCATGTTGGTTAGGTCCCACACACCCTAGAGAGAGCACCTGCAAAGTTTTGTCTGGTTTCGTTGAGTTTTGAGCGAGTTATGGAAGATTCTTCCCTGAAGGGCCAGTTTGATCCATCAGGTCTGACCCATGAGGAGTGGGTCCCATGACCTAAGATCCATAGGGGAGGCTCTCCTACTCATCTACATTGCATGTGTGAAGTTTCATGTGATTTGGTTGGATCGCCATTAAACTTTCCGAGCTCCTTTGTAGCACTTGGTTAAGGCTTTTGGTAGAAATATATGCTAAGTTGATGGATATCTAGCGATCCATCCCCTATGGATAGCTAGCGATCCATAAATATTACTCAGATTGATTTGAGATTTTCGGTGATGACTTGGCATAACAACTAGACTCTTCTACACTTGGACTTCTGGCCCAATACTCACCGAATTTCCCTATAAATACTCACCTACCTGCAAGTAGAGAAGGATCTTTTTCGGGGAGAGAGCCACCATTACTCTACTGGAATTCCTTCGCTTCTACAACTTTCTTCTCACTCACAACGTCATCAAGGGTGTTACTGTGATTCTCCAGTCAATCCTTGTACCTGTGACTTATTCTAACTCATGGTAACTTAGATCTAAGGACTAACTAGTTATGTCAAGAGAGATTCAGCTAGTATAATCATAATAAATATTGATTAAAATGGATGTAGCCGAACCACTATAAAAATTCTATCTTTTTTCTTACTTCTGCTTTTTATTTGTTGTTTATCTAAGATTTGTGCTACTGATTATCTGCACTGGTGCTTTCACACTCAATCCAGAGTGTTGATCCATTTTTTGGGTTAATATTTTGGTGCTTTCATTGAGAAAACTGAACTCGGGGCTAGATCTGAAGACTTGAACTTTAAATCTAAGACTTGGAGAAGATGAGCAGGCCTAATGCCAGATATAGAGCTGGAGCAAATCAACCAGAGCTTGAGGGAAGCCAGGATATGTCCTCAAATTCTCTTCAACCTAACTATGTTAGAGCGGAGATTGAAATGATGATGAAAGAGATATAGGATGGAATCTTAGCTAGACAATAGGAGATGATGGATGGCTTCTTCCAGAAGATGGAGCAGTAAGGGATGGCTAGATCTGCAGAGAATAGGAATCAAACTCCAGGGAACAACGCAGGAGCTGCCGGAGTTGGATTGGAACAAGATGGAGTCTTGCCCCCACGCCCAGAGCAATGATACTTGGGGCCAACGTTGGAATCAACATGGGAATCAATCCCAATGTCGAAGTGACTGTTGAAACACTAGGAACTAATGATACGGAAGCCAATCCAAATACTAGGATGCAACTAACAAAAGAAATGTATTAGAACTTCCTCGATGGAACGCATGTCTGAATGGAGTTACGAATCTAAACATAGGCGTGCGGCTGGAAGAGCACATCCTAGGATACCCCCACTGAAACAAGGGACAAAAATTTCTTTAGGAGGGAGCCCACTAATCGAGAGAAAAGATCTGGAAAGTTTTGCATCTTCCATGAGCTGAATGGGCATGAAACGAATGAGTGCCGACACCTTCGTCATCTAATTGAAGAACGGGTTCGGAACAACCAGCTGCTACAGTACATGAGGAACAAAACTACGGTAGAATTGCAAGAACAACCACCATCCATGGAAAATGCATCAAGAAACAGACATGGATTTGAGCCAAGACAAATTATCCCATGATCGGGGTAGATGGGAGTTGGGTCTGGCTCCCATGCTTTGCTTTTTCATTTCATTTTGCACATTTTTCTTTTCGTATTTTGACAATAATAACCTTAGGCCGCTTACATGTGTACGGGATCCCGAACGGTCCCTAGGCATGCTCTGAGGTGGATGCTTGATATGACTATTTAGACAATAATAACCTCAGGCCACTTACATGTGTATGAGATCCCGAACGGTCCCTAAGCATGCTCTGAGTCGGGTGCCTGAGATGACTATCTAGGACAATAATAACCTCGGACAACTTACACATGTACGAGACCTAGATTGGTCTCTAGGCACGCTTTGAGTCGGATCTCCGAGGCGAACATTTAGGATTTCTACTTGTTTCGATTCCTGCTTGTTTGATTTCTGCTTGTTTGTTTTGATTTGAATATTGGAATTTTGAAAAATCCTCTTTGATTGTGATTACTAACATTGATCGCCTTAGAGTCTTGACCCGTGACCGGAGTGCAAGGTGCAAGTCCCCTTGCCAGAAAAGCGAGTGAATGGACTTGTACGGTATTTATCGCCTTAGAGTCCCAACATGGGACCAAAGTGCAAGGTGCAAGTCCCCTTGGATGGACTTGTACGATATTGATCGCCTTAGAGCCCTGGCCAAAGAGACGGGACCAGAGTGCAAGAAGTAAGTCCCCTCACCATAGAGTGAGTGGATGGGCCTACTTAATCCTTTTTAACTTAACAAATAAATGATCCAGGGAGATCATCCCTCTTAACTTAAACATTAAACTTAACATTAAATGTTTCGGAGAGATCGAACCGATTTGAGTTAATAAAAGGATTCAAATGCCTTATTAATAAAATAAAATCGATAAATCCTAGATGAACACGGGATGATTTGGATATATAATGTGATTCTGGTATATGATGTGTGTTATCCCGCCTTTTGGCAAGGCCGTAACACCAAGGAATTGACTAGTAACCAGTGACGGTCCGTCCTAGAGATCAGTTTTGCATGGGCTCACTACAAATGTCGATGAATTTTGTCCGAGTCCGGATCGAGCCAAAATTGGTAGGACATGGCAACCTGAGCCATGAGAGCCAACATTTCAAATTTCAAGTCAATCCGAGTTCGCATGCTCGAGTTATGAGCAATACAAGATTGAATGAAGATCAATTACCAATCGACTCGCTTCTTCGACTCGCTCCTTCGACTCGCTTCACAACGTCCAGAAGTGACAACTTCGACTCGCTTCGCTTAGAGGCCAACTTCGAGTCAACCTGGTTCGACTCGCTCCACGCCCCCCAGAGCTACTCAACTTCGACTCGCTCCAGTTTGAAACCCTCGAAAGTGCATACTTCGACTCCACTACTCAAACCTCCCAGGACGCTCCATTTCGACTCGCTTCCCATTTCGACTCGCTCGACCAACGCTTGCTTCGACTCTCTCGACCAACGCTTACTTCGACTCTCTCGACCAACACTTGCTTCGACTCGCTCGACCAACACTTGCTTCGACTCGCTCGACCAACACTTGCTTCGACTTGCTCGACCAAATGCTTGCTTCGACTCACTCGAAGCAACGTTCAGGACAGAGTGAGGATCGAATGCCACGCCATCGATTCGAACGGAAGCGAGTCGAAACGGGAAGCGATTCGAAACGGGAAGCGAGTCGAAGGAAACAGCCTACCGAGAACTCCATTTCGTATCGATCATATCTCCCAATCTACAAGTCCAAATGCTATGAAATTTTCACAGAAGACTACGTGCATGCTAAAGAATGTCCATGCCAAATTTCGACTCCATTGGGTGAAATCTCAAGCGAGTCGAAATCTTCTCGTGTCGATCACGGATCGGACCGAAACTTCACGGGCTTGGGCGTACAGGCCTGGTTACGTGCCAGAGAGGGTCTCCCGAGATCTGAGCGAAATATCAGCCTCCTACACCTATAAATAGACCCCCAAAGCCAACAAAAAAGGGGTTCTTCTTCCTCTTTGAGATCTCCAACGCCCGGACTCCGCCAGATCCAGATCTGAACTCTGTCGCTGCTGCTACCAACAAGATTCACTGCTGCAAATAATAGCTACCTCTTGTAATTCATTGCATTCACTTGTAAACATCAAAGGAAGATCAATAAAACAAACTATTTCATAGTGGACGTAGGCAATACGCTGAACCACTCTAAACTCTTGTGTCTCCCTGCACTTTAACTATTCTCACTTCTGAAATTTGGAGTTTTTGTTAGATAATTCCTCTTTTTCCATTTAATTTCTTCACTTTATCTCTTCAAAGACTTCCGAAGAGTGTTGTGCCCAATTTTGGTACAAACACTTTGGTGCTTTCACTGAGAAAAACCCAATTTTTCTCCCACTCTTTGGATCTCCTATCTATATTGGATTGCATAAATCTAAGAAGAAGATCTAGATCTAGAACTTCGAAGCCCTTCCAATCTACTCAGATTTGCAATCAGATCTAGGAAAGGACTTCATCAATTCATTATGGTGAGCACACGTACCACCTCTGCAGCTGCTAATCAAGTAGCACGGGACCGACAAAACCCCGTGCAATCACCTCTATCCAACCAAAATGTTGCAGGACTTTCAGATCCATCAGGTCCAATCACTAGACAAGAATTCCAGACATTGTTTCAGGAGTTGACCCAAAGTCGACAGCAGCTAGCGGAGCAACTATGCGCCAACACGGAGTTGACTAACCAGCTAAATCGCCAAAGGCGAAGAAGATCTAGAAGAGACCAAGGTTCTCACTCCTCCACAGAGAGCTCAGCCTCCTCCGATGGCCAAACTAGATCCACACGTCCACGGTTGGGTGGAAGCTACACCCAGGCCACGGGACACCAACCTGCTTCGAACCTTGGGCAACCTAGAGCTGGACCATCCGTTAGCCTCCACACAGAACCTTCAACTCGGGGAGGAGCTGCTCCTTATCATGTTACCGGCAACATTGCTACTACCACCACTGCTGGGCGAGGAGGTGACGCTAGGAACCAAGCTGATCCTCAACATAACCGACGAGAGCAGACTCCTGAACCTTATGTCCTCGAGGATGTTGAACCAAGGAGGCGAGGCACGGACCGTCGACCGCGTCCGGTCCAGACTCGCGCTGTGGAACCCGACCACACCTTGGCACAACATGCTCCGAGTGTCCAAACGACAGATATACCAGCGATGATTCGCCAAATGATCCGTGAAAGTCAGGGTCTATCTAATGACGACTGGGGAATCTCCCGAAGTCATACCCCTTTCACCGATGATGTTTTATATGCTGAACCACCTCGGCACTTCAGGATGCCAGCTTTGCCAGTTTATGAAGGGAGTTCTGACCCCAATCAACACGTCCTAAAATACGAATGGCTGATGAATGCTGTTAGAGCTGATGACGCAGTAAAGTGTCGTAGTTTCCCCATTTCCCTAGGGGGCATCGCTACCATGTGGTTCACTCGTTTGCCACCGCGATCCATCTCTAACTTTGACCAAATGGCCACCAAGTTTGTCGAACAATTCCGTATGCATGTGGCGAGGCCGAAGGACGTTAACACTCTGTTTAGTGTTACGCAAGCTCCCGGAGAAACGCTTAGACGTTACTTGGAGCGATTCCATGCCGTGTGTGCGGAAATAAGCAATCCCAACAATAACTCTATCCTGATGGCTCTGACTAAGGGGATTGATACTAATTCCGAGTTCGGAAGTTGGTTAGCTGGGAAACCACCTGCGTCATTGGATCGTTTCTATTCCAAGGCAGCCCAATTCCTGAGAAGGGAGGATGCGAGACAGTCTAGGAAGCAGGATTACGCAGGACCCAACATCGAAGGTATCCAGAGTAACGTCGCTGTTAAACAGTCCGTAGATAGTTCTGGAAAAGTTCAGTTGAATGTCCAAAATAAACAGAATCAGCAGAGGGACAATAGAAATCAGAACAAAAAACGCGATCAGGATCGTGGACCACGGCGTAGAGCTTCCATGTACGAAAACTACACTCTATTGAACACGTCGTTGGAAAATGTGTATTTGCAGACCTGCAATACCATGCAGTATAAGAAGCCTACCCCGAAACCACCAACTGAAAGACAAAACCAAACAGGAAAGTTCTATAGATTCCATGAGAGTTATGGCCACAACACCAATGAGTGTCGTCACTAACAAGACCTCATTGAAAAACTGATACGAGAGCGGAAGTTGGATCAGTATGTACGGACGCCGCAATCCGGTGGTGCGGGCCCATCAAATCAGAATCGTGCCCCAAACCAGGAGAGACAGGAAGAACCCGCTCGTGCGGACGGGAGGTTAGTCATCAATACAATAAGTGGTGGTCCTCACCCAGCAGATCGAAGCTGGAAGGAGATGGAGTCGTATGCCAGTTCTATCAGGCATGCGGACTTCGAGTGTTGCAGTAGTTTTGACGAGGGGGCTCCGTCCAAGCAACAGAAAACAATGACGGATGACATCGTGTTCAGGAGCAGAGACGCAGATAAAATTGAAGCTCCCACTATCGATCCACTGGTCATCTTAGCACAAGTAGGTCCCGCTTGGATAAAAAGGATCTTAGTTGACAGTGGAAGCTCTGTGAATATTTTGTTCAAGCGATCTTATGACCAAATGAAGATGGAAGTCGCAGACTTGAAGCCTTGTCAATCTCGTGTCCATGGTTTCAACGGAAGTGCCACGATTCCCACTGGGATGGTGGAACTGCCAGTGGAGTTGGGAGTAGGAGAACGTCGGAGAGTACGGATGTTGCAGTTCATCGTTCTGGACATAGACTCCCCTTACAATGCTTTCTTGAGCCGATCGGCCCTCACTGAATTCAGAATAGCCATTGCCCCATGGTGTTTGACCTTAAAATTTCCCACTGATCATGGAATAGGAATCATTCGGGGAGATAAGGCCACTGCCAGAGCCTGTTATGTTGCTGAGCTGCGGGAGGCGCAACGGAAGGAGAAGGGAAAGGGCGTAGAGGAATCTCTTTGCGTCTGTTTCGCCGATAATTGACAATTAACGCCCGGGCCCAGGCCCGGGCACCCCAGCCAATTCCTCAAGGATCTCGACCCGAGAGAAACTGAAGACGAAGGAGAATCTAAAGAAAGTCAAGCATCCCCAGCCGAACTGACGATTGATGTCCCAATTGACAATAGCAATGATTCAAAAATAATAAAGATTGGATCTCAGCTGAGCCAGCAAACTCAAGAGGAATTGGTTGAATTTCCACGGGCAAATCTTGACGTATTTGCCTGGACACATTCTGATATGTGTGGGATCTCGCCAGACATCGCGAGCCACACTCTGAACATTGACCCGCAGCATGTCCCGGTCAAACAAAAAAGGCGCGGTATGGATCCAGAGAGATCTGCCGCCCTTAAAGAGGAAGTAGAAAAGCTAGAAGTGAACGGATTCATTCGAGATGCGCTATATCCTGAATGGGTGTCAAACCCCGTGCTCGTCCGAAAGCCAAACGGGAAGTGGAGAACATGTGTCGACTATTCCGATATGAATAAAACGTGCCCAAAAGACAGTTTCCCGCTTCCTAGAATTGATCAGCTAGTGGATTCGACGGCTGGACATGAACTCTTATCCTTCATGGACGCGTATTCAGGCTACAATCAGATACCGATGCATTTACCCGATCAAGAACACACCAGCTTCGTAACCAACCTGGGACTTTACTGTTACAAGGTTATGCCGTTCGGACCCAAGAACGCCAGGGCACTTACCAACGGTTGGTCAATCGGATGTTCGCTAATCAAATCGGGAAGACAATGGAAGTATATGTAGACGACATGCTTGTGAAGTCACGACTCTCCACCGACCATGTAAAAGATCTGGAAACTATGTTCAACATACTTCGGGAGTACAAGATGAAGCTCAACCCATTGAAATGTCACTTTGGAATTGCGTCCGGAAAGTTCCTTGGGTTTATCGTTAACGCCCGGGGAATCGAAGCCAATCCCGAAAAGATTTAGGCAATCAGAAATCTTGAAACTCCCAAAACTATAAAACAAGTCCAGAGTCTTAATGGAAAGGTAGCAGCATTGAGCAGGTTCATTTCAAAGTCCACTGACAAATGCATTCCCTTCTTCGATCTGATTCGAAAAGGGAAACGAAACTTTGAATGGACCACGGAATGCGAGGGCGCTTTCCAAGCACTAGTTCAACATCTATCCATACCACCAATACTGTCAAAGCCTATCGATCATGAAAAGCTATTCGTATATTTGGCGATATCAGAAAACGCTATCAGCGCTGCATTAATCCGAGAAGAAGACAAGATACAGAGGCCAGTATACTATGTCAGCAAACGATTGACTGGGGCTGAAAGAAATTATCCGAAGCTGGAAAAGTTGGCTTACTACCTTGTCATCGCATCAAGAAAACTCCGACCATACTTCCAGGCACATTCCATTATTGTTTACACCGACCAGCCGTTACGACAGGTCCTTTCGCGGCCTGAGACGTCTGGTAGGTTACTCAAGTGGAACATCGAACTGAGCCAGTTTGACCTTACTTACGCTCCGAGACGGGCCATACAAGGACAAGTCCTAGCCGATTTTATAGCTGAATTTACCGTCCCAGAGGACTTGCCCGAAGCCGGTGAATCCCCCGAATACGTCTGGAAACTTTATACCGACGGAGCATCAAACGACCGATGTTCAGGCGCTGGTATTGTGCTTGAAACTCCCGAGGGTCGATCCATATGTTATGCCTTAAAGTTCGGTTTCCATGCGACTAATAATGAAGCTGAATATGAAGCCCTCCTAACTGGCTTGAAACTCGCTAGGGATTTGAGAATTATCGCAGTGGAAATCTATTGTGATTCACAATTAGTTGTGTGCCAGGTACGAGGAGAGTATCAAGCAAGAGATCGAAGGTTGGCTGCTTACTTAGCTCGAGTTAAAGAAGTACTGGACCATTTCGATTACTACGCCATCTACAGTATACCTCGAGAACGCAACCAAAAGGACGATTCGTTGGCGAAGTTAGCCAGCACAGGCGAAGCTCAACAAATGGGACTCGTACCCGTAGAAACGCTATCTTCCCCAAGTATCGACCGGGCAGAAATAAACCGGGTATGCGAAACTATCCCCGAAAAGGATTCATGGATGACTCCACTCAAAAATTACATTGAGCACGGGACCCTGCCGGAGCGCAGGAGTGAAAAAAGACAGGTCCTTCGAAAGGCCTCAAGATTTACCATCCAAAATGGACTCATGTACAGAAGAGGGTACTCAGTTCCCCTACTCCGATGTATCGCTCACGATGAAATTAAACAAGTGTTACGCGATGTACACGAGGGAGAATGTGGCGATCACACCGGGGGGCAAGCACTTGCCAAGAAAATACTTCGCTACGGATATTACTGGCCTACCGTGAATCGCGATGCATTGGACTATGCAAAGAAATGTGATAGGTGCCAGAAATACGCCCGAATCCCTAGGGCTCCCCCTACTGAGATAACGCAAATGGTCGGCCCATGGCCGTTCGCAATGTGGGGGCATCGACATCATCAGTGCTCTACCTCTGGCAAAAGGTGGTGCGAAGTACGTTATCGTCGCAGTTGATTACTTTACAAAGTGGGCTGAAGCCGAAGCTCTCGCTACCATTACAACGAAGAAAGTAATCAACTTTGTGGTTCGTAACATCATCTGCCGATTCGGTCTCCCACACACCATAATCACGGACAACGGAACCCAATTCGACAGTGCTGAATTCAAAGATTTCTGCAAACGATTTCACATCCAAAAGAAATTCTCTGCAGTTGCACACCCTCAAGCGAATGGACAAGTCGAAGCATTTAATAAAGTCATAAAGTCCATCCTGAAGAAACGACTAGAAAAGGTCGGGGGCAAGTGGGTTGATGAACTTCCTATGGCTCTATGGGCTTACCGAACAACCCACAAGACCGCGATCGGCCACACTCCGTTCTCTCTTTCTTACGGTTCAGAGGCCGTTATTCCAGTCGAGCTAGAAGTACCCTCTCATCGTGTGACATACTATGATCCGAGGACAAATGCTATATTACTTGCTGAATCTCTTGATCTACTGGATGAGAAGCGTGAAGAGGCTGATTTGAGGGCAGCGGCGCATCGAAGTCGAGTCGCCCGATTGTACAACGCCAGGGTCCGTTCGCGAACCTTCGAACTAGGCGATCTCGTCTTAAAAAAAATCTATCCGGTTCCTTCACACATGAAGCTGACATGGGAAGGACTGTATGTTATTGAACGAAGGCTCGGGGATGGCACATTCAAGTTATCGACCGTCGACGGTCTTACCCTGCCAAGAGCTTGGAATAGCGAGAGCCTTCACCGCTATTACACCTGACAGGCTATCTTTATCCATTTAGTTTACTTTCCTTTTCTGCAATTTGTTTATGCATTTCGAAATTAGAACTTGTAATAAGGCAGCTGACTTTGCCATACTTTCTTATTTCAGCAATAAAATGCAACCTCTTCGAGCCAGAGCTGTGATTTACTTGAAATACTTCGTACGACCATCACTATGCACGGAGAGCTAAGTCTCATCATACGGTGGGATTTATTCAAATAGAGAGTGGCTGCGGTGCAACCAATCACTCCCTAAGTGAAACCCGAGCTCAGGGGCAAGCCATCACATCAAAGTCAAAAAAGGGATTGATACACGACAATCCTTATTCAACTCCGAACTCCCAGAGTTCGAGTCGGAGTATAAACGTCCAACTCCGAATTCCCAGAGCGCGAACTGGAGTATAAACATTCAACTCCGAACTCCCAGAGTTCGAGTCGGAGTATAAACGTCCAACTCCGAATTCCCAGAGCACGAACCGGAGTATAAACATTCAACTCCGTATTCCCAGAGTGCGAAGCGAAGTATAAACATCCAACTCCGAATTCCCAAAGCGCGAACCAGAGTATAAACATTCAACTCCATATTCCCGGAGTGCGAAGTGGAGTATAAACATCCAACTTCGAATTCCCAAAGCGCGAACCGGAGTATAAACATTTAACTCCATATTCTCGGAGTGCGAAGTGGAGTATAAACATCCAACTCCGAATTCCCAAAGCGCAAACCAGAGTATAAACATTCAACTCCGTATTCCCAGAGTGCGAAGCGGAGTATAAACATCCAACTCCGAATTCCCAAAGCGCGAACCGGAGTATAAACATTCAACTCCGTATTCCCAGAGTGCGAAGCAGAGTATAAACATCCAACTCCGAATTCCCAGAGCGCGAACCGGAGTATAAACATTCAACTCCGTATTCCCAGAGCGCGAAGCGGAGTATAAACATCAACTCCGGACTCCCAGAGTGCAAGTGCCAATTCCAAGTCTCCCGATCGCAGACATATGATTGAAAATTAAGCCGGCGTAACCAGCCACTGATGAATGAATGGGAATCCCCGGAGTACGACAATGATTGTCGACAAGCAAACAAGCATGGACGCATTACTCAATCTCCGCTTGCTTCAGACATCCGTTCGGTGGCGCAAGACTCAACATGTTACAAGTAAGAAGCAATCGTCGGCTGACGGTTTACAACTCATCCCCAAGACTGGGGGGCAGGACTTAGGCATCAACCACTGATTGAAGCAATGCAATGTCGGAATTCAACTCGCTTCCCGGTCGCAAGCTATGTCCACAGTTCTTGAACTTGGCAAACCAAAACAAACTTGATTCAGAACCTGAAACTTCACGAGTGCATTTCAGACACTGAAACACTTAGATAAATACACGATGACAAAAAAGAAAAGTTTCATTTCTATTGATTATAGAAGACGTTCGTGTACAAGTTTCCAAAAAATTCCTACTAGCAGGGGCCGAACCCGCATCTATACACGGCTAACAAAATGCAAATCAAAATACACCGAAAGAGCATGCCTAATCTTTCTTCTTCCTTGGCTTCCTCCTCGGTGTGGACCCGCTGGAACCATCACCAATCTTCCTCTTCGAGCCTTTGCTTTTCGGCGGTTGGTCTTCAGGCGAGGGCATTATGTCGACGTCCTCCTCCGAACTCGTGTGAATAATAATGCTCCCTACGGGCGGAGTTGGAGGAACGGGGTCAAGTATAGAAGGTGGAATGGGCAAGCTGGTGAGAAAGACAGAGCCACCAGGAGACATCATTTCGAGCGGGGCAGGTCCCGATGTTGCCATCCCACCTCCAAAGCTGCCGCCATAACCCGCTGCTGCCAGTTCAGCGTCAATCTGAGCAAACATCTCCTCTCCGGTTACTGCTTGAGCCCCGCTGGGGGCATCAGCAGTCGGCATTGAAGAGCTTGCAGCAGGATCAGTTCCGCTCATAACAGATGGCAAGTCAGCACGAGGGTCGCCGTGACGACGGAAGAGTTCATCCATCAACTGCACGTCGAACGCAATCGTAGCTCCCTGCAAATCTTCAAGCGGGGCAGCCATACTCATGGTAGTTGCCTCGGTCACGATAGCCTCCTGCATTTGGTATGATTCTTGAGTGGCAGGAGGCATGGCCGATGCAGCATCGATCACTGGACAAAGAATAAAAGAATTGTTAGAACTCAAACTCGATCGAAGACTTTGACTCATGGAAGACATGTGGAATGTTCGGAATACCTTCCTCAGTTTGGCTTGTAAGCGACGGGGCAGCTTCAGTCGCTTGCGCTGTAGTCGGAGGCATCTGCGGCTGATCCGGGTTATAGGCAGGAACAACTTGGGAATCAACCGCAGGCAAAGATTCAGGCTGAGTTGACACCGGAAGATCAAGACTTGCATCATGATGTCCAACCCCGGAGCCTTCTCCTACTTCCAGGTGTTGGGTGCCAAGCCTCTCCTTCTCATAAGAGATCATTGAATCTTGGAGAATCTTCTTTTCGTCATCAGTTAACAGACGATTCTCGAGCTCGAATTCATCCACAGACTCACCCTGGTGCGCCTCTTTCTCTTCCTCAACCAGTCGGCCCCAAGCACTATGGAGATGCATCGAATAATCATCGAGCCAGGCCAGACCCCTGTGCCTCAGCACGTTAGCGTTGTAAACAACAAGGAGGTCCTCAATGTCGGCCTCTAACCTGGACTCGGCCAACTTCACCCTCTCCTCGACCTCAGTCTCCGCTTTCTGGACTTTGGCCACCGCCGCATCCCGTTCTCCCCTGAGCAGAACAGCCTGATGGCATGCCTCCTGGGCTGCGTTGTTTGCGCCATCTTTTTCTTTGACCAAGCTGGCGAATTTGGCTTTCAATTCATTAAGCTCCTTGACCGCCGCATCCCGCTCGGCGATAAATTTGGTATTCCGGTGGCCCATCTCCTCCACCAGGGCAACGTGTGTCTGCCCCAACCTCTCCATCTCCGCCTTCGCTTCATCAGCCTTCTTGATGGCCTCAATCTCAGATTTCCGAGAAGACTCGGACTCAGCAGAGAGTACCTGAATAATACGATCCCTTTTCGCAAGCTCGGTCTCCATCTTCTCGACCTCTTTAGCCCGCTCGAAGGCCACTTTGGAAGCTTTTTCGGCAGCCTTCACCCACTCTCGATATTGGGTATAGATGTCGTGGACAAAGTCATGCATCGTGCCTTCTACCGACGATGGAATTCTCTTCAAGTGGGGAGGGAAAACATAACCGTCGAAGCAAATATTAGGAAAATCCTTCTTCATTTGAGCCAACTTAAGGGCCCATTCTCCAGTGGGATCAGCGGGGACCTGCTCTGTAACCATGGAAGATGTAGTCTCGACTCTCTGGAGATGAGTCTCAGATCTGGAAGTGTGAGAAGAAGGCCCGTGACGAGGAGGCTCCGGTGGATGTGAAGTTTGAACGGGAGGAGGAGATGGAAGCCTAGGAGGAGGAGAGCGTGATCTAGACTGGCATCGGTATTCTCTATCCCTGTCGCGCCCGTACCTATCCTGACTAGAGTGCTCGCGATCGCGATCCCTATCAGAATCCCTCCTGCGGGAATCGTAGTAACCAGAAGCCTTTCGGGCTGAACGAAGACTGTTCAACATTGATCCTCTTCCAGACATAGTACCTGAAAATGAGAAGCGAAGAAAGAGTTAGCAACTTCCTAAGTTGGACGAAGTACAGTTGTGGATCAAGTAGTGTAGTGAAGTGTATGCATGTGCAATCCCCGACCAACCAGAAATGTCGGCCGCACTCATAGCAAGCGACCCGCTCGGTTCAAAAGCACTATCAAGCCCTTCCATCCCGGCGTCGTGTGGAGACGACACGAAATCCGGGATCGGGATATCATTAAGCCCTGCAAAAGGACTCTCCATTTGCGGGGGAGGAGCTTCTGAAATTCTGATCCCCTGGAAAGGTAAAGACACGACGACGGATTTAAATCTCTTAGATTTAGGGCGTTTGTGAGCAGCGACCTTGCCTTTTCTTCTTCCACCCGAGTCCAGGACGTCGGCAGAAGGCCCAGCTGGAAGCTCGGTATCGGTGGGCGTTCTTTCTGGGTCAACTTCTTCGGTGATCACAACTGCGGGCGCTTTGCGCTTCACACGTTTCTTCGGGATCACTCTATGTACCACTTCCAGATGTATGCTCTGTCTCTGTTCTATTAGCCCAACAACACTCAAATTCCTGTCGGTCAGGACTAAGTCTATGTTCCTTTCTTCGCTCGGAAACGCTTGAAGAATCTGAACAAGCTCTCTGAAGTACGCGCCATCGGGACGAGAGATTGCAGCTGTAAGAAGGAAAAAGTGTGTCGGTTTTTGAAGTCAGTTACTAGTATCTCAATGACTCAAGAGAGAAGTGGCAACACTTACGTCTATCCAACCACCGCCTAGCAAATCTAGGGGGGCACCGAACGTAGAACCATTCGGTTTTATAATAACTTAGCCTTCCCCAGAAGCCCTGTACAATGTGGCAGCTCCTGACTGCTTCCAGGAAGGTGAAAAAGGGGTTGTCTCCACGGCTCTTGACATTGAATAAATATCGGATTTCGATCGGCTTCGGTGGTCGAAAAAGGATCTCCATGAAGAGAACAAAGATGCTGTTCAATAAGGCGTACCCGTTGGGATGTAGCTGGGATGGGGCTATGCCAAGAAATGATAACATCTCCCTTATATAGTCATTGAAGGGAGGAAGTGTCCCCGCTGTGCAAGCGTGACGGTTGAAAGCGGTATACCCCTCCGGGGGATTGTGTGGCCTGTCAGTGGGCCTAGGAAGTATCACGTCATCAAGCGACAAACCATGCCTTAAGCAAATCCGTCCAAGCATATCTTCAGAGATACCCGACGGCACGGAATCTGATGGATTGAGTATAAACCGAGCACCCGGACGCTCATCCGGAGCTGGCTCTATGACTTCGGCTTCGATAACTGGTATCTCTATGGTTGGAGGAATAGAACTTGGAACTTTCGGCTGCTGAGAACTTGAAGGATCCATAACCAGCTAGCTTATAAAAAATCATTGTTAAACTGACAAATAACACTCGTGCACCCCCCAGTGTAAAGTGTGTAAGCGTGTTGTGCGGTGCAGTACTGTATATTATTTGGGAAGATCAACCGGATTAAGGGAAACGTGTAAACAACGAGACTTCAGAATTCGGTCGGAAGGACCGTCATCACTGACCGTCGAAACCATGCCATCCAATTATTAGCTATCAGTCCGAACTAAAATGTGTTATTATTTTGGTAAGTTCCAGTTTCATCGACGAACTTCAATAGGCAATCAAGTGTGCGGTGATACAATTAAGTCCAGTTAAGTAAATCTGAAGTTCATCGGAATTAAGTGACCAAAGGCATTATAATTTTCGATATCGTCGAAATTAAACCAATGGTCAAACGTCAAAAGTTCAAGTTCAAGACAATTATTCAGGTTCGAATTCGTTCACTAAGACTCGAGGTCGAATCGATCGTTTGGGAGTATGCACTTCGACTCAATCCAAGACCATGTCCTTCGACTCGGTCCGAAGTCACGCACTTCGACTCGCTTCGAAGCCTCTGCTTCGACTCGATCAAGAGCTACGCAGTTCGACTTGATCTCCAGGCACTCCTCTTCGAACCGTCCCAGGCCTGTACTTCGAATCGATCAAAAGATATACCTTTCGACTCGATCCAGGGCCATTGTTTCGAGTCCATTAGACACAGCCCCTTCGTATCGATCCACATGTCTAAAGCCTTCGACTCGATGCGAAGCTCCACCATCGATCGACACGAAGGCCTCCGCCTCATCATCTCGAAACCATTACTCCAGATCGGCATGAAGCTAAGGCCAGGGACTCTTCGATCGATCATGAATCTGATCGATTTAGTGTTAATAATCGAGTCTCCTCGTTTACAAGATGTTTTCGCTCGATGGATTACCTCAATTCGTTAATTGGTTCGAATAGTTGAAGATGTAAAATCAGTTCGAAGGCGAGAGTTTTTTTTTTCTTTTTTGCTTTCTCTAAAGTCACAGAGCGATGCGAAGGCCAGGAAGGTAAGGATGAAAAGTAAAAAGTGAAAAAACGGCTAAGTGCCAGGTATTTATATGGAGTCGAAAGCAAGGGGGATAACCGATTCGAATTCCAGTAGGGTCGAACACGTGCTTCGAATACCTCTTCAGTGCGCTGATGCGGAGCTCCTTTTCGTATTGCTCCTTCGACTCCATCCCCATGACTAGTTCGACTCCCTTATATAGCCATAAAAGACATCACTTCGACTCGCTCAATCGATGAACGTCTCGACTCACCCCTCTGCCTCCTGTGTATTTCGACTCGCTTCTCTGCGATTCGAATCCAAGACCGAATCGAACGACCAGTTCGACTCCATCAAGAAGTCAACATCGGCTCGCCCCAGCTCGACTCGCTCAGTTCAAGTCCATCATCAACTCAACATGCTTACTTCGCATCCACAAATCCAATGAAAATTATCTTCGACGTTTCAATCCTTCACAACGATTCAGGAGAGGATCGTCATGAAGGGACCTTCAAAAACAACTGTCAAGCATTGTTACAATGGATTTCACATCGGTTCAGGAGAGGATCGGTACGGAATTCAAAAACAATAAACTGACGATGACTCGAGAACGTACAAACGTCAGCGGGAGTCAGATTAACGTATATTCATGAACGACGGACTAATATTCAACGTTCCAGATTCTTAAGAATCAAAAATTCATCCGGTAATGACTACAATAGCAAACGGATAACCACTGGCATACAACAATCAGTTGCAACACTACAGGGCACAGCAGTCGACAGATAACAGTTTACATTATCAGGAAGAACGGTCAAAGATTACAACTTTCATCGAGAAGACGATAACTATTCAGAATAAAGATTGAAGCACTTCAAAGCACATCATGTTTTCACAAGACGTACTTTGGGGGGCAAATGTTATCCCGCCTTTTGGCAAGGCCGTAACACTAAGGAATTGACTAGTAACCAGTGACGGTCCGTCCTAGAGATCAGTTGTGCATGGGCTCACTACGAATGTCGATGAATTTTGTCCGAGTTCGGATCGAGCCAAAATTGACAGGACATGGCAAGCTGAGCCATGAGAGCCAACATTTCAAATCTCAAGTCAATCCGAGTTCGCATGCTCGAGTTATGAGCGATACAAGATTGGATGAAGATCAATTACCAATCGACTCGCTTCTTCGACTCGCTCCTTCGACTCGCTTCACAACGTCCAGAAGTGACAACTTCGACTCGCTTCGCTCAGAGGCCAACTTCGAGTCAACCTGGTTCGACTCGCTCCATGCCCCCCAGAGCTACTCAACTTCGACTCGCTCCAGTTTGAAACCCTCGAAAGTGCATACTTCGACTCCACTGCTCAAACCTCCCAGGACGCTCCATTTCGACTCGCTTCCCATTTCGACTCGCTCGACCAATGCTTGCTTCGACTCACTCGACCAATGCTTGCTTCGACTCTCTCGACCAACGCTTGCTTCGACTCGCTCGACCAACAATTGCTTCGACTCGCTCGACCAACACTTGCTTCGACTCGCTCGACCAACACTTGCTTCGACTCGCTCGACCAACACTTGCTTCGACTCGCTCGACCAAATGCTTGCTTCGACTCTCTCGACCAACACTTGCTTCGACTCGCTCGACCAACACTTGCTTCGACTCGCTCGACCAAATGCTTGCTTCGACTCACTCGAAGCAACGTCCAGGACAGAGTGAGGATCGAATGCCACGCCATCGATTCGAACGGAAGCGAGTCGAAACGGGAAGCGAGTCGAAGGAAACAGCCTACCGAGAACTCCATTTCGTATCGATCATATCTCCCAATCTACAAGTCCAAATGCTATGAAATTTTCACAGAAGACTACGTGCATGCTATAGAATGTCCATACCAAATTTCGATTCCATTGGGTGAAATCTCAAGCGAGTTGAAATCTGCTCGTGTCGATCACGGATCGGACCGAAACTTCACGGGCTTGGGCGTACAGGCCTGGTCACGTGCCAGAGAGGGTATCCCGAGATCTGAGCGAAATATCAGCCTCCTACACCTATAAATAGACCCCCAAAGCCAACAAAAAAGGGGTTCTTCTTCCTCTTTGAGATCTCCAACGCCCGGACTCCGCCAGATCCAGATCTGAACTCTGTCGCTGCTGCTACCAACAAGATTCACTGCTGCAAATAATAGCTACCTCTTGTAATTCATTGCATTCACTTGTAAACGTCAAAGGAAGATCAATAAAACAAACTATTTCATAGTGGACGTAGGCAATACGCCGAACCACTCTAAACTCTTGTGTCTCCCTGCACTTTAATTATTCTCACTTCTAAAATTTGGAGTTTTTGTTAGATAATTCCTCTTTTTCCATTTAATTTCTTCACTTTATCTCTTCAAAGACTTTCGAAGAGTGTTGTGCCCAATTTTGGTACAAACAATGTGATTTTGATATATAATGTGATTTTGATATCTGATGCGACAACTCTGAATGAGAAGCAAAATGATAACAATGTAAATCCCGAATAAACATGGGGGCAATTATAGATATGTGATGTAATTGGAGACATGTGATTTAATTAGAGACATGTGATGTGATAATTTCGAATGAAATTAGAATGATTACGATGTATAGATTACACTTAGGCAGAGTCTAGAGTCTTAGGCTGTAACAGGTTTGGACGACTTGTGATTGACAAGAGAATCCGAAGGAACTGGACGATTCACCAAGGCTGAAGTAGCTGGAAAGCTAAACTATTGAAGACCGGAGATAGGAACTTGTTTTTAAGAAAAGCACACCTTTCATTCAAAAGGCGTACTTTGGGGGGCAAATGTTTACTCGCTTTTTAACTAAAGCAGCTAACTAAAATGGACCTATAGAACTCATATAGAGTCGGATTGACTTGAAATATTGTGAGAACACTTGGAATACATAAAAAAGGCTCATAGAAAAAATGGCTTCATTTGCAGGTTGTTTGATGGATCGCTAGCGACCTAACTAGATGGATCGCTAATGATCCATGTACTTTGGGCCCACAACCTGAAATTTATAGGGTAGGTCCCATACACCGTAGAAAGAGTATCCGCAAAGTTTCGTCTGGTTTTGTTAAGTTTTGAGCGAGTTATGGATGATTCTTCTCCAAATTGGGTCAGTTTGATCCATCAGTTCCGACCCATGAGGAGCGGGCCCCATGACCTATGGTCCATAGGGAGCTCTCCTACTCATCTACATTGATGTGTGAAGTTTCGTCTGATTTAGTAAGTATTGAGTGAGTTATGGACGATTCTTCTGGACCAGATGACCCATGAAGACGGATGATCAAATGAACTCCAAACGACTTAAATAAAAGATAGGAAGACAACCAAACTAAGATCACTCAAAAATATGCTAAGTGGATAGATAGCTAGCGATTCATCCTCAAAGGATAGCTAGGGATACATCCCTTGTGGATAGCTAGCGATCCATCCCCTATGGATAGCTAGCGATCAATCAAGATAGGTCGGATTGCCCTCAATCTTTCTGAGCTTCTTCATAACACTAAGTAAAGGCTTCTGGTAGAAAAATATGCTAAGTTGATAGATAGCTAGCGATTCATACCCTATGGATAGCTAGCGATCCATAGAAATGACTTAGATTGATTTGAGATTTTTGATGATGACTTGGCATAGCAACTAGACTCTTCTGCACTTGGATTTCTGGCCCAATACTCACCGAATTCCCCTATAAATACTCACCTACCTACAACTAGAGATGGATCTTTTCCGGGGAGAGTGCCGCCATTACTCTATTGGAATTCCTTCACTTCTTCAACTTTCTTCTCCCTCATAACAGTCATCAAGGGGGTTACTGTGATTCTCCAGTCAGCCCTTGTACTTGTGACTTATTCTAACTCATGGTAACTTAGATATAAGGACTAACTAGTTGATGTCTAGAGAGATTCAACTAGTATAATCATAACAAAGATTGATTGAAGTGGACGTAGGCCGGAGTCAGCCGAACCACTATAAAAATTCTGTCTCTTTTCTTACTTCTACTTTTTATTTGTTATTTATCTCACTTTCACACTCGATCCAGGGTGTTGATCCATTTTTTAGGTTAACATTTTGGTGCTTTCACTGAGAAAACTGAACTCAGGGCTAGATCTGAAGACTTGAACTTTGAATCTAAGATTTGGAGAAGATGAGCATGCCTAATACCAGATCTAGAGCCGGAGAAAATCAAGCAGAGCCCGGGGGCAGCCAAGATGTGTCCTCAAATTTTCATCAACCCAACTATGTGAGTATAGAGGAGATGGAAAAGACGATGAAAGAAATGTAGGATGGAATCTTAGCTAGACAACAGGAGATGGTGGACGGATTCTTCCAGAAGATGGAGCAGCAAGGGATGGCTAGATCTACAGGGAATAGGAATCAAACTCCATGGAACAACGCAGGAGCTGCCGGAGTTGGTTTGGAACAAGATGGAGTCTTGACCCATGCCCAGAGCAACCGATACTTAGGGGAAATGCTGGAATCAACATGGGAATAAATCTGAATGCCGGAATGACTGTTGAAACACTAGGAACTGGTGGTATGGAAGCTAATCCAAATACTAGGATGCAACAGACAGAAGAATATGTATCAGAACTTACTCGACGGAACGTAGGTTTGAATGAAGCTAGAGTTATGAATCAGAACAAAGGCATGTGGCTGGAAGAACATCCTGGGATACCCCCAATAGAACAAGGGGAAAAATATTGCTTTAGGAGGGAGCCCACTGATCGAGAGAAAAGATCAGGAAAGTTTTGAATATTCCATGAGCTGAATGGGCATGAAACGAATGAGTGCCAACGCCTTCGTGATCTGAAGAACTGGTTCGGAACAACCAGCCGCCACAGTACGTGGGGAACGGAACTGCGGTAGAATTATAAGAACAGCCACCATCCATGGCAAATGCATCAAGAAACGGCCAGGGATTTGAACCAAGATAAATTATCCCATGATCGGGGTAAATGGGAGTCAGATCTGGCTCCCATGCTTTGCTTTTTCGTTTCTTTTTCCGCACTTTTCTTTTGGTATTTTGACAATAATAACCTCAGGCCACTTACACGTGCATGGGATCCCAAACGATCCCTAGGCACACTCCGAGTCGGATGCCTGAGATGACTATCTTGGAAAATAATAACCTCAAGCCGTTTACATGTATACGGGATCCCGAACGGTCCCTAGGCACTCTCTGAGTCGGATACCTGAAATGACTGTCTTGACAATAATAATCTCGGACCGCTTACACGTGTGCGGGATCCAGATTTGTCTCTAGGCACGCTTTAAGTCGGATCTCCGAGGCGAACATTTAGGATTTCTGCTTGTTTTGGTTCCTGCTTGTTTGATTTTTTCTTGTTTGTTTTGATTTTAATATTTGAATTTTGAAAAATCCACTTTGATTGTGATGACTAATATTGATCGCCTTAGAGTCTCGACACAGGACCAGAGTGCAATGTGCAGGTCCCCTTGCCAGCAAAGTGAGTGGACGGACTTGTACGATATTTATCGCCTTAGAGTCCCGACACATGTCCGGAGTGCAAGGTGTAAGTCCCCTTGGATGGACTTGTACGATATTGATCGCCTTAGAGTCCTGACCAGAGAGATGGGACCGGAGTGCAAGAAGTAAGTCCCCTTACTGGAGAGTGAGCGGATGGGCCTACTTAATCCCTTTTAACTTAACAAACAAATGATCTGGAGAGATCATCCCCTTTAACTTAAACATCAAACTAAACATTAAATGATCCGAAGAGATCGAACCGATTTGAATTAATAAAAGGATTTGAATGCCTTTTAAATAGAATAAAACTGATAAATCCTGGATGAACACAAAATGATTTTGATATATGATGTGATTTTGATATATAATGTGATTTTGATATATGATGTGACAACTCTGAATGAGAAACAAAATGATAATGATGTAAATCCCGAATGAACATGGGACAATTAGAGATATGTGATGTAATTGGAGATATGATGTAATTGGAAACATATGATTTATTAGAGATATGTGATGTAATAACTCCGAATGCAGAATGATTGTGATGTATAGATTACACTTAGGCAGACTCTAGAGTCTTAAGTTGTAACAGTTTTGGAATGACTTGTGATTGGCAAGAGAATCTGAAGGAATTAGATGATTCACCATGGTTGAAGCAGCTAGAAAGCTGATCCATCGAAGGCCAGAGATAGGAACTTATTCTTAAGCAAAGCACGCATTTCATTCAAAAGGTGTACTTTGGGGGGAAAAGGTTTACCCACTTTTTAACCAAAGAAGCTAACTTAAAACGGACCTAGAGAACTCAATATAGAGTCGGATTGACTTGAAATTTTGGGAGAACACTTAGAAGGCATAAAAGAAGGCACCCTGAAAAAATGGAATCATTTGGAGGTTGTTTGAGGATCCCTAGCGACCTAACTAGATGGATCACTAACGATCCATGTAGGTTGGGCCCCACAACCTGAAATTTGTAGGGTAGGTCCCATACACCTAGAGAGAGTACCTACAAAGTTTTGTCTGGTTTCGTTAAGTTTTGAGTGAGTTATGGATGACCCTTCTCCGAATTGGGCTAGTTTGATCCATTAGGTCTGACCCATGAGGAGTGGGTCCCATGACCTATGATCCATAGGGGAGGCTCTCCTACTCATCTACATTATGAAGTTTCATGTGATTTGGTTAAGTATTGAGTGAGTTATGGACAGTTCTTCTAGACCAGATGACCTATGAAGACTGATGATCAAACGAACTCCAAATGACTTAATATTTGGATAAGGCACTTAAATAAAAGATAGGAAGACAATCAAACTAAGATCACTCAAAATATTCTAAGTACATGGATAGCTAGCGATCCATCCCCTATGGACAGCTTACGATCCATCAAAATAGGTCGGGTCACTCTCAAACTTTCTGAGCTCCTTCATAGGACTATATAAAGGTTTTTGGTAGAAAAATATGCTAAGTTGATGGATAGCTAGCAATCCATCCCCTATGGATAGCTAGCGATCCATAGAAATGACTCAGATTGATTTGAGATTTTCGGTGATGACTTGGCTTAACAACTGGACTCTTCTACACTTGGACTTCCGGCCCAATACTCACTGAATTCCCCTATAAATACTCACCTACTTGCAAGTAGAGATGGATCTTTTCCAAGGAGAGAGCCGTCATTACTCTACTGGAATTCCTTTACCTCTTCAACTTTCTTCTTCCTCACAACAATCATCAAGGAGGTTAATGTGATTCTCCAGTCAACCCTTGTACTTGTGACTTATTCTAACTCATGGTAACTTAGATCTAAGGATTAACTAGTTGATATCCTGAGAGATTCAACTAGTCTAATCATAATAAAGATTGATTAAAGTGGACGTTAGCCAGAGTCACTTTAACCACTATAAAAATTATGTGTCTCTTTTCTTAGTTCTGCTTTTTATTTGTTGTATATTTGAGATTTGTGTTGTTGATTATCTGCACTAGTGCTTTCACACTCGATCCAGGGTGTTGATATATTTTTTGGGTTAACACACACACACATATATATATATAGACATACTTTTATAAATATACGCAAACACACTAGGAAAATTTGTATTTCAGCAAATAATATTATCTTAGGAAGAAGTTAACTAAAAGCTCAAACCTATAGATAGTTGATTATGACTGAAAACAATTGCTCGGAGGCTTGGAACCCCTCCACTTAAGAAATACCCATTATACGTGGTATGCTAGAATGGTTAGGCAATACCTAAGGCATGCGAGGGTAAGTTCTCATTCCTCCACAAGCTACACCAGCGGTACTAGTTGCTCCGCCCACTAAAGCAGCAGCCCGTCCGCCAGACTTCCCCAAAATGTGCAAAGACTTTTAGAATATGGGAGGACATGCATATATGTGAGCTGAAGATTTAGTTGAAACAAAGGCTTGGATTAACGACCGTTGAATGTATATTTCAGGAGCTAAATGGGCAGACCGGATCAAGGGGAGGATGGCTACATGACATTTAGAGGGGGAGGCGCTGGATTGTTGGACCATAGTAGCTGAAGAGAACGTTAAGGAAGGAATTACTTGGGTTGAATTCAGGGCTCGCTTCAAGTCGCGACACTTATCCAAAGTTGAAGTAAGTTTGCAATTGAAGAAGTGTTACAACCGAGGCAAGGAGACTCCATGTTGGAGGAGTATATCAATAAATTCAAGGAATTAGCTAAGTTTGGATTGAGTCCGATTGACACCCATGCAAAGAAGGCTATGTAGTTTGTTAAAGGCTTAAATTATCCACTTAGGGAGCTACTTTTGACCCAAATACCCGTAGGCACCACTTATGAGATGATAGTTGAAATGGAGATGCTTCAGACTGTTGGTATTGAGGGGAAGGAGAAGGTGGGACAATCGCAAAATCAAGGTGGAGCAAAGAAAGAGGGATTTTGCACTGATAAGAAAGCCAAGGGGAAGATCAAGAAAGGAGGTGAAAGGAGGTGTGACATGTCTTAGATGTCAGAAGAAGGGGCATGTTGCTATGGACTTCAAAGTAAGTTTGATGAGGAAAGAATTCAAAGGGAGATGCTATCACTTCCATGAGGAAGGACACTACAAGAATCGATGCCCGAAGCTAGCAAAGGAGGGACAAAGTGGGCAAGCTTATCCCATTGAAGTTATACCTGTCTCAAGTGGACCTCTCCCAAAGACAAAGGAAATGCTATATTGGAAAGTACAATTATTATGTCTAGAAATACCGTTCCTATCTTATTTGACTCGAGAGCATCGCATTGATTCATAGCTAGAAATATAGTCAACTTCTTGAGTCTATAAACCCAATTTGTCACCAACCCAATAATCGTGTCTATTATTTTGCAAAAGTAAGGATCTTAAGGCTACTTCAACACTAGAGGAGGGTGAATAGTGTTTACTAACTTTATGAATCTTTTTGAATTCTTTTAAGATTATAGTTTAAACAATGCAAGTTAACAATCACAAATGCGGATGTAGATAGATATAAATGCAGTAAAAGTAAAATGTTGGAGAGATCACACCAGGATTTTTATATTGGTTCGAAGTTACCCTACATCCAGTCCCGTACAATTTCTTGTACAAATTTCTTTTCAAATACCAGAGTTTTTACAATCTCAATTTCAAGGCTACAAGACACACCCGCCAGATTTTTCGAGCTCTGGGCACACTCATTGGATTCGGATGGGACACCATCACACACACTTGGATTCAAACGGGACACCAAGCACACCCACTTGATTCAAACGAGAGACAAGAACACCCACTTAGATTTCAGGGACACCAAGTACAACCAAAAGTATTTGAGTATGATTTGATAGAGTTAAGGAAATCAATTTCTTGATCTTGAATACAAATAATCCTATAACCTCTTGAATAACACCTTGATCTTGATTTGAGTGAGTGAGATGAGAGAGACTAGAGAGTAAACAATAGAGAATCAAATCAATAGAGTTTGGATTTGATTCTTATTGAATTTAAGAACATTTTGAGTGAAATTTCTTTTAGGAATCAAGAGAGTGAAAGAAGAGAGAGAAAAAATGAGAAAGTAGTTAACCAAAATTTGTTGAGAGAACCCCTATTTATAGAGAAACAACAGTCAAGTCCATTCGCGAAGAGATACAACGAAAAGACATTTCTATTCAAAACTTGAATTTTGAAATTCTCGGACTATATGTTGATATATGGGGTCTATGTATGTCTACATACCCTTTGTAATTTTGAAAAACATTTAATAAAAATTGTTTTGAAAATACTATGTTTTGTAAAATATTTTGATACTTTGTAAAGCCATTTAAGCATAGTTTATACACATTTTAACCATAATAAAACTTAAGAAAACTTTATAAAAATATTTTGAAATATTTTAATATATAAAGGATTTAAATATGAATTTCTTTTAAAAATTAAAAATAAAACAATATATATAAAGTATTAGTGAATATATATGTCAAAGTATTAATGAATGTCAAAATATACTTTTAAATACCATAAACATTTGGAAAAGCATAAAACCAAAAACTATATCTAAATAAATTAAAAGTATATATTAAATATAAAGTACTTAGAAACTTAATGTAATACTTTTCTAAATCATTAAAATGTTAGGAATCATTTGGAAGTTATTTTGAAAGGATGTTTGAAAAATAATTTTGAAAACAGGGATTCTTGAAAAATCATTTATTAAAACCGAGATATTCGAAAATTATTAAATCAAAGAACAGATTTTAAAAACCCTTTTGAAAAAAATGAAGGGCGATCAAAGAAGTGCGGCCAGGGCTTTAAAAAAGTAATCTATGACTTCATAACTTATCTTGATATCTTGAAATTTCAAACTCATAAGTCTTTAATCTCTAACTCTTGAATCTCTATATCAGCCTCTTGTGTCTACTCTTGATACTGCACAATCTTCTTAATCAACACCCGTCTAATATCCTACACTATATACTATATATAACTTGATAAAACAGTAGTATCTATATTTTATATGATCTCATATGGTTGTTGTCACAAAACCAATACCTAAGGTACTAACAATCTCTGACAGCCATGTACATAAAATTTGACATAACTCCCCCTGAGCTACAAAACTCCCCTTCTATCTATGCTTGGATTTTTTTTTATATTTCTCCCCCTTAGTCATCAATAAAAATTTAACCAAAAACTCCCCCTATCTAGAGTAATACATGATATTTTGTGAGATATTTTGATAAGTAAGAAGTGATAATACAAACAAATTTTATTAATCAATTCAATCTAATATACACAGTAAAACCAATCCAAAGTCAACACAATTGAATTCAATCATAAGTCAAATTAATAAATCCAAGCTAATTCCAATCCTAAATAAGTTCATACAAACCAATCTTTACTTCTTAATCTAACGTAATTTTCTAATATACAAATTTAAATCAAACCTTATATATTATTCAAAAACTAACCAAACAACTTAAACTTCCCTAGGAACTTCTACCCAACCATCGAAACCGAAAATTGGATCTGTTTTGATGGCATCCCAATCCTCATTGTCTTTGTTGAAGGTGCTATTCGGATTGTTGGTTGGTTCATCTTTGATAAGGGAAGAAATCATCCATCGAATAGCACCAAAATGCTTTTCTTGTTCTTATATCATCTATTTTTGCTCAATTTCTTCGAACTTTTCTGAATTTTAATTGATTATTGCTATGATACAAATATTAGCATCTTCCATATCTAATTCATCATCACTTGAGGAAGTAGGTGAATCGTCAAATGTTGTAGCATAAACCATTTTTCCATTTTCTGGACGAATCAGGTTTTGGTGAGATTTTCGGTTTCTTCGGCTATGAACGGTCTCTCTGCATATGGCCAAATTCATTACAGTTAAAGCACCTAATAGCATTTCCACTTCCTGGATTTTTATTATCATTTCTCCTGAGATTATTCATTTTTTTGTATTTTAGAAATTTTCTGAAATTTCTGTTCATGAAAGCAATTTCCTCATCATCGTCGTTGCTTGAATCCAGATCATCTATTGTTGCATCGAAAGTGATGGATTTCTTTTCTATTGCCTTGCATTCTCTCCCGCCCTGCATTTGTGCTTCATATGGCATTAAATTGCTAATTAACTCTTCAATTTTTAGAGTGCTAATGTCATTAGGCTTTTCAATTACAAGAGTCTTTTGGTCCCATTTAGGGGTAAGTGAATTGAGGATTTTTCTAACTTGATCCTCTTCACAAAAACTTTTACCCAATGCAACTAGTGAATGTACTATATCTTGAAATCTACTATACATATCATAAATGGACTCATTTAGGCTCATTTTAAATAATTGAAACTGATTGGTAACATAAATTTTTTGGTCTGTTTGACTTTACTAGTGCCCTCATGTGTAACTTGCAGTGTTCTCCATATTTCATATGCAGACTTATAGATAGACACTCTATTGAATTCATTTTTATCTAATGAATAAAACAAAATATTCATTGATTTAGAGTTACTTTGTACAAGTGCCTTTTGGTCAGCAGTCCATTGTGAAAAGTTCGTCTGGTGCTTAATGTACTCATTCTGTGTACATTCCAAATATCTAGACCACTGGTCCGCAAATAGATTTTCATTCTACATGACCAATAGGTGTAATTAATGCCATTAAAAAGTGGAGGTCTGGCAGTAGATTGTCCTTCGACAAAGGTGTTACTAACAAGTGAACTGACAGTGTCGTTAGCCATTTAAACTTTTCAAAAATCAGTATTATGAATACTTTGAACCAAATGGTAGTTTGCGGAAGTAAGGATCTTAAGGCTAATTCAACACTAAAGGGGGGGTGAATAGTGTTTACTAACTTTTATGAATCTTTTTGAATTCTTTTAAGATTATAGTTTAAACGATGCAAATTGACAATCACAGATGTAAACATAGATAGATATAAATGCAGTAAAAGTAAAAAGTAAAGAGTTGGAGAGATCACACCAGGATTTTTATACTAGTTCGGAGTTATCCTATATCCAGTCTCGTACAATTTCTTGTATAGATTTCTTCTCAAATATCAAAGTTTATACAATCTTGATTTTAAGGCTACGAGGCATACCCTCTAGATTTTCCGAGCTTTGGGTACACTCACTGGATTCGAACGGGACACTAGCACACCGACTTGGATTCAAACGGGACACCAAGCACAGCTACTTGATTCAAACGGGACACAAATCCACCCACTTAGATTTTAGGTACACCAAGCACACCCAAGAGTATTTGTGTATGATTTAATAAAGTTTACAAAATCAATTTTTTAATCTTGAATACTGTTTGCAACTAAATTAGTCACAAACACCCAAGAATAGTTTTTGTAGAGAAGTAAGTGAAGAAAAACAAAATTAAACTGAGTAAATGAATTAATAAGAAATAGAGAATGAACTATAATCAGAGACACAGAAATTTATAGTGGTTCGGCGTTGTATGCCTATGTCCACTTTGAAGATTATCCTTTATAAATCACTTATAAATCTGATTACAGCAGTAGAAAATAGCAAGTGCTTGATTACAATGGAGTCTAGAGAACAAGCAGCGTAAAGATCCTCAGAATGACCGATCAAGCCAGTATTTATAGATAAAGATGACCATGTATCTCACTGAAATCTCGGCTGAAGGACCTTCTAATCCACATGGGCCCACTAGAGGGATCGCTGGGCCCAATTCCTAAAGAGGAGGGATCGGTACCGATCCCTTCTTTGGTTGAATTTTGGGGAGCGATCCCTATGGTGGCTTCCTTATGCAAAAAAATGTTTAGCTTCCAATTTTCATGTCATTTGGATCATTGGAACTCGAGTTGTTGCTTGATCTCTAATTCAACATGACTTGAATGCTGCCTTCTGTCGATCCCTCCCAAGGGATGTATATTGATCCCTCTAATTTGTCCTTTTGATGTGCAATCCCTAAGGTAGATTCCCTAGGGTCCTTATATCTTGCTCCTCAAATTTCATATGCTATGGACTTGTAGATCTCGAAAAATTGATTGTTTTATCCAAGAATGCTCTTGTACTTTGATGTATGCCGATCCCTCTTGTTGAAACCAAACTATGTCGATCCCTCATATGCATTGAACCATATCCCATACTTTGAACATTCTACATTATGCATCTATCAATTCCATTCAATCCTGACTTCATATTACCATCTGTACTTGACTTCTGGGCCACACAATCATCACCTGGAATCATATATCCTGACTTCAATCTACATTATGCATCACTCTGTATATCGATTTCCCTTTGTATAAATCCAGGGCTATATTCTATCAATTGATATATAAATCCCATTCCACGTGAATAATAAGCTTTTGCCATCTGGTCCAGCTTTGAACTTGGAGATTTCAGGTTTGATTTCAATTTCTATCGATTTTAACAATTGAACTTTTGGGTCACACATGTGCATGCTCATATACACGTTTTTGTTATTGGCTCCCGGACGTGTTTGTATATGCATGGGTCATCGCCAATTTACATGGCATTTTGTATGTACATGCTTTCAATAATTTCTACGCCTATATTTGTTTGCATGCATACCTATAGTCGATCCCTATCATTCATCATTTTTTCAAAGTGTTTGCAGGGATCGACATATGTTGAGTCGATCCCTCCCTTCCGTTTCTTATATCTACAGGGACCGGCATACCCCTTGCTGATCCCTCCCTGTCTTTATATGCTAATGCATCTGCTTATGGGTTTCGGCATACGCATGGCCGATCCTTCTTATTAATGACTTGTGCTCATAGGGATCGGTATATTAGTAGTCGGTCCCTTTTTCCTTGACTACAACTATGGGCTGAACTCCCCTTTCTTTACACCATGCCGACCCATTCTTCCTTTATATAAGCCATCGCTTTACCTTTCTCACTTCGCTTATCCAACTTTCCTAATTTCTAATTTTGCACCGAACCCTCTTCCTCCATTTGCAGAACCGAACCCATCCAATCCTCAGCTCGAAACCCATCTGCAATCTTGTTTATCCCATAAACTTATCTCTTCTCCCTTTTCACTTCGTACATCTTCAAACACTCGCCCACATTCTAACTTATATACTCATATAGGTAAGCCTTCTTGCCTTTATCTTTTGGTTATATGATGAGATAAGGGATTTCAGAGTTTGGCGCAATGATTGAACAACAGTCGAATTTGTTTAGGAGAGATGAAACATTGAATATGGAGGGTTTCGGCAGAGTAGAAGATGAGGAAGGAGGAAGAAGATAGAGTGAAGGAGGGACCGTGTTGGAGGTTTGGATCTATACTGATCCCTCGGCGTAGAGGCTTGATGTTAGAAGGTGAAGTAGAGGGATCAGTAGGATTAGAGATCGGTAGTGTTTATTGTGAGAGAGGGATCAGTGGGATTTGTAGAAGTGAAGGGATCTGTACCATTATGTTATAGAGAGGAATTGGCAGAAACGCTTTGGGATAGGGATCGGTATAAAGGGTTCGACATATAGGGATCGACATACATACTTTCTGAATTCAAAACCTAATCCAAACTGACTTGTTTTGACAATTACTACCAATTCACCTCAACAAACTTAAATATATAATGACAATGAGCAATAAAACTTGCATATTCTCCATCGGACTTGAGATTCGAACAATCAAATCCCTGGAACTTTCAACATGAACTTAAACGTAGCATATGGACTTGAATGATAGATTTCATACTTTGATATGCTGATAGTCGATCCCAAAGCTTTCACAACCGATCAATATCCTTTCCAGTTAAGACGGTCAGTGATGATAGTCACTCTGGTCGGAATCCAAAGTCTCATCATTTAACTTCATTCTCTGATTTAAAGTTATTTATCTCTGTTATACACAACACTACATTGCACTAGTTCACACATAGCACGGGGGGAACAGGTAATTTTTTTCTAATCTCGATTGTCTACTAGTATAGTTAATATGGAGTTCAAACGCTTAGAACGTTTATCTGCATTGTCTTCTGAACCAGCTCTGCAACATAGTGATCCTAAAGCAAGATCGAGTTCCACGACTATATCTGGTAGGCTTTCTCCTAGTCATCAAGCCGAACAAATGGAAGTTTCTAGTCCGTGGGTCGACTTTTTTTAGATGTCTGGTCCTCCCGACAGAGGATGTAAGTCCTGCACCCGACCTAGTAGAAGGTGACATTCTCTTATATAACCCGATAGATTCTCAAGTCTCCCAAATTGGTGAGGTTGCCCTTCGTAGGTTGTGTTCCATACATGGAATCCCATTCGTAGACGTCCTGGTTTCTTCGATAAATGACAGGCCTCACTTGCCCTCAAAGGGGTACACACCCTGTAACAAATTTATGTTCTAGGCCGGATGCGTACCGCCCTTCAACTAGTTTATTCGAGAAATGTTAGGATATATTGGAATAGCTCACACTCAACTTCACCCAAACAGCTACGCCTTCCTCCATGGAACTTTTCTACTATTCATGAGCGTTATGTTTTGGCCACCAACTTTCGAGGATATAAGATTCATTTACAACTTTAAATGACGATCAGGAAGTCCTTCCTACGTCTTCCTTGAACCTTCACCTAACTGCCAAGTCTTAACGGGTGCTTGGAATAAACTCTCTTTTCAAACACGAGTGGTTCTATGGTTGGTATCTGCCAGGCTTCATAAGGCGATGGCTGGAAGGACGTAAGTGTTGCCTTCAGTTTATTCTTAAGTCCGTCAATCCAAGTCATATTTTTGAATTCACTAACATCCTGAACTTATATAGGTGTATGCCTACTGCCTGAGGGCGTTAATTTTTCAAGAGCGATCTTCACTATTCGCGCTATCCCCGTCGAAGACAGGGACATCAAACTTCTCGTTACCAATGAGTTATTATCTCTATTTGGGCTGTTGGAAGTGGGTCATAGCATTGGGCTCTTTGGAAGTGTAGCATTATCAAGAAACGCCACAGAGTAAGAAAGGAATGTCAACAATCCTGCCGTGTCCTCAGTCGAGGGGACTCAGGATGACATTAAAGAGGGCAAGATTAAGGATGCCCAAACCAATGAGCCCGGCGACACTGATGTAGGCCCAGGCAAGGCGCCTGTGGTTGAATAGCCACAAGGCACGCAATCCCAAATGCCAACCAAGAGAAGGAAGAAGCTAGCATATAAACTTCGCAGAAGAAAAATTGCTACAGATCCAGAATTTGTCAGCACTTCTATTGATGAAGAATCATCTTCCCAACACTTAGAAAGTTCACCGAAAGGATTTTCAAATGTCCAAATTCCCGATGACATTATGACTTATGACTTTCCGAACATCAATATTGAGGGGCTCAATTCTTCTACTAGGAGTGGTGAAAGCATTCTTCCTACCGACAGAGGAGAGAAAACACCCATAAGCAAGGCTACAGCTACTGGTCTGTTGGGGGGAACACTAGGACACTCACAACCACATGCACTTCACTACACGCTCTTCATCAATCCTTTGCATAGTGGTTACTTACATGTTCTCATTTGGTCTTTTCATGTGCAATGACTCAGTATTGGGCTTTTGATCGCCTAAGGGGCTCTTCGATGCACTATGGATCTAGCTGCGGCTTTGAATCTAGCAGGCGTAGGGAAAAAGGTGACGGATGGCAAAAAAGCTATCATTCAAGGGAATCTTCTTTTTCCAAGCATAAGTCCCAGTCTCAGTCATCTTATTAAGGAGACCAACCCAATCTTCCTGTTTATAGGGGATACCAGCCTTCCTTTCGCGACCCTCAAATTGCTACATCACATGAGTAGCACTCTGGTTCTTCTAGCTCTAGGCAATCTCACGACCGCAGATCGAGCAAACATCCAATTGCCACTTCCGATCCATCCTTACCGACCGCTGCTCCTGACACTTCTACAGTAGAGAAATTGGCCAAACTTAAGGCCACTTTCCCGAAAATTTGTTTTGACGAGCTTAAATTCCTTCCTACAATTCATATGATTCCGGGGCACACCAAAACAAGCTCTCTCGCATGTGTTAATGACGTTTTCATGCAGCATGAGTCGTTCCAGCACTTAGCGGAAAAAATCTCCGAAGTGTCAATTGAGCGAAAATATGAAATAAATCATCTCAAGCTAGAGGCGATCCACGATAAAGACATAATCAAGCACCAAGATAATGAGCTATTGGAGTTGACAACAAAACTTGCTGAGGCAGAAAAGAGTGCCAAGGAAACGTCAGAGGCAGTGAGTCATTTGAAGCTTCCCATAAGAAAGAACTCGATGCTGCCCTCAATCACAATAGTGCACTCGCTCTAGAAAAGTATTCCTTGCAAAAGGAGAAAGATATCTTGGCCCACCATGTCGAGGAGCTTGAAGAGCTTTAAGAAAGAAAGGGAAGAGAAGATTGAGGCTCAGGAAGAATCACAAAGGTACTGCGAAGAGGCCGTTGAAACTAGGAGCTTGAAAATCAAACAAGACGAGAAATTCACCAAAATAGAAGCCTTTAAAGAGGAGCCATGAGAGGAAGGACACAAGAAGATGATGGCACAAATTGGAACCCGAGTAGAAGAAGCTAAAGAGTCCCGTCGAAATGAAATTAAGGACATGTTTGATCCACTGATCATCGAATACAACGCCAAAGTCCTCATTCACCGCGACTTGAGTTTTCTTGGCGAAGGTTATCTTGAGTCACTTGCTGAAGCTTGGTAGTACATCATCGAGATGAAAAAGAGGGAGCTGGGCGAAGCTGGGTTAGATGAAGAGAAATTGGTGCAGGATATCCTCCATGGAAATGAACCCCTAGGCCTTGCTGCTGTGAGACTCCGATATTTTGACATTTTAGCGCCTTCTGATAAAGGAAAAAAATTATTGCTAAATCCTTGAAAGCCGATCCTAAGGGCCGCTCTTCTTTCCAAACGGCTGGAGCATCGGTTTCTTTTGGCCTGGGGAAGAACTTGAGCTACGATCCAGATAATCCTGGTTATCAATCTAAAGTGCTGACCCCTATTTTGGAAGGGGCACTCCGGCAACAACTGAGATCCAACCGGATGCAGGTATTTCACTTTACTCTCCACTCTACGAGAGGTTTCGTTCTTCGTGCCCAATGGTTTTAGGCTTATATCCATGTTTCAACAAATTTGTAGGTCTACCGGGTCCCGGCCAAACTCCTAAAGGTGACGCTGCCGTGGAGCAATATGAGAAATTAACAGAGATTCCAGCGGCCACCGATATACCGGGGCCCGATGCTCAAGTTATCGGAGCACTCGACGATGAAAAGGCTGAAGATCCGCTGCCGGTAGATGAATCTGATGATGTTGTGATTACCAGCACCTCCGAATGCACTGATGAGATCAGCCTGAAGGAGTGTATTGAGAAGAAGGAGTTACGGAAGAAACAAGCCAAAGCTGAGCCCACCGAGGTGGACATTGATGATCCACACCTTATCCCACCACAAGTAATTCCACCTGGTGGGTCGATTCCCGAAGAATTCCCTCTAAGCTTCGAACGCTCTCCCACCAAAGGTGGTAAGGGATCAAAGAAGAGAACAAGCAGAGTTCAGACAGCGCCACTCTTGAAAAATCCAAAAAGGAGAGAAGATTGTAGAAATAGCCGTCGTTTCGGCTAGGTGTGAACATAGTTTGCATAGCTGTTTGTTTATATTTTTCTTTTATTAGTTGTGGTTGTACGGGTACGACTATCGGTTTTTTGAAATAACTTATACCATAATTTTGAAACTTGTCATGCGAATAAAAGTTTTTGTTTTCTGTTGAACTCTTGTGTGAACTATTATTTAAGTAGTTGAACTATTACTTTCCATTTAATGCACTTATAATTCATTGTTCATTAATGCCGGTAACAATCCACTAGCTCTATCCTAAGGCCTCCATGTGGTCGTGGCCTTAAGTAGCATCAAACGCTAGGCTTGAGCCTTAGTGTTATGCCATCGAATTCAGTGGTTTGAGTAATTATAGTCTTGCCTCCAGTCTTAGGTTAGCGGGGTTAGATGTTGGATGGTCGAACTCCATCCTTAGTAGGTTTATACTCATTCTGTAGATTTCATGCCAGAGTTCATGGAATAGTGAATGGTCGAACTTCACTCATCTATCGGTTTATACACATATCCACACTCTGGGGATAAGAGTCGGTTGATGGGTGGTTGAACCGCACCCAATTTATGTTTATACTCAAATCCACACTCTAGGGATTTAGAGTTATTTTGCGGGTGGTGGATTCACACCCTATTTATGTTTATACTCCAGTCCACACTCTGGGGACTTAGAGTTATTTCGGAGAGCAGTCGGATCGTACTTTCCTTAACTGAATGATTCGCCCCTAGTGTTCGGGGTTTGATTTAGTAAGCGATCGATCATGTCACGATCGCTCTTATTTTATTTCAGTCCCACCGTTCGGTGGGATTTATTCGATTATCAGATGGTCGAGTCACATCCATTCCTCATTGTGTATCTCGTCCATTGGATTATGAACGAGTGTTATCAAATAAACAATCGGACCAAGCTCATCTTGTTTAGTTCCATTGGGAACTAACGTAATTGATTAATTCCAAACTCTGGGAACCTGTTTGGACATATCGACATCAATTAGTTTCGTCATATAACTAATACATAATGCTACAGCAAACATAAATATAAAGCAGGTTCAAAACTTTATTTTCTAAATGGAAAAGAATGACATAATCTGTCTTATTACATATCTGAAAAGTCAAATGCTAAAGCAAATATTGAAAGCAAATACAGTTGAATGAGAAAGAAATAAATTAAGTGAAATAGCATCGTAAATGCTCGCTATTCCACGCCTTTGGGAGTGTGATGCCATCAATAGTTGCTAGCTTGAAAGTTCCTTCTCCAAGCCTCTGTTCAATGACATACAGTCCTTCCCAGATTGGATTCATGTGCGAAGGGGTAGGAAAAACCGTTTCAAGATGAGATCGCCGATTTCAAAGGTTCTAGGTCGGACTTTAATGTTGTAATATCGAGCGACTCAGTGTTGATGCGTAGTTGCCCTCAGATCGACTTCCTCGCGCTTCTCATCCATAAATTCGAGAGATTCCACATAGAGATCTTTATTCGTTTTGTGATTGTAGTAAGTCACTCGGTGAGAAGGAACTTCGAGCTCAACAGGAATGACGGCTTCAGAACTGTAAGCAAGGGCGAATGGTGTATGGCCAGTCATAGACTTGTGGGTGGTCCTGTAAGCCCACAGTGTTGTCGGGAGTTCATCAACTCACTTGCCTCTAGCCTTTTCCAAATGCTTCTTTAGAATGGACTTTATAATTTTGTTCACAGCTTCAACCTGCCCATTTGCTTGAGGGTGAGCAACCGCTGCAAACCTCTTTTCAGTATGATACCTCTGACATAAATCTTTGAATTCAACACTGTAGAATTGAGTCCTATTATCAGTTACAATAGTTCATGGAAGACCAAAATGACATATGATGTTCCAGACAATGAGTTGATTACTTACTTGGTTGTGATCGTGGCTAAAGGTTCTGCTTCGGCCCATTTGGTAAAGTAATCAAATACGACGATAGCGTACTTTGCACCACCTTTAGAGATCGGTAAGGAATAGATAATATCTATACCCCACATGGAAAATAGCCATGAGCTGACCATTTGCGTGGTTTCCATCGACAGAGCTCTTGGAACTTTTGCATATATCTAGCACATATCGCATCGTCTTACATAGTCAGCGGCGCCTTGATTTATAGTTAGCCAATAATACCCGTAACTGAGTATTTTCTTTGCGAGAGTTTGCCCCCAGTGTGATCGCCACATTCCTCTTTATGAACTTCTTTTAGGACACGTTTTATCTCCTCATGAGCAACACACCGAATTAGGGGAACAGAGAAACCTTTTATGTACATAATTCGTTCTTGTATGACATATCGCAAAGCTTTAAGAAGGACTTGTTGCTTTTCATTCCTTTGATCTGATAGGACTCCATGTAGCAAATAGTCTTTGATCGGAGTCATCCACGATTCTCTCTCAGTCTCCGCCTCTAGTGTCCGATCGGTTTCTATCAGGTTTATACTCGGGCATTTAATACTTCGACTAGAACCAAGCCCATCTATTATGCGTCGCCGATGCCGGTAAACTTTGCCAATGAATCAGCCACTCTGTTTTGATCCCGTGGAATATGCGAAATGTCATAGTACTCGAATTCAGCCAACAACTCTTGGACTTGGGTAAGGTATGGAGCAAGCCACTATCCTTTAGCTTGATAATCTCCCCTGACTTGGTATACTACCAATTGTGAATCACAAAATATTTAAAGAGACTTTATTCCCAGATCTCTAGCGAGTTTAAGTCTAGCAATTAGAGCTTCGTACTCAGTTTCGCTGTTTTTCACTGGGAAATCAATCTTTAAAGCGTAACAAATTGACCAATATTTGGGAGTTACAAGCACAATTCCAGCTCCAGAACAATGATCATTGGACGCTCCATCAGTATACAGTTTCCACCGCATGGTAAGGATTTCGCTGCTCTTCGGGGAATCATCCCACGCAGTGCATTCTGCTATAAAATCTGCCAGTGCCTGAACCTGGATAGCCCTCCGAGGGAGATAAGTTATATCGAATTGACTGAGCTTGATATTCCACTTGAGTAACCTTCTAGACGTCTCAGGTCGTTGTAGGACCCGTCGTAACAGCTGGTCGATGTAGATATTGGTCGGATGTGCCTGGAAGTATGGGCGAACTTTCATGATGCAATTAACAAGCAATATGCCAGTTTCTCTATTCTCGGATAGTTCCTTTCAGCTCCTATCAATCGCTTGCTGACGTAATACAACGACCTCTGGATTCGATGCTCCTCGCGAAGCATTGCGACACTTATAGCGTGTAACGACACGACTAGATAAATGTACAAATATTCATGATCCACCGGCTTTGGCAAGATGGGGGGTCTCTCTAAATGATTCACCAAAGCTTAAAATGCATCTTTACAATCCTATGTCCATTCAAAGTTTCTTTTCCCTATCCTAATCAAGTCAAAGAATGGAATGCATTTTGTCGGTAGCTCTGGAAATAAATCGGCTTAAGGTAGCAACTTTCCCATTCAAACTCTGTACCTATTTAATAGTCTTTGGCACTTGGATATCGCGGATAGCCTGAATATTCTCAGGATTAGCTTCTATTCCATGAGTGTTAACAATAAAGCCCAAGAATTTCACTAATGCTACACCAAAAGAACACTTCAGAGGATTAATTTTCATCTTGTTATGTCGGAGGATGCCGAATATTTCTGCCAAGTCTTTAATGTGGTCGCTCAATCGCCGTGACTTCACGAGCATATCATCCACATATACTTCCACTGTCTTTCCAATCTGATCTTTAAACATCCTGTTGACTAGGCGCTGGTAACTAGCTCCTGCATTCTTTAGTCCAAATGGCATCACCACATAACAATATAATTCAACATCGGTAATGAAACTGGTGTGCTCTTGATAGAGAATGTGTATTGGGATTCGGTTATATCCCGAGTACGCATCCATAAAAGATAGCAATTTGTGTTCTACGGTTGAATCCACTAGCTGGTCGATCCTCGAAAGGGGAAAACTGTCTTTTGGACACGCCTTATTCAAGTCCGAGTAATCAATGCATGTTCTCCATTTCCCATTTTCCTTTTTTACAAGTACAGGGTTAGATACCCACTTAGGGTAAAGGGCATCGTGGATAAACTGTTGTCTTTGAGTCTATCCACCTCCTCTTTGAGAGTGGCAGTTCTCTCCGAATTCATGTCGTGTCTTTTTTGCTTCACCAGGATATGCCTCGGGTCGATATTCAATGCATGGCTCGCAATAGCAGGCGAGATTCCACACATGTCAGAGTGAGTCCAAGAGAACACATCTAGATTCGCTCGGAGAAAACCTGCAAGTTCTTTCATTATCGAGGGGCTAAGCTGTGATCTGTTCTTTAGGACCCGTGATTGGGTCATCGTGGATGACTATGATATCAATCGTCAACTCAGCTGGTGCAGCCTTTGTCCCTTTGAGCTCCTCCTTATCTCTCTCAGTTCTATATCTCTATAGAACCGACTGTGGTGCCCGAGCCAAGGCTCAAGCACTAGTTGTCAATCTTCGGTAGCTTGGATGCGGACAGTCTTGTCCACACCTTACCTCTCTCTTTATGCAGAGCATCCCTCAACTCACCTACATAACAGGCACATCCAGTCGCCTGATCATTATGAACAACTCCAACACCATTATATGTCGAAAACTTCAAAGTCAAACACCATGGGCCAAGGGCTGCCGAGAATTCGGCTAGGGCTGGTCGACCCAGAAAAACGTTGTAAGGAGAATCAATGTAACGACCCTAATTTTGATTAACATTATTTAGGACATTTAATTAGATATAATGTAAATGGTTAAGGGATTGAGATTTGTATAAGTAGAAGGTAATCGTGCCTAATAACTAATGAACTAAGGGAAAATAAAATGAAATAAACAAGGGAAATAGACAAGGGAAAAATAGGAATAAGTTATATTCTTATACCCTAAACCCTCATGCACTTTCCTTTTACATGTTCATAAGCAAAACTAAATTAAAGAAGAGGCCGACCACCATTGGAAGAAATAAGAAGAAGAGAAGCTAAAATCAAGAGGAAGGAAGCTTAATCAATCCAACTCAGAAAGCAAATCTCAAACTCCTTAATCACAAGCTAAAGGTGAATAATAGGTTACATCTCATTTTATATTTTCGGTTCTACATGAGATCCGAATTTATTTTGCAAATGATTTGCCATGTTTTGATTGTTTAAAAGGATATATATGCTTGTTGATGATTTATGTTATTTCATATAGATTTTATGTTACGGTTTAACTTAAAAAATCTATTATATGACATCCAAATGCCTTGCAATTTTTATATAAGGTCAAAAATATTATTCTAGGATTGGGTTTCAAGTTTCATAATTTTATGAATTAATATGGATTTATTATGAATTTTCTAGTGAAGAAAATGGTTAATTGGGTTTAAAATTAATTACGTCTATTATATGTTAGCTTTGGGTCAGAAATTTATATATGTTAGAAAACATATTAAAAGTGATTTACGAGAATTTTTGTAGAATTTTCCTAAGTGCTTTAATAAGTATATAAAATTATTTAAGGTATGAGACTAAAATGTTTTATATGTTTATAAAAGGAGAAAGGGCAATTTGTAAATATTTTAAATTATTAATCTATGAAATTCGACAGCACTTTTAGAAACAATTTTGGAAAATAAATTGGCAACCAATTATTTGATGGCAAATAAGCAAGTTAGTTGGAAAGAAATTGCTTTTTAAAGTTAAAAACCCGTTTAAAAAGGGTTCGTTGTTTCCCCGCTTTTGGTAGCTACCCTTCGACACTTCCGTCACCAACCAGTTCAAAACCAATACACATGGTATGTAGTAGATTGGAGATAGGCGAAAGGTATAGAGTCGAAACAGAGCTTTCGAAGGGATCGAGACCTTGTTTTGCTTTTAAAAGGAAATGCTGCTTTCTTTGCTTTCGAAAAGAATGCTTTTTAATGAGATAGCTTTTGACTTCGACAATTGTTTTAAAGAAAGGTTTCGAAAGAGATTGCCACCTTTGTTTTAAATATAAGCATTTGAACGGGTCTAAACCCTATAGCCGCATTCTACCTTTCGAAGCAATGCCTTCGAAAGGGTTCTTTCACTTTAAAACCTGAGCCGCTTCTCCAATACTTTCGAAGGGATTGGTTTCGACACCATCCACTTCTTTTACTTAGGAAATTGCTTTCGAAAGAGTTGCTTTCGACTTAGTACTTTTAAGACCCTTTTGAGATTTTGAAAGTTAACCCAAAGGTTTCGAAAGGAATGGTTTTAAATGGTTTCGAAACTATGTTCCACGTATTTTTACTTGAACCCAATGTTTTCGAAAGGTTTGATTTATATAAAGGACTTAATGCTTTCGAAAGGTATATAATAAAGGTTTGAAGGGGTGGTTCCCCAATGTTTTCGAAAGGTTTACCTTAGTGTTTAAATGGAGGGTTTCCAATGTTTTCGAAAGGCATGTTTAAAGTGTTTGAAAAGAGGATGTCAAAGGTTTTATAAAGCTTTCGAAAGGATACTTTCAATGTTTTTGAAATGTCTATTGTTGGGTATATTTCGACACCATCTACCGAACCAAGCATCTACCGAACCAACCTACCTCCTATGATTGCCGGACCATGCATCTACCGAACCAACCTACCTCCTATGATTGCCGGACCAAGCATCTACCGAACCAACCTACCTCCTATGATTGCCGGACCAACCATCTACCGGACCAAGCATCTACCGGACCAAGCTCCTCCAACCATCTACCAGACCAAGCATCTACCGGACCAAGCTCCTCCCACCATCTACCGGACCAACCATCTACCGGACCAAGACATTCCGAACCAACCTACCGGACCATGCTCCTACCAGACCAACTCCTTCCGGGCCAACAATACCAGGCCAGGTCGCGTCAGCCCAGGCCCACCAGCTGTTATATACATCCATGACCCCTACCCCCAGCCTCACTCTATAAATAGAGGGGCAGGGGTACAACAATGGGGACAAGTTTGAGAGCTCAAGCACGGAAGGAACTTTCAAACAACTTTCTTTTACTTGTACCAAAGCTTTGTACTTGTAATCATAACAAAAGAAGAGAAATAACATATAAAGTGGATGTAGGCACATTCTGGCTGAACCACTATAAATCTGCGTTTCTTTTTACAATTTAGCCCCTGTTTTTCATATATTTGCATAAACCTCCAAAATCACTAAGAACAACCTAAGATCTACTAAATCATATAACTTTGAGGTGTTTGTCCATTTTTTGTGCAAACATTTTTGGTGCTTTCACTGAGAACGGAGAAGCTCGAAGCTTCAGCTTCATCCACTTAACAGCTTTCCTAACAGCATCGTTCGCTACTTGGAAAACATGCCTCCCAAACAGAGAAAAGATGTTAACAAAAGAAAAAACATCGCATCCAGCAGTCTTCCAGATCCAGCTATCACGAATCAAGTAAATCGTCCTCCTCTGGCAGCAGTAACGAATGAAGGACAGGCTAACCCAACCATTCCTGCCACAGAACAGCCTGCAGCAATTACTAGGGCAGATTTGGACAGAGTTGTGGTTGAAGTAACTAACCGCTTCACGTCCCAGCAGGAAGCTTTGGTGGACCATCTCATGTCACGCTTAAGGGACGCTGAAGAATCCAACCGCAACACTGAATCATGGGGCGAGTCCCAGTCTGGAGGATCTCAGAGACAACAAAGATCTTCCTTCTTCGAAGGAGCTAACGGCAGAAGTAGCCATGGTAGGAGCCGAGACCGAGCACAGCCCAAAGTTAGGCCTGAGGAAACGTTTGGTACCGAACCCAACAGGGGAGGTACCGGACGGAGGTCAACTGTAGCTGAGCCTGTCATACTGCCTAACCACGGAAACGCCAGTGACCGGGGCCGAGCTAGAGTCCAGCCCGAAGTTGGACCCGAGGAAGTGCTTAGATCAGAACCCGACAGGGGAAGATCAAGGCAAGGGCCAACTGTAGCTGACCCTAGCATGCTCCCAGAAGATCAAAGGCAGCCACTGGAAAATATGAGGAATGATAGACGATACCATCCCTACAGGTCATCTGGACGGAATCAATCCCACAGAACAGAACCAAACTCATTTCTATCTTCTCCAAGTTCTGATGAAAGGATGGCACGCTTATTCAGAGAGTGTGTCCAACGGGAGCAAAGAGATCGAGGGATAGGCGCTAGGGTAACCAGCCCTTTCGCCCACAATATCGAAATTGCTATCACCCCCCGAGAATGGAAGATGCCAACAATAGAACCCTACAAAGGAACCTCCGACCCCGTTGTACAATTACAGAGGTACACGCAGCATATGCTCATGAGTGGGGCGACAGAGGGAGTACTGTGCAAATGCTTTCCGCTCTTCTTAGCAGATCTTGCTACCTCCTGGTTCTGTCATCTACCCCAGGGATCCATCAGCTCGTGGGAGATGTTGAAAGAAAAATTTATCAGTCAGTTCTGCATTCATGTGGAGCAACCTAAGGACGCTTATTCCTTATCCAGCGTCAAACAGAAACCTGGAGAGAAGCTGCAGCAATACCTAACCAGATTCAACGCCGCAACAGCCGCAGTCCAAGATGCCAATGAGAAGCTTATCCTAATGGCCCTCTGCAGTGGTGTGCATCCGGACACTAAATTTGCTAGAAGGTTGACAAAAGAAAAACCAGCTACTTTACCCGATTTCTTCCATGAAGCCGGGAAATACATGAGGCTTGAGGATGCTGCCGTTGAGGGGCAGTCAGGACAGCAAAATAAGACAACCCATGGCAACGCCCCTGCTGTGGCAAGGGACGTTCGAAGAAATGATTCCAGAGACAATGCTGGGGGCAAGAAGGGAGAAAAGCGCCTATATCGGCCAGGACCAAGATTCGACACTTACACTCCTTTGAACGAGACCGTCGAAAATATCTTCCTTGCCACCCAAGGCGAAGTTAGATACAAACGCCCACCATACAAGAAGGAATCAGATAACGCACAGAAGTCTGGAAAGTTCTGCCGCTTCCACGAATCTCACGGGCATGATACCAACGAATGCCATCATCTCCGAGATCTGATCAAGGAACACATCAGAAGAAAGAAACTGGAACGTTATGTAAAAGGTCAGGACAGGACCCCAGCTCCTGCCAATGAAAACCCAAGGCTACCCTCACCGGGGGCCGACAGAGGAAACCGCAACACTAGCAGCTCTAGTCAAGAAAAGATAGTGGTTCATACCATCTCAGGAGGGCCACACATTGCTGACAGAAGCTGGAAAGAGATGGAAAGATACAGAAAGTCGCTTAGAGACAATAAAGACTATGTCAATTCGGTTATAGAAGAACGCCACCCGAAGCGAAAAGAAAGTGATGACATCACATTCGGTAAGCGTGACCTAGAAGGAAGGCAGTACCCTCACATGGATCCCATGGTCATCTCTGCCCGACTTGGTCCCGCCGAAGTTTACCGAATCCTGGTAGACACTGGAAGCTCAGTAAACATCCTGTTCAAACACGCATTCGACAAAATGAAGTTGTCAATGAAGGATGTATCTCCCTGCGATAAACCACTACACGGTTTCACTGGGGATGCTAAGATGCCCCTCGGGCAACTGGACCTCTTTGTTGAGATTGGGAGCCATCCCCGCTCCATTGTACGGAAGCAGACATTCGTGCTAATAGAAAACCATTCGGCCTACAACGCCTTCTTAGGAAGACCAGCCTTGTCTGACTTCCAAATTGTCCTAGCCCCATGGTGCCTAAAGATGAAATTTCCAATGGACAATGGAGTAGGGGAAGTAGAAGGAGACCAGGACGTTGCTCGAGACTGCTATGTGACTGAACTTCGCAACAACCACAGGAAGGATAAAGGGAAGGGTGTAGAGATTGCCCTCTGCACAAAAAGTCTGGAAGCATATCAACTAAAGAAAGCCCCTCCTCTTCGATATACCAGCGACCCTTTCAATGAATTAGACCCTAGGGACAAAGAGGAGGAGGCCACCGCCGAGCTTGCAGAGGCTATGGAGTTTATATCTGTAGACAAGCACGACTCAAGTAAACTATTGAAAATTGGGTCCCAACTAAAAGCCGAATTGAAGGAACAACTCATCGATTTTCTCCGCCACAACTTGGATGTATTCGCTTGGTCACACGCTGACATGACCGGAATCTCCCCCGACATAGCATGCCACGTATTAAACATTGATCCTACCAAGGCGCCTGTAAAACAAAGAAAGAGAAGTATGGGGGCAGAGCGATCAGCAGCCCTCGATGAAGAAGTAAAGAACCTACTCGCCAATGACTTCATACGAGAAGCTATCTACCCGGAATGGATCGCCAACCCGGTGCTGGTAAAAAAGGCTAATGGGAAGTGGCGAACCTGCATTGACTTTTCCAACCTAAACGACGCCTGCCCAAAGGATTGTTTCCCACTTCCCAGAATCGACCAACTTGTAGACAGCACAGCCGGGCACGAGCTCCTATCTTTTATGGACGCATACTCAGGGTATAACCAAATTCCTATACATGCTCCCGACCAAGACCACACTAGTTTCATCACCGACCGGGGTTTATACTGCTATAAGGTAATGCCTTTCGGACTTAAAAATGCAGGGGCCACCTACCAGCGCCTCGTCAACAAAATGTTTGTAGGGCTAATAGGACAAACTATGGAAGTATATGTGGATGACATGCTGGTAAAGTCAAGGAAAGCCAAAGATCACGTAAGCCACTTAGGCAAGATGTTTCAAGTACTTCGACAATATGGAATGAAGTTGAATCCGCTAAAATGCTCCTTCGGAGTGTCATCAGGAAAGTTCTTAGGATTCATCGTTCATGCCAGAGGGATAGAAGCAAACCCTGAACAGGTCCGAGCGTTAAGGGATATCAAGATACCTTCCACTCGGAAGGAAATGCAAAGTTTGAATGGAAAAGTGGCCGCTCTAAGCCGATTCATCTCCAAGGCGACGGACAAGTGCGTCCCCTTTTTTGAAGCCCTAAAGAAAGACAAGGGAAAGTTCGAATGGACTGGCGAATGCCTGACCGCTTTCCTTCACTTAATCGAACACCTCCAGAAACCACCGGTACTCTCAACTCCAAGCGAAGGAGAAGAATTATACCTATACCTCGCTGTGTCATCTCACGCCCTAAGCGCTGCCTTGGTAAGGGAAGACAACCGCACGCAACGGCCAGTTTACTTCATCAGCAAAAGGTTTACTGGGGTAGAAGTTAGATATCCTAAACTTGAGAAGTTAGCATACTGTTTACTAATCACTTCACGGAAACTGCGTCACTACTTCCAGTCCCATTCCATCAAAGTTCTGACCGATCAACCACTGAGGCAGGTACTCCATCGTCCCGACACTTCCGGGCGACTACTTAAATGGTGCATTCAGCTGAGTCAATATGATATCACCTATCACCCTCGCACCGCCATCAAGGGACAAGCCATGGCTGATTTCATTGCAGAATTCACTACCAACGAGGATAAGGAGCAATTGGAAATAACAGAAGATATCAAGTGGAATCTCTTTGTGGACGGTGCATCTAATGAACAAGGCTCGGGGACAGGTGTGGTAATAATCACTCCCAGGGGAAACAAACTGCACTATGCTATAAGATTGGAGTTCGTTGCCACCAATAACGATGCAGAATATGAAGCAGTGATAGCCGGACTAGACATTGCCATCGAAATCGGAGCCAATTCTTTGTGTCTTCATAGCGATTCTCAACTTATTGTTAATCAAATACTAGAAGAATTCCAAGCTCGAGAAGAACGACTCATAGCATATCTAAAGAAGACCAAGTTACTTCTCAGCCGACTGGATCACTACTTAGTCAAACACATCCCTCGGGAAGAGAACCAAGAGGCCGACGAATTGGCGAAGCAAGCAAGTGTGAGAGACATCACCATCTTCGGGGCGGTAACCATCTCAAAGCAACTGGCCCCAAGTTTTGAACAAGTGAATCTGGTAGCTGCAACCGAAGAAGCAACTTGGATGACTCCCATCCGAGACTACCTACAGAGTGGCACACTACCCAACGGGCGTAACGAAGTCAAGAAAATCTTGAGGAAAGCATCCCGCTACATAATACAAGAAGACATCCTCTATCGGCGCGGTTTCTCTAACCCGTTATTAAGGTGTGTCGCTGGGAGAGAAGCCAAGGAAATCTTATCCAACATCCATCAGGGAAGCTGCGGAGATCACACCGGAGGGCAAACGTTAGCAAAAAAGATACTCCGATATGGATATTTCTGACCCACCTTAAGCAAGGACGCCTTAGATTTCGTCAAAAAGTGTGACAGATGCCAAAAATTTGCTAAGATTCCGCGGCTACCAACAACTGAGATTACTCAAATGACCAGCCCTTTGCCCTTCGCAATATGGGGAATTGACTTAATCGGCGAGCTACCAATGGGCCGAGGCGGGGCAAAATATGCTATAGTAGCAGTCGACTATTTCACCAAATGGGTGGAAGCGGAACCTCTGAATAAAGTATCTTCAGCAAAAGTTATTAACTTCTTGATCAAAAATGTTCTGTGCAGGTACGGAGTCCCACTCAAAATCGTATCAGACAATGAACTTCAGTTTGACAGCGAGGAATTCGCCAACTGGTGCCAAGAGCACGGAATTCACAAGAGCTTCTCATCCGTAGCGTACCCCCAAGCAAACGGACAAGTCGAAGCCGTCAACAAAATTCTGAAAACTCTAATAAAAAAGAAGCTCAAAAAGTCAAAGGGCGCTTAGGTGGATGAACTCCCTACGGCACTATGGGCCTATCGCACATCTTTCAGAACATCAACGGGGCACACTCCTTTCTCTTTGGCATACGGATCGGAGGCTATGCTCCCAGTTGAAACCATTGTGCCTTCACACCGTAGAATCCACTATAACCCAGAAGAGAACGAAGAACTCCTTCACATGTCTTTGGATCTAATTGAGGAGAGAAGAAATGATGCAGTCCTTAAAACAGCAGCCCACAAACAAAAAGTGGCGGCACACTACAACTCCAAAGTCAAGCATCGTACCTTACAAGAAGGGGATCTTGTCCTCAAGCGAATCTTCCCTCGTCCCGGAGCACTAGACCCAATCTGGGATGGACCATATGTAATTCATAAAGATCTCCACAGCGGAGCCTATATTTTGTCAACAGTGGACGGAGAGGTGTTCCAGAGGGCATGGAACATCCAACACCTCCGTCGATACTTTTCTTAACTTGTATTGCCCATATGAAGTGAATTAAAAAAGAGAATCAGTGGACGTAGGCATTTTCGTGCCGAACCACTTTAAAAAACCTTGTCTCTTTTTTAACTTGTTCCTTTGTATCTTGGCTGCTTGTTAACTTTATCCTTTTCTGTTGAACAAAATCCTGAGCATATAGCATTTCTATTCAAAGCACTCCACAACGCAACTTCACCTGGACAAGACCTAGCAGGTACTATGCGAATCTATGCCCTCGCCAATGAGACACTTTTGCTCCGGCATCCCTCTGCTGCGGGTTAACTCATTGCTCGCGACGGCCCTCAAAGCCAACTGTAATGAGCCGATTATAAGCCACCGAGAAGGCCGACTATAGCCGAGGCAGCTCATTACGGCGTTAGGCTCGCCGGCAACTGTGAACCGACTATAAGCCTCAACATAAGGTGTGGCCAGCCAGGGCAGTTCACAGTTGACGATCGGCACCCACGCTAGCCGGCCACAGCAAATCGAATAATACCCACGATTACGGGCCATAATGGCTCGGGTAGTTACTGTGCGCGATCTCTGCTCCGATGTGTCTTAAGTGCGGCTGTGGTAAAAAAGAATTAACTCCCCGCGGAGGCGTAAGATGGGTGACAAATGTCTCCAAGACCCACAGCTAGGGAAAGTGACTACAAAACCCGTTTGCCACGAACTTCAGCACATCGAAGGCCTTCCGTGATTGGAAGTTTTACTTTTTCACATATTCCAATTTTACTTGAGAAACTTTTCTCCTATCCTCTGTAACAATTCTTGAAGTGCAGGACACAGAACAGGAGACACTCACTAATAGAAGCGGATATTCGCAGCAAGATATTGGAACGCATCCTTCAATCGATCACACAGGATATTCAAAGCTGCCACCTACAAGCAAGATATAAAGGGCAGTACTTCTTTCTTTCATATGTAAACACGTGACTATAATTTATTCACACCTCACACTAACATTGCAAGTCACGAAATTATCCTGGCATCAAACACTACTTGATCACGAGAATATGCATAGCTATATTTCTCATACAACATGTCAAAATAACAAAAACACTCAAAAGACGACAGAATCAGCTTAAGTTAAAAAATTACACGTCAAGAATAGTGTTGATTATTACAAATAGCAAGAATTACAACCTAAAAGTTACTCTACTGTTTTAAAGCTAACGTATACAGCCATGTCAAGTCTACAAAAAGAATTTTCCAGGTCTAATCAGGGAGCCGGCTGCGTTGGAGTCTTGTCTTTGTCCTGTTGACCACCTGTCCAGTCAAAGAAAGGATTCATTAGTGATAAAACAACTAAGTTAATGGAGAGACTAAAAAAGGAAGACTTACCAGCACCTGCTCCTTGACTATCCTGGTCGTCATCCTCTACTTGCACACCTGCCTCCTCAGCAGCAAGCAACCGCATACCCTCCTTCACCGCCACCTTCTCCTCCTTGGTAAACTGGGCAGTGACCACATCCATGCTGAAGGCCACACCACCCTCTTTATCCGCATCCGCCTTAGCTTCCTCCAAAGCCCGAAGATAAATCTTAGCCATGACCCTAGGATAATCATCCATCCAGGATAGGTTGCCCTGCTTCCAAGTTCGGAAGTACATGTCCTGAAGCATTTCATCCATCATCCCCTCATTCTCCTCAAACTCCCTCATCCGGGCCTCGAAAGCCGACAACCTTCCAACAGCAGCTTCTCTCTCCAAACGGTATCTCGAGCAGTCAGCCTGAAGGGATTTCCGCATCGCCTCCATCTCCTCCTTCAGCCTAACCTGAGCAAGCTCTGCGGCTTCAAGCTTCCCCGACAGCTCCTCTACCCGCTCAAGATCCGCCCTCCGAACCTCATCCACTGTCGAGATGGCCATATTTATCTGCTCCTTGCAGGCAGCCTCCATCTTCCGCAGTTCCGCCTTACTAGCCTCCTCCATAGCCTTCCTCAACCGCCCGGAGGCAGCCTCATGCTGAGAAATCTGAATGGCCTGATCAGCGAGCTGTTTGGCCTGGTCCGAAACCATCAATCTTAGTCGGATGTTGGCACTCCCAATCTCCTCTCCAGCCTTAACCAGCCGGGCATGATGCCTCATCAGCTTCCTAGTCTCCTCCACCACCCGATCAATATTAGCCTTGGCCTCGTCTCCCATGGTAACTATCCGAGTAGTAAGTAGATCGAGATCTAAGGACTTAGCCTCATCAAGCACCCGTACCATGGGATTGCGGGGAAGAAGGTGCTCACCAGTAACCTCGTCAAAGGTAATATCATGGGAACTTGGACCCAGGTCAGGATGACCCGCAAATGGATTCCGAGCCAAGTCAGGACGATCGATCTGAGTGACGGTAGGATTTTCAGACGGGTGCGGAGAAAGTACGAACTCAGTATCCTCCTCCGTGATATCATGAAGAGGCTGAACTGGAGGCTGAGGACCAAGTGAAGATTCAGATAAGGGATGGCTCCTCTTTCTCTTTTGAATGCCCTCGTCAATAACCCCGAGAAGAGGACGGTAGCCGACTACATCCCCGGAAACGGTGGGCCGAAGGCTTCGGCTTGGCGGAAGCTTTGGAGAGCTTGTACTGTTCAAGCCTGTGCCGAAGATCTGAGGCCTTGGCCGTTTTGCCTACTCCTGATATGAAAAAAAAAGTATCACAAGCATGCATTGATCTATAATTCGAGAAAACACGGGAAATTAAAAGGTAAAAAGAAAGGAAACACATCTGAGGTTGTACAAACCCTGGGGAGGAGTAGGATACTGCAATAAGTCCTGGATTTCATTCCAGGCCAGGAGCGGGTCATAAAATATTCCTAAGTCCCTATCATAAATGGAGCCCGCAGGAGTCAAAAGTTCACCTTGAATCGTTGGAACCACCTTGGCTGGAATAGTCTGAGGAGGCTCGCTTGCACCAGTCCCAGCCTTGTCAGCTTTCCCAGGTTTCTCTATCAAAGCCGATTCCCCGTCCAGCCCCTCAAAAGCTTGGTGGAATACATCATCCGTCCACTCCTGAATCTCGCCTGCTTGCCCAGGAAGCAGGGCCCCGATGCCATCACCACCATCGCCACCTTCCCGGTCACCTCCACCCTCACCTCTTTCCTCCTCTACGTCTTCCTCCTCCTGAGTAAGTGGACAATTGCTAGGGGAGGGACTGTCCAACTTCTTAAGTTTCTTACCTCCGACGGCTGGAGGTTTTGTGAAAGGTTTCCTCTTGCTACTCACTACCGTGACACTTCCCTTAGCCTGAGCAGCCGCCCTCTCCTCCGCCGTTTCCCTCAGCTTGACTACTGACTGCTGTGGAAGAATTAAGTTATACTCCAGAAGGGTCGTGTTTCTGATCAGGTAGGCAGATGACCTATATCTCCCGAGAATAGCTTCTATCTCAGCCGCCATCTGAACCAGGCGATCAGTCTCCACAACTGCAAAGCCACTTGTCGCTAGCAAAAAATGAAAATGTATGAGGAGAAGCATCTCAGCCAGAATGGAAATTATAAATAAAGCATCAACTTACATCCAGAAGTAAAACGCCGAATAGAAACAGAGTCGTCTCTGACGAAGAACCACTCCTTCTTGAACATACTGAATTTGGAATACAGATCCAAGACCGGCTTGAAGGTTACAGCTGACTCCAAGCTGATGTATGGGGGCCCCTTCTTATAGCCCCTCAGATTATATAAGTACCGGATCTCCCGGTTGGAAGGAGCACGACCATACTTCCTCTGGAAAATGACGAAGAGGCTCACCAGTATAGCATAGGAGTTGGGTTGAAGCTGGAATGGGGCCACCTTTAGATATGTGAGGAAGCTGGCTACCCAAGCGTTAAGAGGAGGAATGGCACCACACATACAGTGGTATCTGCTGTAGGCAAAGTACCCTTCAGGAGGGTCGTATGGCATAACTTCTCTCCCTGGCAACAGCAAGTGCGTCCTATCAATTCCGAAAGAACGGGAAATGACATCAAGCTACTCCTCCTTGAGGGAGCTAGGAAAGCAATCGGACGAGGAGTTCAGGAGCTCCTTTGGGCCGTACCCGTCCACTAGTGATCTCGGGGCAGATCCGTGACGTTCTGGATTCGGCTGAGCTGGGGGCACGGCAGAGAAACCTCCTTCGCCCCCGGATTTCTTTTTGTCTGATCGAGTTTCCGCTTTACGAGACATTATCTGCAACACCGGAAAAACACATTGTTAGAACAGAGGATGTAAACAAGTATGTGTGTAATATGAAATTTCACTCATAAAATCAAAATGCCCAAATTCCTATTGTCATCCGATAAGGTGAAGGTTAAAATTCATTCGGTATTCAGAGTCTCAAGGTTCATTCGGCATTCCCCGTGTGGAATTCATTCGGTGATCCAAGTAAGAATACTCATTCGGCATTTTAAGTCACGAGCTCATTCGGCATTTAAAGTCACGAGCTCATTCGGCATTCAAAGTCTCGAGCTCATTCGGCATTTACTAATAGAGTTCATTCGGTACACACAAGTCTCATTCGGCGAAGGGAAGTTAAGTACCTGATTCGGCAGGCGTAGGCAGTTCAGTAGATTGATTCGGCTATGCAACAAATTTGGCTCAAGTGCTTCGTTCGGTAGGAAATAACAAGGGCCCTAGCTCCGTACTTATAGACGAAGGTGGACCTCCGAACCAACCGGTTCGGCGTCTGGAACCGGATGTGACTATTCAAAGGAGAAACAAAGCACGCCATGTGTTGGCACATAACCTGCTTTGGGGGGCAAATGTTGGGTATATTTCGACACCATCTACCGGACCAAGCATCTACCGAACCAACCTACCTCCTATGATTGCCGGACCAAGCATCTACCGAACCAACCTACCTCCTATGATTGCCGGACCAAGCATCTACCGAACCAACCTACCTCCTATGATTGCCGGACCAACCATCTACCGAACCAAGCATCTACCGGACCAAGCTCCTCCAACCATCTACCGGACCAAGCATCTACCGGACCAAGCTCCTCCCACCATCTACCGGACCAAGCATCTACCGGACCAAGCTCCTCCGACCATCTACCGGACCAACCATCTACCGGACCAACCATCTACCGGACCAAGACATTCCGAACCAACCTACCGGACCAACTCCTTCCGGGCCAACAATACCAGGCCAGGTCGCGTCAGCCCAGGCCCACCAGCTGTTATATACATCCATGACCCCTACCCCCAGCCTCACTCTATAAATAGAGGGGCAGGGGTACAACAATGGGGACAAGTTTGAGAGCTCAAGTACGGAAGGAACTTTCAAACAACTTTCTTTTACTTGTACCAAAGCTTTGTACTTGTAATCATAACAAAAGAAGAGAAATAACATATAAAGTGGATGTAGGCACATTCTGGCTGAACCACTATAAATCTGCGTTTCTTTTTACAATTTAGCCCCTGTTTTTCATATATTTGCATAAACCTCCAAAATCACTAAGAATAACCTAAGATCTACTAAATCATATAACTTTGAGGTGTTTGTCCATTTTTTGTGCAAACATCTATTGTAAATGGTTTCGAACGGTATGTTTTGGCCTTTCGGCCTAAGGTTATAAAGTAAAGTAGTTTACTTGTATCGAAAGGGGTACTTTCAATGGTTTCGAAAGAGGTTGTTTAAAGGGTTGAAACAAAGGTTTCGAATGTTTTCATCAATAATGTTTTGTGTAAAGTATAGATAACATGGCAAAGTGGTTTTAGTAAAGCATAGAGTATATTTTCCTTGTTTAAGTATGATTTAAAGGGTTAAATCAATTTGAAAAAAAATGTTTTCAAGGAAAATTTGATGGGGTAGTTGACCCTAAGTAAATGACTCAGATATTAGAATACCAGATGGGACTGGTATGGGGTCGCGCCCTATACTTTAGCTAGTAGCCCCTTGCTAATATAAGTCCAAAATTCCAGTGAGTAGGGCTTTATCACAGGTAAGACTAAAATGATGTTACATACAGAAATGAATATACAGCGTAAAGATAGGTTATTGGTGAGCCCGCAAAACCATTAGGATCAGTTGACCCTGGGAGAAGTAAGTTAGAGACAGACCGTCCAAAAGAGTATCTATCATAAGTTAGATTATTTGTTTATTTTGTCTGGTAAGCGCGAGTCAGCCAAAGGTTAGTAGTTAGCCAAACAAAATTATAGTGTTCAGATAGATAGTCCATTTATTACCTGATTTTTATGCATACATGATATTACTATTATTGCTTTAACCAGTTTGGTTGCAGGATTTTGATTTGTAAAAGTTATGTTTTAAAAGGGATATTAGTAAGGGGAAACCCGTTTCGCCAAGCAACATGGTCTCACTTAATATCAGTAAACGGAGATGTATAGTATTATTCATACCAGGCTTTATGTCTGACTCGAGGTTTATGTTTTCCCCTAAAACTCTCGGGTGCTCAAAATATGATTTGAGTAGGTTGAGAGTTGAGGATTTACAGGTTTTAGTAGGTGGACGAATAAAGCTTCCGAAGAGGTACATGAGGCATGGATAGCTATTTAGGAGTTGTTATTTTTATTTCTATTTCTACTGTGATGTATTAAGACAGTTTTTGTCTATTTAGTACTCGGATCATCCAACGGGGCATCTTCATATGTCTCTCTTGGTGCATTTTGTAATAATTATATTTGATCAAAACCTGGGATACGTTTTGGGATTATGCAATGGAATATGAAACATGTTTTGAAATGTAATCAGTAAAGTATGTTGTTTTTGTAATTTGTGATTTTGTTTCATATTCATGTGCTTCTAATATTATGGATACCATTAACATTACCGTATTTTGTCACCGGAAGTTAATACTATAGATGACTACAGCATCTATAACGCTTAGCTTCGGGCCTCAAGATAGAGGATGTTACAACTTGGTATCAGAGCATAGGTTTATGAAAAACTTTAAACTTAAAATGATTTTGAAAACATAATCCTAAGGAATTAGAAAAAAGATTGGGGTATGGGATAACACTATAGTAACGTACTTGTATTTGCTATATATAAGTAAATGCTTTATCTCTATTCTCCTATATCTACTAGGCTATTCTTTAGTATCTTACGAAGACTCGAATGCAGATATGGATGTTAGAAGTGGAAGAGTTAACATTGGTAGGGGAAGCACCACAACTAATGAAAAATGCTAGACTAAATACCAAAAGGAACCTAGGTCAGGCACAAGCTACAAATGTGGGTGCTGGAGTCCCACAAGTTGATATGGGCGCGATGTATCAATTCTTTGTAAACATGATGCAAGCGGGAGTTGTTGATGGAGTAGTTGGAGAAAATGTTGGAAGAGGAAATCAAGAAGCTCCGATGGTGAATAACTATGTTGTTTTGAGTAGAAATTATGCTCAACTGAGAGGAAAGCCGTTTATTGGTACTGAGGACGTAATCAAAGTAGAGAATTGGTTACTTCATTGCGAGAGGATTTTCGCTTATTTGGGGCTCAATGATGAGCAGAAAAGGAGGCTCGCTTCTAGACAGCTACAAGAAGCAGCATTGTATTGGTGGAACGGTGTTACTATTGGAGTTAATGAGGAGAACATGACTTGGGCTGAGTTCAGAAGGAGGTTTGAAGAAAGGTTTATGTCGGAGATTGCTAAGTCTACGCTGCTCAAGAAGTTTGCTGAGTTGGAGCAGGAAGATACGACTGTGCTTGAGTATGTGACCAGGTTTGAGGAGCTAGCGAGATATGGCTACGCTACAGTTGATACTGTGATTAAGAGGAATGAGAAGTTCATTTGTGGGTTGAAGCCTGAGCTTGCTAAGGCCATATTACCACGTATTAGGGATCCATGTGATCTTGTTGTTGAGACGACCTTGAGGCATGAAGAGATGCTTGCTTTTCTTAAAGGAAATAAGGCAAAGGAAGCTCAAGGAGGGCAGAGTCAGAAGAGAAAGTTTTTCCATAAGAAAGGAGCTCAGAAGGGTGGAGCTGCTAAGAAAGGGAAAGCAGAAGTTATCTGTTATAAGTATGATAAGAAAGGACACTATGCTCATGAATGCCGGACGGGTAAGGGAAAGAAAGCAGCTGAGAAGAAAGGGGTGAGGTGTTTCAACTGTGATCAGATTGGACACTATAAGAATCAGTGCAAGGAGCCAACAAAGGATGAGGAAGGCAAGATGTTTGCATTGGAACCGACTACCTCGAGACCAACTGTAGAGGAGAGGGGAAAAGCTGTGTTGGGAGGTATGCTTATGATTCATGGTATGTTAGTTAGCATTCTATTTGATATGGGTGCATCGCATTCTTTTATATCTCATTGTTTGGTTGATTAGCTTAACCTAGAACCCTCACACCTAGTTACTTCCTTAAGGGTTGCCAATCCGATAGGAGGTTATGCGACTCTTGGGATGAGATGTGACCATTTAGAGTTTGAATTGTTGGGTCATACCTTTGTTTGCAGTTTGCATGTGTTTGATTTCGTAGGGTTCAGAATTATTTTGGGATGGACTGGTTAAGTAAATACGATGCTAGGATATTTTGCCATTATAGGAAAATATCGCTTAGACACCCTGACTGTAGTGATCGGATTGCATACTCCGTTGAAAACCCTAATTTTGAGGTTAACGCTTTTTTGGGTGTTCTGGAGGTAGAAGATGAGTTGAATCGAGTTTTTGTTATTAGAGAATTCGCAAACGTCTTTGAACCTATAGTGGGATTGCCGCCAAAACGAGCCATTGAGTTTCAGATAGATTTAATACTAGGAGCAGAACCGGTGAGTAGATCGCCAAGCAGAATGACACCTACTGAGATGAGGGAGTTAAAGGTGCAGTTGGTGGATTTGGAAGGCAAGAATTTTATCAGACCAAGCAGTTCGCCTTGGGGAGCAGCCGTAGTGTTTGCTAAGAAGCAGGATGTATCGTTAAGGCTGTGTATCGATTATCGTAAGTTGAATGATAAGACGACAAAGAATCGATATCCATTGCCTAGAATTGATGATTTGTTCGACCAGTTGAGTGGAGCCAAAGTATTTTCCTAGTTGGATTTAGCGACAGTGTTCCATCAGCTTAAAGTGGAAGAGGATAGTATTCCTTTGACGGCGTTTAGAACCAAATATGGATCATACAAATGGTTAGTCACGCCGTTCGGACTAACTAATGTGCCAGCATTCTTTGTAGATTTTATGAACCGAGTTTTCTAGGAGCACTTGGATAGGTTCGTGTTGGTATTCGTAGATGATATTTTGATATACTCTAAAGATGAAAAGAGAATGAAGTTCATCTTAGAGTGGTGCTTGAGACATTGAGGCAACATTAACTGAAAGCGAAATTTTCGAAGTGTCATTTTTGGAAGAAAGAAGTGAAGTTTCTTGGTCATGTAATCTCAAAGAAAGGGTTGTCTGTGGATCCGGCTAAGATTGAAGCGGTGAATAATTGGAAGAGACCCAAGACAATGACTGAGATAAAGAGTTTTCTTGGATTAGCTGGGTATTATCGGAGATTCATAAAGGATTTTTCGCAAATAGCAGCACCGATGACCAAGCTAACACGAAAGGATGTAAAGTTCGTTTGGACCGATAAGTGTGAGGAAGCATTCCAGAGATTGAAACACTTATTGACTAATGCACCCGTGTTAGTTGTTCCAGAAGGGAATAAGGATTTAGTAGTATATACAGATGCATGTGGAACATGATTAGAAGCTGTGTTAATGCAAAGGAGTAAAGTGATTGCCTATGCATCTCGACAGCTTCGACCGCATGAGGTTAGATATCCAACGCAATATTTGGAATTAGCCGCGGTTATTTTTGCGTTGAAGGTTTAGAGACATTACCTTATGGGAGAGAGATTTAAATTGTATACAGATCATAAGTCGCTGAAGTATTTATTCTCTCAGAAGGAGTTGAATATGAGACAATAGAGGTGGTTAGAGTTTTTAGCCGCTTATGACTTTGGTATCGAGTACACACTAGGAAAAGGCAACAAGGTTGCAGATGCACTTAGCAGAAAACATCAAAATGCGGTGTTGGTAATTGTAGCTGAGTGGAAAGATTTAGAAGCATTGACTACATGCAGGATACAGTGGAGATCTGATGCTAGGTATAGTAAGGAAACTACTATGTTGTCATGTTTAGAAGTTCGACCGGTGATGATCGAAAGGATTTCTTCTAAGCAAGGAGAGGATCCAGTATTAGCTGAGCAGATCGGGAAGTTAAGAAATGGAACAGAGATCGATGACTTGAAAGATTTCATCCTTGACCAGAATGGATGGTTGAGAAAGAAAGGATGACTCTGCGTTCCAAATGTGGGAAACATTAGGAAGGAAGTGCTTGAAGAAGGCCATCGTTCAAAGTTCACTATTCATCTGGGAGGAACTAAGATGTATCAGGACATGAAAAGAAGTTTCTTCTGGGAAGGTATGAAGAGAGATGTGGGCTTATGGGTGAAACAGTGTTTGAACTGCCAACTGGTAAAAGTCGAACATTAGAAACCAAGTGGGTTACTTCAGCCTTTAGAGGTTCCAGTTTGGAAATATTAGGATTCCATCACGATGGATTTTATAGATGGATTGCCAAGGTCAAATCGAGGAAATGAAAGTATATGGGTTGTAGTGGACAGGTAGACCAAGAGTGCCCATTTCATAACAGTCAAGTCAACTAGAACGGCACCTGTTTTGGCTAAGTTATTTATGAAGAATGTAGTTAGACTGCGTGGAATTCCTAGTAGTATACTAAGTGATAGAGATTCTTTATTCACTAGCGAGTTCTGAAGGAGCGTATAGAATACTTTAGGTACCAAGCTCAAGATGAATGCCACTTACCATCTGCAGACAGATGGGCAAACAGAAAGAGTTAACAAAATCTTAGAATACTTGTTAAGAGCTTGTGTGCTAGATTCTGGGGGATCGTGGGAAGTCCATCTACACTTAGTCGAGTTTTCGTATAACAACAGTTATCAGGCTAGTATAGTGATGGCACCGTTTGAAGCTTTGTATGGAACGCCATGCAAATCTCCCGTCTTTTGGTTAGAGATCGGGGATATGTTAGTTCTTGGTCCGGATTTAGTTAGAGAAGCTGCAGAAGATTGAGTAATTCGAGGTAAAATGAAGGAAGCTCGGTCTAGGTAGAAGAGCTATGGAGACAGGAGACGGAAATACTTAAAATTCTCAGTTGGAGATCATGTTTTCAGAAAGGTGTAATTCGATTTGGAAAATCAGGAAAATTGGTGCCGAGATTCATTGGACCATTTCCTATTATAGAGAGGATCGGGAAACTCGTAAAAAGAGTAGAGTTACTGAACAGTTTGGCAGGAGTCCACGATGTTTTTCATATTTCTCACCTAAGAAAGTGTATTCGAGATCGTGAGACTACTATAGGACCAAATATGTTAGAGGACTTAGTAGTGGAACCGAATTTGACTATAGTTAGAAACTAAGTTCGTATAGTCGCGAGAGATGAGAAGAGGCTAAGGAACATGACAGTCAGATTAGTCAAAGTCCAGTGGAGCGATGATGAGAGAGACTATACTTTGGAAACTGAGAGCGGGATTAGAGACGCTTATCCTGACTTGTTTCATGGTATGTTTTACCTTTATGATTGATCTGATGTGTACCTAATCGTAATTTCAAGGACGAAATTCTTTAAGGAGGGGAGTTTGTAACGACCCTAATTTTGATTAACATTATTTAGGACATTTAATTAGTTAAATTAAATGAAATAATGTAAATGGTTAAGTGGTTGAGATTTGTATAAGTAGAAGGTAGCTGTAACTAATAACTAATGAACTAAGGGAAAATAAAATGAACTAGATAAGGGTAAAATAGGAATAAGTTATATTCTTATACCCTAAACCCTCATGCACTGTCATTTTACACGTTCAAAAGAAAAACTGAATTAAAGAAGTGGCCATCCACCATTAAAAGTAAGAAGAAGAGAAGCTAAAATCAAGAGGAAGGAAGCTTAATCAATATAACTTAAGAAGAAAATCTCAAACTCCTTAATCACAAGTTAAAGGTGAATATTATGTTACATCTGATTTTATTATTTTTGGTTTAAGATGAGATCCGAATTTATTTTGCAAATGATTTGCCATGTTTTGATTGTTTAAAAGGATATATATGCTTATTGATGATTTATGCTACTTCATATAGATTTTATGTTAACGTTTAACTTGAAAAACCTATTACATGACATCCAAATGTCTTACGATTTTGTTATAAGGTCTAAAATATTATTTTAGGGTTGGGTTTCAAGTTTCATAATTTTCTGAATTAATGTGGATTTATTATGAATTTTCTAGTGAAGAAAATGGTCAATTGGGTTTAAAATTAGTTACATCTATTATATGCTAGCTTTGGGTCAGAAATTTATATATGTTAGAAAACATATTAAAAGTGATTTATGGGAATTTTGTAGAATTTTCCTAAGTGTTTTAATAAGTATATCAAATTATTTAAGGTATGAGACTTAAATGTTTTATATGTTTACAAAAGGAGAAGGAGCAATTTGTAAATGTTTTAGATTATTAATCTCTAAAATTCAGCAACACATTTAGAAAAAAATCTGGAAAGTAAATTGGCAACCAATTATATGATGACAAATAAGCAAGTTAGTTGGAAAGAAATTTCCTTTTAAAGTTAAAAATCTATTTTAAAAGGTTTCGCTGTTTCACCGCTTTCGGCAGCTACCTTTCGACTACATACTTCCGCCTCCAACCAGTTCGAAACCAATACACATGGTATCAAGACTTGGTACATAGTGAATTGGAGATAGGCGAAAGGTATTATAGAGTCGAAATAGGGCTTTCGAAGGGGTCGGGATCTTGTTTTGCTTTTAAAAGGAAATGTCAATTGCTTTGCTTTCGAAAAGAATGCTTTCGAATGAGATAGCTTTCGACTTGGACAATTGTTTTAAAGAAAGGTTTTGAAAGAGATTGCCACCTTTGTTTTAAATAGAAGCTTTCGAAGGGGTCGAAACCCCGATGTCGCATTTTTCCTTTCGAAGCAATGCCTTCGAAGGGGTTCTTTCGCTTTAAACCCTGAGTCGCTTCTCCGATACTTTCGAAAGGATTGGTTTCGACACAATCCACTTCTTTTACTTAGGAAATTGCTTTCGAAAGAGTTGCTTTCGACTTAGTACTTTTAAGACCCTTTTGAGATTTTGAAAGTTAAACCCAAAGGTTTCGAAAGTAATGGTTTTAAATGGTTTCGAAACTATGTTCCGCATATTTTTGGTTGAATCCAATTTTTTCAAAAGGATTGATTTATGTAAAGGACTTAATGCTTTCGAAAGGTATATGATAAAGGTTTCAAAGGGGTGGTTCCCCAATGTTTCGAAAGTTTTACCTTAGTGTTTAAATGGAGGGTTTCCAATGTTTTCGAAAGGCATGTTTAAGTGTTTGAAAAGAAGATGTCAAAGGTTTTATAAAGCTTTCGAAAGGATACTTTCAATGTTTTCAAAAGGTCTATTGTAAATGGTTTCGAACAGTATGTTTTGGCCTTTCGGCTTAAGGTTATAAAGTAAAGTAGTTTACTTGTATCAAATGAGGTACTTTCAATGGTTTCGAAAGGGGTACTTTCAATGTTTTCGAAAGAGGTTGTTTAAAGGTTTTAAACAAAGGTTTCGAATGTTTTCATCAATAATGTTATGTGTAAAGTATAGATAACATGGCAAAGTGATTTGAGTAAAGCATAGAGTATATTTTCCTTGTTTAAGTATGATTTGAAATGTTAAATCAATTTAAAAGAAATGTTTTCAAAGAAAATTTGATGGGGTAGTTGACCCTAAGTAAATGACTCAGATATTAGAATAACAGATGTGACTTGTATGGGGTCGCACCCAATACTTTAGCTAGTATCCCCTAATTAATATAAGTCTAAAATTCCAGTGTGTAGGCTTTGTCACAGGTAAGACTAAAATGATGTTACACACAGAAAGGAATATACATAGTAAAGACATGTTATTGGTGAGCCAGAAAAACAATTAGGATCAGTTGACCCTGGGAGAAGTAAGTTAGGGAAAGACCGTCCAGAAGAGTATCTAACATAAGTTAGATTATTTGTTTATTTTGTATGGTAGGCCCGAGTCAGCCATAGGTTAGTTGTTAGCCAAACAAAACTATAGTGTTTGGATAGATAGTCCATTGATTACCTGATTTGTATGCGTACATGATATTGCTATTATCGCTTTAACCAGTTTGGTTGCAGGATTTTGATTTGCAAAAGATAAGTTTTAAAAGGGATATTAGTGAGGGGAAACCCATTTTGCTAAGTGGCGTGGTCTCACTTAATATCAATAAACCGAGATGTATAGTATTATTCACACCAGGCTTTATGTCTGACTCGAAGTTTATGTTTTCCCCTTAAACTCTTGGGTGCTCAAAATATGATTTGAGTAGGTTGAGAGTTGAGGATTTACAGGTTTTAGTAGGTGGACGAATAAAACTTCCGAAGACGTACAGGAGGCATGGATAGCTATTTAGGAGTTGTTATTTTTATTTCTATTACTACTGTGATGTATTAAGACATTTTTTGTCTATTTAGTCTCTGATCATCCAAGGGGGCTTCTTCATATGTCGATCTTGGCGTATTTTGTAATAATTATATTTGATCAAAACTTGGGATACGTTTTGGGATTGTGTAATGGAATATGAAACATGTTTTGAAATGTAATCAGTCTAGTATGCTGTTTTTGGAATCTGTGATTTTGTTTCATATTCATATGCTTCTTATATTATGGATACCATTAACATTACCGTATTTTGTCACCGTAAGTTAATACTATAGATGATTACAACATCTGTAGCACTTAGCTTCGGGCCTTAAGATAGGGGATGTTAAAGTCAACATCCAAAACAACAAACGACAAGATTCGCACTCTCCTACGGTCACATTCTCCCAACTCTACAGGTAATTCCACATAACCAACGGCTTCAGTTGCAACGCCATTAGAACCGTGAATGTGGGCTTTAGACGACTTTAAGTATTTAGCTTCCATTTTCATCTGATCATAAGCTTTTTTGAAAATTATATTTACTGAAAATATCCTTCTCACCAAAGCGGGGCCGATCATGACCGAAATGACCATTGGGTCAATCGTCGAAGCCTCCACCTTGTCTGAATCTCTGTTTCTAAACACAATATCATCTGTCATTGTAGATTACTATTTTGCCGGAGCTCCATCTTCTGCATTCGAACAATATTCAAAATCCACATTCCTAATCATGCTAGCATAACTCTCCATCTCTTGCCAACTCTTATCTACTGGGTGCGGTCCTCCGACTATCGTATTTATTACCAATCTTCCACTAGTTCGTGCAGGCTCTTCAGCCCTGTGTGGTACTTGTCCTTGGTTGGGGTCGGATGTCCCCTATCCACCATCCTGGGGGGTTTTTACAAAATGTTGCAATTTCTTTTCTCAAATCGGCTTTTCGATTATATCCTGCAGATGCCTTCATTCATTTGTGCCATGTCCATAGCATTCGTCGAACCAACAATATTTTCCAGTTTGTTTTTGCTTCTCAGTTGATTCTTTTGGAGGCGGCTTTCTGTATTACATGGTATAGCAAGTAGACAAATAAATATATTCTAGAGACGTATTCAACGGTGTGTAAGTATCAAACATCGGAATCCTAGGCTTCCCTCTTCCAAAATCCCTCTTTCGTTTTCGGTCCCTAACTTCACCTTTCTTTTGCTAATTCGGCTTGTTTTGGACATTCACTTGAACTTTTCCATAGCTATCATCAGACTGCTTTATTGCGATGTTACTTTGTACTCCCTCTCTGCTTGATCCCACAACATTCTTTTTCCTTGAGGACCTGGCTTCCTCCTTTCTCAAATACTGAGCCGCCTTTGCGTAAAGCACTCTAACGTTGCGGGCAGCTTGCCAGCTAACCAATCGTCGAATCAAATTCTTGATCTATCCATCTCGTCACAGCCATTAATATCGCATGGTCATTCGGATTACTGATTTCTGTAACAGCTGTATGAAATCTCTCTAAATAATCTTTCAACGATTCTCCTGGAGCCTGAGTCACGCAGAACAGGGACATCACATCCTTAGGACGAGTTGTGTGCATCTGGAACTGCTCCATAAACTTTGTTACCAATTCATCGAATCTAGAAATTGATTGCCGGGGTAATCTTGTGAACCACATCATTGCTATTCCAGAGAGAGTTATGGGAAAGCATCTACACTTGGTTGCATCATTCGCTCGTGCAGAATCCTTCAGCCATTCATATCTCATGATACGCTTCCTAGGGTCGGTTTTTTCCTCGTAGGCCGGCATTGATGGCATGTTGAACCACCTTGGATACTTCGCATGTAGAACATTATAAGCGAACTAGGTATGGCTTCTCAAGATTCCCCAATCATTGTTAGTCAAGCCCTGACTCTCTCTCACTAACTGTCTGACCATTGCCGATAAGTCCGGCGATTGGATGGTTGGTGCCAAGCGATGGTCGCGCTCCACCTCGCATGAATGGTCCGGTCGATGTCTGCGGGCCGTTTCATGCCTTCTTGGTTCACCATCTTCTCGATGTGTACCTTGTAAATTTACTTCATCATCATTCCGAGGAAGGGCTTAGTCAACATTTAATCAAACTCCAGCATCCAAACCAACAAAAGCAGCTCCAACTTGATTGTCATGAGGAATGAGTGGATTCCCCCTTCTGGTGGAGGGATCAATACCGATCCCTATGGAGGGATTGGCACCGATTGATCCTGGAAGACCACGATGGTCTGCCGATTGACGCCCCGAAGTTTCTGCGCGATATCTGTCTGTTCTACGACGTCTATGCCTGTGATACTCATATGATGAGCTAGAACTCTCCAATGTCGGGTAAGTAGTGGGGTCTCTCCTAGCTTTCCCCCGCTACTGCTGAGTGAGTTGGTTCATCAAGTTGATATTGGTCTGAATTTGTTGGTTTAATTGTCGACGACTCTCTATCAGCTCTCTCATTAAATTATGAAATTTAGCTCTTGTAATAGAATCAGTGGGATTCTGAACTTCAACCGGTTCAGCATTCACATTCGTTGGTTGATTGCTTGGGTCTCCTTGTTGGATACTAGTATTCTCATTTCCTTCTGCGTTCTGAGAAGTAGATCTAGTATTTCTCACCATCATTGATAGCTTTGCTTTGATTTCTACAAATTTGAGTAGAATGAGCAACTTCTTGGAGATAACTACAGATCTCCTTTGGGGGATTTATCCAATTCAGTAGTGACAAAGGGATCCTAATAAACTGAGAGTCAAGTTTCTCGATGAAAGCACCAAAATATTTGCAACTAAATTGGTCACAAACACCCAAGAATAGTTTTTGTAGAGAAGTAAGTGAAGAAAAACAAAAATAAATTGAGTAAATGAATTAATAAGCAACAGAGAATGAACTATAATCAGAGACATAGAAATTTATAGTGGTACGGTATTGTATGCCAACGTCCACTTTGAAGATTATCCTTTATTAATCACTTGTAAATTTGATTACAGCTGTAGAAAATAGCAGGTGCTTGATTACAATGGAGTCTGGAGAAACAAGCAGTGTAAAGATCCTCAGAATGACCGATCAGGCCAATATTTATAGATGAAGACGACCACGTATCTCTCTAAAATCTTAGCTGAAGGACCTTCTAATCCACATGGGCCCACTAGAGGGATCGTTGGGCCCAATTCCCAAAGAGGAAGGATCAATACTGATCCTTCTTTGGTCAAATTTTAGAGAGCAATCCCTCCTAAAATGTTTAGCCTTTAATTTTCATGTCATTTGGATCATTGGAACTCGAGTGTGAGAAATGCAGATTAAGGATCTTAAGGTTAGAATTAACACTAGAGGGGGGTGAATAGTGTTTTAAAAAGTTTGTTAATCTTTTTTGAGTTTATCTAAATTTGTTAATAATGTATGCACTAATCAGACACAGATATGAACACAGATTCAAACACAGATGCAAATATAAAGTAAAAGCAGTAAAGGAAAGAACACACCGGATTTTATACTGGTTCGGAGTTACCCTACATCCAGTCCCGCACAACTAAGTACGGATTTCCTTTCAAAACCAATTCAACAATTACAATCCTCGATTTCAAGGCTACGAGATACACCCTCCAGAATAACAATCCTCTGGGTAGCGATACTTGATTTCCGAGGCAACAAGTTCACCCAATTGATTTCCAGGGCTACAATCACACCTTCTCTCGCTCGATTGATTACAAAAAGTCTATAACTCAGATTAGCACTTGGATCTTGTAGAGATAGTGATGGAGAATCACACTAGAAGTAATCGAGTATGATTCGATGTTGATTTCGGCAGAGTAATGGTATGATTTTGTATTAAGAAATGTGGAAGAAGAAGAGAAGTGAAAACTAGAAAAAAGTGATTAAAAATTCGTTGAAACTGACCCCTATTTATAGAAGAGCAACAGCCATGACCATTCATGAAGAGTTATGGCGAATAGACACTTCTTTTGAAATTTGAATTTTGAAACCAATTGACACTATGTCGACATGGAGTACTTGGGCATGTCGACATCCCAAAGGGATTTTTGGTGTTTTGATTTTCTTTGAAAATAACCTTTATCTTATATTAAAATTATTTTAAACTTTATAAATATACTTAACTATAGTTAAAATACATAAGTAAATATAAAGAACAATATATACTTAATTTAACTATAATTTTATATTTAAATCTAAGTATAAATATTTAAAAGTTAAATATATTATTTGAAAAGATAGTTTAAAATCAGGAGTAATTTGACTTTGAAATTAAAGATGTTTTTGAGGCTAAAATTATTTAAAATCAGGATAGAGAGTTTTGAATCTTTTAAAAGGAAAGTTTTGAAATCATTTTGAAAACAAGATAATTTTGTAAAATCATTTGAATTAAAATTAGTGGATACAAAACAATGTCCCACTAGATTTTCGTAGGTTCCATCCTACTTAGGGTTCCATCCCTTTAACGGGCTCGAAGTGGATTCCATTCCACGAATAAATTGGATATTAAGATGCCAGTGCTTTTCTACGAGTTTTAACAATATTCCTAACTATATAACTTATCTTGGAAACTTGAACTCTTGATAATCTTGATACTCATGAGTCTTCTATCTCTATATCTTGAATCTCTATACTGTACAGTCTTCATTCTTGATACCTGCATGGTTAGATCCTGCATATACATATATATCTAAACTTGTAATGTTAGTATTTATATTTTATAATCTATTCTAAGGTTATTGTCATCAAAACCAACTCCTCAGGGACTAACAATCTCCCCCTTTTTGATGATGACAACCTTTGTTTATAAAATATTCCTTCTATCCTAATAACTCCCCCTAAAACTAACAACTCCCCCTTAACCTATGCCTAACTACCCTATTTTATATTTCTCCCCCTTTGTCATCAACAAAAAACTTACTTCCTCTTATTCTTGGACTTCAGTACCTGCATTGATAAACTATACAACGGAATATATAATATATAGTTTAAGAAATAATGATACTTATAAGCATAATAACTTAATTAAAGACTATATTCATTTCAGTGTTAATATATATGTTTCACACACCAAACTTCAAACCAAATAAAATCAATCCACACAAAGTATCAATTCAAACCAAATTAAATCAAACAAATTCAAACAAATCAAACAAAGAAAGAAGATTAAACGTTTCGAGGAACATCTACCCATCCATCTTCTCCAAATAGAGGGTCTGCTTTAATTGCATCCCAATTCTCATTGTCATTGGTGAGAGAGACAGGAGGATGTGCTTCATTATCATCCTTGTGTAGAGAAGAGATCATCCATCGTATTGCATCGAAGTGTCTTTCTTGCTCCTTGATCATCTGCATTTGACTCAACTCCAAGTAACGCTGGTTTCGTAGAATAAAAGAGAGAATATTCTTGAATGAATTGAGTGTTTCTTCAAGATTTTCAGATAGATTGTGAATAGGATTGGCCATAATTGAATTAGAGAAAGAAATGAAGGATATAGATAATGATAAATAAATTTCAGTGAAGATTTCTGGAAGAAAAAGGTATATATAGGTGTAGAAATTCGTTTGAAATGAATAGACATTTGGTAGTTATTCAAATTTCAAATTCAAAATCAATAATCACTTTTGACCAGTACATGTCGACATGGTCTACTAGGGGATGTCGACATGGGTTAGTGAAAATTTATGACAATTTTGATTTTGTGAATAATTGCGTATATATATAAATTTATATAATATACTAACATTTATTCAGGAGATAAGATAAGCTAGATAACAGAAAGGAAGTTCAATTTCATTGCATAATAGGATAATACAATGATTAAACATAAAGAACTACATGAACATTTGAAAAAAAACAAACTAGGACCAATACAATAAGATACTAAAAGATAAAATTAGTTAGAAGATGAAGATGATGAAGATAGTCCAAGTTTCTTGCTGAGTTTTGAAAAGAACTTGTTCATCTTCGAAGAAATGTTATCCAACTTCTTAATAACGGATCGTTTTAAAATCCGTTGATTCTCCACAATTATCTTTTGGTTTTTGAGAAGGGTTTTGTTGGAAGGATTGGAAGGATATTCGACGCTTTCCAAAGAGGTTTCACCTTCTTCTTCTTCTTCAATTTCCATTTCATCCCCTTCTTCTCTTTCTTCCTCTTCCTCTTCTTCCATTTCCACATGAGCCAAATGCTCTTCCTTTTCGGTAAGGGTTTCATAAGGTTGAAAAACATATGGGATTTTCATGAGAGAAATGTTTGAGATATTAAAAACTTTTCTTGAAATAAATTCTTCTCCTTTGAAATTTACTCCAAAATAGTTGAAAATCCGAGTAAGGTAAATTCCATGATATAAAGTGTTTTCTCCCATTTCAAAATTTTTAGGACGAAGTTCATCCAAAATAACTTCCGCCCAATTGATATCATAATTTCCGAAAATAGTAAAAAGTGCTTTGCACACTTTTGAAGTAGGATTGTTAAAATTTCCCGATCTTGGGGTCAAAGTATGTTGTAAGAGAAGATTAACAATTCTTGCTTTACGATGAAAGTTTCGATTCTTAAATTCAAAGTTTTCATCTCCTTCAAAAATATGATGAAATGTCTCACGATCATGTTCATCGATTTGAAAACTAGAAAGATCCATTCCCGTGCTTTTGCAATTGAGAATGGTACCCAAAAGGTCACAATTCAAAACAATTTGAGTGCCTTTGACATTACTCCAAATTTCATTCTCATTTCCAATATAAAAACCACGGTTTAAATTAGCATAGAAGATTTTGACAAGATTAGGATAGCAAACAAAATCATTTTGAAAAGAGTCAATAAGACTTAAAACACCATTGTTTGCAAAAAGAGAATCAATTGCATAAGAAGAAAAATCTTGAAAAATAGCAAATTTTCCGGGATGGACTTTGGCATAATTAGCATAATTGATGTATGCTTTAATTGCCTCCGGATCATTGAATAATTGCTCTTTGATTTTTCTGGAAATTCTCATGGTTGAGGGGTTGCTTGAAGAAGCCATTAGAGTAGAGAGTAGAGAGCTTGAAGATATGAAGAGAGAGTTTGAATTTGAAAATGAAAGTGAAAAGATATGATAAAAGATAGTGAATAAATAGACTTTCAAAGGACATATTCTCTGGTCAAAAGGTATCTTTTCAGAGAAATAATTGAAGTTAAAAGGTGGAGGGAAATTCAAACATTTGAATTCAAAATTTGAAATTCAAATTTAGGTAGGCATGTCGACATCATGGTAGAGGCCATGTCGACATGTGCCTTTGAATTTTCATGACATGATTTTTCCTAAGTTATCTAATATACATGTATATAAATATTATTATTAATGTCTATATTTCTGAAATATTATTGTACTTATAATATATTTCAGAATGTGTTAAAAATAATAAAAATAATAATAAAATAATAGTAAAAAAATAGAAAATAAATATTTTAAAATTCAAACAACATATCAATTCAAAATCAATCAATCAATCAATCAATCAATTCAAAAACAACCAATCAATCAATCAATTCAAGCATGCAATTTCAGTCAATGTATTGTAAACGTGTACCTTTTTCAGAGTCCGTGTCTTTGGTATCGACTAAATCGAGAATTGCTGTGAAACACAGATTTGAATTATCTTTCTTCTGTTCATCGTCGCTGGAGGACGAGTCAGAGTCATCTAGAGTAGCAGTGAATGCACGTTTCCGTTTCTTTGCAGAATCATTGTTTGTAGGAGAGTTTTGCTTATCTGGATGCGGACAGTCTCTTTTGATATGACCTGGTTCATCACAATTGAAGCATTTGATAAAGCTTGGTACTGTAGTCTGATTACCGGAATTCTTAAAGTTGTTTCTCTTGGAACTATTCAATTTTCTGTACTTCAGGAATTTCCGAAAATTCCTGGCCATAAATGCTATCTCTTCATCATTATCACTGTTTGAGTCTGATCCGTCGATTAATGCATTGAATGCCATTGATTTCTTTTCAGATGCTTTGCTTTCTCTTCTCCCGATCATTTGAACTTCAAACGACATTAGATTTCCAATCAATTCTTCTATCTTTAAAGTACTGATGTCATTTGCCTCTTCAATTGCAAGTGTCTTTTGATCCCATTCTGGAGTGAGAGAATTTAAAAAATTTCTGACTTGATCTTCTTCCGAAAATTCCTTTCCCAAAGATATTAAAGAATGCACAATATCTTGAAATCGACTATACATATCTGAAATAGACTCATTAGTATTCATTTTAAATAACTGAAATTGATTTGTGAGCATGGAAATTTTGGTCTGTTTAACTTTGCTTGTTCCTTCGTGAGTTACTTGCAAAGTTTTCCAGATTTCATATGCAGACTTACAAACTGACACTCTATTAAATTCATTTCTTTCAAGTGAACAAAACAGAATATTCATTGCTTTAGAATTATTTTGTACAACAGTCTTTTGCTCAGTGGTCCACTGTGCAAAATTAGTTGTGGGTTTAGAATATTCAGTTTGTGTGATATTCCAAGTATCTAATCCTACAGATTGTAAACATATTTTCATCCTACATGCTCAATATGCATAGTTACTACCATTAAAAAGTGGTGGTCTGGCAGTAGACTGACCTTCTACAAATGAACTAGTGTTGGTGGAAATAGCAGTACTAGCGTTAGTAGCCATTTTGAAATTTTTCAAAATTCAGATAATGAAACTTTTGAAAACCTGGCTCTGATACCAAATGTGAGAAATGCGGATTAAGGATCTTAAGGCTAGAATTAACACTAGAGGGGGGTGAATAGTGTTTTAAAAAGTTTGTTAATCTTTTTTGAGTTTATCTAAATTTGTTAACAATGTATGCACTAATCAGACATAGATATGAACACAGATTCAAACACAGATGCAAATATAAAGTAAAAGCAGTAAAGGAAAGAACACACCGGATTTTATACTGGTTCGAAGTTACCCTACATCCAGTCCCGCACAACTAAGTACGGATTTCCTTTCAAAACCAATTCAACAATTACAATCCTCGATTTCAAGGCTACGAGATACACCCTCCAGAATAACAATCCTCTGGGTAGAGATACTTGATTTCCGGGGCAACAAGTTCACCCAATTGATTTCCAGGGCTACAATCACACCTTCTCTCGCTAGATTGATTACAAAAAGTCTATAACTCAGATTAGCACTTGGATCTTGTAGAGATAGTGATGGAGAATCACACTAGAAGTAATCGAGTATGATTCGATGTTGATTTCGGCAGAGTAATGGTATGATTTTGTATTAAGAAATGTGGAAGAAGAAGAGAAGTGAAAACTAGAAAAAAGTGATTAAAAATTCGTTGAAACTGACCCCTATTTATAGAAGAGCAACATCCATGACCATTCATGAAGAGTTATGGCGAATAGACACTTCTTTTGAAATTTGAATTTTGAAACCAACTGACACTATGTCGAAATGGGGTACTTGGGCATGTCGACATCCCAAAGGGATTTTTGGTGTTTTGATTTTCTTTGAAAATAACCTCTATCTTATATTAAAATTATTTTAAACTTTATAAATATACTTAACTATAGTTAAAATACATAAGTAAATATAAAGAACAATATATACATAATTTAACTATAATTTTATGTTTAAATCTAAGTATAAATATTTAAAAGTTAAATATATTATTTGAAAAGATAGTTTAAAATCAGGAGTAATTTGACTTTGAAATTAAAGATGTTTTTTAGGCTAAAATTATTTAAAATCAGGATAGAGAGTTTTGAATCTTTTAAAAGAAAAGTTTTGAAATCATTTTGAAAACAAGATAATTTTGTAAAATCATTTGAATTAAAATTAGTGGATACAAAACAATGTCCCACTAGATTTTCGTAGGTTCCATCCTACTTAGGGTTCCATCCCTTTAACGGGCTCGAAGTGGATTCCATTCCACGAATAAATTGGATATTAAGATGCCAGTGCTTTTCTACGAGTTTTAACAATATTCCTAACTATATAACTTATCTTGGAAACTTGAACTCTTGATAATCTTGATACTCATGAGTCTTCTATCTCTATATCTTGAATCTCTATACTGTACAGTCTTCATTCTTGATACCTGCATGGTTAGATCCTGCATATACATATATATCTAAACTTGTAATGTTAGTATTTATATTTTATAATCTATTCTAAGGTTGTTGTCATCAAAACCAACTCCTCGGGGACTAACATCGAGTTGTTGCTTGATCTCTGATTCAACATGACTTGAATGCTGCCTTCTGCCGATCCCTCCTAAGGGATGTATATCGATCCCTCCAATTTTGTCCTTTTGATGTGCGATCCCTAGGGTAGATTCTCTAAGGTTCTTATGTCTTGCTCCTCAAATTTCATATGCTTTGTACTTGTAGATCTCGAGATATTGATTGTTTTCTATGAGAATGCTCTTGTACTTTGATGTATGCCGATCCCTCTTATTGGAACCAAACTATGCCAATCCCTCCTATGCATTGAACCATATCCCATACTTTGAACATTCTACGTTGCACATCTATCAATTCCATTCAATTTTGACTTCATATTACCATCTGTACTTGACTTTTGGGCCCCACAATCATCACTCTAGAATCATCGGCCTTAACAGCCGTCGAACTTGACTTGTGCAATCAGTTCAATATAGTCGGGCTATAATGCCGGATAACAAATACAAATAATCCTATAACCTCTTGAATATCACTTTGAGCTTGATTTGCGTGAGTAAGATGAGGGATACTAAAGAGTAAACAATAGAGAATCAAATCAATAGGGTTTGGATTTGATTCTGATCGAATTTGAGAAGATTTTGAGTGAAATTTCTTTTAGAAATCAAGAGAGTGAAAGAGGAGAAAAAATGAGAAAGTAGTTAACCAAAATTCATTGAGAGAACTCCTATTTATAGAGAATTAACAATCATGTCTACTCACGAAGAGATACGATGAAAATACACTTCCATTCAAAATTTAAAATTCTTGGAATATATGTCGACATATGAGGTCTATGTATATCGACATACCTTTTGTAATTTTGAAAAACATTTAATAAAAATTGTTTTGAAAATATTAAGTTTTTTAAAATATTTTGATACTTTGTAAAACCATTTAAGCGTAGTTTATACAAATTTTAACCATAATAAACCTAAGAAAACTTTATAAAATTATTTTGAAATATTTTAATATATAAAAGATTTAAATATGAATTTCTTTCAAAAAATAAAAATAAAATAAAATAATATATATATATATATAAATATAAATATATAAAGTATAAGTGAATATATATGTCAAAGTATTAATGAATGTCAAAATATATTTTTAAAATCGGAAACATTTAAAAAAGCATAAAACCAAAGTCTATTTCTAAATAAATTAAAAGTATATAGTAAATATAAAATAATTAGAAACTTAATACAATATTTTTATAAATAATTAAAAGGTTAGAAATCATTTGAAAGTTATTTTGAAAATATGTTTGAAAAATTATTTTGAATATAGGGATTCTTAAAAAATCATTTTTTGAAAACCAGAATATTTGAAAATCATTAAAACCAGAGAATATATTTTTAAAACTTTTTTGAAAAAATTGAAGAGTGATCAAAGAATTGCTACCAGTGCTTTAACAAAATAATCTATGACTCTGTAACTTATCTTGATATCTTGAATCTTCAAACTCATGAGTTTTCAATCTCTAACTCTTGAATCTCTATATCATCCAATTTATTAGCCTCTTCAGCCTGCTCTTGATATTGTACAGTCTTTTTAATCAACATCTATCTAATATCCTGCACTATATACTATATATAACTTGATATAACAATAGTATCTATATTTTATATGATCTCATATGGTTGTTGTGATCAAAACCAATATTTAAGGTACTAACAGTGTCAAATCCTATTAGGGGGTCAACACATCTTTCTTTGATTTGTAAAGACCTACTAGTGGATATATGAACATTGATTTTACATGTAATGCATATGTTCTGGGTTTTGAGGGGTATGGACTTATCTTAGGGATGGATTGGTTATCTTATTAAGGGGCTACGTAGATTGTGATAGGAGGATCGTTCGGTTAAGAAGTTGTAAGGGAAGAGATATTAATGTTCGTTGTGCGCCCTAAAACTCAGTCGAGTTAAGCTATTTATATTCTCTTAGCCTATCACAAGATGAATTCTCATCTGTGCCCATAGTCTGAGACTTTTCAAACATTTTTAAAGATGTCTATGGTCTCCTACCCTAAAGGGAGATCGAGTTTAGGATTGATTTGGAGAAGGACGCTAGACTTGTCATGCTGGCATTAACACACATGGCTTCCAAAGAAAGGCGAGAGTTGGATAAGCAGATTTCGAAGCTATTGCAGAAGGGATGTATTGGTCGTAGTACTTTAGAATAGGGAGAACCTGTTATCTTTACCACAAAGGAAGATGGATCTTTAATGCTATGCACTGACTATCAAGAGCTTAATAAGCCGACCAAGAAGAATATGTATCCCTTACCCAGTATAGATGACTTATTTGACCAGCTTGTTGGAGCCAAAATATTTTCTCAAATGGACTTAGCCACTGCATTCCTTCAATTGAGGATAACCGAGGATAACAAACAGAAGACTGATTTTCACACTCCGGCTAGACTGTATGAATAGAAAGTAATGCCTTTTGGGTTGACTTATGCCCATGCATACTTTGTAGATTTGTGAAGTAGAGTCTTTAGGGGACGCTAAATAAGTTTTTCGTAGTGTTCGTAGACCATATTCTAGTATTCTCTAAAAGTGAAGGTGAGCATGAAAACCACTTAAGGGAGGTGCTAGGATCTTTAAGAAGGCACCAATTAAAAGATAAATTCTTAAAGAGCAATTTTTGGAAGGAGGAGGTGAGATTTCTCGGTCATATTGTCTCCAAGAAGGGATTGTCAGTTGATTCTACAAATGTGGAAGCTATTCAAGACTGGAAGATTCCAAAGAGCACCACAAAAGTTGGGAAATTTCTTGGATTAACGGGATACTATAGGAATTCATCAAGGACTTTGAAAAGATAGTAGTCCAACTGACTCGTTTAACCAAGAAAAATTTAGTTTTTGCATGGGCCATGAAAGCATTTGAGAAGCTGAAGGAGTTGTTGACTAGTGCACCAATACTTACTGTTCCAGATGGGATAAAGCCTTTCACTGTTTACACCGACACACGTGGTAGGGGCTAGGAGTTGTTCTTATGCAAGAAGGAAAAATGATAGCCTATGCAAGTAGATAGTTGAAGGACCATGATAAAAGGTACCCCACTCACGACATAGAGTTAGCGGTTATCGTTTTTGCTATGGAGATTTGGAGGCTAAATAATTTGGGAGAAAGGTTTGAGTTATTCACTGATTGCAAATCCCTTAAGTACTTGTTTTTTCAAAAAGATTTGAATCTTAGGCAGCAAAGGTGGATGGAGTTTATAGCGTCATATCACTTTGAGATGCAGTACACCCTCGGAAAAGGGAATGTTGTTTCCTACACCCTTAGCCGGAGGCATGCTACTCTTGGTACTATACATGAGTGGAGGCAGTTGGAGTTCCTCTCGAATTTCAATTTCCAACTTCCATCAAAAATCATTCTAGGTTGTCTAGCAGCAATGGAAGTATGGCTAGAATGAATAGACTACGTCGAGAAAGAACAGAAGAAAGATGCATCAATAGTTGATATTTTGGGTAGGATAAGTAAAGGAGAACATTTCACCCATGTCGGTAGGTATGCAATAGATAAAATGGGATGGCTAAGGAGAGATAGAAGGCTATGTGTTCCAATGGTGGAGGACATTTTGAAGGATGTGTTGGCTGAGTGTCACTGTTCTAGGATGGCTATTCACCTTGGTGAAGATAAAATGTATAGGGTTATGAAGTGAATTTTCTATTAGCCGAGGATGAAGGAAAGGGTAGTGGAATATGTCTCTAGGTGTTTGATGTCTAAAAGATAAAGGCGGAACAAGGGAATCTTGAATTACTGCTCTTGTCGTTAGAGGTGCTAACTTGGACTGGTTAGCATATATCGATGGATTTATAGATGGGTTGCCTAGGAGTCAAAGTGGCGATGAGGCCATTTGTGTTATAGTGAATGGGCTTACATAAAAGTGTCCACTTTATTCCAATAAGGACCAATAGGACTGCAACATCTCTGGTGTAAACCTATATCAAAGATGTAGTGCGACTGCATGGAGTTCCCGTCAACAATGTTAGTGATAGAGACCGCTTATTCACTAGTGAATTTTGGAGGAGTTTGTAGTCAACTTTAGGAATGACATTGAATCTTAGCATCACTTGCCATTCATAGACCGACAGTCAAACAGAAAGGATGAACAAGATTTTAGAAGATATATTGAGAGCTTGCATCATGGATTTTGGAAGACATTGAGAGCAGCATTTACCGTTGGTAGAGTTTGTGTACGATAATAGTTACCAAGCGACAATTGGCATGACACCCTTTGAAGCCTTATACGAGAGGTCATGCAAATGACCTAATTATTGGTAGGAAACTACCGACAAAATTCTACTTGGACCAAATTTGATTCGCGAGACTTTGGAAAAGATAAAGATGATTGGTGGCAAATGAAGGCCGCACAGGACCGTTAAAAGTCATATGCTTACAGGCGAAGGAAAGAGTTGGAGTTTTTGGTTGGAAATATGGTATTCGTTAAGGTTTCCCCACTTAGGAAGGTTACGAGGTTTAGATCATCAGGGAAGTTGGCACTGAGATTTGTTAGGCCTTTCCCGATTTTGGAAAAATAGGGAAACTTGCATACCAAGTAGAGCTTCCGGATAAGTTAGCAAGGGTCCATGATATTCATGTATCACATTTAAGGAGATATCTACATGACACTATCATTATAGTGGAGTCTGATCAGTTAGCAAATGTGCAGACGGAGCCGGTAGCACCCTGTGTCATCGCACGCATCGTGGAGCATTGAGTTAGGAAGCTCCGTAACAAAGAAATTAGGCTGGTCCAAGTGCAATAGAGAGATAATCTAGAGGGAAGCACATGAGAAACCAAAGAGAAGATAAAGGCTTCTCATCTTGAGCTTTTTTCTTATAAACTTTCTCACTCCAAAAGTTAGTATTGCATATGTTTTGGTTGCGTCTGGTTGCTAAATTGGATGATAGGAGATGGTTGTCACACTTTTAATTGTTATTTTTGCACTCATATAGAATCTTATGCATATTCGGGATGCTTGCATACATGCTTATATGTCACGATCTTGCATTCACGCTTGGATTGAGCTCACCTATAGTATGTTTCATATATAATCACATTGCATTTTTGGTTGAGTAGATGACTGTGCAGATAACTTGATTGTATAGCATGGTTGTAGAGTATGCATTACACTATCTGTACCTTAGAGATTTCGAAGACGAAATCCTTTTTTAAGGAGGGATAATGTAACAACGCATAAAAATTAATAAGAAATTAATTAATTAAAATAAGACTAAAAATGAAAAATTTTCAAACATTAGAATTTGGTCATGAAAGATGCACATTGTGTTCATGGCGATTTTCTGATCAACTTTTGTATATAAAGTTTTGCAATCGAAGCTCAAACGAAGAAGTTATTGACGCTTGAAGTTTCCGAATTCAAAATAGTTCAAATGAATTTAAATTCAATTTTTTTAATAAAGTTAATCTTTGAAATTAAAATGTTAATAAATATTTTAACGTTAACGGAAACTTATCATTTAATAAAGGCGTTAATGTTAGTAATAAAATGGGAAAGAAATCAAAAGATAACGGTAGTAATAAATTAATGCTAGCGGTAAGAGGTCGGTCAACTGCCCATGGTAGACTGGTCGATCTGTTAAGGTAGGTCAGCTAGAGTTTGTTTAGGCTACGAATGACCCGCATTTAATTACATTAAACCAAATTACATCCTACGGTCCAGATATGTTCAAACCACTATAAATAAGAGGCCAGCCTGCTCACTTTTATTCACAAGAAAATTGGAACGTTAGCGAAACTCCATCGGTCTTCTTCTTCAGTTCTTTAATTCAGAATCAATGGGATTTATATGTAATAGGTTTTAGATATATATTTATACATTCTTATTTTTATATTTGTCCATAATCTCTGGATTCTAAATCTAATGTATATACAATTGAATTGTTGGATGTTTCAAAAAGAAGAAATCTAAAGGAAGAGATAGGCAAAGGGGTGAATCAAATCCAAAGGAAAGCATAAAACTATCTATGAGTGGAAATATTAGTTTTTCACATTTTAGTAATTTGTGTAGTAAAAGTTCGGATTTGTTTTATGCCTTAGGGAATTTTGTGTACGAAAACCTCAAAATTCCCCTAGATAAAATATCAGTTCTTGGATTAATTAGTATTATAATTGTTTTACGTTAATATAATAGAATTTAGTTTGTTGTTTGTAATTTAGATAATTTATGTTTTATTCAACTTCCATTCTAATTTTTTCCATTGCGATAAAGGGTTGAAAGAATAAAATTATTAGGAAATGGTATGCAATGTATGGATTTTCCCATTTGTAGTTTGCATCGCCTACGTAATTTATCCAAATATGAATTCATTTTTCCGCTTCAAGTTTGTATATGTAAAAGTTGAATAGAATATAAATGGTTTAAATTTTAAAAAAAATTCCCTTGAAATGGAGACATCGATTCCATTTTACTAATGTAAAATAATTTGGTATTTTTGATTCCATTTATGTATATATATATATATATATATACAAGTTTGTATTGCATAGCTAATGATATTAGCTATTTTGTAAATTATTGTGTGGAACTGTTCGACGACGGAAATTCTATCCGATTAGAAAATCGTCGAACGAATTTAGAAATAAAATTAACCGCAAGCGCACGGCGTACACTTGTAGTACGTGGCGAATACGGGTCGATCCGTAGGGAATAGTTGATTTCAAATCTCTATTCAATCAAATTAAACCAAAGTCGAGGGATAGTTAACTAACTAAAAGAAAGTAAAAACAAACTAAAACTAAGGAGAATAAAAATACGAGATTAAAGAGCAATTTAGAGGAAAATGCCCTCTCATGATCACATAAATCAACATAATGAAATTATGATCTCTTTTTGGTCATTTGTGAGTTTAGTTGATGCATTTATCATAAGCATGGCCTAATTGTGTTATTAATTAACATACTTAAACCATCAAACTTTAATGCACCCTCTAACCCACTTACTAACTTCAATGAAAATGATATGAAATTAAAAGTATAATCTATTTTAAGCATGGTTTATTAACTATTGAATTAGAAACATAAACCATCAAATTTTGATTCTAAATCCACTTCCATTACCATGATCATATGTAGATGAAGAGGTAATTAACGATTCATATGACTAAGCATAGCCTATTTGTTTTGAACAATATAAGCTATCAAACTCAATATTAAACACAAAACCACACAAACATCTACTTTCCATTAAGCACAAAAGAGACATAAAAGAAATTATGTTGCATCTGCATGATTCAAGAGAGCTTCATTACCCTTTAATTGAAGGGATTAGCCTCTCATTTTTGTTATCAAATCAACAAATGTAGAAAGCAACATTAAACAAACAAGAGGAAAAAGAGAGAAAAAAGAAAGGAAAAATTAATCTACTTGCATGAAATAAGAGAGATCTACACTACAACATTAAAGGAAAAGAAGCATGTAAAAGAAAAGAGAGCACTAATTAACATTAAAAAAAATGAAAGTTACATGAAATAAAAATATGGCTAAGTAGCCATGAAAAGAGAAAGAGAGCTTTGAGTTTTATTTTTGAGCCTAAACTAAACTAAGAGAGACTAAGGGAGGAGGGAGGTTACATGAACATAATGGGTTATTTATACAAGCATGAAACCCTAATCCATAATTTGGGGAATGCCCAAACTACCCCTTAGGAAGTGTGGTGGCCAAGTAACCATTAGCATCCATTAATCATCATTTAAGTGTACATGAAGCCATTAATTCCATAAGCATGTGCATTAGCCTCTAATGTGTACATTAAGGTAGGTGGGTAGGTGGGGTCCTCCATGATCTTCACATTGAATTATTTCCATCTTCATTCATTTGTGTTCTTTTTGTGCATGCATATCTTCTTCATGAAACCACTTGTAATGGAAATCAAATTCCTACAAAATAGTATGGAAATTTCTAATTAAATTTTCTCAAGTTAATTTATGCACAAAGAATGATTATTTTGCCCTTGGATGAAGATGAATACGTGAAAATTTGGAATTAATATGGATTTTGGTTAAAACAAGTTAAAATACCCAATATGATCATTTATTTGAATTAATTAGATTAAATATGGTGGTAAAAATATGCACATTTACGTGCATATCAGGAACCGAGGCTTGTATGAATATGGAAGTTTTGACATTTTAACAATTAGTATATGAAGCGAAAATCTTAGAATAGGAATATTTCTACGCACGCTTAGGAATAATTAGTTAGCATAAAATTCACGTACTAAAAAATATATTAATAGCGTATAAATAGTAACGTATAAATCCTATCGTATAGAATAAATAGTTTTAAACCTTACAGGAAGAAAGTTAAGGACGATTATGGAAATTAACCCATAATTAAAGGCAAAATAAGGAATTTTCCTTATATGGCCTTAACGAGTAAATACAGGTGAGGTATAATATGTGTGTGGGGGGGGCAGTATATTTGAAGAGCAGAAATATGACTAAGTTATAGGAATGCAAGGTCAGTTAGAAGCACACAAAAGTCTATCCAGCTAATCTGGCTACCAGTAGTGTGACTTTAAGACTGATGTGAGGCATCGCCTATAATAAGTACCCACAGTGGATGCGAGGTTAGTCCCAATTTTATAGGGTAAGTCTGCCTAGCTAATCTGGCTACCAATACCTACAAAAAGTCAGATTAATATGAGACGTCACAGTTTGGGTTATGGGTCATAAGACAGATATCCCAGTACGGGCCTACTTATGGGTTGAAGGTATTAAGTAACCGTTGTTGGGTCCGCCTCCTTCCCACTCAAGAAGTATTAAATAGTCGTGATTATCTTTTAGGTGCGGTAGTGGGAAATCTATGGAAGGGATTCACTTCGGGGTAAAAGTATTAAGTAGCCATTGTAGAGTCCGCCTCTTCCTATAAAAGAAGTATTAAGTGTCCTGATGGGACTTTTTACGATGCCTGTTAGGAAGTGCCATAGAGGGGTCCGCCTTGGGTTTAAGTATTAAATGACGAGGATTTGCCTAGGGTATAGGTATTAAGTGGTCAGAGTCTGTCTAATTCACAGTAAAAAGGTATTAAGTGGCTCGGGTGCTTTCTCTTACATCATTAGGACATGATTAACGGAGACAAGTCATTAGACTATAGTTGCATTGCATTCGCGTTAGAGGTATAAAGTTGGACTGGAAAGGATCATTGGCCTACAGTTAAAGGTACGTTATGGAGTTGGACTAAAAAAGCCTTTGGCTTGCAGTGAAGGTATACTTAGTAGGATAAAGTATAGGATGCGTAAGACATATTACTTATTAAAATAATACTGCCTAAATACTATTATGGTAAGACTTTAGATTTTCATTCATCAGAACCGGTTGCATTAAGTTGAATCGTGATAGTGGGTTGTTGCATTGTCAACCGTGGCAAAACATTATCTCTTACCCCTACATGTCTTGACAATGTGGGTTGGTCAGGCAAGTTGTAGCCTAGGCAACCGAGAGGCTGGCCATAAAACCAGTGGGCATATTATGATTTTGATTTTTATGAAATGGGTACTTATTTATGTTATTATATTTTATCCCTTCCGCTGTGGGATTTTGAAAGCATTGATAGATAGCTCTGTACATTGTTCATTATATCAATTTCATTAATCAACAGCCAGCTTTGGAATGGACCTAAGGTTTGATGGGCTTTTTTATGGTCAAAAATTAGGTCCATTTCGGAGAGGGTTGTTACGGGGCAGCTCCAATATATTAAAATGTAGAAACAAACATTCTTTGTAGAATTCACACATATGTGTATATTCCAAGATTCTTAAACATAGAAACTAAAGGGTTAAAAATAAAATTATATGTATAACCGTGTCTACTATATATATAAAAACACATAAGGTATATGATAAAGCGTAATAAATAAATATACATTGGTACTCGTATTAGTTACAATTAGGATGTTAAATATTAATAACGTAATAAATAAAAGGGTTTGGAGGTTGCAATGGAAAGAGAGGTAATAACTCCAACATTTATGAATAATGATTTTAATATTTATGGCCAATGAATGCGTAGTTAATAGGAAGTTATAGAAATCAAATGGTGACATAAATGTGTTTAATGGGATTGACTACAGGATTAAATGTAACATTTATGGAGAAAAGTGAATCGGCATAATAAGTTAGATTGAAACGAATAAATAAATGTCATTAGTGGATGTCCAATTTGAATAATGTTGACCATTTATGAAGGACAATTAAATTGGAAGTGAAGAAATAAATGACATTTAGGAAATAAAGAATAAGCGCATAGGATAAGAATAAGTTCATAGCAAGAAAATAAACAAATACTAATAAATGAACTTAAGAGGTGTCAATATTTCTATAGTGGAAATTATATAGCCTCAATAACATGTTTATGGCGGACGTGAATTAGTGGTTCCGGCCCAATATTTAGGTTTAGGATAAATAGCTTGGTTTATTATGAGTTTGGATGTAAGGCCAATAGAGTTACACAAAAGAAGTCTATCCTTCTCCTAGTGGCTACCAATGGTTGTGTATAGGTACTACTGATGTGGGCCATCCCAACTATAGGGCTTGTGGGGTAGGGAAATATACATTTGTGTATAGGTATGGGATTATATACCAGGGGTTCGTCTTCGATTTGAAATATTAAATGACTCGGTACCTTTAGGGATGTCAAGGGGTTTTCTTTGGGGATTAAGGTATTAAATGGTCGTTGGGTCTACATCCTCCTCATTTAAGAAGTCTTAAAAACCTATGACGGTGCCTAATCGGGAAATGTGATCTGCTTCATTTTAAAAAAAGAGGTATTAAGTAACCGGAGTGGGCATTTTCGTTGACTTATATTAGGTAAGTTTATATGGAATTTCGGCTGTGAGGGTTAACGGGCTACGTCAGTGCTGTTGATAGACAAGTATTCAAAAGTATGGTTGGCATATAAGCTTTGCCTACCAGCGGTCCCGAGCAGTCGTTACCAAAGACTTGGGTTATGCCTTGATGGATTTCGCTTTCTACTAATGTAGAATTCGTATGGGATATGCAAGGACCTCAAAGTTTAATTAATTGTTTGTTTGTCAGAGGTGAGCCAGTTAACCCTGAGATAAGTCTTTGAGATGCGTAATAATATGAATAATAAAATAAGTTGTATCTCGGAATCATCGGCAATCGCAGTTAGGGTTGACTAACCATCGATTACGTTATGGAGGGTTTTCAGGGTTGTGGTATTAAATGGCCATTAGGTCTGCCTCCTCCCTATTTAAGAAGTATTAAGTGGTCAGGGTTTTCTTATGGGTAGTACAATGCTTACACACGCACACACACATATATAGTTATACATCGGGGAAGGTTGGATATATTGTACGCGTGAATGGAATCAAACGAATAATTGCATGAATAGTAGATATAACACTTAAAGAGAAATAAATCGGCATAAACCAGTGTTATGGATAAAGTATGTAATTTACCAGTCACTAGAACGTTGTTTGTCCCCTTCCTCATTACAACCCACATTATAGATTTAAAGGGATAAGCTACTGGTGCAAGACATGAACAATGGATGTAGAGGCATTCTTATTTATGCTCGGCACTGACAATACAATTGGATATCCAAGAAATAATATTGATTCCAAGGTAGTAGTCATAGTCGACATATATTTTTTATTAATTTTACTAGTTCGCTGTGAGTTCGGTCTTTGATATACTTATGTTTATTACAGATTATCAACACCAACGATCTGTACCCTAATGGACTTGGGTTTCGATTTAGTCGAAATTTGGACCCTTTAAGGTGTAGGTTGTTACATGGAATGTTAAGAGTCTTCATGTTTTAGATAAATATAATAAAATTAGGATTTTTTCCAAAGATAACAACATTGACATAACGCTTTTACAAGAAACTATAATTGAAAATCCTAGCTATCATTTTTATAGGAGTCTAGGAGGTTTCCACTTTAGTCACTAGGTTTGTCTTCCGACTAGAGGCAATTCGAGGGGTTTATTAGTGAGTTGGCATGATTGTTGGGTTCAACTTTTACAGTATATTGTTAATGATCACTCGTTGCACCATCTTTTTACACCTTACTGATAATTCAATCCTCAATGTCTCTAATGTTTATAGGCCTCATTCCAAGGTCGAGCACAGGGTCCTTTGGCTCAAATGTCACAATTTCAGAGCACTCGCCCTGGACCCTGGAGTTTTGGGTTGCGACTTCAATGTTTACTAGATTTTTAGAGAAGCAGCCTCTTAGAGAGGGTGTGTAACGACCGGTAAATTTCAATAATTTTTAATGGTTTTATTTGTTTAATTGATTGAATTTTTATGAAATTTTAAAATAATAATATTTTGAGATAAAAAATTTATATTTGGAATACGTATTTAAAAACATAGAAAATGGTAAATTTTCAATTAATAATATGGACGTTTATTTTATAGTGTAATTTTATTTCAATTCAAATCAGTTAATAATTGATGATAAATAAATGTTTCAAAAGCTGAATATTTTTATACAATAAATTTCTAAATCATCTTCTGAGTGAGACATCATTTTTTGTTTTTTTTCAAATTTGGACTTCTATTGCTCCGTTTATCTAAATTCTGGCATAATAGCAGCATTTCTGGTACCGATTATCGACTTTTGATCAGATGATCGTACCACTGATATCTGTATACCGATTTGATGGTCTCATCGTGATGATATCCACAGTATATTCATTTGGGTATTTCGGAGTCCGGTACGTGGTGAAATCCGTGAAAACGGTTAACCATATAGGTACCACTTTTACCCTTTTTAGTAGTGGTCTCCATTCAAATTTCAAACGGGAACCGACTAGCATTTATTTCACCATTCATTATTTGCTAGATTTCAACGGTTCCCTATGCCAAATTTCCGCTCTCGTCTGACATTTCGAATATTTTGTGTACAAAAGCGTAAACCCTTTTGCATCCTTTCAGTTTTTTTTTGCATTTTCTTTATAACCTCCTTTGTTTTTCCTTCATTTCTTTTACATCTTCCATTCACTTTTCCCAAACACAGCACCCACCTTCTATGTCTGCTTCCCCTCTCTTCCTCTCTCGTGCGTCTCCTCACCCATTCACGCCGTCGAACTCCGGCCACCCTCCGCCACTCCACAGTCCGCCGCCTACCCCTGAGCCTGCACACCATTGCCCACGTGTACCAACGGCCACACGACCCAGCCTGCCTCCGATCGGTGACAACCACTTCATCCCTCGTGCCTGAGATCCACCGCGAGCTGGTCCTCCCTTCCCTTCGCCCGACCCATCGCCAGCCTCCGACCGGTCTCCGCCCTTCCTCCCCTATTTTGCCAAGCCTCTGCAGGTTGGTGATATTCTTAGTATATGTATATTCTCTTATCATATAAAGTTATATAAATTTGTCTATTTTATTATAGTGATATCAGGATTATCAGTTATACAGTATGTTATTTATCATCTAAATTTATATGCTTCGCTCTATCTTTTGTTCGGCATATATTGGGTTAAACTGTGAAACTAGATATTTATATATAGAATATATAGTGTCGGCATATTGTGTGAGTATATATATTTCTATAGGTTATCTAGTTATCTATTTTTATAACTGGTTATATGAGTATATTTTATTTCATAAATCTTCTACGTATATGTTCATATTTGCATATGAGTTGGTTTCAAAATATATATAGATATTGTATATGTATATCTTATTACAAAGGAAAGTATAATTTTGAGGATATGTATATATGCGCATGTCTTTACATATATATAGTTTTACATGCAGGTGTATATATTGTGTCACAGCAGTTTTTTTCTAGATGAGTCATGTTATTATTTGGAAATTTGGATATGACGTTTTGAAAGAAATATAATATAAGTATTTTTCAATTTTATAATTATATATATAAAGTATGTTTTGTTTCTCTATAGTTAGACTTATATATAAATACGTTTGTAATATAGTTTGTATATAAAGCATTTGATGTTTATATATATTGTTTATGTAAATTATAATAAGTTGTATAAGTTTAGTCTATTGTAAGTTAGTTTACCTCGGTTTGCAGTTGTCATTTTATGTTATTACAGTGTATATCTTATTATAAATATTGTATATATGATATCATAGAAGAATATTATACATGCCAGAATGCTTTCATATAATACGAGTATATATATTTTGACAACAACGTGTGAGAAATAGATTAGTATATTTATTAGTTAAATATATAAAGGTTAGTTGTAAACATATGTTAATATATATGTATGTGTTATATAAATGAAATGGATATCTGTTTGGAAGTATATTTTGGGTTGCATGCTTACAAGAGTAATATACTATAGTACGTGCTGCATTTTACAGAAGTATATTATATGATTTGTTATATTTATGTGTTAAGTATATACATTAAATCAATGTTGAACAATTATTGTCTGCTGCATATATGTGTCGTCTATATTAGTGATATAGATATTGTGATTTCAAAGTATATATATATTAAGTATTGATTCAGAGAAGGATTTTTTTTTTATGTTTGATTTTTTTTCAAATATACCATAAGGATTTATTTTGTTTAAATATATGTTCAAGTATATAGGGATTTGGTTTTCATATATATATATATATATATATATATCTATATATATATGTATGTATGTATATAGATTTTATTTTATACTTTATAAGTAAAATTGTTGAATTGAGAATAAATATGTATGTTTAATTTAATATGGTTTTGATAAATATGATTTTATATATAGAGTTATATATATATAATTATATATAAGTTCGCTTACATCATTTATCTTCATCGATCCAATTCTGATTTGATTTCATCTATTCCTTATTATCAGCTTTGATCGTCGAACTCATGCCCATCGTGCTTTGTTCCGAAATTCGTGCTTGGATTTGTAACTCATCTTATTCTCGTCCATCTCTAGCCTCGAAAGGTGAGCAATCACTCACGATTAACGTTCTTTTATTTATTAAATTTGATTTCAATTGAAACGACAATTGAAATATGCTATTGTAGTTATTTAAATTGCTTTATATGCTATTATCTATAATTGTTCACCTATGGGATATGACACCATATCCTGTTGTTTATATATTATATTGTTATTGATGATATATGCCTGTTATATTATTATCGTATCTGTTATCACTCTGCAAGTTCCCTGTTAGTAAAGAATTCACTATGGGTTGAAATGATACATACCCGAATGGACTTTAGAATAGGAAAAAATCGTTATGAGTTGAAATGATAGACCCAAGCGATTTTCAGTTGAATTTAATTTGGGATTGCGGGTCGAAATGATATCTACCCGTATATATTTAAATTACGGATTGAAATGATAAATATCTGTATCACTTGACCATAGGATAGGAAATTATATACAGACACCGTTGGTCTATATGTAAATATTTTAAGTTTTTATATAAAGTAGATTTAATAATAAACTTTAAATCTAATAAAGTTGATTTAATTAATATAATATGTCTAAGTATTATATCTTTGAATGGATTTTTCAAGGATTTGTATAAGTTAAGTAAGATAAAGTTGAATTAAGTAAAATTGATTAAATCGATTTGAACTATTGAATTTGAAGTTTAAAATTGATTTTATACTTGATTTTTGATTTAAAGTAATTAAATGGATATTTCAAGTTTAAACAAATCGAAAGGAATATTGAGTTTAAAGGTAAATTTAGGCCATTTAAATAATACTGAATTTATTAAGTGAATATTTCAAGACTAAATAATAATGAGGTTAAATCGAGACCTATATGAAACTATTTAATTGAGCTTTGAAGTGTTGAATATTTAAGCTTTGAAATATACTGGAATCTAAATGGTTTATTTGTGATTCAGATCTATATTTGAAATCAATAAAATTTGAATTTGTTATTTAGAAAACTGAATTGAATGGAAATTGATAAATTGAGATTGAATTTGATTTGAATGGGAAAGTCGAGTTGATTTTGAAGCGGTTTGTGAAATTTGAGGAAATTACTAATACTTTACTTTATAAATTATTTAATATAAATATACTATTTTGGAAAATAGATATATTTAAAATGAAAATGATATCTTGGTTTTGAAGTATAAATTAATTTGAAATGGCTATGGTGTTATACAGTATATTTCTACATTGTAGATAGTTCCACGGATCCTTAGAGGATGGTTATCCCAAACATCCTTTAAGTTACTTGTATTTCAGTTGATATTTCACTTGAGTTGGATTTATTGATATAAGAATATTAATCCTGACTCGAGTGTTTTGTGTTTTGCTTTACGCTCGGGTCAGATTGAGTGATACAACATTTGAGACTCACCTTTGGAGTTTGGAGCTTTGTTTGGAGATCCAACCATCGATTCAGCTTTCAGCTTTCCAGTTGATTTGTTCAGAGAGGTCATCTGTTTGTACGGGAGACTTCATTGATTTGAGATATTCTGTTGTATTTTATTTCTAACTCTGATGTTTATATGGTAGCTTCATGAACTACTATTTATCTATTCCGCTGCATTTATATTATTTACTCTATGTCTGTGATTCTATGATTGATTTATCTACTGTATATGTTGAGTTTTGCCAAATTTAAATTAACATTATGATATTTTGAGCAATTCAAGTCCGGCATGTGCGGATGCGAATGGTTGAAAATATCGGGTCGTTACAGTTGGTATTAGAGCTCTGGTTTTAGGCAAAACTTAGCATATGTAGTAGATTTAATTACAGAATTACTTTCATCCGTGCTTGAATCTCTTCCTCTTTGATTAGGTTTCCTTTGAATTTTGGAACGCTCCCACCTGTTCTGAAATCCATCCTTGTCTCCCCTATTTGTATTCTTTTGATTATGGAGCATCCATTAACTCCACTTCGAATGATCTCTATATAAAAATCGGCGATCCCGCCAATCTTTGAATGATTTGTAAAGGGGTGAAACTCCTTTACAATTGGCATTGATTCACCGGAGATTTCTTTACCCTCGGTTTAGATGCCGCTATCTCTTGCGATCGAATGTTGATTTTCCTTGTAATTCTGCATCGATCTTGTTCTTGAAGTCATGGTTGACCCGGTTAAGGTCGTCCGTGATTTATATAAGTATATCCATCTTCTATTTTAAATTTAATCTTCTATCAAGCCTATCTTCGAATCAGAATTCTATTTGATTAGAGTTCCTATAATTTGAATCTCTTTATTTGTTTTGAAATCCATCCTTGAATCATCCTTTGAAAAATCGGGTGTGTTTGTATTTTAGAAATTGTTTTATATTCCGAAATTATTATTTTGATAAGTATGATTATATTCTATATTTATAAAAGAGAAAATGTTTTCGATAAGGATTATATACCTTTTTAAAAATGAGATTTGAAATTTTGAAAGGATTTGAAATTTTGAAAGGATTTGAAATTTTGAAAATTATACATAAGAAATTTGATTTATTTAAAAATGATTTATAACCGAAGGATTTTAAATTGGAAATCCGAGGAGTTGAATTCTTGTGTTTTGAAATTGGTTTTAAGATTTTGAAAATATATAATAATACGATTTAAAAGTATTTTCCGAATAAGAAATGTTTCGAATGATTTCAAATGAGTTCCAATGATTTCGAAAAAAAAGAAATTTCAAAAAAGTTTTCAAGAAAATAGAAGTCCATAACTCACTTATGTCGCTGGAAAATAATTTCGGTGATGAGTGCATGCATCATCGACATTGATTTTCGAGTTTCAGAGTGGGGGAGAGGCCACTTTAGTAGCATTGCTACGCGAGTGATTTTGCGAAACCAATTTTGATTTAAAATTTTGAAGTATGATTTGATATTCGAAAGATATATGTATATATATTTGAAACGATTTGAAATGAGCCGGTGTTCAGTCCTTGAGTTTCGGACTTGATTTAGTATAACCCTATCTATTGAAATTGATTTACTGATTTGTTGGTGATTTCCAACTCTTGGATTGTAAATATGATTTCTTCGACTATTTTTAAGGTTCGAGCACTTCCAAATCAAGGTTTAATTTTCAAAGCTAAGTAAATTTTGAAAAGTATAAAGTATTTGATAAAGTATATAAGTTTAGTTTGTATGTTTAAAGTATGAAGTAATATTATTTAAATAAGTTTGAAACTATTTTGTTAAGTAAATGAACAAGGCTATTTTGAATTATACTAATATGAAATTTAGTTTTGAAATGTTTGAGTAAAATTTAGTTTTAAATGTTTTAACTTAGTAACATCTTTTATAAAACTAAATATATATGGAATAATAATTTTCAAAAGGAAAATTGAATCTTTCTAATAGAAATAAATAGTTTAAAGGTTTTAAAGGAATGGTTATAAACTTGGTAATCATTTTTGGGTATAATTGATTTTGAGAAAATATTCGATTTCGAAAAATAGATTGGAATTTAAAACCCAGTATTTATTGATGATTTTGAAAATGAATTTGTTTGACCTAAATTATGTTGATTTGGAAATTTGGATTATTCTCCAAACCTATTATTTTGGAAACTTTGAAACTGAAGATATTTAATTTGGAAGAAAATTTGGTGAAATCGTATATGATTTTGAAACTGAACTGATATTGAAACGAATTGAAATTGAGAACCTTGTTTTACTAAATACTTGATTTGAGAGTTATCGAACTTATATAAAATTGATTTGTATAAGTATGAAGTTGATTTGAAAACTATTGATTTGGAAAGGTACTCAATTTGAAAGCGAAATCTTATATAATCGAAGTATATATAAGTGTGATTTGATATACTATTGATTTTGGAAAGTATTCGATTTGAAAATGAAATCTTATATATAATGGACTTTATATAAGTATGATATTTGAAATTGATTTGAAAGGTACTATATGATACATATTTTCGAAGTAAAGATATGGAAAGTGCCTTCTGCTTGATATCCGCTTTGTGGCCATATTGTGGATTCATTCTATTGATATTATTTTCTCTAATTTGGGTTTTCCGGATATGATACTCGAGTGTCCACGAATTTCATGGCGATCTCCACGGTCTTATGAGCGCAACTGCATAGCGTAATTTGCCTGGGTGAGATGGCCTAGGGGTACGGATTGTTTCTTGGGGGATCCAGGCGTGACCATTGTGTATCCTGCGATCTATGTAGGTCGTATTTAGTAGCGAAATCCGCAGGGCTGTGAAAGCTTACGGATACGGATTGTTTCCTGGGGGATCCAGGCGTAACCATTGTGTATCTGCGGTCTACTAGTCATCATGGCGTAATTTGCAGGGCTGAGAAAGCTTACAGATACAGATTGTTTCCTGGGGGATCCAGGCGTAACCATTGTGTATCTGCAATCCGTGGTTGGACAAAATTTGGTTGTTTTGTTTGGATTGTACTTTCCATATTTGTTTTAAAAGTTTTTCCAGTATTTTCACTGGGTGTTGAAAAAAGTCTACTAAGTACCAGGAGAATTCTAGCTTTGCGCCTGATCAACGCACTGCCAGAGTCTACAGGAACGAGGATAAACTTGTTGAAACATCGAGTTATAAAAGTATTTTATTATAAAGGTATTTTATTATAAAAGTATTTCCAACAAAGAAATTCTGTATTAATATTTGAAATTGAAACTCTTATGGTTCTAAATTAATTATTCGTGCCCGATACTATTCTTCTGAATCTACCTTACCTGCTCAGCTTTATTTATTCACCTATATTTTGTTTTTCCAAATCCTCCTTCTTTTCCTTGTTGACTATATCCTTTTTAAATATTGTTTATTTATATACTACCTGGTTTAATAGTAAAATTATTAGTGTTTAATGTAAATAATTGATCTTATAAATAAGTGAATGGATTTAATAAAATGGGTTTAACCAAATTTATTGAATATTAATTAATTTAAATTGAAATTTATATGGTTTTAAATTAATTATTTTATTTTGTTTTCCAAATCTATTTTTTTCTTCTAGTTCTATTCTCCTACCTCCTTCCTTTTCGGGGACGAAAGGTTTTGAGTGGGGAAGAGTGTAACGACCGGTAAATTTCAATAATTTTTAATGGTTTTATTTGTTTAATTAATTGAATTTTTGTGAAATTTTAAAATAATAATATTATGAGATAAAAAATTTATATTTGGAATACGTATTTAAAAACATGGCAAATGGTAAATTTTCAATTAATAATATGAAAGTTTATTTTATAGTGTAATTTTATTTCAAGAAAAATCAGTTAATAATTGATGATAATTAAATGTTTCAAAAGCTGAATATTTTTATACAATAAATTTCTAAATCATCTTTTGCGTGAGACGTCATTTTTCGTTTTTTCAAATTTGGACTTCTATTGCTCCGCTTATCTTAATTCTGGCATAATAGCAGCATTTCTGGTACCGATTATCGACTTTTGATCGGATGATTGTACCACTGATATCTGTATACCGATTTGATGGTCTCATCGTGCTGATATCCGCGGTATATTCATTTGTGTATTTTGGAGTCCGGTACGCGGTGAAATCCATGAAAACGGTTAACCATATAGGTACCACTTTTACCCTTTTTAATAGTGGTCTCCATTCAAATTTCAAACGGGAACCGACTAGCATTTATTTCACCATTCATTATTTGCTAGATTTCAACGGTTCCCTTTGCCAAATTTCCGCTCTCGTCTGACATTTCGAATATTTTGTGTACAAAAGCGTAAACCCTTTTGCATCCTTTCAGTTTTTTTTTTTGCGTTTTCTTTATAACCTCCTTTGTTTTTGCTTCATTTCTTTTACATCTTCCGTTCACTTTTCCCAAACACAGCACCCACCTTCTATGTCTGCTTCCCCTCTCTTCCTCTCTCGTGCATCTCCTCACCCATTCATGCCGTCGAACTCCGGCCACCCTCCGCCACTCCACAGTCCGCCACCAACCCCTGAGCCTGCACACCATTGCCCACGTGTACCAACGGCCACACGACCCAGCCTGCCTCCGATCGGTGACAACCACTTCATCCCTCGTGCCTGAGATCCACCGCGAGCTGGTCCTCCCTTCCCTTCGCCCGACCCATCGCCAGCCTCCGACCGGTCTCCGCCCTTCCTCCCCTATTTTGCCGAGCCTCTGCAGGTTGGTGATATTCTTAGTATATGTATATTCTCTTATCATATAAAGTTATATAAATATGTCTATTTTATTATAGTGATATCAGGATTATTAGTTATACAGTATGTTATTTATTATCTAAATTTATATGCTTCGCTCTATCTTTTGTTAGGCATATATTGGGTTAAACTGTGAAACTAGATATTTATATATAGAATATATAGTGTCGGCATATTGTGTGAGTATATATATTTCTATAAGTTATCTAGTTATCTATTTTTATAACTGGTTATATGAGTATATTTTATTTCATAAATCTTCTACGTATATGTTCATATTTGCATATGAGTTGGTTTCAAAATATGTATAGATATTGTATATGTATATCCTATTACAAAGGAAAGTATAATTTTGAGGATATGTATATATGCGCATGTCTTTACATATATATAGTTTTACATGCATGTGTATATATTGTGTCAAAGCAGTTTTTTTCTAGATGAGTCATGTTATTATTTGGAAATCTGGATATGACGTTTTGAAAGAAATATAATATAAGTATTTTTCAATTTTATAATTATATATATAAAGTATGTTTTGTTTCTCTGTAGTTAGACTTATATATAAATACGTTTGTAATATAGTTTGTATATAAAGCATTTGATGTTTATATATATTGTTTACGTAAATTATAATAAGTTGTATAAGTTTAGTCTATTGTAAGTTAGTTTACCTTGGTTTGCAGTTGTCATTTTATGCTATTGTAGTGTATATCTTATTATAAATATTGTATATATGATATCATAGAAGAATATTATACATGCCAGAATGCTTTCATATAATATGAGTATATATATTTTGACAACAGCGTGTGAGAAATAGAATAGTATATTTATTAGTTAAATATATAAAGGTTAGTTGTAAACATATGTTAATATATATGTATGTGTTATATAAATGAAATGGATATCTGTTTGGAAGTATATTTTGGGTTGCATGCTTACAAGAGTAATATACTATAGTACGTGCTGCATTTTACAGAAGTATATTATATGATTTGTTATATTTATGTGTTAAGTATATACATTAAATCAATGTTGAACAATTATTGTCTGCTGCATGTATGTGTCGCCTATATTAGTGATATAGATATTGTGATTTCAAAGTATATATATATTAAGTATTGATTCAGAGAAGGATTTTTATTTTGATGTTTGATTTTTTTTCAAATATACCATAAGGATTTATTTTGTTTAAATATATGTTCAAGTATATAGGGATTTGGTTTTCATATATATATTTATATATATGTATGTATATAGATTTTATTTTATACTTTATAAGTAAAATTGTTGAATTGAGAATAAATATGTATGTTTAATTTAATATGGGTTGGATAAATATGATTTTATATATAGAGTTATATATATATAATTATATATAAGTTCGCTTACATCATTTATCTTCATCGATCCAATTCTGATTTGATTTCATCTAATCCTTATTATCAGCTTTGATCGTCGAACTCATGTCCATCGTGCTTTGTTCCGAAATTCGTGCTTGGATTTGTAACTCATCTTATTCTCATCCATCTCTAGCCTCGAAAGGTGAGCAATCACTCACGATTAACGTTCTTTTATTTATTAAATTTGATTTCAATTGAAATGAAAATTGAAATATGCTGCTGTAGTTATTTAAATTGCTTTATATGCTATTATCTGTAATTGTTCACCTATGGGATATGACACCATATCCTGTTGTTTATATATTATATTGTTATTGATGATATATGCCTGTTATATTATTATCGTATCTGTTATCACTCTGCAAGTTCCCTGTTAGTGTAGAATTCACTATGAGTTGAAATGATACATACCCGAACGGACTTTAGAATAGGAGAAAATCGTTATGGGTTGAAATGATAGACCCAAGCGATTTTCATTTGAATTTAATTTGGTATTGCGGGTCGAAATGATATCTACCCGTATATATTTAAAGTACGGATTGAAATGATAAATATCTGTATCACTTGACCATAGGATAGGAAATTATATACAGACACCGTTGGTCTATATGTAAATATTTTAAGTTTTTATATAAAGTAGATTTAATAATAAACTTTAAATCTAATAAAGTTGATTTAATTAATATAATATGTCTAAGTATTATATCTTTGAACGGATTTTTCAAGGATTTGTATAAGTTAAGTAAGATAAAGTTGAATTCAGTAAAATTGTGTCTAATTAAGAATTCTACTTAATTAAATCGATTTGAACTATTGAATTTGAAGTTTAAAATTGATTTTATACTTGATTTTTGATTTAAAGTAATTAAATGGATATTTCAAGTTTAAACAAATCGAAAGGAATATTTAGTTTAAAGGTAAATTTAGGCCATTTAAATAATACTGAATTTATTAAGTGAATATTTCAAGACTAAGTAATAATGAGGTTAAATCGAGACCTATATGAAACTGTTTAATTAAGCTTTGAAGTGTTGAATATTTAAGCTTTGAAATATACTGGAATCTAAATGGTTTATTTGTGATTCAGATCTGTATTTGAAATCAATAAAATTTGGATTTATTATTTAGAAAACTGAATTGAATGGAAATTGATAAATTGAGATTGAATTTGATTTGAATGGGAAATTCGAGTTGATTTTGAAGCGATTTGTGAAATTTAAGGAAATTACTAACACTTTACTTTATAAATTATTTAATATAAATATACTATTTTGGAAAATAGATATATTTGAAATGAAAATGATATCTTGGTTTTGAAGTATAGATTAATTTGAAATGGCCACGGTGTTATACTGTATATTTCTACATTGTAGATAGTTCCACGGATCCTTAGAGGATGGTTATCCCAAACATCCTTTAAGTTACTTGTATTTCAGTTGATATTTCACTTGGGTTGGATTTATTGATATAAGAATATTAATCCTGACTCGAGTGTTTTGTGTTTTGCTTTACGCTCGGGTCAGATTGAGTGATACAGCATTTGAGACTCACCTTTGGAGTTTGGAGCTTCGTTTGGAGATCCAACCATCGATTCAGCTTTCAGCTTTCCAGTTGATTTGTTCAGAGAGGTCATCTGTTTATATGGGAGACTTCACTGATTTGAGATATTCTGTTGTATTTTATTTCTAAATCTGATGTTTATATGGTAGCTTCATGAACTACTATTTATCTATTCCACTGCATTTATATTATTTACTCTGTGTCTGTGATTCTATGATTGATTTATCTACTGTATATGTTGAGTTTTGCCAAATTTAAATTAACAATCTGATATTTTGAGCAATTCAAGTCCGGCATGTGCGGATGCGAATGGTTGAAAATATAGGGTTGTTACAGGGTGACTTTACCACTATGAAAGAGTTCGACCAATTTATCATTGATAGTAACTTGATCGAGTTACCACTAACCACTCGACGCTTTACCTGGTTGAATTATAGAGAAACCCCTTCGACGACGCTCTTAGATAGGTTTTTCATTAGTGATGAAATTGAAGATAATTTCCTCATCTGTAAGGTTGTTGGTCTACTAAGTATTTACTTGGATCATTCTTCCATTATTCTTTCTTGTGACAACCTTAACGGCATTTAAAAAAATTCAGATTTGAAAAGACGTAGCTCTTAGAAAATAACACTAAATTTTATCACAAAGTAACTAATGGTAGAAAGCATAGTAACACCATTAAATCTATTTTTATTAATGATGTAATAATTTTTGATCAAAATGAATTAACTAAGGCATTTGCTAACTGTTATAAAGAAATTTTGAAACTCGGATAGGCCATAGGATTAGAGCTAATTGCGAAGAGTTTTATCCCATGGATACTAGGATTAATTTAGACAGTCTAGACTCCCCCTTAGGGAGGAGGAAATTTTAGGAGCTATCAATGATATGCCTTACGACAAGGAGTCAGGTCCCAACTAGTTTCTAGTTTTATTTTAGAAAAATTTCTGGTCGGTTATAAAATCAGATCTAATTGAATTATTTAACGAATTCGATGCTAGTACTTACAGCTATGCGGATTTAATTTTGCTAATGTAATACTATTACATAATAAAGTATGTGCAAATAAATTAAAAGATTTTATACCTATTACGCTTCTAAATTTCTCCTTTAAAGTTATCTCAAAAGTTCTAGCTAATATACTTTGTTCTAAAATGAATGATCTAATTGAAATATACAAACTACTTTTGTAAGGGTGGAAATATTACATATGAGGTTGTTGCTGTTCATTAATTTTTGCTGTAAAAATAATGTCACATGCACGTGTTTAAAACTAGATTTTGCTAAAGCTTTTAATTCATTAGATTGGACTTTCTTTAAAGAATTATTGGTGGCTAGAGGTTTAAGCAAAAAATGGGTAGGTTGGATTATGACTCTTCTTAAAACAAACAATTTTAGTATTATGGTAAATAGGGTTTTAAGTAATAAAATACAATCAAATGTGGACTTAGGCAAGGAGATCCTTTGTCCCCTCTGTTGTTCAACTTAGCGACCGATGTATTTGCAGGGATTATCAAGCTAGCCAATAATAAAATGATTTTAGATAAAGATGGAAATGAGGTAACGAGCGGTGGTCTTTTCGTCCTCCAGTACACAGACAACATCATGCTCTTTACTTCGCATTTGCCTCATCATATTATAGCCCTAAATTTATTTTGTAGCTTGAGCTACTATTTGGCCTGAAATTTAATTTAGATCAAATTTCATTTTTAGTGCTAACATGTTAGATTACAACATTATGAGGTTTCCCATAGATCACTTAGGGTTTTTAATAAGACCTACAAAACTAAAACATGACGACTGGTTAACCATCATTAGTAAAATTAGCAAAAGATTATGTATATGGAACGATAAATTTTATCAAGGATGAGCAGGGTAGTTCTAGTCAACTCCGTTATATCGGCACTTCCATTTATTGGATGTTGTTCCATCTCTTTCCACAATGTGTAACTAATAAAATAGGTAAGATTAGAAGAGATTTCTTGTAGACTAGGGATAACTCCAGTACTAGTTTAAGGTCTCTATTTAGTTGCGATTTGGTCTACAAACCTAAAGAGAAAAGAGGGTTAGGAATAATTAATCATCATAACCTCAACATTTCTTTATTAGAGAAATGATTGCGGAAGTTTAATACTAATAACGATAACATAGGTTGGAAAGAACTAATTTCTAATTAATTTTACGATGGCTCTCATAACCTACACCAATTAATGTCTAACAACCATAATAATTTGTCACACTTTTGAAAATCAATGTTAAAAGCTTGAATATTTTTAAACTAGGTATTGGTACATTGTCCACTCAGGGAATAACACATCCTTCTGGTATGATTGTTGGATCTTCTTTATTCCTCTTAAAGTAGAATTTACAAATCTCTATGATATTTACTTTAAAAAATGTTTTAATTTCAGAAGTCTATAGACTTAACTCGAACTTTCTTTGGGAGTTCAGCTTTGATAAGCCATTGGAAGGAACTACTTTCCTCAAGTTTGCTCTTCTATATGCCAATTTAGAATTATACAATATAAATGATAACAAAGATATCAAAATTCGGTGTTGGGATATGTCTAATAACTTTACATCTAAATCATTTTATAAATTTCTAAATTTATTGGGAGTTAAATCCAATCTTTTAAAATGTATGTGGAAAGTGAATGCACCCCCAAATCCAAGTTACATATGTGATTTTTATTACATGGGAAGTTTAATACTATTGATTTAAACAAAAAGAATGTGCATATTGATAAAAAAATGTATTCTCTGTAATCTGAACTGATGTGTATGTAAAACGTATATTTTTACTTCCATATTTAATCTTCTTTTATTAAAATAATGGCATATTAAGGTGTTTTTACATATTTAAACTAAAATACAAAGGGATTTTCAAATCATCATTCATGCATCTACATGTGGGAAAAATGGTAATTTTTGTGTGTAAATTAATTTGAAGAAAATTTACTTGCACATTTTATTTTATTTTATAGGAATTTGGAGTACAAATACGAAGAGTCTTCATGGATGCATGCATGCACATACGTTGAAAGTAAAAGAAGGAAGGAAATAAAAGAATTCATGCAACATGGAGGAGCCCACCTACCCACTAACTAATGGACCATAATTAAAAGCAAAAGCACATGTTAGTGGAGGATTAATTGAGGGCTAATGATGACTTGGAGGCTACAGAATTTCTAGGGCATTTTTGGCAGTCCCCTAAAAATGAAATTAGGGTTTTAGGCATGTATAAATACCCCTTTATGTTTCATGTAATGATCCTCTCTTTTATGCAAATTGTAGTCCCAAAATCAATGATAAATAAAATGGCTTCTTAAGTCTCTTCTTATTTTCTTTTATTGTCTACATGGTTTTCTTCCTTTCATGTTATTTTTATTTCATGCTCTTTTATCTTCTTTATTTCATGTTAGTAGTTAGTTTTAATTTATGCAATCAGTTTAGCTTCATTTCATGCAAGTAATTAGTTCTCTTTTCTTTTAATTAGCTCTCATTTTCCTTCATGTTTATGTTGAAATCACTTTATTTTGACATGTATTCAAATATGAGAAGCTAAACCCCTTCAATTTAGGGGTAATGAACCTCTCGTGAATCATGTAAAATTAACATAAGGATTTAATTAATGATCTCTCTTTTGTGCTTAATGGAAATTTTGATATTTATGAAATTTTGTTGTTTAATATTGAATTTGATAGCCTATGTTGTTCATAACAAATAGACTATACTTAATCAAACATAAACATAAGTTTATCTTTCATCAAAATATGACTTTGGTAATGAAAGTGAAACCAAAATCAAAATTTGATGCTCTGTGTTACAAATTCATAGTAAATAAATCATACTTAAAATAGATTTTATTTTTAATTTCATGCCAATTTCATGAGAGTTGATAAGTGGGTTAGAGGGCGTGTTAGAGTTTGATGGTTTAGGTGTGTTAGTTAATAACACTATTAGGTCATACTTATAATAAATACATCCACTAATTCCACAAATGATTAAAAGGAGAGATTATAAATTTATTGTGTGTTGATTTGTTTGAACATGAGAGTGGATTTGCCTCTAAATTGCCTTTTAATCTCATAGTTTTATTCACTTCTGTTCTAGTTTGTTTTCCACAATTTTCTTAGTTTAAAGCAATTTCAAAACCTTGGGCTAATTTGATTGAGTAATTTTAGAATTTTTGCTTTCTCCGTGGATCAACCTGTACTCGCATACGTACTACGATTGTACGCCATGCGCTTGTGGTTTTATTATGATGTATTTCCGACGGTATTCTAATTGATAGAATTTTCCATCGCGATCAAGGTTTTGGCGTCGTTGTTGGGGCTCTTTCACTTCATTTCATTCTCTAAAACTTATTTCATTCTCTTAACCTTGATTTTCATGTTTTTCTCTCCATCTTTTAACTTATGCATGAGTACCTAGACTCGTGACACAACGACGAATCGTTTAACCTGAACGAACGAACCTCTAATGATGGCTAATGAAAACTCTCCCTGAACTCTCATGGATAGAATCTTTCTTGATAGAGTTTCTATTCCTTCTTGTATCACCTTGCTCACCCCAACTGGTAATCACTTCGAAATTCATTCAAATCATATTGCCATGCTCCTGAAATTTAGAAATTTTGAACACGATGATCCATACATCTTCTTAACAAAATTCGAACAAGTTTGTGCAACCATTAAACTTCAACAATTATGTGTTGATGGAGTCAAACTTAGGTTAATTCCATTTGTCCTTATCGAAATGTAGAAAAATGGTTGTATAGCTTTCCTTCGAATTCAATCAAAACTTGGGACGAATTCAATCAAAACTTGGGACGAATTCATTAAAGGTTTCTTAAAAAAGTTCTACTCCTTGGAAAAATGACCAAAATAACAAACAAAATTATAAACTTTCATCAATTCAGGGGTGAACCTTTCAGAAAATACTTTGAAAGATTTAAAAAGCTTTTGATAAAATGTCCACACCATAATTTTGAAAATGGACTCTTTGCCAAATCTTATATGATGGACTTAGAAATAGTTCACGGACCATGCTTAAATCGATGTGCCAAGGCAATTTTCTCGCCCAACATCATGACAATGCTTGGAAATTCCTTGAGCACTTGGCTGAAAAATCATCCCAATTGGAACATTCTAATGAGAAATCCATCTAATCATGATCGAATGCACACTCGATAAGATCATCGTTGGCTTTGGAAGCGAAAATCGTTGCAATGATCAATAAATTCGACAACGTTCTCTCATCCAATCAAATGAACCAAGCTTCCCAACCATTGTGTTATAAATGTAACGATCTGATTCATATCGTTGATCAATGCCCTTAATCGTTAGAACAACTCAACGGTTTTAACAAAGTTAAGAATGATCTGTTTTCTCCAACGTACAATCCTATTTGGAGAAATCATCCTAACTTTGCATGGAACCAAAATAATTCTAACACGAATTTGGTTCGACCCAATTTTCAAGCATTTCCGAACAATTCTTCGAATCCTCCTTTTCAGCCCAACCACTTTCAACAAAATTTTGCACCTCCATTTCAAAATCAACCTTAATAATCTTTCGCTCCCCAAGACGATAAACGAATGACTTCACTTGAGAAAAGTCTTGAAACTTTAGCTAAAGCAACCACTCAAAACCTCCAATCAACTAGCAATTTGAAAATTTTCTTAACCTCGTACATACAAAATATGAGTACATCAATTGCTAAACTTGAAATGCAAATGAGCCAATTAGCCACTTCTATGAGTGAACGTGAACAAGGCATGTTCCCAAGTCAGCTAGTTTCGAACCCTGGAAATAAAAACACGAACTCGAATCAAGCTCATGTCGTTCAAGATAGCAATGTGAACCAAATGAATGTTACTGCGATATTGTGTTCCGATAAACTAATCGATAACCAAGTTGTCAATCCAAATGATTTACCGGAAGCTTCTCTTGACACTTCGAAAGGGACAAGCGATTCTGAACAAAACATCAAGTCAAACATCAAATCAAATTCCAATCCAAAATTTTCTTCTACTTAAGTAGACTGACCTACCGGGTATTAAATTCCATTTCCATATTGACTTCGACCTAAGAAACATTCCGATAAAGTGGAAAAGATGTTGGAAATTTTCAAACAAGTCAAAGTGAACATCCCTCTCCTTGATATCGTTCAACAAGTCCCAACTTAAGCTAAGTTTCTAAAGGACTTGTGCACTCAAAAATGACACACTCATGTACCCTAAGAAAGTTTTCTTAGCCATGGGTCTTAGCAAAGTCTTGTCTCAATCAATTCCCATAAAATACAAAGATCCTGGATGTCCGACGATCTCGTGCACGATAGGAAATAAAACGATTAATAAATGCTTATTAGACTTGGGTTTGAGTGTCAATTTGATTCCTTATTCAGTTTACCAACAACTTGGCTTGGGTGAACTAAAACCGACAAAAGTAACTCTTTAATTTACCGATCTTTTGATAAAGAAACCTGTAGGAGAAATCGAGGATGTACTCCTAAAAATCGATTAATTCATATTCCTCATCGTTTTCATTGTCCTATAGACACAACTTGTGAATAATCCGATGAGTTAAATTCCATTTATTCTAGGATGACCTTTCTTAGCCACTTCGAATGCCCTAATCAATTGTCGAAATGGTTCGATGAAAATTTCTTTTGGTAACATGACTTTGGATCTTAACATCTTCAATATCGAAAATCAATCGAACGAACCACTTGACCAAACGTTGAAAGTTAGCTCCATTCAAGAAAATTTTGACAATGAAATAGTTGACCTTAACAATGAACGTGGGACCGAATATGAGCAACTGTTTGAAGACGAACCTAATAAGTTCGAAAACGCGCTTCCATTTGAATCCCTCACGGTTGGGTCAGAACTTCAACCAAATTCTTTGATTGAGCAACCTCCTAAGTTGGAACTCAAACCTCTTCCTGATCACCATAAGTATGCATACTCAGGTGGCAACGAAATGTTTTCTGTCATAATCTCTTCAAATCTTTCTCTTGATCAACAAGCCTCCCTTCTATCAATTCTGTCGAAAAACAAAGAGGCAATTGGATGGTCAATTACTGATATTAAGGGAATTAGTCCCGCTCTTGTTCAACATCGCATCCACTTAGTTGACGAAGCCAAACCTATTTGTAATGAGCAACGAATGCTTAACCCAAAAATGAAGGATGTAGTTTGAGATGAAATTCTTAAGCTCCTCGATAATGGAATCATATATCCCATCTCTGATAGTTCGTGGGTTAGCCCAATTCATGTCGTGCCTAAGAAGTCCGGACTTACCGTTATCACGAAAGACGCTAACGAACTTATTCCAACTCATACTCAAACATGTTGGCATGTTTGCATTGATTATTGAAAATTAAATGATGCAACACATAAAGATCACTTTCCTCTTCCTCTCATTGAACAAATGCTTGAACTATTAGCCGACCACGAATTTTATTGCTTTCTTGATGGTTACTCGGTTATAACCAAATTCTGATTGCTCCCGAAGATTAAGAGAAAATGACTTTCACGTGTCCCTTTGGCACCTTTGCATATTGACCTATGCCATTTGGCCTTTGCAACGCTCTTGCTACTTTTCAAAGATGCATGATCAGCATCTTTTTCGACATGATCGAAGGCTTTCTGAAAGTGTTTATATATGATTTTTCCATCATTGGAAACTCTTTTTTCAAGTGCTTACACCATCTCGTGATGGTTTTAAGTTGATGTAAAGAAAAACACTTAACGTTAAATTAGGGAAAATGTCATTTCATGGTCAAACATGGCATTATCCTCGGACATGTCATTTCAAACAAAGGCATTGAGCTAGATAAAGTGAAAATTGACGTATTGCGAATCTACCCATTCCCAAATCTGTCAAGGAGATTCATCATATCTTGGGCATGCTAGCTTCTATCGACGTTTTATAAAGGATTTCAGTAAAATTGCTCAAACTCTAACTGCTCTTCTTGGAAAAAACGTTCCATTTGACTTTAATTCTGACTGAATTTTCTGCTTTCGAACGTCTCAAAAATGAACTCATTTCCACTCCCATCATTTGCTTACCCAAGTGGGATCTTTCTTTTGAAATAATGTGTGACTCCTCTAACTTTGCAGTTGGTGTTGTCTTAGGACAACGCATCAAAAAAATTCTTCATGTCATCTACTATGCCAGTATGACTTTAAACGGTGCTCAACCCAATTACAAGACCACTGAAAAAGAGCTTCTAGCGGTAGTCTTTGCGCTCGAAAAGTTCTGACCTTATTTGATTGGCTCATACATTACGATTTACACTAATCACTCCTCTCTTAGGTACCTTTTCGCTAAAAAGGATGCTAAGTTCTCATTTGATCCATTGGATCCTTTTACTTCAAGAATTTGACCTTACGATCAAAGACAAAAAAGGACCCGACAACGTCATTGCTGGTCATCTGTCGCATCTTCCAAATGCACCGTCTTCTTTACCGATCAGCAAGAACTTTTCTGATGAACAACTTCTTTCTATTTCCATCGATCCATGGTATGCCGATGTAGTGAACTATTTATTCACTAAGGAAACTCCTTCATTTTGGTCGAAACAAGGTAAATACAAATTTCTTTCCCAAATGAAATATTTCTATTGGGATGATCCATACTTGTTTAAGTAGTGTTCCGACCAAATCATTCGACGTTGCATCCCAAATTGCGAAATTAAGAGTGTCCTTTCGTTTTGTCCTGACCAAACTTGTGAGGGTCATTTCAGTCCTAAGAAAATAGTGGAAAATGTGCTTTAATGTGGTTTTTATCAGCCTACACTTTTCAAAGATGCATTCGAGTTTTGTAAAACTTGTGATCGCCGCCAAATGTTAGGAAAAATCTCTCAACAAAACATGATGCCTTTGAATCCCATTCTTACGATCGAAATCTTTGACGTTTGGGGTATTGACTTTATGGGACCGTTTCCCAACTCTTTTGGAAATCTGTACATTCTTCTTGTTATTGATTACATCTCTAAATGCGTTGAAGCCATTCCATGTAAAACAAATGACCATAAAGTTATTGTGAAATTCATGAAACAAAACATCTTTTTGAGGCTTGGTACACCTCGCATAATAATAAGCGATAATGGAACCCATTTCTGTAATCGATCATTTGAAACTCTAATAAAGAAATACTCGAAACCCACAAGTTATTCACTCCTTATCATCCTCAAACTTGTGGTCAAGTTGAAGTTTCAAATTGCTAAATCAAGCAAATTTTGGGAAAACTGTAAATAAAAATTGAAAAGATTGGTCACAAAAATTGACAGATGTGCTTTGGGCTTATAGAACTCTATATAAAACTAATCTAGCGATGTCTCCTTTTAGGTTAGTATATGTTAAAGTGTGCCATTTACCTGTCAAACTTGAACATAAAGCGTTGTGGACGATTAAGAACATAAATTTGATCTTGAAAAAGCTGGCGATGGGAAATTACAAATCAACGAGTTAGAGGAAATTAGGAATGACGCGTATGAAAATGAGAAAATTTACAAAGAAAAACAAAAGTTTTTCATGACAAGTCAATTCTAAGAAAAATATTTTCACCAAATTAAAGAGTTCTTCTATATGACTCTCGACTTCATTTGTTCCCTAAGAAATTAAAATCAAGGTGGACAGGACCATACGTGGTACATACCGTTTTTCCACACGGCTTCATAGAAATAGAAAACCCTAGGGATGGATCGATTTTTAAAGTCAATTGTCATCGTTTAAAACCTTGCTTGGAGTTGGCGAGTGATCGAGAGAAGGAGCTCATGATTCTTCATGAGCTACAATACGTCTAGTAAGAAATTTTAACCCTCTCTTGTAAATAAGTATATATTTTTCTCCGTTACACTCATTATATCATGCATTGACTCTGAGGACATAGTCAAAATCAAGTGTGGGGGAGTCTCATGTTTATTTGATTTTTCATGGTTTATTTTTTTTGCATTTTCATTCCAAAAGCAAAAAAGAAAAAATCCCACAACAAATTTTTTTAGCATATTGATTTACTTTTGAAGAAACATGATAGAATAAGTATACGTGTTGGGTTATTAAATTGAAATTTTTGAAAACTTACTTATCTCAACAAAGATAAAAAGAAAAGTTTGATTACAAGTAACTATAAGGCAACTAGTATATAGGAAGGTTCATAGGTGATAATTATGAAGTATATCCTAATTGTAATCTTTGTTTAAAAGAGTGGTTGATTTAAAGTAAAGGAGATAACATTTTTGATCTTTTAAGTTAAGTGGTGTTAAGATGATTTTGCATAACTCTCTCTTTTCAAAAAAAGAAGATCATAATAATAAGAAACACCTAGAGTCATGTGTTCACACATAAGTGTGTACACTCGCCACTCTCTATACCCTTCTCACATATGCCCGAAAGGTAGTGCATGATCGGTATATCCGGCCTCAGTATATCTGAGTTAGGTATATGTAAATAAAATACAAATAAAAATAATAAACACCTAGATTCATGTGTTCATACGCAAGTGTGTACACTCGCCATGCTCTATACCCTTCTCACGTAAGCTCGAAAGGCAGCGTATGATCGGTATATCTAGCCTTAGTATATCTGAGTTAGTTGTGTAAATGATAATTATGTTAATATTTTTCAAAATAGAGAAAGCAATCAATTAAACCCAAGCACTATCTTCACTTAATTGATTTGACTTGTTATTCAAAAGGAATAAAAATGCCACTTTGTAAAACTTTGATAATCAACTAAAGGATTCATTTCATAGTTGCATCATGTTATCAACCGATACGACTAGCCAAACTAGAGTCAAATTGTGATGATAACTTAATTTTTGTTAGATGTTTTGATGAGTAAAATGACTAATTTCTTTAATAATAACCAAAACTTATATCTAACTTACTCGTGTCAATTTAAAAGTAAATCTTCATTTGTAAATATTTTTGAAAACTTGCATCATGTAGTCGCATTAGAATTTGCATATTGCATTTGGATTTTGTGGGTAGTATCCACTGAAAACCCTCACGAGAAAACACTCATCCTACTAGGGACACCTAGAGGTTTAACAGCTTGTTGCATATGCTCAATGCAATCATTTCCTACGAAAACGTATTTATCCTAGTTTTAGTTTATTTGAGGACAAATAAAAAGATAACCGTGGGGGTGTTTGATGTGCATGTAAAACTGTATATTTTTACTCCCATATTTAATCTTCTTTTATTAAAATAATGGCATGTTAGGGTGTTTTTACATGTTTAAACCTAAATACAAAGAGATTTTTCAAATCATCATTCATGCATCTACATGTGGGAAAAATGAGAATTTTGTGTGTAAATTAATTTGAAGAATTTACTTGCACGTTTTATTTTATTTTATAGGAATTTGGAGTGCATATATGTTGAAATTAAAAAGAAGGAAGGAAATATAAGAATTCATGCAACATGGAGAAACCCACCTACCCACTAACTAATGGACCATAATTAAAAGTAAAAGCACATGTTAGTGGAGGATTAATTAAGTGCTAATGATGACTTGGAGGCTACACAAACTCAAGAGCATTTTTGGAAGTCCCTTAAAAATGGAATTAGGGTTTTAGGCATGTTTAAATACCCCTTTATGTTTCATGTAATGGTCCTCTCTTTTATGCAAATTGTAGTCACAAAATCAATGATAAATAAAATGGTTTCTTAAGCCTCTTCTTATTTTCTTTTATTGTCTACATGTTTTTCTTCCTTTCATGCTCTTTTATTTAGTTTATGCTTCGTTATTTCATGTTAGTAGTTAGTTTTAATTTATGCAATTAGTTTAGTTTCATTTCATGCAAGTAGTTAGTTCTCTTTTCTTTTAATTAGCTCTCATTTTCCTTCATGTTTATGTTGAAATCACTTTATTTTAACATGTATTCAAATATGAGAAGCTAAACCCCTTCAATTTAGGGGTAATGAACCTCTCGTGAATCATATAAAATTAAAATTAGGATTTCATTTATGATCTCTCTTTTGTGCTTAATGGAAATTTTGATAAAATTTTGTTGTTTAATATTGAATTTGATAGCCTATGTTGTTCATAACAAATAGACTATACTTAATCAAACATAAACACAGGTTTCTCTTTCATCTAAATATGACTTTGGTAATGAAAGTGAAACTAGAATCAAAATTTGATGCTCTGTGTTACAAATTCATAGTAAATAGATCATACATAAAATAGATTTTATTTTTAATTTCATGCTAATTTCATGAGAGTTGATAAGCGGGTTAGAGGGTGTGTTAGAGTTTGATGGTTTAGATGTGTTAGTTAATGACACAATTAGGCCATACTTATAATAAATACATCCACTAATTCCATAAATGATTAAAAAGAGAGATTATAAATTTATTATGTGTTGATTTGTTTGAACATGAGAGTGGATTTGCCTCTAAATTGACTTTTAATCTCATAGTTTTATTCACTTTTGTTCTAGTTTGTTTTCCATAATTTTCTTAGTTCAAATCAATTTCCAAACCTTGGGCTAATTTGGTTGAGTAATTTTAGAATTTTTGCGTTCTCCGTGGATCAACCCGTACTCGCATACGTACTACGATCGTATGCCGACACTTGTGGTTTTATTACGGTATATTTTCGACGATATTCTAATCGATAGAATTTACCATCACGAACATGAACCTAGAAACAACTAGGCACCCATACTATGATTGTCAGTTTACTAATTTTATGCTTCTACACATTCTTAGAATTTTTGGTTTTAATATTAATTTTGACATTCTTAGTTGTGAATCTTATTGGTCTAGGTTGAGTTTTTATTTTACTTCTGGTCAGCGATTCTTATTAGCCACTAATTGTAACACCCCGTAAAAATTAACAACAATTAATAAATAATTATTAAGGCTCAAAAATGAAATTTGAACAAACTTTGGAATTTGGCCACGAAATTTACACCATTGTGTTCGTGGTGATTTTCTGAGCAACATTCATATATGGAGTTTTGAGATTGGAGTTCAAACGAAGAAGTTATCGGTGTTTGAAATTCTTGGAACGGAAATAGTTAAAATAGAAAACAGGAAATAAATTATAATAATTGCGGGACCCCACAGGTCGACTCCCTCCTTGGGCCAGCCGACCACCAATGGTCGACTGCCTATAGGGAAGAGGTCAACTAGTCGTATAGTGGCAGCTAAGGTTTGAACCTTAGCTGAACTCCTAGATTTAGTTATTTTTTTCTAACGGATACGGTTGATTCGAGTGCTTATAAATATAGATGTTAGATCAAAAACTGGTATAACATCCATGATTCCAATTGTGATGAATTAATCCCTAATTTGAACATTTATGATGACACAATTAAGCATGACTCAATCAATGTCAACTTAATAGTGTTATCAAGGACCAATTCATCATTTGAGACTTAGTGCATGATGGAATCATTAAAGAACAGATTTGTGATGTTAATAGGCCTTTGGGGTAAAATATGTGAATGCCCATATGTTTTCTTGGATCATTGTGCTCGAGATTTTTTGAGGTCACTTGGAGCTAACATATCCAAGAGTTCATATGGGTTTTTAAGAAAGATGTTCCAAGAAGGGCCCATGTCATGTCATATGTTCATAGGAGGTATAGAAGACAAGTAACAAATTGAGTAGTAATCCATTAAGCTTGTCAATGTTCTATGTAATCCGTTCTTATATTCAAAGTCAAATATCCATATAATTATGCATATATATATTCGTCATAGTCCAAAGCTCCTTTTAAATAATTATGTCAAGCTTTAGACTTAAAGAGTTCGAGCATATGCACGTCCATGTCAATAACGTTCAAAAATGATAGTCCAAAAACAATAGGTATGTCCAAGTCCTTGTTCATATAGATTGTGCATGATTATAGTCAAATAGATTTTGTTCCTAATTCGATTTAGTGTTTACAAGAGTTTGATTTTAAGAGTAGAGAAAAGAAAATGATCGCCCCCATTTTCGCACCCCAAGGTCCTTATTTATAAGGGTAGTGTGGCTCCATCCTGCCACTTATGTCTTCGGTAGACTTGGCTTCTACAACGCCAACAACGTCACCTAGAACTTCGGCCTTAATTGATCTTGTGAATGTTGATGGCCTTCGACGTCGACCATCTTATATATTTAGATGCTTTTGATTGATTGTTGGTGGCACTGAGCATTGAAGCGGAGAGGCGTCGATATAGGGTAGTATTATTATGAAAGAGTGACTCCATCAGTATAATGTCGGCGTTGATGACCCTCGGCATTGATGGTTGGCTCTTTTCATTAATCGATGGCAGTGTTGAATTGAAGCAGCTTTGACTGTCATCCCACCTTCGTGGACGTCAACGATATTCATCATTGATGCTACGAGGATAGATGGTGATGGTACTCCCAAAGCGGAGTATTGATAACAACTTATTTTAATGAAATTTGGTGACACTGAAGGGGCGGCATCAATAAGAAGTGGATCTGATGATTTGCATCGTGGTCTATCAACGATGTTGATTGATTGGCAACATTGTCATAAGCAGCATCTTTCGATGGATGATAAAGTGCGACGTCGCTTGGAAGTGACACCAAAGAGATGCGACATTCGTAAACTATTTAACTTCAATGATGGGTGGTGTGTATTTCATGCAGCACCAATTAGTGCAGTGTCCTCATGTTCCTTACTGAGGGAATGTCACACTGTTGAATTACGACGTGATAAAATGCGGCATGAATGAGAGTCAACATTGTTGACCAGCGGTACTGGTTATTTGCGATGCAATAAAGTGCAGTGTGGATGAGAGGCGACACCAAAGATACGACATCGACTTTATACACTATTGATCCCATGCGACACAATTGACTTTCGACTTAGGACCCAGTGGCACCAATTCATTTGCGATGCTTTCACTTACAACATTACTTTTGATATTAAAATTATATAGATAACAACATGCATAATCCCTCAATTCTCTTCTTACATTTTCTGATCAAATCAGCAAAGCTTTGCCATTTTCCCTTCTCCACTATTTCTATAAATTATAAAATATTATATATTTATACAAATCAGGGGAGGGCATAAAATAAAAGATAAGAAGAGATGAAGAGATCAACGTTGCGAAAGAAAAGGTAAATGTCTATAGTTATAGATCTATATTCCCCTTAACCCTAAATCTCTTCTTAGATCCGTAATTATAATAGTATGTATATACCTTGTTATACATATTCTTTTGGATTATAATGGAAAAGGAAGTCAGGTAAAGAGATGGATTTGGATTTGGGAGATTTGGAAAAATAGAGAGGTGGGTGAGAAATTATATAATTTATTTATGTTATTGAAATTTATATCGTTGAGTTTTTTTTATTACTATGCCTATGTTAGATCTATTGAGTTGTAGGCTTAAACGAATATAATTAGTTGAAACCCTGCCTACATACTCTGTACGTTAGGAAATTGGAATAGTATGCACAACCTAATCTGGAAATTAGAAATCAGTCATAGAAATTTATATAGTAGAATTGTTTATAAAGTTGTAAGTTTATTTCAGATTTATAATTGATTGGAAATTAGGTTTCTCTGGTTGACTTAGAATGTGAATTTTTATGCTTTAATTTATTAGGAGCGGGGTACAATTCAGCTCTATTTCCATGTAATCTCCATGAATTATCCAATTCCATAAAATTTGTGAAAATACACATTTGAAATAATAAGGTGGAACCCAGTGCATGAGGCTCCCGCATGATAAGTCGATAATGTATGCAGCCTTTCCCTCGCATTGCTAAGAGGCTGTTTTCGAACTCGAATCTAGGCGCCCAAATTACCATGCGGGTACCTAACCATTGCACCAAGGCTACACCTCATGTTTGAAATAATAAGGAATATACTAGAAATGAAAGAGATGTGTAAAGTACAATGGTTCTTCTCTATAGTTTACACTATTTATTTCAATAAAAAAAAGATAAATCTTTGTAATTTCTAATGGAGTAAGTTTTTTATGTAATTTATGGAAAGTTGTAACGGTAATTCTTTTTGAAATGATAACTCTAATAAATTAAAATATAGCAATTTATGTTCTTCACAGAATGTACATGCAAGTGTATATTCTAGAATTCCTAAATATGGAAATTGTTGTGTTAGGAATATATACGCCCACACACACACATATAACCGCGTCTTTCGATTAGTACATAAATATTTATAGCGTAATAATAATATGAATAGGTATTCATATTAGTTATAATTAGGATGACCAGTTATTAATAGCGTAGTAATTATAGGACTAAGATACTGAGAAAGGAAGGAATGGTAATTCCAAAATTTATGGACAATAACTACAAATTTAATGGACAATAAATTTGTAGTAAATAGAGAGTTAAAGGAATTAAACAGGGAATGATTAGAGAATTTAATATGGCATTTGTGAGAAAATTGAATAACCATAATAGGTTGATTTTGAAATAAGTAAATAAATGCCATTAGAGATTGTCCGATTTTGATATTAATGACCATTCATTTTGGACAATTAACATTTTATTAGATATAAGATGGAAATGAGGAATATAAGGAATAAGCATATAAATTAGGAATAATTACACATCGAACAAGTAGATGTTAATACTAGTGAATGCACATATAAGGCATTATAATTTTCATAGCAAGAAATTAGTAGCCTTAATTGTACGTTTAGAACGAACGTGAACTAGTGGGCCTAGCCCAACATTTAGGCTTAGGATGATTAGTTTAGTTTAGTAGTTTGGGATGCGAGATCAGTAGAGTTATATAATAGAAGTATGTCTTTCACCTAAAGGCTGCATGTAGTTGTGTATATTTACTATCAAGGTTATAAAAATCGCTAAGCGGATGCTAGACGTTAAGCATGAATTAGGGATTAATTGGAGCTAGGTGTTTTTGATAAACTCATGCATTTTGGATATAATTTTAATATTTTATTTAGTATTAGCTAATCCACAATGTAATATCATGGATTTGGAAGCAACCATGGAGAAAAAATTGCTTGAAACAAACAGTTTGATGCTTATAAGAGGCACCAAGCCTAAATTGGTGCATAGATGGTGTCCATAAACCTGTTTATATGCTTAGATAACGTAGTAAGTCTCGTCTAGGCGGATTAAGCAAATACCTAGATGGTAAGGCTAGCCTAACGCCTAGGTGGGAGTCTAGAAGGATTTTTACAACAGAGTTTACTATTGATGTGAGACATCTTCAACCATAGGACCCATGTGGAAGGGATAAACATTTGCGTATGGCTAGGGGTATATCAAGAGTTCGCCTCAGATTTGAATTATTAAATGGTTCGGTATCTTTAGGATGTCAAGGGGTTTACTTTTGTATTGAGGTATTAAATGGTCGTTGAATCTGCCTCCTCCCCATATAGAAGTCTTAAATAACCTACGACGGTACCTAATAGGAAAATGAAGTCTGCTTCATTTCTAACAAGATGTATTAAGTAACTAGGATAGGTATTTTCCTTAACTTATATTAGGTTAGTCTACGTGAGATTTTGACTGTGGAAGGTCGGCGGGCTATATCAGTGTTATTGCTGGACCTGTATTTAGTAGTAGGGCTGGCGTATAGGCTTTGACCATCAGCGGTCCCAGGTGGTCATTAGCAAAGGCTCGGGTTATTCTTTGATGGATTTTGCTTCGTACTAGTGTAGAATCCGTATGAAATACACAAATAACTCAAAGTTTTATTTGAATTTTTTATTTGTTGTTTGTTTTGCGGAGGTGGGCTAATTAACCCTTAGATGAGTCTTTGAGATGCGTTAGTAGTACATCAATTAAATTATAAATCATAAAGCCGTATATAGCTGTCAGCGGTCTCTGTAGATAGGATTATTGACTAGCGTTTACATTACAGAGAGCCAGCTTCAGGGTTGAGGTATTAAAGGATCGTTGGGTCTACCTCCTCCCTATTTAAGAAGTATTAAGTGGCCGAGGTTTTTGGATAGCCCAACGTTTTATGTATATATATATACACATATATATAAGTATATATATATATAATTATACCTCAGAGGAGGTTAGGCATATCGTACGTGCATATAGGATTGAACAGGTTAGCCGTGAATAATGAATATAACACTTAAATGGAAATCAATCGGCATAAACTAGTGTTATGGGTAAAGTATATAAATTTCCAACCAATGGAACATTTTTCCGACTCTCTTCCCATTACAGTCCATATGATAGATTTAGAAGGACAGGCTGTTGGTGCAAGACAGGAATGGTAGATGGTGAAGTTTCTCATTCATGCTCGGGGCTGACAAGGCAAACATATACTCAAAGAATAATATTAATTCTAAGGTAGCCTTAGTCAGTACGTTTGTTCTATTATATTTTTCTGTTCCGCTAGAGTTTATATTGATCGCTATTTGGTATACTTATGTTTATACAAGTTACCAAAACCAACGATCTATACCTTAATGGACTTGGATTTCGATTTAGCCGAAATTCTGACCCATTAAGGTGCGGGTTACACTATTTTCACTATCATAACTTGGTATATCTTGTTTGACATAATCAAATATTTTTCACCAACAACAACAATAATAATTCAGCTGTAGATAATTTGACCTATATAATCACTTTATTTTGTTTTAATTGGATCTATAACAATACCTATAAGTTAACAAACATCACTAGCTTTAAGGAGTTACTTAAAAAGATAAAATCCCATATTAATACCTTAAGAGAGAGAATTGTTTTTAATAATAAAAATTACCATGTCGTAAGTGCCAACTTGGTAGATGATAATGCACACAATCATTATGTCTCCCTACTTCTACTAGGTAACCGACTCGTGTTTTGAGCTGTTGTCCTTTAGCAACTCAAACTTATTGTTAGTCCTTGAGATGATGGTTTTGATGACAACAACCTTAGAATAAGATTATAAAATATAAATACTAATATTATAGTTTAGATATATATGTATATGCAGGATTTAACCATGCAGGTATCAAGAATGAAGACTGTATAGTATAGAGATTCAAGATATCAAGATTGAAGACTCATGAGTATCAAGAATAGCAAGATTATCAAGAGTTCAAGATTTCAAGAATAAGTAATTTAATTAGGAATTTTGTTAAAACTTCTAGAAAAGCACTGGCATCTTAAAATCAAATTTAGTCGTGGAATGGAATCCACTTCGAGCCCGTTAAAGGGATGGAACCCTTAGTAGGATGGAACCTACGAAAAATCTAGTGGAACATTGTTTTGTATCCGCTAACTTTTATTCAAATGATTTTACAAAATTATCTTGTTTTCAAAATGATTTCAAAACCTTCCTTTTAAAAGAATAAAAAACATCTATCCTGATTTTAAATACTTTTAGCCTCAAAATAATCTTTATTTTCAAAATCAAATTATCCTTATTTTTAAACTATCTTTAATAATAAATTTAATATTTATACTTAGATTTAAATATAAAATTATAGTAAAATTATATATATATTATTCTCTATATTTACTTATGTATTTTAACTATAGTTAAGTATATTTATAAAGTTTAAAATAGTTTTAATATAAGATAGAAGTAATTTTCAAAGAAAAACAAATCACCAAAATTTCCTTTGGGATGTCGACATACCCAAGATACCCATGTCGACATAGTGGCAGTTGGTTTCAAAAATTTGAATTTCAAAAGAAGTGTCTGTTCGCCATAACCTTTCACGAATGGACATGGTTGTTGTTCTTCTATAAATAGAGGATGTTTTCAACGAATTTTCAATAATATTTTTCTGGTTTTCACTCCTCTTCTTCTTCCACATTTCTTTATATATATTCTTACCATTACTCTGCCGAAATCACCATTGAATTTAATTAGATCATTTCTGGTTTGATTCTCTATCACTATCTCAACAAGACCTCAGTGCTATTCAGAGTTATAGGCTTCTTTGTAATCAATTAAGTGAGAAAAGGTGTGATTTTAGCCTTGGAAATCAATCAAGTGAGAAAAGGTGTGATTGTAGCCTAGGAAATCAATTGGGTGAACTTGTTGCCCAGGAAATCAAGTATCTCTACCCAGAGGATTGTGAATCTGGAGTGGTGTACCTCGTGGCCTTGAAATCGAGGGTTGTAATTGTAAAGATTGCTTTTGAAAGGAAATCCGTACTTGTGTGCGGGACTGGATGTAGGGTAACTCCGAACCAGTATAAAATCCGGTGTGTTCTTTCCTTTACTGCTTTTACTTTATATTTGCATCTGTGTTTGAATCTGTGATCATATCTGTGTCTGAATATTGCATACATTTGTGTTCAAATTAATATAAACTCGAAAAGAATTAGTAATTCCTTAAAACACTATTCACCCCCCCTCTAGTGTTTATACTAGCCTTAAGATCTGTAATCCGCATTTCTCACGCTTATGTTGTTTAGAAGTCGTGGTCTTATTTCTACAGGTTTAGCTGATTGAACTCGTTAAAATTTTTGGTTGTAAGCTTTCTCACATTTCATATCACGCTTAGGTTTCATTCTTGTACATGTTACTTCTCCTCCTCTTGCATATACATACATACATACATACATACATATATAACATGCTTATATACATATGTATGTTTAAGCCTCGCATTGTTTGTTGAGTTTTTTCAGTTTTAACTGTTAACATGTGTTGTTCGACTCGAGTGTTCTCATTCCTTGGGTGCGCTAATTTTCGATATGCTATAGGGCCTTTTACGGCTCATTTGGACCTTTTTGACAGTTATTCACACTATATGTTTCCATTGCGGGGACTGGGCGAGGTCCTTCCATCATCATGGTCCCCTCTTTAGCTTTTGTGGCCACCATTTTGTTTATTTCCTTTTCGTGCTTTTTAGATTTTTCCTACGTTTTTTTGGAGGGTTTTTTCTATTTTATATGTACGGGTTCATGGAGAAGAACCATCTACCAGGCTTGTTGGTAGCTACTTTTTTAAGTGTAGAATAAAATTACACGAGTGCTCTCCTCCTCATTAAGAATCATTCATTTTCCTTAAAAAATATGTTCAAATTGGATTTTATTATAATACAGATTTTCTTTCACTTTCCTATTAGCTTCCTTGCCTTGTTCGAAGATTTGACTCTGTTACAATTATATAATAAGTCAAAATGCAAGCTGACTGGTTTGGACTAAATATATTTCATGTAAATCTTCCTAATATTTTATGGAAATTGTCATGCCATATATAAAATGTAATAGAATTGATAAAGAACTACAAATATTGATTTGCAATATATATAATGTAAACTAATACTATTAAATTATACTAAAAATTGGCTTGCTCTCTATATATTGCAACCAAATTCTGTTAAACTACTAAGGAAACTGTCATGCATTATGTATAATGAGAAACGACTCCCTATTCTGAATTGTCCACGGTAACATTACACCGAATGATTATGTCCTTCATGTCACTTTGAGTAAATCAAAGTCACTCACCTTTATATGGTTAGGATTCATTTAATTAACTCAGATAAACATGATCTTTTAGTGTACCCTTACTTTAAAAAAAAATCAAATTAAGGAAACCGATCCCTATATAATGACAAGCAAATCATATTGAACCATTGTTGAAATTGTCACGCACTATACAAAATGCAGTTCGCTGTTGGTAAAAACAATAGATATTGGCTAACACTATATATATTGTAGCCGTTAAAGTATAATGGAAGAATGGTAAAGGAAGAATTAATTTGGACAAGAAGAATAAAAAAAGGTTATTTTTTATAAATAAATCTATTAGGAAAGAATAAAATCATTGATTCACCTTATATAACAACAAATTAAAATGGTCATTTTTCATCCTTTCTTTTATGTACATTCATCCCACAAAAACTATCTCCGACTTTTCATCCCCTAACCCTGATTCTTTACATTTTTAAAAAATTGTTTAAATGAAAATTATGGAGGAGAAGCTATCTCAATTTTCGTCTCAATCTCCATTTTCTCAGTCTCCATCTAAATCTCCACCGACATAAGGTCTTATGGACATAGATTTTCCCCCTTTATTTATATACAAATTAGGAATTTACCATAAATCAACAAAATTTAGGCTTATACCTCAATTGGGGTTTTAGATTTAGGAAAGATAGATGGTAAAAAGAAGGTTAGTTGTGGAGGATTAGAAGTCTATGCGGTAGAGTAGTGGGCGAAGGGTGGAAAAATACGTCGATTATTTTGGTCGACGAATGGAGTCAAGCGCATTTTATTGTTTGAAAGGAGTAAGAATGATTTTGATGAACGGGAATAGGCTAGCACCATTGGAACACCTGAAGCAGTTGAGTTGCTCCCTCAAGCCTTTTAAAAATTATTGGACTAAATTGTCCACCACCACCTAGAGCGCTTATGAGGAAAAAATTTCTTACCTCGTAGGGCACTTATGAAGTAAGCATTTTAATCTTGTAGGGTAAGTGCGTAATAGGTACCTAACCACGCACTCGCACTGTGTGGTTATTTCATAATCCACATAGACGCCCTATGTGATGGTCTAAAATATATATATAAATAATAATATTCAACGAAGGACATTTTAGTCTAGTTATTTTTAAAGATTTAGAAGGGGATGCTCAACATGTTTAAGGGTTCGAATAGAATTTTCCAAGGGAATAAAGTGAGAAGGGTATTCTTAGAAAAAATTGGTTATAGTCTATTATATCTAGGCAAATTCTATTCATACACCGTAAATTGCTATACGTACATCGAAAAATTTACTAAAATCAGGTATACCATTTTTTTACTTAATATACACCAAATAGATTACAAACTACCCTTAATTTGAAATAAAATAAAACCCTTATGCCATTTAAGTAACTTTCTCACTCTCATACACTAATCAAAGTAAGGTTCTCAAATTCATTTTTGTAAATTTTAATTTTAAAATTCAAATACCTTAAATCAAATTCAAATTATTTAATCAATTATATATAGAAAATTCAATTTAATTTTTGAATATTAAAATGTAAAACTATTTCAATTTTGATGTTAAATTTATACTTGATTTAATTTAAGTAAAAGATAGATAAGAATTCAATACTCTATGAATCATATTGATTTTAGTAATAATTTTGATTTTTAATTTTATATTTAATTTGAAGTGAAAATTGTTAAAATTGACTATGCATGAATACAAATTGAAAGCATATAAATAGAATTTTATACCTAAAAGGAATTTAAATTTAATTCAACCATTGATGTATAGAAATTTTAGTTACTTTATGAAAGAAATGATATTAAATATACTATGAATTTTTGATTCATTAATATTGATTTTTTTTTCTTAAGTAGGGGCATTTTCATCTAATATTTTATTAAAAAAAGTATGGTGTAGGTAAAGCAATTAATGGTGTATGAATATAATTTGCCATATATATATTGTATATTATAAAAAGGGGCATTTCACCAGAAGGACAAACTTTGCAGTCCAATTAGTTTCTAGGATACACATTCAAAGAAATTACTTTTAAGGCCAAAGTCAGCAGAATAATTACTTTCAAGGACAAAGTCAACAGTCCAATTACCTTCAAAGACATAATTTCATAGGTTTTTAGGCCCTAGAAACTAATTATTTTACGTTTTGTCCTTGAAAGTAATTATTTCAGTTGTGTGTCCTAGAAACTAATTCCACTTGCTAAAGAGACCCTTGTGGCTAATTTCCACTTATAAAAATCTAAAACATTATACCTGCGGTTCTTTTTTTCCAAAATTTTGAAAATTAAAGGATGGATTCCTAGCATTTGCAACCTTTTATGCTTGAAATTAATTATAAAAAAGTTGAAGTCCTTATCCCTTCACGTTCGTTTCCTTCTTCTTCTCCTTTACCTCTCTAAACTCTTTTGCAAATAAATTAAAATTGAGGTTTATAACTTCTAGCCCTTTGAATTTTGAACCTTATTAACAAATGGTCGGTTAGTATGAAAGTGTTTTTCATATACTACTCCAATTATTAAATTTTGTGTCAGATGATTGGCTTTAACCTTCCGCTACATCTTCATTTTATTTTCCAAATAGGTATTTTCTAATTTTGAGTGATTTCATCTCTCCTAATTATAAACAATTTGTTTACGTCTTTCTTCCTCACCCGAGATTAAAATTTAGAGTTTTATTTTGGTATTATGATCCTGTTTCTAATATTATGACATGTTTGCACAAAAAATGGGCAAACACCTCCAAGTCGTATGATTTAGTTAATTTTATGTTGTTTTTAGTGATTTGGGTGATTTATGCAAATATATAAAAAGCAGGGACTAAACTGTAAAAGACACACAGATTTATAGTGGTTCGACCAGAATATGCCTACGTCCACTTTATATGTTATTCTCCTTTACTATTCAGATTACAAGTACAAAGCTTTGATACAAGTATATGAAAGTTGTTTGAAAGTTCTATCCGTGCTTGAGCTCTCAAACTTCTCCGCCATTGTTGCACCCCTACCCCTCTATTTATAGAGTGAGGCTGTGGGTAGGGATCTTGGATGTATGTAGCTGCTGGTGGGCCTGGGCTGATGTAATATGGCCTGGCAACGTTGGTTCGGTGATCCCCTGGTCTGGTGGAGAGCGGAGAAAAGGGATGGTTCGGTGATTGGTTGGTCCGGTAGTGATACTTTGGGTTTGGTTCAGCAGGTAGCGGAGTGGCTGGTTCGGTAGGCATGGGAAGGGAGTTGGTTCGGCAAGGTCTTGGAGATAGCTGGTTCAGTAGGCGTGGGAAGGGAGTTGGTTCGGCAGGGTCTTGGAGATAGCTGGTTCGGTAGGCGTGGGAATGGAGTTGGTTCGGCAGGGTTTTGGAGATAGCTGGTTCGGTAGGCATGGGAAGGGAGTTGGTTCGGCAGGGTCTTTCCTAGTCTTGATTCGGCAGTAGTGATCTGATGGTCTTGGTCCGGTGGAAACTTGGCCAACATTTTGCCCCCCAAAGTGGGGCATATGCCTGCATATGTCGCGCTTTGTTTTTAGGCCATTCAATCCTGAACACTCTCATCCGGTCCCAAACGCCGAACCAGTTGGTCCGATCGTTTATATTTGCCTATAAGTATGGGCCTAATGCTTTCGTTATTCCTTATCAGCCGAACCAAACTCTTGTCTTTGCCGAATCGAACGTATTATCGATCTAGACCTTAACTGTCGGACCAGGTGAGGCCCTCTTCTGTCGAATGAGTTTTTGTTTTGAACTACCGAACAAACTCGAGGATTCCAAGTACCGAATGAACTCAAAGACTTGACTTACCGAATGAACTCGGGGTACATTAAGTACCGAATGAACTCGAAGTCTCTGGACTACCGAATGAGCTTCAAAGTCTTAGGATGACCGAATGAATTCGAAGCCTTTGGACAACCGAATGAATTCGAAGTCTTTGGTCAACCGAATGAATTCGAAGTCTTTGGACAACCGAATGACGCTTCATGCTTGAACTACCGGTTGAGTTCGAATGCCGGATGGCCTTTGAGCTTTTTATGTCTTGAACCATGGATGAGGCTTCAGACGGTTAGGTATTTGTTTGTTCATATTTCTACACTCCTTGTTCTAATAATATGTTTTCTCCCGTTGCAGACAATGTCTCATAAAGTTGAAACTCGTTCTGATAAGAAGAAGTCTAAGGACCAAGGAGAGTCCTCCATAGTGCCCCCAGTTCAGGCAGCACCAAAATGACATGGACCAACCCCGAGATCGCTAGTAGATGGGTATGGTCCTCAAGAGCTCCTGAACTCACCGCCTGATTGTTTTCCCAGCTCCCTCAAAGATGAGCAGCTTGATGTTATCTCTCGCTCTTTTGGGATCGACAGAGCACACATGTTGTTGCCGGGGGAGGGAGTGATGCCGTATAACCCCCCTGAAGGATATTTTGCTTATAGCCGGTATCATTGCATGTGTGGTGCCATCCCACCTATTAATGCTTGGATAGTTAGCTTCATCACATATTTGAAGGTGGCTCCTTTCCAACTTCAGCCCAACTCCTATGCCATCTTGGTGAGCCTGTTCGTCATCTTCTAGAGGAGATACGGGTGCCCTCCTTCCAACCGGGAAATCCGGTATCTGTACAACTTAAGAGGCTACAAGAAGGGGTCTCCGTATATTAGCTTGGAGTCGGCCGTGTCCTTCAAGCCAGTCCTGGATTTATACTCGAAGTTCAGCATGTTCAAGAAGGAATGGTTTTTCGTCAGAGATGACTCCGTTTCTTTCCGCCGCTTCACCTCTGGCTGTAAGTTGAATCTCATCTAAATTTTTTTGTTCTGACTGCAATACTCTTCCTTACATGTTTTATTTCTTGCTAGCGACAGGTGGCTTTGTGGTTGTAGAGAACGATCGTTTGGTTCGGATGGCTGAGGAAATAGAAGCCATTCCGGAAAGGGAGAGGGCGGCTTCTTATTTGATCAGGAACGCTACTCTTCTGGGGCACAACCTAATCCTGTCATGCCAGTCTGTGGTCAAGCAAAGAGACACAGCTGAGGAGAGGGCCGCCAAAGCTAAAGGAGGGGCTACGGCGAAGAGCAGTAAGAGGAAACCCTTCTCGAAGCATCCAATTGCTGGGGGGAAGAAACTTAAGAAGTCCGATGGACCCTCCCCCAGCACATGTCCAGATGTCCCGGAGGAGGAAGATGTGGAGGAGGAAAGAGGCGAGGATGAAGGAGGTGAGGCGGAGAGTGGAAGTGGTGGAGAAGGTGATGGTGATGGTCATAGCGATGATGGTGGCGACGGACAGAGCGGTGGTGGTACTGGGGCTTTGTCTTCTAAGCAAGCAGGTGTGATCCAGGAGTGGACAGATGATGATCTCCATCTAGCTTTTGAAGGGTCGGAGGAAGGATTGGTTTTAGTGGAGAGGCATAAGAAAGTTGACAAGGCCGAGATCGGTGCTGATTCTTCTAAGAGCGCTTCAGCTAAGGCAATTCCTGCGATTCAAGGTCAATTTTCTGCCGACTCCATTTATGATAAGGATTTAGAAATATTTTACAGCCCGCTCCCGTCCTGGAATCAGATCCAGGACTTATTGCAGTATCCCACGCCTCCCCAGGGTTTGTATAACAAATGCGTCTTTTTTTTTATGTATTTCTTAAATTATAGCTCAATGTATGCTCGCAACACTTGGCTTTTATTACAGGAGAGGCTAAAGTGGCCAAGGTGTCAGATGTTCAGCACCGTCTTGAACAGTACAAACTCCTCAAGGCTTCTACTAAACCAAAACCTCCGACTAACCGTTCTGGAGATGTAGTCGGCTACCGTCCCCATCTTGGAGTTATCAAAGAGGATATTCAAAGGAAGAAGAGGAGTCGCTCCTTGTTTGAATCTTCACTTGGTCCTCTGCCCCCGACTCAACCTCTTCAGGATGTCACGGAGGAGAATACTAAGCTTATTCCTTCCCCGCACCCATCTGAAAATCCTACTGTTACCCCGATAGATCACCCTGGTTTGGCTCGTAATCCGTTTGCGGGTCATCCGGATCTGGATCCGAGTTCTCACGATATTTCCTTCGATGAGGTTACTGGTGAGCACCTTCTTCCTCGTAATCCCATGGTAAGGGTGCTTGATGAGGCTAAGTCCCTGGACCTTGATTTGCTTACCACTCGGGTCGCAACTTTAGGGGACGAAGCTAAGGCAAAAATCGACCGGGTTGCTGAGGAAACCGGAAACTGATGGGGCATCATGCCCGACTGGCCAAGGCCGGAGAAGAAATCGGGAGTGCTAATATTCGACTGCGGTTAATAGTTTTCGACCAGGCCAAGCAGCTCGTTGATCAGGCCATCCAGATCTCCCAGCATGAGGTCACCTCCAGGCGACTAAAGAAAACCATGGAAGAGGCTAGCAGAGCAGAGCTACGGAAAATGGAAGCTGCCTGTAAGGAACAGATTGACATGGCGATTGCAACGGTGGATAAGGTTCGGAAAGCGGATCTCGAGCAGATACAGGAGTTGTCCGGGAAACTTGAAGCCGCAGAACTTGCTCAAACCAGGATGAAGGAGGAGATGGATGCGATAAGGAAAACCTTCCAGGCTGACTGCGCGCGACACCGATCAGAGAGGGATGCTGCCATTGCAAAGTTGTTGGCTTCTGAGGACCGAGTAAGGGAGTTTGAGGAGACCGAGGGGATAATGGATGAGATGCTTCAGGATATATACTTTCGCACTTGGAAACAGGGCAACTTATCTTGGATGGATGATTATCCCCGAGTCATGGCCAGGATTTATCTTCGGGCTCTGGAGGAGGCTAGGTCCGATGCAGATAAGGAGGGTGGCGTGGCCTTTAGAATAGATATGGTTACGGCTCAATTCACCAAGGAGGAGAAGGTGGCGGTGAAAGAAGGTATGCGGCTGCTTGCTGCTGAGGAGGTTGGTGTGCAGTTGGAGGATGATGATCAAGGAGCAGATGCTGGTAAGTCTCCCCTTTTAGCTTTATGTAACTTGGTTGCTTATTATTAATGAATTCTTTCCTTGATCGGACAGGCGGGACCTCTGGAGCACCAAATATCTCTGGTCAACATGCTGAAAGTTCCCACTCCGTGGCTAAGGAGATTTCGGAGGGCCAGCAGGACAAGGGTGAAGCTCCGATGCAGCCGACTCCTTAACTTGACCTGGATATCTTTTTGTTTACTTGACATTGCTGTCTACGTTAGTCTCAGAGCAGTAACGTAACTTTTAGGTTGTAATTATGTTACTTGTAATAAACGACTTTATTCTTGGCGTGTAATTTTTAACTTAAGCTGATTCTGTCGTGTTTGAACGCTTTCGTTATTTTTGATGTGTTGCATAAGAAGTATAGCTGTGCATATCTCTGTGATTCTATTGGGTTTGATGTCAAGTTCTTGCTTAAAACGTAATTTCATATCTTGCAATGTTAGTGTGATGTGTGAATAAATTATAGCTACGTATTTACACACGAAGAAGGAAGTACCGCCCTTCGTGTTTTAGTTGTAGATGGCAGCACTGAATGTCTTGTGTGACCGAGTATGGAATGCAGCCGAGTGTCCAGTTGTGAGCTCCTATTCCCATTAGCGAGTGTCTCCTATTCTGTGTCATGTACTTTAGGGATCGTTATAGAGGATAGGAGGAAAGTTCTTTAAATAAAATTGACATATGAGAAACAGTAAAACTTCCAATCACGGAAGGCCTTCGATGTGCTTAAGTTCGTGGCAAACAGGTTTTGTAGTCACTTTCCCTAGATGTGGGTCTTGGAGACATTTGTCACCCATCTTACGCCTCCGCGGGGAGTTTATCTTTTTTACCACGGCCGTACTTAAGACACATCGGAGCCGAGATCGCGCACAGTAACTACCCGGGCCATTATGGTCCGTAATCGTGGGTATTATTCGATTTACTGTGGTCGGCTAGCGTGGGTGCCGATCGTCAACCGTGAACTACCCTTGGCTGGCCACACCTTATGTTTGGGCTTAAAGTAGGTTCACGGCTGCCGGCGAGCCGAACGCCGTAATGAGCTGCCTCGGCTATAGTCGGCCTTCTTGGTGGCTTATAATCGGCTCATTACAGTTGGCTTTAAGGGCCGTCGCGAGCAATGAGTTAACCCGTAGCAGAGGGATGCCGGAGCAAAAGTGTCTCATTGGCGAGGGCATAGATTCGCATAGTACCTGTTAGGTCTTGTCAAGGAGAAGTCGTGCTGTGATGTGTCTTGAATGGGAATGTCATTACACAGGATTTTGTTCAACAGAAAAGGATAAAGTTAACAAGCAGCCAAGATATAAAGGAACAAGTTAAAAAGAGACAAGTTTTTTAAAGTGGTTCGGCACGAAAATGCCTACGTCCACTGATTCTCTTTGTTAATTCACTTCATATGGGCAGTACAAGTTAAGAAAAGTATCGACGAAGGTGTTGGATGTTCCATGCCCTCTGGAACACCTCCCCGTCCACTGTTGACAAAATATAAGCTCCATTGTGGAGATCTTTATGAATTACATATGGTCCGTCCCAGATTGGATCTAGCGCTCCGGGGCGCGGGAAGATTCGCTTGAGGACAAGATCTCCTTTTTGTAAGCTATGATGCTTGACTTTGGAGTTGTATTGCGTTGCCACTTTTTGCTTGTGAGCTGCTGCTTTGAGGGCTGCATCATTTCTTCTTTCCTCAATTAGATCCAAAGACATGTGGAGGAGCTCTTCGTTCTCTTCTGGGTTATAGCGGATCCTACGGTGGGAAGGCACTATAGTTTCAATTGGGAGCATAGCCTCTGATCCGTACGCCAAAGAGAAAGGAGTATGCCCCGTTGATGTTCTGAAAGATGTGCGATAGGCCCACAGTGCCGTAGGAAGTTCATCCACCCAAGCGCCTTTTGACTTTTCGAGTTTCTTATTGATTAGAGTTTTGAGAATTTTGTTGACGGCTTCGACTTGTCCGTTTGCTTGGGGATAAGCTACGGATGAGAAGCTTTTGTGAATTCCGTGCTCTTGGCACCAGTTGGCGAACTCCTCGCTGTCAAACTGAAGTCCATTGTCCGATATGATTTTGAATGGGACTCCGTACCTGCATAGAACATTTTTGATTAAGAAGTTAATAACTTTGGCTGAAGATACTTTATTTAGGGGTTCTGCTTCCACCCATTTGGTGAAATATTCGACTGCCACTATAGCATATTTGGCCCCGCCTCGGCCCATTGGCAGTTCGCCAATCAAGTCAATTCCCCATACTGCAAAGGGCCAAGGGCTGGTCATTTGAGTAATCTCAGTTGTTGGTAGCCGCGGAATCTTAGCAAACTTCTGACATCTGTCACATTTTCTGACGAAATCTAAGGCGTCATTGCTTAAGGTGGGCCAGAAATATCCATATCGGAGTATCTTTTTTGCCAAAGTCTGCCCTCCAGTGTGATCTCCGTAGCTTCCTTGATGGATGTTGGATAAGATTTCCTTGGCTTCCCTTCCAGTGACACACCTTAATAAGGGGTTAGAGAAGCCGTGCCGATAGAGGGTGCCCTCTTGTATTGTGTAGCGGGAAGCTTTCCTCAAGATTTTCTTGACTTCGTTACGCCCGTTGGGCAGTGTGCCACTTTGTAAGTAGTCTCAGATGGGAGTCATCCAAGTTGCTTCTTCGGTTGCAGCTATCAGATTCACTTGCCTTAGAAATCGAAGCCTTTTCGATCGTTTCATTCAAAGGGGTGTAAGCGTCAAATCTCGGTCCCGGCCGATATAGACGCTTTTCTCCCTTCTTGCCCCCAGTATTGTCTTTAGAATCATTTCTTCGAACGTCCTTTGCTACAGCGGGCACGTTGCCGTGAGCTGCCTTATTTTGTTGTCTTGACTGCCCCTCAGTGGCAGCGTCTTCAAGTCTCATATATTTCCCAGCTTCATGGAAGAAATCGGGTAAAGTAGCTGGTTTTTCTTTTGTCAGTCTTCTAGCAAATTTAGTATCTGGATGCACCCCACTACAGAGGGCCATTAAGATAAGCTTCTCATCGACATCTTGGACTGCGGCCGCTGCGACATTGAATCGGGTTAGATACTGCTGCACTTTCTCTCCAGGTTTCTGTTTGATACTGGATAAGGAATAAGCGTCCTTGGGTTGTTCCACATGAATGCGGAACTGGCTGGTAAACTTTTCTTTCAACATCTCCCATGAGCTGATGGATCCTTGGGGTAGGTGGCAGAACTAGGAGGTAGCTAGATCTGCTAAGAATAGTGGAAAGCATTTGCACAGTACTCCCTCTGTTGCCCCGCTCATGAGCATATGCTATGTGTATCTCTGTAAGTGTACAACTGGGTCAGAGGTTCCCTTGTAAGGTTCCATCATTGGCATTTTCCATTCTCGAGGGGTGATGGTAATTTCGATATTGCGGGCGAAAGGGCTGGTTACCCTAGCGCCTATCCCTCTGTCTCTTTGATCCCGTTGGACGCACTCTCTGAACAAGTGTGCCATCCTTTCATCAGAATTTGGAGCAGATAAAAATGAGTTTGGTTCTTCTCTGTGGGATTGATTCCGTCCAGACGACCTGTAGGGGTGGTGTCGTCTATTATTCCTATTATTTTCCAGTGGCTGTCTTTGGTCTTCTGGGAGCATGCTAGGGTCAGCTACAGTTGGCCCTTGCCTTGATCTTCCTCTGCTGGGTTCTGATCTAAGCACTTCCTCAGGTCCAACTTCGGGCTGGACTCTAGCTCGGCCCCATTCATTGGCGTTTCCGTAGTTAGGCAGCATGACAGGCTCGGCTACAGTTAACCTCTGCCTGGTACCTCCCCCGTTTGGTTCGGTTCCAAGTGTTTCCTCGGGTCGGCGTTCGGACTGAGTTCGGTCTCGGCTCCTGCCACGGCCGCTTCTGTCGTTAGCTTCTTCGAAGAAGGAAGATCTTTGTTGCCTCTGAGATCCTCCAGATTGGGACTCACCCCATGATTCAGTGTTGCGGTTGGACTCTTCAGCATCCCTTAAGCGTGACATGAGTTGGTCCACCAAGGCTTCCTGTTGGGATGTGAAGCGGTTAGTCACTTCAGCCACAACCCTGTCTAGATCTGCCCTTGTAATTGCTGTCGGTTGTTCCGTGGCAGGGGTTGTCGGATTTGCCTGATCTTCATTTGGTACTACTGTTGGAATGGGACGATTTACTTGATCTGTGACCACTGGATCTGGAATACTGCTGGTTGCGATGTTTTTTCCTTTGTTAATATCTTTCTTCTGCTTAGGAGGCATGTCTTCCAAGCAATGAGCGATGCTGTTAGGAAGAAAGTTAAGTGGGAGAAGCTGAAGTCCGGGGTTCAGTCTTCTCAGTGAAAGCACCAAAAATGTTTGCACAAAAAATGGGCAAACACCTCCAAGTTGTATGATTTAGTTGATTTTATGTTGTTTTTAGTGATCTGGGTGATTTATGCAAATATATAAAAAGCATGGACTAAACTGTAAAAGACACACAGATTTATAGTGGTTCGGCCAGAATATGCCTACTTCCACTTTATATGTTATTCTCCTTTACTATTCAGATTACAAGTACAAAGCTTTGATACAAGTATATGAAAGTTGTTTGAAAGTTCTATCCGTTCTTGAGCTCTCAAACTTCTCCGCCATTGTTGCACCCCTACCCCTCTATTTATAGAGTGAGGCTGGGGGTAGGGGTCTTGGATGTATGTAACTACTGGTGGGCCTGGGCTGATGTAATCTGGCCTGGCAACGTTAGCTCGGTGATCCCCTGGTCCGGTGGAGAGCGGAGAAAAGGGATGGTTCGGTGATTGGTTGGTCCAGTAGTGATACTTTGGATTTGGTTCGACAGGTAGCGGAGTGGCTGGTTCGGTAGGCATGGGAAGGGAGTTGGTTCGGTAGGGTCTTGGAGATAGCTGGTTCGGTAGGCGTGGGAAGGGAGTTGGTTCGGCAGGGTCTTGGAGATAGCTGGTTCGGTAGGCATGGGAAGGGAGTTGGTTCGGCAGGGTCTTTCCTAGTCTTGATTCGGCATCAGTGATCTGATGGTCTTGGTCCGGTGGAAACTTGGCCAACATGACATGTTTCTGGTTTGCGATTAAAGTTGAGGCTCTACTTCAATTTAGTACTAGAATAAGGTAATTTGTGATTATGAATCTTTCATTTCTAATGATTATCATGAACATATTGTTTTATTCTTTCCTTTCAGTTTGGATTAAAGTGAATTATCAATTTTGTTTGAACCCTAATGTATTTTTTATGGATATGTTCATGGTTAAAAACTAACATATGCTCTATATTGAAAGCCAGATGTTCCCTTAATTTTGATATTAGCTAACATAATAAAGATAAGTTCAAGTTGAAGATTCTCTTTAACTAAAATGGTTATTTACACAGTAGATTTACATTGTATTTAATATCAATAATAACTGGTTGTTTGTGCAATACATTTTGGTATATATTTGAGACAACATTATAATATGCAAGTTCAACACATTTATTTTGGAGAAAATTATCTATAAACTATCAGAATTACTGTATGATGCTGACAGTTGTATTAAGGTGTGTTGGATGGTTCTACTTTAGCCAATTTATTTAGTACATTGTTAAAGGGACCCCATTTTGGATAAGCAGGGACAAATTTTAGGAAGACTCCACATACAAAAAAAACTGTTACGGGAACTCCACCCAAAAAATGGCTTACAAATTTACCTCTCATGCAAAGCAAAACTCGACAACCATCCATCAAAAATGAGAAAAAAATCGACAATGGTCCTCGAAAACCATTTTCAACGAACTCTTGTCGAGAAAAAAATAAAAAAATGGTGATTAATCGCCAAAAAACCAAGGGAAGTTATCAGATTTAATTTTTTTTAAGGAAGGAAAAATATTTTTGTACACCCCTCATCAATTTTCCAAAAAATGAAAAATGACTCCACTTATCCAGTTTTTAACAATGCCCTTTATTTATTTGACAATTTAATTTTATTCATTTAATTTAGACAATATAGATTCTAAGAATAAGGATAGGCTTACATCTTTCTGCATTTTCAACATATTAATGATAGAATATGTGCCTATGAAACAATATCATACTGTCTTACCTGATACATATATCAACTAATAGCAACAAGTGAGTATTTGGTCAAACAATCACATAGATCGTGGAGAAAAGAGAGAATGGATTAGCGATATTACACATTTATATCCAACATCATCTTGGATCATTTTTTGATCTTATCTTCGCCCTCAATCCAAAAGAAAACGAAGGTTATATTATAGATCAATATTTTGCGTAACTAGGTACATCAATTACCGATTTTGCAAAATTAACCTGCATTTGTTTCTATCTCAGTGATGCTAATTAAGTAGCATAGGTAACTTCATAGAATCATTTAATTTACTATCAGGTTCATCGCTCTAATAATACGTATAACATGATTCTTAATATATATGTACATTTTGTATCCTCGGTAAGCCTGATCGTGTGTGTGTGTTGAAACTTGGTTAATTTATATCAATGATACTACGGCCTAAATGCAGCCCATAGTTCAAACAAAAATTACAAAATTGACAAGTCCCTTAACAAAACATAATAAACCCGACCCACTTCATAAACTAGAAAAGTAACAAACAATTCAGTAAAGTGGTATTTATTCCCCCGCCACACTTTACTCTCATTCTCTCACTTCATAATTCATTTCTACATCTCTTCTTTTCAAGCTTTAGAAGAATTTTCTTTAGATCTATGGCGGTTGGTAATCATACTCACCCCGTGCTGCAGAATTTGTTCCTCCTCCGCCCTAACAGTGGTAAGTAGCTTCTGTCTAATCCTGTTGTAGATTATTTTAACATCAACTTCGATCATTTTTCTAATATGTTCCTCCTTTCTCTTCTTGTTTTAAAATACACGATGATTCTGTTCCTTTCATATGTGATGTACTATAGCTCTGTCAATTCTATTTGTTGTGTCCGCTTGCACAACTCCGAACCACCACTAGAGCACATGTATGCCACTTCCTACTCTAAATCTTTGACGCATGCAAGTTTTTATTTTTCAGTTTTTTTTGATTTCATGGTTTTGTCGTTGTATTCACATGGAAAAAATATATGGTTGTGATTTTTATTTTCTTTCCCACATAGTCTACATGTCAGATCTATGCTTATGCCTCATTAAGCTAGTAAGTTAGTTGTAGGTAGTTTGAAGTTTATAGCCTTGTTAGTAAATTCCATTTTGGGATTATTTGATTTATTCCATATATGAGATGCCCAAGTTTTAACTTCATGTTTTTGTCGAATTGCTTCCCATGCTTATTAGGTTGTAAATTCCCCATTTTTTGTAGCTCCCCATGCCTAAATGTCTTTTTCTTGATTTGTGTATATTGGAATGTATTTAAGTTCATGCTTAATAGCTTGCATGCAGCTCATGTTTTTAGTAAACCATTGATTAGTACAATAATATTCTCAACTTTGTTGTCATATCCTTTCACACTAGCTAGAGTGTCCCATCCCAGTTTAGATATAAGACTTTGTCCATTTAACCAAGGATGCTTCCACATACTTGTGTCTTGACCATTAGATATCCCTCTTTGTGTATATTTTTTCAATGTATCTCTGCAAGCAAGAATGTTTTTCTAGACAGTAGAATAGATTGTCACATTGCATGGTCCAGAAATTATCTTTAATATATCTACTTCTCATCCAAGTTGCTTAAATTGTATATGAATTAATAATTTTTTAGTCAAGTTTCAGGTTATATACCGTTTTCAACTCTTTAAGGTTAATCAGCCTAACCTCTCTTGTTTAGGTTAATCAGCCTAACACCCTTCTTGTTAAAATTTCTAACCAATTAATGAGCTAGTAGAGAGTTTTCAAAGATATGTATTCCTTTAACTAGTGTGAACCCGTGCTTCGCACACGGATATTGAAAAAATATTGCTGTTGCATAGGTCATATCCAAATGTATAAGAAATTTAATACGGTGGTAATGAAAAAACATTGTTGAACGATAGTGTTACATCATGAATAACAATTTGGTAGGATAAAGAATACATAGATATATTTGGTTATGATAATCACAATTAAAATCGAACAAAACAATTACAGTGAATATGTTAAAGTTCACAGACTATTTAGAGGATAATGTGTTAAAAATTTATCCGCTAATGCATAGATATATTCACTGTGGCATATAACGCCAATGTTGTTGCTTTTGCAATTACACAGCTGTTTCAATGTGCATAGATATAGTTGAAGTATTCACTGTGAACTGCAGACACAAAGACACAGTGCAGTTCGATTCAATTAAATAAGAGTAACAAAAGTTTTTTGCAATGGGGAGAAATATAGTAATAGGATGAAATTTGTAAACAGTCAGGAAAAGTATTTGTCAACAGCTGAAAAAGGGAGCAAAAGAAAAAAGAAAAAAGAAAAAAGCAACAAATGTAGTACAGGGGAAAAGTAGTAAAACAGAAGATTCAATTGAAATAGAAATGATGATGCAATAAGAAAATAACATGGGTTCCAATATAAATTACCATTGTTCACCGAATCTGATCTATGTCGATGCAGGGTACAAAACACGGCATACAGCTGGTCGTAGTAACCAATATTTGAAAATATCCAAAACATACTGAAGAAAACAATTGTGAGAAGTCCATTCATTTTTTAGCCTCAGAAATAACTGCTAGCAACTCGTGTATGATATTGGCTTGAGCGCAAATAGGTGATGTTTTCTTGGCCTTAATAGATGCATTACATCAGTCAATTATTTTAACCATTGAAGGTATTTGTACCTGCAGCCAAAAAAGGCAAAAGTGTCATTGATGCAGTATTATTACTAAATTCTCTCACTGCTCGTCTGACCTATTAACTATATCTAATAATCAAACTATGACTACATAATCATCTATACAAAGATACATTCATCAATTGTTTTCTAGAAGTTTTCCGACGGTTGTGGTGCAAGTGATTTTAGAATTTACTGCAAAAAATAAAAAATAAACTCTTTTAGGTGGTTATCAACATTATTCTCACTACAACACATGTTTTGACCCAGCACTTAAATTGTGCATCTACCTTAAGCCCGAATACAACAACTTATATGCTTATTGTATTATTGATCATCGTAATTGTAAACAAAATTGAGTAAACTTAGCCAAATTATGTCATCAAACCTGGAAGCAATGTATTAAACGCTGAGCTGCACGGTTGAATCAAGCATTAATTATGTGAAGTCATTATTTAATCATCTCAAGCTATCAAAAATCAAAATTCATTTTTCAATTATATTTTCATAATGCGGTTAAATAACTATCGTTAACATCAAACAAAATTATTACTACAGCTAAATTAGTATTGCATCACACAAATGCAGTTAAAATATTCAAAAACAATAATTGCTTAATTCCAAAAATACTGCAAAACAATAACCGCTTTTGCTTAATGCATTTAAATTTTAACTACAGTAAGCTCGAATAAATCATCGTGTACAACCAAAATTATTACTGCATCACATAAATATAGTTGAAATATTCAATTTCTACCATGCATAATTCAAAATTGTCATTGAATTATAACTGCATTTTATTAATGCAGTTAAATTTTAATTGGATTAAGATTGAATAAATTCCTGAAATGTAGCCAAATTTATTACTTCATCACATAAATGTGGTTAAAAATCTTCAAATATAGTTAAAATTTACCCAAAACTTGCTGGTAAATTATAATTGCATTTTCTTAATTTCATTAATTTATAACTGTTTTAAAATTGAATGAAATTATCAAATATAGTCAAAATCATCAATAGTAAATGCAATAAAAAAAATGCTAACATAGTTAAATTAATTCAAAAAATGCCTATAAATTATTACACCATTTTTTGATGGGGTTAAATTATAACTGCACTAAGTTTGAATACTATCAAACACAATCAAGATTATTACTTTATTACATAATGTAGTTACAATATTCAAAGGCAACCATAATTGTATAATTCAAAAAAAATATTCCTTTCAAATATGTTAAAAGATAATAAATACATTATAATAATCTAGGTAAAACTACTATGTAATGTTTATGATCATCATAATAATGATGTTACAGAAACGCGGTACACAGCGGTGACACAAAATAATTGTGCAATTAAAGCTGCTATATAAAATTATGATTTTAAAAAATTTATTTTTAGCTATCAACAATGGATATCATTGAAAAGCAAATTAAATTTAAGATTTAATAGTGAAAACGATTCTTAAATCCAATCAATGTAGAAAAAGTTATCACATTTTAAAATTGGAATATAAAGAAATTAAAAATGCGACTGTTCAGTTGCTAAATTTCAAGAGGGCCTGTGTGAGCTTGAAATTCAACTCACTAATAATAATATAGTATAGATGAAGGTTGTTTGGCATTCAAAAATCAAACCTGGAAGAATCTGGACCAGTCTATTATATAGAACTTTATTGTGAATTTTGTAGATCATGTCGCAACATGCAATAGGTCTGTAGTCCTATATTTTATTTGGTTTGCTTATCCTTAGGATAAGTATAGCGAATGTGATTAATTTCATGTTAAAATTTCCCAGTTACAAAAGATTCTTAAACGTCATCTAAAAATTTCCCTTTTACTTGTTCCCAATGCAGTTTGAAGAATTTAGAGTTCCATCCATCTTGCCCAGCATTGTTGTCAAAAATCTTAAAATCTTACGATTTAAATCCCGATTCAGATCGAATCTCTCCCTTTACGATTCGATTTACATTCCGATTCAAACTTAGTTAAAAGATCAGTAAAAATACACATCCAACTCATACTAACATATTTAATATACATATTTAGACCCACAATTCTCATTATAATGTTTTTAAAACAAAATAAAAATGGAATCAGAGAGAAAATTCAGTATTAAGTTTAATTGTAGACGTTCAGACATCAAAATCAACTTTAAAGTGCATACAAACATTAAAATGTGGATATTTTAAATCTACGATTTACGATTAAAATTCCGTTTCGAATTAAAATTTATACCTTTCGATTTACGATTTAAAACCCATTTTGAAAACCTTGTTGCCTAGGGCTGGAGTCTTCATGATTAAAGAAGATGGCCTTTTTGACTTCTTCCAGAGACATTGTTTTCAGCAGCATATGAACTCCTTCATTAATCAACCTCCTACAGTTAATGTGGGGTAAGTCACTATCATCATCTCTATTATATAGTTCTATGAAGTATGAGATAGCTGTAGTTTCAAATTGCTTTATGTTTGAGACAGTTTCTCCATTCTCTGTTAGAGTGTTGAGTAGATTATTATAGTTTTTCATGTATGACATCTTAGTGTTGAAGAATTTTAAGTATTCATCTCTTTGTGTCAACCATTTCTCCTTCACCTTTTTTATGTCCATAGCTTGATGTTGTAAGGCCAGTTTTAGTCGTGTTTGATTTTGGTAATATTGCTCATTGAGTGCTTGGTCCAGAGGATCTTGATCTAGTAATTGTAATGTTTCTTCACATTTCTTATGCAATGCTTGAATTGAATCTTGTTGCTTAGGCCTTAGCTTATTCTAGTTTTTTAATCCATTTTTGGTTGTTTTAAGAAAACAAACTAAATTATACCAACAAATGCCATCAGTTTATTTTATAGATTGAAGGTCTAAAGCATCATAATAATCATCCCATGATTGCCAATAGATTGAAGGTCTAAAGCATCATAATAATCATCCCATGATTGCCAATAATTTGCATATCTGATGGTGTGCCTTTGATCTGCTCCTTAGCGTCATTGAATGAAATATGTAAAGGACAATGGTCACTAGTTGAGCTAGGAAGAACTTCAACTTTGATTTTGGGAATTATATTGATCATGTCCGCATTGAGTAGCACCCTGTTTAGTCTACAACTAATCTTTTTTGACTCATCACTTCTCCATATGTGTTTCAGGCCAGTGTGGCAGTGTAATGACTCGGAATTTTATCACTTTAAATAAGGACATAATAATATATTTTAAAATAATTAATTTATAGATTTTATAACTCGAATAAACTCCTTTTAATTAATAACTAGTGATGGTGAAATAGTTTTCAAAAAAAATTTACAAAAATATTTACTTCGAAGGAAAATCGAAAATGTGATCGGAAATCATTTTTTGAATTTTTGATTTTCCGTCGAATAAATTATCAAAAATGTTGTAGCCTTATTGTATACATATATACTTGAGTTTTCAAATAGGTTAGTATATTATGGTATGTATACATATACTTAAGAGTATGTAAAGACAAGAAGTGACATTAATTCAAATTTTGGGAAATAAAATTATATGTGTAAAACCTGAAAAGATACCATGTGAGATAATAAGTACATGACTAATTAATGCATGTTGGAAATAAAGAAAAGAAGGTGGGACAAGGTATCTTTGTGAGCAAGGGGGACAAGGGTGGTGGATGATGTGGCAACTAATGAATAGAGGGTATGTAAGGAAATGTTATTTAGGTAATTTAAATTTTCCAATTTATATAAAAACTATTTCATGAAATTTTACTTCACTTTTCATTTCATTTCCATTCTTTAAATTTCCTCCAAGCTCCATGAAAACTTTCATGGCTTCCAAAAAGAATTTCTAAAGTTTACAATCTAAGTTTTTTCACTTTTAAAAAAACTTTAAACCATGTTAAAGTTTCCTCCTTCTTTTCTTTTACCTCCGCCTCTCCAAAACAAGGCCTCACCTCCCCTTTTCTATCATGGTCGTACCCTTAAGGCCCTAGGCCGAGCCACTTTGACCACTTAGGCAACCAAGGTATCATTTTTCTCAAAAAAAAACATAGTTCTAGAGTCGATCTAAAAGCTAGTGAAGGTTTGACTCGATTTGGCTAAGTTTTGATGAGTAAAGCTCACTAATTCAATCAAAGTTTCTAACTTAGTTATGATGAATATTTTGTTGATTAAATCATATGTGATTGGTTGGATATAGTGTTGATTTGTGTGTATACATTTGTGCTTGGATGTAGCATGTGGTTCGACTTAAGAATTAAAGTCTAAAATGTGTGTCGGAATAGAGATTTGTAATATTGCTTATGGTTTGTTGTATGACATGCGAATGCATGATATTGGCTTATGTATGTGATGTATATGCTAAAAAAGTTAGGATTTAGACTTGTATAAGCGATATAGAAAATCCCTTGTTTTTCAAACTAGTTTTACTTAAGTCTTTTTCTAAAAGGTTTTATAAGTTTTTAAAACTATACATTTAGTTTCCAAAATCATTTTTCAAAGCTATAAAAACAAGTTAAAACTAAAAGATAAAGTTTTGAAAGTTATTTGGAATATAAAACAAGATTTGAAATTATGCGTCGTACATCGATAATCGCTATGAATGCAGTTCGTAAAAAAAACTCGTTTTGGAAAATTAAAAGTGTTCACCCTCAGTATATTTTTAGAAAAGTGTTTTCAAACTTATTTTGAGTACTAAAAAGTAATTATTAGTATTTAAATTATTTATTTTTTTAATTGATTAATGATTATTTAATTAATTAAGGTAATTAGTAGTTAAGTATTAAACAAATTAATTAAAGGTAAATTATTATTCAATCATTAATTAAGATAAATAAATACTAAATTATTTATTTAAGATAAATTATTAATTAATTATGTATTTATAAAATGGTTTAATTATTAATTAAGTTAAAAATTAAACTAAGATTTAATTAGGACTGAATTAAGATTTAATATTATTTAACAAAAGTTAATTTATTATTTAATTAATTAATAAGGGTTTTAATTTTAAAATCCCTTTAATTTTAAATATTGGTTTTGTTTAAAAAATGTTTTCCTTTTGCAAAGGTGTTTTAAACCAAGAGATTTCTTTATCGATTATCCAAAATGATTATGAAACCAAATGACATCTGTTTAGTTAAACAAAACTGTGACGACCCATTTCCTCGACCCTCGAAAATCAACACTAACACATCCACGGTATTCACGTGCCGCAATTACAAGTGCCAAGGAGGCTGATTATGAGGGGTAAAGTGAAATAAAGGTAGAAGATAGAAACACAAATTCTCACATTGCATTTAACTATACAGATAGATAGTACATACAACCACACTTACAAGGGTACATCAGATTTATGGTATGAACTAACCAAGCCAGGAACAGTCATAACTGCCCGCTTCCATATTTGCTGGTGCAAACAAACTAGACAGAGCGGAAAATAAAAGGATAGATAGATATCCACATAAAATGCTCCAGCTCCATGCTCCAAAACTCCTCCCAAAATGCTTCACCAAAATGCTCCTAAAATGATCCGGACTACTTGGTTGCCCGGAAAAGTAATGAACTCGGATTTTAAGGGAAAATAAAATAAACTTCGGGTCAGTCATAGACTGGTGTGAGAAAACTTAAAAGAGCATGTACTTTTGAAATCAAAGGTATCTCATAAGACCACGCCACACATAAACACTGACGAGGTTTCCCCTTATGATAACTAAAATCATTTGATATTATTTTTAATGACATTCTTTCGCTTTTCAAGTAAATATATTCAAATAGCCGAAATTGTTACCATTATTAAATTCCAGCATACTAGGCTCTACAATCAAAATGGCAGGCACGTATTAGAGAATGGATTTCCAACAAATGACCAGGTAAGGGACTACCTTTCGGCAGTACATCTCTAGAGGAATGTACCAAGGCCCAACTGATGGTCCTCTACCAACACAAAACCGACCTACCTCTTCTTAGATGGTACCGAATATGTCATCACCTCGGTCGTTAGGGGATGATCATTCCTTAATGAACCACATAACTTTGCCGCATCTACCCTGTTTTAGTCATTTTCGGGTGCGAGGCTTGAGGTAGCGATTACCTTCACATAGAACATCATCTTTCCACTTTGAATGCCAATTGTCATTCCATAATCACACAATTAATTTCTACAAACGTATAACTCCCAAGCTCGTACGTCTCAGGAAAGGGTGTTATGTAAGAGAAGTCGCCTCCTCCGCCGCCAAATAGATGATACGTTTATAGAGATCAATCAATGTGATTTTAAAATGCAATATCAGACATCCGTCCATACAAGTTATTCTGGAACAGGACAAATCGAAGGCACTTCTCCTACCACATCTTGTTTGGGAATCACCCCTAGGATCAGTAGCGAGCAGTCCTTGCGAATCGAAGATTTTCATAATTGAGCACTACTGCCAAATGTATGATATGGTACATTTTACCTCGAGGGACTAGTGGCAAGTAGCCCTACATCATGAATATCCTCGTCTTCAATGATCTTATCTTCAACATATTTTACTTCGAAACGTAAATTGGTTCATAGTGGGTTTCAAATGGGAATCATCCAAATCCAACCCCGGTCTCTTCGAATCCAATTACCGGGAAAAAAAATGTTAAGTGTGGGTGATTAGTAAACAACATTTTCATTCAGCAATATCTTTAGAGATATATATATCTCTAAATTCGTTTCAGCATATACATATTTGTTAAATCTCTCTTTAAATAATTTTCTTTTATTCCTTGGAAATTATTTCTAAAGGGTATCTTTTCTTTTGGAAAAACTTAAATATGATCTTTTTAGAACATCCGAGATTTTCCTTCGATCTGTTCCACCCCTCGCCTAGAAAAAGAAAACAGTGGCTAGGTAAGTTCCGAGCACTGGTTGCTCCATCCTTAACCTAAGTTACACACCTTGTTTTACCATTCTAGATCTCACAGGCATGACAAATGTACTAGTCGTTTTCGCACTCTTTTTATTATTACATTCAAGGAAATGATTTCAATTATATTGTTTAAGAGTTATAAACAAATCCTCTTAACCATTCATTTAAACTCTTAATAAAACCTTCAAATTATCTTTAAAATACTATATTTTTTATTCAAAGACATTTACAAAAAAATTCGGGAAAGAATAGTTAACTTTAAATTTATACTTCTAAAGTTTACTGAAACTGCTATAGAAAAGTGCTATAGATAGTGTTTTAAAAACTTATTCGATTAAAACAACTTTTCTACCATCTGGAAATCCACATTTATAACTCAAATCTCTTTTAAAACATTTAAAAATATTCATTTTAAAGAATTTTATACTTTGGTCATTTAGCGGCAAAGGCACGATTTTCCAAAAAACTTTATTTGGACATATTTTAAATTCTTTTAAATGAAATCTTGATTTTTCTTTTGCATTTGAAAAATATAGTGGGAAGAGTCTGGAAATTTTTTATTTTAAAGAATTCTGATTTTGAATCCATTGTATAAATGGATTTAATTTTTGCGGTGCGAAATCACGAACTACCGTTACGTGACGCGCCTATTTCTTGTTGTTTTCCAATTCTTTTCAAATCTTTTCCAAAATCATTTTAAATACTTTTGAAACATTTCTAATTCATTTAAAACCATTGTCTCATGTTTTTAAAAGAGGTTAACAAGTCGTATACACTTTTGAATTTAAATAAGGAAGTGATTCTTTTTGTGATTTTTCGGCGTGTAATTTATCATGGCTTGTTGTGATATCAACCAAAAAATCATTCAACATCCAAACATGATATCAAGCAACATAACAAGTACAAAAGCATGTCATAACATAGGAGTAAAGAAGAGGTAGAGTTTTCTCACAATTTTGCTAACTTTGTCACTACGGATTTGACTATAGTTTCGCTACTATTTCCTGAAACTTCTTAAAATATGGCTATAGCTCTGCTATCTGTTAGCACTAGAATTGGTCGGTAGCGAGATAAATGAAGAAAGTAAATGGAAAAGGGGGAATAACACAATATACGCAAAATAAAACAGTAAAAAGCAAGAACAACAGAATTTATAGTGGTTTGACGTTAATTGCCTACGTCCACTTTGAATATATTCTTTATTGCTTTACTAATTTCTTGCATACATATACAATCCACAAGAGAAAGTTTGAATACAAGTTGGAGAAAAAGGAAAGAGAGTACAAAAAATGGCCAAGTCTTCCTTGAGTTCCCCCAAAAATGATCCCCCAAAATGGACCCCTGCCCCTCTATTTATAGATGGAGATAGCCTAGCATCTCAGAACGTGGACTTCGCTTTAGTTACTTGGACCCATCACTAAGAGAACTCGACCCAACATTGATAAGTCAGCAATGCCGACTCGAATATGCCGAACCCACAAGGCAATCTCATTACACCGATCGCTCCTATTTGTAGGATCGTTTTCACCCTAGAGGGGGGAGGGGAATAGGGTGATACTAAAAATTAATGCGGAAATAAAAATAAAACAGAAAATAATGCACTAAAGATCACACATAGTTTTACCTAGCTTCGGCAATAACCTGCCTACATACTGCCCCTAAGGTTTCTACTAGAAATTAGGTAATCATACGCTTACAAATACACGTAAACTCGCGACACCCGCTAACTTGATTAACCTAACTCTAAGCTCAAAACCCTGCCACAACTCAACCACTGAGTTGCGAATTCTCAAACAACGCCTCGTAGTTTGTACCTAGTTACACAACTAGAAATTTACACAATTTTAAAATAGAAAGTTACAAATAAAAAATAAACAACTAAACATAACCCTATATTTAAAATTAAGCCTAATGCAATTAAAAGAAAACCGGCCCAAATATAATTAAATTAGAAACGTCGGTCTCCCTTTTGTTTGTGGCCGATTCCTTTTACTTCTTTAAAAATTAGGGTTCTTTCAAATTGATGCCGCCGCTTCCTCAAGTAGTAATTCGAATTGTTTTTTGGTATCGTTCCTCAATACGATTCGATGCTTCTTCGATCAGTGTGATTATGCTTGCAGCTGCTTCGAGCTCGAATGGTACTTTGAATTTGGTATGTGATTTTCCCTTTTTTTGGTTTGTTATTATGCTCGACTTAGTTTGCTTTCGAACTCATAATCTGTCGATGATGATATGGGTTCAATTTATAGGGAACGAAACCCTATAATTACGTTCATATATTTTGGTTTGAAATTTTCCATTTCTTTGCTTGGCCATGCGATTTTCGATTTAATGATTGTGATGAATTCTGACTTGTTCATTGTATACACGTTACTCCATGAATTTGAATTTGCTCCGTTCTTTTCTGCTATGACTTTGGCATTGGAATTTGATCCTCTCTTACTGCTATGACTTGTTCATCATGCTCCATTCCATTCTTTGCTCTAATTTCTGATATATTCAAATATGTTTAAATATATTCGAATTTGTTAATTTTTTACTGCCAACAACTTGTTCAACTGCGACCTTTTCTACTCCTTGACTTTCATCGAACTGCTACTGATAGTTACGAAATTTTGAACACTTCAACAGTATTTTGATTGGCCATTTTTTTTAAAACCATTTCCTTGACCCACGGCTTCATGTAAACTGCTTCATTGTCATTTCATTGAGTTTCCATTTTCACTTGTGTACTTCATGTTGATTGAACTAAACTTGTGTTTGCCCTAACCATGTCTTGTGCACTCTGACCATAATCACTTGCATATGCATATGTATGTATGATTCTTTGAGTTGCCTTGTTAGACTTGCTGTTGCATATGTAGAACTGTTGCACCTGTATGCTCTGTCCATAAATTCTGTGCTAGTTGCTGCATGCACCACTTTGTACATTTCTGGTGATCTGGTTCCAGATGAACTCCGGTTCATTGTTATTGTGGTCTCCATGAGTCTGCACTTGGTTGTTGCTTCTTTATACACTGCTGTGTTGAAACAGAAGTTGATTATTGCCTGGTCGGGTGTTCATACCTGAATGTAGTGACCATTGCATTGAACTTGTATTCTCTGAAGTCTTGTTACATTGTAGTCATTTCCGTGTTGAGTTATTTGCATGTTTGTAGAGTTGTATGTCGTTTTCTTTTTTTTTGCATATACACATGTCATTGTGTTTGTTGAACCGGAGCATGTCTGAAATGTTGTGATGTTGGTCTTCATGTTGCATTGATGTTTTGGTCTTGTTTTCAGTCTGCATTGATTTAGAGAACTGCCTTGACTCCATTGGCTTGTTTTCATGTTGCATGCTAGACTTGCTGTGTCGAAACTGAAATGTTGCATGCACCTGTGTTGAATCCAGTCTCGGCTTGGGTTTGACCTTGTGCTCACTTGTCCTTGCAATTTTAACAAGCAAGTGTATATCAGTGTGCACGACCTTGTAGCATGTACAGTGATACACTGTGCATGTCACAAGTTGTTCGTGTAAGATGAATTAAAAGAAAATGATGACGAACAACCCAAACAACTAAGGCAAACAATATTTTCAAACACACATTCATTTTGCAGTGCAAAATATTTCTTTTTCAATTTTACTACGTTAGTGTTTATTTTGCAGATAGTTCAGATGCTGGATACATGCTGGAACAGAGTTGAAGATCAAATACGAGTGTTGAGTGAATTATGTAGTGAGGTGAAAACATGTATGAAAAATTGTATAGTGAAAATTGTGTTGTAATTGAAACTTGTATTCGGAATATAGTGAGAGCTTAAATTAGTATTATTTGAATCTGTAATAAAATATTTGTTTAAATATGAATTCTGAGTTATTTATTTTATTCAATAAATATTTATTTAATTATGTGGAAAAATAAAATAGTACAATAACAAATACATTTAAAAGTATATATATATATATATATGTTTATTATCATCAAACAAAAATCATAGGCTATTGTATTCTACACCATTATGCCGAACCGGGCTCCAAACATGCTGAGTAGTCCAAATATGCCGAACCCCCCAAACATGCCGACCTAAGGTATGCCGAACAGTAGTCCTTGGCTTTTTACACCGACCCGAAATCCTTCGTGCCTTATACCGACTTGAGCTTTTGTCGATCCGTTATGGTGATTGCCGATCTGACCAAGCTATGTCGAACCCTTCTGAGCATGTCGACCCAATCAAGCTATGCCGACCACTTCCAATCATGCCGACCTGACCTTGTTATGCCGATCCCACAGCCATTACAATATGTTCTAAGCTTTTGCCGAAACCTTCAACTATGCCGACCTCTAGTAGCGATGGATGACCCGAGCATTGACCCGGAGTAAATGTTATACCGTCCCGGGGTAGTGCGGACCTGGTACAACCATACACACTATACCAACCCGAGCTGCACTATATCACATCCTTTGCCGATCTGAGCCCTACCACATGCAATGCTGACCTGATGGAACCCACTTGATTTGCCGACCCTATAAATGCCACATATTCCTCAACTTATCAACCATGAATGCCGCCACCATAATGCTGACGTCTTGTATCATCTATCCGTTAACCATATTTTCCCTGGGCTGGATATAACTGTTCGGTTATCATACTCTGGTCATATTGATGTCATCTCATGACCATCTTTCCCATCAATAGTCAAGTTTGATCCTCGTAATCACTTTTGTGTAGCCGGGTCAAGGTACCGGGTAATATTTGCCCTCCACAGTACGTCTTGTTGTGTATATGACGTGCTTTGAATTGAAGCAAGTTAGAGTCTCCAGAAAGAAATCCTTACAGTTTCCTGAATAGTCGTTATCCTTCCATTTCATCCTCCCAAAGTGTTGTATCCCTCTTTGATCGTCATGACGCTTGGTCGATTCCCAGTAGTATAAATTCAGAATTGTATTCCATCAGCGGCTATCCGTGTCCGGTTCTACAGGACTAGTAAGCTTTGGCTATCTGATCCAGTCTTTTCTTTAATAACTCCAAGTGAAAATTCAATTTCCGTCGATTTCAAGAAGTCAAATTTTATGAGTATACACATGCACGTTCAGGTACATGTTCTTGTCATTGGCTCCCGGATGCGTTTTATATGTTCGCGAGTCATCACCAATTCCTTCTTGTTTAATTGCAATTCGATTGCACCTCCTTGTTTGTTTATTTTTTTGCGAAATATTGGTTGTAATTATCCACTTGATGGGAGGGGACTTCAAGTTCTACGTGTATGATGGCCTCAGAGTCGTAAGTAAGGGCAAATGGAGTATGGCCAGTCGCAGACTCTCGGGTAGTTCTGCAAGCCCATATTGCTATTAGGAGCTCATTCGCCCATTTACCTCTAGCCTTTTCCAAACCTCTCTTCAGAATAGACTTTATGATTTTGTTTATAGCTTTAACCTGTCCATTTGCTTGAGGGCGAGCAAATACCGCAAATCTCTTTTCAATATAATGCCAACGGTAGAAATTTTTAAATTTAGCGTTGTTGAATTGGGCTTCATTATCGGTTATAACGCTTCGTGGAAGGTTATAATGACAGATTACGTTCCAGATAATAAAGTTGATTATTTTCTTCGCCTTGGCCGTGGTTAAAAGTTCTGCATCTGCCCATTTGGTGAAGTAATCAACTGCTACGATGTCATATTTCACACCACCTTTAGGATCGGCAATAAGACGATGACGTCAATGCCCCCAAGTTCCAAATGGCTATGGATTAGCCATTTGAGTAATTTCCTTCAGCGGGGCTCTCGAAATTTTTGCAAACATCTTGCGCTCGTCGCATTGTCTAGCGTGATCAGCTGCATCTCGATTGACAGTTGACCAGTAATACCCGTAGTAGAGTATTTTCATTATCAGGGTTTGCCCCCTAGTGTTCGCCACATTCTTCTTCATAGACTTCACTCAAGACTCGTTTAATATCATCACAGGTGATACACCGAAGCAGAGGAATAGATAAAGTCCTTTCTATACATGACTCCCTTTCGGATAATGCAGCATGAAGCTTTGAGGAGGATTTGCCATTCTCCACCGGTTGGACGGTTCTCCACTGCTCTTCGGTTATTCGTCTGATGTAATGAATTCAGATATGAAGTATGCTAATGTTTGACCATGGATAACTCTCCAAGGGAGATAAGTGATATCGAATTGGCTTAGTTCGATATTCCATTTGAGTAGTCTTCCATACATCTTAGGTTGTTGTATGCCCTGTCGTAACGGCTGGTAGGCATAGACGTTAATGTGGTGAGCCTAAAAGTAAGAGCGGAGCTTTCGTGATGAAATCAATAGGCATTACGCTAGCTTTTGTAGCTTTGGGTAGTCTTCTCTTAGTATATATCAATCGCTTGGTTTCATAATATTCCGATCTTTGGATCCGGTTCTCTTCGCATAGCATTGCAGTGCTTATGGTGTGTACCAACTTGGCTAAATTGATATATAAATCTGTATGATCCATCGGCTTTGACAAGATGGGAGGTCTCTTTAAGTGGTTCACCAAAGCTTGGAATGCATCTTTATAATCCTATGTCCATTCGAAATTCCTTTTCCACCTCCTGATTAGGTCAAAGAAGATAGTACACTTGTCAGCCGCCCTGGAGATGAATCGGCTTAGGGCGCTGGCCTCCCATTTGGACTCTATACCCACTTGATTGTCTTCGGTATCTAGACGTCTTTTATTGCCTGAATCTTCTTAGGGTTGGCTTCAATTCTTCGGATAGAACTAAACATCTTCGCGAAGTCATTGATGTGGTCATGTGATCGTCGTGACTTCACAAGCATATCATCCATATATACTTCCGTCGATTGCCTGATCTGGTCTTTGAACATCCTGTTGACCAGTCTCTGGTGAGTAACTTAACATTATTTTGTTCAAATGGCATCACAACATAGTGATATAATCCTGGATCAGTAATGAAGTTGGTGTGCTCCTGGTCGAGGACGTGCACCGGGATCTGGTTGTCCCCGGAGTGCAGATCCATAAATGAAAGTAGTTCATATCCAGCAGTTGATTCTGCCAGCTGGTCGATCCTCGAAAGTGGAAAGCTGTCTTTTGGGCATGCCTTGTTCAGGTCTGAGTAGTCGATGCATGACCGCTACTTTCCATTAACTTTTCTCACAAGAATTGGATTTGATATCCATTTTGGGTAGAGGGTGTCGCGGGTAAGCTTGTTGTTTTTGAGTTTATCCACCTCCTCTTTAAGTGCAGCGAATCTTTCCTGATCCATGTCGCGTTGCTTTTATTTCACGATAGTCGGTGAAATCACACGCATGTCAGAATGGGTCCAAGCGAACACATCAAGGCCCATTTAGAGAAAGCTAGCTAATTCCTTCATCATCGTTACACTGAGTTGTGATCCGATCTTCAGTACCCATGATGGGTCACTATGGCTGACTATAATGTCAACTGTCAGCTCAGCGGGTGCAGTCTTGGATTCATTGAGTTCAAATGTAACTATTTCACGTAACAATCAACGTGAAATATGATTGGGATAGTCAATGATGATGGTTACTCCAGTCGAATCCTAGAGTCTTGTCATGAGTTATTTAGTTTGATAGTGAAGGGCTCTAAATGCTTTGAGCGATTATCTGCAAATAGTCAAAGATCGGGCTCAAAAGCACGTTGAAGAAAATGTCGAGTAGGGGTCAGCTTTGAATTTCATGCAGCTACATAGTTGACTCTCACTTTGAGTTTGAATCTGCTTGTGTATTCGAGTAAATTGCTTTCCATTCATTGTACTGGCGAACTATTGCTCGTCATTCAGGTTGGAATGATAGTTTGTTGCCTATGAGCGTGGGCATCGATTCAATGATTCTATCTTTAGGCATCCTTTCGGTCGCAGCCTAGTCTTTGGATGATCACACTTCTGCTCCCTGTCTCGGGTTGATAGATGTACTATATGGAAAGTCGAGTATCGTCCTAGATATGTTTATACTCCCAACTAAGCTCCAAAGACATAGGGTTGATTGTTAAATGGTCGGTTCACATTCATCTTGTTTCTCTTTCGTGCCCCCAAGCCTGGGCCATACATCGATAAGTAGGAAGGAAAACCACGTCCACTTTAGCTTTACACTCTTTCCCATTGAATCGCGATATCAGGTTGGTTGATGGAAAACTGAGTTCCGCCTATCCTGGATTGTATTCTGGTTTTTCCTTCCAGCCGTAATACTTCGACGCTTCGTCAGATTTCGGGGATAAGTTGGGTACTGGACGGTCAGCCACGTCCACTTTAATTCATATTCTATAATCAGATCTAGGAGTAAACTTGGCTCAAGTGCAGTCGGGTCAGGCTCATCTAGTTTCATACTCCTCCTGACGGATCGAAGGAGAGTGCTGGAGAATTAATGATCAAGACTTCGTGGTTTATTTTCCTTTCCACACTCTGGTAATCACAGTTTTTCGAGGGACATCTGGGTCACATCCATTTGTGTTTGATGCGGATTGATATTGACCCTCGATCGGATGGTACGATATAGTCGGTCACCCGTCGTTTCGATTGATTTTGTATTGAGGCCTTCTTGCAGTCGTTGCCTTAAGTTGTAAAGAACACCAAGGTAGAGCTATAATGAGCTGTTGTATTTAGCTTTTAGTGATTTGTACTCCTACCCCCAGCATTGATTTGGTGAGGCCATAAGTCGAGCGGTCGGATTCCAATCCTTAGCGAGTTTATACTCCTCCTGTCAATTTCAAACCGGAGTTTGTGGAATAGAGAACGGTCGAAATCCACTCATCTATTCGTCCATGTTTATACACCAGTCCACATTCTGGGGACTTAGAGTTATTCTGCGTGCAGTCGACTCATGCCCAATTTGTGTTCATACTTCGGTCCACGCTCCATTGACTTAGAGATTTTGTCGAATGGTTTATACTCTAGCATGCACTCCGGGACTTAGAGTACTCTAACCCGTGCTCCGGGGACTTAGGGATTTTGGTTGAATCGTTTATACTTTAGTCCACGCTCCAGGGATTTAGAGTACTCTAGTTCACGCTCCAGGGACTTAGAGATTTTTTTTCAAATCGTTTATACTCTAGTCCGCTTCAGGGACTTAGAGTACTCTAGTCCGCGCTCCGGGGACTTAGAGATTTTTGTTGAGTCATTTATACTCTAGCCCATGCTCCGGGGACTTAGAGTACTCTAGTCTGCGCTTCGGGGACTTAGAGATTTTTGTTGAGTCGTTTATACTCTAGTCCGCACTCCGGGAACTTAGAATACTCTGGTCTGCTTCAAGGACTTAGAGATTTTTGTCAAGTCGTTTATACTCTAGTCTGCTTTAGGGACTTAGAGTACTCTAGTCCGTTTTAGGGACTTAGAGATTTTGTCAAGTTGTTTATACTCTAGTCCGCTTCAGGGACTTAGAGTACTCTAGTCTACTTCAGGGACTTAAAGATTTTTGTCAAGTCGTTTATACTCTAGTCCGCTTCAGGGATTTAGAGTACTCTAGTCTGCTTCAGGGACTTAGAGATTTTTGTCAAGTTGTTTATACTCTAGTCCGCTGTAGGGACTTACAGTACTTTAGTCCGCTTCGGGGACTTATAGATTTTTGTCAAGTCATTTATACTCTAGTCCGCGCTACGGGGACTTAGAGTACTCTAGTACGCTTCAGGGACTTAGAGATTTTTGTTGAGTGCAATCGTATTTCCACCCATTTGATTAGTACTTCATTTACCTTGTCGAAGCAAAAACTGTCGAATGAACGGTTGAACCACGTTTGCTCATGGAATGGGATTCTGCCCCCAGTATCTAGGATGAAACTTGGCAATCAAATGGTCGATTCTTGTGCAGATGGTAGTTGTGGTTCTTCCCATTAAGTCGAGGAAAAAAAAGGTGATGAATGATTGGATCACATCCATGTTGGGTCGGATGATCAAGTCTTGTACAATTTTCTTCATATTCTTTCTAGCAAACGGAGGATAATGGATTATTGAGATGACAAATTAAGTCGCATACGTTTCAGGATGCAGTTGTGTCCACGTATTGAGAGCGGTGGTTGACGAGTAGGCAGTTCATCACAGCTATTCCAAGTCGGGCTTTCTAACTTCCTCTTGGGTTCAAGGCAGGAGTTGATGTGTAGATGATCAAATCACGTCCACTCTAGTTAGATCCCGACATCACTGAGCTTCAGGACAGGCATATGTATTTTTTCGAACTTTATTTTATGACTGGAGGAGTGGATGATCGGGCCACATTCGTTCCAAGCCTTGCTTAGGTCCCTAAGTTGAATATAGAGGTCGATGAATGGACGGTCAGTCATGTCCACTTCGTATTGGGTTCTGATCGTGATGAGCTTTTCCATTTCTAGTCCTTGGCCCCAAGTCAGAGGCACATGGTAGCTGATGAGCGGTCCAATCACACTCTTCTTGATGAAACTCCACATGTCCGATCACGGTCTCCGGGGGTTGGATGGCGGCCAACTCTGAGTACTTGGTCACCTGCATCGTTTTGGAAGTAGTTTAGTTCAAGTTGGTCGTAGTTCACACACTAATTGAAATTGAAATAAAAATAATTCAAAGAAGATCTGAATAAATCTCAGTGGTAAATGAAGCAGCATCGTGTGCTTGCTATTCAACTTTGCCCCTAGCTCCTTTCAGCGGGATGTCGACCGTCAGCGGTCCAATTGATAATCAGAGTTATTGAAAGGCATCGTACATTCCATGCCCGCCATTCTGCAAGGTTGGACATACTATCGAAGCTTTCCTTTCCGAATCAACTTTCCGATCACATCTCAGAGGTGTTTTTAATCACCAGTGTTAGGAACATGTGCATCTTGGAATATACAACATTTCCCGTGTTTTCTTTGGGCTTTGGTGGACTCTCTCAAGGGTGGATTTTAGTACTGCTCTGAGTTATGAGTCTCAAAGTAGAGGCTATTGATTAAATCTTTCAAAGGAGCATATGAGTCGAATTTTGAGATCCTGGGTCGTCTCGCGAAATCTGGGTCCTTAACCAATGGGCTCGTATAGTTCTTTCTCCTAGTCTTCTCTACCTCCTTCTTGCTTAACTCCTGATTCACTTTGTAATAGAGACGATCCAAGGTCATAGGAGGCTCTCAAGCTAACTAGCTGCCAAAATCTGTCTAGGGGTTGATTCCCCTCATCAACGCCATCAATATGACATCCTTGCTGGGATTGCTCGCTTTAGTGACGACGACATTGAATCTCTACAGGAAGTCTTTGAGTAGCTTACCTAGCATCTGGAATAAATTAGATAATGACATCACATCATTGGTGTGAATCGCAAGCATTCTAAACTGCTCGACAAACTTCCGAACCTGTTGATTGAACGAGGAGATGGATTTGGGCGATAATCGCATAAACCGCACGATCAATTCACCTTTGAGGAATATAGGAATTCTTGAGATGTAGTCCAGGGTCGGTTTTCCCTAAATAAACCAATATGATTGGTACATTGAATCTTCTCAGATATATTGCACACTGAACGGCTTCAATGAATAGGCTTCGACTAGAGGAGATGCTTCAGTCATCGTCCATCCGGTTCGTTTTTAATTTACAGCTACTTGTCATGCTTGTTAATGGTGTATGCATGCCTGAGATATCAGCAAAGCAAGATGGACTGGTATTGACGGATCAATGGTAAGTTTCTTGGAGTCGGACCCAAGAAAATCTGCTATTTGTTTGGAGTCAGCAATTGGTTTTACCCGAGTTTGGCTTTGAGCCAAAATTTCTTGGGTTTGCTTAGAGTCACATCACCTATGTTCTCTAACCTTTGGGAGTATCGTTTGAGTGGCGGTTGCTTGTCTATTCCTTGGTTGCAAATCATAAGCTAGCGCTTGATCCTTTATGCCCTAGTCAGTCACAGGACATAAGGGAAGTGGATAAAACGCATTGTCCTTGAGTTGAGTTTCAAATGGAGCATGTGGGGGCACTGCTCTAGAAAAAGAAATTTGGAGCCATTTTCTTAAAATTTGGGTCGTACCCGAAAATGTTTTTTTTTAAAAGGGGTCGTACCCGATTCTTTTTTTGGTATTGAGATCGATCAGGCGGTTTTTTGAGAGAGGGATCGGCATTGTAGGATTCGGCTGAAATGCCTTGGTGAGGGGTCGGCCGTTTGCTATATGAGAGGGATCGACATACGAAGATTTGAGGGATTGGTATTGACATCTTTGGAGAGAGGTCCGTAGTTAGATCTTTTAGAGGGATCGGCCATAAACCTTAAATGAGGGATCGGTATACATGCTATTTGGAGGGATGGTGTACATGCAATCTGGAGGGATCAGTGTACATGCTATCTGGAGGGATCGGTGTACATGCTACCTGGTGGGATCAGTGTACATGCTACCTGGAGGGATCGGTTTACATGCTACCTGGACGGATTGGTTTACATGCTACCTGGACGGATCGATATACATGCTGCCTGGACCGATCGGTATACATGCCATCTGGAGGGATCAGTATACATGTTACTTTGAAGGATCGGTATACATGCTATCTGGAGGGATCGGTATACATCCTTTTTTGGACGGATCGGTATGTAAGCTTTTCTGGAGCGATCGGTATACAAGCTTCTTAGAGCGCGATGTATACGAGATTTTTTGGAGGGATCAGTATGTAAGCATTTTTTTGAGGGGTCGGCTATCGCTTAATTTTAGTGCAAACTTCAACATCTGATCCCAAGATCTTGCATACATGAGTGAATCCGTTCCCTTCCAAATGGACATGAACACATGAACAACTCCAAACAAGAACATTAGCATCATCAAATCCTCCAAAAACATAGGAAGTAGACAGTTGCTATTAGCTTCCTTTAGATCTTCTTCAAATCTAAGTAGAATAGGAAGTTTATCGTTTGAAAGCTGGATCTATCTCGCGAATATGGAATCCACAAGTAGATGATGAGATCCAATCAAGCTGAGAATTCATCTCTCAATGAAAGCACCAAAATGTTAGCAGCATAATTGGTCACTAACACCCTAGAATAGATTTGTGTAGCGAGATAAATGAAGAAAAAAAATGGAAAAAGAGGAATAACACAATATACGCAAAATAAAATAGTAAAAAGCAATAACAACAGAATTTATAGTGGTTCGGCGTTAATTGCCTACATTCACTTGAATATATTCTTTATTGCTTTACAAATTGCTTGCATACAGATACAATTCACAAGAGAAAGCTTGAATACAAGTTGGAGCAAAAGGAAAGAGAGTACAAAAAATGGCAGAGTCTTCCTTGAGTTCCCCCAAAAAAGATCCCTCAAAATGGACCCCTGCCCCTCTATTTATAGATGAAGACAGCCTGGCGTCTCAGAACTTGGACTTTGCTTTAGTTACTTGGACCCATCACCAAGAGAACTCGGCCCAACATTGATAAGTCAGCAATGCCGACCCGAATATGCCAAACCCACAAGGCCAATCTCATTACACTGATCGCTCCCATTATGCCGAACCGGGCTCCAAAAATGCCGAGTAGTCCAAATATGCCGACCCCCCCAAACATACCGACCCAAAGTATGCCGAACAGTAGTCCTTGGCTCTTTACATCGACCTGAAATCCTTCATGCCTTATGCCGACCTGAGCTTTTGCCGATCCGTTATGGTGATTGCCGATCTGACCAAGCTATGCCGATCCCTTATGAGCATACCGACCTGATCAAGCTATGCCGACCGCTTCCAATCATGCCGACCTGACCATGTTATGCCGATCCCACTGCTATTACAATATGTTCTAAGCTTTTGCCGAAACCTTCAACTATGCCAACCTCTGGTAGCGATGGCTGACCCGAGCATTAACTCGGAGTAAATGCTATACTGAACCGGTGTAGTGCCGACCTGGTACAACCATACACACTATACCGACCCGAGCTACACTATATCACATCCTTAGCCGGCCTGAGCCCTACCACATGCAATGCCGACCTGATGGAACCCACTTGATTTGCCGACCCCATGAATGCCACATATTCCTCAACTTATCAACCATGATTGCCGCCACAATAATTCTGACGTCCTGCATCATCTATCCGTCGACCTTATTTACCATAGACTGGATATAACATATCATACTCTGGTCATATTGATGTCATCTCGTGACCATCTTTCCCATCAATAGTCAAGTCTGGTCCTCATAATCACCTTTGTGTAGCCGGGCCAATGTATCGGGTAACACTATCTTAGAATTTGAGATAAAAAGAGGTGGAGATGGCTCTTAATAGGCTCGGCCTTGGGTGAAGGGACGAATGGAGCTTACTAACTTGATTTTGAATTAAGTGGACTATTAATTTTCGATTTCCCGATAGATTTTCATTATTAATTTGAATTATTTTAAGCTAGCATGGAAGCAATTAAAGCTTTAAGGAAGAAGAAGGAGAAAGCTTAGAAAAGAATGGAATGAAGTGCGAAGAAATGAGAAGGAAGCTTGGGTATTTATAGCCTTAATTTCCTTAACACTTAAGCATTGTTCTTTTACTCTTTTACCCCTCCCCATCACACCATTACACACGGCCCAAGGCCTCTCCATGTGCTTCCATAACTTCATATCCTCTTTCCTTACTTCCTTAGCTCTAAAGGGATGTATTTGGATGGATTTATGGCTTAAAGTGAAGATTTCATTGGTTTTGGTGAGATTTTGTTGACTTTTGGTAAAATACCTTACTTTTCTTTACTTTAAAATTTGTTAAAGTAATCATTTATTTATATATGTTATATATATATATGTATTACTAAGTGTATTAGTATGTTTTAAAGTATTTTAACTTTCAACTTTGTGATATTTGAATACAACTTTTGGCCGTTAAGCCGTTTTGAATCCGATTTCTGGTCACATTTTTACGTTTTTATTAAACTATTAATATTTGTAAACAAAACTTGAAAATAAATTTGTGTGTTGTTATTTAAAAATGAAAAGGCCTTATTTAAAAATTAAAATAATTTATTTAATCATTAAAACTTAATTTTACTGAAAATTGACTTTTGTCACTTTTTACCGGTATAAGAAAAAGTTCTTATTTTTGTGTAAAAATATATCTTAAAATCTTACATAATATTATTTGTGTTATAAAAACTTATATTTCAAAATTTAAAATCCATTAAATATTATACCTTAATGTGATCGAATATTGGGTCGTTACATTCTCCCCCTTAAAAGAATTTTGTCCTTGAAATTTAAGATAAGAAGAAGATAGCTAAAAGGGAAATATATTCGATACGATGAAATTATACAAAACTATTGAGAAGTGACTACACCACAAGCGGTGAGAATATTATGACGATACAATCTATATAGTCTATACATCCATCCTAAACTCTGGATATGCCTTCCTCGTTCTATCCTCTGTTTCCCAAGTGCAATCTTAGCATCTCCACTCCATTGAAATTTGACTAACCTTACCACCTTTCTCCTTAATTGTTTCTCATCATGATGAACGATTCGAATAGGCTGTCAAATAATAGCCAAATTTGGTTCCACCTCCAAGTCTTCCTAAGCAGTCGTTTCTATGATTTGTTCTGGGTCATGCACATGTTTGTGCAAATGAGATAAATGAAAAACGTTGTACACTCTTGACAACCTTTCTGGCAATTGCACTCGATAAGCTAGTGGGCCGATTTGTTCAGGAATGGGAAAAGGTCCAATATATCGAGGTGATAACTTTCCAGCTATTCCAAATGTCACGACCCGAAATTTTGGTCGTTTGTTTTTGGAACGTTTAATTTATTTTTAAATGTTGAATTTGAATTATTAATTAATTTTGAATATGGAAGAATTAGTGAAATGGTTTATAATTTCAAATATAGCGGTTAAAAACAGATTTGGTAAATAGTAAATTAATATTTGAAATTGGGAAAAATATGTGAATTCGGAGCTAAAGGGAAAGGGAAATGATTTCTAAGTTGATTTAAACTCTATTTGAATTAGAGTGATGGTATTAGACTTTGAATGGAATTAAAAGTCGATAAATTTAAAGTTGAAATTTATATATTAATTTCATAGTGAAATTTAATATTCGAGATATTGTAAATAATAGAATTTTGATTTAATATAAATCGGAATGATTTCTAATATGAATATAAATTCTATTTGAATTATAATTGAGTTGGTAAGTTTTTAAAATTTGAATTTCAAGTAATTTTGTCGATTTTGAAAATCGTTCGATTTAATCAACGCGTTAAAATAGCCTTCCGGGGACACAGTCTCGGAATTCGACGAAACAAGTTCCATTGGATCCGTAATAGTGTATTATTATCGGATTTTAAATTTCGTAGCGTTTGGAGTTACCGTTTGGTCGTACGGGATAGAAACGCGTTGAATTTAATATCGAAAATTTAATATTTTAATTCGATTCGAAAGCTATTTTCCACATATGATCGAATTAATCCCCGAAACATGTTACATTGTGTTCGGAATAGGGGTAAAACATTATAAACTCCTGGCGGCATGTCTCGTTTGGAGTTCGTCCGGAAAAGCAGGTTAATTGTGAAAATAATAATAAAATATTATATGCATGCGTATATATATATACGCGCAACAGTAAAACCCTAGCCCTTTTTTCACGCAGCTGCCTTCATCTAATTCAATGGCCGAAATGCTCCAATCTTCTTCCCTTCTGATCTCTCCATCCGCGCAATATCGTCAAAAAATTTCAACTACAAAAGTGTAGAGCTCGCCGAGCTCGACATATCTAACAGTGGTGATCTGAAACGAAGCATCATGGAGGTCAAAATCTCATCTCGTTCGAGCACCGTTCGTTCGTGTTTTTCGAGAAATAGAGGGTGCCGAACTTGGCCGGTGTTCTGGCGTTGGTGAGGCTCGTAGGAGGGCTTCGACATGGCGACCTTGGATCGATCTCCGGTCGTAAGATGGAGGAGCAGTGATCGAGTTTTTATGGCGACCGTGGGTTTTTTTTTGCATACGCAATTACCTGGAGATGGAGGAAGAAAGGCATGTTCGGCTGCGATCTGCTATGAGGGAATGGACGGCTGAGATCTGATTATGGTATAATAATAAAAAGAATTGTAAAATTTAATTATATATATATAATAGTGAATCTTTAAAATGTATATCTTGTTCATACATTGTCAGAATTAGACGAAACAAGCAACAAAGGAATCGTAGCGACGAATACTACGTGCTGGAACAGATTTGGAGTCAATTAGAGCTAGTTAAAATTTTTGGTTAAATCGAACGTGTTCGATTTGATTTAAAATTGGAACGTTTGACAAATTTAAAACTCAAGGTGGGTAAATCTCACTCATTTGGATGATTGCCATTAATTATAAATAGTTAAAATTAATTATTGATTGATTGGATGATTTGATAATTTTTATTATCAGTTGGATTTCATAATATATATGGTAGTATATACTAGTAATTGGAGTGATTGATATTTCCACATATATGTAGCGGATGAGACTCTATGCGCCCTGCATAATAGCGGATGACCCTACCTACCGCGACATTCTGCCTCGAAGCGGAATTGGTATTTTTATGTTGTATTAACATCTGTGGATGTAGGGAAAACAGGTTGGAGGGATCCAACTGGATTCCTCAAAAATGTTGAATTTAAATTCATATATGGTGATATATGTTTTATTTGAATAATCCGTGATAGATTATTGTGTGATTTGAATTGATTGGATACTATGGCAGTTTTGGCCTAGATTTTGGTATTTTTAAATACCAGTAATATATGGTTTGAATTGAAAAGAAATTTAAAGGGATTTTTGAAGAAAAATATTTATATAGGATTTTGGGTTAACTGATTTGTAAAATAATGGTTTTGAAATTTGTACTTAACAAATTCGGTAATATCTGGGACCCAAAATATAACTTTGGGAATATCTGGGAGAAATATGGTAATTATATGGTACAGTTACCATTCGAGGTGCTATACTGTACGTCTAAACTCATTTCATTCTTCTAGGACGTTTATAAGGAAATCCGTCCACTAACATTTAGGAGGTGATCTCCGATCTTATTTTCATATGTTTATTTCCTAAAGAACCGAGGTTGAGTTTACCAGAAAATATCAAACGTTGTTTCGAAGAGACCGGGATCAGATAAGTTATCTGAAAACCACTTCGATCCAACGAGTACGTTTTCGAAAGGAAAACAAGAGCATGGAGTCGAAGATGGAGCAGTGAAGTGCAAGGGCTAATCGCTACTAATCCTGAGGATTTTTCTAAAATGGATGTAGTAGGAGTAGTGCCTTCGGTTCCGTTCGGACCCAGAACGGACTTGTATGGATGAATGCTATCAGTACATTGTCATTGGAGGACAATGTTACCCTGCCTTTTTTGGCAAGGCCATGATACCAAAGAATTGACTAAAAATCGAAGATAATCAGTTTCGAAAACCAGTTATACGCAGGTCCACTATGGATGCAGGAAAATTTTGTCCAAGTTCAGATCGAGCTATAATTATCATGACATGACAATCAATGCTATTAAAGCCAACGTTCCAAATTTCAAGTCAATCAGAGTTCGTATGCTCAAGATATGATCGATGCAAATCAAGCAATGCTCTCATTCGTACCCATCATTCCACCTCCTTCGTATCGGTTTCATTTGAATCCATCATGAAAAACTAGCACTATTCGTATCCCTCATGGCAACACTAATTCGTAACCATCGAGGTAAGTGGCGGTTCGTATCCATGAAAGGAATATCGTTCGTATCCATCAAACATTCATTAGTTCGAATCCATCAAACATGCCTCACTTCGTATCGGTCCGTATTCACCCTGCTTCGCATCCATCGTCCACTAACTTATTTGTATCGATCCACCTATACATGTTATTCGTATCGATCGGCCAGGGATCGATGCAGATGATACGCGATGGATTGATACGAACGGCATCCTTGTTGATCGATGCGAAGCAGCGCCTGGGAATACCAATGCGAATGACAATTTAAGAAAGCGATATGAATGAAACCATGACAATGGATACGAACGACATGGATACGAAGCACATGAATGAGAGCGATACGAAGGAGACACGTGAAGAAGGAAAGACTCGGTCGCACGGCATAAAAAGTGGATCGATCCTAAAAGTTAGCGCCGCGTCATCAGACATCACGTGCCTATAAGCGATACGAATAGAAGCGATGCCAATGAGAGCAACACGAATTCGACAGCCTTCAACAAGTCCAAACTTGCATCGATCATAACTCGGGATCTACAAGTCCAAATGCCACCAAATTTTCACAGGAGCTTGCCTACAACCTCAAGAATGTACCTGGTAAATTTCAGCCCAAAAGGACCTATTCTTGATTGATACGAACCCATTTCGTATCGCTTCCAAATCGAGCTGAAATCACTTAAACTCGCTCCCATGGGCCCACCCACGTGAGAGACGGAGTCTTCCAAGATTTGGGCGAGATATTTGCTACCTACGCCTATAAATAGTGACCTTGGACCTTCAGAAAATGGACTTTTGGCTTCTCTACGCTGATACTCTACCAAAGTCATTATCAAACTTCTGTTATACTATTGTAATCTCTTGTAAACATCGAGTGAAATTCAATAAACATCAGTCATTCCATAGTGGATGTAGGCATTTCGCCAAACCACTCTAAATCCGTGTGTTTCTGTGCATTTTCTTATCTGTTGATTAGTGTGTTTGTTAGATCTGCCTCATTTTACATTTATTTTCTTCATTTTATATCTTTAAACACATCCAAAGAGTGTTGTGCCCAATTTTGGTATAAACACTTTGGTGCTTTCACTGAGAGTTGAACTCAGGGATTCTACGACTTGGGTTTTAGATCTGAAGGTTTTAGGACTTGGATCTGGAAAGCTATGGTGAAGCAGTCAGCAAGGAGACCAAGAGCAGAAAGGAGTTAGCATGAGGGAAGTCAGGAGACTTCCTCGGGAGCTAATCAGACTTCAGCTTTCATCACCAGAGACGGGATGGAGATGATGATGGAGGCTATGCAGGAAGGAATGTTGAAAAGGCAGGAGGAGATGATGCAGAACCTACTCCAGCAGATTGGGCAAGCTAGAGTGTAGAATCAAGGGAACGCAATTGCAGGAAGTGCTGGAAATAGGGATCGGGAGCATGGAGCAACCAGAACTCGGAATAGAGCGGGACCATCAGAAGCAGCCCCAGAGCTAGGGGGCTCTCCCCCCTGAGCATGTTGATCTAGTCTCAGGCAGGATACCAGGCAGAACTGTGCAACATGGCATTGATAGAAGAATGGTTGCTCACCCAGGAGAGCACATTCCCGGATTCACTCGTGAACTCGGGGGGCAAATCGGAGGCAACAGACAAGGACTACCACTTGGAGACAGTGACAGATTGTCGGAGATGGTCAGACGAGCCATAAGAGGCGGATTAGTGAATAGAGATCTGGTAGATGTGAATAGGAGCCCCTTCGATGCCGCAATTAGGCAGGCTAGGAATCCACCAGAATTCAAGCTACCAACACTGGAGATGTATGATGGAAGGACAGATCCTGCGGTTCACCTGACGAGGTATATGATGCACATGGAGGTACTGGGGGCATCGAAGGAGGTTATGACCCGGTGTTTCCCCTTGCATCTGACGGACATAGCATCACTGTGGTTCAGGCAACTGGAGAGCGGTTCGATTGGAACATGGACCGAGTTGATTGAAAAGTTCATGAGGCAGTTCAGAGTTCATATATCAAGGTCCAAGAATGTGATGAGTTTGACAACGCTGAAACAGAAAGCAGGGGAGTCTCTAAGGAATTTTTTGATGCGATTTAACGCAGCAGCAGCATCGGTGGATCGCCCAGATCCATCCATGGTTTTGATGGCAGCTGTATCTGGCATAGCTGATGGCACAAAATTCAAGAACTCAATGACAAGGGATCCACCCATGGATTTAGGAGAGTTTTACCATGAGACAGAAAGGTTTCTGCGATAAGAGGATGCAAATGCTGAGAGAGAGAGGAAGGAGAGGGAGTTGAAGTTTATGCAGTTAAAAGCGGAGATCCTCCCGGAAAGGATTCAGGCAAGGATAAAGGGAAACAGAAAGCAGAAGATAGTTGTGATGAGCCAAAACGGTCGCGAAAGAAGCCAAGATTCACCTCTTATTCAGAGCTGAACGAGACTTTGGAATGAATCTACCAAGACACTAGGGGGCAGGTTCCCTACTGGAGGCCAATGAGAAGGGATCCGACCAGCAATGAGAGGAAATCAGACAAGTACTGCTTATTTCATGAGCTAAGCGGCCATGATACAAATGATTGCAGACACTTGAGGGATGATATTGAAGGACATATCCGGAATGGCATGCTATTACAGTACGTGAGGATGCGAGCAGCGACGGTGGAGCAAGAGCGACCACCATCTGCATCAAATGAGGACGGCTCCGGATTGAGGCGTCAGCTTGTTATCAACTAATTTGAATAACGACGAATAAGTGGCAAACTCCACACTAACACGGTTAATTCGCTCACACATGTACGGGATCATGAACGGTCCTCAGGCATGCTCTGAGACGACTATGAACCGCAACAGTGGAGGTGTTTGCACTTTGACGTTTCTGTTTTGCTTTTGTTTTCTCTTTTGTACATCTAGACTTGATTTAGTTGGACATTTTTGTTATAAGATTTGTTTGAATGTAAATATGGTATTTATAGTTCCATAACGGTCGAGTCACTTACACATGCACGAGATCGCGAACGGTCCTCAGGCATGCTTTGAGATGGCGATGAACCGCCATAATAAATGATTCAGAAACTCACTCGAACGTGAAATCTGACATTAAGGATACTAAGGTACCCTCGAGCATAAACAATTCGCCTCGAATGGAACTCGACCATGAACGGTCACAATTCGCCTCGAATGGCATCCGACCATGAATGGTCACAATTCGCCTCGAACGGCACCCGACCAAGAACGATCATAATTCGCCTCGAACGGCACCCGACCACGAACAGTCACAATTCGCCTCGATTGACACCCGACCACGAACGGTCACAATTTGCCTCGAACGGCACCCGACCTTGAATGGTCACAATTCGCCTCGAACGGCACCCAACCACGAACAGTCACAATTCGCCTCGAACGGCACCCTGACCACGAACGGTCACATACCACCCCGAATGGCATACGATCGCGAACGATCACTATTCACAGTCAGATAAGATTATCAATCTCTTTACAGGTCATTAACAGGATACGAACATCCAGCTTATCAAACTACAAAACACACCTTTCTATCGCAAGGCATGTTTTGGGGGGCAAGTGTTACCCTGCCTTTTTGGCAAGACCATGATACCAAAGAATTGAGTAAAAACCGAAGATAATCAGTTCTGAAAACCAGTTATACGCAGGTCCACTATGGATGCTGGAATGTTTTGTCCAAGTCCAGATTGAGCTACAATTAACATGACACGACAATCAAAGCTATGAAAGCCAACATTCCAAATTTCAAGTCAATCAGAGTTCGTATGCTCAAGATATGATCGATGCAAATCAATCAATGCTCTCATTTGTACCAATCATTCCACCTCCTTTGTATTGGTTTCATCCGAATCCATCAGGAAAAACTAGCACTATTCGTATCCATCATGGCAACACTAATTCGTAACCATCGAGGTAAGTGGCGGTTCGTATCCATGAAAGGAAGTATCGTTCGTATCCTGCATCATCTATCCGTCGACCTTATTTACCATAGACTGGATATAACATATCATACTCTGGTCATATTGATGTCATCTCGTGACCATCTTTCCCATCAATAGTCAAGTCTGGTCCTCATAATCACCTTTGTGTAGCCGGGCCAATGTATCGGGTAACACTATCTTAGAATTTGAGATAAAAAGAGGTGGAGATGGCTCTTAATAGGCTCGGCCTTGGGTGAAGGGACGAATGGAGCTTACTAACTTGATTTTGAATTAAGTGGACTATTAATTTTCGATTTCCCGATAGATTTTCATTATTAATTTGAATTATTTTAAGCTAGCATGGAAGCAATTAAAGCTTTAAGGAAGAAGAAGGAGAAAGCTTAGAAAAGAATGGAATGAAGTGCGAAGAAATGAGAAGGAAGCTTGGGTATTTATAGCCTTAATTTCCTTAACACTTAAGCATTGTTCTTTTACTCTTTTACCCCTCCCCATCACACCATTACACACGGCCCAAGGCCTCTCCATGTGCTTCCATAACTTCATATCCTCTTTCCTTACTTCCTTAGCTCTAAAGGGATGTATTTGGATGGATTTATGGCTTAAAGTGAAGATTTCATTGGTTTTGGTGAGATTTTGTTGACTTTTGGTAAAATACCTTACTTTTCTTTACTTTAAAATTTGTTAAAGTAATCATTTATTTATATATGTTATATATATATATATGTATTACTAAGTGTATTAGTATGTTTTAAAGTATTTTAACTTTCAACTTTGTGATATTTGAATACAACTTTTGGCCGTTAAGCCGTTTTGAATCCGATTTCTGGTCACATTTTTACGTTTTTATTAAACTATTAATATTTGTAAACAAAACTTGAAAATAAATTTGTGTGTTGTTATTTAAAAATGAAAAGGCCTTATTTAAAAATTAAAATAATTTATTTAATCATTAAAACTTAATTTTACTGAAAATTGACTTTTGTCACTTTTTACCGGTATAAGAAAAAGTTCTTATTTTTGTGTAAAAATATATCTTAAAATCTTACATAATATTATTTGTGTTATAAAAACTTATATTTCAAAATTTAAAATCCATTAAATATTATACCTTAATGTGATCGAATATTGGGTCGTTACATTCTCCCCCTTAAAAGAATTTTGTCCTTGAAATTTAAGATAAGAAGAAGATAGCTAAAAGGGAAATATATTCGATACGATGAAATTATACAAAACTATTGAGAAGTGACTACACCACAAGCGGTGAGAATATTATGACGATACAATCTATATAGTCTATACATCCATCCTAAACTCTGGATATGCCTTCCTCGTTCTATCCTCTGTTTCCCAAGTGCAATCTTAGCATCTCCACTCCATTGAAATTTGACTAACCTTACCACCTTTCTCCTTAATTGTTTCTCATCATGATCAACGATTCGAATAGGCTGTCAAATAATAGCCAAATTTGGTTCCACCTCCAAGTCTTCCTAAGCAGTCGTTTCTATGATTTGTTCTGGGTCATGCACATGTTTGTGCAAATGAGATAAATGAAAAACGTTGTACACTCCTGACAACCTTTCTGGCAATTGCACTCGATAAGCTAGTGGGCCGATTTGTTCAGGAATGGGAAAAGGTCCAATATATCGAGGTGATAACTTTCCAGCTATTCCAAATGTCACGACCCGAAATTTTGGTCGTTTGTTTTTGGAACGTTTAATTTATTTTTAAATGTTGAATTTGAATTATTAATTAATTTTGAATATGGAAGAATTAGTGAAATGGTTTATAATTTCAAATATAGCGGTTAAAAACAGATTTGGTAAATAGTAAATTAATATTTGAAATTGGGAAAAATATGTGAATTCGGAGCTAAAGGGAAAGGGAAATGATTTCTAAGTTGATTTAAACTCTATTTGAATTAGAGTGATGGTATTAGACTTTGAATGGAATTAAAAGTCGATAAATTTAAAGTTGAAATTTATATATTAATTTCATAGTGAAATTTAATATTCGAGATATTGTAAATAATAGAATTTTGATTTAATATAAATCGGAATGATTTCTAATATGAATATAAATTCTATTTGAATTATAATTGAGTTGGTAAGTTTTTAAAATTTGAATTTCAAGTAATTTTGTCGATTTTGAAAATCGTTCGATTTAATCAACGCGTTAAAATAGCCTTCCGGGGACACAGTCTCGGAATTCGACGAAACAAGTTCCATTGGATCCGTAATAGTGTATTATTATCGAATTTTAAATTTCATAGCGTTTGGAGTTACCGTTTGGTCGTACGGGATAGAAACGCGTTGAATTTAATATCGAAAATTTAATATTTTAATTCGATTCGAAAGCTATTTTCCACATATGATCGAATTAATCCCCGAAACATGTTACATTGTGTTCGGAATAGGGGTAAAAAATTATAAACTCCTGGCGGCATGTCTCGTTTGGAGTTCGTCCGGAAAAGCAGGTTAATTGTGAAAATAATAATAAAATATTATATGCATGCGTATATATATACGCGCAACAGTAAAACCCTAGCCCTTTTTTCACGCAGCTGCCTTCACTAATTCAATGGCCGAAATGCTCCAATCTTCTTCCCCTCTGATCTCTCCATCCGCGCAATATCGTCAAAAAATTTCAACTACAAAAGTGTAGAGCTCGCCGAGCTCGACATATCTAACAGTGGTGATCTGAAACGAAGCATCATGGAGGTCAAAATCTCATCTCGTTCGAGCACCGTTCGTTCGTGTTTTTCGAGAAATAGAGGGTGCCGAACTTGGCCGGTCTTCTGGCGTTGGTGAGGCTCGCAGGAGGGCTTCGACATGGCGACCTTGGATCGATCTTCGGTCGTAAGATGGAGGAGCAGTGATCGAGTTTTTATGGCGACCGTGGGTTTTTTTTTGCATACGCAATTACCTGGAGATGGAGGAAGAAAGGCATGTTCGGCTGCGATCTGCTATGAGGGAATGGACGGCTGAGATCTGATTATGGTATAATAATAAAAAGAATTGTAAATTTTAATTATATATATATATATATAATAGTGAATCTTTAAAAATGTATATCTTGTTCATACATTGTCAGAATTGGACGAAACAAGCAACAAAGGAATCGTAGCGACGAATACTACGTGCTGGAACAGATTTGGAGTCAATTGGAGCTAGTTAAAATTTTTGGTTAAATCGAACGTGTTCGATTTGATTTAAAATTGGAACGTTTGACAAATTTAAAACTCAAGGTGGGTAAATCTCACTCATTTGGATGATTGCCATTAATTATAAATAGTTAAAATTAATTATTGATTGATTGGATGATTTGATAATTTTTATTATCAGTTGGATTTCATAATATATATGGTAGTATTACTAGTAATTGGAGTGATTGATATTTCCACATATATGTAGCGGATGAGACTCTATGCGCCCTGCATAATAGCGGATGACCCTACCTACCGTGACATTCTGCCTCGTAGCGGAATTGGTATTTTTATGTTGTATTAACATCTGTGGATGTAGGGAAAACAGGTTGGAGGGATCCAACTGGATTCCTCAAAAATGTTGAATTTAAATTCATATATGGTGATATATGTTTTATTTGAATAATCCGTGATAGATTATTGTGTGATTTGAATTGATTGGATACTATGGCAGTTTTGGCCTAGATTTTGGTATTTTTAAATACCAGTAATATATGGTTTGAATTGAAAAGAAATTTAAAGGGATTTTTGAAGAAAAATATTTATATAGGATTTTGGGTTAACTGATTTGTAAAATAATGGTTTTGAAATTTGTACTTAACAAATTCGGGATATTGTAAATAGAGATTTTGGGATAAGGTATATAAAAGGATTTTAAATAATAAATGCTTATATGGTACTTGTTTAAATAAAAAAAGGTTTAAAAATCGAGAGTTTTAATAGATTGGAAGGACAGAAGTGAATTTGGAAATAAGTATAAAATTAGTTATACTGGAGCTCAAGTAAGATTTCCAAATTTACGAAATGAAATTAAAATCGAGAAATTGGGCTTGTTTTAAAAAGAGGATTTTTAATTATTAACTAGGTAACTTTAAAAGTGTTAAAAATTCCTGGAAACTAGTTATTTGATTATTTTAAATTGTTTAAAGCAGATTTAATTATTAATTAGTTACCTTATAATGACTGTTAAAGATTTATTATTATTTAAGATTTAGCCAGCATTGTTGTTTTAAAAGATAAATTATTAAATATTAATACGGCTTTGTATAATAACTTTATTGAAGTATATTTGCCTAGATTAAACTTGGAAATTTATTTTAGAAACTTATAAGCATTATTTTGAGATAATTATTAAATAAAGTTTTCGGGAAGTAATGGTATACCCGCATGGCGAAATCGGAGGCAGTGAGTGCCTGCAGTTAAGTCTTGGATTTCTCTGAGATAAAGACGTAACCATTGAGCTGTGAATCCATGGTTTGATACCGCAGTGGTACTTTTCGATTATTTTAAAGGGTTTCAATATTTGAAAAGGATAGTTTATGAATATACAGGATTCGATAGGATAAGTACATGAATTTTGATAGTTAAATAACCGACTATCAAATCTGGACCCAAAATATAACTTTGGGAATATCTGGGAGAAATATGGGAATTATATGGTACAGTTACCATTCGAGGTGCTATACTGTACGTCTAAACTCATTTCATTCTTCTAGGACGTTTATAAGGAAATCCATCCACTAACATTTAGGAGGTGATCTCCGATCTTATTTTCATATGTTTATTTCCTAAAGAACCGGGGTTGAGTTTACCAGAAAATATCAAACGTTGTTTCGAAGAGACCGGGATCAGATAAGTTATCTGAAAATCACTTCGATCCAACGAGTACGTTTTCGAAAGGAAAACAAGAGCATGGAGTCGAAGATGGAGCAGTGAAGTGCAAGGGCTAATCGCTACTAATCCTGAGGATTTTTCTAAAATGAATGTAGTAGGAGTAGTGCCTTCGGTTCCGTTCGGACCCAGAACGGACTTGTATGGATGAATGCTATTAGTACATTGTCATTGGAGGACAATGTTACCCTGCCTTTTTTGGCAAGGCCATGATACCAAAGAATTGACTAAAAATCGAAGATAATCAGTTTCGAAAACCAGTTATACGTAGGTCCACTATGGATGCAGGAAAATTTTGTCCAAGTTCAGATCGAGCTATAATTATCATGACATGACAATCAATGCTATGAAAGCCAACGTTCCAAATTTTAAGTCAATCAGAGTTCGTATGCTCAAGATATGATCGATGCAAATCAAGCAATGCTCTCATTCGTACCCATCATTCCACCTCCTTCGTATCGGTTTCATTTGAATCCATCATGAAAAACTAGCACTATTCGTATCCATCATGGCAACACTAATTCGTAACCATCGAGGTAAGTGGCGGTTCGTATCCATGAAAGGAATATCGTTCGTATCCATCAAACATTCATTAGTTCGAATCCATCAAACATGCCTCACTTCGTATCGGTCCGTATTCACCCTGCTTCGCATCCATCGTCCACTAACTTATTTGTATCGATCCACCTATACATGTTATTCGTATCGATCGACCAGGGATCGATGCAGATGATACGCGATGGATTGATACGAACGGCATCCTTGTTGATCGATGCGAAGCAGCGCCTGGGAATACCAATGCAAATGACAATTGAAGAAAGCGATATGAATGAAACCATGACAATGGATACAAACGACATGGATACGAAGCACATGAATGAGAGCGATACGAAGGAGACACGTGAAGAAGGAAAGACTCGGTCGCACGGCATAAAAAGTGGATCGATCCTAAAAGTTAGCGCCGCGTCATCAGACATCACGTGCCTATAAGCGATACGAATAGAAGCGATGCGAATGAGAGCAACACGAATTCGACAGCCTTCAACAAGTCCAAACTTGCATCAATCATAACTCGGGATCTACAAGTCCAAATGCCACCAAATTTTCATAGGAGCTTGCCTACAACCTCAAGAATGTACTTGGTAAATTTCAGCCCAAAAGGACCAATTCTTGATTGATACGAACCCAATTCGTATCGCTCCCAGATCGAGCTGAAATCACTTAAACTCGCTCCCATGGGCCCACCCACGTGAGAGACGGAGTCTTCCGAGATTTGGGGGAGATATTTGCTACCTACGCCTATAAATAGCGACCCTGGACCTTCAGAAAATGGACTTTTGGCTTCTCTACGCTGATACTCTACCAAAGTCATTATCAAACTTCTGTTATACTATTGTAATCTCTTGTAAACATCGAGTGAAATTCAATAAACATCAGTCATTTCATAGTGGATGTAGGCATTACGCCAAACCACTCTAAATCCGTGTGTTTCTGTGCATTTTCTTATCTGTTGATTGGTGTGTTTGTTAGATCTGCCACATTTTACATTTATTTTCTTCATTTTATATCTTTAAACACATCCAAAGAGTGTTGTGCCCAATTTTGGTATAAACACTTTGGTGCTTTCACTGAGAGTTGAACTCAGGGATTCTACGACTTGGGTTTTAGATCTGAAGGTTTTAGGACTTGGATCTGGAAAGCTATGGTGAAGCAGTCAGCAAGGAGACCAAGAGCAGAAAGGAGTCAGCATGAGGGAAGTCAGGAGACTTCCTCGGGAGCTAATCAGACTTCAGCTTTCATCACCAGAGACGGGATGGAGATGATGATGGAGGCTATGCAGGAAGGAATGTTGAAAAGGCAGGAGGAGATGATGCAGAACCTACTCCAGCAGATTGGGCAAGCTAGAGTGTAGAATCAAGGGAACGCAATTGCAAGAAGTGCTGGAAATAGGGATCGGGAGCATGGAGCAACCAGAACTCAGAATAGAGCGGGACCATCAGAAGCAGCCCCAGAGCTAGGGGGCTCTCCCCCCTGAGCATGTTGATCTAGTCTCAGGCAGGATACCAGGCAGAACTGTGCAACATGGCATTGATAGAAGAATTGTTGCTCACCCAGGAGAGCACATTCCCGGATTCACTCGTGAACTCGGGGGGCAAATCGGAGGCAACAGACAAGGACTACCACTTGGAGACAGTGACAGATTGTCGGAGATGGTCAGACGAGCCATAAGAGGCGGATTAGTGAATAGAGATCTGGTAGATGTGAATAGGAGCCCCTTCGATGCCGCAATTAGGCAGGCTAGGAATCCACCAGAATTCAAGCTACCAACACTGGAGATGTATGATGGAAGGACAGATCCTGCGGTTCACCTGACGAGGTATATGATGCACATGGAGGTACTGGGGGCATCGAAGGAGGTCATGACCCGGTGTTTCCCCTTGCATCTGACGGACATAGCATCACTGTGGTTCAGGCAACTGGAGAGCGGTTCGATTGGAACATGGACCGAGTTGATTGAAAAGTTCATGAGGCAGTTCAGAGTTCATATATCAAGGTCCAAGACTGTGATGAGTTTGACAACGCTGAAACAGAAAGTAGGGGAGTCTCTAAGGAATTTTTTGACGCGATTTAACGCAGCAGCAGCATCGGTGGATCGCCCAGATCCATCCATGGTTTTGATGGCAGCTGTATCTGGCATAGCTGATGGCACAAAATTCAAGAACTCAATGACAAGGGATCCACCCATGGATTTAGGAGAGTTTTACCATGAGACAGAAAGGTTTCTGCGATAAGAGGATGCAAATGCTGAGAGAGAGGAAGGAGAGGGAGTTGAAGTTTATGCAGTTAAAAGCGGAGATCCGCCCGGAAAGGATTCAGGCAAGGATAAAGGGAAACAGAAAGCAGAAGATAGTTGTGATGAGCCAAAACGGCCGCGAAAGAAGCCAAGATTCACCTCTTATTCAGAACTGAACGAGACTTTGGAATGAATCTACCAAGACACTAGGGGGCAGGTTCCCTACTGGAGGCCAATGAGAAGGGATCCGACCAGCAATGAGAGGAAATCAGACAAGTACTGCTTATTTCACGAGCTAAGCGGCCATGATACAAATGATTGCAGACACTTGAGGGATGATATTGAAGGACATATCCGGAATGGCATGCTATTACAGTACGTGAGGATGCGAGCAGCGACGGTGGAGCAAGAGCGACCACCATCTGCATCAAATGAGGACGGCTCCGGATTGAGGCGTCAGCTTGTTATCAACTAATTTGAATAACGACGAATAAGTGGCAAACTCCACACTAACACGGTTAATTCGCTCACACATGTATGGGATCATGAACGGTCCTCAGGCATGCTCTGAGACGACTATGAACCGCAATAGTGGAGGTGTTTGCACTTTGACGTTTCTGTTTTGCTTTTGTTTTCTCTTTTGTACATCTAGACTTGATTTAGTTGGACATTTTTGTTATAAGATTTGTTTGAATGTAAATATGGTATTTATAGTTCCATAACGGTCGAGTCACTTACACATGCACGAGATCGCGAACGGTCCTCAGGCATGCTTTGAGATGGCGATGAACCGCCATAATAAATGATTCAGAAACTCACTCGAACGTGAAATCTGACATTAAGGATACTAAGGTACCCTCGAGCATAAACAATTCGCCTCGAATGGAACTCGACCACGAACGGTCACAATTCGCCTCGAATGGCACCCGACCACGAACGGTCACAATTCGCCTCGAACGGCACCCGACCAAGAACGATCATAATTCGTCTCGAACGACACCCGACCACGAACAGTCACAATTCGCCTCGAATGGCACCCGACCACGAACGGTCACAATTTGCCTCGAACGGCACCCGACCTTGAATGGTCACAATTCGCCTCGAACGCCACCTAACCACGAACAGTCACAATTCGCCTCGAACGGCACCCTGACCACGAACGGTCACATACCACCCCAAATGGCATACGATCGCGAACGATCACTATTCACAGTCAGATAAGATTATCAATCTCTTTACATGTCATTAACAGGATACGAACATCCAGCTTATCAAACTACAAAACACACCTTTCTATCGCAAGGCATGTTTTGGGGGGCAAGTGTTACCCTGCCTTTTTGGCAAGACCATGATACCAAAGAATTGAGTAAAAACCGAAGATAATCAGTTCTGAAAACCAGTTATACGCAGGTCCACTATGGATGCTGGAATGTTTTGTCCAAGTCCAGATTGAGCTACAATTAACATGACACGACAATCAAAGCTATGAAAGCCAACATTCCAAATTTCAAGTCAATCAGAGTTCGTATGCTCAAGATATGATCGATGCAAATCAATCAATGCTCTCATTCGTACCAATCATTCCACCTCCTTTGTATTGGTTTCATCCGAATCCATCAGGAAAAACTAGCACTATTCATATCCATCATGGCAACACTAATTCGTAACCATCGAGGTAAGTGGCGGTTCGTATCCATGAAAGGAAGAATCGTTCGTATCCATCAAACATTCATTAGTTCGAATCCATCAAACATGCCTCACTTCAATTCGGTCTGTATTCACCCTACTTCGCATCCATCGTCCACTAACTTATTCGTATCGATCCATCTATCCATGCTATTCATATCGATCGGCCAGGGATCGATGTGAATGATACGCGATGGATCGATACGAACGACATCCTTTTTGATCGATGCGAAGCAGCGCCTGGGAATACCAATGCGAATGAGAATTGAAGAAAGCGATACGAAAGAAACCATGACAATTGATACGAACGGTATGGATACGAAGCACATGAATGAGAGCGATACGAAGGAGACACGTGAAGAAGGAAAGACTCGGTCGCACGGCATAAAAAGTGGATCGATCCTAAAAGTTAGCGCCACGTCATCAGACATCACGTGCCTATAAGCAATACGAATAGAAGCGATGCGAATGAGAGCGACACGAATTCGACAGCCTTCAACAAGTCCAAACTTGCATCGATCATAACGCGGGATCTACAAGTCCAAATGCCACCAAATTTTCACAGGAGCTTGCCTACAACCTCAAGAATGTACCTGGTAAATTTCAGCCCAAAAGGACCAATTCTTGATCGATACGAACCCAATTCGTATCGCTCCCAGATCGAGCCGAAATCACCTAAACTCGCTCCCGTGGGCCCACCCACATGAGAGACGGAGTCTTCCGAGATCTGGGCGAGATATTTGCTGCCTACGCTTATAAATAGTGACCCTAGACCTACAGAAAATGGACTTTTGGCTTCTCTACGCTGATACTCTGCCGAAGTCATTATCAAACTTTTGTTGTACTATTGTAATATCTTGTAAACAGCGAGTGAAATTCAATGAACATCAGTCATTCCATAGTGGACGTAGGCAATACGCCGAACCACTCTAAATCCGTGTGTTTCTGTGCATTTTCTTATCTGTTGATTGGTGTGTTTGTTAGATCTGCCCCATTTTACATTTATTTTCTTTATTTTATCTCTTCAAACACATTCGAAGAGTGTTGTGCCCAATTTTGATATAACAGACAATGAGGATTCCAAGTGAAAATTTCTTAAAAGGTAATCGTAGCCTCTAGCCTCATCAACCGGGAATGACTGAAAATAAGGGGAGATGCAGCAAGGCTAAGTGGGTCGCACCCAATTAGGGTATGTTTATCACCTTTCTAAATACCCTCGGATATTATTTATTACTACGATATGGAAGGAGCTCGAGAGAGGGTGGGAACACCCGGAGTGATAGCATATTCGGTCTATCCAGGTTAGGGATAGTCCGGTCTTGTGTTGCAGGGAATCCCGGCGTGGTCCTCGGTACGCTGTTTCTAGACGTTTACTGTGACAGGTGGACCCCAGTACCTAGTCATTCGTATGGAATCCATTCTCTAATACATACCTTTACGGTTTTGGTTGTAGAGCCTAGTATGTTGTAATTTAATTAATGTAACAATTTCAGCTATTTAAATAAGTATTTGTACTTTGACACTATTATAATATCAGAGGATTTGATATGAAAAGTTTTGGTTATCGTAAGGTAAAAATCCGTCGTGTTTATGTGTGGCGTGGTCTTACGAGATACCTTTGATTTTCAAAGGATTTTGAAACTTTAATAATTCAAATTGAGTGTGTTTTCTCAAGCTGGTTTTCCAGACTGACTTGGGTGTTATTTTATTATAATGCTCGGGTCAGACCGAGTATTACAAGTTCAGGTTAGGATGCTATGGAGCTCAGGAGATGAGCTAGAGACTGAGATGTATTCTCGTACTTGTTTATTCCGCTGCAGTGTTTGTTGAAATTACCAGCAATTGTGAGGGTAGGTTGTTATAACTGTCCAAGCTGGTAATTATTGATTTGTGTACTCTGATGTGAGATATGTATATTGCAGTTTTGATTTGTGTAAAGAACTATTTATATTATATGTTATTCAGTCCGCTGTGAGGATTCTGTTTTGTTTAGTTTCTTCTTTCTTCTACCTACTTTCTTTCCCCTCAACAATCTGTCTTTCCGGCACTCGATCGTTCGGCATGTTATACAATGAGCGTATTTATGTCGATTTTCGAGGGTCGAAAGGCCGGGTCGTCACACCAAACCTTACCACTCCTCTCATCAGAGAGACTTTCAATAGGATGGAATCTCGAACTGATAATTCCAGATTTCTATCTTTGATCTGCATAACTCTTCTGCCTGCTTTGGGCTTCCTTTAAATTCTTTTTAATAATATTAACTTTCTCTGAAGCTTCTCTTATCATGTCGGGACCAAGTATTTACCGATCTCTGGTTTCTATCCAACATGCTGGTGACATGCATAGACGACCATATAAATCTTCATATGGTGCCATGCCGATACTGGCTTGATAGCTGTCGTTATCGGAGAACTCTACCAAATGCAAATGAATTTCCCATGAGCCTCCAAATTCTAGAATACATGCACTTAGAGGTTCTTCCAAAATGTGGTTGACTCTTTCTGTTTGTCCATCAATCTAAGGATGATAGGCAATGCTTATACTCAGCTTTCTTCCTAAAGTTATCTGTAATGCTTCATGGAACTAATTAGTAAAGATTGGATCTCGATCACTTACTATACTGCTTGGTACTCCATGCAATCGGACAATCTCCCTCATAAATATCTTCGCAAGGCTAGCAGCGGTCCTTGTTGGCTTTACTGGAATAAAGTGTGCACTCTTGGTTAATCGGTCAATGATAACCTAAACACCTTCATTTCCCTTCCTCGTTCGAGGTAAGCCATCAATGAAATCCATTGATATTTGATCCCACTTCCAAGTTGGAATCTCTAGAGGTTGAAGTAACCCTGCAATTTTCTGTTTATCGCTCTCGACTAGTTGACAATTGGTGCATCTGCTAACATAAATGGATATGTCCCTTTTTATACTTCTCCACCAAAATGTGTGCTTCATGTCTTTGTACATTTTGTGAATTCTCGGATGAATGTTAAGTTTGAATTTGTGGCATTCAGTTAATACTTCTTGCCTAAGATTTCCAACATCCGGAACACAAATTTGTACATTCAACCGCAATACTCCATGCTTATCTACTTCAAAGCTTGAATTTCTTTCTTCTTTAGCCGCCTTAATGAACTTCACAAGTTGTCTATCTTCTCTCTGTTTGCTGGCTATTCTTTCCAGAAGAATTGGAGTTATTTCCAAATAAGCAATAATAGCATACTTCCTACTCGGTGCACTGGAAGCTACGTTGGCTTTCCCAGGTGTATATAGAATATCATATGATGCGAGAAATTCTAACAAACGTTGCTGCCTCATGTTTAAATCTTTCTAAGTGAAAAGATATTTCAAAGATTTGTTATCCGTGAAGAGATCAAACTTTTAACCTGGTAAGTAATGCCTCCATATTTTTAGTGCAAACACAACGGCTAGTAGCTCCAAGTCATGTGTTGCATGATTTCACTCGTGAGGCTTTAGCTGCTTACTTACATAAGCGATCACCTTACCTTCCTGCATTAGAACCCCCCAACTCCTTCCCCACAAACATCCTTAAACGATTAACCCACTATTTCCATTTATAATCGCTTGGACTGGAGCGGTAGTTAACCTCTTCTTAAGTTCCTGGAATGCTTCTTCACATTTAGGAGTCCAGATAAATTTAGCATCCTTCATGGTCAACTTCGTTAGGTGGTAGGCAATCTTTGAGAAGTCTTGAACGAATCTTTAGCAATATCCTGCCAAACCTAAGAAGCTACGAATCTCTTTAGGAGTTTGTGGTTGCTTCCAATTTTGAACAGCTGCAACCTTTACAGGATCTACTGAAATCCCGTCCCTTGACACTATATGCCCAAGGAATCTTACCTCCTTTTCCAGAAGTGGCATTTTGAGAATTTGGCTTTAAGCACATTATTTCTCAATATCTCCAACATAATTTCTAGATGCCCTTCATGTTCTTCCTCTATCTTAGAATAGATAAGGATATCATCGATAAAGACTAACAAGAATTTATTGAGTACATCTCTAAATACTCTATTTCTAAGGTCTACAAAATATGCGGGTGCATTGGTCAGTCCAAAAGGCATAATCAACCACTCAAAAAAGTATTCGGACCTTTAAATTCAGGTAAATGGATGCAATCTTCCGCGATCCTTAGTTAATGGAATCCCATGGCTAGATCCATTTTCGAGAATACCTGAGCACCATGTAACTGATTAAATAATTCGTATATTCAGGGTATAGGATACTTGTTCTTAATCGTTTGTTTATTCAGGTCTCGATAGTCTACACAAAGCCTCAAAGGCCCATTTGACTTGGTAACAAAAACTATCGCCGATCCCTAACTTGAACGACTAGGTTTTATCAATCCTTTCTTCAATAGCTCCTAGGTTTAGATATTTAGCTCATCCCTCTTCTTTGGAGCCATCCTTCGATCAGATTGTTTAATCATCCTTGCACCAAGAATCAAGTCGATACGAAACTTAATTTTTCGATGTGAGGGTAAACTCTTTACTTATTCAAAAACGTCTGGAAATTCTCTAACAATAGGTATCGTTTCTAGTTCTTTCTAGGATGAATCTTAGGCATAAAGAAAACTATCCCTCCTTGGACTAGGATCTTCACAAGATATTTTTATAAACTTCCCGAAGCTGGTCCACAAAGATATCATCCTTCTATCACAATTGAGAACAGCTTTATACTTATTCAACCAATCCATAGCGAGTAAAATTTCAAATCCAATAAAATCTAAGACAAATAGATCACAAGGAAATTTATGGAAAGAGTGGGAAATTTGGACCTTTCACAATTCATACAAAGGTTAGTGGTACCACCTTTAGGATTTGTTACGCAGTAAGGGTATCAACTAATTTAGGGATAAGTTTTAATTCATATACTGATTCTTTAGCAACAAAACTATGAGAAGCTCCTGTATCAAATAATACTCTAACTAAATCATCTTTGACAAAAATATTACTTTCTAAAGCTCCTTTGCCCTTCACATCCTGAGAGTTTGAAGATTCATCCTTTATAGCGTAAACTCTGGCTTGTTCTCCCTTCCTCATTATTGGGGAATCCTTTATCAGGTGCCCCGGTTGATGATAATTATAACAGTTTCTTGGTGGTGGCCTCTGAACCTTGGGGTTCTTGCAATTAGTTGATAGGTGGCCCTTTTGTTGGAAATTATAACATGTAGCATCCTTTAAATAGTTACCTTGCGATCTTCCTCCAGATTTTCCTTACCCTGGTTTTTTCCCATTGTGATTGAACTTCCTCTTCTTTCAGTTGTTTTTGTTGTTGGCTTGAGCTACCACCAGATTCTTCTTATCCAATGTTTCATAACGAAATCCCATATCCACCAAGTCTACAAACGGTCCTTTTACATGAGCAGTCATCCTGCCTTGGTTCTTCTCATTCATCTTGAAATAAACTTCTCGTTTTTCTTTAAAGGCGCGTCAATCAGACTTGGCCCAAAACAAGACAGTTCATTGAACTTATTTGCATACTCCTCAACATTCATTTCGCCCTGTTTTAGATCCATAAAGCTTCTATAAAGACGAGATTTTCCGGCTGTTGGCATATACTGCTCCTCCAAGACTTCCTTAAACCTTTCCCATGAGAAATTGTCTTCAATTCATTTAGGGTAATGGACTCCCACCAATCCAGAGCCCTTCCTGTAGTTGCCAGGAGGCCAAGAAGCATATAGTGACAAAGTTAACCGGGGGTTGTATGGTAGATACTTCTTCTACCACAACAGTGGTTTGAGCTCGACCGTTGGTTGGTGTGGTGCTGCAATTTCCCCGTCTTCATCCTCTACAAGTACTCATCTCTTACTTCCTGAATATAGTAAAATAACTTTAGAATACAAAGATGAAATTATCTTGGCGAATGGGCATTTAGCATAGCAGAACTTGAGTTTATTCAAATAAAGGTTTTAAATGCACACTCTCAAAGATTAAACTCATTCTAGGGTATTACTAACTCTATCTCTAATGAGTTATACCCCACCAAAGCCAAGGTTCTCGCTTAACCTTCAGCTCTGATACCAAATATGACGACCCATCTTATCGACCATTGAAAATCGACACTAATACATCCACGGTATTCACGTGCCATAATTCCAAGTGCTAGGGAAGTGGATTATCAGGGGTAAAGTATAATAAAGGTAGAAGAAAGAAACATAAATTATCACATTGAATTTAACTATATAGATAGATAGTACATACAACCACTCTTACAAGGGTACATCAGAGTAATGTTATGAACTAACCCAGCCAGGAACAATTATAACTGCATGTTCTTACACTTGTTGGTACAAACAAACTAGACACAGCGGAAAATAAAAAGATAGATATATATATCCATATAAGATGATCCAACTCCATGCTCCAAAACTCCTCCCAAAATGCTTCACCAAAATGCTCCTAAAATTACCCGGACTACTTGGTTGGCCATAAAATAGGGCACCCAGAGTTTAAGGGAAAAGCAAATAAACTCCGGGTTAGTCATGGGATGGTGTGAGAAAACTTAAAAGAGTGTATACTTTTGAAATCAAAGGTATCTCATAAGACCACGCCACATATAAACACGGATGAGGTTTTTCCCTTATGATAACCCAAACATTTGCTACATAAACTCATTTGATATTATTTTTAATGACATTCTTTGAAAACACTTTTCAAGTAAACATATTCAAATGGCCGAAATTGTTACCATTATTAAATTCCAGCATACTAGGCTCTACAATCGAAATGGCAGACACGTATTGGAGAATGGATTTCCAACAAATGACCATTTAAGGGACTACCTTCCACCAGTACATCTCTAGAGGAATGTACCGACGCCCAACTGATGGTCTTCTACCAATACAAGACCGACCTACCTCTTCTTAGATTATACCGAATATGTCATCACCCCAATCGTTACCGACCTATCCGAGACATTTCTTAGCATACACCATAATAATTTAAACCCGAACGTTATAGCAGGTATAAATATATCTAGAAGGGGATGATCATACCCCAATGGTTGTGAACCACATAGCCTTGCCGCATCTACCATGTTTTAGTCATTTTAGGGTGCGAGGCTTGAGGTAGCGATTAACTTTCACATAGAACATCATCTTTCCACTTTGAATGCCACATTTCCATTCCATAGTCACACAATTGATTTCTACAAACTATAACTCTCGAGCACGTACGTTGCAGGAAAGGGTGTTAAGCTAAGAGAAGTTGCCTTCTCTGCCACCAAATAGATGATACGTTCATAGAGATCACTCAATGTGATTTTAAAATGCAATGTGAGACTTTTGTCCATACAAGTTATCCGAGAACTGGACAAACCAAAGGCACTTCTCCTACCACATTCTATTTGGGAATCACCCTTAGGATTAGTAGCGAGTAGTCCTTGCAAATCGAAGATTTTCATAATGGAGCACTACTGCCAAATATATGATATGGTAAATTTCACCTCGAGAGACTAGTGCCAAGTAGCCCTACATCATGAATATCCTCATCTTCGTTGATCTTATCTTTACCATATTTTACTTTGAAACATAAGTTGGTTCGAAGTAGGTTTTGGATAGGAATCACCCAAACTGACCCCGGTTTCTTCGAATCCAATTATCGGAAGAAGAAAATGTTAAGTGTGGGTGATTAGTAAATAACATTTTCATTCAGCAATATCTTTAGAGCTATATATATATCTCTAAATTCGTTTCAGCATATATGGATTTGTCAAACCTCTCTTTAAATAATTTTCTTTTATTCCTTGGAAATTATTTATAAAGGGTATCTTTTCTTTTGGAAAAACTTATATAGGATCTTTTTAGAGCATCTGGGCTTTTCCTTCGATCTGTTCCACCCCTCGCCTAGAAAGAGAAAACTGAGGCCAGGTAAGTTCAAAGCACTGATTGCTCCATCCCTAACCTAAGTTACACACCTTTTTTTACCTTTCTAGATCTCACAGGCTGGACAAATGTACTAGTCATTTCTGCATACTCCTTTTATTATTACATTCAAGGAAATGATTTCAATTATATTGCTTAAGTGTTATAAACAATTCCTCTTAACCATTCAATTAAACTCTTACTAAAACTTCCAAATTTTCTTAAAAATACTAAATTTTTGCCAAAATCATTTTAAATACTTTTGATACATTTCTGATTCCAAATCCATTGTATAAATGAATTTAACTTTTGCGGCGCAAAATCACGGACTACCGTTACGTGACGCGCCTACTTCTAGTTGTTTTCCAACTCTTTTCAAATCTTTGCCAAAATCATTTTAAATAATTTTGATACATTTCTAAGTCATTTAAAACTATTTTCTCATGTTTTTAAAAGAGGCTAACAAGTCGTATACACTTTTTAATTTAAATAAGGAAGTGATTCCTTTTGTGATTTTTCGACGTATAATTTAGCGTGACTTGTTATGATATCAACCAAACAATCATTCAACATACATACAACATCCAAACATGATATCAAGCAACATAGCAAATACAAAAGCATGTCATAACACAAGAATAGAGAGGAGGTAGAGTTTTCTCACAATTTTGCTAGCTTTGTCGCTACAGATTTTCCTATAGCTTCGCTACTATTTCCCGAAACTTCTTGAAATCTGGCTATAGCTCCGCTATCCTAGAAGTTGAGATGAAAAGAGGTGGAGACAACTCTTAATGGGCTCGGCCTTGAGTGGAGAGATGAATGGAGCTTACTAACTTGATTTTGAATTTAAGTGGACTATTAATTTCCGATTTCCAAACATATTTTCGTTATTACTTTGAATTATTTTAAGCTAGCATGAAAGCCATTAAAGCTCTAAGGAAGAAGAAGGAGAAAGCTTAGAAAAGAATGGAATGAAGTGTGAAGAAATGATAAGGAAGCTTGGGTAATTATAGATTTCCTTAACACTTCGGCATAGTTTTTTTTACTCTTTTAACCCTCCCCATCACACCATTACACACGGGCCAAGGCCTCTACATGTGCTTCCATCAATTCATGTCCTCTTTTCTTACTTCCTTAGCTCTTAAGGGATGTATTTAAATGGATTTATGGCTTAAAGTGAAGATTTCATTGGTTTTGGTGAGATTCTGTTGACTTTTGGTAAAATATCGTACTTTTCTTTACTTTAAAATTTGTTAAAGTAAGTGTTTATTTATATATGTATTACTAAGTGCATTAGTATGTTTTAAAGAGTTTAACTTTCAACGTTGCAATATTTGAATACAACTTTTGACCGTTAAACCGTTTTGAATCCGAAATCCGATTTTCGGTCACATTTTTACGTTTTTGTTAATATATATTTGTAAACAAAATTTGAAAATAAATTTGTACATTGTTATTTAAAAATAATAAGGCCTTATTTAAAAATTAGAATAATTTATTTAATCATTAAAACATAATTTTACTAAAAACTGACTTTTGTCACTTTTTATCGATATAAGCAAAAGTTCCTATTTTTGTGTAAAAATATATCTTAAAATCTTACATAATATTATTTGTGTTATAAAAGCTTATATTTTAATATTTAAAATGCATGAAATATTATATCTTAGTGTGATCGAATCTTGGGTCGTTACAAAAATACTATTCTGCTATTATAATAATTTGGACATGTGTTTAGCAGAATAAATCCCGATCTGCTATTATAATGACTTGGACATTATTGATGTACTGGTTGATTATTACTTGTCGATTCCTTTTACATATATGCTTGTTATGTAAATACCCATGTTATAACTTGAAAATTTAAACTTAATTAAATGAAAACCATTGTGGTCACTAAGCCTCTTTTTTATTTTGAGAAATCAATCATTTAAAAAAATTATGATAATGGTTTTAAAGTTAATTATTATAATATTTAAAGTATTTTAATTAAAATTATTACTTACTCATAATGTTCAAAGTTTATTACCCTTTTTAAAAATGATATTTAAAGCATAATTAAGCAATTATTTATTAAAGGTGTTTTGAAGCAATTTAATACTTTTTTAAATAATTGTTTAAAATCATTATATTGTTAATGCAATTTAAAGGTAAATTTAATAAAGGATGTTCTGAATAACAACTTGTCTATTTAAAGGGGCTTTAAATAATGGTTTTGTTTATCAAAGAAACTTTATCGATTAAGATTTATTAAAGGAGTTTCGTTTTAATAAGGAAATTTATGAAATTTATTTATAAATTGAAAAGAGATTTTCAAATTTGGAAAGTAGTTTTATAAATGGTTTTGGATCTTCATAAAGGAGTTTATAAATAAACTTGGAGATTTATAAAGAGTTTTCATAAATGGATTTTGAATTTTAGTGCAGGAGATTTCATAAGTGAAAGAGATTCATTTATAAAGGATTTATAGAAGAAGTTTATAAAATAAATTGAGATTTGATTTCCTTAAACGACCTTCTTAATTTTGATGGTATGTACATTCGTTCCACATTTAACACCGAAGGAATAGTGTTTGAGGTTATCCTTATCTCCAATTTAAATAACTTTTGTTTCGATCCTTTTGATATGATTTTGAAGTAAGCAATCTTTCACAATGTTTTGTGAATATACTTATGCCAGTAAGATAAGTGTATGAATATTTTGATAAATATTTTGCAAAGAGATTTAATAAATGAAAGATTTATTTAAATGAGGCTTAGTGGTTGCTATGGGTAATTAAATCTCTGAATTGTTGTTATTTTTTTATTTGATAGTTAAATAACCGACTATCAAACCTTGGCCAATTTTGACTTGGGAAGTAAATAAGAGTTTCACGGGTTCATACGGTTTGAGTTCCCTCGGGAGAACTCATTCTGGTGAGATGTCTCTAACTTTAAGGGATATATTATAGATCCTTTTAGGAATCTGGTATAGTACACTTACTTCCGAAAGAACTGGGAATGAGTTAACCAGGAATTATCGGTTGTTGGGTTGGAGAGCCCGGGATCGGATATATTATCCGAAAACCACTTTGAACCAACCTTTGCGTTTGAGTGGAAGATATCTTGATGATGTTTGAAGATGGGGTTCTTGGAAGTACAAGGGCTGCCTGCAACTAATCCTGAGGGTGATTCCAAAATGGATGTAGTAGAGGCTATGCCTTCAATTTCATTCAGACCCAGAACGAACTTGTATGGATGAATGTTGGCATTGCATTTAATCTTGGAGATCAGTGTTAGCATTCTAAGGTAGTCTGTTAAGAGAGAATGTAAATCGTTGCCTCAAGCCTCACACCTCGATAATGACTAAAATAGGGTAGATGTAACAGGGCTATGTAGGCCGCTCCCATTAGGATATAATCATCCATTATTTAGAGTCGATATCTATGTATGCTTGGGGACCCATTATGACCATTGATCAACCATCGGGTGAACATATTCAGTACTATCCAGTCAAATGTAGGTCGGTTCTGTGTTGACAAAGGTCGAAAGGTTTTAGTCCTTGGGTACATTTTATCTAGAGGTGTACCATTTTAAGAAGGTAGTCCTTTACCTTGTCATTTGTTGGAATCCATTTTCTATATACGTATCTTAGCGGTTTTGGATCGTATACCTATTATTGTTGCGATGTACACACATCACAGCTACTTGATTATTGGTATTTTAAACCTTAGACATTATTATAATATCACTATATTTTATAATAAAAATGATTTGGTTATCGTAAGGTAAAAACCATTCGTGTTTATGTGCGGCGTGGTCTTACGAGATACCTTTTATTCTGAAAAAGGTTTCAAATGTAGGAATCCATATGTTTTGATTCAAGTTTTACACATGCTGGTTTACCAGACTAACTCAGGTGTTATTTTCTTATAATGCTCGGGTCAGCTCAAGCATATTTCCAGATTTAGCTGGTTTCTTTGAAGCTTTAAGGAAACGAGCTGGATTCTCCAAGACGTATTCACATATCTTATATTCTTCTGCTGTTTTTGTTGCTTTAATTTCTGTCTGTATTTATCAGCAATTGTAAGGACATGCTGTTATAACTGTCTAGGCTGATAATAAGTTAGTGTACTCTGATGTTGTGTATAACAAAGATGATTTCTTTTTGTAAAGATCCTATGTATATTATTTCTTGTCACGATGTGAGATTTTGTTATGTCTTTTTTTCTTCACCCAAAATTACTTGTCTTTCAGACACTTAAATGATCGGCACACGAATATCGAGGATGTATTAAGTGTCGTCGTTAGGTGTAAGAAAGGTAGAATATTACAGGCATGCTTTAAGGAATCCTGCAGCAATAACACAGTGGCTGAATTCAGCTACTTGCGAAAATTTCAACGTAAGACCCCCATTTTTTGCATTTGTTGAAAGAACAACATTAAAGTCACCTAAAACCATCCACTCTTGTTGTATATTCTTAGATAGATTGATAAGATTTTCCTATAACTTTTTCCTCACCGATGCCCGGTTATGAGCATATAAAAATGTACATATGAATTTCAACCCTCCTACATTAGCTATTTCAATAGTAATTTGTTACGGTTATGACCCTTACTACACATATGAATAAGTTTATTTTAGTTATGCCATAGTATATTTTTATCATGATTTAAGTATATTAAAATAAAGTTACAAAGAAAATTTAATAGCTTGATTCTTCTTCAAAATTTGTTGCCAGGAGGAGAACTTCACTATTTATTTTTGTCTCTTGGAAAAGCAGTGCATTATATTATACAATTGCATGAATCTCAGTGATAGTGTATGGCCCATGGTTCATGCATGGAATATATGAACCAGTTTTTGATGTGTTGTTTATATTTTATGGATGTACAATGATAGTTAGAATGTTATTTTATGTTAAATACAAAACTGTTTGCATTATACATTTTGAAGATCCTAGATACAACATTTTAAGATAAAAATATATTTTTATAGACTTTAATATTCAAATTGTATGTCAACGCTTTCTATTACAATTACGCCTTTATATGTCATATATGGAAGTTAAGTTATATTTGGATGTACTTTCGTTGTGTCAATTTTATCTATCTTGAATGCCAAACCACTTCATTATGTATTGTTATCTTTGTATCAATTGTTTCAGGTAAGACGAGATGGTGAGTGAGCTATAATTTATAGCCTTGAATTTTCAAAGAATATGAAAGCAATAGCTATTTCAAGTGACGAAGAAACTGACCAAGTGTTCACCCCGAAGATCAACCTTAGGTTGATAGTGAAGGAAAAGCCTCACCGCTCTACTCCTACAAATTCAAATGACAAGTTCATCTCTGTCCATTATTCAGGTTTGACCCTATGGGTTTAGTTGCCTGAGATGAGCAACTATTTCTTTTCATTTTGTTGCCCCAATTTTTTTATCATACACAGTTCTTTAATATGGACATAGATACTTCTATTTCTAATGAAATGCTTGGATTCAATTAAATGAAAGGTTTAGTATTCATCAAGAATAAAAGCATTATTCCCCTTAGCAGTAACTCATTTCTTTGCTAAGGTGCTCTATATATTTTCACCACACAAATCGACATCAACTGAAGATCATTTGAAGTACATAGAACTACAAGTTTCAATGCATCAAGAATACTTTGATTTCTTCACATTGATTGTACAGTTGCATCTATAATATGCATAAAAAACCTCAATGCATCATCACCTGTATCTATCTCTCTTGAAAACATACACTAATTTCTCTTCTTCCTCTTTTTAATGATTGGTGCTGTCGATCAATTTTTTCCACTTATTAGCTCTATCTAGTTTACGTCATTTGAGTATATATTACTTACATTAAGCAACCAAATCTATTTTATTTTAGCTAAATGTTCCAACATAAAAAGTGTTTGTTTTGACCTCTAGTATTTTTAAAAATTGGTAGCTTGACGTTTCGTTGAGTATTATGGTAACAAATGCCTGAAATCGGTAATTGGTCGAACAAAGGCAGTTTTTCATCGAGCTCGAAATGGCGAATGGAAGGTACAGATGGGTTTATATGGTCAAGTTGTGATTTTTGGCAGTGGTCGCGTGATTTTTAGTGAGGGGAATTGTCGTGGAGGAGGAGTTGAACATTTTTTGATCAAAAATCAAATTCCGGCAATCTTGGTGGCTTGGAGCGAAGTGACTGGAGTTGGAGCGGCCTTGGGCGAGGCAAGCTATGGTGGTCGCATGGGGTATGGTGGTAGGAGTTGGTCAGTAGGGGTCAGGTTAGGGTTTTAAGATGTTGGACTTTTGGAGCTCGTTTGTTGCACTATAGTGGCGGCAGTGGCCCATCGGGTTGATCGTTATGGTGGGTGCTGAGTTGGTGGGTGGCGAAGGCGACGACATCGACGATAGTGGCTACAGGTGGTGAGGCATGGGTGGAGCTCATTTCTTTGGGTGCGGGTTCAAAATACTGGAACGCATTTAGGTGCAAATTTTGAACTTCGGGTGGAGGAACGGAATTTACTAGGGTTGGTTGGAGGGGCAGATGGAGATGCCATCACAACGAGGCGGCGAAGGCGAGTTTGGGTGCGGATTTGGATCGGCTATTGGTGGTCGAGGTCGTGCGTGCACATACACGTGTGCATGTTCGTGCATGTTGATTTAGCTTCAGTTGATTCAAATGGAGGATTGGCAATTTTGAAGTGATTTGGGGGAGAAGGCTATGTGGTCGAGTTTGAGAAGTATTGGGCTAGGTCTGATATGGTTTGGGTGAGAAAACCTTTAATAAGTTTAATTTTATAAACTATGTGTGATAAATATAAAATGGAATAACTCATTCATATTAAACCCGTTTGACCCATGAGTTTTTGCACTAGGTTCGTATGGACTAGTAGAGCACTATAGTATAAATGGTTGACAGTTTTAAGGAAATACAAATTTGTGATTAAATAATAGTGGTTGAATTTAATTACGATGTTTTAAATAATAACGTAGGTAAAATGTATTACACTTCATTATTGATATTTATTTGGCCAAATAACACACCGATCTATTAAATTAAATGGAATAGGTTATTTTGGACATTCATTTAGCAGAATAAATCCTCATTCTGCTATTATATTAGTTTGGACATTTATTCATCTACGAGTTAATTAACATGTGGATTAATTAATATTGAAAAAAGTGTTGTGTTAACTATTGATGGTTAATTATGGACTTTTTTACATATATGTTGCTTATGTAAATACCAGTTATGTGACTTGAAAAGATAAATTGAATTAAATGGTAGCCTGATTTAGTTCTCTCGTGGTCGCTAAGCCTCTTTTGAATTTGTAAAGTTATGGTTTTAAATTAACCTCAAATTAAATAATACATTAAGGTTAAGTGTTTATTTAGTTATAAATGATTTTAAATTATTTTATTAAAGATGGTTAGATTTATTTAATTACATTATTAATATTGTTAAGAGATATTTAATTATATTTTTAATGTTGTCTAAAGTTATTTAATTATGAGAATATTGGTTTAACAAAAATGGCCGCTCCTCCAATTCCCTTTCGTACGCTTTCAATCTAACCGCTCTCTGATCTCCTCCACCTCGCATCTTCCATACATCTCGTTTTCGCCGTCACCCATTTCGTCTTATCATGCCGAAAAAGAAGGTGTCATTGCCTCAGTTGTCGAGTTCAGATCTAGATCGCCATGCTTCCCTAACTCGCTCTGGCAGACCCTTCTCCGATTCAAGAAATCGAGATTCTACTATCGATGAGCCTGTTTCACCTTCTGCTGCCACTTTTGAACGACCGTGTGATGCAGCTTCAATTCCGTTGGCAAATCCCTTCTCCTCATTATTACACAACATTGATACTGGTGCTCGAACAGTTGTTTTGGGCTGCTCTGCCCTCTCGAACCATGGTGTGCCTGCTGCTGGCCTACCGAACATTCTGAATGTAAGCGTAGAACCCGGTGAGAATCTCGTTTCTTCCTTTCTAGCTTCTGCAACAAATGAACCAACTTGGTCTGAAACGGTGGTTGGTCTGCCTAGTGAATTCAAAAATGATTGTGGTGTGAATATTTGTGTCGTTCCCACTGTTTGTATGAACGATGTAGTTGTTGGTGATATTCAGGTTGAGCATGCTGTTGATCGTGACCCTTCTTTGGTGTGCACGCAAACTATTTGTGAAAATGTTGCCTTGAATATTTGGTTGCCTGTTATACCTGATCATGCCCAAGTGCCCATTCCTGAAGCTCCCTCTATTATAGTTTCTCCCCCTCCTTGTTCCTCTGCTAAGTCCCCTTCTGCTCCAAAATAGTCTTCGCTTTATAAATCGTTGTCGTGCAACATAGTAGAGTATGTTCCCCATTCTTTTGTAACTGAGGAGGTCAACGGGGTCTTGATTCCTCCTCATGAGGTCATTCAAGCTGGCGAAGACTATTGGGCTGACTATTTGGTGGGGTTATTCCTTGACTCGAATCCCCCTTATCATATTGTTCATGCTCATTGTAAGAATCGTTGGAAACTTTCGGGTGGTCTCCAGGTACAGTTCGATAACTCTATGTTTTTCTTCAAGTTTGCTCAAAAGGAGGAACGACAATGTGTACTTGAGGCAGAGCCAACTTTCATTGAAGGTAAACCTCTAATTATTACTTCCTAGAGTCGGTCCATTGATAATGCTAGGCAGCAGGTATTATTTATTCTTGTTTGGGTGCACTTCTCTCATATTCCCTATGTTCTTCAATCGTTGCTTGGATTGAATTGGATCGCTAGCTTGGTTGGAGACCTTAAGTGTTTTGACTCGAACACAGTGGCTAGAGGTAGAATCGTATATGCGAAAGCTCTAATTGAAATTTCCCCTTCCAGGCCTCTTCCTTCCAAGCTCAGAGTATGTCCGTCTGATGGTCAGGTAGCGGAAATTGATGTTCACTATGGATGGAAACCTGATATCTATGAGATTTGTCACTCTTTTGGTCATGTGGAGCTCTCATGCAAGCACCTCCCTCCTCCCGATTCTTCTGGTGACCCTCCTCTTCCTATCCCGGATAAGATCCCCCTTCCACGGCCTTCAGTTGGTATGTGGGTTCCTAAGTCTCGCCCCACTATACTTGAGGACCCCAGTCCCTCTTCTGATGTCCCTATCGAGACCCATCAAGTCCCTGAATATAACATTGATGCTGCTCCTTCTCCAGTCATAGGTGATTATTGATCTTGGTATTGCTGCTGTCATCCCTTCTCTCATGATTGAGTGGAACTCCAGAGAGGAGACTTGGGTTCATTTAAGTTCTGAGATGCGATACAGTCAAAAGTTTGATTGTTATTATATGTTTGTAGGTGGGAATGGAGAGATGAGGAGGTTATTTTATCATGTTGTTGGTAATGGCCTTGTTCTTACATGTCATGGAGAGGATGGTGATGACAATAAGCTTACTTTTGAGGATGGCACTTGGGATCGTAATTATATTTACTCCACTGATTCTTTGGGGTTTGATCCAGATATTGTGGCTCATTTCTCAGGTTTTCTACGTGGGGCCAAGTCCTGTTGTAGATGACAGTGGTCCCCCCTCCTTGGAGGTCATTTAGTTTTTTCTTGTATAGTGGAATGGCCACTATAAAACCATGATAGTTGTTCTGTGCATGTGCAGAACACTTGTTTTTTCATTTATATACAGTGGCACGGCCCACTATAACGCAGGCTAGCCTTGCTAAAAAAGATAATATTGGTTTAAGTTAATTAATTATTTTAGTAATAATGTTTTAAAGTTAATCATTTAGTTTATTAATAATGTTTTAAAGTTAATCACCTATTTTATTAATAATCTTATAAAGTTAAGCGATCATTTTATTTATGGAAATTAAAGGTAAAAATTTATTTAATAAAGGGGAGTTTATAAATGATAAATCGTTTAATAAAAGGGATTTAATTAATAAAAGGATTTATTTAAAGGAGATTTACAAACGATATTTTATAAAGGGGATTTATAAACGATATTTTATAAAGGAGTTTTATAAGTGATAGTTATAAGAGGGATTTATAAATGGTATTTTATAAATGAAAGAGGGATTTATAAATAGTGATTTATAAATAAAAGAATGGGTTTATAAGTGATATTTTGAAAATAACAAAGATTTATGTTAATTCTATAATATTTATTAAAAAAATGGGTTAAAGGATTTTATAAAAAAAATTATAAAGAAGTTTATAAAGAGAGATTTATAAAAGAGTTTTTATAAATAGAAAGAGTTTTATAAATTATTTGGAGATTTATAAAAGGATTTGGAAATATGAAATGGGCTTATAAGAAGGGAATTTATAAAAGGAACGAGATTTTTTTTAACAATTAACCCTTCTTAATTATGCTGGTATGGAAACATTCTTTCCATACTTAATACTGAAGGATGGGTGGTTTGGTTTATAGTAAGAGATATTTTAAAAGATATTTATTTTGGTCTATTTAAATATGAATTTGAAAAAGAGAAAATCTCCCTTAAGTTTTGTTAAAATACTTATACCAGTGAGATAAGTATATGGATGTTTTTTCAAGTATTGAAAGGAATATAAGGGGTTTGTGAAAACATCTTTTGTGAAGGTATTTGGAAACAAATGATTGAAAGTGATTTAATTGATGAAGATTTAATCAAAGAGGCTTAGTGGATCCCATATGGAATTAAATCTATGTCTAGGTTGTTTGTTTTATTTGATAGTTAAATAACCGACTATCAAATCTAGACCAATTTTTAACTCTGAAAATATCTAGGGGAAAACACTGGAATTATATGGTACAATGATCTTTGTTGATGTTACTGTACGTATAAACTCGTTGTGTTCTTCTAGGACAAATGATAAAGAAATCTGTCTGCTTAAATGGTTAGGAGGTGATCTCCGCTCTTATGTATTATCTGATTATTTCCAAAAGAACAGGAGTTGAGTTTACTGAAACCATCGATTTGGTTTTGGAGCGACCAGTAAGCAGAGGAGTGTACTTATATGAGATGACTCGAAACCGTAACCACTTCAAAACCATATGCGCGTTCGACCCTTTGGAAGAGATTCAAGACTGGTTCTAGATGATCGAAGATGGAGTTCTTTGAAGTGCAAGGGCTACTTGCTACTAATCTTGAGGGTGATTCCAAAATGAATGTAGTAGATGTAGTGCCTTCGATTTGTTCATATCTTGAACAACTTGCATGGATGAATGCTAGCATCGCATCGTGCCTGGAAGGCGGTGTTAGCATTCTAAGTGGGGTTTGCTAAGAGAGGAAAAAGGTAATTGTGACCTAACAACCCTCACAACCCGATAATGACTAAAATAGAGGATATGCTTCAGAGCTATGTGGTTCGCTACCATTAGAAGCAGTCATTCCTTAATCTAGAATCAATATTGATGGATTTGATATGCGTACGCACGGTAAGAGTGGGTCCAGGGCTGGTGCATATTGTTTTGAGCCATGGTGCCAAGGGAATAATTTAATCCGCTATGCCATGGTGCTAAGGGCGGCCGACTCTAATTCGCAAAGGGTCCATGTGAGGCCCTCGGTATATTTTTCTAGAAGTACACTATAGCAGCGGTACCCCAGTAGCCTTGTTATTGATGGAAATCCAATCTTCAATACGTGCTTTACAGATTTAGTTATGCCCAACTATGTTGGAATGTGATATGCAAGCATTTCAACTATTTTATATATTAATTTTCAACCTCTAGACATTATTATAATATCACAAGATTTCCAGTAAAATGGTTTGGTTATCGTAAGGTAAAAACCCATCCATGTTTTTATGCGGCGTGGTCTTATGAGATACCTTTATTTCTAAAAGGTTTTTATAACATTAAGTAATCCATTTGATTGTGTTTTTCATGCTTGTTTTACCAGACTGATCCGAGTATTATTTTTCTTATAATGCTCGGGTCAACCGGAGGACATTTTCGAGATTTAACTGAATACTTTGGAGCTTTAGGAGACGAGCTGAATCCTCCAAGACATATTGCCGTATTTTATCTTCCACTGTTTGTTCTTGTCGGTATTTATCAGCAGTTGTAAGGATAGGTTGTTATAACTATCCAGGCCGATGATAGATTAGTTCTGCTATGATGACAGTATGTATATTAAAGTTTTTTTTTTCTTTTTGTAAAGACCTATTATATATTACTCGTCGCATTGGGAGATTCGATTCTATATTTCTTTCTTTCACCCCAACGATCCGTCTTTCCGGCACTTGGATGTTTGGCACGTGAATACCGAGGATGTATTAGTGTCGATTTCTGAGGATCGAATAGGCTGGTTGTTACATAAAATATTTGTAGAAGTATATTTTGAAAATAAATAAATATTTAGACAATAAAATAAATAATTTGATAAGAGAATATTCAAAGAAGAGAAAGTTGCTATTCAAAGACTTTAACAAGTTAATCTATTGTTTGTTAACTATAAACTATTTTCTTGAACTCTTTATGTCTTTGTCTCTAAACTCATGAGTCTTCAAATATCTTGATCTTCTCTGAATCTTGATCTTTGGCCTTTTTACTGATCAGACTTCAAACTTGATTATTCTGTACTTGTATAAACCTATATTATATCCTACAAACTATTCTATTCAACTTGGAAAAATATCAGTACCTATATTTATATAATTACTGTCATCAAAATCAATTTCTATGGTATTAAAATATATGACCAAAGACTCTTGGTTAGACTCTATATGATGTTACCTAGCTTACTGGCCATCATAACATAGGTTTTTAAAGTAAAGAACCTGTCCCTGAAATTTGCACAAGGCCGGGCCCAAGAACTGATGCTGCACGCCAGCATATGAAAGAACCAACGGGAAGTTGGCGCTTTGAAGGTGGAGGAAAAGATTAAGCACTTTGCTAGGTCAGAAAATTAATCGGCATGGGTAATGGAGTTAAATGCAGTGATGCGATCAAATGAGTCAGCACTCCCATCATATTTTTCAATCGGTGGCAAAGTATACCGCTTGAGGATGTAAGTATTCAAGATATCCTTAGAAAATGGCTCTCCATTCTCATCGTCTAAAAACGCTTCGCCCTCGGTGTTCCGGGCTTTCATTTTGTTGAGCTGTCAGCGAAGGATATTCATTTCCTTCTCTAGGCCAACATCTGCTTGCTGCGATATGGTCTAGCCAACGACCGACTGTAGGCTCAACTGCGTCTTGGTGGGGTGGGAAATCGATGACGGGAAAGGTAGCGATGATGAGCTGGAGTGAGAGATCTGCTCTCTTTGTGCACAATGGATGACCGTGAATGATGGCCCATCCTTTTCTTAATCCAGGCTTGGCTGCACCCTTATAGGATCTGAAATGCATCGATGAGGCTTTTTATTCCCAACCGATGGCATGGGCATCGCCATTGAGACATCCATACCTCAAGTCTTGACTTAGCAGATGCATAACATGTCTCTTTGGATGGGCATGAACATCCACAATCGAGGTTTCAGGTACAACCCTCTGCCGAGCCTCCGCGGTATTCATGGGGTCATAAGCATTGGGAGAGACAGGTTGGAGAAGAGTCGGTTCGACTGCTGGAAGGACGGTGGAATAAAGTTCATAGTTATTCGAGCATCCAAGCTTGTCCTCAATTCATTTATCTATCAAGCTAGAGTTGCCACGTTGGTCAAGCTTTAGAGCATGCTTCGCAACATATCATTATCAATTCACATAATGGGACTGGTATTGCTGACGACCATGTTACCATTAGTTTTATATTCATTAGAGTTAATGAATTCATTATCACCAGTAGGATTCAACATGATGGAACGTGAAAAGAGGGCGTAGAGAAGAAAATTGAAGAAAGATGAGAGCTTTTAGGAGAGGCCCTCCTTCTAGCGCCAAAATGTTAACTATTAAATTAGCCAGCCTTAGAATTAGACTAATGCGTATGTGGAAGCAAATATTACTTGCTAAACACTAGGCTTTAAAATGTGAAATGAGGAATAAAACGGGCAAATTAAAGTAAATGACACAAAGATATAGAGTAGTTCTGGAAGCTTGTCCTCATCCACTATAAAGATCTCTTACTATGTTTCTCTCATACAATTACAAGGAATAAAAAGGGAATGATAAGAAATGGTGTGCTTATGACTAAAAAAGCTAATATTAAGAGGTTAGAGTTTTGATTTGCTATGAGTAGCTATAAATCAATATCAAACCCCTTTGGAGTTGCATGATAGGAGGTACTTACATTGGTTGTTGTGTATAATGGATGGTAGAGATTGTGCAGTACAACATACGCGTAGCATGCTTAACCATCGATTTGGTTGTATGGGCAAATGGAAGACAACTGTAAAGGGGAAGAGAATATGTGGTTGAGAAGCATGCAAGTTGGCCCCCCTATACTAGGTGCATGCATTGCATTTAATATGTATTTGATGTCGACGCCGTGCTACAAGAGTATATATGCTTTTGCCCAACTTGCTACATTACCTAGTACAACTGGTTGTACGGATTCTTAATTTTGCTTATCTATGGTGTAAGGCTGATGGATGGCTTTCATCGAGTTATGCTGGTCGATCAGTTGTTAATGACACTTGAGGATAACTAAACATTGCTAATGACCTAGTTGCAAGGAGTGTGATAGGTCACCTGTAAGACGATGGATAGGCTGTGATGGATCGGGGCCAAAGAGGAGTCAGCTTGAGCCCATCTGGCATAACGATTTAGTTATCGAAGCCTCTTGTAGTGTTGATTAGTAATGGACTTGGAGTGTTGTTTAGTGAACGAGCTAGTCTAGAGCCAAATTGAATAGGGTCCTCCATGAGTAGACTAATAGCTTGCTACCGAAGCATGCTAAGGAAAACTAAATGGCGCTAAATACTAAGTTGCAAGGGATGTGCCAGACTAGCTATGGGATAACGAGTCGGGCTATGATGAAGTCAGACCATAGACAAGTCACACTTGAGCCTATCTTGTTTGGTGAGTTGGCTACTAGAGCCATCTTGAGTTGTGTCGATCAACAATGTATTTGAGAGTTGCTGAGTAGGTGGACTGGTTTAGGGCCAGACTGAGCTTGGGTCGGCATGTACCGGTCGGGCTAAGCTAATATTACACCAAAAAATGTTGGTTATCGTAGGTTGAAAAAGTAAGTCAATACAAGTTGGTGGGATATAAAGCTATCGAAAGATGAGGTCCAAAGAAAGCTATCGCATGTTGATAGTAAATGGAGCTATCACAAGTTGAGATCCAAGGTTAAAGATTTAAGCAAGCCATCACAAGTTGAAATCAAGACAAACTATCATAAGTTAATGATATATGGAGTTATCACAAGTCGAAGACAAAAACAAGCTACCTCATATTGAACTTATGAGCTATCGAAAGATGATAAAGCCAAAGCCAAAGCCAATATATGATAAGAGAAAAAGTATAGCTGTCGAAGGTTGAGTTTCCTAAGCTATTGCATGTTGATAGATTGAGCCATCAGGGATTGATACTTCAAGGCTATCGCATATTGATGGATTGGCTATCAAGGGTTGTACTTCTAAGCTATCACATGTTGATGGATTGTGCTATTGAGGGTTAATACTTCTAAGCTCTCACATGTTGATAAAGTGAGGGTTTATACTTCTAAGCTATCATATGTTGATAAAGTGAACTATCAAGGGTTGGTATCAAGGATATCTCATGTTGATAGATTAAGATATCAAATGTTGGTACTTCTAAGCTATCGCATGTTGATGAAGTGAACTATCTAGGGTTGATATCTTAAGGCTATTGCATTTTAAAAGACTGAGATATCAAGGGTTGATGCTCCAAGGATATCTCCTGTTGATAAATTGAGCTATCTGAAATTAATAATTCAGAGCTATCGCACCTTGAACAATATACCCAAAAAATCAATGCATTGGCTGGCCACATGGAATCCTCCTATGGGACTTGCTATGCCACGTCATCATGGGGAAGCTAGAAAAAGATAGTGCCACTTGTCATCTTGAACATATGCCATGTCAATAAATCATGATCGTTCATTTTTCTCAAATAACACATGTCATAGATCTAAGGGATGAGGCTCTCTATAAATAAGCATGTACCCACTACTAGAAATGGACTAATTTCGAGTTATTCTACTTGCTCATTTTACATTTTCTTGTGTACTTAAGAAAAATCTAGGGATTAAGGACTTAATGGCCGTTGGGTCAAATTGAAATCAAGGTTTTGCAATCAAGGACCTGAATAAAATTCCAATTTGCATATTTAGATAATTGAACTGTGACTAGCATATTAAAAGGAATTACTTCCTTGATTTACATATTGAACAAAACGAGTTGCCTCTTTGACTAGAATATTATATCAAAGGGATATACCTCTTTTGATTGGTCTATTTGATTTTGGACAAGGCCTGATTTTTGACCTAACATTAGTGGTGCTTTCATTGAGAATTGAACTCAGGGAAAACCCAAAACTTTGAACAGAAAATCAAATCCAACTTCATCCAAAACTTGAACATGTTGATTAAATCTCAACAAGGACCTTCTGAACCTCACTTGAACACTTCAACCTATCCGCGATGTAACAACCCTGCTTTATAGGTCGTATTAATTAAATAAATTTAATTTAAAATAAAAATTTGAATTTGATTTGATAATTAATATTTTTTTGGTAATTAAATTCTATTTAATAAAAGATTTTGTCGTAACCAATTGAATTGAATTGAATAAGGTGCTTTGAATAAATATGAAATATTTTAAAGTGTGAATTAATTTGAATTAGATTGAGATATATTTATAAATAAATATCAAGAATTTAAATTAAAATGGAAAATGAAATAAAAAATATTGAATCGGCATTTAAAATTGATTTGGAATCGGGCCCAAAGCAATCTATACTTTCGGATGCTTCCTGATTAAGCTCAAACCTGATTCGCTCTTATCTAATTTAGCCCTAATTCCTCAATCAAGAAACAGCGACCTCCTAAAAGGAAAAAAAGAAGAGAAACGCGTAAGGTGACTTGGAGATCGACACTTGAGAGAGGTGACTTGCGATCCACATCAAGGCTAGGAGATGTGACGCTCGACCTAGTGGTGCTAGGCGGTGCGAGGCCTCGGTGGTCGAGACTTGATTAGCGGCGAATGGTGGGAGCCGACATTATTTGGTGCAATGTAGGTGGAGCTCGTCCATAACCTGGTGATGATGCGATTTAAGGATGTTGGCGAACTGGGTTTGAAATACGAGCATGCTCAGGTAGCTATGCTGGTGATGTTCTTTGGTCGAGCAGCGACCTGGTGGAGCCGTTTTCCATGCGTGAGTGCGATGGAGTGGAATTTGGGACGGTCGAAGATTACGTTGGTCAATGGTAGAAAAGCTTTGGGTTATGCATTCATTCTTGCCCATTTCTATGAGTAAATCTTTTTGCTCAAATCTATATTTGTATTCCACTTCGTGCTATTATTTATCCCAATTATTGATGAATTGCTTGCTTGAAATGTTGTTTGGGATATTGGTTGAATTGGTTTTTTATGATATTGGGTTGATTTTTGCGATGTTAGATATGATTTTGGATTTTATGGTGGAATTATGTGTATGTTGGATAATCTAAATGCAAAGGAGATATTGTCCGATTGAATTTTGATGTGTAGTTATTTTTATATGTGTGTGTTCAATTTATGGATGACCAGAATTCATTGTAATTTGATTTAGGTCGAACGATAAAATTTATATTGATGATTATATGTTGATTTAGGAGGATTTTACTCCAAGAATTCAAAATTAGACGATTTATTGATTTATCCATTTCTAGAATAATTTTGAAAGCTTTGGGAAATTATTTATAGGATTTTAAAATTTATCTGAAGTATATTTATAAATAAATAAAAGTGGCTGAGGAATAAAATGATTTGTAAGAAATTGCTTTGGAAATAAAAGTTGTTTTAAAAAATGAAAATAGAGATTTTCAAGAGTAATTGACTGTATGGAATTTTTATAAGTATAAGGTTTTCAATAACATTACCAAAAGCGAAATTCCTTTATAAATGAATATTTAATAAAAAGTATGGTAAAGGAAATTTCAAACGGGGAATTTTAATTATATAAATCTATTTATAAAAGTTAGAATTTATTCCCCTTTTAACATATTTATTAGTTCAAAATCAAATTATTTTGTGATTTAAATATTTATTTTCTTTGATATCATGAAGGATTCATCGTTGATATAGATTTGATTGGTGATTTGATATGATACGGTGATGACATCTTGCTGTTTGATTTTGTGATGATTTCTATTCTGTATGACGAGAAATCTAAATAAACAGAGTTATCATACCATTTGGGATAGGGACATTCGGTAATATTTCTTTGATTATTCTTTGAACTTGTTATTATAATATTATGAAGATTAATTGTAGTTTACGAGCATTGAATAACCGTTTGAGTATCACACAGTGGTATGGAATGTTGTTGTGATATTTATTCGGTCATTCATTGTAAGTAGACATTACTCAAGTGACGGGAACTGGGATATTGAGTTTATACTTATGTGAGGTGATGCTTGGTGTAGAACAGGTTTATTGCTCGGTGTAGAGCAGACTTATGGATGAAGTTATGGGTAGGTACCATATGTATGTTGTCTATCATGAAATGCTCCGAGATATGATTAGGAGCTAGCGACAACCAATTGGCCAGTGTCCAACATGGAGGCCTGATCATGGGGTCACGCCCCAGATCTATGGCACTTTGGGTATATATTAGATGCACGTCATGCGATTTAAGGATAGGCAGAGTAGCCTTTAGGGTGGTGTAGCCTTAGCTCCTTTAGTCACGAAGGCCAACAGTCTATTAACTTAAGGGCATGACCCGGGTCATGATCAATGCATAACATAGTCTTGTAGTGTGTTTATGACATGCAATGATATAGTTATGATACCAAGTAGGTAACTGAAGACTACATGAGCGGATCCGAGTGGTGTAGCCTTGGGCTCCTGGAGCAGGCGGGTAGCTGTTAGTCTCCCATCTTTTTTTACATGGATTGGTAGATAAGTATATATTATTTATATACCTCATTTAAGTATTAGAATGGATCTAGATGGATAACCCATCTGCTCTTGGAGATGGCGGATAGCCATATTATGATTTGACTGGGTGGTGTAACCTATATATTATGAGATTATTGGGTGGTGTAACCCATACATTACAATTTAATTTCCATCACTATTCATTTCTATATGAGGAGATGAGACTATACTTGTGATATGTTAGCATCCAAAGTATAGTGGATTCTCATATCTTTTATTGTATGTGATGCTTTGATAGGTGGCCTATATTTCTATATTTTATATTGATGATGATATTTATTATTTGAGATTGAGAGATATATTTGGACAATGTCGTGTGCTAGCCTTATTACACTTAGTGATATCTCGCTTATTATTGAACTCTGGGTTTTGATGATTATTTTTGGATATGTATGATTCACTCAATTGATGTTGATTCTGCAATTCCTGATTTGGTATGATTTTATATAGGTGATGACATTTTCTGCTGGATTTTGTGGTGTTCTATGTTATATGATATTTGGAGTTGTTGAAATAACATTATTATATTTATACCCATTATATATATAGTTCCTTATGTTTATTGACCTTGGATTTAGATATACTCTGACCCGTTTATTATTTATATAATACCGGGGTCAGTTTGGGATATTTCAGGTACATGGACGTCAAGACTAGGTGGTATTATTTGGGCATAGAGATACTATTTATACGGTGTTGTAATATATTAATTTTTATTATATAGAATCATGTATATATATGACATGGTGATGTATATCATACTTTATATATCATTTTATTATATATATTCTCACTGCGATTGACTCTGTGATCTCTAATATTTATTATATATTGTGTATTGTTCTATTCTGGAGGCACATGTGTTTATTGCTTTGTGCCGATACTATGTGTGTTTTGTGGTGAGTTATATCTGATGTTTAAATATGTACCAGTGTTAGCCTAAAAGAATACTCACATGTGTACCCCATATAGCCTTATTCTCTGTATTATTTGATAGTATTACTCTATAATACTCTTGGATAGTATGGGTGTAGAGATGAGGGTGTCTAATCCAAAGTGCTCTACAATTTAGTAGGGAACAAGAACTAAATATAAGAAATCCAGCGCTTCAGATTTTGGAAGAAAAGAAGAAAGTTGCCCTGCATAACCCAAGAAAGTGGAATTTAAATCCAGTTCATATAAGGGAAAAACCGATTTTTGCCTTAGCAAATGAACTAAATAGAAAGGAGCCAATCCAAAAGAAATAAAAGAAATATCAAACTAGGAGATGGCTCTTTCACCCAAGCTAGATGAAATATTCAATCTCAAGCCAGAGGAATAATATTTGAAATAGAGTTAAACCATGATTTCGGCAAATCTACTTAGAAATGGAAAGACACTATTAGTTCATCTCTTAAAGGGAAAGAAAGAGGCCTCGGAACAATGAAAAGGAAATCAAATAAGAACTAAAAGGAGGTGATGGATCCATAAAAGAAGTACCAAACTACGCAAAGAAATCACATTATTAGGGGACTAAAACGAAAAATAGCTACTCCCTTATGGGTTTCACAAGAAAAAGTGTATTTTCTTACCAAGGAAAGGCTAAACTATTTGATTTCAAAGAAAAATGCAAGAAAGGGAGAAAGAAGTGAAATGGGTGAGTATTGTTATTATCATGAAGCAGATGGGCATAATACTAATAATTGTAGACCTTTGTATGGAATCATAGAATATTATGTAAGAAAAGGTGAGTTGTAAGAGTTCGTGGAAAATGAAATTTCAAGAAACTAGAAAAAGAAATGGATAAGGTTTCAAAATGATATTTGTACATCTTGGATATGAATCCTAAAAGCATGACTTCGAAAAGAGATGACTTCGAATAGAATGACAAACTAATCGAAGCCTTTGGTTCCAATGTGTTATCCAGCATATTGACTCGGCTATATTGAACCGATTGCACAAGTTGGATTCAACTGTTATCAAGGCCGATGAGTCCAGAGTGATGGTTGTGGGGCCTAGAATTCAAGTATAGATGATAACACAAAGTCGAGGTTGAATGGAATTGATAGATATGCAAGGCAGAATGTTCGAAGTATGAAATATGGTTCAACATATAGAAGGGATCGGCACAAATTAATTTCCATAATAGGGATCGGTATGTTTCAGGGAGTAAGAGCATTTCAGTAGAAAATAATCAATATATCAAGATCCACAAGTTCAATGCATATGAAATTTTATGAGTAAGATATGGGGACCCTAGGGAGCCTAACCTAGGGATCGCACCTCAAGAAGATGAAGTTAGAGGCATTGGCACTCTTTCCTTGGTAGGGATAGGCAGGAATCAGCAAGCAATCCACGTTGAAGTAAAGATCAAGCAATAATTCAAGTTCTACTGATCCAATTGGCATGAAATTTGGAGGCTAAGTATATTTTAGCATATAGAAGCTACCAAAAGAATCGCACCCCAAAATTCGACCAAAGTAGGGATCGGTACTGATCCCTCTTCTTTGGTAATTGAGCCATGCGATCACTCTTGTGGGTCCATATAGTTCTGAAGGTCCTTCTACCAAATTTTTAGGGAGATATTTGGCCATCTTCATCTATAAATACAAACTTGGTTGTTCATTTTGGGACTTGTAAGCCACTAGTTGTTTTATACTCTTTTGTAACTAAGAATTTTCATTCGATCCCTTTTGTACTCAATTTATAAAGTGATTAATAAAGCAATTTGTTCAAAGTGGACGTAGGCAAACAATGCGGAACCACTATGAATTATTGTGTGCATGTTATTATTTCAATGTATTGTTATTTCTTTGTTATAATCCTTTTTTTCATTTTATATTTTTCATTTATTTATCTTAATAAATTCTATTGGGTGTTTGTGCCAAATTTTAGTGCAAACATTTTGGTGCTTTCACTGAGAGCCTTGATTCACGGCTTATTAGGATCCCTTTGTTGCTACTGGATTGCATAAATCCCCCGAAAAAGATCCAGAGTTATCTTCAAGAAGTTTGTTCTATTCAGATTTGCAAACATCTAAGCAAAGCTATCAACAATGGTGAGGAACACTAGATCTACCTCTCAGAACGCAGAAGGAAAGGAGAATGCTAGCATCCAGCAAGGAGGCCCGAGCAGTCAACCGATGGATGTGAATGCTGATCTAGTTGAAGTCCATAATCTAACTGATTCCATTATAAGAGCTAAATCCAGAATTTGATGAGAGAGCTAGTGGATAGCTGTTGGCAATTAAATCAGCGGATCCAAGCCAATATTAACCTAATGAACCAACTCAGTCAGCAACAGCGAGGGAAAGCTAGGAGGGACCCTACTCCTTACTCAGCATCGGAGGGTTCTAGTTCGTCGGACGAGTATCACATACACATGCCTCATAGAATAGACGGATATCGCATAGAAACTTCTGGGCATCAACAGACGGACCTGCCTGGTCTTCCAGGACCGATCGGTGTTGATCCCTCTATAGATATTGGTATCGATCCCTCCTCTAGAGGAGGGAACTTACCTTTACATTCTGGGATTCAAGCTGGAGTTGTTGTGACTGACTTGGATGATGGAGCTCAGTTGAATGTTGACCAATTGCTTACTCGGAATGATGATGACGTGTGTTGGCACCAAAATTGGTCACTAACACCTAAAGAAATATTTGTGTAGAGAGATTAATGAAGATAGAAAATTGAAATAGAGGAATGTATGAAAAACTAAATGTAAAAAACGAGAACGCCGGAATTATAGCTGTTCAGCGTAACTGCCTATGTCCACTTTGAGTTTAATCTTTATTGATTTTTCAAATAATTGAATACAGATACAATCCGTAAACCAACAACTTGAATACAAGTTCTCACAGAAAAGAAATGAGTCTTTAAAATGGCAGAGTCTCCCCAGAGTTCCCGAAAAAAGGTCCCTTTTCACTATGCCCCTGCTCTTATATTTCTAGGCGGAGATAGTCTGGAATTCCTTCACGAGCCCAAGAACAAAGTACTTCGGCCCATAGTGGGTGACTTCTGTGCACCGAACCACGTATGTCCAGCGAGGTACGTCGAACATCATTTCGCCGGGCGCTGCTTGCCGAGTGAGGTATGCCGAGCGGGATATGCCGAAGGAGGCTGCCTAACAAAGTTGCCAAACGAGGTATGCCGAGCGGGGTATGCCGAATGACGACACCCTCCTCAAGGCTGAGTGTTGATCCTTCCTTCAAAGTCGAATGGCATCCAAGCCGAACCACACGCCAAGGCCAAGAGACATCCAAGCCGAACCACACGTCAATTTGGAACGGTATCCAGGCCGAATTGCATCCAGGCCGAACCACACGTCTAGGCCGAACGGCATCCAGGCCGAACCACACGCCAAGGCTGAACGGCATCCAAGCCAAACCACACGTCTAGGTCGAACGAAGGTTATACGCCGAAAGGTGCACTTTCTTGACGAGCATCTTAATTCAAGTCAATCTTTCACTGGATCATGTTTCACCTATAGCCAGCCAATAAATCCAATAGTTGGCCTATCGTATCCGGGTTAAACAACCAGGTAACATTTGCCCCCCCAAAGTGTGTCGTGTTAGGCTACACGATACGCTTTGAGCCAGTAGCCAATTCCCACTGTCAAAAGTTGAATGTGTTCGATGAGGGCCCAAGCACGGCAATTCTCCCTGGTATCTTGTACAGTTACGAGTCTATTCTCTCCTCTCCTTTCGCTTAAACAAAAACAAGGGGCCATTTGGCATATAGATACCGAACCACATGCCAAGGCACGTTCGCTGTCGCTTGGCACAGTTGCTTTTCGAACCACTGAGATATCTTGACCGGCCCACTGGTTGATGCCTGTTCACCTCCCCTTCTTCCTATATAAAAGCCAACACTTCTCTACTTCTTCTTTTTATTTTCACTTCAATTCCATAGGACCTCACAACTTACCTTTCTCCGAACCTTAGCTACCTCCTCGATCTCCATCTCTCATCTTGAGCCCAATACGTTCGCTTCATAACTTCCCTCGATAACCAACCAAAACGAACTCCACTCCTGAATTCAACAGCCCCCCCAAGCTTCGTCAAGCATTCTTTTAGGTACAAATTCTTCATCCAACCGACTTTTCCGACCTAAGGGTTTTGCGTGAAGCTCGAGTTCGTGAATATTTCTTAGCAGTAATTGGTGTAGATGAGGGAGGCTGAGTTGGATAGAGGCTCTTGTTAAGCCACCAAGTGAGGGTGAGTGGTTGCTAGGTTTGCGAGATAGGGCTAAATGAGTGATTGAAGCTGCTCGGTAGTCAGTGAGCGAGAGAGAAGAGAGGACGAGTGGATCGGTGTTAGCATTTCAGGTGAACGTTTGTCACTCGGTCATTCCCTTGTGGGAGTAACGCTAAGAAGGTAAAGGAATGGGATGTCATTCGGTTTAGGGATAGAAAGTGTTGAGGCGATTTTAGGAAGTGAGATGGAGGTGAGTGAGTGGATCGGCATCTCCGGTCCAGAGTGTCGTTCGATTGTTAGCGAGATAGGAAGTGAGTGGGTCGATCATCATGGCTGGTTTTAGGAGTTAGAGTTAGCGGCTCGGTTTTGCTCGTTGTCGAGAGTGCATTGGTGAGGAGGATGAGTGGGTCGGCATCTTTAGTCTAGAGGGTCGTTCGGTCGCACGTTTAGGGAGTCGCTCGGCATCGAGCCTTTAAATAGGCAATGACAGTTAAAATCATTCTGACTTGACCACAACACATGTTAAGTTCACCTACCTCCCACGCCTAATCATAGGACAACAAACAAGGACAAGAAACTTAAACAAACAAGCATATCGAACTGATTTGGACTGATAACTTCACGATTGAAACCATAATAAACACGAACTTAAAATTCTGTAAAGAGGGCAACTTAAAGATCGTTGTGCTACACTTTACTTTTCAAAACCCTAATTTACTTATATTCTTTATATGAACCATCACACTAGTTCACACACCACATGAGGGGAGCACTTGTGTCGTTATGACTAATATCGATTGTCTTTCAAGTATAGTTCAAACAGGAGTTTATTCAAATTCGACGTTCATTGAGGATGTCTAGAAAGTCGAGCTCTGTTACAGTTTCAAATAAACCTCAGCCAAGTTCTCGACAGGAAGTTATGGGAACTTCGAATCCGTTGACAACTCATGTACAGAATATCCCGAGCCCAACGGCTGCAGCTATTGATTTGGCTCCTGACACCGTAGATGGAGCAATTATCCTAGACAATCCGACTGATTCTCAAGCTTCAAGAATCAATGAAAACGCTCTTCGTCGACTATGCTCAATCCATGGAATCCCTTTTGAAGACGTGCTGGTTCCATCGGGACAAGATCGTCCTCATCTGGCCTCAGCTGGGTATACGGTTTGCAACAAATTTATGTGCTGGGTTGGTAGCGTGCCACCTTTCAGCTCCTTCTTTCGTGATGTGCTGTAGTATATGGAGATCGCCCCAGCACAGTTACATCCCAATAGTCACGCGTTCATTTATGGAACGTGTATTCTTTTCATGAGTGTTCTGTTAAAACTACCCACTCCCGGCGATTCCCGATATATCTATCGTTTCAAGAGACGGTCCGACAGCCCATCCTTCCTATTCCTCGAGCCATATTCCAAGTGCCAAATCTTAACAGGGGCGTGGAGCAAATCTGCCCTATATAAACAGGAATGGTTTTACGTGCGCTATCCCCCTGGTTTTGCGAGGAGATGGCTGGAAGGGAGTAAGTTCCTTTTCTAGATCAATAGTTGTATGTGTTAGGAAGTGCATCCTTTCTAAACCTTTTCTCGATTTTTACAGGCATTAGCCCACGTCCCGAAGGCTCCGGGTACTCTGAGGCCGTCGAAGCTATTCGAGCTATTCCCGTAGGAGAACGGGACATCAAATCCATCATCTCCAACGAATCACTTTCAAAATTTGGGTTGTTGGCAGAAGGTCGTCGAATAAGTCTTCCCCACAGCGTCACTACAACCGGGCCTGCCCTGGACAAAGGCAAAAGGCAAGCTGGGCCTTCGGTGCCTTCGACAAGAGAGACCCCTGATGCATCCGAGGAAGGTGAAATAAAGGGGGCCGAAGCGCTGGGTGAGAATGTAAGTCCCGCTTCAGAACCGGTGGTTGAGGCACATGGCATTGATGAACCGCCTCCCCCTTCAAAGGGAACAAAGAAACTAGCTTACCAGTTGAGGAAGAAGACAGTGGACGGAGCTTCGAAAGTGACAATTACTCCAATGGAGAAAGAGTCGTCCCCACAACACTTAGAGGGTCCATTGAAGGGCTTGTCTGACCTTTCTATTCCTGATGACTTGCTCAACTACGGCTTCAATGATCCAGAAGCCCTAAAGATTCATTTGCCCATGAGAGGCGACGAAGGCACTCAAGCCCATCACCAAGGAGAAAAAACTCCGATAAGTAAAGCTAAGGAAACTGGTCTGTTGGGGGGAAACACTAGGACACACATGAACACTCACACTTCACCTTGCACTTAAACTTCAGCCATCATGCCATTTTTTGCTAACTCGTCGTCACTTAATTTCTGCGCAGGTGATATAGGACGCTCACATGGATTCGACCGCCTTCGCGGCTCTTCTATTTTCCATCATTCCGACCGAGACTCTGGATATGGTAAACACCGAGATAGAGATAACGACAGCGATAGAGATTATCGCCCCCCGAGATTCATCTTCTAAAAGGAAAACTCACAGTCACTCATCGTACTCCAACGATCCTCCTCCTCCACCGGAACAAGGCAGGGAGAAATCGGGTCAAAGGGTATCACAATCTGAAACTCCTCGCGGCCAATACTCGAATTCCTCAAGTACTAGGCAATCTTGGGAGGCTCACAAGAAGTCTGTGGTTTCGACTAAACAAACCTCCTCTACTCATGCACATGATTCGTCGATAGTGGAGAAACTAGCCGAGCTTAAAGTCACATTCCCAAAAATATGCTTTGACGGACTAAAATTTCTTCCAGCCATCCATCCTATTCTGTGGCATGTTAAACAGAGTGCCATTGTTTGCAACAATGATGTTTACGTCCAACACGACGCATTCGTTCACTTGGCAGAAAAAGTTTCTGAAGTTTCTATGGAACGCCAACATGAAATCGATCGTCTGAAGCTTGAGGCCATCCATGACAAGGACATCATTAGAGCCTAAGATGAAGAGCTTTCCACGTATAAATCTCAACTTGAGGCCGCCCAAAAGAACGCTAAAGATACTACTGAGGCAATCAGTCGCCTGGAGGCCACACACAAAAAGGAGATCAATGAAGTTGTCCAACACTATGGCGCTTTAGCTTTAGAGAAAGACTCCGTTCAAAAGGAGAGAGATGCGTTCGCTCAACGAGTCAAAGAGTTGGAAGAGCTGCTTCTCAAAGAGAAGGAAGAAAAGATTGCTGCTCAGGAGGAGTCGCAACGATATTGCGACGAGATTGTTGCTACACGACTCCTGAAAACAAAGCTCGATTAAGAATTCTCCAAGGTCGAAGCACTGAAGGATGAAACCCGTGAGGAGGGTAAAAGAATAACGCTCTTAGGAATTGATTCTTGCCTTAAGGCGGCTACTGAGGCTGGTAGGGAGGAAATCAAGTGCATGTTTGATCCGCTCATAGCCGAATATAATGCTCGATTTCTCATGCATCGCAACTTAACATTTCTTAGCAAGGGTTACCTTGAATCTTTGGCCGAAGCATAGGACACTTTAATCAAAATCAAAAAGGTTGAGTTGGGAATGGAAGAGGTTGACGAAGAAGCTTTACTGAAGGAATTTCTTCGAGGGAATGAGACTTCGGACTTGTCTACGGCGAAGGCTCTTTACAGCAGAGACTCCCCCTTATCAAAAGGAAAAGATGCCATTGCCGGTCCGTCCGAAACCGAGTCTCCGGTTCCTCCCCCTACTCAGCCGTCTAGTTGCCCATCACTTGACCCCTTCGAGCAACATATTGGCTATGACCCAGAGGACCCTGGACTTAATATTCACGTTCTATCTCCTATTCCAGAAGGCGAGACTCCCCGAACAGTTGAGAGTCAGCCAGAGACTGGTACATAACTTTTCCTCAAAAGTTCAAAAGGTTCTCGTTTTCAGCGAGTAATAAATGTATTCTAACATTTGTTTCTTATGAATTCATGTAGGCCATCCTGATCTTTAACCTACTCCAAGGAGCGATGTCGCCATGGAGAGAGGAGAAAATGGGAGAGCCTATTCAAACCGAAGAGACTCCTAGACCTGGCGCTCAAGTGATCGAGGTGCTCGATGAAGGCAAATCTTAAAACCCTTCTCCTTTAGAAGAAAATTATGAAGTTGAAATTACAGGTGCCTCCAAACATACTTCAAAGCTGAGCATGGAGGAATAGATCATCAAAGAGGAGAAAAAGAAAACCATAATTAAGGCTGAGCCTCAAGTGGTAGAACTCGATGACCCACTGAACAGGCCTTTAAAGATTATTCTTCCAGGTGGGACCAGGTCGTTAGAAGTTCCTCCTCCTTCCTCTGACACCCCTTCTCTAGCGAGCAAAACATCCAAGAGAAAACGCGTGGAGGAGGAGTCTTCTGAGAAACCGAAAAAGGAGAAGAAGTCAAAGAAGTAGCTGTCGTGCTCGTTCAACGAGAATCAGTCTGGATTATGTAATTATCTCTATTTATTTTCATAGCCGTTGTTGGTAGACTTTTTTCCCCGAGTTCGGGAGAAGTTGTAGTGGAACTTCATTTTGGATTAATGAATAAAACTTCATTCTTTTTCTTTCAAATGACTTTTGTTGTTCAACTTACTGTATAACTTATAGTCGAAATCCAAAATCTTGTGAGTTACCTATGCCCTAGTCCACTCCCATATGACTCGGAGATTTTTTTTTTGGAATCGTAGATCCTTTATTCCATGCCTCGGGTACTTAAAATATTCTTAGCCCGCACTCCGGGGACTCAAGGATTTTTTGGATCGCTTATACTCTGATCTGCACCCCACGGAATCGGAGTACTCCAGTCCGCACTCTGGGGACTTGGAGATTTTTAAGACGTTTAGACTCTAGTCTGCACTCTGGGGACTCAAAGTACTCCAATCCGCACTCTAGGGACTTAGAGATTTTTTCAAGTCGTTTATACTCTAGTCCGCACTCTGGGGACTCAGAGTACTCTAGTCCGCACTTTGGGGACTTAGATATTTTTTCAAGTCGTTCATACTCTAGTCCGCACTCTGGGGACTCAGAGTACTCTAGCCCGCACTCTGGGGACTTAGATATTTTTTCAAGTCATTTATACTCTAGTCCGCACTCTGGGGACTCAGAGTACTCTAGTCTGCACTCTGGGGACTTAGAGATTTTTTCAAGTCGTTTACTCTATTCCGCACTCTGGGGACTTAGATACTCTAGTCCGCACTCTGGGGACTTAGAGATTTTTTCAAGTCGTTTATACTCTAGTCCGCACTCTGGGGACTCAGAGTACTCTAGTCCGCACTCTGAGGACTTAGAGATTTTTTCAAGTCGTTTATACTCTAGTCCGCACTTTGGGGACTTAGAGATTTTTAGTCTGTGCATGCGTTTATACGCCGTACAGAACAATGTAGTTTAATTCTTGTTACAAAGTTGTAGCATACAGCAACATCAATGGTTCATAAAAAAGATGACTTCAAGCCTTTATTGATTATAACAAATGAAAACAAACTAAATTGTCTTATTACATACCGAAAACTAAAAACAACAAAAGAAACATACACTGGAAACAATTGCCACTAAAATGCAAAAGAAAAATACTAGGTGTAATAACGACGCAAATGCTGGCTATTCCATGTGCGGGGAAGTGTCATGCCATCTACGGTCGCTAGCTTGAAAGTTCCTTCTCCAAGCCTCCGTTCGATGACATACGGACCTTCCCATGTGGGATTCAGATGTTATGGGACCGGAAAGACTCACTTCAAAACGAGATCTCCCACATCAAAACTTCTTGGTCGGACTTTTTCGTTATAATATCGAGCAACTCTGTGCCTATGTGCAGTCGCTCTTAAATCAGCTTCTACACGCTTTTCGTCAACAAAGTCTAGCGACTCTAGTAAGGGATTCTGATTTGTCTTGGGATCATAATAGGTTACCCGATGAGAGGGAACTTCAAGTTCCAAAGGTATCACGGCTTCAGCACCGTATGCCAAAGCAAATGGAGTGTGGCCAGTCGTGGACTTGTGGGTGGTCCTATAAGCCCAGAGCGCTGTCGGCAGCTCATCCACCCACTTGCTTCTAGCTTTCTCCAAACGTTTCTTTAATATTGATTTAATTATTTTATTTACGGCTTCAACTTGTCCATTCGCTTTTGGGTGAGCGACTGCCGCAAACCTTTTCTCAATGTGATACTTTTGGCAAAAAATTTTGAACTCCCTTCTTTCAAATTGGGTTCCATTGTCTGTAATGATAGTTCGTGGGAGGCCAAAGCGGCATATGATGTTTCATACAACGAAATTAATTACTTTTTTAGTGGTGATCGTAGCTAAAGGCTCTGCTTCTGCCCACTTAGTAAAGTAATCAACCGCAACAATTGCATACTTTGCACCACCTCTGGAAATCGGTAAGGAACCGATTATATCGATCCTCCAAATCGCAAATGGCCAGGGACTAACCATTTGTGTGAGTTCCGTTGGTGGAGCTCTTGGGATTTTCGCAAATTTTTGTCATTTTTCGCACTTTCTTACGTAGCCTGCAGCATCTCGATTTACAGTTGGCCAATAGTATCCATAGCAGAGGATCTTTTTTCCTAGTGTCTGCCCCCAGTATGGTCGCTACATTCGCCCTCATGAACTTCTTTCAAGACCCATTTTATCTCGTCGTGGGCGATGCAACGAAGTAATGGAACCGAGAACCCTTTTTGATACATTATTCCGTCCTGCATCACATATCTCGAAGCTTTGCGAATGACTTGTCGTCTTTCGTTCTTCTTTTCAGGCAAAGCTCCGTGTAATAGGTACTGCTTGAATGGGGTTATCCATGACTCCTTTTCGACTTCTGTTTCTAGCACAGGGTCTACATCCATCTCATCTATACTCGGAGCATTTAAGATTTCGATGGGAACCAAGCCCAACTGCTGTGCCTCACCATTGCTCGCGAATTTTGCCAACAAGTCGGCTTCACCATTCTATTCGCCTGGAATATGTGAAATATCGTAATATTCAAGGCCTGCCAAGAGCTCTTGAACTCGTGCAAGGTATGGGGCGAGTCTCTTTCCCTTTGCTTGATAGTCTCCACGAACTTGGTACACCACCAATTGTGAGTCACAAAAGATCTCGACCGATTTTATTCCCAGTTCTCTGGTGAGTTTTAAGCCGGCAATCAACGCTTCATACTCGGCTTCATTGTTTGTGGCCGGAAAATTGAGCTTCAAAGCATAACAAATCGATCGGTTTTCGGGAGTCACAAGAATAACTCCGGCTCCGGAACAATGGTCATTTGACGCCCCATTAGTGTATAACTTCCATCGAATGGGGGGAATAATGTCTTCATTACTTTGCTCGACAGGTATTGTGAATTCTGCAATAAAGTCTGCTAACGCCTGTCCTTGGATAGCCCTCCGCGGCAGGTAGGTGATGTCGAATTGACTTAACTCGATGTTCCACTTTAGCAACCTTCCAGAGGTTTCTGGTCGCTGGAGCACCTGCCATAGAGGTTGATCGGTATAAACACTGATCGGGTGTACCTGGAAGTATGGACGAAGCTTGCGTGATGCAATCACCAAATAGTAGGCCAGCTTCTCAATTTTAGGATAGTTCCTTTCTGCCCCCGTTAGACGTTTACTGACATAGTACACCGGCTTTTGAACTCGGTCCTCATCATGAACCAAAGATGTACTGATGGCATGTTGAGATACGACCAAGTATACATACAACACTTCGTGATCTATCGGCTTTGACAGCACCGGTGGACCTTCCAGATGCCTTACTAGAGCTCGAAATGCATCCTCATAGTCGGGCGTCCAATCAAAGTTTCTCTTCCCTTTCTTTATCACATCGAAGAAGGGAATACACTTGTATGTCGCTCTGGATATGAATCGGCTCAATGCGGCCACTTTTCCGTTTAGACTCTACACTTGCTTTATAGTTCTTGGTACTTGTATGCCTCGAATAGCCTGAATCTTTTCCGAGTTAGCTTCAATTCCTCGTGCATTGACAATAAAACCCAAAAACTTTCCCGATGCAACACCAAAGGAACACTTCAGTGTGTTAATTTTCATTCCATAATACCTGAGTATATCGAACATTTCCACCAAGTCTCGAATGTGGTCGTTTGACTGTCGTGATTTCACAAGCATGTCATCCACATAGACTTCCATTGTCCTACCGATTTGGTCTTTAAACATCCGATTCACCAAGTGCTGATAAGTCGCTCCTGCGTTCTTCAGCCCAAAAGGCATCACCACATAACAATACAGTCCGACATCCGTGACAAAGCTAGTGTGCTCCTGATCCGGAATGTGCATTGGGATTTGATTGTATCCCGAGTACGCGTCCTTAAATGACAATAACTCATGCCCGGCAGTTGAATCGACTAGCTGGTCAATTCTGGGTAAAGGGAAACTATCCTTAGGGCATGCCTTTTTCAAGTCTGAGTAGTCAACACAGGTCCTCCATTTCCCATTCGCTTTTCCCACTAGCACGGGGTTAGATACCTATTCAGGGTAGAGGGCATCACGGACAAACCCATTGGCTTTGAGTTTGTCCACCTCCTCTCTGAGAGCGGCGGACCTCTCCGGGTCCATCCCTTTCCTTTTTTGCTTTATTGGCACGCATTTTGGGTCTATGTTCAACATATGACTCGCAATGGTGGGAGAAATCCCGCACATATCAAAATGTGTCCAAGCAAAAACATCCAGATTTGCTCGAAGGAAATCAATTAAGTCCTCAATCATCGAGGGAGTGAGTTGTGATCCAATTTTAAGTACCCTTGATGGGTCATCATGGCTGACTGAAATGTTGATTGTCAGTTCAACCAGTGCAGCTTAGACCCCTTAGTCTCTTCATCATCGTCTCTCGGATCTATGTCTTTGTAGATCCGATCGTGCTGCCCGAGCTAAGGCTCCGGCACTACTTATCAATCTTCTGCAACTCGGATGCGGACGGAGCTGTCCACAACCTTTCCTTTCTCTCTTCGCTGAGCCTCTCTCGGCTCAGCCACATAACATGCACAGCTAGTCGCTTGATCGCCATGCACTACACCAACTCCTTTATCTGTCGGAAATTTCAAGGTTAAACACCATGGGGCCAAAGCTACCCTAAACTCTGCCAAGGCCGGTCGACCCAAAAACACATTATACAGAGAATCGACATCCAAAACGACGAACGGTAGGATCTGCACCCTCCTACGTTCACCTTCTCCAAGTTCGACTGCAACTCAACGAAACCCACTACATCAGTAGCCGCACCATTAAAGCCATGAATGCGGGCTTTAGATGGTTTTAGATCCTTTGTCTCCATCTTCATCTGGTCGTATGCCTTTTTGAAGATGATGTTAACAGAACTTCCACAGTCAATCAGTATCCTTTTCACAAACGCTGGCCCAATAGTGGCCGAGATGACCATCGGGTCAATGGTAGGCGCCTCCACCTGATCGGCATCTCTACTTCTGAATACTATATCATCCGTCATCATTCGCTATTGCTTAGCCGGAGTTCCATCTTCCGTGTTTGAACAACATTCAAAATCTGCATGTTTTAAGGAACTAGCATAGTGTTCCATTTCTTGCCAACTCTTGTCTACTGGGTGAGGCCCTCCGACTATCGTGTTTATGATTAATCTTCCTATGGTCCGAGCTGGTTCCTCAGGATGGCGTGGAGCTTGCCCGCGATCGGTGTCTGATGTTCCTTGTCCACCCTCCGGCGGATTCTTGACAAATTCCTGCAACTTCTTCTGTCGAATCAGCTTTTTTATAGCGTCGTGGAGGTGCCTACACTCCTCGGTATTGTGCCCGTAAGTCTCGTGGAAGCGACAATACTTCCCAGTCCGATTTTGCTCCTCGGTGGACTCTTTTGGTCGTGACTTTCGATATTGGAAAGTATTACAAGTCGACAGGTAAATATTCTCCAGAGATGCATTCAAAGGAGTGTATTCGTTTTAAGTTGGGATCCTTGGTTTCCACTTACCAGCTTCCCTTTTCTTTCCGGGATTTACCCCCACCAGATCCTTTAGATTGTTTAGGCTTGTTTTGAACATTGACTTGTACTTTTCCAGAGTTGTCACCGGATTGTTTTACAACAATGTTGCTCTGCACGGTCTCTTTGCCAAGTATGGGTGTATTGTCTCGCCTCATCCACCTAGCTTTCTCCCTTCTTATAAATTGGTGTGCCTTTGAATAAAAACGTTCCAGTGTAGTCGGAGGCTTTCCCGCCAGCCAATCGCCAAACTCCGAATCCGGATTTACTCCTCGCATCACGGCCATTAGAATAGCATGGTCGTTGGGGTTGCTAACTTCAATGGTGGCAACGTGGAATCTTTGTAAGTACTCTTTTAACGACTCCCATAGAGCCTGAATCACACTGGACAAGGACATCACGTCCTTGGGACGGGTAGCATGAATCCTGAACTGTTCCACAAATTTCGTCGCTAACTCATCAAAGTTTGAGATAGTCCACGGAGGAAGTCGAGTGAACCACATGGTAGCGATTCCAGATAAAATTATTGGGAAGTATCTACACTTAGTTGCGTCATTTTCTCTAGCTGAGTCCATCATCCATTTATATCTCATCACATGCTGTCGGGGATCAGTCTTTCCTTCGTAGGCCGGAATAGTCGGCATGTTAAACTTCCTGGGGTACTTGGCCTGTAAGATAGCATCTATGAATGGAGTATGACTCCTAGATATCCCTCAATCATCATTTGATAAGCCTTGATTCTCCCTCATCAGCTGCCTGACCATAGCTGATAGGTCTGGGGTTTGTATGGAAGATGGCAGATTGGTGTCTGTCATGCGAGACCGTTCTGGTTGGTGTCTCCTCTATTGGCGATCTACCAAGCGTGTATCTTGGGGACCAGCATCATTAGGACCTTGATGAGCCGGTCGTCCAGCTTCCACTCATGCTTTAGATCTTAAGTTTACTGCTTCAGCTTGAGCATGATTTTCTTGGTGCACTGCACCTATTTGCGTTGTTTCAGTTCTACGGCATCTACGCCTGGGAGGTTCATCAGATGAAGTAGAGCTGTCGGACGAGGAGTAGGAAGCGGGACTTCCTCCAGCATTCTGATGCTGTTGTTGAGTAAGCTGAGTCATGAGGTTGGCATTAGCTTGAATCTGCTTGTTAAGCTGTCTCCTGCTTTCCATGAGTTCTCTCATCAACTTGCTGAACTCTGTCCTGGTGACAGCTTCCGTTTGGTTTTGGGCGGTGATGGTCCCTGCACCCGGATTAGCTTGCTGATTATTGGGTCCTACTTGTTGGACGCTAGTGGTCTCGTTGACATCTGCATTGTGGGAGGCTGATCTAGTACGTGGTCTTCCCATTGTAGAGTTATCGGTTGGAACTTTGAATAGAATCAATGGACTTCTTGTGGATAAAATCGGATCTTCTTCGGGGGATTTTCTCAATCCAATAGCAACAAAGGAGATCCTAACAGCCTGAGAATGCGTTCTCAATGAAAGCACCAAAAAGTTAGCACCAAAATTGGTCACTAAAACCCAAAGAAAGATTTGTGTAGAGAGATTAATGAAGTAGAAAATTGAAATAGAGGATTGTATGCAAAACTAAATGTAAAAAATGAGAACACCGGAATTATAGTGGTTCGGCGTAACTGCCTACGTCCACTTTGAGTTTAATCTTTATTGATTTTTCAAATAATTGAATACAGATACAATCCGTACACCAACAACTTGAATACAGGTTCTCACAGAAAAGAAATGAGTCTTTAAAATGGCAGAGTCTCCCTAGAGTTCCCGAAAAATGGTCCCTTTTCATCGTGCCCCTGCCCTTCTATTTATAGGCAAAGATAGGCTGGACTTCCTTCACGAGCCTAAGAACAAAGTACTTCAGCCCATAGTGGGTGACTTCTGTGCACTGAACCACGTATGCCGAGCGAGGTACACCGAACATCATTTCGCCAGGCGCTGCTTGCCGAGTGAGGTATGCCGAGCGGGATATGCCGAAGGAGGCTGCCTAACAAAGTTACCAAATGGGGTATGCCAAGCGGGGTATGCCGAATGACGACACCCTCCTCAAGGCTGAGTGTTGATCCTTCCTTCAAAGCCGAACGGCATCCAAGCCGAACCGCACGCCAAGGCCGAGAGACATCCAAGCCGAACCACACGTCAATTTGGAACGACATCCAGGCTGAACCACACGTCTAGGCCGAATTGCATCCAGGCCGAACCACACGTCTAGGTCGAACGGCCTCCAGGTCGAACCACACGTCAAGGCCGAACGACATCCAAGCCGAACCACACGTTTAGGCCGAACGAAGGTTATACGCCGAAAGGTGCACTTGCTTAACGAGCATCTTAATTCAAGTCAATCTTTCACTGGATCATGTTTCACCTATAGCCAGCCAAGAAATCCAATAGTTGGCCTATCGTATCCGGGTACAACAACCGGGTAACAACGTGAATGTACGTGGTATACATCAAGAAGATGGTGAACCAAGAAGGCATGGAACGGTCCGTAGACATCGACCGGACCATTAACGTAAGGTGGAACACGACCACCGCTTGGCGCCAACTATCCAAACGCTGGACTTGTCGGCTATGGCTAGACAGTTAGCGAGAGAGAGCCAAGGCTTAACCAATGACGACTAAGGAATCTCGAGAAGCCATACCCTATTCACTGACAAAGTCCTACATGCAGAGTGTCCAAGGAGGTTCAACATGTCGTCGATGCTTGCCTACGAGGGAAAAACCAGCCCTAGAAAGCACATCATGAGATATGAATGGCTGATGGATTCTGCACGAGCAGATGATGCAACCAAGTGTAGATGTTTTCTATAACTCTCTCTAGAATAGCACCAATGTGATTTACGAGGTTACCCCCACGGTCGATCTCTAAATTTGATGATTTGGCAATAAGGTTTGTGGAGCAGTTCCCTATGCATGCAATTTTCCCCAAAGATGTAAAGTCCCTATCCAGCATGATCCAGGCTCCAGGAGGATCGCTGATAGATTACTTGGAGAGATTCCATATAGCTGTCATAGAAATCAGTAATCCGAATGACCATGCAATATTAATGGCCGTAACAAGACGGATTGATCCAAAGTCTGATTTCGGCGATTGGTTAGCTGGCAAGCCACCCGCAATGTTGGAGCACTCTTATGCAAAGGCGGCTTAGTATTTGAGGAAGGAGGAAGCCAAATGATCTAGGAAGAAGAATGTTGCGGGACCAAGTGGAGAGGGAGTATAGAGTAATATTGCAGTGAAACAATCTGATGATAGCTCTGGAAAAGTTCAAGTGAATGTCCAAAACAACTGAATCAACAAAAGAAAGGCGAAGATAGGAGCCGAGAATGAAAGAGGGACTCTGGAAGAGGAAAAACTAGGATTCCAATGTATGATACTTACACGCCACTTAATACATCATTAGAGAATATCTGCTTATCTACCTACAATACCATGTAGTATATGAAGCTGCCTCCAAAAGAATCAATGGAGAAGCAGAAACAGACCAAAAAATATTGTCGGTTTCATGAATGTTATGGTCATAAAACAAATGAATGCAGACATCTCCACGATATTATCGAAAAGCTGATATGAGAAAGAAAGTTACAGTAGTTTGTAAAAAGCTCACAGGATGGCGGGTAGGGGATATCCGACCCCAACCGAGGACAAGCACCACATAGGGCTGAGGAGCCTGCGCGGACTGGTGGAAGATTGGTAATCAATACAATAGTCGGAGGACTACATTCGGCTGATAAGAGTTGGCATGAGATGGAATGCTACGCTAGCGCGATTAAGCATGTGAATTTTGAATGTTATTCGGGTATGGAAGATGGAGCTCCGACAAAATAACAACGTACAATGTTAGATGATATTGTATTTAGAAACAGAGATGCAAATAAGGTGGAGGCTCTGACAATTGACCCAATGGTCATTTTGGCCATGATCGGCCCCGCTTTAATGAGAAGAATATTGGTTGATTGTGAAAGTTTTGTAAATACAATTTTCAAAAAAGCTTATGATCAGATGAGGATGGAAGCCAAGGACTTGAAACCGTCTATAGCCCACATTTATGGCTTTAACGGTGCTGCAACTGAAGTTGTTGGTTATGTTGAATTGCCCGTGGAGTTAGGAGAAGGTGACCGCAAGAGAGTGCAGATTTTGTTATTTTTTGTTTTGGATGTTGACTCTCCATACAATGCTTTTCTTGGCCGACCGGCCCTAACCGAATTCCGAGCAGCTCTTGCTCCATGGTGTTTTACTTTAAAGTTCTCGAAAGATAATGGTATTGGAGTTGTTCATGGTGATCAGGCGACCGGACGTGCCTGTTATGTAGCTGAATTGAGGGATGCTCAACGAAAGGAAAAGGGTAAGGGTGTGGACAAGTCTGTCCGCATTTAAGCCACTGAAGATTGACAAACAGCGCCTAAGCCTTGGTTCGAGCACCATAGTCGGTTCTATAGAGACATAGATCCGAGAGATGACGAGGAGGAGCCCAAAGAGACCAAGGCTGCACTGGCTGAGCTGATGATTGACATCACAATCAGCCACAACGACCCATCACAGGTCCTAAAGATTGGATCACAGCTCTGCCCTCCGATGATGAAAGAAATTGTTTGATTTTTTCGAGCGAATCTCAACGTGTTTGATTGGACTCACTTTGACATGTGCGGGATCTCACCTACCGTCACAAGCCATGCATTAAATATCGATTCGAGGCATGTTCTGGTGAAACTAAAAAGGCATGGCATGGATCCAGAGAGACCTGTCGCTCTTAAAGAGGAGGTGGATAGGCTTAAAGATAATGGGTTTATTTGTGACGCCCTTTACCCTAAGTGGTTATCTAATCTGTACTTGTGAGAAAGGCGAATGGAAAATAGCGGACATGCATTGATTACTCAGACTTGAACAAGGCATGCCCAAAAGACAGCTTTCCCCTTCCAAGGATCAACCAACTGGTAGAATCAACCGCAGGACACAAATTGCTATCTTTTATGGATGCGTACATAGGATATAACCAAATCTCGATGCATATTTTCAATCAAAAGCACACCAGCTTCATTACTGATGTTGGATTATATTGCTATATGGCAATGCTGTTTGGACTAAAGAATGCAGGAGCGACCTACCAACGCCTTGTCAATAGAATGTTTAAAGATCAAATTGAAAAAATGATGGAGGTATATGTGGATGATATGCTCGTGAAGTCACAACGGTCTAGCGACCACATTAGAGACCTGGCAAAAATGTTTGATATCCTGCGATACTACAAAATGAAGATTAACCCTTTGAAGTGTTCTTTTGGCGTAGCATCAGGAAAGTTCTTGGGTTTCATCGTTAATGCCCACGGAATCAAAGCTTATCCCAAGAAGATCCAAGCTATTCGCAATATCCAAGCGCCAAAGTCTATCAAACAAGTACAGAGCCATAATGGGAAGGTTGCCGCCCTAAGCCGATTTATTTCCAGAGCTACTGATAAATGCATTCCTTTCATTGACCTGATAAAAAGAGAAAAAAGGAATTTTGAATGGATACAGGATTGTAAAGACGCAGTCCAAGCTTTGGTGAATCACTTAGAGAGACCTCTCATCTTGTCAAAGCCAGTAGATCATGAAGACTTGTATATCTACTTGGCCGTGTTGGTGCATGCTATAAGTGTCGCGTTGCCTCGCGAAGAGAATTGAATCCAGAGACCGGTCTATTTTGTTAGCAAACGATTGACAAAAGATGAAAGGAACTATCCAAAGATGGAGAAACCAGCATACTATTTGTTGATTGCTTCGCAAAAGCTCCACCCTTACTTTCAAGCACATCCTATCAATGTCTACACCGACCAGCCATTATGATAGGTCCTGCAGTGACCTGAGACATCTAGAAGGTTACTCAAGTGGAATATCGAACTTAGTCAATTTGACATCACTTATATTCCTCAAAGAGCTATCCAGGGTCAGGCGCTGATAGATTTTATAGCAGAATTTACTACGCATGATGATTTCCTAGATAGCAATGAAACGCCTACCATACGGTGGAAGTTATATACAGATGGAACATCCAATGATCGTTGTTCTGGAGCTGGAATTATGCTTGTACTCTCGAAGATCGGTCAATGTACTATGCTTCAAAGCTCAATTTCCCTACAACAAACAATGAAGCTGAGTATGAGGCTCTGATTGTTGGACTTAAACTCCCTAGAGAATTGGGGATAAAGTCTATTAAAATCTTTTGCGACTCACAATTGGTAGTATACCAAGTCAGGGGAGATTACCAAGCTAAAGGACAATGACTTGCTCCGTACCTTACCCAAATCCAAGAGTTGTTGACCGACTTTGAGTACTATGATATTACGCACATTCCTCGGGACCAAAACAATGAGGCTGATTCATTGGAAAAGTTTGCTAGCACCAGGGATGCACAATAGACGGGCTTGGTTCCAGTCGAAGTATTAAACACTCTGAGCATACGCCCGAAGGAAACCTATCGGGTACTAGAGACGGAGCCTGAGAAGGAGTCATGGATGACTCCGATTAAAGACTATTTGCTACATGGGGTTCTTCCCGAATGAACGAATGAAAAATGACAAGTCCTTCGTAAAGCTTCACGACATATCATACAGGAAGGAGTTATGTACAGAAAGGGATTTTCCGTTCCCCTGCTCCGTTGTATCGCTCATGATGAAATAAAACGAGTCCTAAAGGAAGTTCACGAAGGGGAATGTGGCGATCACACTGGGGGGCAAACTCTAGCAAAGAAAATACTCCGTTACGGGTATTATTGGCCGACCATCAATCGAGATACTGCTGATTATGTAAGGCGATACGACAAGTTCCAGATATATGTAAAAGTTTTAAGAGCTCCGCCTATGAGAATTACACAAATGGTTAGTCCATGGCCGTTTTCCATATGGGGCATAGATATAATCGGTTCCTTACCGATCTCTAAAGGTGGTGTGAAGTATGCCATAGTCGCAATTGATTACTTCACTAAATGGGCCGAAGCGGAACCATTAGCTACGATCACAACCAAGAAAGTAATTAACTTCATTGTTTGGAATATCTTCTGTCATTTTGGTCTTCCATGAACTATTGTAACAAATAATGGGACATAATTCGATAGTTCTGAATTCAAAGACTTCTACCGTCTGCATTGTATTGAAAAGAGATTTGCGACAGTCGCTCATCCTCAAGCCAATGGACAAGTTAAAGCTGTGAACAAAATCATAAAGTCCATTCTGAAGAAGCATTTGGAAAAGGCTAGAGGCAAGTGGGTGGATGAACTTCCGACAGCACTATCGGCTTATAGGATGACTCACAAGTCTGCGGCTGGCCATACTTCATTCGCCCTTGCTTATGGTTCCGTAGCGGTTATTCCTGTTGAGCTCAAAGTTCCTTCTCATCGAGTGATCTACTACGATCCTAGAACGAATAAAGATCTTCTCTTGGAATCTCTAGAATTTATAGATGAGAAGCGCAAAGAAGCTGATTTGAGGGCAGCTGCACACCGGCACCGAGTCGCCAGATACTACAACACTAAAGTCCGACCTAGAACCTTTAAAATCGGCGATCTCATCTTGGAACGGTTTTTTCCTTCCCCATCGGATATGAATCCTACTTGGGAAGGACCATATGTCATTGAACAAAGGCTTGGAGAGGGAACTTTCAAGCTAGCGACTGTTGATGGCATCACACTCCCAAGGGTATGGAATAGAAAGCATTTACGATGTTATTTCACTTAGTTTATTTCTTTTTCATTCAATTGTATTTAATTTCAGGATTTGATTTAGCATTTAATTTTCAAAGAAATGTATTAAGACAAATTATGCCATTTCTTTCCATTTGGAAAACAAAGTTTTGAATTTCCTTTATGTATGTGTTTGCTGTAGCAGTACATATTAGTTACGATATTGAACTAACTAGTTAACATGTCCAAGCAGGTTCCTAGAGTTTGGAGCTAGCCGATTACATAAGTTCACGACTGAACTAAACGAAATGAGAATGGTCCGACCGTCCATTTGACGATTCATGCTCATAACCCAATGGACGGAATGCCTAATGAGGGATGGAAGTGATTCGACCATCCAATAACCAACTTAATCCTATCAAATGATGGGACAAATATGAATCAAAAGCGATTGTGCCACGACCGGTCACTCGCTAAGTTAACCCCCCAGACTTGGTGGGCAAATCAATCAATTAAGGAAAGTACAATCTGACTAAACCCGCAGAGTATGGACTGGGGTATAGACATAAGCTGGGTGTGATTCGACCACCCACTAACTAACTCTTATCCCCAGAGTGCGAATATGAGTATAAACAAATAGACGAGTGTGATTCGACCACTCACTATTTTGTGAACTCCGGCCTGAAATCGACATGAGGAGTATAAACTTTCTAAGGATAGAGATCGACCATCCACTGTCTAACTCCGCTAACCCGAGACTAGGGATAGGAGTATTATCACTCAAACCACTAAATCTGACAGTGCAACATTAGGGCTCAAGTCCCATGTTTGGTACGACTCAGGGCCAGACTGCATTGAGGCCTTAGGATAGAATTAACATATTATCATCCAAAGCAATGAGCAATGAATTACAAGTACATCGAATGGAAACTAATAGCTCGACTGCTGAAATAAAAAATTCACATAAGAGTTCGATAGAAAACAAAGAACTTTATTATATAATAAACTTCAAAAATAGTGATACAAGTTTATTCAAAAATGGGGGCCGTACCCGCACAATCACAGCTAACAAAAGAGAAAAATAGTTATATAAACTAAGCCGAAGTGATGACTATCTCTTCTACCCTTTCTCCTTTCTGGATCTCTTAGGAGTGCCACCACCCGAACTTCCGCCTATCCTCTTCCTTGATCCTTTGCCGCCCTTGGCAGGAGAGCTTTTGGAGGATGGATGAAGTTCTTGGGGAACCAACCTGCTAGGAGGGATGACTTGTAATGGGATGAGATTTGGATCATCAATGTCCACGTTAGTAGGTTCAGCCTTAGCTTTTTTCTTCAACAATTCCTTCTTCTCGATACGCTCCTTTAAGCTGAGCTCATCGATATGTTCAGTGGAGCCAGTAATCACAATGTCATCCGGCAATGGCGGGTCTTCAGTTTTGTCATCATCAAGTGCTCCGATAACTTGAGCGCCAGGTCCTGGAGTGTCGGTGGCCGCCAGAATTTCAGTAGATGTCAATTGTTGCTACACAGCAGCACCACTTTTTGGAGTTTGGCAAGGACCTCGAAGACTTGTAGATTCATGGAAACAAGAAGATAAACCTTGACTATTGGACATGAAGAACAAAATATCTCGAAATGTGGAGAATAAAGCAGAATACCTACGTCCGGTTGACTCTCAGTTGTCACCGAAGTTCCCCTTTCAGAATAGGGGTTAGCACCTTAGATTGATAACTGGGTTTGTCCGGATCATAGCTTAGATCCTGTCCCGGGGTGAGAGAATCTGACACTCCGGCTGCTTGAAGAGAATAGTGGCCTTTGGGATCAGACTCCGAAGACTCGACAGTGTTAGACGTTTACTCGACCTGTGGTCACGGGACTGCTTGGAGTTGGATGAACCATAATACTACTCAGGCGGTATGGCAACTTGAGGACCATGGAAAGAGGTCTGATCGCCACCGTGCACTAGAAGATTAGGTTGAACTTCCTGATGGGATGATCGAGACTGGGACTTATGTTTGGAAGATGAAGATTCCCTTAAACGATGACTTCTTTCTCGGTCGTCATCCCTCTCTCTATGCCTACCCGATTTTGAATCACGGTTGGATCCATATTGCGTCGAGGAGCCCCTCAAGCGATCAAAAACTCGGGATTGAGACATTGCACCTACAAAAACCAAACAAAAATGTATAAGTGACCATTATACAAAATGTAGATGGAGATCATGTGGTGAAAGGCACATGATTGTGAGTGTCCTAGTGTCCCCCGACGGACCAGTAGCTGCAGCCTTGCTCATAGGAGTTTTCTCTCCTTTGCCGGTGGGAAGAATGCCATCGCCACTTCTGGTGGGAGAATTGAGCCCCTCAATACAGATGTTGGGGAAGTCATAAGTCATGATGTCATCAGGAATTTGGAGATTTGAAAACCCTTTCATTGAGCTTTCTAAACGTTGGGAAGACAACTCTTCATCGACGGAAGTGATAACAAACTCAGGCGCCTTAGCAGTTTTTCTCCTACGGAGCTTATATGCAAGCTTCTTTCTTCTCCTAGCTGGCGTGTGAGCTTGCGCGCCTTGTGACAGTTTGACCACAGGCGCATTGCTCGGACCTGCATCGGCATTGTTAAGCTTGTTGGTTTTGGCACCTCTAATTTCACACTCTTCGGTGTCATCCTGAGTCCCCCCCGACTAGGGGCACGATAGAATTATTGATATCATCTTCTTATTCTGCAACATATCCTAGTAATCCAGCGCTTCCTGGAAGCCCAATGTTGTGACCTTCCTCCAGCAACCTAAACGACGATAACCATTCATCGGTTACAAGGAGTCTAATGTCCCTGCCTTCGATCGGGGTGGCACGAATTGCAGAGATTTCCCTCGAAAAACTATCTCCCTCTGGACATGGACGGACACATGTAGATTTTTAGAATATTAGTTGATTCAAGATATGACCTGGGTTAAAGAATTTGATATTAGAGCGAAGACAACACTTACATCCTTCCAACCATCACCTTGCAAAGCCAGGTGGACATCGGACATAAAACCATTCGTGTTTGAAGGGGCTGAGTTTGTCCCAAGCACTCGTTAAGACTTGATAATTGGGCGAAGGCTCAAGGAAACTTTAGGAAAGACTCACTGTCTGTCATTTGAAGTTTAGTTGAGTGGGAGATATTCCAAGATATTTTATCATTCCTCGGATAAAAGAATTAAAGGGCGGCATGCATCCGGCCTGGCACATAAACTTATTGCATGTTGTATACCCCTCCGGTGGCGAATGAGCCATGTCGTTCACCTAAGGAACCAGAACGTCTTTGAAGGGAATCCTGTGTCTAGAACATAGTCTGTGAAGAGCGACCTTACCAATTCTGAGGGTTTGAGAATAAGCTGGGTTATCTAAAAATATAGCGCCTTTTACAGCGTTGGGGGTAGGACTTATATCTTCCACAGGAATGACGGGAACGTTAGAGAAAAGGTCGACCGACGGGCCGGAAACTTCCGATTGTTCAGTTTGATGACAAGGGGAAAGCCTGCCAGATATAGTTGTGGAACTTGACTTAGCTTCGGGATTACTATGTTGTGGAGTTGGTCTGGAAGACTTCGCAGCTAGACGCTCTAAACGTCTGAAGTCCATGTTAACTATACTAAGTAGATAATCGCGATTAGAAAAGTTTACCTGTCCCCCCGTGCAAAGTGTAAGCTAGTGTGGTGCAGTGTCGTGTAGTACAGAGATAAGCAGCTCAAAATAAAACAAAACAAAGTAAATGACGAGACTTTGGATTTCGATTAGAGTGACCGTCATCACTGACCGTCTCAACTAGCGAAAAGATTGATCGGTTATGTAAGCTTTGGGATCGACCATCAGCATATCGAAGTGTGAAATTCGTTATTAAAGTCCATAAGTTAAGTTTTAGTTCATGTTCAAAGTCCCAAGGATTCGATCGTTCAATTTCGAGTTCAATAGTGAATATGCAAGTCCAGTTGTTCATCATTGTCATATGTTCAAGTTCATTAAAATGAGATTGGTTATAATATCTTAAACAAGTGATTATGGATTGGTTTTCGAATTTAATTCAAAGCCTAGAATTAGCCAAGTATAAAAATAGCGATTCCTATTGTCGACCCTTAACCCAGAGCAAAACAACCGATCCCACTCTCTAGAAGATTAATGTCGATCCCTTTCCTTTAACAAAAATATTGATCCCTCCACGCTGGCCAACTCTACCGATCCCTTTACTTCACCGTTTTCAACCTTCTACCAAACTTCCACTACCGATCCCTCCACGCTAACTTCCACAACTAATCCCTTTCCTTCACCATTCCAACCGATCCTTCCTCCATCCAACAAAACTATTGTCCCTTCCATGCGAATTGAAAGCGGCTGATTCCTCTCCTTCCACTTCCTCGTGTTGACCTTCAAACTTTTTAGCCGAACCCTACCACATCCCACTTCTCATCTTCTCCAAACAGCTTCAGCCATCGATTATCCATCACATCGCACTCCAATTCAAAGCCAATGGGATAGAATCCATCGTCTCATCATAAAATCAAAAGCTAAAGACAACCAAACCTACTTAAATATATAGAAGATGAGTTATGCGAGAAGAATTATTGGATTGTAATTTAAATGGAAGTCGAAATGATGATTTAAAGCAAAATAGGAAGGCGAGATTATAGATGAAGGAGATGTTTAATTCAAAACGAATGATCGGGTTTTCTTTCAAGACATGGGAGGCTTCAGGACCAGACTTAAAGGAAGTATGAAGATGAAAGTAGATAGGGAAGAGATGAATAAGTGAAGGTTGGGGGGGAAGGAATGCTAGCTTATATATGGGGACAGGAGATTGGCCCATCTCTTCGAGGTCAACACAAAATAGGGAGGGATCGGCTATGAAACTACCTATCCCTATAAGCATGCGTAAAAAAGAGAGAGAGAGAGAGAGAGAGAGAGAGAGGGATCAGCTAGAAATATGCTGATCCATGTTAACATAAAAAGAAAGAGGAGGGATCGGCTAAACATATGACGATCCCTGCAAATTCTCAAAAGAAAGGAGGGATCGACTATGAGCATGTATGCAAACAAACATAGGCATAGAAATTATTCAAAGCACATATGTACAAAATGTAATGAAATTGCATCTTACTCAATGAAAATTGGCGACGACCCATGAGCACATGAATGCGTCCAGGAGCCAATGACAAGAACGTGTATCTGAACGTGCACGTGTGTGGTCTAAAAGTTCAATTTTTGAAATCGACAGAAAATGAAGTCAAACCTGAAGCTTTCAAGTGCAAGGCTAGACTAGATAACCAAAGCTTATTAGTCTCATGGAACCGGACTTATATATCAACTGAGGGAATATAACCCTGGATTTATACTATCGGAAATCGATCAAGCGTCATGACGAAAAAGAGGGATATAACACTTTGGAAAATTAATTCGATAGCGGGATAGCGACTATTCAGAAAACTGGATGGGTTTCTTTCCGACGACTCTAACTTGCTTTGGTTCAAAGCACGTCATGTTCATGCAAGGTGTACAATGGAAGGCAAGTGTTATCCGGCATTTTGACCCAGCTATATTGAACTGATTGCATAAGTTAGATTCGGCTGCTATCAAGACCGATGAGTCCAGAGTGACGGTTGTGGGGCCCAGAAGTCAAGTACAGATGATAACATAAAGTCGAGGTCGAATGGAATTGATAGATATGCAAGGCAGAATGTCCGAAGTATGAAATATGGTTCAACATATAGGAGGGATCATCACAAATTAACTACCATAATAGGGATTGGTATGTTTCAGGGAGTAAGAGCATTTCAATACAAAACAATCGATATCTCAAGATCCACAAGTCCAATGCATATGAAATTTTGTGAGCAAGATATGGGGACCCTAGGAACCCTACCATAGGGATCACACTTAAGAAGATGAAGTTAGAGGGATCTACACTCTTCCCTTGTTAGGGATCAGCAAGCAATTTATGTTGAAGCAAAGATCAAGCAATAACTCAAGTTCTACTAATCCAATTGGCATGAAATTTGGAGGCTAAGCATATTTTAGCATGAGGAAGCTACTATAGGGATCGCACCCCAAAATTTGACCAAAGTAAAGATTGGTGTTGATCCCTCTTCTTTGAGAATTGGGTCATGCGATCCCTCTTGTAGGTCCATATGGTTCTGAAGGTTCTTCTGCCTAATTTTCGGGGAGATATTTGGTCATATTCACCTATAAATACAGGCTTGGTTGTTCATTTTGGGGACCTTTACATTGCTAGTTGCTTTATACTCTTTTGTATCTAAGGATTTTCATCTGATCCCTATTATACTCAGTTTATAAAGCGATTAATAAATCAATCTATTCAAAGTGGACGTAGGCAAACAACGCCGAACCACTATAAATCGTTGTTTGTTATTATTTCAATTTATTGTTATTTCTTTGCTACAATCCTCTGTTTTCATTTTACATTCTTCATTTATTTCTCTTCAAAACTTCTATTGGGTGTTTGTGCCAAATTTTGGTGCAAACACAATGCAAGGCCTAGTCAAAATACCCATCCAAAGAGAGATGATCAATTAAGCCTTTGGTTCTGCCACCATACCTAGCCAAAGCACCCATCCAAAGGAGATGGACGAGAAGCCTTTTGCTCTATAACAAGCCAAAGAACCCATCCAAAGAGAGATGATCAATTAAGCCTTTGGTCCCGCCCAGGTCTGATCAAAGAACCCATCCAAGGGAGATGGATGAAAAGCCTTCAGTTCCATCGCAAGGCCAGGCAGAAGCATCCATCAAAAGAGTGATGGCCAATTAAGCCTTTGGTTCTATCGTTGGGCCAGGCCAAAGCACCCATTCGAGGGAGATGAACGAAAAGCCTTGGGTTCCACCTCAAGACCTAACCAAAGTACATGTCTAAGGAACATAATCAACAAAGCTTTTAAACCCATCATTGGGTCTGATCCAACCACTTATAAGGCAGAGAAATGGGAGCATTAAGAAGATTTCATCAAAAGCATAAATAGATAACACGTTACAATACAGGTACACAAAAAGACTTTTTATTATACAATCATTGAAAAAGGATAGTTTTCCTTTTTACAATGGGAATGAATTTTACAAAAGTTCACGGTTCTGAAGGGTAAGGAAGAGGATGATGTTAATAGCTAGCTCTTTTCCTTTCCCTTCAACCTCCAAAACACTAGAGTGGGATTTTCTAGATGAACCCGCATTTTTGTACGAAATAGGAGGAACCCAATCTCTTTGAGAGCATCAGAACATCAGTACTAGAAAAATGCTAGTATCTTCGGTAGTTGGAAGCCACGGCTTTTCTCAATCGATAATCTCTTTCCGAGCCTTAAAATGAGAAGTCAATTTTTAAATCAAAAGCAACCATGACTTCAATTAAATAATCCACTAGCGAATGAAGTTGAGACGCCTTAGAGGAATATAATTGCATCAACTCTAACTGATCTTTAAGCTCTTTTACCTCTTTTATTAAAGTCTCCAGAGCCAAAAGAGGATCAACAATATGTTGAATCGCTATATGAAGGTATTTATTTAATTTCTTTTCCTTGTGGCGGACAACATTAAGGGAACAGATAGAGTCAATCTGAGAAATTAATGCCTTCTTATGAGTTTTGTTAGCGCTTCTTGATTGGAAAACTTGATGAGATAAGACACTTTTACGGTCTCGAGTTTCTGAATTCTTAATGTTAGCTCATTCTTTGTACATTCCATGGTTTCAAACTCTAATCTAAGACTCAAAAAGTGTTTCGGTATACTTCTTATTCCAATACTCCTTTAGTTTTTGATTACATTCAAACTTCAAGGACTTGTTTAGTCTTACAAAGTCTCCAAATCCATTTTATGATAACAAAGGAGCTCGAGCGGCCACATCGCCAGCGTGTCGAACGACCTCGAGATGAGGAGGAAATCGATAAGAGAGTCTTTTTGGAGGATTTCATCGATGTTGGAGTAGGATGTCCTTTTTGCCTTCGATCAAGATACATTCGTATGATTGACACTCATTCCTAGATTTCAGTAGGTCCATTTCAAAATAAAAAATATGTTGATTAAGCTAAGCAATTTTCACATCGTATTCCAATTATTGAGGATCAAAGCCTGAATTAAGCTTTACGGTTAAATCTAGAATTTTATCGCCTTTGGAAGAAATTTTCTTTTCAAGATCATCAACTATTTCTTGAGAATTTCTTTTAAAATAGACTTCAGCTGGGTGTACTTCTCGTACCATTTGTTGGCTTCAGCATTATCAATAATTGATAAACCTAAAACGGAACGAGTGGAGCGATTCTCCTTGGCGGTCACCAACTTAGACTGTATGCTCTCAAGACTTGAGTAAGGTTGGAATAATCGAGAGATAAAGTCAATCCCTTATCCTAAATTAAGAGATAAGTAATATCTAATAATTAGTACGAAGAGACAGAAACAAAAGCAAAATACTTTGTTCATAGTTTGAAATACAACCAGCACCGGTACATTTGCATAAAAACAACAATGATAATAACTACATGTGCGCTTTAATTTTGTTAGTTCTTGGGGCAAGAAAGAGCATCTTGAATTTTATGGAAGATTGAATGAGAAATTGAAAATGTAGTGCTAAAAGGAGTTCCAATGCTAGGAGGAGTGTTAACCGAAAGAATTCCTCGATAATCCCGTTCTTTGGGGGGCTAAGTTCGATGCACAATAGTTTCACATAGTTATTTCAAATACTGTAAAGATATTGGTCTCTTCGGTCTCTTAAGAAATTGAAGTCCAGGTTAAAAAATTGAGTGTACAGATGATGAAGGTCACAAAGGAAGCAATATTTCGATAGACAAGAATTGTTAATCAAGGAGGAGTTTTTCTTAAAAGATAATTTTTGTTTAACCAAATTACTTTGAGTATCTTTAGATACAGAGGATAAAAAGGAAATAGAAGCAAATTTAGAAACTTGCACGTCAATGATATAACAAAGTTAAAAGAAAAAACATAGGTTTTACATAAATATGACATTACAACATCAAATTAAATGCAACGTTAAATCTATACAACAACGTCATGAAGGCTCATAAAGAATGGACTCCTTATAATATTCAATAATGAATCTATCCTTATTGAACTTGATTTTTTTGAAGGAAGGGAGCTAATAGTTAAAGGAGTAGTGTAAACTTTAGGTAAGTTCTAACATTCTCTATGACGTGGATCTGGTTCATGCTCTTCTAGGTACCTCTTATGAAGACTCTAATTAGGCGTCTATAATCATCGCCTAAGAAGGAAAAGTCGATCATGGGAAACCTGACATAAACTAAATAAAGTTATTCCATTAACTTGGTCCTGTCCTCGATCAACATCTAGAAGAGGGTCGTAAGTTCTTCGTTCTCCTTATGAAAGTTAGATCGATGAAAATAAGATTTTTGAAGAAGAGGGGCAACCCATTTATCCTTAAAGTACTCAAGGTACTTGAGGCATTTCAAGAATCTCATATATTAATCATTTGACTCATTCAGGTCCTTACAAAACCTTTCTCCTTATGTTGTGTCTCAAGACGTAACATCCTATATTTTGGAGGATCCATAATATGGGAAATTAAATTAGATTAATAATAAGAAATTATTAAAAGATGGATAATATATTTAATTGAAAGAATTTGGTAAGGGGGATTTGATTAACTAAGTGTGGAACACTTTAAAAGGTTAATTGAATGGACCAAGAATAAGTAGAGCAATTAAGGTTAGCCTTGTAAATGAAAATAAACAGATTTAGGTTTTAAATAGGAAGGAGTGTGCTAAGGGAAGTATAATGATGTGACTACGCTAGAATGAGATATTAGCCCAAGCCAAAAGCATAAGCCCACTTTCTTTAGCCATATCCCCTTATTGCTACCTTATTTCCATTTTTCTAAAAAAAATTCCTAAAGCTCCAAGTCAAGGCCGACCACCATTTTATAGAAGAGAAGGCAAAAATCAAAATGTAAAGATTAAGCTTTTAACTTTAAGAAACAAGGAAGATTAAACAAGATTTCTTAAACCAACATCAGTAAAAACACTTTCCCTGAAACCTATCCCTACCCGTTTGGGTTCAGATTGAATGCTTTGATGATGGTAAACATGTTTAAATGATTAAAACATCGTTTGGTTATATTTAGGAATTTTAATTGTTCATGTTTTGAGGTAAAACACGAATTTATCTAAGTTAAATGATTTGGAATTGAAATATAATGTTTATGATGATGAAATGAAGGTGGGTTTTTAATTTCATAATCATTGGAATTAATTTTGGGTTATTATGAATTTTCCAAGTTGAGAAAAGAGATAGTTTTAGGAAATTAATTATTAAAAATAATAAAAATAATTATTTTGACATGAAATTTTGGGATAAGGTAAAATATTATGAATTGGATTTTTTATGAATTATTGGGATTTTTTCCATCAATTTTTGATTTTATACGAATTAATTAACTAAGAAAAGAAGTAATTAGTTAATTATAATTAATTAATAACTGGAAGATCTAGTTAGCCTATTTCTGAAAACAACACTGTAAAAAATAAGATTAGCCAATGAGAATCTGACAACAAATGAGATTAGGCGTAAAGTGCGAGAATCTGAAAACAAATGAGATTAGGTGTAAAGTGCTTACTTAATAAAGCAAGGAAACAATTTTCAATTTAATTACAAGATTGCCACTTTCAACTTTCGAAAGCCAGTAAGTATCAACAAATGAAGGCTTTAATAGAAACGACCTACGATAGCTTAGGTAGTTATCATCTCACGACGGCTTTGGGAAGTCACGACGCGATGGCTCTTCGAGCTAACCCTCAAAAGCTATCAAAATGTATAGCTTAAGGAAGCTATCTACTCACGATGGCACATGATGGAGTAACACGCGATAACTTAAGGAAGCTATCTGCTCACGATGGCTATAGAGGGTTCAACTCGCGGTAACTTCAGGAGAGTTAGCCGCAAGCACTACTTAGAACTTAACACGCGATGACTTAGAGGAGTTAATATGTGATGGCTATAGAGGGGATAACACACGATGGCTATAGAGAAGTTAATATGCAATAGCTTAGGAAGCTATCAACCTACGAAAGCTCTTGAAAAGCTAACAAGTGATAGCTAAGTAAAGAAAATAATCTAGCGATGGCTTAGGAAAAATAAGCCCGTGATAGCTATGGGATAACCAACATGCGAAAGCTAAGCTTAACATTCGAAGAATATGGAATAGCCAACACTTAGGCTCAAAGTTCAAAAGCTATGGGATGGCTCGCATGCGACAACTAAAGTCAATTTCCAATAGCTTAGGAAGCCATATTTTTCTTAGTAAAATAACAAATGCTTAAGGCACTTTGGAAGGCGGTTTCCAAGTGTTAATGAACTATTTCATAGGGATGAAATAAATGAGGAATTTTAATAAATTAAATTTGCGCTAACTTATTTTGAAATGAAGTAAAGCTTAGAGAAGCTAATAAATGATATAGAATCATTTGAATTAAAAGACAAAGATTCTTTATCTAAAGGAAGTGTAGGATACACTATAAATGAATGAAATTGGTTGAACTATGATCGTAAAATTATACTGACTCATGGAGTTATTGGATGGTAGGGTGCCTTAAATATTAATCTAAAATCCAATGGTATATGGCAGGGTGCCATGATTGGATTCAATCCTAAAATATTTATAAACTCTCAAGGGGAGTTATGGCAGGATGCTAAAACATCACGGTAGTATTATAAATAAAACAAATAAATTGGCAACGTGAATAATAGCGGTTCAAGGACTAAGAGGGGCTATTGGCGCTTTGTAAGGATGCTTACTAGAATATAATCATGGTGCTTACATGCAACCTCTTAGGGGAGTCAGGGTGGCTCTAGTCAAGGTGGCTCTTGGCCATTTCATCAAATGACGTTATTCGAGAAAATATGAATTAGTGATGGATAGGCCTAGAGAGGTAATCACTAAATAAGTTAATGATGACTTAACAATGAAAGCCTAAAACAAGAGATTAAGTGATGTTTGAATGGATGATGAATAATTGTGTGACATGGTTCATAACGGGATAACAAGTGTATGGTGTACTTAATTTGAATTTATATATGACATGGTTCATAACTGGGGTAGGGTACACTTCTTGACTGAATAAATGCACATGGTTGCTTTTTGTGTAATGTTGTTTACATATATGATGTATCTTGATGATGATAAAGTGAAGGGAAAACCTGTTCCATGTTAGTAGTGTGGTCTCAATTTGTATGTCTAGGGTTCACACCAAGCTTTATGTCTGACCCATGCTTTTATTATTTCTCATAAACTCATATGTACTTATTCGACTAAGTTGAGTTTATGGATTAGACAAGTATTTATTGGAATGATAAATAAAGATTTCGAAGATGAAGCATGAGGCTTATCTAGAGAATAAAAATGCTTTAAAATTTCCGCTGTGTAAAACCAAAAATTATAACTGGTTATGTGTTGTGTTGATATCTTCATATGTCAGACACAATACTACTCTTATTTTCTTTTTTCATCACCCCTGCGTTGGAATGAATTGGGTTAAAGATGATGTAATGAACTATGTAAATCAAATTAATGTGGTGAGAAAGCTATTTAGCTGTTATGCTTACTTATGTTGTGTAAAATAACACTATACTCACTTTGTCATTGGAAGACGATTCTAGTAATGACTACTACATCATCGGCGTCTATTTTTGAGTCTTGGAGTGAGGTATGTTACATAAGATCTCATCTCTCTTTTTATCTAATAAAATCTCAACATAGTTCATATTTCTCCTTCTATGATGGTAGTTAAGTAATATCGAGGTTATCAGCTATAAAATGAGACAAACTCGAAAATAAATTTCGGGGTTAAGTTACTTGTGGAGGGGTCATTGAAGCACTCGTCTTGAAGGGATGAGCTTTTTCAATTCCAGAAAAAGATTGGCCAAGCTTACTTGGGCCATGAGGGATTGAACCACCGTAAGGACTCTTTGAGGGAAACGAATAACCAAGGCCATGATCAGTATGAGGAGAAGGAAAATCAACAAAGCGATTTGAACCTTAAGGGACTTTTGATCCAACTTGACTTGAACATCCATCTCTATCCTTCCTTGGTGAACCATCTTGACTGTGGTCACTACCATTCCATCATCACCATTGTCATTGTGTCATCGTTAAATTTTCTTGCTCATCGCCTTCCATGCATCGTCATACGACGAAAGATCATCAAATGTGAAGAGCTTAAAATGATCAATGGGATCATCATCATCAAATTTTAAAAGGTACCTCGAATGCGATAAATGAGAATATCAAACTTTCTTCTGTAGTCCACTCTCGTGAAATGAAAAGAAGGGAAGCCCATATTCGGCCACTGTTCAACACTGTTTTTATAAGCAGTAAATAGAATGGCTTTAGGATTTTGATCCTTCCAACAAGGGAGAGCTTCCTTTCTTAACTTTGTGCAAAGATGTCCTTGACTTCTTGACATAAAGTTTCTTCTTCGTTAAATCCTTTTCTTAAGTCAAAAGCTTAACTGAAGCACCAAGCCGGGCATCCTTTGTTTCTTCACGACATAAGGAAGGCTCTTTCTCCAAAGTCTTTAGCTTTTTTTCCAAATCATAAGTTTTATTTTTCTTCAAGTCGAATAAAGTCGAGATTTAGACGTTTTCAATGGATAAAAAACCGCTGCCGTTCTGGAGATTTTGAACTTCATTCTCAAGAGTCTTTACCTTCTTGGATAGCGAGGATTTTATTTCCCACAACAATGACACATCCTTTGAGGAACACAAAGATGATTTTTGAAGGAAAAATAGATGCTTTCTAATATTTCAATCTAAAAATAATCTTGAATGTTAAAATTAAATTGGTCAGATAATCTAATACGTAAGGAATGAGGTACATACCAGAATAAATTGCTGAAAAAGAGAGACAAGAACCTCTCTTGAAAGAGGAAGGGAAGCCTCAGTTGAGTCCAAAGAAGCAATGGTATGGGATTGGAATATAGGCATTAATAACTCCTCAAAACTTAATAGGGGAGGAGTCCTTATGCCTGAGCCTGGAAGAGGAGCATTGTGTATAAGGGATGAGTCGAGTCCTAGGCCGCGGTGAAGGAAAGCTAAAGGTTTCCTTAGTGGAGAACTTGTGACATCAACAGTCGGGCTCTAAGCAAGTAATGAAAAGGAAGTGGCGACGACATTAGAAGTGGGAACCAAAGGCAGCGCTAAAGCAAAATCGTCCTCCATGGATTTCTTGTACAGAGGCTTAGAAGAAGTATTCATATTGTTAGGCCCCTTCTATTTCCTACTCTTTGCCAATGAAAGGATATCTCCCACTACATAAGGAAGGGATGATGGGATAACCTTAGAAGCGGGATGAAAAGGTGGTTTTCGAGCAGCTTTTGATGAGATGGGCAAATTCGAGGAATCCTTACCCGACAACAAGGAAGCTGCATCGACCAGGTGCACATCTACAACATAGAAATGTAAGTAGATGAATAAACAATCATTATTTTCTGTAACATAAAAAGGAAAAGATTGGGACCTGGGCAGTATTCAGGATTGTCAATGGTTGAATGCTGAACCGGGGGTTTACTGAGAAAAGTTCTGATTTAGCGGCAATAAAAGCTGAAGAACCATATCTATTCCTCTTTATTACGAGAGGCTCACTTAAGATCCATTGTAGGGGTTGAATTAAAGAATACTTCCTTAGTTTCTCTTTAGTGAGGACTTAATCGACTTCTTGAGAATTTGGTAACATCTCCAAGGTGATTAATTTTAGCCAGGACATTAAGATCTATTTGTTTTGAGGTAGAAACTAAAAATAATAACAAGAAATAAAATAATAAGATTTAATGTAAAATGATGATAAAGTAAAGGAGATTATAAGGCCAAGCAACATACTAGGGACAGAGAATTCCCTAGAAATCTCTGTAGAGAAGCATCTTATGTAGAAAAGCTGAAAAACTGATAACTCCAATCCCTTTTTTGTTTATCGAATCAGAAATCAACCCTCTATCAGCAGGATATAAATAATACACTATGCTTTCAGGCTAATACTTAACATTTTGAAGAGTGGCAAGGGAATAAAGAATTGAAGGAGTCAAATCTTCTAACTTGAGTTGTTTAAATAGCATGAATAGAGAATGAATGTAATTGTAGAAATTTGGATTAAGTTAAATAAGTGCAATCTTGAGGAAAGATAAGACTTTGATGATAAGAGTATTGAAAGGAAGATAGTAAGAATGCCAAACATGAATGGGAGTGAAGGCAAAGAATCCCCTAGAAGGGGCGTCGATCTTATCAGAGTGACTCAAAACTATGATCTCAACTCCAGAAATCCCAAAATGATGCAATAAAGAGCGATATCCTCTTACCTTGAGAAGTAAGATTGACAGTTGGTATAGGTTTTCTTTTCATAGGGTTTCTTTTGTTTATGAGTACAAAGTAATCCTTTAGAAATTTCTTTCTTGTTTCCAACTGTAGTACCTATGTCATTTTAACCAGATATACAAGTTAATAAAATCTTAGTTAGAAAAGGCAAATTCAAACATAAATCACTCCAAAAATAGTTAATCTAATAAATTTTCAACATGATTAGACTAGCAAATTTTTTGTAACAAGACAATAAAGAAATGAATAAAACTATTTCATACCAAATGAATAAGCTAAATTGTCAAACGTTAGGAAAAATAGTAATAAGTAAACGACAAGTTTGTCGCATGTTGATTAAAACAAATAAATGGGTCATGGCAAGTTGAATAAAGTAAAATAAGTTAACACATATTAAGCTATCACACATTGAATAAGTAAATTAAAGAGGGCTATCACATATTGAGTTATTGTGAGTTGATCAAGGTAAAAAAAAGTTATCATAAACTAGGTTGTCGCATGTTGAATAAGTGAAATAAGTTGGGTTGTTGCTAGTTGAATAAGGTAAATATTGTTAGCTATCACATTTTGAGTTATCGTAAGTTGAATAAGGTAAATAAAATGAGCTATCGCATGTTGAGTGTTATTCAAATAAGGTAAATAAACTGGGCTATCATATGTTGAGATATTGCTAATTGAATAATGTAAATAAAATGAGCTATGGCATGTTGAGCTATTGCAAGTTGAGAAAACTAAATAATATGAGCTATCATATTTTGAGCTATCGCAAGTTGAGTAAGGTAAACAAAATGAGATATCGTCTTTTGAGCTATCGCAAGTTGGGTAAGGTAAACAAAATGAATTGTCACATCTTAAGCTATTACATGTTGAGATAACAAATATGTCATCATTTATTAAAAGGTTATCGCTCGAGGTTATCGCCTATTGAGGTGACAAAAAAAATTAAAAATAATAATAATAAAGCAAGTTGTTGACAACTGGTAGTGGTACAAAATTAAAATGGGTCCTAAGGATGGAAATCCAAAACTCACTAACATAATGAACAACTTAAACAAGACTAATATTAGGTCAAAATAAAGACAACAAATAAAATTTGTAGAAACCCATAAGAAATCATGGAATTAACTAATTTAATAAAACCCACAATTAGCTAAAATTAAACCAAAGTAAATGATCATAAGTCAATATTCGAAAGCAGTAACGTAATCATCATATTAACAGCAAATAAATCATCACTAAGAGAGAGTCTTTCAAGAATTAATGCTTTTTAGAAAAAATCATTAAAGGATTATGGTTAAATTTTCTAGAAAACTTAAGAAGAGGAGAGAAGGATAGTGACTATTTATAAGAGAGGGAAGAAGATAATCTAGTCGTTGGATCGAGAAGGAGGGAGAATCCACGGCTAGGATAAAGAGTTTCAAGAATGCGATCACTTTTATTCATAAAGAAGCAAAAAGGAATTAAATTTTATACTATAAGTATAAAATGATTTTATAAAAGGAGGGACAAATGTTTTACCCAAAAATGCTAGTCATCATAGGTTGAAAAAGCAAGTCTTCACAAGTTGGTGGAATATAAAGCTATCGAAAGATTAGGGCCAGAGCAAGCTATCACATATTGACAGTAAATGGAGCTATCGCAAGTTGAGATCCAAGGTTGAAGATTTTAGCAAGCTATCGCAAGTTGAAATCAAGACAAACTATCATAAGTTGATAGTATATGGAGTTGTCGCAAGTTGAAGACAAAAACAAGCTTCCTCAAATTGATCTTATGGAGCTATAGGAAGATGATAAATCCCAAGCCAATATATGATAAGAGAAAAAGTAGAGATGTCAAAGGTTGAGGTTCCTAAGCCATTGGTTGTTGATAGATTGAGCCATCAAGGGTTGATATTTCAAGGCTATCACATGTTGATAGATTATGCTATCGAGGGTTGGTACTTCTAAGCTACCGTATGTTGATGGATTTTGCTATCAAGGGTTGGTACTTCTAAGCTACTGCACGTTGATGGATTTTGATATCGAGGGTTGATACTTCTTAGCTATCGCATGTTGATGAAGTGAACGATCGAGTTGATACCTCAAGGCTATCGCATGTTGATAGATTGAGATATCAAGGGTTGATGCTTCAAGGCTATTGCATATTGATAAATTGAGTTATCAAAGGTTGATAAGTCAGAGCAATCGCACCTTGGAAAATATACCCAAAAAATCAATGCCTCAGATGGCCACTGTCGTCCTCTTATGGGGCTAACCATGCCCTGTCATCATGGGAAAGCTAGGAAAAGGTTGTGCCACATGTCATCTCGAACATATGCCACGTTAGCAAATCATGACCGTTCATTTTTTTCATATTGCATGTGTCATAAATCTAAGGGATGAGGCTCTCTATACATGGACATGTACCCTGTACTAGAAAAGGACAATTTCCAAGTTCTTCTTCCTCATTTTATATTTTCTTGTGTAGTTAATAAAAAAATTGAGATTGTGATTTTAATGGTCGTTAGGTCAAATTGAAATCAAGGTTTTGTAATCAAGAACTTGAAAATTTTCATATTCATATAATTGACTGTGACTAGCATATTGAACTAAAGGAATTTGCTTCCTTGATTTATATATTGAACAAAATGACTTACCTCTTTGACTAGAATATTGTATCAAAGGGACTTACCTCTTTTGACTTGCCTATTTGATCTTGGACAACGCCTAATTTTCAACCTACAGTTAAGTTGGGCTAACTTGGGGTGTGTCAGACTGTACCTAATCGGCCTACTAATCATACTTACGAGAAATTCGAACAACATATACACTTGGATTTTATACATTAAATTAATGAAAATGTATATTTTGGATTTGAATATATATATATATAACTATCATTATATTTAAATTTATGTATATATATATATATATAATTTTATATAAGTTTAATATAAAATATATGCATATAAACATATGTTTCAAATTTGATAAATATTTGTTAAAGTTACTTTAATAAATAAATATGTGTGTGTGTAAGTTCGGCCAAATAAAAAATTTATGTAAAAATTAATTTTTATATTTGAGAGTCGATTAAATAAATTTGACATTGTTTTAAAATTAAATAAACCATAAAATTAAATATCTAATTTTAGAGAAATATATATGTTTTTGTGCGTGCGCATGTGTTGTTTAGTATATTGGTAATCATAATGATTAAAAAATAAATTAATATTAAAATATTAATTTAGTTTTTCAAAATAAACCCATATATATAATATGATTTGGTATTAAATAAAATATTTGTTCATAATAACAGAAAAAAGATCTCGTGCAACCTTAATGAAAGAATTTTTTTGCAATCCACCCTTTCACCTCGCTGGTGGCACTCCAAATCCAACAAAGGTGACAATAAACATTTTCCAACAAATGCATATAAACGCCGACATGCATACATACAATCAAGTAAACTTTCAAGCATCAAAATCAAGCAATATATAGTCTAATCACACATGAAAACATAATATACCAATATTACCACATGTCAATCTTGTTTCTATAATCCAAACGAGTTTTGTAATAATTTATACAGTTTTATCAGCTATCCTAACGCCAAATAATCTACCATTATCACTAACTCAATTTTACATGGACAAGCAAGTTCCAAAATATCAAGTTTCAACAAAATATACCCATAGAGAATTTTCCCACTTATCTCTAGATGATTTTAGTGTCTAAAATAAGAGAAAACAAATATTTTTTGTGTTAATCCATTTTCAAAAATGAATATGCTTGAATCTATTTTTTTTAAAACAGATTTGAAGATCTTGCTTTATAGGGATTCGTGTGAATTTAACTTGATTTTTATACAACTACTCTGGCTAATAAGGGCAAATCTCTTTGCTAATAGAATTTTTGAGGGCTTTTCCATTGTTTATTTATTTATTTATTTAATTACTTATTTTGAAGTAAAGAAGTTTTGGAGGTTTGAACAAGAAAGATGTGTGATTATTGATAGTGTTGACTTAGCTTAAATTATGTACTAATGAATTTTTTAACTCAAAAATTAGATCAACACCAAAAAATTAGATGAAAGCACCAGTTCAGATTAAATAAATATAAAAGTAGTGAAAAGAGACACAATTTTTATAGTGTTTTGACGTAATCTTCGACCTACATCCACTTTAATCCTTTTTATTTGTTGTTTTCTCTCTGGTTACAACTATTTATATCAGATCTAACCACTATCTAGTGGATCTTAGATTTACAATGATTTTTCTAGATTTTTTGAAAGTCACTAGTACTAAGAATTTACTGATCTAAGTCCTAGAACAACAAATAGTTGTTTCATAAGTGACTCTAATGGAGCAGAGGTTAGATGAAGAAGTAGCAGATTCTCCGCGGTTAGAGAATCCATATCCCTTTTTGGTTGCTTTGTGGCTTGTATCTATAGGGGTATCAGTCGTGTTGGTCACAAGTCCACTTGGAGCAGAGTCCAGATGTCTTCCCAAAGGAGTGTGAAAAATCTCGGGACCACCAAGGTGTTCAAACATGTCGGCGAGGACATGATCATGTCAGCGAAGGCATTTTGTATTGCTCTAAACTTGTCGAACTCTTTTGCATTCTTCATTCTACTTGATTTCAGTTTCCCCATGTTGTTCCCATTGATCGTTGGTTATCCAAAATAAGTTGATTCTACTTCTCCCCAAAACAGCTTGGTATCAACCTTTTTGCCTAAGAGGTCAGTAGTGACTTTTTTTCTTAGCTCAAAATGACTTGTACTCTTCTGCAGCATTCGTCTAATCCCATACGGAGGTGTCCCGATAAGTCGGAACATCTACGAAATTGTTAAAAACATGCCATTTTACCTCTTTTCATGTCTGTACCGACGTGTGTGGTTAGCCTACTTTTGGTTGAACTATTTCTAAGATGTTTCTTTGCCCTATCTAAGAGTGCTTTCCAATTTTCAAGTTAGTTCATCCTCGTTTGAATCTTCTAAGTCCAATTAAAATCTGCTTTGATAAAAAGCGGGTTAACAGGATTATTTTGGGTTATTGGGCCTTACTAACCGGTTCAAAAATGATGGATCAAAAAGTATTAAAATCTTTTTACAAATAATTCACTATGTGTAGCTTTAAATCATTAATGTGAATACAATGTCTTCCTTTAAATGATGAGCTCTAAAATAAGTTTTAGGCTTTAATTGTTTACGTTAAAAATGCACTTTAAAATAATTAATTTTTATTTAACGTTTATTGTTACAATTTCTTTTAATGGACTCAAAACATCTATTATATCCATGTGCAATGAGAAACCTCTATTTTAAGCTTTTGAAAAGTCCAAATCACTCTCTTAGAATTGTACCACACAGTAATGATATTTTCGTCATTACACATTTCTCACATTCTCATCTGCTTGATCCATTTGTTCAAAATAACATAAGACGCAACCAATCCCACTCCTCCACCACCGCCTCAACTGGCTTCTTCTATCCCCAACATCAAAGATCCAAAAGGTGCATAACCATCAAACCCTAAATTGTATGGAACTAAGAAGAAACATGGTAGTGAGGTTTGGTGTGCAGATTCAACTTTTTGAGGAAAGAGAAACATAACTTGATGGCTTATAGGTAAATGCATTTTGGTTAGGTTTTCTTTAATTTTGATGCCAGAATTGTAACAACATTTTTTTGTTACCATTGTTCTACAAGTTTAATCTTGCTTTGGATTTGATACTGGGAAATTGTAACGATTTGTTGTAACAACATTTTTTTGTTACCATTGTTCTACAAGTTCAATATTGCTTTAGATTTGATACTAGATTATAGCTGGGGTTTTTTTACACGAAATGTGAAAAATGTAACTAATGATTATTAATTTATATAATTTTAGATTTTGTAGGTTTCATGTGGAAAAGGTTGAGACATGCATCATACCATCTACACATCAAAATGGTATAGTTGGGTCCGAGCATGCGTCAACCTCGGTCTTACTTGGCAATGTGTGGTTCTATAGTGAACAGTAAAGAAATTATAGTGATACCACACTAACAACAAGAAAATAGAAGTATATTCAAATTACTAGAATATCGAAGTATAGTCAAATTGATAAATGTGTTTGAAGACAGAGGTTGGGATGTTTTATTCTTACCCACATAGGAAGTTGATGCTATTAAGTAACATACAGTGGTATCACGTTACCATTTTTTCAACCATGCATGTTTATCTATTACCTGCTTTCCTAACAAATTTTTTGAAAATTAAAGCCAAAACGGTATAGTATTTATGACTATAAGTATACTATGGCATCAATATCAAGTTTATATAATTTTTTATGTTGTTTTAAGAGTGAGCTTAGCCTACTCACTTCATCAAATTTTTAGGGACATACATGATACACAAACAAACATCATGCAACACTATCAGATGATGATAATAGTTAATATTAGATCAATCACTAAACATTTTTTTATTAGTTTCCTTCTTTTGCACCAATTGAAAGTTTCTCATTGTTTTTTAAACAATTGAAAACGCATGAAACATAGACTAAAAGTTGATTCATTATACCGGAGGTATTTTTTTAAATAAAATATTATATAATGTAATTTTATATATATATATATATATCTATATCTAAATTAATCTTCATGGATTAAGTTTAGTTTTTTTAATCTGAAAATAGTTTAATTTGGTAGTTTTAATTTGTCGGTATTAATTTGCAATACATGGTAGTTTAATTAATCGATATTATATTTATGTTAAATCTTATCCAAAATCAAAAGTCTATTCATCATGTCTCCCAAAATGAAACCCATCATGAAATTTTCTTATCAATTATAATATGATGATGCCAAGAAACACAATAAAATCTAGCTACACACTACAAAATGGTTATAAAAAAACAAACTACCGCATTCCAATAAAATAAGCGAAATAAATAAATAAAAGGTTGTGAAAATGATTAGTAATTATTTGGTTTTTTGTTTCAAATAATTAATTTACTGTGAAAATCTAGGTTTCTATGATAAGCATGTTTCTAAATATGATAAGATGATAAACACTATTTTACCATAACTAAGCCATTTGATAAAGTTGAGATAGTTGATGTCTACTCTTATTTGTGCATGAAGTTTTGTGCACATTTATTTATATTATTTCATAACAAAAGCATACCATCATTTCACAATAAATAAATATACTAATGGTTTTATTTGCACACGTCAAACAAACGTGTCTAACGTAATGTTATATATGATGTGCTACTATTGGCATCTAGGATTTGGCTATCATTAAATTTTTATTACCTATCAATTTTTTTTCATGTGCTTATGGCCAACAAAATTTATTTTCTCATTCATCCCTAAATAACGTAGCCTCTTCGTCTCTCTCCCTCAGAAAAACTCAGGTATCTCAAAACATCATAAAAAACAAATTTTCAAGCCCTAAAGCAAAAAATTCCCTCCTTTTGTCTAATAGATGAAGTCAAGTGAAGATTTAACCAATGACCCTAATTTTGATGAACAAAAGGAGGTTAGTTTACTTTTTATTTCTTAAAGTATATTTTTTCTACAAATCAAACTTAGATTTGTTGTTTATGGTTTTCAATGTTATTTTAGGATGAGTTTGATGAACCTATGAATATAATTTGATTTGTTGTAATTGAATATCTCAATATAAGTTACTGAATTATAATGTTTTATCATAGAACGTTTATGGCATTTATTTTCTTGTATTTTTTTGGTTTTTTTTGTTATATGGAAAATAACGATCAGAATAAAATATTGAAAACAATCATTGTTTCGAATAAAAAGTTTTTGATGATGAAACAATGAAGAAGACAATTGATCAAATGCTTTAATAGTACGCAAGTTGACCTGACAAACCATTTTCAATGGATCAAGTATTTATTTAAAATTTCACCATCCTAAATACGATTGGAAATTTTTCATTATTTTATTTTTATTTTTGTGGATATATTATATGATTTTTATTATGTTTCGAAAAGAGTTAAGTATGGTTTTGAAAAAATAAGGAATAAGTGTTGGGCTTTGAAATATTTGGACGTTTGTTTACTTAAAATATAATAGTTGGTGTTAGAAAATAAGGTATCATACTTTGTACGATGGCTTTTAGTTCTATGCACCAAAAGCATTTTCATGCATGAAAATATTGCCACACTATATATAATAGAAATACTTCCTTTAAAAGCTTTAGAATTTACTAAAATACCCCCAACACGTAAAAATCTTTATTATATAGCCACTTTGCATAAAAATAGAGTATGGGTGCCCACTCCACTCCTCGCAATCCATTAACCATGTTCCAACCTCCCAAATCATAATCAAGTTATCATTTCTTGAAACACTCTTCTTTTTTCTTGAGTCATGATAAATACCCCCCGCTACATGCTCCATTTTACCCATTTGTTTCATTCGGCAGTCCGAATGCACTTAAAAATTTTCAATGGTATACTACGGAATGCAGTATTTTTTTTACCAATTTTGATCGGTAGTATATGGCCGATCGAAATTAGACAAAATGAACACGTAGCGGGGTATATTTAGCACGACCCTTTTTCTATTATGACCCACTATTTCCCTCAAATTCCAAATTCCAAATAAAAAACTGAAAAAAAATAAATTAAATTATAGAAGGAACAAAGAGTTCAGTGATGAACGGGTAGTCTCAATGCAGGAAGCCTGCACTTCTTAAATGCTGACAACAATTGTCCCATCATCTTCTCCATGTTCTAATGGAGCTTCAGGCACATGAAGGATAAGCCTTTTGACTGGCAGCTAAGGGTGAAGAGTACATGAAGTCCGTATTGTTGCGATTTTGGCTTTCAGGCACATGCCGACGAGCGTTGGGGAGAAAGCTTGATCCAATGGAGTTTAATGAGTGGATTCAGAAGATGGATACTGGTAAGAATTTGGTTGTCATTGGAACAATTGAAGTTTAGTATAGTTGTCATTGCATGATTTCTTGCTAATCTTAAGATTCTTAACATGTAATTTGTTTGTGTTTCTAACTGCATAATCCAAAATACAATCTAAAATCTTTGAAAAACCGTGTTCTTTGTGTTTATTGTTATTTTGATATACTTGATTTTGGACATGTGTGTAATCGTGAACGTGTTTTGTTTTGCACACATGCTATATGTGTACTAGAATGGGTATAAAAATGATAATTTGGTATGCATAGTACAATCTCATAAAGGTAACGATGACATCGACCGTCATATTATTGTTAAGTTAATATATAATTTCGCATATAGAAGATGTTAATAGGAGGGTAAATTACACAATCAGTATTTATTTTCTATGCAATGTCATAATACATCTCCAAACTAACCTTGATTTGTTATGTACGTGAATGATCAAGCATCATATGGTGTTAGTATGGTAAGGATAAACATACTAACGTAATTCATGATTGAGTCATGCTATAGTTTGCCAGCTTTTATGCATAGATAACACAAGGCAAAAGGTGTTCTTGGTTGATCGGTGTATGATGTATCAAGGGATTTGAGTGACTCTTCTACTATTTGGTACATTTAAACGCTTTAGAAATGGAAATGGTGTATCAACTGCACATATGGTGAACATGTCTGATATCCAACCATCTTTCTTTGCAACCTACTTTAACTCTAAGAGGGTAGGAATTTCGTAAAGTGATACTCACAGAAATATGAATGAAATTTTTTATTGGCAATGTTTTGACTAAATTTTCCTTACTATATATAAAGTAATTAACAGAGTTGTTCATGCTTCTTTTTTCCATGTACTCTTCAATCTATGATCTTAATGCTACTGCATCAGCTTGAGTGGAAAATCTTTAAGACGATAACTGCGAGTGAACCAAATTTATGTGTCAAAAAAAGTAGCAATGATTTTCCAAATTTAAGTTGCTCATCTGGAACCATATATCTACAAACTACAAAGTGAATTATAAAAACATCTTACCACCCATTACTCTGCACGTGCTTAAATTTCTTTGTTGGAAGTACTACTGGATTTCTTATTATTATTTTCAATGGTTATTGAAACTCAAATGATTGTTGTTCTATTTTACACAAATGGTGTTTGTATTGGCTATATTTATTCTTAAACGTTGTTATTTGAGTCTTCCCTTTTTATAGATAAAATGAGTATATTTTTCAGTACAAATATTTTAACAAGACATAATACATATAATACACTGACAGTCATAAGCAGTAGTTATAAAAATAGATTGATATGGTGTTGTTAGATTTGAACACACAGATCAGATGTGTAGGGGTAGGGCATGAGTTGGATGTTTTCAAAAATTAATCACACTTCACGAACACTCATTTGCATGCACAATGCACCATTTTTCAGCATATTCCATAACATTTGCTAGATCTTTTTATATCACTTCTCAAATTTTATAATATTCTATATAATTTATGGTTTATGAACAGAGTTTATTAGATGCATAATTTGATGTGCATTAGATGCACAATAAAAACAAATTTTGTGTTGACAATTATGTTGTTTATCGCTGTGAATATTTAATTTCTATTTAAGAATTTCGTATATTCAAGAAGGAGGTTCATATAGTTTATGTTGACTAGATAAATCTTTTTTTTAAATAAAATTTGTAAGGATTTGTCTATGATAAAAAAGACATTCTTCGATCTCAAAATTTTAGAATCTTTAATAGAAACTTTTTTAGTGAATGATCCTTTTAGAATTTATATTATGCGTTCTTTCTTAGATCCAAGATCAGTACAGAACTATGTGTGTGTGTGTGTGTATTGAGATTTTGCATGCATGTGTTCATACCTTTTTGGTGGAAAAGAAAAGTAGCTCATGTGTTTCTTTGCACACGTCCATTTGACGTGCCTAAGAACCAGTGTATTTAAAGATGCATGATATAAACCAGAACATTTCTTTCATTTTGAACGATATAAGTCAAGGATCTTTAGCTCAAGTGGTTATAGATATGACGTGTTAGACAAAGGTTCTGTAGGTACATGACCAAAACTACACGGTTTGATTATTGTCAATATACCGGAAATCTATTAAATAATAGTAAAGCGGAAGAATTTCCTGCTCTCTTATTAATTCTAGGCATTTCCTCTTCTCTCTTTGATTCTCTTTAGATATTTTATTTTCAAATTCCTACCATTTATCATTGTAATAATTATTACAAAGTTCTACTAATTCTCCTCATTATCATTTACACTTAAATGTCGATAATTAATAATTTCTACAATTATTTTTAACATTCTCCTAAGTATTATTATGTTATTTTACATTTATGTTCATATATTCAAATTAATTAATGATCTAAAATTTGAACTTTAAAATAAATCCAAATAATTAATATTTATTATTCAGTCTAACGGGTCCTAAAAAACAATTCGGTATATTGTATACCTCACTTATATTGACAAAAATTATAAAACTAATATTTCATTCAAGTCCATATAACTTCAAATTTCCACAATTATATACAAAGGCACTTTTAGTCCTTTTGCATTATTCTACATTCAAATTTACATAGTTTGTTTCTTTTAAATTAGTGCTTTATTACAAAGAAAAATACACGTAATTTTTTTTGCTGAACTTGGTATATTACAAACTTTGATAATGTTCTTTCTTTTAAAAATTGATACATCAAGTGATTATTTATCATTAATAAAATTTATTTTTGTTAAGAATATTAATTTAATGATAAGCAATGAATATCATAGTTTGTCATTTTGAAATAAACAAATATTTTTAGTTAATATCTTTTTTGAAAATGTTAAATATTACTTATGTATATTCATTATTTACGTTAATCAATAGATTAAAATATAACATATTTCGATTAAAATTGTTTTTCTTCTGTACTTTATTGTCTTTTTGAAGCAAGAGTCAATATTTTTTAAAAGTTCTATTATAAAATAAGATTAATGGGGTATGAGACAATTGTTTAAAAACCAAATTATTATTTTTACAAAATTAAAATAACAATAGAATTTGTAATGTTTCTTTTAATCAACATTTCATTTAGTCATTAAACAAATATTTTGTTTATCACTTATACAGTATTATGTACTAATTTCTGATGTTGGTAATAACTGCAAGAGCTTAAACTGCATAAAAATATATTGATTAATTGCTATTACACTTTCATTTTTAGATATTTTTCTCATTTCGAATAGTAATATTTGAAATACAATCTATATATTCTTTATCTTTTAAAAGGTACTGAAAGCAAAATATTAAACTCAAAATATATGTATATAAATGATTATCTATTGAAATATATAAAATTATTAATTTTAAAATTAATTTAGAATGTCAACTTTCATTTGTTTTCTTAAATTAGTATCAAACTCAGTATTATCTACAAAATGACAATTTAAATATTTATACAAATAAAATGCATAAATCACAAAACAAAAATTACATACTTAAAAAATAATAAGGCAAATACATTGTTCGGTTATCTTAACAAATTCACCATATATTACACAATAAATTCAATTCATTAACAATATATATGAAATTATTTTTCTAAATCATGTCGTGTGAAATGCATGCGATACACACTTATGTACAAATATAGACAAAATTTGCACTTATGACGGTTTTCTCTCTTCTTAATTCTACTATGCTATTTAATTTCAAAATACTTTTAATATAATTTATGATTTTTTATTATTATTACCGTTCAACAAATTTTCACTACAACATTACATTCAGATGCTCATCTTTTATAAATTCTAGAGTTGAATATTTTTACTCAGTTTTCTGTAATATTTTATATTTAAATCCAGACATTAAAGTGAATTAAATATCATAATTTAAACTATTCAAAATAAACTCAACTAACTATCATTCATTGTTTTTTCTGTTAAATCACAAATAATAACAATTTCAATATGCATATAATATTTATATTAAAAAATGGAAAGAAAAAAATTTGTTCAAATGTAAGAATATACAGCATAATAAACATTTCATACATAAACGTTGCAAAACAACTTTAATTTATATTTTATTTATCTCAACAAGTTATCTACGAAATAAATAATAGCAAGGCAGAGAACTTCCAACCCTCTCAATAGCAGTGGAAGTTAGTTATAGAAGTTTTTGTCACCTCTCTTTAGTTCTCACATTTAAAAAATAAATTTATGTAAGTTATCATTTTCACAGTTATACACAATGTTTACTAATTCTTTTTATATTTTACACTTAAATACCTACATTTTTATGATAATGACACTAAATGGTTCTCTTCGATTCGTCTTACTATATTACACTTAATCCGTATATTTAAATTAATTAATTAATTTAACAATTAAATATAAATTATTTAAATAAATTTGAGTAACTAATAATTATTAATTTGTCCAATAAATCTTAAAAGTTGTCAATTTTAATATGTATATCATATTCTTATTAATAAAATGGTAAAATCAAATTTTAGTTCGAATTTAAATTTTATAAATCACTTAACAAATGTGATATACATAAAAAATGATAAAAAGTTTGATTTATAATTGATAATACGATATATTTACCATATACCATGTAAATCATTTCTATTTTTACTTTTTAATACAATACTTTTACAACTTTACTGCGTGCAACGCACGGGTTATACACTAGAACACATGATGCGAAATAAGCAAAAGCAGTTATACCTATAACAAAATGCAACAATGGCGAAGCTTTGGATTTGTAAGTTCACTACACTGGAAAGACATGATTATAAATGTATGATTAAATTATAAAAGATATAACTCTTAAATCAAGATGATGGCGAAGACTTTTGAATTTTAGCACATTTAATCAGTTTATATATATCTTAGAAAAGAAATAACTCAAATTAAAGTTTGTACTCCTGAATTTATGATCCCATAACATTTCACAGCACAAGCGATAGCCCCCTCATTTTGAAGTCAAATAGATACGTATCAACGTACAAGGAGGCGTCGAAAATAAATTTTGTGCAACAACTAATATTTGAACGCCAATTCTAGTCCATACAGATAACATGATAAATAACCACTTTTTGGTTGCAATCCAATACAAAGCCAAAACGGATAAGAAGAACATGACGAATCATACAACACAACAATTGCTCAAAAGATGATCTAAAAACAACAAAAAAGCGTGTATTAATACACTTGCAAAAAGAAAAAAATAATAAATAAATTTGAACATACATTAAAATGCTTTTGTTTTTACTTTAACATGTACAATTTCTTGCACATTTTAACTGAGTTGTACACAGTTTGTTTATTATTGCTCAGAAAATAACTAAATCTACACCTGAGAATTTGAAAGCTTGATTGTCTCATTGTTCCAGCCGTGTATACAATATTTACATAAGAAATCACATATTTCCACATACAACAGAGAACTTATCTGATACAAATTCTTAACTGATACAACAAGAATATAACAATAATACTGTAAAAGCTATAAGAAGTTAATAAAATTGTAGAAATAACTCAGAAAGCGCCGGCAGAGCAATATCCAACAGATGAATGCCTTGTACCACCAATACGATTTTCTTTCCTATCATGTTTTGCTCAGATATCGACTGCCTGTAGTAATGTTGACTAGGTGAATGTGTTCCATATACTTTTTTATTTTATTTTTAAGGTCAATAACAATGTGTTTCTCCGCTGATGACCCAGTTTACAAAGCTATCTGAATATTCACCCAGGCTACCGGAGCTTTGTGCTGCAGCATTATTACTTAACTTGGAAGAATTTCTTTTGCCCATATCATTTATCTGCTTACAGAACTAGATAAAGTTAGCGGAACCTTTGTTTATAGAATGTTCCAAATTATTCAAATACAAATCCTAGGTTTTATATTCAGACTGCTTTAGTTTGAATCATGCTACAATATAAATTGGATTAGGGCAAAAAAAATAAAAAACGTCTGTATTTGCTACAATATAAAAACCCAAGGTATTGTATGGTTTGAAAACAAGTTTTATGTTTTGCATTTTCAATTTTTGTATGCGTGGAAGTGAAGGAGTTGGAACATCGTAGTCAATTCAATAATGGAAAGAAGAGATGAGAGAAGACAGATTTCTATATTTTCCAAAAGGCGGAAAACGCGAAAAAATCATTTTCAAATGTATATGTTAAAACCATTTTCCAAATCGACCGTTTTCCACCCGCTTCTCATCTTCCATGTATTTTAAAGTACACATTGGAAACACAAAACTCAAGTTTCAAACCATACACTACCTAAATATTTGAAAAATAAACATGCTATGTTTTGAGGAAATATCATGCTTGACTGAAAAATCAAAATTAGTTGTGGAAAAACAAACCATTTAAGAAGAACAATTTTAACTTTAGTTGAAAGCATTTTCAAGAGCTTTCAAGGAAGAAACTGTAATAATAAGCACACTAACCTCTTTGATGTCAGCAGACAAGTCATTGATAATATTTTCAGAGGAAAGATTATCAGCTGTAGAATTAGTGAACATGGATCTGCAAAAATAAACGAGAACACTTATTTATGCAGATGTAAGCTATTTGATGTTCCAAACAAAAGAGGTTTCTGAATGGCTTAGAAAGGAGCCGATTTGGATGTTGCAAACATCAACTAAGCATTAAATTTGGGTGTAAACATCAGATATGCTTCAGTTCTCATACATTAGAGAAGAAGACAAAAAATGGTCCTGATACATAATTTGTTAAGAAAGATAATAAGATGAGGGGAAATTACTACCTTGAAAATATTTCTCCTTCACATGAATCACCACATGTCGAAAGCCAATCGAGGTCAAGAAAATTTGAACTGGTTGATTCTCCAAGTCCATGCTCACTGAAACAATTATGAGCGCTTTCAGCATAAACTTGTCGGCCAGACACTATACGAGTGCATCTAAAAATGTATATATGATTCTAAGTTAGCAGAACTTACATCTACATAGTAGTACATAACTGATGATTGAGCTACAATGCTAAACAAACTATGATAATTATGCAGAAATAAGATATGAGGATTGCAAGCCCTGTAATTTGCTGTATTTCACCTTTTTTATAATGAGACTACAATGTTAATTATTAAAATTATTAGATACTAAAAATATAGGACGTTGAAATTTGATATATGCAAGTAGTGTTTCGCACGCACAGATATGTTAGATAGGTACAATATTATTCTTGAATACAGTACCCATTTGAACCTCAATGTAAACTGTCTATTAATGATGCTCACATGACTATCTAAAGGTTTTAATTGTTTTCATTTTTATGTTACGACCACCAGTCATATTTAGATGCACTTGCATTGGATAAAAACTGGATTGAAGGTCGGTTATTGGATAAAACGTTGTTTCCACTCCACATATTTATTTAGAGACCTTGAAATTTGTTTACTGGATTAAGTTGGGTTCTTACGATTTCCACTTGAAATTGAATTATTGGAATAAAATGGGTGAAATTTGTATAGAAATGATATTTAAATGAAACTTATTATTTTTTGCTTTCCACTTCATATTTTTGTTAAATGGCACATAGAACTGTTGCTGTATATAAACTGATTCAAAGTTACTGGATTATCCTTTTAAATGACGCTACGTGACTTCAAATAATTGGTAAAAAAATGGAGGTTGTCGCCCCAGAACACCCAAACTTTGTTCAATTGCGACCCCATCGGCTCAAATCTCTGTCTATGCCACTACAGATTGTGCAAGTTTGACATATGGATTACCTTAACCGGTTTACTAACAGGAAGGCATTGGGTATGAATAAATCCTATAAACTGAATATCTTGCTTGTATCACATTTGTGTTTGTTTTTGTCTCTTTTATCTGTCGTTCTACTTTATATCATTCATAGGATAAATGCATTTTTAATATAAAATCAACTGTTTGGGCAAACTGAAGTTAACCTGGAATATGATATACCACTTTCGGATGAAGAAATCTCTGGAGCTGAGTTAGAATAATCTTGAGCATCCCCCATTTGTGCACCAGATACTGCTGAGTTAGTAGGTCTGTGTCCAATTGGTTCGGGTGCACCATTATCACTCTGCCTTAAAATGTTGCCATCCGATAATGATCGTTTCATAAATGACCTATCAAACAGAGGAACGCTATGGTAAATAAACAATTGGGCGTACTGTATGATTCCTGTTTTGAAATCAGAATACAATTTAAGATAAATTTATACTACAGCACTACACTACCACATGGCTTACATTCGGTGGTCTATATATTAAATAATATGAAAACATATGATATAGACATTATCATTTTTTATCTTCATGAAATGTAAATCACATCATCGTGAGAAATACCGCACTAGTTTGAATATAAATAGATAACTGTGCTAACATATCCATCTGAGATGCTAATATTATGTCAATAAAGACAAAAAGCCTTATGGTTTCCTGATGTACTCACTACTCGCACAAAGAATTGGTCATAACTGATCAATCTTTCGGTATAATATTAGAGAAGGAATTAAATGAAACTACCAAACGACATTAGAGAAGGAATTAAATGAAACTACCAAACGACATCGACTGTAGCAACCAAACAAAATTTTCTTGCAACTTCCAAAATTATGTCCTACAATCACTAGATCTTTTTTAAACACAATTTTCAGTTCCACATGCTCAAGTAAGTGACTTCTATCTGTATATAAAGACAAATATGAATATACTTATGTATTAAACTTCTTCATTAAACGGTTCATCCACAGAGAAAATGATAATCTGTCCATAGCACATCTCCTATTACAAAATATATATTTTAATTCTAAAAATATGACTGCAATCAAATGCATACACCAGTCATGATTTAAGACAAGGACTGAATAATTTGCTCTAAAATGAATTGGTGTTAACAAATCCTGGTTAAGTAGCAAAGGTGTAGAAAATGAAACATTACATAACATGACTGGGGAAGGACTAGCGGATAACAAAGTAAGATATACCTTGGATACTTCACCAGGATTGTTATGCTTCATACAAAGAGAATTTACAAGGCATATAATGTTTTATAGATAAAATATTCCAAAATGAGCAAGATGTATGCACTAAGTATCGATCGGTTTATAAGAAACAAAGCTGATTCATTATGTCATATTTTCTGATGGGGTACAATTTCCTTCAAAAAAATCAGAGACCCAGCTACAAACAGTTTATCAGAAAACAAAAGGTTGTTCCTTTTCTTGAACATTTAATTAATATGATTTTTATCGAATACACATACATACATACATGGGCAAAGGTTTTTGCTACACCTCAAATCCCCCTTGATTTCAACCACATGTTCCCCTTTAAATAATTATATATGTGATAGAAGAGAGAAACTATTATTATTTAAAAGGTAACATGTGGTTGAAATCAAGGGGGATGTGAGGGGTAGAAGAAATGAGGCGTAGCCGATCCTTGCCCTATACACATACATATACATATATGTGTGTGTAACACAATACCTTGCATCTTCAACTGGAAACCCGTTACTGTGTCTACCATTATAGTTGTAAGAGTCCAGTTCCCATAGTGCTGGCTTATCCTCTTCAGGTTGGAAGTTGCCAAGAAATCTAGCAGAAATATGTATATAAAGATTAAGAAGATCCACAATACAAAGTTAAATAAGTATTGTCAGTACAACATACAAATTTATTGCATCTTGCTTTTCAGCATCCATGTAGGCATTACTATAATATCTTTGAAGCGTCCTGAAAAATTCTTGTGACTGGATTGCTGCCTTCCATTGTCCTCTTCTCTCCGAGAATATCTATTTAGCAACCGACTATTAGTTACTGAAGTCATTTTAATCACAATGTAATTCTTAGGTCAACAGAAAGTTTACATCGTTCAGTCCATACAGTGGAAGATAATGGAACAAAATTCATGTCATGTGTCCGTACATTGTCAATGAATGAGAAATGCCATCAAGTTACCATTTCCCCCTTATGAAATTTAGAAACACCGATCCTGTTCATAATGAACTTCACGGCAAGGTTCGAGAACTCGGTTTCGGACGTTTGAAATCTTCTTAGTTTCGGACGATTTTGGAAATTTCAGTTTTGGTTCCAGTTTCGATTTTCAGTGTTTTGCTAATGAAAATATAATAATAGTATTTCTAAACAAAATATAAATTAAATAAAAATAAAAATAAAAATTAAATTGAACAAAATTAAATTGAAATTGCACTAAATAAAATTAAATCAAATAGAGCAACCCAGCCCAACATTTATTTGCTATGTTTATAGGCAAATATAAAAACTATGTGAAATCAGCCCCCTCCATTCCCAAAGCCAGCCCAGCCCTAAATATATTCTTTAAAACCTAATCAAAAACAGTCCCCCCTCCAAAGCCAAATCCACGCAGCCCCCCTCAAAACAAAACCGCGCAGTCCCCTGAAAACAAAATCAAAACCGCGCAGCCTCAAAACCAAATCAAATCGCGTTTGAGAAGACGACTTGAGAAGGCGATTTTTACAAAGCAACCAGAGATTTTCGTCGCTTCTTTGCAGCTCTTTCATATTGCCCATTGAATTTTAAAAAATTTATGACCGATGATGTAAGAGAGAGAGAAATAACAATGTATGAGAGAGAGATAGTTAAATATTCACATCAAAATCAACCCACTAATTTACTAATCGAATGTACAGTACAAAAGGGCTAAAATTATAGAGGTCATGGATCTCTCTCCACACACATGTGACAAATCTTTCCATTGGATTGGTTTGTTGCAACCTGAAGCTCTCAAAACAAATTTCTTTTACATTGAGATATCAAGCCCAGCTACTTCAAAAATCAAATCTATTATTAGACGATAGCAAAACAGAAGAAAAAAAAAGTGTTCTCTTTAATTCTTTCCTATTATTTTCACATTCTGGTCCCTCATAGTAAAGCAGATACAATTCTTCTTAAGCATCATATATCTTTTTAGATATAATTGTCACAATTAAAAATTCTCATCCAATCATCCAAATTTACTATATAATTTCACATTCACAACCTTCATCATCTTCAAAATAGATTTTGAAATAATGTACCCATTTCACGATTATTAATCTCTAATCCAAGCTTCTTTTTTAAATAATTTTTTCATCTCGTTGATTAATTTGTATACTTACTTTAAATAAGTATCATTGATCAAAATAACATTATTTCTAATCTAGTTTTCCTTCTTCTTGATTAACTCATGATATTCTTTTTCTCAAACATAGTTTCCTACGTGCAAGTATTCATTCTCGTCATCGTCTATTTTCATCATACACCTTTTTCCATGAGAACCATACCAATTTATCTTTTTTAACTCATATCCTAATACGTTTGGTCTTCGGTCCCTATTCCTATTAGTACCATCATCATCATCATCATTATTTGTTTAATTATTTTACTTTATTTTATTATCATGGTTTTTTTAAATTTATTTATATATTTTTTATTTTATTTTATTATTATTTTACTTATTTATTATTATTATTATTATTATTATTTGTTTGTTTAATTATTTTACTTTATTTTATTATTATTATCATGATTTTTATTATTGTTGTTGTTATTACTGCTTTTAAATTGACTTTATCATTTGGTTTTGAGTTACATCTCTAGCTGACCTCAATTTGTTTGGAAATAATAGCTTAGTTGTTGTTGTTGTATCCTAATACGGACCTCTTTAGTAGCACAATGCTTCATCTCGACAGAATTAACCGATTTTGTATTTTAAATTAATCAAAAAACATAATAAGCCAACATTCACTTGACTACTATTAAAGTTTTAAAGAAGTAAGAAATTCTATTAATACGACATTTTTGACAAAAATAATAACAATTGTTTATTTTGTATATAAAAACTGAACCACAAAACAAAAACAAAATTATTTTTACAACATTAATATGTGCAACGCATGGATCACACATAGTATACAATAGGTACAGATAAGTTTAAGACTATTAAAGTACGGATGGATAGCAGAAATATAGGAGAAAATAGAATAGGCCTATTTAGTAAAGAAAAAAAAATTCTATCCAAATTCTTCAGTATGATTACTTTCAAAGGATAGGAGAAAAAATGCATTAGTTTGTTTTTAAAAAAAAATTAAGATACATAAAATATTTATGTAAACAAAGCAATCCTTCCGGTAAGTAATTTTTCTATGAGTTAAAAGACATTGTTTTCTTACTTGAGCTTCTTCATTTCTTTATTTGTTGCAAAAGAGCATTATTCCCTCACATCAACAAGAATAATGTCTCAAAAACTAAAGCAATAAAAATCACTAATAAAAATAATTCAAATTCCCAATGTGAATGGACTAGAACTTTTATTGGAGCTTGAAGTACCAATATGCCTTGACAAGCATAAATTAGCAAGTTCTAAGCAATCCTAAAAAGTATGAAAACATGCAGTTGTTTTCGTATTTGGACGTGATAAGACTTCATACCTCATTCATATCTTATTTTTATCTCATTTGACACATGTCATGTCTAAGATATTAAAATCTCATTTGAACTTGAAGTGTTAGAATCTCGATTTTCATCGTTTTGATTGTGACAACTATATAAATCAATATTTCTTCCAGTATATAAAGTACCATTTCAAAAAAATAAAAATAAAAAAATAAATCAATATTTCTGTGTACTAATCATTTATGCAAGAGATTTGTTGCAGATTCAGATTCGGAAAATTTTGAAGTTGTTAGTCTATCGTTTAGAGTCTGTATATTGTTAGAAATATGTTAAAATCTCTCTGATATGGTGTGTGTGTATATATATATATATTAAACATGCACACACATGCACAGATATGCACAAGCAGGCTGAATGAACCAATTCAGCCGTCTGTTTGCTGAAATATTTTTAATATTTCACAATATTCAGCCGGCTGAATGAGGCCTAAAATAGCCTATTTCTTTGCTGTTTCGAATTTAACAAATTCAGAAGGCTGAATTATAATTTCAGCCGGTTGATTATTTATAATGGCTAATTTTTATGAAAAGACGCTTCTCTTCAACGAAAAGAAACATCTGTTTCTTTTCAACGTTATCTTTCATCAAAGATTGCAACCTTTTAATCTATATAAATAGAGTTTAGAATTCAACAAACAATTCACCTAACTGATTTTAGTATTCTTGAATTCTTATCCCTTATTCTCTATTTTCAATTTGCACTCAAACTGCATACAATCATCGTTGATCACTCTATCTTCCATATTTCTCAAGCACATTACACTATATATCATAAAGGAGAAGATTATAGGAAGATTGTACTTAATTGACTTATCAGTGCTATTTAAAGAGCACACTACAGTCAGATACTTTTGTCTAGTTATAAAGAAGTCATGTTCGGTTGCTCAGGCGGTAGAAGTCCTATTCGGTTGCTCAGGCGGTGTAAACATATTCATCCAGGTTAAGTGAGGGTTGCTAGTTTAATTCCAGAAGGAGTCAGAGACTGGACGTAGAACGGAAGTTCGAATCAGTATAAAAATCTCTGTTCAGTCACTTTCAGATAGAAATTTCGAGTCGAGATCTTAGCCGAAATTATGTAGTTTATTTTTACATCATACATTTTGTACTTTCTGTCTGGATTCCAAAAATATATACAATTCAATTACTATCTATTATTTTCCTAAATTTATTTCTTAAACTTTATCCGGAAAAAAGACCTAGTATCTAACCTTATTTTTTTACACTGTATATGAGGAAAAAACATTCAATCACTCCTAAATCAATCAGGTTATCATTCTTCTTCAAAAATAAAATTTTATCATCCTTTTCTAGTGTGAAACTCTACTTTTATGCAAATCAATCATTCAAATAGCAATTATTGATCGAGAGGTATAAAATTGTGAATTTTTTCAGTGTTAATCATATATATTTTATTCTTTATGAAGCAATATTAAACATGGTATTTGTGTGTTTCTAAACATTCTAGGTTTTTGCAAAGAACGACTTAAATTGTGATAAAAATAACTTGGAATACAATCCAACAAATAAAAACTCAATTCAAATTAATAGACTACAAAATTTAGTGATCCAAATGTTTACACGGAAGATATTAGGGTTGTCAACGGATGCAAACAGATGCGGATATCGCTGAATCTGCATTCACATCTCAAAATTAAAATCTGCATCCAATATCCACGGATATCTCAAAATACACATCTGTATCTGCATCCGCGGATTTTTACCGGCTATCGAGAACTACCCGCATCCGAAAAGAGGATGCGAATATTTCCGGATATCTGAAAAATCCACATTCGAAAGCTGAATTGTGTTTGTATATGCAAATTTTAAAAGAAAAACATCACAATTCATGAGGTTTAAAATAACAATCGAACATAAAAATTAATAAACTACAATGCTTCAATTTTTCAAGTAGAAAAATCAATCCACAAAATATTGTAATGAGTTATGATCACAAGCATAATTAATTAGTTCATACAATATTGCAATTTGAATAAATGTAGCAAAAATAAAGAACAAGCATGCCACTTAGTAAAATAGAAAGTTTTTCGATTATGTTGAGTTAGAGTATGAGTGTGATTGAGGAAATAGAAAGGTGAAGTGAAATTGTGAAAATAGGGGTAGCTAAATAATTTAGACTTGGTAAATAGGACTTTAAAAGTTAAGAGTATTGTAAGCCTTAGAATTGTTTAATATGAGATCCAAGGGTAGAATGAAAAACAACTTTAGAAATAATGTTGAAATGGTAACAATTTTTTGATTGTAATGTCCATTTCAAATAATATAATTTTAAAAAAATGTACTTAATTTCAATTCGAATGAATACTTTCAGATACGGATACACCCATGCATCCAAAAATATTTTTGAATATTGGGTATCTACATCTGCTTTTCGGATATCGAAAAATATCCGCATTTCCGGATACGGATCCGAATGAATTTTGGGTTTTTCGAGCATTCATTGACAAACCTAGAAGATTTCAGGGCACAAATTTCAAACTAAATGCTGAAGAAAATATCGCAAAAATATCTAGTGAGTGGTGCACAATCTCAATGTATTTATCCTATTTGGCATAGCAAATGGATCAAACTTTAGCGACTTTTTGACACTTTATGACAAGTATGAACAACCTATCCAACCGGAAGAATATCACAAAAATATCTAATGAGCGGTGCACGATATCAATGTACTTTACTTATTTTGGGTAGCAAATGGGTCAAAGTCTATAACTTTTGACACTTCATGACGAATATTTAAATAGTACCCGACCCTGAAGGATTTTTATAAGTACCTCCCCTTGGCTATCATCATGAAGCATTTCGATCTAGGGCATAGTTTACATTAGGGTTTAGAACAATTTTACCTTTTCACTTTGGTTATGTTATTTTGCAAATAGTTCGCTTTTTTTTCAAAATTGATTTAGCACAATCAAACTTGCTTGTCCATTAGTTGTTTAGTTAAATTATATTGTGTTGAACCTTAGTGAGAGGTCTAATACATTTTTTTGCTTTTGCTCATTTGTTTCTTGGTATAATATTTCTCTTTGATTTATATGCACTTGCATTCGGTTTTAATAATTCTTTTCTACAATGTTTGATTTCCGATAAGCCTCTTTACACTTCTATTTTGAGTTTTGAAAAAAAAAATCTTCATTAATTTTGACGATTTCAAGTTGCTTAATTAATTCGAAATCTCAAAAACACCGGTTATTGATATAACTTGTCTAGAGTTGTTTAACAATTACTTTAAATTGTTCATAAACTCATTGTGGATTCGATTAGAACTCGTGTGCACTAGGAACGTACATCGAGCGCTTGCGAATTATTACAACCAAGGATTGAGGATCCGGCCGGAACCACGAGATTTCGGCCATCTCGTCTCGGTTCCGGCCATCACCGGGACGGGATTAGGTCAAAATCCCGTCCCGTTCGAACTTCAATTAAAAAAAATCGCGAAAAGGAGAAAATAAAACGACTGCGAACATAACTTACCACTTGTGCTTCAGTAATCAAATTCGAGCAAGAAGGTCACCGATTCGCGCAAATTCGAGCAAGAAATATCACTGATTCGTCGCGTTGATCTTGGAGTTGGCAGAAGAATCGAAAGTTCGACATCGCCACGTTGATTTGGAGTTGGCAGGAGGAGAAGCGAAAGTTCGACCTCGCCGCGTCTTCAGCCCTAGCTTGCTTGCTTTCGAACGAAGGTGAGTTTTCGTCTTCGTCTTCGTCTTCTGCCCTAGCTATCGAGACTTTTTATTTTTTAAATTCGTCTGTGTTTTTATTTCTTCGAACGAATGAAAATAAGCGGCCACTTTAAATTCCTTTGGGCCTGGTTGTTTTAGCAGATACAGAGACCAAAAAACATTGTTTCTGAACGTAGTAGTGTTGTACGTAACATTATTATTTTATTGTATGCTATATTTCTATATGAATTTGAATCGTTTATCGTTACGTTTATTTTAGAAATGCAAAAATCCAATATCAAGACCGAAACCGAAACAAAATCCGAAACGAGCGAAATGACCGAAACTGACCGAAACAAACAAATTTTCAAATGACCGAAACCGAGTTCTCGAACCTTGATTACAACCATGGATTCACACATGTAAAATCCACCGATCTAGTTTTTGATGCAGTTATCCGAGAAATATATAACTTTAACATGAAACATATAACTTTTATTTACATTGGAATTATACTTCTACTTATTTATAATAAAATAGCTTAATATCTTCCAAAGATGTTATATATCATTTCTCTAAAGAAATGACAGTAATTGAGAAAGTACTTAATCTCTTAAAGAGGTGCATGTTTCTTGAGAAAAATAAACCTAGAAAACTTTCAAACGAATGTTATTTGAAATGTTACATCTCTCATTTAACACTATTTTTAGTCAATATTTATCTATATCGCTTACTAAGCTTAATTTTATTAATATTATAAATCTTAATATGCAAATTTGACAATATTTGAGTTTTCTGCGGAACTACATCGGCAATAGTCATCTTTCTTCTTTATCTTATTTGCTTAAAACAACAAAAATAATTTACGTAAGTAATCAAGCACCCTAACAAGATCGTTCAAAGACAATGATCCCTTTACGATATTATATTCATAAAAGATGAATATTTTACTATCATGAAAACATTGATCCTTTAGACAGGTTTAAAATAGAAATACAATCATAAAAGGACAATGATTCTCTTTAGAGCCCGTTTTGAAAGGACAACTCACGAATCCAAGAATTTAAAACAGTTGTTAAACATAAAGTGCGTGCGAGAGACACTTTATTAAAAAGGTTAAAAAAATATAATATGGATGGACATAATTATCTATAATATTACCGAATTTATATGCCTATAAATAGAAAATGGATGATTACATTTTATACATCTACTTCTGTCGTTAGCTTGAAAAAAAAATCTCGCTTTTCTTTTGTTCTAGTTAATTTTTACGATTTTAGATCGCCTTCAATTTAGTTTGGTTACTTGTTCATCAATATTTTGTCAAAACGCCACTAAGGCATTGTAGAGTGCAATTTTGGTGCTAGTCTTTTTTGTTTTTGTTGCTTTGTTTCATCCCTCATCTAGGATGCCTCCTGAGCATTCAGTTTTTTCTTGACATGTTAGAAAATTGGCATTTAAGTATAAACTGTTTACTTTGACTAAATTAAATACAATAACAACAAAACACTCGAATAATTTTATTTATTTATTGAAGCTCTTCGTTTTTGATATTATTTTTGAATTTAATCTCACTTTATATATTTTAAGACAAATTATACAGACAACTAATCAATAAATATTCATGTTCATAATTCATTGTAAAAGTACATAAAAAGTTACCCTTAAATTTCTCTTTACTTCAAAATTTTACTTTAATGGATTCATTGTTTGTCTTTTTATTTTAACCATTTTTCAAATTCTATCTTTAAATAACCTAAAATAATCGATTATAGATTAATACAAATTGAATCGTACACTATTATTGTACTTTTATTCTAAAACTTCCATAATTATTTGATATACAAATATTTAATCATAGTCATGTTAAATTTCATTATGTATAAAATTTGCCTACTTATGTAATTACGATAATTTTTATTTAGTTTGAAAATTATTAACAAATAGAAAATATACATCACTACTCACAGCAAAATAATAAATAGTGACAACCCAATCAAAATAAATTGTGTTTCATACAGTATGTAGTTAGTATTTTCATAGTTATTTAACGCAAAATCTATTTGTACCAAATTATATGGTGAGCGCTTATTTTCATCTAAACTTCGCCTGGAGTCTGAGGTTATTCTTAGCATCTAACGCACCACCCTGTATCAAACGGCATTAGGTTCACTTGCTTCAAAATGCTGTTTTCCTACTGTGATTGTGATTGTGAATATTTATAAAATATTATGTTGATACTAGGATGAACAAAAGCGACTAAACTAGACAAAAGGCAAGACATAAGGCATAAAATATTTTAAAGCAATTGAACTTGATTCATGCAATTAACATCTTTTCCGAAATCAAGAATAATACAATAGTGCACATTGTTGAAGTTAATCAAGTTTCTATATCATCTATAAAACTATAAATTTGCTTCCCATCTAATATCTTATATTCAACATAAGCAAAAGTAATCTTCACATTATTGAGGTTGAGTTAAATATGGGTACTTCTAGTATGATTTCGTGCTTCCTAAGAATATCTACACAATATGAAAGTCTTAAGAAACATACAAATTCCATGGACCTACTTACATAATAATAAAGATGTTATGTCATGGAAAAGAAGTAGAAAATGCAATAACTTCGCAATGAGTAATACCTTATTGTGTGCAGCAGAACCACCATACTGAAGTGCAAGTGTGTCACCCATAGTTTCATAAAAGCGCATTAGATCTTTAGCAAGTGGGGAATCTATATCAATTTTCGGTATGTTTGACAAACTCAAGACATGGAGTTGATGTCCAAGAGATGCTAAACCATAGGCATATTGAGCGACATTGGTGCGATCTAGGCAGTCAATACAATTTGTTCTTAAAACGCCTTTTTGAAATTTGGGAGGTTTTATTTCGTTGTTTTCTTTTCCCGATTGTGAGCCATCAGAACTTGCGATGCTATCACCCAGGGAACCATTTTCAGTGTTCTGATCATTATCATTATTATCCATTAATTTGCTAGCATCATTGTCCCTGATAGTACAACAAAGAAGTGTGTTAAAAAGTGAATATTCCTGAGTAAAATTCTAATTCATGGCATGGCAAGAACATGGTTAAATTCGGAACGACATGACGATTGGATTCAATACTTGAATCGATTGTTAGTTGGCTATAAACAAATATCAAGACACGCACGCGCGCACACACACACAAGGGAAAAAAAATCTTAAACGTATAAGATGGAAAAGTTTCTGACCTATATTGCATTGTATGTGGCCATTCATGTGCATCAGTTATGCGGTAATTGACCACCAACTGTGTAATTTGTCGCTAAACTTATATGATATATAAAATGAACATAGCTCAACTTTAAAACTGCAAGTTTCACAACTTGAAAATCTTATTCGGATTTATGCACACTATATTAAATGCATGGTGTCGTCCACTGCGCTAGGGATAGACAGCCTTATCGATCACCGTGTTTGGTGCAAATCCATGAGGTGTTTTGAATGCATGAGTGAAGCAAACAAAAATGTTAGTTATGTGCTCTACATATGTGACTAAGATTATTTGTAGCAAACAAAGAATGCATGAGTGAACAAATAGAGCAAGTTAAATCTAACTGACATGATTTAAATCACCTCACTTTGAGATTTATGATAAAGGAATTAATTGGCATGGGAGAAAGTGGGAAGGGCGTATGACCATTATGAAAGAGAGGCATGATTTAAATTTCTCACACATATCATGCATTCACACGAAATGAGCTTTAGCATAGAGAAACATAAATACAGCTTGTTTTGACCGGTCTCCAAATTTGAAAGGTGATGGGTTTTGTTTATAAACACCAGTGTAAGCATACTCAATGCACGTAATTAAATAAACAATTTGTTGCATGTTTTTGTTTTTCCAATTTCATTTAGTTTTCCACTTCTACATTTTTTTCAATTCTTAATTGAAACATGGATATCTTGTCAACATGCCTATCCAATATGGCCAGCTACTAAATCTATCAATTGTTTCCAACAACTTTCGGATAGAATAGGATAGTTCCGTCATTTTCGTAAGGCACAGTTGAAATTAAGAGTTCTGATTACTGATGGTAGAGACAATCCCTTGTGCAGTGTTATTTAACTTAAAACACTTGGTTTTCACAAATGACCCATGAATATGCACACATTCAACAGCACTCCAAACTTAGATGACGTTTGCACAACAGTAACCTGCTGTCACATGCCTAGTCATGTAATTATACTGATTCGATTATCACAAAACATCTTCCCTTCTGTATTTTATGTTTCTTTACATAAAAAATGAGAATAAATACGTATAAAAGTTTTAGTATCCTAAGTTCAGTGTCTTTCAATCATCAGCTTACAGTTATACCAAAGTTAGGCATTTACCTTTTAAGTAGATACCAAAGTTTAGGTATTTACCTATCATTAGCTTAAAACTATATCAAATTAAGGGTTATGATTATTAGTGGCAGAATTAAATCCCTTGTACAGTGTTATTTAATTTAAAAGACTCGGTTTTCACAAATGACCCATGAATTTGCATGCACTCAACAGCACTCTAAACTTAGATAAAGTTTGCACAACACTAACCTCCTGTCACTGTCATGTGATTTTACTGACCTAATTACCAAAAAATGAGATTAGGGAAAAGAAATACAAGAGTCTTGATATACTAACTTCAGTATCTTTGGATCATCAGTTTGCAACTATATCAAAATTTAGGCATTTACCTTTCAAATAGATACCAAAAATTAGGTACTTACCTATCTTTAGCTTACAACTATACCAAACTAAGAGTTTCAATTATTAATAGTAGAGATAAATCCTTTGCGCAGTTTTATTTAACTTACAAGACTTGGTTTTCACAAATGACCCATGACTTTACATGCACTCAACAGCACTCTAAACTAAGATAAAGTTTGCACAACACCAACCTGATCACATGTCCTGTCAAGTGATTTTACTGATTCAGTTATCAAGAAACATCTTCCCTGCCATAGTTTATGTTTCTTTACTTGAAAAATGAGAATAGGGAAAAAAGTATAAGAATCTTGATATACTAACTTCAGTATCTTTGAATCATCAGCTTACAACTATACCAAGGTTTAGGTATTTACAGTTTAAGTAGGTATACCTAAAAAACAATTCATTTTGCGAGCATCACTAACTCATCAATGACATTCAAGTCAATGTAAGTTATCAAACTAATTAAAAAAAGCCTTGTGGTAGGGATCACGTAAGAAGACAATTATATGCATGAGTAGTTAACAAAGGTTATGCATGTATACTTACGAAAGAACTGGCCAATTTAAAGCACCCTCTTCACGCACAATTGGAGTTATATGACAATAGAAAAAGCCTGTTAGATTCAAAGCATATGCACCCACTTTGCCCAAAGTTGCAAGCACATTTGTACCTTTGCTGAAAGAAAATGTTTTGTTGAAATTTGGGCTTAGCATCCATGTAAAAAATAACATAGAAACAGAATTACAATTCTGATAAGATTCAAAGCAAAGAAGAAGAAAAATGTGACCAAGTACCTTCTTGCATGTTTATTGAGATCCCAATGTAAGAATTTCAACCGATTTTCCTCCAACAAATCTTTGTTAATGATATCAATTGCATTAGCAAATTCTGTACGAAGTATAGACTCTCGAGGTTTCTTTTCTTGTGTCTGCGGAAAGGAAAAAAAATAGAGAAGATCAACAAAGAACATCATTACAAAGCACGTATTTAGTCACGATACACTGTAAGGAAATAAAATACCTTGATTAAATTCAGTATAATTATTGGGTTTCCATATCTCTTAGCAAGATTTTCGAAATGAAGGCGTGTAGCTTCATAGTTATTGTCCTTTTGATGCACTAAAAAAGAGTAACTGTTAATTTAATATTTGGGAAATAAGCTTTTTTTTTATAACAATCTCCAGCCTTGGATTTTATGAAAAGGCATTTTCTAGTCTACAAACATTACTTCCAACACCCAGATAAAGAATGAGGCCCATAAACACTATCCAATACAGAAGTACTAACTTCGGCCTGAAGACAGTAATATTTGTAGAGGACGATACAACTGTTAAACTTAGGGGTGAGCACTTATTGGTTAAAAACGAATAAATCAACCAAACCAATTAAGTTTGGTCGATTTGGTTCGGTTTTGTTAGTTAATTGATTGGTTTTTGTTTCTTTTTGTACCATAGTTGTCAAGGCGAAAAAGCCCCAGTCCCTCGTATAGTGCTTTTTTGAGCGTCTTGAATGACGTTTTTCTGTACTTCGGCCAAAAAAATTGCACTTGAAAAATGCACTAAAACCAAATTTTTTGCTTAAAAAAAGGACATATAAATGCAATATTGAAACCAAAACATCATACGATTAACATAAATCAAACTAAGAGTGGCGGTGGCAAATGTCAGGCTGCGGTGGCAACAATGAAGCGGCGGCGGTCAATGAAACTAGGCTTTTTTTGTTCGATAGTTCGATATTGAAAAAGGAAACTAGTTTTTTTTTTTTGAGAATACGCTCCAAATCGACAGTCAAACGAGCCATTTTCCCCCTGTTGGATTTTGGGCTGCTGTTGGGCCGAATACTGAAATTTTCAATTTCTCCTCAAATGTTGCACAAGGCGAGCTTTTTTGCCGCTTCACAAGTCGAACGCCTTGGCGCTTTTGGAGCTTTTTTAGCGCCTCACGCATCGCAGGCACTTCAGAATGTAAAAGAGCCCAAGGCGCCAAGGCCTTTTTGACGCCTAGGCGTGCGTAGGCAAGGGCTTTGATAACATAGGTTTATATATTTCTTTGGTTTATTGGTTGCGTTTGGTTTTCAATATCTGAAAACCGAACCAACCAATTAAACCAAATTAAAAAATTAAGTTTAAAATAACAAAATTACTACTGGCAATGCCATTATTTATAATATTTTCGTAATAATATTATTTTTCTTTCAATTCTTATTAATATTTTTAGAAGGAGGGTTTTTTAAAAAATGTTTGCATCATATGGACTATCTTTTTGATCTTATATTATTTCAACAACCAAAAGATCTAATTCATTTGAAGATAAACCAAATAAACCAACCAAATCAAACCAAATATTATCGGTTTGGTTGGTTTCAGTTTAAAAAATATTGGTTTGGTTTGGTTCATGATTCTTGAATGGTTATTTTGGTTTCAACATTTTTGATCACTTTCAAACCGAACCAACCATTTGCTCACCCTAGTTAAACTCAATAGCATAGATTTTATAAGTACATGATCTAAAACAAGGAAAAAGCAAATAGCATAAAATATCTTTAATGTTTGCCCATTAATTTAGAAGGTCATAAAGTAACAGTATCCAAGCAGTGTAATATCTACACGCACGAGCACGCGCACACACGCACACATGTGTATACATATACATATATGTATATGTATGTATGTATGTATGAAAATTACCAGTATAACATATTTGTTCTGTAAATCAATGGGAGAAAAATAACAGTTAACTGTGTGTCTCGTAACATAGACCAAATTGTCACCTTATGAACACTTTTACTGGCTTTTTCTCTTCATATAAAAGTGTAGACTTCTGTGCCAAAGTAATTAATTGTATTCGAGAAGTACCAAGTTATAACAGTATATAGAGTTCCCAGTTAACTGAAAATTTGCAGGCTAATATTTCACTTTAGAAGAACGTAAATTAAGTCTGGTATTCTACAAAGAATATGATGTCTTCCAGAGTAGATTTATAACTTACAAACAATATCGGGCTTGAGATTGAGTCGCGAAGTTTCTTGAGACCAAAAAAGAGGTATCGACCCCCTATTTTGCACTACTGAGCTTATTTGTGTTGCTATACCTTCAGGATTGTACTCGAAAACAATTTGTTCAGTTTCCACATCATTTGCAACTCTACCATGTTCATTAACTCCACGTTTCAAGTACCTTGTGATAGTAGCGTCAGAATAGATGAAATAAAAGTAAGTACAAAAGAATTTCTGAAAGCAATATTCCATTGCCAAGGCATATGTTCAAAAGGTGAATATTACTTAAATTTGGCGTCGTTTAGTTTTATTGCATCTATAACAATAAAAAAGCAAGACATGAACTGTAGTATGTGAGATAGCAGTACCATATAACAAAAGAGAATGTTTTCCTACTATGATTGTCAAAAGCCCAAGAACTAGTATACTGGCAACAATAAATCTTGATTTTCATGGCTAAAATTAAATACATACACAAATCAAACTCCACGTGATCAAAAGCTTTCAATGGGATAAACAATTTAAGACTAGTCATTCAGTACCATAATGCCCTACGCCCTTCACTGGGTGGAAGCAATTTAAACATTTAAAGCAATATTGCATTTTGCATTTTGCATTTTTAAGAGTATATTTGGTAACTAAAAGCAAAATCGTTTTTGCTTCTATTAGAAAAAAAATAAGTTTAAAAGCTAATAAGTCGAAAATTGAATTTGTTGAAATATAGTGCAGTTAGCATACTTCTTCCAAACAAAGTAAAAATAAATAAAAATAACGTTAAATTTTGTTTATTTTTCATATCAACTTGACTTTTTTATTTTTGCTTTTAAAAAGCAAAAGGTTGCTTTTGAAAGCTATCCAAACAGGCACTAAGCGTGAGCGGATGTAGAAGATTGACTTAAATAAGGCATAGGGGGAAAAAATCCTTTTCATGCCATCACATCATTATATACCTTATACGAGAAACTGAGAAAAAGGGGGAACATGGAATTGTGACAACCTGGTGCCTGCATAATGACGTGAACGTCGAGCAATGAGTGCCAAATTGAATTCTTTCCCCGATATTGAAAGCTTTGCCTGGTGAATAAAACTAGTTCAATTAGTATAACATGAAGGTTTGTGAAAGAAATGACATGCAAACTTTACATGCATTACCGCAGATGCAAAAGTAAATTATGATACAGAACAAGTAATGCTGATTTTTACGTAGTACTATAAAATAATGTTCTGTAGGATCAGAATTCAACTAACTATAAAAAAAATTTCAAGTGTAGTTCATTTTATTTCTGACAACACACTACTGTGTTAGTTGTAAATTGCACTTTTCTTCTCCTTATTAGCATAGAATGAGATTCGTATTTTTGAAGTAACTTAGTAGTGAATATAAAACCATCTAAAATATTTATAAATATGATGGTCGGTGAATATCCTTATGATATCTGCCAATTAATTTGTTTTTTATTTGTAAGATCAGAAATAAGATGAATGCAACAACTATTTTTACTAAAACATGGATTATTCGTGTAGTAGAGTGTGCAAAATTACCTGCTTAAAGAAGCCATAAACCAGAGCGACTGTCCACAAACTATTGTTCAGGTGATTCCGTATTCCACGTGTCAAAAATTCATTCCAAACAAACATGGTCTCATATAAGACATGTTCAGTCTGATTATCGCACAAATTTTTCTGAAGACTGCGCATAACATGGTAAGAATAGCTAAAAAAGAAATCCTTGGTAAGATCAACCGTGCATAGAAGCCTCTTGTATCTGCAAATTTTTTTAACAAAGATATCATATAAAAAACTGCTAATATGACTACTTTGACACAAGGTCTCTAATAATTTAGAAAATTATGATCATTATTATGTATGATAATAATAATAAATAAATAAAGTGAATTCCATTGTTCAGTTCTTATTGACATCGACTCACTTGGTACAACCATTATTTTATTTTACTTTGTTAAGCATATTACTTGTAGATTCAAGGAAATGGTAGAGTCGTGGGTTTTAACTTACAAACAATTAGCATAGGTAAGTACTAGATAGTAAAAGTAAAAAAATGACCTATTTTCACTGTTAGAAACAGCCGTATTCGAGCATGTTCTAGGGTTCTGAAGTGCAACCATTTCACTTTTGGTGACTGCATACACTATGTGACCACAAATAGAACCAATCTCCTTCCTCGCTGTAATAAGCAACATGTAGTATGGCCCCAAAAACTTAACAAATCCTAATTATAAACAATGAATATACATAAATTAGACAATTGAATATAAGACAGTATTCAAGAAAACAAAACTATTAGCATGACCATACCAACAATGCCATAACAGCTTGTAACAAATTTTAGCCCTCCAGTTGACTTGTTGCCTTCATGTATTCGCTTCAGTAACTCATTACATTCCACTTTCAAGTATGTGGTAGGGTCCTCTTGGAAGTATAACTCAGAAGGTTCCAATCTATCAATCTTTAGCACTCGCCAATGTGATTTACTCTTGTCTCTTCCAACCATATAAAAATTCTACATTAAAGTATTGTATCAGCAAAATTAAATAGTACCCAACAGTTTTCCTATTGCTATACAGAAGACTCTTATGGTACAAATCGCACTCCTCTTTAGCATACATGCGCATTTTGCAATAGATCGCTCATGGGTTTCAGTATATGTATAATGATAACATTTGTAACTAATCAGCTTATGGCACGGAAACAACACCCTTAATCAAGATATTGGATGAATTCTTTATTAAATTAATCTGCCCAATAATCATCTATAATTAAACATTTTGGGCCTCAATTTATTCCTATTTTGCAAAAGAATATAATGTTGTATAATGCATCCATAATGGATGAACTCTGCATCTTGTATGAATCACGTCGTTTCAAAATTCCAACTCATTCCTAATGATTGAATTCTTCCGAAGCTTGCAAGGTTATATAAAGTATAGCATGATTAAGAACCTAGCAAGTATTATTATTAAAAAAAAAATCAAACAAGGCATCATTACCAACATAAAAAAGCAACAAAAGTCAACGGTGTTTGATAAATTCAGATCACTTACAGATCTAGTCTCGTAAAGCCTAAACTTCTGGAGGTAATACTGCTTATTTTCATGTTCATCTCCCGCCATTCTGCTATCGGAACCCGAAACAGAGCTCGGGTCAATTCATTTTTGCATCCGAAACGGTAAACGCAATTAGATCTCTATGTTGCCTTTCGAGATTTGGCTGCTTTAGATATAGCATCCACTCCCTCTCTTCCATTCAAAGGCGAAACAAGATTTGACTTTGAGTACAGAATTATATATTAAATGGGTTAAACAAATTGGGTAAGAGAGGCTTGTTAAAGTTGGAGAAGAAAAATGTCTGAAATTTAGAAATTTACTCGGGGGGGGCGAAATTGGGTGAAATTAAGAGAGTTTGGGGGAAAGAAATTAAGAGGGATGATGAAAACGAAGGAAAACCACACCTTGGATAGAAGAGGCTCACGAGTCGCTGATTCACAGCTCGCCAACTGAAGCTAAAATATTGTTATTTTTATTTATTATTTTATTGGATTTTATTTTTTCAATTAGGGGATTTCGATGTAATAATGAAACCACTCTCTTTCCAGAATCAAATATTCTTTAAAATAATGTTGTACTGCTTCGATATAACAGTTGTAACACATTGTTCAAGATTTCAAAAAATGAATTCCGCTTCATTGCTTTTTTGGTGTAAATACAATAAGTTGGAATCTTGACAAAAACGCATCTTTGTATCCTTTATATTCATATTCATATTCATATGAGTTTAAATTCCAGTCATTTCTTAAAAGAGCGTGTATTGAAATCCCTGTTTTAAGAAGAAAAAAAAAATTTAAAAGCGTTGTTAAGAGGACTTCAAAACCAAATGGATGAAGTCTCTTTGATAGCTTTTTTGGGTAGAGTTTCCTTAAAATTTAACATCCCCATCTTTTCAAAAATGGAGTCTCTTTAGCAATGTTCTTCGTAAAAATGTGTATTTCTAATACCATAAGGTATATATTTAGATTCATGATTTTTTTTTTCAAACATGTATTTAATATTCAGTTTATCGACTCCATGTCTTCATGAATATAATTATCTCATTGAAAATATTTGTTTTTAGTTGATCTTCTTAGTTTCCAAATTTTATATATCAAATTTTAGAATTTTAATATCATGTGTTCTGTGTTTTAATTTAAAAATAGAAAGTTGAAATTATTTATAAAAATGTTTACACTTTCTTTCTAACCTATAAATTTTATAATTTTAATTTTAATATATACGTTTTAAAGTATTGAATCTGAATACTTTTGAAGCTATTCAAATTACACATTTTTTATATCATTTGTCTACAAAATATAATATAATACCACTCACCAATGGAAAAAACCGATTTGACTACTTTATCTCAATAAATATTTTCACGATACTTTAATATGTGTATGAGTTTAGCAAATTGGCTCATCAAGACAACTTTGTCTGATTTAACTTTTTTAGAACGGTTACTTTTCTCATATTAGATCTATGAAAAGTTTAACATTGTATATCTTAGAGTGTCATGGTATGGGAATATAACTAATAATAAGAACTTATTAAATGATAATTAAGTAGATTTAATTAAAGAAGTTATCCATGAGGAGATTAATTAATTATAGAACACTTAAAAGATTAATTAGACGAATCAAAAGTAATTAAATTGATTATATGTGGTCATGGGTAAGAGAAATAGAAAAGGAATGTTATAACGAATGGATTAAGGAATTAATAAGACAAAGCTATAAAGGGATATTAACCAAGGCCCAAATTATTAACCCACATACCCTAACGATCTCCTTCTTTCATTCATTTGCATTTTTCAGGAGAAAAAGTATGGTGGTAAAAGAGGAAGAAGAAAATTAATCTAAGGGCCAAACACAAGCTTTATTCAAAAGACGAAGATTATAATCAATATTATAATCTTAAGTGAGCAATGCTTGCCCTACCCTCCTCCAAATTCGCCGGGTTTGGATTTTCATGTGCTTAGATGTTTTGAATGATAATAAACATGTTATGATGTTAATGCAAAGAATATATACATGTTTGGGTGTTAAATATCATTTATTTTGATATGCTTTAGAGAAACATAGGAACTCAAACGCTTTGAAATTTTAATATGTTTTTTATAATAATTTTTGGAAGGGATGTATGGTCTGCGGATCATAAATCTGTACAACACACACATATTAGAAATAAAGATACAAGACTCCTGGGCATGAGGCCTACAACATAGAATAAAACTGCCAAAATGTTTGGCCAATAGCAAAAAATATGATTAAAAGACCAGGGTAAACATGCCAAGCCAATATTACCAATAAAAAGCAATGAAACAACTACATCAACAATGAATATAATCAAAGTAACAAATACATACCTAAGGATATACAAAACCAACCAATAAGCTCGAGGAAATAGCCAAATGTTCGTGGGGAGAAAATATTTTTTTGTCCCAATCAGGAGCAGCCAAAATTTCCTCATTATTGGCACCATATTCATAGGCATTGCAGAGGGCAAGCTCAGCATTTATAAGTATATAGTAGAGTTTATGCTCATCTTTGTCATCTTCTGAGATCCATTTTGAGAATACCATCCATCTTGAGTGATAACACAAACTGCTTTCTTTATGGGTCTAAGTTCCGGCCTTACTGCACCATGATAGCTGGGTTCCTTTTTCCAATTTATCATAGAGCTCTTGCATAATGCGCTCGGCACTAGAAGGATCAGAATGAGGAGTAGTTACTAATTTCTTCTTTAAGCAAGAAATAGGGGAATCAGTGGGTGGTAGAATGGGAGGGTCGAAGGAAAGGGGTATCGGATTAGGCGGTCAGGAGGCGACATGAGTATAAGGGGGAGAGGACGACGTGGAGGAGGGAGGGTCCCTCAAAGGGATAGAGGTAGACGAAGGGGAGTTAGATGGCTCGGTAGAGTCGGGTTGGGGGATGTGGAGGACCTTGATCTACCAGGATTTGGTTGGAGGTTTTGGGAGGAGATTCTTAGGGGGTGGTTATCTAGCTCGGTCTCGAAGTGCGGGCAAGAAGAAATTATATGGCCAAAGGAGTGACAAAGGTCGCATATAGGTGGCTTCCACTGGTATGAGATGTCGACGTAGGCAACTCTAAGGGAAATGGGAATATGAGTCGGTAACTGCCTAAATGGGGAAACTTCAATCAGGGCCTTGGCAAAACGTAGGATATGCTTATATTCAATAGAGATATCAAAATAAATCAACTAGTTGACAATCCAATTAACTCCCTCCAGCGATTGGAAAGAGGAAGGGATAGGATGTTGGAGATACACGCCCAAACAGGGATAGATAAAACTTGCTCATGGTCAAGGTCAACAGAAGGGTTGCATTGGGTAATGATAGAAACTTTGTCTTCAATAATAATAGGATTTGATTCTAAGACGCGGGTTCTTTCTTGAGGGCACAAAAATTTGAAAAAGTACATCGAGTTATCGCATCTGACATTGACAAATCCACACACACGCCAAACACCTAAGATATGATTCTTCACTACAGAATAATGGTGTAACAACCCGCATATTTTACGATTGTATATTTAAATGTTTTATTTAAATATAGCGTCGTTAATCGGATTAAAGTCCAAAAAGCTACTTTTGTAAACAGTCGAATTGGGACTTGAGACCACTTCCATTGAGTCCAAAATGGCGTTTACAACTTTTTTGAGTATAAACATCGATATGTTTGGAGTTGGGTGAATTTTGCTATTTTTCTATTGGGCTTTGGGTTTGGGTTTCAGCTCATTACTCATTTAATACCCTATACTCCACTCAACTTTCTTCATTCATTTTCATTTCCTAACACTCTCAAGCTTAAGAGAAAAATGGGGGAAAGAATGGGAAATTAGAATTCCAAACCCTAGTTTAATTAGGAAATACAAATTCTAGCTCTAACATCAAAGAGAAGCTAAGGTAAGCATCCTCTTCTTCTTCTCCATCTCAATCTCTCTTCAATTCTCAGAAATTCCTAACCCTAACTTAGGAAAAACTTCACATTTGATAATAAATTGAAGATTCTAGAGGTCTGTTGAAGAGGAATTGTTCTTGCCTTGTTTTAAAAGCTTCTCATTCATTGTTTTTGGGTTTAAAGATGAGTTCTTGAACTCACGTCTATGTCTATAACTTTCTTTGTTGTTAGGTATGAATTCCTAACACTTGTGCATATTCATTTGCTTTTGATTTGAATTGATTTGGTGAATTTTCCAAATTTTGGTGTTTTGAAGTCAAAATCTTTAAAGATCCTATCTTGGAGGTTTAAACATGTTTTTGGTGGTGTATCGAAGAGCCTATAGTGTTGGGTTGTCGATTGGCATAAATCCCTAGCATCCATCGCTCGTTCGATCACATTTTGGTTTGGATTTGCCCTCTTTGGGCTAAGCTGTTTTTTTTGCCTAGCAGAAAATTTCAGACGTCTGAAACCAAATTCAAACGTCTGGTTGAAAATTTCAGACGTCTGAAATGGTTCTGGAAATAGGAAAAAAGGGCAGAGACAAAATTCAGACGTCTGAAACAAAATCCAGACGTCTGAAACAAAATTCAGACGTCTGGTTGGAAATTCAGACGTCTGAAATGGCCCAGGAATTAAAAAAAGAGAGGGGAAAAACACATATACTTCCAGAACCTAGGGCCAGACGTCTGAAACTGTTCATTTTGCCTATTTTTGCTGTTTTTGAGTGGATTTCCAATTTTTAATCGATATTTGTTGATCCGGTTAGTTGTTATCACTTATTATCGACTTTGATGACTTCTTTCTTTGGATTTTTGGGAATATCCATTTTGATGGATTTGGTATCGATTTCTTTGGATTTAATTCACGTCTTCGTATGTGAATTTTGGTGATTGATTGTTTCTACGATCATTTCTATGGTTTGTCACTTTAAAATGCAAAGGTTTCTATACTAGTAGTAAATATTCAAACCCTTTCATCAAAACGATTTCAACATTTACTTTCAATATCAAACTCGTTTTTAAAACCGTTTTCTAATCTATTAGTATATACAAACCTTTACCTCATTCATTCGAGAAATCCAATTAAACGGCATAGAAAAACAAGTGGTATGAAACGCTTGCGTTTACTTTGTCGGTTAATTCTTAGACTTGTTCGATTGAAACTCTTGTGACAATTTTCGAGTGAAAATCTACAATTTGTTCGTAAATATTTAAGTTAAGCCAGTGGTTATGGGACATGAAGCTAAACTCATTTATTTACTAGCTTTGTGTAATTCACACTTTTATTGGTCTATGATGATCATTTTTTGGTTTAGACTAGCAATGTGCGATGTCTCTTTGTCCACGTAGGGGACTGTACCTCGTTTTATTGAGCTTCGTCTCATTTCTTTGATGGGCTAGTGACCCATGTTCTTTTATGGTGTTCGGTTCATCGGATGTACCGTTATTGTACTACATCGATGTCCCGGCTTTTTGGTTCATCGGTTGTACCGTTATTGTACTACATCGATGTCCCGGCTTTTTGGTTCATTGGACGTACCGTTATTGTACTGTGTCGTTGCTCCTAAGTTATGGAATAGCGCTCCATTTGTGATACACGTGTTGGTGAGTTTTCATGCTCCAATTTGTGATAGGCCTCCCCCTTTGTGATTTCTGGATTTCTGGCTGATGATTTCTAGAATTTATGTTTCACCTCTTTTTGTGATTGGCAATGGTATGCTTGTCAATAATTGGGGTTTGGTGAGTAAAATAAAGAATATGACATTCTTTTTGGTGCTTTGAGATTCTTGAGATATTGTATGACTTTGTTGTTATTAAATGTATACTTGTCACAGTATGCCATTATAGTTATCATACGTATTTGTTGTATCTCTTAACCTATCTCATTTTATCTGATATTTATAGTTAGACTGATCCGTTTATTATTTTCTTATTAAATAATACTCGGGTCAGACCGAGATGTTACACGTGCTTCTGCTTGACTCCTCATCTGGGACTATTATCTAACTTTTGGCTAACTACTTAGCTTAGTAGTTTTTGCTTTTATACATTCGAGATAGAGACTCCTTGATGTATACATATTCTTTTGTCTGGCACTTGTATCTATTCTTTTGTGACGTAATGGATCTTATATGACCATTACTTTGATGTACACTTTTATGTGTTATATTCATATCTGTTTCCGTTTTTGTGATATGAATATCTGTGACTGATTTGTGTTATGTTTATTTCTATATTTGTTTCCGAAGGCCTCATAGCCACTATGTGGTAGCTTTGAGTTTGTATTTGATATGTCGGGTTTCCTCTTGAAATGAAATGTAAGTTATATTATCTGACATATCGGTACTCGCACAAAGCAGTTACACAGATGGTCGCTCCTCAACAGCCTTATTCTTCATGCTAGTTGATAGCATTACCCCGTAGTGTCCTTGGCTAGTGTGAGTATAGAGGCGGGGCGTCACAAATGGGGAGCTTCATCCAACAAGAAACCTATAAAGAATAAAATACCTACCTCGATAATTTCTTTTGGAGGTAGGATGGGTTTATCGGCCGACAACATACTGCCCGGGTGAAACGAGACATCATTTCCTTGTTTCTTCTTAAATAAAGAGGACCAACCATTATTCGATTTGGGATTCTCAACAGCATTTCTAGTACAAAGATTATTTCCAACACGAATCGAATTTGAATTGGCAAAAGAAGGCAAAGATGTGGGTTCAGGAAGTACCTTTGAGTGCAGCGCTTCGTAGAAGCCAGAACTAGAATGCAAACCAGGAGCACTGTAACAACTCAGGTTTTAGGTAATAATTAATTTGAGTTAATAATAGCAAATTAATTACTTAAATAGGAATTTGGAGATTTATTTGAGAATGAGCTTTGTAAGTCATTTAATAAAAGATTTAAATCATGAAATTATAATATTTAAAATTAAAAACAAGTTAAAAATCGGGAAAATGAACTTTATAACAGACGTGTGATTGAAATAGGATATTGGTTTGGAAAAGAAGCGATTTGAAATGTACATTTGTGTTTATTTAAACTAGACATAAATTTAGATTATAAATAAAAGAGAATAAGTAAAAGAAGTTATTTTGAAATCGAATTCATTTATTTAATGAAATGGAATTTAACTTTAATTTTAAACTAAATAGAAATAGAACTTATATCTATATTCATTTACTTATTTATGTTTTTAAGGCCCAATCCCAAATACTCAAACTTATTTTGTTTCCAGAGTTGTCTGGTTTCGAAATCATTTTATTTTCGTTTCCTTAGCAAATTCACAAACGCAAGTTTTCGTCTGCCAAAAAAAGTCATCTTCATCTAGAAACCAAAAACAACCCAACCTTCACCACTTTAATAAATAATAATAAATCAAATAAATTATCTAAATTCTTCAAACTAGGATATATTCCTATCCATACCTATTTGCGTCTATGGTGTGAAGTTCGTTCACTACAGTGTTGATTTGCAATGCGCGTGCATACTCAAGAACATAGAAGGAAAAGGTGTGCATGCAAACGCAATTACAGGTGAGTCTTCGACTCACGAACTTATGTCGTAATCACTCAAGTCGTTTTCATATATGAAATGAATTATTGCTTGCCTAAATCTGTTGCCAATGTTATAAATTATGAATCGATTAAAAAGAAAAAAGAAAATAAAAAATAGAGCACGGCCTGGAGCAGCAGCGCTCCAGGCAAGTTGATCGGTCGATCGGTCATAGGTGAGCAGTGAACTGTCGTGCCACCTAAAAGCCTGCTATAGGTGAGTGCATAGTGATGCTTGAGGGTGAGTGCAGGTGTGTGTCTCCCTTGGCTCTCTGTGTGATCTGATTGCTAAAAGTGTGCATTTGTATGTGAGAATGCCTACATAAACCTGCTGTTGTTTACTTGAGATCATGACCTACCTTTGCTATGTGATATTCCATATTTTGTTGTTCTTAGTTTGGTTATCTTTCTGTTATAAACTATATGCATATTGGATTATACACACACACACATACACATTATTTTGTTCAACGCTGAAGTATTGAAAAAAAAATGAATACGTTGTATACTGTTGCTTGTGTGTAACACCCCATAATTTGGCTTTAGCTGTTTAATTAGTTAGTTAATTAATTAATTAGGCTCCGAAAATGGAATTTCTGAAACGATGGAATTTGACCACGAATGCAGCATTGCGTTCGTGATCAAATTCTGAGCAACTTTCATATTTGGAGTTTTACGATCGGAGTCCAAACGAAGAAGTTAAGAACAAAAAACGAATTTGAAACAAAAATAATTAAATAAGAAAAATTAACGTTTATAATTAATCGCCCGAGCCCACAGGCCAACCTGTCATTGGGACCGGTCTACCGGTGCTCCATGGGCGGTCGATCGGTCGCCTTCAGGCGGCTAGGGTTAGCTTAGGCCACAACGACCCAGATTTAATATTTTAAATCATACGGCTCTGATTGATTCTAGCATCTATAAATTCGGGCTTAGCCCTCTCTTCTTTTCTCATATTTTTATGGAGGCAATCACGAAGCTTTGTCATTTCTTCTTCTGCACTTTCTTTCTAAATTACAAAGATAAGATATTTGTATCTATATTCATATAAATCAGAGAAGAATAGAAATCTAATAAAAAGGAGAAGAGAAGAAAATCAACCATATGCGTATTTGGGGTAATTTATATATTTGTATCTATTTTCTCTTCCAATCTCAAATCTCTTCTCAGATCTCTAATTCTAATGTATTTATATACCCTTTTATACATGTCTCTTGGATTAAAAAGGATTTGAAGATGAACCAAACATTCTATTTCAGATCTGGAGATTTGGATCACTTTTAAAAGGTGAGTGAATTTTTTTATAGATTGTTGTAATATGGAAATTATCCCATTGGCGTTTATTTGATTTTTATGCCTTGGATAATTGTATATAAGTTGCAGGCAACGAATTAAATATAATTTGAATATAATAATTATCGCCTATATATTTTTATTTATGAATTGATTTAGAATTGTTTGCAACCTGATTTGGAAATCAGTCCTAAAAGTATGAATTTAGAATATTGATTGGAATGAAATTTATTCCAGATCTAAAATAGGTTATGTATTAATGTTATTGGATTATTACCCTAATCTTGTTAGAATATAAACTTTTTTATGTTTGGAATTGTTGGAATTTAGATTCGTTTAATATTTGTAAATTAGTTTGATTTTTTTCCCTTTTAGAAAAATACAGTGTTTGATCTAACAAGGAATAGATGCAAGTAGAAAGAGAAAGAGATGTGTAAAGTATGAATTCATTGTAGTTTACACTGGTCTATTTCAGTAATAAAAAGAATGATTATTCCTTGTAATTTCAAATAATGTAATCTTTTAAAGTTAAATCTTTTCTTTTGGACTAATTTATGGAAATTATAGCGGATAATCTTTTTAGTTATGATTCCAACAATTTAACATGGAAAAGAATATTTTAGTGAAGATATATAACTAGAATATGTCTGATAAAAGAAAATATTTATATGTAATTTACTATGCTTATAATAATTAAATAAAAAGCTAATAACTACGCTTGCACGTAACATTCGTTTTTAGGATGATTAACTAATGGTAAAAGAATTTAAAAGGTTGTAACTCCAATAATGATAATAAATATGGGAGTTGCAATAATTTGATAGGGTACATGGATTAATGGGACTGATAAAAATGAAATAGATATAAAAGGTTACTAATTTGAAATTAGTAACCATACATAAATGTCTTAGGAAATGTCTGTTAGGGTTTTATGGACAAATTGACATTTATGAGGCATTAAACGGAGATTTATAGATAGATAAATATTTAAGGTAAATCTTATTGTCTTAAATAAAAAGGGAATTAGTAAGCTAAGTACAATGGTCCACCTAAGATAATACAAGTAAAGACTTAGGATAGTTAATTGGCCTTAGTAGGTTTGATGCGAGGCCAGTAGAGTCACTCGACGGAAGACTGCCCTTTGTTTTGAGGCTACCAGCAGTCGGGTGTACTTACTACTGATGTGAGATATCACTAATCCTAGGACCTATGATGATGTGAGAGATTGGGCCTACTTTCTTAATTGGAAAGTATTAAATGGTCCAAATTTGGAATTAGGAGCGGTGAGGGATATCTCCATAAGGGTTTGCTTCTGGTTTGAGGTCTTAAGTGGTTGTATGGTCCCCCTCTCTCCTAAATGGAAGCATTAACAAACCTAGTGAGATTCCATATAAATAAATAAGGATGTCTTTAAAAAGGGTTTACTTCAGTATTGAGGTCTTAAGTGGCTATAGGGTCTACCTCCCTAGCGAATGAAGTAACCTAATGAGATGCCATATTTATAATTAAAGAGTGATAGTGGATATCTTGGGAAGGGTTTGCTTCAGGTTTGGGGTCTTAAGTGACTGTAGGGTCCTCTTCTTTCCTATAAAAGAAGTATCAAGTAGCCCAATGAGATTTTCAAGCAATGTTAGTTAGATAATACTAGTGAGTAGTCCGCCTTGGGGTTATGTATCAAATGACAAAGGCCTGCCTATAAATAGGTGTTAAATGGTCATGGGTCTACCCAGTCCTTATTAATGGGGTATTAAGTGGCTTGGGTACAGTCTCTCACATTGCTACGATCGTAATAAGAATAGTACCATCGAGGAGCATGACTTGGGAATAAGTCTTAAATAATGGGGCCTGCCTTAATTAGGGTCTTAAATGGCCATAGTCTGCCTATTTTCCAATAAAAGGTATTAAATGGCTTGGGTACTATTTATTACATGGCTATGATTTTATCGGCGATAGATGTGGTATTAATTGGACATTAAACGTCGGAAGCCTTAAATAGTGGTTAGAGGTCTTGTAGTTAGGACCCACCGACCATTGACAACATTGTTAGGAAACTAACTTGAGAATAAGTCTTAAATGACGGGGTCTATCTTAATTAAGGTCTTAAATGGCAGAGTATGTCTATTTCTCTTTTTTAAAGTATTATAGAAGCTTGCTTCATATTTAGAAGTATTAAGTGGCAAATGGGTTTGGAAGTATTGGATGGTTAATAAGGCTTCATTAGTATTTTGTACCTTGGGAAGGGGTAGGTAAGTAATCGTGTGTGCAATGCAAAGTTAGATTAGAATTGCTAACCTTAATGGACATAACAATTAAGTGAAAACCAATCGGTATAAGTTAATGTTATGGACGGTTTATTTTTCCAATCACTAGAACGTTGTTCCGACCCCCTCCCTTTACAACCCATAGGGTAGAATTTAGAGGAACAGGTCACTAAAGCTGGATGTACTTTGTTGTTAGAGAAGTCTTCTTTCTCCCATGCTCGAGGCTGATGTGACAATCTGCTATCCAAGGAATACCATTAATTCCAAGGTAGTGGTCAGAATCAGTACTCTTATCGTATTATTTTTTCCGTTGTGAGTTTAGATTTATGTCAATCTCTGATAATTCCCATGCTTATTTGTAGGTACCAAATCAAAAGATCTATGCTTTAATGGACTTGGGTTTTAATTTTTATCAAAATTTAGGTCCATTAAGGTACATGTTGTTACATCTGGTATCAGAGCCTGGGTTAGTAAATCAAAGGGATCAGGATAAATTGAGAGAATGTATTCGTACTTTCCTATCTGGTAATATTAAATTCTTATGCTAGATTCTAAGAGTGTCGACTGTAGAAGTAGTTGTAGTTCCAATACGAAGGAACGGGCAAAGCAACTGCGGCTTAGAAATATCTTAGAGTTAAGATTCGGAGCGCTGGTGATGCGTAAAGCGCTGTGGATAAAGAGCATGAGTACGACATATAGCTGAATCCCAAAGACTGGATGTGATCAACTTGGTGGTTGAGATTCAGCTACCTTATGATTTTGGATTGTGAGTTCCAGCCGGAGACACACATTTATTCCAAATAAGTGGAAAATTAGCGTCTGTATGTCGCAATTGTCCGGAAGCAAGTTTTGATATCGTGCATTCATTGATCATCTCTTCGATGGCAAATTGGATTTTTATTTGGATAATTAATGTCAAATCCTTAGTCTAAAACATGTGAGAGAATTTTTATAAGTATGTTTTGGAAATGCCTTAGATTTTGGAAAAAGGGTTTTCAAAGGATTTCTTTTATCTAGGATTTATTTTTGAAATTTTGTTTTGGGAAAGTTTTGAAATGTTAATTTTCAAAGAAACATATATACCACTAAGTTGGCCGTGTTAAGAAATTCTTAGTTTAAAAAAGATTAATTCTTTAAATCTTTAAATATGTATATATATATAGGTAAAGGCTTGATTTTGACTTTTGGTAAGAAAATAGTTTTCCAATTGGGAAATTTGTACTTTAAAAAGAAGGTTTTTGGAAATGCTGAAATATCTATATATAAAAGTTTGATTTTAAAGGGAGTTTTGGTATGAAATAGTTTCTATTATTTAGAAACAAGTACAAAGGAGCATATACTTAGCTCAATGATTTTTTGGTTTATAAAAATCGAGGTTTTTATATTTTCTCTCTTTAAGGTACGGACAAAATAGGAATGACATCAACTTTATTGAGGTATGTAGTTTGAAATGTTGTTGTACCACCAACTACAAGAATAAATATTTCTGTGCGAAGTAGGTAGGAAATAGAAGCTCAAATATTTTTGAGTTTTTGGAAGTGTTGTTGGTCGCAACAGTTTTGTTGAGGCTATTTAAATCTTGCCAAGGAAGGGTCTATATGGTAAGGTGGATACCGTTATGTGGAAGGTAGAATTTTTCTAGATGGGTTAAGCTGAAGATGGTGTGTGGAATAGTCATTAGAACATTAATTAATTTAACCGGCCTTACCGGGTCCAGGTTCAGGCCATGCCCAAATCTGGGCTAGCGGTCGACCAAGCTGTCGACATAGCGATCGACCAATTGACCTAATAACGGTCGACCGCTAGGTGGATGCGGGCCAAACCCGAACCTGGAACGCAACTATAAGTCGCATCCAAACCATTAGCTGCCGCACCCCACTCACTCTCTTCCTACTCTCCATTTTCAACCGAACCTCATTTCTACCTCCCCCTTCCTCCACTTAACCAAAGCCTCTCTCCTCCATTCCTCCACTGAGCGACGCCAAAATCCTTGCACCTCAGACCTTGCCCCACCACCACTCCGGATCTAAACCATTTTCTCTCGTTTTCCAACCACCTCTCATCCCATGGCACCGCCACGCACCGGTGGCTCTTCCTCTCGTCATCCCGGCCTCACTCCGCAAAATCCGCTTGGCTTGGCCAGAGAGAGCGGAAGATCGCTGCTTATCTTGGGAAGGCGGACTTTTATTTTCTCCATGGGTGACCGGTGAAATTCGGAGATTTTGCCGCTCTTGGGCTTGAAAAGATTTTCGTTGTGGCAGCACTTGCATCGATCCTCTGCTTCGAGACTTATGAGCGGGAATATTGCTCGCCCTGCGTTTATCTTTTCGGTGTATAGATGGCGTAGAATTTTGATGTTGGCAACAGCTATATTGAGTCTGATGTGAAGGGAGCTCAGATCGAGATCGCAGATGATGATCTCACTGGGATTTTGGAGATATCTGCAATAGGCACAGATTTGGATGACATAGAAATGACTGATCCTGGGATTCTACAATGGATCTTTTCTGGAAATGTCGGTGATTGGAGGACCGGTAATTTGCACCGGTGGCCCATCTTGTCGTGCAAATCATTCAACACAACATCTTTCCGAAGACGAGAAGCCTCGACCAGATCTATACCTCAGTGCGGAGAGTCGCCCATGCTATAATTGGTGGCATAACCATCAATTGGGCTTGTTTTGGTGCTCTATACGATTGACTAAGGAGTTGGTACTCCGAGGGTTCACTTTCCATTTTGCCACTTGCTCACTCGAGTGTTTAGGCATTATGAGGTAAATTTGAGCGGCGTGCCAGTAGTGAGGAAAGTCTATACTGCCATCAACTGGACTACTATTAAGAGGATAAATATTCTCTTACCGCCTGTCGCACCACCTGTACAAGTACTAGAGCAGCAACAGCAGCACCAGCAGAAGGGGATAGCGTAGGATGCCGAAGGATACTTGAGTCCCGAGCTTGTTGCTATCCGTCAGGTTCAGGCAGAGCTCTGAGAGATTAGGGTGGAGCAGCAACACTAGGGGCGTGAGATTGGGTGCATTATCGTCATGCTATGACCATTCCGCGGTCGAGCAAGCTCCGACCACGGAGTGAGACCTTCTCACAGTTCGTAGGCGGTGTTTTATTTAGGATTATTGTATCTTTTTATTTCCAACATTTATTCTTTTCTTTTTGGCTGTTGGGTTATAAAACTGTTAGCTGTCTCTTATAAGAGGAACGCTCGATATTATGAGTTTCTATTCATTTTATGTGTTATTGTTTCTGGATATGCGAACCGCTCCTATGTATATGCATAGTAGGGAAGCAGTATAATTATGGAAATCTCATAAAGACACTTAACTAATAGTAAATGCGATATAAAACTGGAAGTTTAGAATAGTTGGAAATTTTAGCGAAGGACATGATAAAGTTGTTTCGATATCACGGGTCATTGCTCATATTCCTTAAAAGCTAAAATTATTGAATAATAGTTGTGTTGACATTTTTAGATAAAATGTCAAATTTTTGGGTAAAGGTTAGTTGTAGAATTTTGGAATTTGGTTTATGCACTTGGTGCATAACCGACTTCCGACTACGCTGAAATTATGGCTTGATTTATCAAAAGTTTTGAGAAGGAAAATATTTGAAATTTTTTTCCCATAATTTGAAAAGTTCCCTTTTGAAAAAAAGTAAAGTAAGAAAAAGTTTTGTGTTTTAGTTATTTTTTACTCTTAAATTATTTTTAGAGTTTTTGTCCAAAAAATTTATTTCAAGGGAAAATATGTATCTAAGTATTTTGGGAATTTATTTTCCAAATGACGTACAAAATTGAAAATTAAGAAAGATTTTTGTGAAAACTTAGATTTTTAAGGCTAGATGTTTGGCGTAGGGAAGGCAAATAGAGTTAGAATTTGTGAATTTAGGAGTGCATTAGGGTTAATTATGCGATAAATGCAAGTGACAACAAGGGAAAAGATGTTTTAGCCTTTGAATTTCTATTTCCATACTTTTCGACGACGCGCGTAAGTCTATTTTTAGACTTAATTCTGTTTAAACCTTAAAAATAAGTCTCCTTATGCATTTTATGCGTGGAAAATTTGAAGTAAATCCACAATGGTTAAAACAATTCAAAACAGTATAATATGATGATATGCAAAACAAATGAATCAATTCTGTATTACCCATCCCCATTCATTTAGACTATCTGTCTCAATTATAGTTTCTAGGATTACTATTAACCTATTAGTTTTCATGGGCTGACTAATAACCAGTTAAACATTTAAAGACTCCCTGTCCAATTACATAGTTTTCATGGGATCACTATGAACCTACTGGTAACTCCAATATCTTACTCTTATTCTCGCTTTCATGGGTTGACTAGAAACCTATCGGTAACCCCAATATCATTTATTCTTACTCTAGTTTTCAAGGGTTGACTAGGAACCTATTGACAACTGTCAATATTTCATCCGGATATAGTTTTCATGGGCTAACTCAAAACCTACTGGCCCTGCCAGTATCCAATCGTAGTTTTCATGGGCTTACTATGAACTTGTTTATCTGACATCTTCCTTTACACATAGTTTTCATAAGCTAACTATGAACCTGTCTTTCTGACATCTTCATTTATACATAGTTTCCATGGGCTAACTATGAACCTATTGGCCCCTGCCAATATCTTTTCCCATACACAGTTTTCATGGGCTTACTGAGAATCTATTGGCCCTGCCAATATCTTTCTTTTATGTTTTAGCATCCTATATTCTGGTCTTCCTGACCTCCTCGATGCAATTCTATTCATTCAGGAGTTTATTTAATTTATATTCACTACTAGGTTAACCTAATTGGTTCTCCTACCCTTTATCCCCAAAATACAGTTATGGGTCAATTATAAAGTGAATATATTCATATTAGAAGAAGCATTATAACAACATAGCAATACCACTCCTGTGGGTTTAATTTTTTTATCAAAGATAGCTTCTTCTTGAAACCATTATAAAAACTCCTTTAATTTAGCCATGGGCTTTTCCTTTAAAAATAGAGTTTGGGTTATAAAATCTTTCGATACCTTCAAAACCTAGCTTTCAACTTTATAGGATGACCTCTTTCGAAAGCCTTAAAAATCTATCTTCAAAACATTAGGCTTATGCCTTTTAATACTTTAAAATCTACCTTTCAAAACCTTCCGAATACATTAAAGAATCAATATTTAACCTTTAGAAGCTTAGCTTCGAAACCAGTTGAAAGTACCCCTTTCGACACCATTGGAAGTAACCCTTTCGAAAATATTGAAAGTACCCCTTTCGAAAGCATTGGGTTTACACTTAAACATAATTTGGGTCAAAGTGAATATAGGCGAAAGCATCTGCTTCGAAACCATCCTTTATCATATAAAAATATTGGGGAAAACTTGATGGCGTCGGCACCATCCCTTTCGAAAGCATAAAACATCTAGGTAAAACATTGGAAGGTTGGCGTCGAAACCCCTTTTGGAACCATCACCTTCGAAACCCCTAACCCCTTTCGAAAGATTTAGGAACTGGCTTAAACTTTATAAAACAAAGTACTTTCCAACAGCATTTATAATAATCTTTACATAGCTTGATAAATTATAAAAATTGAAACACAATTTCAAAATCATGTTTCTCATTACATAAAATTTTTCAATGACATTTAAACATCATTAGATCTCGGTTGTGACCTAAAACCGTACAAAAACTCTTTTAAACAATCTTGTTTAAGTTAAATAAATCATGAATCAAGCATATCATTATCCAATATATCATAAAAACGAATTACCCTTAAATCCGAAAATAATGATTTAAAACAAAATAAAGATGGAATTATTGTACACTTTGATCTAGATAAGAAGATTGGATTGAGATTGATTTTCCATAAGCTTGATTTTCTAGCTTTAATTTGATTTTCTTCTTCTTCCTTAATGGTCGGTCGTTCCTTTCACTTTTAATTTGCATTTTCAAATGACGTGAATAAAGGGGTGACGAAATATATATAAGGGTATGGGTCATTTGGCGGCACATTTCTAATATACCCTTATGTAATTTGATTACCCAAAACCATTCTTAAGCCCATTGGTTAGTTTATTAGGTAGGACCTTAATTAATTAATTCACGTCTCAGTCCCCTTATCACTTATATTTACATTATTCTACTTAATTTATCTAATTAAATCTCCTGAATAATGTTATCAAAAATTAGGGGTGTTACAGGCTCCCCTCCTTAAAGAATTTCTTCCTCGAAATTCAGTAAGGACTAAATACTAAACATAGCAATCATCTGTAACGACTCCTACAACAATACTAGTCTACCCGACTAGGAAATATCTATATAAATCTAATATAGACGTACCCTCAAAGCAGATCAGGATAAGTATCTCGAATCTTGTCCTCTATCTCCCAGTACAGTCCTTCTCGTTGTCGCTCTACTAAAATTTCACCAACTTGACTGTCTCGTTCCTTAATCTTTTCTCATCTCTCGCTATAACCCGAATTGGTTGTCTCACAAAAGTCAAATCAAGCTCTACTACCAAGTCCTCCAACTCTGTTTGAGGAATGGTAGCCTCTGGATCATGCACATACTTGCGAAGACGAGACAAATGAAATACATTATGGACACCTGCCATATTTCTTAGCAACTCAACTCTGTATGCGAGCTTTCCAATCCTCTCTATAATATGGAATGGACCAACATATCTCGGGCCAACTTTCTCGACTTTCCAAACCATACCACACCCTTCATCTGTGATATTTTAATGAAAACTCCGTCTCCCACTAAGAACTCTAGGTCTTTACACCTCTTATCTGCATAACTCTTCTATCAGGATTAAGCTTCCTTCATCCGTTCTCGAATTAATTCAATCTTCTCTAACGCCTCCCTTACCTAATTTGGACCTAAGACCAATCTGTCTCCAGTCTCCAACCAATGTGCAGGGGATTTGCATGGCCTTCCATACAAAGCTTCAAAATGCGCCATTCCTATGCTAGTCTGGTAACTATTATTATAGGAAAACTCAATAAAATGTAGATGATCCTCCCAAAATCCACCAAAGTCCAACACACAAGCTCTCAACAAATCCTCGAGCACCTTATTGACTCTCTCTGTCTGCCCATCTGTCTGTGGGTGATATGTGGTAATCATCTTGAGCTTAGTGCCTAACACATCCTGTAGACTTTTCCAGAATTCACTAGTGAATAAAGCATCTCTGTCGTTGATTATGCTACTAGGAACTCCATGAAGTCTAACTATGTTCTTCATGAACAACTTCGCCAAAATAGATGCCGTCCTGGTCGACTTTACTGGAATGAAATTGGCACTCTTGGTCAATCCGTCCACAATAACCAATATGTTTTCATTTCCTCTCCTTAACCTTGGCAACCCATCTATAAAATCCATAGATACCGAATCCCACTTCCAAACTAGAATCTCTAGAGGCTGAAGTAACCCACTCGGCTTTTGATGTTTGGCCTTCACTTGTTGACAGTTTACACACTGCTTAACCCACATGCCAACATCCCTCTTCATGCCTTCCCAATAGAAGCTCCTCTTCATATCTTGAAACATCTTGCTCCCTCCAAGATGAATCGTAAACTTGGATCGATGACATTCCTCAAGAGTTTCTCTCCTCAAGTTCTCCACATTTGGAACACATAACCGTGCCTTCTTTCTCAACCATCCTCTTCGGTCAAGACAAAAAGCTTTCAAATCATCGACCTCAGTTCCAACTTTAAGCCTTCTGATCCTCTTGGCTAATATTGGATCCTCCTTCTGCTTAGAAGCAATTCTCTCGATCAACACTAGTCAAACTTCTAAATAGGACAACATGGCAGTACTTTGACTAGAACTAGCCGTTGATCTTAACTCCACACCACAACTGGCCAAAGTTTCTAGATCTTTCCACTCCGCCAACATAGTTAACACCACATTATGATGTCTTCTGCTGAGAGCATCCACTACTTTGTTACCTTTCCCTGGGGTATACTCTATACCAAAATCATAAGCAGCCAAAAACTCCAGCCACCTCTGCTGTCGCATATTCAACTCCTTCTGAGAGAATAGATACTTTAAAGACTTATGATCGGTATATAACTCAAATCTAGTTCGTCAACCCAAATGGCATCACTAACCACTCATACAAACCATATCTAGTTCGAAATGCAGTCAAAGGAATACTGTCCTCTGCCACTCTCAACTGATGGAACCCTATCGCCAAATACAACTGGGAAAACACTTTGGCTCCACTCAACTGACCAAACAGATCATCAATTCTCGGTAAAGTATACTTATTATTTATCATCCTTTCATTTAGCTTATGATAGTCGATACACATCCTCAACGACCCATCTGGTTTCTTCATGAATACCGCAGCCGCTCTCCAAGGCGAACTGCTTGATCTAATAAAATTCCTTCCTTTTAGATCCACTAGCTGCACCTTCAGTTCCTTCATCTCTGTTGGTGTCATCCTGCTAGGTTGTCTACTCATAGGTTCGACTCCTGGTGCAAGATCTATTCGAAACTCAACAGCTCGTTTCGGTGTTAACCCTGTGACTGGCTCAAACACATCTGCAAACTCTCTTGCAATCCAAACCTGACTTAACTCTTCACCCACTTCCATTGCACTTAACAAAGCAGAACTACTCTGGTTAGAATTCTCTACTGAGATTATAATTCGGTTATGACTATCAGGGTGTCTCAAAGATATCTCCCCATCCTGGCAGAATATCTTGGCCTCGTATCTCCTCAACCAATCCATACCCAAAATGATTTTGAAATATACGAAATCGTAAACATACAAACTACATGCTAACTTATGACTTAACAAATCAAGTTCTAACTGGTCACATCTTATCCCCAGAGTTGCATACCCTCCTATTGGATTCGCAACCCTTAAGGAAGTAACAAGGTATGTGGGCTCTAAGCATAACCTATCAACCAAACACGGGGATATAAATGAATGTGATGCACCGGTATCAAAAAGTATCCTAACCGGCATACTCTGAATCAAAAACGTACCTTCCATCACAGTTTTTCCTTTATCAGCTGCAGTTGTTTAGCTGATGATCTAACATCAAAAACTTTCCCCTTGTCCGCCCTAGCTGGCTCTGGACACTGGTTCTTGTAATGCCCAACTTGATCACAATTAAAGCATTTCACATTCTTCTTGTCTGCAGCCTTCTTCCCCTTGCCTGACCGAGAATCATTCTCATAGTGACCCTTCTTGTCACATTTGTAGCACACAAAATTAGTTTTTGCCTTCTTGGCAGCATCCCCTTTCTGGGCTCCCTTCTTCTTAAAGAATTTCCTCTTCTTTCCCTGAGGACCCTGGGAATCAACTGGCTTCTCTCTAGCTGAAATAGCAAGCATCTCTTCATGGTGAATGGCCATCTCCACCAGTACATTAGAAGGATCTCGGATATGGGTCATGGTCATTCTAGCAAGCTCAGGTCTCAGTCCTCGAATGAACCTTTCATTCCTTCTAACATCAGTGTCAACCAAAGCATATCCACATCGAGACAGCTTATCACACTTAGCAGCATACTCGACCACTGGCATCTCTCCCTGAACCAGATCCATGAACTTTCTCACCAATGCCGACTTAGCAACCTCAGACAAGAAACTTTGCTCAAACCTCCTTTTGAAATCAGCCCATGTCTGCTCTTCCTTCGGAATTCCGGCAGTCGCACTATTCCACCAGTGAAGTGCTGCCCCTTGCAACTGTCTAGAGGCTAGCCTTCTCTTTTGCCCATCATCCAAGCCTAGATTAGTACAGATCCTTTCACAACTCAATAGCCAATTCTCAATCTCAATGGCATCCTCCGTTCCAACAAATGACTTTCCACCTAAATTGGTGTAGTCTCCGCTTAGCTTAGCATAGTTATACCCAAATGGAGCCACATGATTAGCTCCTCCAACATTACCGGCAACTCCAGCTTGTAAAAGATTAGTCAACAATTGATAAACCATCCCCGTATCTACTGGCGGATTTCCAGCACCTACATTGGCGTCAACATTTGATGAGCATTAGCATGTCGACCTTGATTCCTCCTGGTGTTAGGTCGATCATTTCTGTTGGTTGTGGTGCTTCCTCCACCTAGATTTCCTCTTATGTTTCCTTCTTTCATATCTTCTTTCTCGTAAATCTACATACGAACCTTAGTAAGATACAGAAGAACGGTCTAAGAGAGAGGGTAACACGTACTTATATATATATATATATATTATATATCAAATATAAGTACATTACTATAGCGTTAACCCAAACCCCGATCATATTTTCAAATTCATTGGATTATGTTTGAAAATCTTTTACGTTTAAATTTCTTTTAAAGTTTCATAAACCTATGCTCTGATACTAACTTGTAACATCCCCCTACTTGGAGGCCCAAAACTAACGGCTACAGATGTTGCAGTCATCCATAGTTATTAATCCTCGATGACCAAATACGGCGGTGTTAGATTCATTGATACACAGAAACACATGAATATGGGAAAAAAAATTTAAACTTCAACCAAAATCACATTCCATATCAAAACATTTCCAATTCATTACATAATCCCACATTCGCAAATCACGTTCAAAGAAAATATATTTATTACAACATACGCCTAGAGTGACATATGAAGATGCCCCCCGGGATGATTGGAGTATATACAGGCAACATAACAACTTTGGCATTACAAACAACATAGTGGAATCAAAAGAAAGAGAACCCTAAATAGTTATTATGCCTCCAGCACATCTCCAGCGTCTTAGAGGTACCTGAAAACCTCAACTCTCAAACTACTCAAAATCAATTGAGTACCCGAGAGTTTAAGGGGAAAACATAAACTTTGAGTCAGACATAAAGCCTGGTATGCATAATAATCTACCATCTCAAATCATTTAGATATCCAGTGAGACCATACCGCTTAGCGGAACGAGTTTACTCTCATTGGTATCCCAAAACCTTTTATAAAACCATATACTATGCTCATGCATTGTAACGACCCGATATTTTCAACCATTCGCATCCACACATGTTGGACTTGAATTGCTCAAAATATCAGATTGTTAATTTATATTTGGCAAAACTCAACATATACAGTAAATAAAATAATCACAGAATCACAGACACATAGTATTATAACAGAATGCAACGGAATAAATAAATAGTAGTTCATGAATCTACTATATAAACAACAGAGTTTGAAATGAAATACAACAGAATATCTCAAATACAGACTGATGACATCTCTGAACAAATCAACTGGAAAAGCTGAAAGCTGAATTGATAGTTGGATCTCCAAGCGAAGCTCCAAACTCCAAAGATGAGTCTCAAATGCTGTATCACTCAGTCTGAACCAAGCGTAAAGCAAAACACAAAACACTCGAGTCAGGATTAACATTCTTATATCAATAAATCCAACTCAAGTGAAATATCAACTGAAATACAAGTAACTTAAGGGTGTTTGGGATAACCATCCTCTAAGGATCCATGGAACTATCTACAATGTAGGAATATACGCTGTTAACAACCAAACGTCATTATAACACCGTGGTCATTTCGAAATAATTTATACTTCAAAACCAAAATATCATTTCCATTCCAAATATATATATTTCCAAATTATAGCATTTTCAAAACTAAATTGATAATTTCATATATCTTATTTAAACCTCATTATTATTTAGTTTGAAATATTCACTTAATAAAATCCATTATCATTTAAATAACCTTAAATTACAATATACTAAATATTTCCCTTCGATTTATTTAAACTTGAAATATCCATTTTATCACTTTAAATCAAAATCAAGTTATAAAATCATATCTTAAAACCCAAATTTAATAAGTTCAAATCGGCTTTTATTTAAGAAAAATACAAATAAATTTCAAATAAATTTCCATTTCTCTGTCCAACTCAATTTGTTTAAAATTATCATCAAATCTATATTAAAGATATAATATCTTAAAATCAATATTTATTAAAACCACATATATTTCTTTTCAAAACCTTTGAAATCATTTTTCAATATATATATATATAGACCCACTGCGCCTGTATATAAATTTCTATCCTATGGTTAAGTAATACAGATATTTATCATTTAAATCCGTAATTTAAATATATACGGGTATATATCATTCCAACCCGCAATCCCAAATTCAATTCAATGAAAATCGCTTGGGCTTATCATTTCGACCCATAACGATTTTCTCCTATTCTACAAGATCGTTCGGGTATGTATCATTTCAACCCATAGGGAATTTACACTAATAGGGAACTTGCAGAGTGATAACATATATGATAATAATAATAATAACAGGCATATATCATCAATAACAATATAATATAAACAAATCGGATATGGTGTCATATTCCAAAGGTGAACAATTACATATAAATGCATAAATAACAATTTAAATAACTACAGCAGCATATTCCAATTGTCGTTTCAATTAAAATCAAATCTAATAAATACAAGAACGTTAATCGTGAGTGATTGCTCACCTTTCGAGGCTAGAGAGGATAGACAAATGAAACGAGTTACGAATCTAGGCACGAATTTCGAAGCAAAGCATGATGGACACGGGTTCGACGGATAAAGCTGATAGATAGGAATAAACGAAATCCAATCAAAACTGAATCGAAGAAGATAATTGATACAAGTGAATTAATATATATATATAACTATATATAACTATATATATAAAATCATATTCTAAATTCAAACATGTTTAAAATTTAAATATATGTGTATTTCAAAATCCATTGCTTCAAATTAACACATATATTAAAATCAACATATATACGTAATAGGTTTAAAATCAATACTTATATAAACGAATAGATATATAGGCAAATATATAAACATATGTATAACTTATATACAAGTTATATCTTATGAAATCAATATTTAAACTAAAGCCTATATAACTTGTTTTATATCAGTACTAACATGGGCACTGACCAAAACTTACAAAATATAACACTTAAACATACGTAAATTTTACTGCAACTTATATATCTACACACAACCATACCATATAACAGACTAAGCTTCTATAATATAATATATTTATTTCAAATACCCCCCTTTTTCTTTACAAAACAATGTCTAATTTAACACGAAACTATATATATATTTAAAGCCATACCCATGCCATAATTTTTTTAAAATCGAGTATTCTGTACTACTTCCAAATCAACTATAGGTAGACGAACATAGCCTATACCTTATACACTGTATATAATTATATATAGACACACTTATATATGAACAGACCGTGAAACCCAGATTTTATAACTGATGTGTAATACAATTAGAAAACATACATATACTTTAAATCAATATTATTACGTATTAACCTAAATCTATATATATTTTATTACAAAAATCCATTACTTTTATAATATAATATATGATGATGTACCTATACAGTGAATCACTAGCTTACTCATATATATACTTATATGTAGATATTCTATGACTTATACATAACACAGGTCAAAAAGATAACAAAAAAACGAAAACATCCAATATAAAGTGACAACCATTGATTGTATACATCATATAAAATATAATACTACCAAATTACAAAATTTATATAAGTAACATATTACATAATTCATTCATGCTAACGTACGAAACTAACACACATACCTATCCATGTATATTATATACAAATATTATTATATAAAATATACAGCAGCACATATATTTGTAATATATAAAATATACACAAAATACCTAAAGAAACTCGGCCAGGTGGGTAGGAGAGCGGGGCGGAGGATGGGAAGAACGGTGCTTGGTCGGAGGTGGTGATCTCGGCGGCTCCAGTGGGCGAGGCTTGCTGGGATGCTATGGTGTGATGCATGGGGTTGCAAAGATGAGTAGGAGGAAGAAAAAATGGCACGACAGACTATGGTGGAGGGGCAGAGGAAGGAGGCAGTGAGGTCAGGTTCGAGGAGGTTGACGTGTGTGGGATCGGCTATTGGAGAGGAGGATGTGAGTGATCGGGTTTTTGAAGGGCAGGCCGTGAGCAATGCTAGGAAGAAGAGAAAGTTGAATAGCCTTTAAATAAACAACAGTGCATACATGCCTTCTGTGTTGATATATAATTATTTATAAGGCACGAACCAAATAGGAGAGAAGATGGAACGTTTAAAATGGAATGAAATGAATTAGCAACGGTCTGAAGCTTTGATTTCGGGGAAAAATTTATTAAAGCAATTAATCAAATTGCTTGGGCTACACGTTCAAGTGTGAAAGGCAAAGGAAAGCTAAAGGTCACCATTTATGGTACCGGTACGACATATCGTTTTATCGTTTCCGTCGCGTACCGGACCTCAAAATACAGAAATGAATATACCACAGAGATCAGCACGACGAGACGATCAAAACGTTATACAGATATCTATGATAGGATCATCCAATCAAAAGTCGATATCCGGTACCGAAAATGCTGCTAATTTGCCAGAAATAAGATAAACGGAGCAACAACAGTCCAAATTTTGAGAAACGGTGCTCAGAAGATGATTTACAAATTTATTGTGTAAAAATATTCAGGTTTGGAAAATATTTTGTTACCATCAATTTTTAACTGATTGAAATTGAAATAGAATTTCACAATAAAATAAACTTTAATATTATCAGATGAAAAGTTACCAGTTGCTATGTTAAAATAGACGTATACCAAATATCAAATTTTCATTTAATTACGTTATAAAACTATTAAAATTTCCGGGTTGCTACACTAACACCAATATACGTTGCTATCCCGTACGGAAAAATCCAAACGGAGCTAGAAACCTCCGAATTTCGCGAAACGGATTACGCAGTCTTATTCAGATGGACGCATATCAAATATCAAATTTCCATCATAAAATTCTATTGTTTGTTTTAAATGGTAGATTTCAGTTTATTATATTCAATAAAATTCACATTTATTTAATTTCAAAATGAACCATATTTCAAATTAATATAATTGAATATTCATTGGTTTATAATTTCAAGTTCCTTAGTTAAAATGCTAATATTAACTAATGCAGTACTAAATTCTCAATTTTCTCAATTTTTGAATCATTTAACTAATTAAGTCTTATAAAATAAAATTTATATTTCTTTCCTTTTATGTAAAATCCAATTATACTAAATTTTATTAACAAATTAATTTCAATAGGTTGATATGTAAGATGAGCAAAAACCAAGACAAAATTTTAAATAAGTTTGAATACTTAATTATACACTTATTGTTTACAAATAAATTAGAAGTTAATTTACCATTAAAACCTAATTCCAGTTAATCATAAATTTATTTCATGCTTTACACAATATCCAATCTATCCAATTAAACTTTTATTAAACCATACGTTTGAAATCACATAAAATAGTTGTCACTTTATTAAATCAAAATCAGATGTTATAATTCAAAGTAAATTTTATTTAAAATCATAAATTTTTAATTTCTTACTGTATTTAAGTTCTAAAATTGAAGTTTTTCCTTTTTCGAAAAATACGGGTCGTTACATGCATCCATAATGGTTAAAACAATTCAATACAATATAATATGATGATATGCAAAACAAATGAATCAATTTTGGATTACCCATCCCCATTGATTTTAGACAATCTGTCTCAATTATAGTTTCTAGGATTACTATTAACCTATTAGTTTTCATAGGCTGACTAATAACCGGTTAAACATTTAAGGACTCCCTGTACAATTACATAATTTTCATGGGATCACTATGAACCTATTGGTAACTCCAATATCTTACTCTTATCCTAGTTTTCATGGGTTAACTAGGAACCTATCGGTAACCCCAATATCCTTTCTTCTTACCCTAGTTTTCATGGGTTGACTAGGAACCTATTGACAACTGTCAATATTTCATCCAGATATAGTTTTCATTGGCTTACTACAAACCTACTGTCCCTTCCAGTATCCAATCATAGTTTTCATGGGCTTACTACGAACTTGTCTATCCGACATCTTCATTTACACAGTTTCCATGGGCTAACTATGAACCTGTCTTTCTGACATCTTCATTTATACATAGTTTTTATGGGCTAACTATGAACCTATTGGCCCCTACCAATATCTTTTCCCATACACAGTTTTCATGGGCTTACTGAGAATCTATTGGCCCTGCCAATATCTTTCTTTTATGTTTTAGCATCCTATATTCTAGTCTTCCTGACCTCCTGGATGCATTTCTACACATTTAGGAGTTTATTCAATTTATATTCACTACTGGGTTAACCTAATTGGTTCTCCTACCCCTTATCCCCAAAATGCAGTTATGGGTCCATTATAAAGTGAATATATTCATATTAGAAGAAGCATTATAACAACATAGCAATACCACTCCTGTGGGTTTAATTCTTTATCAAAGATAGCTTCTTCTTAAAACCATTATAAAAACTCCTTTAATTTAGCCATGAGGTTTTCCTTTAAAAATAGAGTTTGGGTTATAAAATCTTTCGATACCTTCAAAACCTAGCTTTCGACTTTATAGGATGACCTCTTTTGAAAGCCTTAAAAATCTATCTTCAAAACATTAGGCTTATGCCTTTTAATACTTTAAAATCTACCTTTCAAAATCTTCCGAATACATTAAAGAATCAATATTTAACCTTTAGAAGCTTAGCTTCGAAACCAGTTGAAAGTACCCCTTTCGACACCATTGGAAGTAACCCTTTCGAAAATATTGAAAGTACCCCTTTCGAAAGCATTGGGTTTACACTTAAACATAATTTGGGTCAAAGTGAATATAGGCGAAAGCATATGCTTCGAAACCATCCTTTATCATATAAAAATATTGGGGAAAACTTGATGGCGTCGACACCATCCCTTTCGAAAGCATAAAACATCTGCGTAAAACATTGGAAGGTTGGCGTCAAAACCCCTTTCGAAACCATCACCTTCGAAACCCCTAACCTCTTTCAAAATCTTTAGGAAGTGGCTTAAACTTTATAAAACAAAGTACCTTCCGACAACATTGATATCTTCAACACCATCGAAAGACTATAGAACGGCAGCAGGGTTTCAACTAGGTCGGAACCCCTTCTTTCAAAACATTCTTTCATAAGTAAAGAACCAGTCGAAAGCAATCTTAAGTTAATGGAAAGCCTTTTGAAACCATTTCAAATTCTCTTTCGAAACCAAACGCTTTGACTCTGTCGAAGGCTTAAAACAAAACAAAGGCAGGCGCTTTTCATTTTAAAAACAAACCAAGGTTTCGACCCCTTCGGAAGCTATGCTTTCGACACTTAACCTTTCGCCTATCTCCAATCCACCGTGTACCATCATAGTGATACCTTGTGTATTGGTTTTGGCATAGTTGGTTTTGACAAAGATGAAGGCGGAAGCTTCTATGTCAAAAGGCGCTTTTCTAAGTAGGCGGAACCACTTTTCTGAGCAAATCAGGTTTAATTCTTATTTAAGTAAACTTTTCTTTAACTAACCTGCCACGTATCAACACAAGATTGGTGGCTTACCTTTTTCAAAAATAACTGCCGCTAATCCAGATCTAAACCGTGGTTAAGTCAATCAATTATGCCCTTCCAATTTTTGCAAAGAAGTCCCTCTTCTAAAACAATTTATTTTGCATAGCAAATCACTTTGGAAAAATATTCAAAAATTCTAGAAATTCACTTTAATCATGTTATCTAACATATAAAAATTCTAGACCCAAATTCTCAATATATATTCCAAAATAAATTTATAAACCCAAACAATCATATTTTCCTTTGAAAATTTACAATAATCTTTCCATAGCTTGGAAAATTATAAAAATTGAAACCCAACTCCAAAAACATGTTTCTCATAACATAAAATTTTCTCATGGCATTTAAACATCATTAGATCTCAGTTTTGACCTAAAACCATATAAAAACCCTTTTAAACAATCTTGTTTAAATCAAATAAATCATGAATCAAGCATATCATCATCCAATATATCATAAAAATAAATTTATCCTTAAATCTGAAAATATATGATTTAAAACAAAATAGAGATGGAATTTTTATTCACCTTGATCTAGATAAGGAGATTGGATTGAGATTGATTTCCCCTAAGCTTTATTTTCTAGCTTTAATTTGATTTTCTTTTTCTTCCTTAATGGCCTGCCGTTCCTTTATTTTTTAATTTGCGTTTTCAAATGACGTAAATAAAGGGGTGAAATGGTAGGAATGAAATATATACAAGGGTATGAGTCATTGGGCGGCAAATTCCTAATATACCCTTATGTAATATGATTACCCCAAAACCATTCTTAAGCCCATTAGTTAGTTTATTAGGCACGACCTTAATTAATTAATTCAAGTCTCAATCCCCTTATCACTTGCATTTACATTATTCTATTTAGTTTATTAAATCTCCTGAATAATGTTATCAAAAATTAGGGGTGTTACAGGCTCCCCTCCTTGAAGAATTTCATCCTCGAATTTCAGTAAGGACTAAATATAGCAATCATCTATAACGACTCCTATAAGTATCTATATAAATCTAATATAGACATACCCTCAAAGCAGATCAGGATATGTATCTCGAATTCTGTCCTCTGTCTCCCAAGTATAGTCCTTCTCATTGTCGCTCCACTAAACTTTCACCAACTTGACTAACTTATTCCTCAATCTTTTCTCATCTCTCACTACAACCCAAACTGGTTGTCTCACAAAAGTGAAATCAGGTTCTACTACCAAGTCCTCCAACTCTGTCTGAGGAATGGTAGCCTCTGGATCATGCACATACTTGCAAAGATGGGACACATGAAATACATTATGGAAACCTACCATATTGGTCGGCAACTCAACTTTGTATGCGAGCTTTCCAATCCTGTCTATAATCTAGAATGTACCAACATATCTCGAGGCCAACTTTCCCGACTATCCAAACCGTACCACACCCTTCATCGGTGATACCTTAATGAAACACTGTCTCCCACCGAAAACTCTAGGTCTTTAAGCCTCTTATCTACATAACTCTTCTATCTGGATTGAGCTTCCTTCATTCGTTCTCGGATTAACTCAATCTTCTCTGACGCCTCCCTTACCTAATCTATACCTAAGACCAATCTGTCTCCAGTCTCCAACCAACATGTAGGGGATTTGCATGGCCTTCCATATAAAGCTTCAAAAGACGCCATTCATATGCTAGTCTGGTAACTATTATTATAGGAAAACTCAATAAAATGTAGGTGATCCTCCCAAAATCCACCAAAGTCCAACACACAAGCTCTCAACAAATCCTCGAGCACCTTATTGACTCTCTCTGTCTGCCCATCTGTCTGTGGGTGATATGTGGTAATCATCTTGAGCTTAGTGCCTAACACATCCTGTAGACTTTTCCAGAATTCACTATTGAATAAAGCATCTCTATCGCTGACTATGCTACTAGGAACTCCATGAAGTTTAACTATGTTCTTCATGAACAACTTCGCCAAAACAGGTGCTGTCCTGGTCGACTTTACTGAAATGAAATGGGTACTCTTGGTCAATCTGTCCACAACAACCCATATGCTTTCATTTCCTCTCCTTGACCTTGGCAACCCATCTATAAAATCCATTGATATCGAATCCCGCTTCCAAACTAGAATCTCTAAAGGCTGAAGTAACCCACTCGGCTTTTGATGTTCGACCTTCACTTGTTGATAGTTTATAGACTGCCTAACCCACAAGCCAACATCCCTCTTCATGCCTTCCCAATAGAAGCTCCTCTTCATATCTTGATACATCTTGGTCCCTCTAGGATGAATCGTAAACTTGAATTAATGACATTCCTCAAGAACTTCTCTCCTCAAGTTCTCCACATCTGGAACACATAACCATCCCTCCTTTCTCAACCATCCTCTCTAGTCAAGACAAAAAGATTTCAAATCATCGACCTCAATTCCAAATTTAAGCCTTCTGATCCTCTCGGCTAATATTGGATCCTCCTTCTGTTTAGAAGCAATTCTCTCGATCAACACTGGTCGAACTTCTAAACAGGACAACATGGCAGTACTCTGACTAGAACTAGCAGTTGATCTTAACTGCACACCACAACTGACCAAAGCTTCTAGATCTTTCCACTCCACCAACATAGCTAACACCACATTCTGATGTCTTTTGCTGAGAGCATCCGCTACTTTGTTACCTTTACCTGGGGTATACTCTATACCAAAATCATAAGCAGCCAAAATCTCCAACCACCTCTACTGTCGCATATTCAACTCCTTCTGAGAGAATAGATACTTTAAAGACTTATGATCTGTATATAACTCAAACCTCTCCCCCATCTTCAAGGCAAAAATTACCGCAGCCAACTCCAAATCATGAGCAGGATATCTTACTTCGTGCGGTCTAAGCTGCTTAGATGCGTAAGCAATGATTTTGCCCTTCTACATCAACACTGCTCCCAATCCAGTCCTGTACGCATCTGTGTATACTGCCAACCCTTGGTTACCATCTGGAACTACTAACACTGGAGCATTGGTCAACAAATGTTTTAACTTAAGGAATGCTTCCTCACATTTGTCGGACCAAACAAACTTCACCTCCTTCTTGGTCAGCTTAGTCAAAGGCACTGCTATCCACGAGAAATCCTTGATGAATCTCCTGTAATAGCCAGCAATTCTAATAAAAATTCTGATCTCGGTCACCGTCTCTATTCTCTTCAATTGTTCACAGCTTCAATCTTATCTGGATCGATTGATAATCCTTTCTCTAAAACCACATGACCAAGAAACTTAACCTCTTTCTTCCAAAAATGACACTTGGAAAACTTCGCCTTTAGCTAATTCTGCCTCAGCGTCTCTAGCACAACTCTAAGATTATCTTCTTGCTCTTTCTCACTCTTAGAGTATACCAAAATGTCATATGTAAACACCAACACGAATCTATTCAAATACTCTCGGAAGACACGACTCTTCAAATCCACAAAGAAAGCAGGTGCATTCGTCAACCCGAATGGCATCACTAACCACTAATACGAATCATATCTAGTTCGAAATGCAGTCAAAGGAATACTATCCTCCGCCACTCTCAACTAATGGAACCCTGTCACCAAATACAACATGGAAAACACTTTGGCTCCACTCAACTGATCAAATAGATCATCAATTCTCGGCAAAGGAACTTATTCTTTATCAACCTTTCATTTAGCTTACGATAGTCGATACACATCCTTAACGACACATATGGTTTCTTTTCCTAAACACTAGGATACTCAAATTTGCATGAGTAACCAAGTGATTCAGGTTTCTCACGGAAGCATTTTGAAGGAGCTAGAGCAGGTGGCTTCATTGTTAGTTAGTTATTATCTTATTATGCTATGTGTATGTATGATCATGTATTTTGCATGGGCAGGTAACTATAACTGTCCAGTTAAAGGTTGTAATGTAATGAATCTGGTGTAATATTATTATGGAAATGACTATGTAATATCATATGTTATCTATCATATGTTGTTCTGATTCATGGTGAGATTCCGTGATTGTGTAGTTTCTTCTTATATTTCCTTTTCTTCTACCCTTAATGACTTGCCTTTAGGAGTATGGAAGGTAGTTTGTTACATTTGGTATCGGAGCCTAGGTTAAGCGAACAACTAGGGTTTGGGTTAGGGTCAACTTTGAGAGTGCGTAATTGTAATTTGTATTCATGTGTGTGTGTGTGTGTATTTGATCGATAGATCAGCTTAATAGGTTTGATTAGTATCCTTCTTTAAAGATTTATCTCATCCAAGTATTGTAAGAATTATCTTACTATGTCCAGGTAGTAAGACATGAGTAACCGAGATAGATGAGGTAGGGAGCGGGTAGTACTACGACTACAAATGGTCGAACCCCAAATCCTAGAGGAGTTCGGATAACCGAAGAGGCAGCGCTAGAGCAGCCAAGAGTGAATTTCGTAGCCCTATGCAAGGATTACACTACTATAGGAGGGAAACCATTTAAGGAAACCGAGTCTATCATGGAAGTGCAGGCTTGATTGAAATCTTGCAAAAAGAATTTTAAAGGTCTTGGTTTATCAGATGAACATAAAAGGTTCTTAACGGCATGTCAACTGCAAGAGGAAGCAACTGCTTGGTGGGACTCTCTTACTGCAAATGTTCCAGAAGAAGAGTTTTTGTGGGCTTGATTTAAAGAAGTTTTTGAGGACCAATTTTTTCCAACAGCAGGAAGGACCAGGATGTATAGGAACTTCATGGACTTGAAGCAAGGGGATCTGTCTGTAGCAGAATATGAGATGAATTTCAACGAGCTATCTTGTTTTGGACCGGAATTGATCAACACCTTGTTAAAGAAAAATGAGATGTTTGTTTTGGGTATGAGAGAAGAATACTATGAGAGAATGACTGCTCACATTAAGAGTACTTATGTGGATTTAGTTGATGTGGCACTAAGGTATGAGGCCTTGGAAAAGAAGAAGCCTACTCCAGTAACACCTAGTGGAAATACTAGTAGAAACGGTTCTAATAGAGAAAGTTCAATCCAAATTGAAAGAAGTAAAGGAAAGGGAAATAGAGAGAAGGTCAAGAAGGCAAGTATAAGGATAGTGGTTGATATATTTGCAAGCAGAAAGGACATATTTCTAGGTATTTTCCAAATCGTGAAGCTCCAAAGCAGCAAAGTGGACCCATCTCTCCAATGGTCCAGAAAACTCTCTGTTTTAATTCCCATCAGCCCGGGCATATGGTAAAGGACTGCTCACTTATGAAGAAGGTGCAGCAGCCCAAGATGTACGCCATTAAGAATGAACCATCGACTTCAACAGATGTGAAGTGGAAAGATGTCCTTAAAGGTACCTTACTAATTAATGGTATTTTTGTTCAAGCATTATTTGATACTGGTGCTTCTCATAGTTTTATCTCTTTGGAATCAGTAAATAAATTTCAACTTATTTCAAATACTGAATAAAATCCTATGTGTGTGTCTAACCCCATAGATGGAGTAACCCATTTGAATATGATTTGTGAGAATGTGCCAATTTCCTACCTTTCTCATCACTTTTCTTGCGACCCGTATGTCTTATACTTTGAAGGATTTGACATTATTCTTGGTATGGATTGGTTATCGAAATATGGAGTTGTTTTAGATTGTATTGAAAGAACTGTATCATTAGTCACCAATTTGGGAAGAATTGCTAAAGTATCATGTGAGGAATCCGATATTCATATGTGTAGTTTTTTGTATGCCCTCGAAGCCTCCCAAGAAACTTTAGGGTCTATCGAAGTTGTTAATAATTTTCCTAATGTATTCGAAGAGGTTAAAAGTTTATCCCCACACCGAGAGATAGAGTTTCGCATTGATTTAGTCCCTGGTGCATGGCCCGTGGTTCAACTTAAGCCAAGGATGGCTTCAAGGGAGAGAGGATTTAGTAAGTCAGACCCAGGACATGTTAAGGAGAGGATTGATTAAACCCAACCATTCGAATTGGGGATAAGCTATGGTGTTTGCAGCTAAGTCTGATGGATCTTAAAGGTTGTGCGTGGATGATAAGGAGTTGAATAAGCTGACAATTAGGAATATTTATCCCTTACCCCGTATTGATGATCTTTTTGACCAACTTCGTGGAGCTACGGTATTTTCCTAGATGGATCTAGCAACTGGATTCCATCAGTTGATGCTTGCTGAAGATAGTATACCATTAAATGCACTTAGGGGCCTTGACTGTTTCTTTGAGTGGTTGGTTATGCCTTTCGGGCTAACCAATGCACCTGCATATTTTGTAGAACTTATGAACCGCATTTTCCTAGGTGTTCTTAATAAGTTTGTATTAGTTTTCATCGATGACATCCTTATCTACTCCAAATCTGAGGAGGAGCATAAGCATCATTTGGAAGTGGTGTTGGAAACATTGAAGAGACATGTCCTGAAGGTGAAATTTTATAAGTGCCATTTTTGGAAATCGGAGATAAGATTCTTATGACATATTGTGATAGGAGAAGGTATTTTGTGGATCAAGTTAAGGTGGAACCTGTTCAGGAATGGAAGCGACCGTGGACTCCTACCCAGGTTTGCAGTTTCTTAGGTTTGGCTGGATACTATAGAAGGCATATTCAAGATTATTCTAAGATTTCCTTCCATTTGAAAAAGCTAGCTAAGAAGGGGAGAAGTTTATATGGACTCCAAATTGTGAAGAAGCATTTCTGGAATTGAAGAAGAGATTGACCAGTGCACCAGTTTTGGCGGTTCCGAATGGAAATAGTGGATTCGCGGTTTACACAGATGCTTGTGGAGTAGGACTAGGCGCTGTTTTGATGCAGCATGGTAGAGTGATTGCATATGCAAGCAGACAATTGAAGCCTCATGAGAAGAGCTATGCTATGCATGACCTGGAGTTGTTGGCTGTTTTCTTTGCATTGAAAATGTGAAGGCACTACTTGCTGGGTAAGGATCCTTCTATTCCTCTTAGTTTCTTTCTAATCTTCAGAGATTCTAGGAGTAAATTTCTCTCTTTAATTAGGTGAAAAATTCGAGCTCTTCACGGATCATAAATCCCTGAAGTAACTTTTTACTCAGAAGGATCTGAACCTGATGTAACTGAGATGGTTGGAGTTCCTGGTGGCTTATGACTTGGATATTCTTTATACGCCAGGAAAGGCTAATGTGGTGGCAGATGCCTTAAGCAGGAATGCTGTTTTAACTCTCTTGGAGGTTACCCCGAAACTTCATGAAAGGATTATGAGAAATCAGAGGAAGGATGAAAAACTGGAAGGGTTAATTCAATGTGTTGAAGATGGTAGTTTCTCGGATTTCGAGATAGATAGTCAAGGTGATTTAAGGATGAATGGGCGATTGTGTGTTCCAAACATGGATGAGCTGAGGCAGGAAGTTTTGTCAGAATGCCACAAACCTAAGTTAAGTATTCATCTAGGAGTTCATAAAATGTATAAAGACATGAAAAGAGTTTTCTAGTGGCCGGAAATGAAGAAAGACATTTCAGCCTATGCTAACAGATGTTTGTGTTGTCAATAAATCAAAGGCGATCATTAAAAGATAACCGAATTATTACAACCCCTGGAAATACCTAATAGGAAATGGGAAATGGTACCGATGGACTTTATCGATAGTTTACCCAGAACGAGAAAAGGAAATGAATAAGTATGGGTTATCGTGGATCGGCTAACGAAGAGCGCCCATTTTATTCCGATTAAACCAATAAGGACTACTACTTCTTTAGCTGAAATTTCTATGAGAGAGATAGTCAGGTTGCATGGAGTTCCTGTGAGTATAGTAAGCAAATGAGACCCCATATTTACTAGTTAATTTTGGAAAGCATTGCAAACAACACTAGGAAAAAAGTTGAGCCTATTCATAGCATACCACCCCCAAATAGACGGACAGACGGAGCGAGTGAATCGGATTGTAGAGGATCTCTTGATGGTGTGTATTCTAGATTTTGGTGGATCCTAGAATGATCATTTTCATTTAGTTGAGTTCTCCTATAATAATAGCTTCCAGGCGAGCATCGGTGTGGCACCTTATGAAGCCTTATATGGAAGACCGTGCAAGTCACAAGCATGTTGGGTTCAGATGGGAGATAGACTAGTACTTGGGTCAGACATGATCTGAGAAGCTACTGAAAAAGTTGCAGTGATTAAGAAAAGAACAAAGGCATCCCAAAATTGCCAAAAGAGTAATGCTGATAAGAGGCGAAGAGAATTGGAATTTTATTGGTTGGAGACTTGGTGTTCGTAAAGATTTCGCCAATAAGAGGAGCTGTTATTGTAAAAGCCGGAAAGTTAACTCCAAGGTATGTTGGACCTTTCTGTATTCTTAAGAGAATCATATCGCTTGCTTATATGGTCGGGTTGCTAGAGAGATTGGCGGGTGTTCATAATGTGTTCCACGTGTCTCATTTGAGAAAATATGTTCATGACCCATCTTTGATTGTGGAGCCATCGGTTCAAGAGGAAATGGAAATAGAACCGAATTTGACAGTGGTAAGACATCCAATTTATATTGTGGATCAGGATGAAAAGAGATTGCATAACAAGGTGGTGCAACTAATCAAGATTTAATGGAGTGAGGATCCAAGAGACTGCATTTGGGAGACTGTGGATCGTATGAAGGAAGCCTATCCCGAGTTGATGTTAGGATAGCTAGTTGTTTGTCTATTGTATGTATAGAGTATGTTTGTTTGCTATGGATGCTTAGTGTATGTCTTTGTATCTATTTTATGATATGAATATATAGCTTTTCGCGTAGTTTGAATTATCTCCTTGTTTCCTAATTTTGGGATGAAACTCTTTTAAGGGAGGGAGAGTGTAACGACCCGAAATTTAATCGCTAAATAAATGAATATTTAAATATATTTTAAATAATAAATAAATGAATTTTTATCAACAAATAAAACTATTTTAAATAATAACTAATGATGATAAAACCGTTTTTAAATTTTGTTTACCAATATATATAGTTTAGAAAAGAATAGAAAATGTGACCGAAGATTATTTTCCAAAATCTTGATTTTTCATTTGTTAAATGTTATCTAAAATGTCATAACACTATTTTAAACACATATGCACACACTACAAACTATTTTAGCATGATGAATACATGTGTATATGCATTTATATACTTCTTTTTAAAGTGTGTGTATATATAAAGGTAAGAGAAAAGATTTTATTTATAAAATGTGTGTATGTGTATATATATATATTAACATATAAAACTATCTTTTCTAACACAAAGTACACGGAACATGGCATGAATAGTGCATGATGGAAGGGGAGGGGTACATGGGGAGGACAACAATGAGAGGGGAGGAATTGATATGCATGCATACATATATATTTAATCTAAGCACTTTATATATTTTTAAATATTATCCTAAGCCTATAAATACCCATTAACTCTCATGTTTATCATTTTACAATCTCCTTCTCTACATTAAATTTCCTAAAAGCTTAAGTAAAACATAACCATGGCCTCTCTTCATATTTTCTAATTTGAGAAAAAACCACTTCTTTTCCACTTAAAAACACTTCTACACATACAACAACACCTCCTCTTCCAAAATACAAGCACCATCCTCCACTAACCTACGTGGCCGAGCCCAAACTCTACATGGTCGAGCCTAAACTCCACTTGGCCGAACCCAATCTTGGTGCTTAGCCACTCAACGGCTCCATTTTGCAAGTTAAGACAAAGTTCTAGCTCATATTCAAGTTTTAGAAAAAGTTCACCTTGAATTAGTAAAGTTTCCGTGAGTAAAACCCTTGTATTTGGAAATGAAAACAACTTGTTCTTGATGAGTTATATGCTGTGAAATTATAATGTTTGTTGTGTTGAAATATCATGTTATTTTGATGGCATATGATTATAAGTTCGGGGTTGAGCTTGGATTTGTGATGGTTGTTAAATTATATATTGGATATGGATATGTGAATGGTTGGTTATGATATGATGGTAGTGTATTTATGAAAAAAACCAAGTGTATGTGATGTAAATGTTGTGAAGTTAGCACCTTGAAAAGTCGCAAAGGACTTGAGATCCGATTTGAAACAAAAGCTTGTTTTCTAGTTTTTGGATTTAGTAAATGTTTTACAAGTTTTTACCTTTTGTTTAAGTTTTTAAAACTCTTCCGTTTGTGTTTTAAATATGTAGTAGCTAGAGCTGAAGTGGGGTTTTCACTTAGAAATCAATTCGAGCGAACTGCTCTCATAGCGATAGTCGCTATGAATGCAGTTTGGAGAAATTTCACGATTTCAAGTTTTAGTGTGATTTCTTTTGGATTGTTTTTGAAAACTCATTTCAAACTAATGAAGTAAGTAAAATGGTTAGGCTTTGTTATTTAATAATTAATTTATTTAATTTATTAATTAGGGTAATTATTATTTAATTTATTAATTAAGTAATTAGGCTAAGTAATTAGAGTTTAAGAAATTATTAACTAAGTTAAAAGAATTTAATTAGGGAAGTTTTAAATGATGATTAATTAAGATTAAAGGAAATTAATTTTTATTTAATTAAGTTTATTTACTTTAACTAATTAATTAGAGTTAATTATTTAATTAATTATTATTTAATTAAGGGTTAATTATCCACTTAATTAGGGTTTACTTCTTAAATGAATGTTATTTAATTAAAGTTTAATTATAAATAAAATTTTAATTAATTAAGTTTTAAATTATGATTTTTGATTTAATTAAGATTAATTAAAGTTTAATTAAGTTTTAAACCTATGATTCAATTAAGGTTTATTTATTTTTAAAGTTACTTTCAAAACTCTATCGGTTATTTATTTTTAACCAACTTTCTTGTTTAAGAAAATTGTTTTTGAATCGAAGGATCTCTTGTCCATGTTATATTAAGTAGCCAAATGTATTAAAGTAGCTGTAATAAAACGTCGACATGTTTTATTGAATGTAAGTTGACTTGCACTTATCACAGATACCGCACTTCGAGAACGTGATGAATACAAGGGGATTAATTTCGATAAGCGGGCCATGATAATATAAGCATACAGAACATATATTCATATGTAAATCTTTGCACCCTGATAGTGGAATGGTCTACTATAAACAACTTGACCTTTAAAAATTATCGAACATTGGGTTGGAAAGACAGGGATCAGATAGCAGTTGTTATCCGAAAACCACTTCAAACCAACATAAGCGTTCGAATTGGAAATTGTGAAGGCAAGGCCCAAGATGAAGACTTTGAAGTGCAATGACTATTTTCTACTAACCTTGAGGGTGATTCCAAAATGGGTTTAGTGGAAATAGTGTCTTCGGTTCGTTCATCTCCTGAATGACTTGTATGGATGAATGATGACATTGTGTCAACATCTGTAAGGTAATGTTAGCATTCCAAGAAGGAAGTGCTATATGTAAAAAGGTAAGGATGTAGCCTTAGGAATCATCAATTGGGAATGACTAAAACATGGGAGATGCACCAAGGTTAAGTGGGTCGCTCCCATTAGAGTGCGGTCATCCCTATCTAGAGTCCCTACTTTCAACTCATGTATGCTTCGATAAGGTTGCTGATCCCAATCGAGTGGTGATCTTATTCGATACTATCCAGCAAGGGGTAGGACTATCTTCGGTTGCCAGGGAATCCCGACGAGGTCCTTTATGTTATTTGATCTAGGTATGCACCATGATGGGCATAACCTAGTCATTGTATGGAATTCATTCTCCAATAAGTGCCGTACTCATTTAGTTGTACCCAAATATGTTGAAATGTGAGATGCAAGCATTTCAGCTATGTTCTATCTTACTTGAAAACCCTAGACATTATCATAATATCATTGGATTTCTATATAAAGTGTTTTAGGTTATCGTAAGGTAAAAACCTGTCCATATTTATGTGAAGCGTGGACTTACAAGGTACCTTTGATTTTCAAAGCGTTTTATAAAAGTAAAAGCTAAATTGTTAAAATTTACTCACACCAAACTTATATCTGGTCCATAGTTTATTTTCTTTTCCTAAACTCTTGGGTACTCAAATTTTCATGAGTAGCCAAGTGATTCAGGTTTCTCACAGAAGCATTTTGAAGGAGCCGGAGTAGGTGGCTTCACCGTTCGTTGGTTATTATCTTATTCCACTGTGTATGTATATATGATCTATGTATTTTGCATGGGTAGGTAGATATAACTGTCTAGTTAAAGGTTGTAATGTAACGACTCTAATGTATTATTAGTATGGAAATGACTATGTAATATCCTATGTTATATATTATATGTTTCTAATTCATGGTGAGATTCTTTGATTTTGTAGTTTATTCTTATCTTCCTTTTTCTTCTACCCTTAATGACTTGTCTTTCGGAGTAAGAAAGGCGGTTCATTACACTAATCTTGTTAGACTATAAACTTTCCTATGTTTGGAATTGTTAGAATTTAGATCCGTTTTTTTGCAAATTAGTTTGATTTCTTTCCCTTTTAGAAAAATACAGCATTTGATCTAACAAGGAATAAATGCAAATAAAAAGAGAAAGAGATGTGTAAAGTATGAATTCATTGTAGTTTACAATGTCTATTCATTAATAAAAAGAAATGATTATTCCTTGTAATTTCAAACAATGTAATCTTTTAAAGTAATTTTTTTTGTTTTGGACCAATTTATGGAAACTATAGCGGATGATCTTTGTAGATATGATTCCAACAATTTAACATGGAAAATAATATTATAGTGAAGATATATAACTAGAATATATTTGATAAAAGTAAATATTTGTATGTAATTTAGTCTTATAATAAGTAAATAAAAAGCTAATAACTATGCTTGCATGTAATATTCACGATTAGGATGATTGACTAATGGGAAAAGAATTTTTTAAAGGTTGTAACTCCAATAATGGTAATAAACATGGGAGTTGCAATAATCTGATGGAGTAAATGGATTAATAGAATTGATAAAAATGGAATAGATATAAAAGGTTACTAATTTAAAATTAGTAACCATATATAAATATCTTAGGAAATGTCCGTTAGGATTTTATGGACAAATTGACATTTATGAGCATTAAACAGGGATTTATGGGTAGATAAATATTTAAGGTAAATATTATTACCTTAAATAAAAAGGGAATTAGTAAGTTAAGTTCAATGTCTACCTAAGATAACATAAGTAAAGACTTAGGATGGTTAACAGGACTTAGTAGGTTAGTGACGCGAGGTCAGTAGATTCACTCGGCGGAAGACTGCCCTTCACTTTGAGGTTACCAGCAGTCGGGTGTTGTAATGGCCCTAATTTTTAGTAACATTATTTAGGATATTTAATTAGCTAAATTAAATAAAATAATGTGATAATTAGGGGATTGAGATATGTGATTAAACTAAGGTGTAGCCGTGCCATGTAAACAATGAACTAAAGATGAGTTAAAATGAAATATAGAAGGGGTAAAATAGGAAGAAGAGTATTCTTATACCTAAACCCTTAGGAATTCATTTACATGTTCATTTCAAAATGAAAGACAAAGTAGAGGCCAACCACCAGTAGACAAGCTAGAGAAAGAGAAAGCAATCAAAGGAAGAAGAGTAATCAAAATCATATTCATTCAAACCTCAAACTCCTTAATATCAAAGCTAAGGTGAATAATGAACATCTCATATTTCTCAAGTGTTTTCAGTTTTAAGGTTAATCCGATTTATTTTGCAATGTTATGCCATGATTTTGAAGGATTAAATGTTTATATATGCTTGTTGATAATTTATGCTTATTCATATAGGTTTTATGATATGTTTTGATGTGAAAACACTATTAAATGACATCCAAATGCCTTGCGATTTTAGATTTATTCAAAAATGATATTTTAGAGAAGAGTTTCGATTTCCATAATTTTCTGAATTAATGCCGATTTTATATTAATTTTCTAGTGAAGAAAATGTTTATTTGGGTTTAAAATAATTTATGGCTAAATTATTTATGTTTTGGGTCTAAAATTAATATATGATAGAAAACATATTAAAAATGATTTTCTGGAATTTTTGTAGAATTTTCCTAAGTGTTTTAATAGATATATAAAATTATTCAAGGTATGAGACTTAAATGTTTTATATATATATAAAAGGAGAAGGGATATTTTTGTAAATAAATTAAATTGTTTATTTCTGAAATTTTGGCAGTGCTTTTAGAGAAAAAAATTAGCAACCAATAAAATTTTGACAAACAAGGCAAGTTAGTTGAAAAGTATTTCTTTTTGAAGTTAAAATCAGTTTTTACATGCTTTTGGCATGTTTTGCCTCTTTCGGCACAGGGGTTTCGATTGAGTACTTCCGCTTCCACCTTGATCGAACCCAATGCACATAGTATCAATAACTTGGTACATAGTGAATTGGACATAGGCGGAAGGTACTGGGTCGAGACATTAGGTTCCGATAGGGTCGAAACGCAGCTTTGCTTTTAAATGAAAACGCGTCTGCTTTGCTTTCGAAGGAAGTGCTTTCGACTTGGTTAGCTTTCGACCAGGTCAAATTATTTTAAATGAATGGTCTTGAATGGGTTGCGCCTTTTGTTTTAAGTAAATGCTTCGAGGATTCAAAACCCCTAGCTGCCGCTTTCTTACCTTTTGAAGTCAATGGTTCCGAAGGGAATACTTTGCTTTTAAAACTAAGCCACTTCTCCAATGTTTTCAGAAGGGTTGGTTTCGACACCATCAATTCTTTACTTAGGAATGATTTCGAAAGGAATGTTTCGACTTAAATTTTTTAACGACCCTTTTGCTCTGTTGAAGGTAGAACCCAAATGATTTCGAAGAAGATGGTTTTAGTGGTTTTGAAAGGTTGTTCCACATGTTTTAATTGAATCCAAATGCTTTCGAAAGATTTGTTGTTATAAAGGTTTTTAATGCTTTCGAAAGGTCTAAATAATGGTTTCTAAGGGGTGGTTCCCTAATGGTTTCGAAAGGTTTAAAAGGAAGGTTTCCAAGGTTTAAAGAAAGGTTTCGAAGGGGTGGTTCCTTAATGGTTTTGAAAGGTTTGAAAGGAAAGGTTTTCTAATGTTTTCGAAAGGCAATGTTTAAGTGTTTTAAAGATAGGATGTCTAAGGTTTTATAGCTTTCGAAGGAAAGGTTTTTCAATGGTTTCGAAAGGTTTATATAAATAGTCTCGAAAGGATTGTTTTGGCCTTTCGGCCTAGGTGAAAGAAAGGGGTTTACTTGGTTTCGAAAGGGGTACTTTCAATGGTTTCGAAAGGGGTACTTTCAATGGATTCGAAAGGGGTACCTTCAAAGACTTAATGTTTTCATCAACAAAGATTTGAGAAAAGTATATATAATATGATAAGGTGGTTTTGAGTAATGCATAGAGTATATATTTTCCTTGTTTAAGTTTGATTTAAAGGTTTTAAATCAAATTTGAGATGAAAAGGTTTTCAAGGAAAATTTAAGGCAAGATTACCCTAAGTAAAATGACTCAGATATTTGTAAACCAGATGAGACTGGTATAGGGTTGTTCCCTATACATCAGCTATTAGCCCCTAGCTAATTTAGTCCAAAATTCCAGTGTGTGGTACTTTGTCATAGGTAAGACTAAAATGATGTTACACACAAAAGGGACTATACTTGTATAGAGGTAGGTTATTGGTGAGCCTGCAAAACCATTAGGATCAGTTGACCTGGAGAAGGTAAGTTAGGGACAGACCGTCTAGAAGAGGAGTGTCTAATAGGTGTTGGATTATTTATTTATATTGTCTGGTATGCCCGAGTTAGCCAAAGGTTAGTAGTTAGCCAAAAAAAACTATAGTGTTCGGACAGATAGTTCATTTGTTACTTGACATTGCTTTACAATTTTAACCAGTTTTGGTTGCAGGATTATGAATTGCAAAAGATGTGTTTTAAAAGGATATTAGTGCGGGGAAACCCGTTCCGCTAAGCGGCGTAGTCTCACTTAATATCAAATAACCGAGATGTCTAGTATTATTCACACCAGGCTTTATGTATGACTCGAAGTTTATGTCTTTCCCCTTAAACTCTCGGGTGCTCAAAATTGATTTGAGTAGCATGAGGGTTGAGGTTTACAGGTTTTAAGTGGTTGGCGAATAAAGCTTCCGGAGATGAGCAAGAGGCTGATGAATAACTATTTAGGAGTTGTCTTATTGTTTTATTCCATTGTGTCGTATTATGTCAGTTATGACTATTTAGTACTCTTGTCGTCCAAGGGGGCATCTTTATATGTCGCTCTTGGGGTATTTTGTAATAATTATATTTGATCTGAACATGGGAAACGATTGGGATTATGTAATGGAATATGAAACATGTTTTGTGAAATGTAATCAGAAAGGTTGTTTTCGAAATCTGTGATTTTGTTTCATATTCATGTGCTTCTAATATTATGAATACCATTAACATTATCGTATTTGGTCACCGGAAGTTAATACTATGGATGATTGTAGCATCTGTAGCGCTTAACTTCGGGCCTCAAGATAGGGGATGTTACAACTTGGTATCAGAGCATAGGTTTATGAAAAACTTTAAAGTAAAATGATTTTTGAAAACATAATCCTAAGGAATTAGGGATAAGATCGGGGTATGGGATAACGCTGTAGTAACGTACTTGTATTTGCTATATATAAGTATACATTATATCTCTAGTTTCCTATCTCTCTTAGGCTATTCTTCTGTATCTCATGAGGCTTGAATACAAATATGGATGCTGGAAGTGGAAGAGTAAACCATGGAGGGGGAAGCACCATGACAAATGGAAATGCCAAACTAAATACTAGGAGAAACCCAGGTTAGGCACAAGTTGGAAATGTTGGTACTGGAGTCCCGCAAGTTGATACGGGAGCTATGTATCAGTTCTTTGTCAACATGATGTAGGCGGGTGTTGCTGTTGGAGTAGTTGGATGAGGAGTTCAGGAAGCTTCAGTGGTCAACAAATATGCTATTCAGAGTAGAGACTATGCTAGGCTGGGAGGAAAGACATTTATCTGAATTGAAGATGCTATTGAGGTGGAGAACTTACTGTTGCATTGTGAGAGGATCTTTGCAGACTTGGGGCTCAATGATGAGCAAAAGAGGAGGCTTATATCAGGACAGCTTCAGGGAGAAGCTTTATTCTGGTGGAATAGTGTAACAGTTGGAGTGAATGAAGAGACCATGACATGGGCTGAGTTTTGGAGGAGATTCAAGGAGAGGTTCATATATGTGATGACGAAGTCTACCTTGCTCAGAAAGTTTGCTGAGTTGGAGCAGGGGAAGATGTCCGTGTTGGAGTATGCTAGAAGGTTTGAGGAGTTGGCTAGGTATGGACATGCCACTGTGGATACTATGATGAAGAGAAATGAGAAGTTCATAAGGGGGTTGAAGCCTGAGTTGGCAAGAGCTACATTACCTCACATTAGGGATCCTTGTGATGTTGTAGTAGAGATGGCGTTTGAGGAGATACTTACTTTTCTGGAGAAGAATAAGGCAAAGGAGGTCCAGGTAAGGCAGAGTCAGAAAAGAAAGTTCTTTCATAAGAAAGGTGTTCAGAAAGGTGGAGCCGTGAAGAAAGGGAAGTCGGAGGTTGTTTGCTTCAAGTGCGATAAGAAGGGGCATTTCACCAATGAATGTCATGCTGGGAAGACGAAGGAAGTGATCGGGAAGAAGAAAATCAGATGCTTCAACTGCGATCATATTGGTCATTATAAGAATCAACGCAAAGAGCCTGTTAAGGATGGAAGGGGCAAAGTATTTGCATTGGAGATAGCTATATCAGGACCAACAACGCAAGAGAAAAGGAAGACAGTGTTGGGAGATACACTTCAGATCCATGGTATGTCTGTTATCATTTTGTTTGATACTGGTGCATCGCGTTCTTTTGTATCTCGTTGTTTGGTAGATAAGCTTAACCTAGAATCCTCATACTTAGTTACTTCCTTACGAGTTGCAAATCCGATAGGAGGGTATGCGGAGATGAAGTGTGACCACCTTGAGTTTGATTTGTTAGGTCAAACCGTTGTTTGCAGTTTGCATGTATTTGACTTTGTAGGGTTTGGAATTATTTTGGCTATGGATTGGTTAAGTAAGTACGATGCTAGGATATTTTTTCCATGATAGGAAAATATCACTTAGACACCTTAACTGTAGTGATCATATTGTATATACCATAGAAAACCCTAGTTGTGAGGTGAATGCTTTGTTGGGTGTTGTGGAGGAAGAAGACGAGTTGAATTGAGTTTTTGTGGTTAGAGAATTCGCGGATGTTTTTGAGCCGGTAGTAGGATTTCCACCGAAATGAGCCATTGAGTTTTAGATAGATTTGGTGCCTAGAGCAGAATCGGTGAGTAGGCCACCAAGCAGGATGACGCCTACCGAGTTGAGAGAGTTGAATGCGCGGTTGGTGGATTTGGAAAGCAAGAATTTTATTTGACTGAGCAGTTCGCCTTGGGGAGCAGCCGTAGTGTTTGCTAAGAAGCCAGACGGATCGTTGAGGTTATGTATCAATTATCGTATGTTGAATGAGAGGACGATAAAGAATCGATATCCATTGCCGAGAATTGATGATTTGTTCGATCAGTTGAGTGGAGCCAAGGTATTTTCTCAATTGGATTTAGCAACAGGTTTCCATTAGCTCAGAGTAGCGGAGGATAGTATTCCTCTGACGGTGTTTAGGACCAGATATGGATCGTATGAATGGTTAGTTATGCCGTTCGGACTAACTAATGCGCCGACATTCTTTGTGGATTTAATGAACCGAATTTTCTGAGAGCACTTGGATAGGTTCGTGTTGGTTTTCATAGATGATATCTTAATATACTCTAAGGATGAAATGGAGCATGAAGTTCATCTTAGAGTTGTGCTTGAGACGCTGAGGCAGCATCAGTTGAAGGCGAAGTTTTCGAAGTGTCATTTCTAGAAGAAGGAAATGAAGTTTCTTGGTTATGTAGTCTCAGAGAAAGGGTTGTCTGTAGATCCGACTAAGATTGAAGCGGTGAATAATTGGAAGAGACCCAAGACAGTGACTGAGATAAAGAGTTTTCTTGGACTAGCTGGATATTATCGGAGGTTCATAAAGGATATTTCACGGATAGTCGCACCGATGACCAAGCTAATGCGATAGGATGTGAAGTTTGTGACCGATAAGTGTGAGGAAGCATTCTAAAGCTTGAAACAGTTATTGACCCGTGCACCTGTATTAGTTGTTTTGGAGGGGAATCAGGATTTGGTAGTATATACAGATGCATGTGGAACAGGATTAGAAGCTGTGTTAATGCATAGAAGTAAAGTGATAACATATGCTTCTCGACAGCTTATACAGCATGAGGTTAGATATCCTACGCTTGATTTGGAATTAGCTGCAGTGATTTTTGCATTGAAGGTGTGGAGACATTACCTTTTGGGAGAGAGGTCTGAGCTTTATACGGATCATAAGTCATTGAGGTATTTGTTCTCTCGGAAGGAGCTAAACATGAGACATCAAAGATGGCTAGTGTTTATCGCTGCTTATGATTTGGAATTGAATACACACCACCGAAAGGTAATAAGGTTGCAGATGCACTTAGTAGAAAGCATCAAAATGCAGTGTTGGCAATGGTAGCCGAGTGGATAGATTTGGAAGTGTTGTCGACTTGTAGAGTGCAGTGGAGATCTAAAGCTCAATCTAGTGGAGGATCTATTGTGTTATCTTGTTTAGAAGTTTGACCGATAATGATAGAAAAGATTGCTTCTAAATAGGAGGAGGATCCATTATTGGTCGAACGGATCAGGAAGTTAAGGGATGGAATGTAGAGCGATGGTTTGAAGGATATTAGTCTTGACCGGAATGGGTGGTTGAGAAAGAAAGGTAGGTTATGTGTTCTGAATCTAGGAGACATAAGGAAGGAAGTTTTGGAGGAATGCCATCATTCGAAATTCACTATTCATCTGAGAGGAACTAAGATGTATCAGGACATGAAGCGGAGTTTCTTTTGGGAAGGTATGAAGAACCGGACTTAACTACAGTTAGAAAGCTTGGCAGGAGTCCACGATATTTTTCATGTTTCTCATCTAAGGAAGTGTATTAGAGATCCGGAGTCTACTATAGCACCGACTGTGTTAGATGTCTTAGTAGTAGAACCGGACTTAACTACAGTTAGAAAGCCGATTTGTATAGTCACGAGAGATGAGAAGAGGCTAAGGAACAAGACGGTCAGATTAGTTAGAGTCTAGTAGAGCGACGACGAGAGAGACTGTACTTGAGAGACGGAGAGCAAGATTAGAGACACTTATCCTGATTTGTTTGATGGTATGTTTTACCTTTATGTTTGATTTGTTGTGTACCTTATCGTAATTTTGAGGACAAAATTATTTAAGGAGGAGGGACTGACCCTAATTTTTAGTAACATTATTTAGGATATTTAATTAGCTAAATTAAATAAAATAATGTAATGATTAGAGGATTGAGATTTGTGATTAAACTAAGGGGTAGCCGTGCCATGTAAATAATGAACTAAAGATTAAACTAAGGAAGAAGAGTATTCTTATACCCTAACCCCTTAGAAATTCATTTACACATTCATTTCAAAACAAAAGACAAAGTAGAAGCCGACCACCATTAGATAAGCTAGAGAAAGAGAAAGCAATCAAAGGAAGAAGGCTAATCAAAATCAAATTCATTCAAATCTCAAACTCCTTAATCTCAAAGCTAAGGTGAATAATGACTACATCTCATATTTCTTAAGTGTTTTCGGTTTTAAGGTTAATTCGATTTATTTTGCAATGTTATGCCATGATTTTGAAGGATTAAATGTTTATATATGCTTGTTGATGATTTATGCTTATTCATATAGGTTTTATGATATGTTTTGATGTGAAAAACCTATTAAATGACATCCAAATGCCTTGTGATTTTAGATTTAGATCAGAAATGATATTTTAGAGATGGCTTTCAATTTTCATAATTTTCTGAATTAATGTAAATTTTATATTGATTTTCTAGTAAAGAAAATGTTTATTTGGGTTTAAAATAATTTACGGCTAAATTATTTATGTTTTGGGTCTGAATTTAATATATGTTAGAAAGCACATTAAAAATGATTTTTTGGAATTTTTGTAGAATTTTCCTATGTGTTTTAATAGATATATAAAATTATTTAAGGTATGGGACTTAAATGTTTTATATATTTATAAAAGGAGAAGGGATATTTTGTAAATAAATTAAATTATTTATTTCTAAAAGTTTGGAAGTGCTTTTAGAAAAGAAAAATTAGCAACCAATAAAATTTTGACAAACAAGGCAGGTTAGTTGAAATGTATTTCTTTTTGAAGTTAAAATCAGCTTTTACATGCTTTTGGCTTGTTTCACCTCTTTCGGCACAGGGGTTTCAATTAAGTACTTCCTCTTCCACCTTGATCGAAACCAATGCACATAGTATCAATAACCTAGTACATAGTGAATTGGACATAGGCGAAAGATACTGGGTCAAGACATTAGGTTCTGATAGGGTCGAAACGCTGCTTTGCTTTTAGATGAAAACGCTCCTACTTTGCTTTCGAAGGAAGTGCTTTCGACTTAGTTGGATTACGACCAGATCAAATTATGTTAAGGGAATAGTTTCAAATGGGTCGCACCTTTTTTTTAAGTAAATGCTTCGAAGGGGTCGAAACCCCTAGCTACCGCTTTCTTACCTTTCGAGGTCAATGCTTTCGACTTAAATGTTTTAATGAACCTTTTGCTCTGTTGAAGGTAAAACCCAAATGGTTTTGAAGAAGATGGTTTTAGTGGCTTTGAAAGGTTGTTCCACATGTTTTAATTGAACCCAATTGCTTTCAAAAGGTTTGTTTTTATAAAGGTTTTTGATGCTTTCGAAAGGTCTAAATAATGGTTTCGAAGGAGTGGTTCCCCAATGGTTTCGTTAGGTTTTAAAGGAAGGTTTCCAAGGGTTAAAGAAAGGTTTCGAAGGGGTGGTTCCCTAATGGTTTTGAAAGGTCTGAAAGGAAAGGTTTTCCAATGTTTTCGAAAGGCAATGTTTATGTGTCTTAAAGATTGGATGTCTAAGGTATTATAGCTTTCGAAGGAAAGGTTTTTCAATGGTTTCGAAAGGTTTATATGAATGGTTTCGAAAGGAATGTTTTGGCCTTTGGGCCTGGGTGAAAGGAAGGGGTTTATTTGGTTTTGGAAAGGGTACTTTCAATGGTTTCGAAATGGGTACTTTCAATGGATTCGAAAGGGGGTACTTTCAAAGGTTTAATGTTTTCATCAACAAAGATTTGAGTAAAGTATACATAAATGGCAAGGTGATTTCGAGTAAAGCATAGAGTATATATTTTCCTTGTTTAAGTTTGATTTAAAGGTTTTAAATCAATTTGAGATGAAAAGGTTTTCAAGGAAAATTCAAGGGAAGATTACCCTAAGTAAATTGACTCAGATATTTGTATACCAGATGGGACCGGTATAGGATTGTGCCCTGTACATTAGCTATTAGCCCCTAGCTAATTTAGTCCAAAATTCCAGTGTATAGGGCTTTGTCACAGGTAAGACTAAAATGATATTACACACAGAAGAGAATATATTTATATAGAGGTAGGTTATTGGTGAGCCTACAAAACCATTAGAATTGGTTGACCTGGAGAAGGTAAGTTATGGACAGACCGCCTAGAAGAGGAGTATCTAACATGTGTTAGATTATTTGTTTATATGTCTGGTAGGCCCGAGTCAGCCAAAGGCTAGTAGTTAGACAAACAAAACTATAGTGTTCAAACAGATAATTCATTTGTTACCTGACATGTAAGTTTACATGATATTGCTTTATAGTTTTTAACCAGTTTTGGTTGCAGGATTATGATTTGCAAAAGATATGTTTTAAAAGGATATTAGTGAACGGAAACCCATTCCGTCAAGCGGCATGGTCTCACTTAATATCAAATAACTGAGATGTATAGTATTATTCACACCAAGCTTTATGTCCGACTCGAAGTTTATGTTTTCCCCCTTAAACTCTCGGGTGCACAAAATTGATTTGAGTAGACTGAGGGTTGAGGTTTATAGGTTTTTAGTAGGTTGGCGAATAAAACTTCCGGAGACGAGCAGGAGGCTGATGGCTAGTTACTTAAGAGTTGTCTTGTTGTTTTATTCCGCTGTGTTGTATGGTCCAAATTTGGAATTAAGAGTGATGAGGGATATCTCCATAGGGGTTCGCCTCTGGTTTGAGGTCTTAAGTGGCTGTATTGTCTGTCTCTCTCCTAAATGGAAGTATTAAGTAAACTAGCGAGATTCCAAATAAATAAATAAGGATGTCTCTAAAAAGGGTTTACTTCAGTGTTGAGGTCTTAAGTGGCTGTTGGGTCTGCCTCCTTACCTAAAGAAGTAACCTAATGAGATGCCATATTTAAAAATTAAAGAGTGATAGTGGATAGGCTTGTCAATGGATACCCGAAAAATCCAAACTCCGTCCAGATCTATATCCGAAAAAACGGATATCCGTATCCATATCCGAAAAAATAGGCATATCCGTATCCGAAAAACATCTGTCCGATCCGAAATTAATTATAATAAAAATTGTTATTACTATTGATTTATTATTTTAAGATGACCCTAAGTTATAGTTAAAATATATTTAGAAATGAATTGGCCCAAGCCCAAATTGCTCAAGAAAGAAAGTAAAACCCTAACTTAGCAAGTAACAATATCAATCTAAATTTATGTTAGAGGAATATGTATGTTATTTGGTTTATCAACTGATATTTGATTTTCTAGTGTGCTATACTTTGTATTTTGTTTAGATTATTAGTTACTTTATATGAGATGGCTAAGATGAAAACATATGAGAACTGAAAACAAATATTACCTATTGTTTCAATTTGTTTTTGTTTATTTGAATTGTTGTAATATCGTACGAACTTGTTTATTTCGGATGCGGATATTCAATTTCAGATGTGGATATTTCGGATATTTTCGAATATCCGGAAATATTCGCTTTTTATTTTCGAATGCGGATATTTTCAGATATCCGAAAAATATCCATGGATGCTGATGCGTAATTCTCTGATATCTGCGGATGCTGATACATCCATATCCGCATCCGTTTGCATCCGTTGACAGCCCTAATAGTGGATATCTCGAGAAGGGTTCGCTTTAGGTTTGGAGTCTTAAGTGACTATAGGTTCCTCCTCTTTCCTATAAAAGAAGTATTAAGTTGCCCAATGAGAATTCCAAGCAATGTCAGTAAGATAGTATCAGTGAGGAGTCCGCCTTGGGGTTGGGTATTAAATGACAAAGGCCTACCTATAAATAGGTGTTAAATGGTCAGGGGTCTGCCTAATTCCTATTAATAAGGTATTAAGTGCCTTGGGTACCGTCTCTCACGTTGCTAAGGCTGTAATAAAGATAGGGCCATTGAGGATCACTTTATTGGGAATAGGTCTTAAATGATGGGGTCTATCTTAATTAAGGTCTTAAATGACTAGAGTCTGCCTATTTTCCAATAAAAGGTATTAAGTGGCTTGGGTACTATTTATTATATGGCTACGATTTTATCGGCGATAGATACAATAATAGTTGGACATTAAATGTCAGAAGCCTTAAATAGTGGTTAGAGGTCTTGTAGCTAGGACCCACCGACCATTGACAATATTGTTAGGAAACAACCTTGAGAATACGTCTTAAATGATGGGGTCTACCTTGATTAAGGTCTTAAATGGTAGAGTATGTCTTTTTCTCTTTTTAAAAGTATTATAGAAGCCTACTTCATATTTAGAAGTATTAAGTGGCAAATGGGTTCAAAAGTATTGGGTGGTTGATAAGGCTTCATTAGTATTTGTACCTGGGAAGGGGTAAGTAGTAATCATGTGTGCAATATAAGGTTAGATCAGAATTGTTAACCTTAACGGACGTAACAATTAAATGAAAACCAATCTGTTTAAGTTTATGTTATGGACAGTTTATTTTTCCAGTCACCAAAACGTTGTTCTGACCCCCTCCTCATTACAACCCACGGGATATAATTTAGTGGAACGGGTTACAGGAATTAGATGTGCTTAGTTGTTGAAGTCTTCTTTCTCCCATGTTCGAGGCCGATGCGACAATCTGCTATCCAAGGAATGCCATTAATTCCAAGGAAGTTGTCATAGTTATTATTGTTTCTGCCGTGAGTTTAGATTTCTATCAATCCCTGATAATGCTCATGCTTATTTCCAAGTACAGCATCCAACGATATGTGCTTTGATGGACTAAGGTTTCGATTTTTGTCCAAATTTAGGCCAACTAAGGTACAGGTTGTTACATTGTGCTTCCTTTCCTTTTGTTGTAAAGAACGCAGCCTTCCTCTTTGTGAATATTTCATTAGTTACTGACCCGTGTGTTTATATATGTTACTCATAGTCTTAACTTATTCCTTAAACAATGTGATCTTTTATTTTCCTTGTTACAGTGTTGTTATTATTCCTAACTTGTTCAATCTATTGTTTTAATATAGAGCATATAAACAAGTTGAATTCATTTAAATATGAAACTCCAGTGCCTTATAATTAGCATATGTATACTTTTCTATTTAAGTTAACAAAACCCAATCCATATTCAGACATTAATATATATATATATATATCTGTTACTTTAATTTGAGTTATCCTATGCATTCTTCTTTTGTTAAAATGAGATGAAGACTTCATGTGTATTTCGTTGGTTACTGAATTATATCGCATGTATGATTTTCGTTAGTGTGCTAGAATATTCATTAGCATGTTACATGGGAAAGTAAGTGTGCTATTGGGTGGGTATTTAAATATATGTATATGCATGCATGATCTTGTACTTGCTACCATGCACTTTATATATATACAATTGGGTGTTTGTTTTATATAGTTGTATGTTTACTTTCGTGTGGGATTGTGTGCTTTGTTTAGCATATTGTTTAATAAACGACCATATTTCTCGAGAAAGATTTCACTTTGTTTAGCCTGTTGTTAATTTAGTGTTTTCACTTGCAAATTGCATGAAATACATGCTTTCCAGAGAAACTTTTCACATTGCTATAGCTTTCGATTATTTTATATATGTTAGCTTTCATGTTATATATTGTTTCAAGCATTGAGTACTTGAAACTTTGCTTTCATGAGTTTCATATGTCATGGGTACTTGACCTATGACTGTGTATTTTCCTTAACATTGTTCATGTCAGCTTGACTATTTAGTTATTACAATATTATTATAGGATTTTTATTTTTGCAGTGATTCACTTAAAGCATATTCCACTTCTCATGTGAGTATGCAATTTCACATGTGAATAAACTTTTACAGTTTACTATTAAAATGCATACATTTGTAATTAAATAACTAAACTAAATATTCAAAATTCTAGTATGTGTATATTTGCAAAATATTATATTATAACTAGTGTAATTACAAGTTTAACAAATTTATAGAGTGATTTTAATAATATCATTTGAATGGTTTTAATTGTCATTTATAATGGTGTGAAATATATATATATATATATATATATATATATATCATCCAAGATTTAAAAGATATTTATTCGAATATAAAATTACATGTTTATAATTGTTTGATGTAGTATAATTTATAATGAGTTTCCCAATATTATTAATGGGTATTGAATGATTGTCTAATTTTATAAAAGATTAAGAAATTTGATATTATCTATAGAATATATTATATCTTGAGTTTAGTTAACTGTTTAATTAATTCTAGAATTTATGTATTTATTCTTTGTTATCCAATTCTAAATATTAATTTTGTTATATAAAATTGTATGTTGCGAATGCTTTAATATTAAGCATTGTTTGTTTATTTTATATCTATTTAAATAATCTATTTTATATTACCATTCTGATATTTCTTTCTTGCTCAATAATTATATGAATGATTCACCATTTATATTAATTGGGTTGATGATCTTGATATGATACGGTGATGACATCCTTTTTGTTTGATTTATTGTCATTTATTCTGTGTGACGAGAAATTAGCATAAATAAAGTTATAATACCATTTATGATGGGGCGTTCGGTAATATTTCTCTAATTATTCTTTAGACTTATTATACAGAATATTAAAGGGCGAGTGTGATGTATTAACACTGAATAAATGGACTAATAACACGTGGTGGTATGGGACACCGTTGTGTTATTTATTCAGTTATTCTTTTGTTCATAGATAACACTCAATACAAGGTATGTTGTGTGTGACTCGCTGCGGTGAGTATAGTTGGAGGCTACTTGTTAGCCACATAGTTTGTGTACATTATATGTTTATCTACCTTTGTCCAGCTCCCTTTATATTTCGGGAGTGAACCAGATTGGCTAGTATTCGCCCTAGCGGCTTGATTGTGGGGTCACGTTCTAGATCCACGACACCATTGTTGTTTATAGTATTTGATGTGCATCACAAGATTGGTAATTGGTTGCTCCTTATGTCGCATATGCCATCAGTCAGTTACCATAGGGGTATATGTTGGTTGTCGTGGCTGAAGAGGCTACGCATTGTCGAGTCTATGGTGGATCATTGTCATGATACCAAGAAGGGAGAGGTAATGGTAACCTATGACAGTAGGAGTCGTGTCATATGGACCACGTGTGGCTCCTAGAGCAAGCAAACGTGCTGTAAGTCTTCCGTCTAGTTCCGGCATATGTTGTGTATATGTGAATGTATGTTGGTAGCAGATAGACATATATTATGTACGGATGAGATTATACCAGAGACTGTGCCTATAGTATGATCAATCCCATATCCTTCTTAGGCATACGACCTATCTATTATTGATTTATTACTATCATTTAGGGCCTTTCAGTCGAGAGTTTTGCCTCTCCAAGGATGTGGGTCGAGATATATGATTTTGCATGTTGCGGCATTATTATAAGCTGGCTCATACCTTTCTTATCGATTGTATTGATTTGATATTGATATTTTATAATATGAGATTGAGAGAGATAGCAGGCGTTGCTTCATTACTGCCCTACTTCACTTGAGGATGTCTCATTATTGATTATTTTGGATTTGATGTTGATTTCTGGATATGTATGATTCACCATTTGTATTGATTCTGTGAATTTTGATTTGATGTATTTCTATATTAATGATGACCTTTTGATATTAGTATTGATTGTTTCATATGAATTTGAGCTATTTGTGAGGTGTGATGCCTTGAAAATTGTCTATTGTATTATATTAATATTTCAGACATACATTTCTATACTTATTAATCTATCATGACATGATAGTTAGTGATTTGAGTATCGTTGATTGTGATATTATATTGTTATTTCTTGTAAATTATTACCCTTCTCTATGATTCTTGATTAGACATAGTCTGACCCATGTGTTATTTTAGAATACTCGGGTCAGCCCGAGACATTTCAGATACAGGGACGATACGACCAGTATTTGTTTACTTTGGGCTTAGAGCAGTATTATACTATGATGATTACCTGATATTTGTATGATATCGAGTCACTGTATGTGTATAGATATATAATTAACATATGAGTTGTATTGTATTCTTAGAACTTTATTGTATTATATATTATTGTTGCGATTGACTCTGTGTTCTCTATGATTTACTATATATTGTGTATTGTTCTGTCCTAGAGGCACATGTATGTATTGTTTTATACCGACACTGTGTACATGCTGGTTATTTTTATATTTGATGTTTTAATACATACTAGTGTCAGTGTAAGAGAATATTCACGTTTGTACCATGTATAACCTCATTCTCCATATTATCTGATAGTATTACTCTGTAATACTCTTGGATAGTATGGGTATAGAAGTGGGATGTTACAAGTACCCTGCAAAGGCACAATAGTAGGAATTAAAGTACAATGGATAGCTTCAGCATGCCGAACCAAATTAGAGAACAAATCAGCCTGAGCATGTGGAGTTACAGGCAAGGTGTTGGAAGAAAGTGGAGGTAAATCATCAATTGCATCCAACGAAGGAGGTGGGTCTGCCATCAAATGACCGCAAAGGGAACAACAAGTTGAAGGTTAAGATGGAAGGGGGAATCACAGAGGGAAGACTAAAGCTGAGACGGGAGTCATAAGAATCAGAAAAACGAAAGGCGAAGGCGCAAGTAGAAAGAGGAGGCGGGGATTCAGATCTGTAATCACGAGTTTTTTATTTTCAGAATCGTCCACCATTTTTTTATAACATTAAATAGAGATTTTGATTTTCATGTTCTTGGATAAGGCGGTTTTTTTAAAATGAGTTGTCTAAGTTGAACATGGACAATTTCGGCTGTAAATTAATATTTAAATATATTAAATTTAATACTTTGATTTGAAATTTTTACTGGAGGAAAAGGAAGATGTTTTTGAATTTGTATAAAAATTTCGGGAATTTTTCTATCATTTCTTGGATTAATATGAATTAAATGGTAAGGTAGAAAATACTTTAGCAAATGAAAATAATTAAGAAAACTAACTAATTAGGCATAACTGAAAGAGGTGAGTTTCGGCTATTATCAAACGATTTCCACTCAAGATAAATGTGATGAATAACCAAATGAAATGTGTAAGGAAGTAGTCAAAAAGTAATTGATTTTTTTTTGAAATTGGGTACTTAGATGGTAGTACATATTAGTACTATAAGTCTTGGGTAGTATACAAACTATATGTCAATATATGTTCAAACCATGCTATGCAAGTTTCGAACCTGTAAACCCTCGTACCAAAGTCGAAGCGCCTAACCACTGGGACAGCGGTGTTGGTCCAATTACTTTATTATATGCCATTTTTAAACATGCAACAACATTTAAATTGATACATGTGATAGCCTATGATTATATAGGTGATAACCTTAAAATCTATACCTAGGCTACCATTCAAGCAAAACTTGCGATAACACCTAGCTAGAAGTGTGATAGCCTCTGAGTTAGTTGAGCGATAGGCCTTGAGTTGGAAGTGCCATAGCACTTAAGTTTTTACTTACAATGAAAATTAAGTTTACACTTGTGATAGCTTAGATGTGCGATAGCTATACTTATGGTAGCTTAGAAGTACGATAGTTATACTTCTAATATCTTAAAAGTGTGATAGCTTAGAAGTGTGGTATTTATACCAGTAATGTCCTAGAAGTGCAATAGTTATACTTATGGTTGCTTAGAAGGACGATAGTCTACAAGTGAGATAGCCTTAGAATTGAGGTAGTTTATACTTGCGAAAACTTAGATATATGATAGCTATTGCAATAAAAACATACGGTAGTTAGTGATTTATGAATGCAATAGTCATAAAACAATTAAACATGCGGTAGCTATTAAGCTAGGAATGCGATAGTTAATGATAACATATTCATTATTCAAAGGCATTGAATAATGAATATGAGCATACGTTGAAATGTAATAACTTGTTTGAAAATGTAATGGACTAAGCTTAGGGAAAGCTAAGGAATAAACAGAGCTAAGTATCATAGTTTAGGTAAGGAGATAGTTTAGTAAAACAGAGCTAAGTAGAAATCTAGATAGAACCTAAATAGTAGAAAATAAACACCTTGAGGACGATATACATTGTATTTACATATAATGTATTTGTATTTTGATAAAAATATATAGGTGGATGTATCTATCGCTCTACTAATGTTCTCACTCTCCTTACTTATGTTCCTTACAAACACTTGCTTATGTAGAAAGCAACAGTGAAAACCCAAAGCTGACGTTTGATGATAGGAGGTGTTAGCACAAACGCTAGAGGAGGAACTGCAAGAACTCAAAATAATGGCCAAGGAGGGGAGGCAGCCCCAGATGTTAATGTTAAGACTAGTATTTCGATGCCTGCCCAGTTGCTAAAACAATGGATATGAATTCTCTTTTTCACTAGTATATAACGGAGATGATGAGGCAACAACTGGTTGAAGATGTTGAGCCGAGATCGATGGCTAGAGGAGTGGAATTTTACAAGATGACTTTAGACTACAAGAATTATGGAGAAAAAATATTTACTGCAAAGGAACCAGCTTTGGAAGTTTTGACTTGGTTGAAAGTGTGTGAGCGCATCTTTGGAGACTCAGGGTATGATGATGCTCAGAAGAGGAGGTTTACTTCCTGTCATTTTTAGGGGGATGCCTTAGACCGGCAGGAGGCGTTAATTGTTGGAATTTCAAAGGAGGAAATCACTTAGGAACAGGACGACAAGAAATTCGAGGCTTACTTTGTCCTTAAATTGTAGAAGAGTGCTTCGTGTATGGAGCTCTTGGATTTGAAGCGAGGAGAAATGACATTGGAAGAATACATCCAATGTTTTAATACTTTGCTGAAGTATAGGAGGGAGCATATCAAGACCTCGCTTAAAAAGAATGATAAATTTATTGAAAGTCTAAGGAAGGGGCTGAACCATAAGGTGATGGCACATCTATTGTCTCCTTTCAAAATGGTAATGGAAATGACGAGGAGGCATGACTATTTGTACCAAGAGAAAAAAATGCTAATGTTAGACCCAAGGTAGGCAAAAAAAGAGGTTTAACATGTATAATAAGAACCGACAACAGAAAGGAAAAGCTCGGGAAGGAGGAGCATGAAACAATATGTCTGAAGTCACTTGTTATAACTATAGGTAAAATGGTTATTATGCATCTAAGTGCCATGATCGAATGGGGCGGCGAAGCTCTAATGTTATAATCATGATTAATTATGGCATAAGAAAAAGCACTGCTCATATTTGAAACAAGCGAGATGTTTACTTTAGAAGGACCAACTGTTGAGGAGAAAGGAAAGGGTGTAGCGTTTGGAGGAATGGTTTCAATTTCCAGTGCTTCGGTTAGAGTTTTATTTGATACTGGGGCTAAACACTCTTTCATTTCAAAAGACATGGTTGATAGGTTGGAATTAGGTACTACCTATTTAGTTACGTCTTTGTGTGTGGTTAATTTGGTCGATGGGTATTGCCACTCTTAGGTTAAGGTAGGGTTGTCAATTAGAACCAATACCCACAAAAATGACCCGAGAAGACCCAAACCTAACCCAAACTGGATGGGTCCTGGGCCAGGTCCCGATGATGAAAAATACTACTTAAACCTGACCCGAACCGACCCGACCAAAATACATAAAAATATATGAATTTTAAGTATTATTGCACAGCTAGACCTAAACCGACCCGAACCCTAGGTCGAGTCGGGTGGGCTCTAGGTTCAGAAAATATATAATTTAAACCCGAGAAAACCCAAACCTTCTTGAAACGAGACCCATCAGTTTGGGATCGGGTCCAACCCGATGGGTCTAATTGCCTCCCCTAGTTTAAGGTGCACCGGTGTTCAGTTTGTCTTGGGTGGACACATGTTTATTTATGGGTTATTAGTATTTTACTTCGTACGGTGCGGTATAATTTGGGTATGCATTGGTTAGGGTGTAACAATGCTAGAATCTACCTTTCTGATAGAATCATCGCTTTGAGAAGTCCTGGAAATAGGTAGAGGACTATGGTGATGTTAGATACGTTGGAAGAGAAGTTTGGGGTAACGTTGTGTGTAATGGAGGCTCAGGAGAATGAGGTTAATAGAGTCCCGGTGGTTCGTGAATTTGTAGACGTTTATGAACCAATGATGGATTACTGCCTAGAAAAGCGATTGAATTCCGAACAGACTTGATACTAAGGCATAGCCTGTTTGTAGACAACCTAGCAGATGCCGCCTAAGGAGGTTGTAAAAACTCGCCATTTGAATACCCAAAAATACACACCCCGACACTTGGATCCCCAAGTAACATAATTGATGACTCTTAAGGGTGGTAAAATAAAACATGATAGATCATTTATCATAGTTTCATACAGAAGTCACTAGAGAATGATAAAATATAATACCAACATATATGTACAAATAAGACTATACATATCATAACAATGTAAAGACAACATGATCCATCATCGTCATACATAACACTTCAAGCATATGGAGTTCGAACGATACATCCCAAAAAAATATGTCTCATATATAGGATAGATTCTACATATCCATATACAAAAAATACTAGATAGATAATCATAGAAATATAAAGATATGGCTCAGTAACCTGCTCCAACTAGCAATGTCCCTAAGTCTCTAATTCGTGCCTAACCAAGGAATAGATAAAAAAGGCAAAACATAGGGAGTGTCAAACATATAGTCTAGTGAAAGGGAAACATTACTATGAAACATGATATCCGATACACTAATATGACATGAATAATGTATTAAATGGTGTCCCAGAATATCACCCATATATATGCCAAGCATACATAAAATAAATGAGCAAGAGCTCCAGAGTAACGCAGTATCATACCAGCCATGCTCTTCTCCTACATCCAACAAATTAGAATAACTAATAATAGTGCTAAACAACCATTGAACAAATCACATAAAGGCACATGCAAATCCATGCGCACAACAATAAGCTAAATCCCAAGGTGATGTCGTATCATACTCTAATCTAAACCCTAAGGTAATGCCATATTGTACCCACTTACATATTTGAAACTAATACTAACGAGCCTACGTCTTTCATTGAACTACCATATGTTGGACAAAACAAAGTGATCATCGCCACCTCATGGCGATTACCGATATAAATGAGCATCCCTATCTTCCTCCAACTATCACATCTAGTGAAAGTCGTGGCCGATTCCCAGTAGACTCGATGGAAAGATACAACGCCTAAGCCATGGCTATATGCCTCGAGTGTAAGTAGCTTCATATCATACTCAACCCCAACTCACATGTCTTCAGTACCATGATGACCAGGTACTAAAGCCGTACCTAACTCTGAAACCACGTAGAAGTCACACTGAGCATGACTACCAAATTGCCTCCTACCTGAATCATTTGAATACCTCGATCGTACCTTCGATCATCTTTCGATCACTCTACATTACAATAAGTGCCCAAATATCTCAACCCCAAGCCATATAGGGCCCTGTGTCGAAGAACTCGAAACATCGCTCTGTAGTACCCCACGAGCCTCTTTTGAGTCATCAAAGTCCCACCCTAACGTCACGTGTTAGAGAAGAACAAAAATACCCCCTGCTTCAAATCCAATCGATTGTCCTACCATAACCAATTTACTGGTTATGAGTCTAGTCGATTGAACTAGGCTAATTTTGGCTTATTTTCTTATGGTTTAAAAATCCTGCAAGATACGACCCCATTCAATCGATTGTTCCCAAATTCAGTCGAATGAATTCCTATTAGGTTGCCAACATGAACCTTGATAGGGTGAAATCCCACAAGGGAATTCATCACACCCTTTGCTTCACTCAACCATCATCCGGCCTTCTACGCTCCAATGTCATGTCTTATGTCATGGCGACTTCACAACCACTCACCACCTTTTGTGCTTATCATTGATGATCCACCATGGGACGAACGTCGACCAAGACAATTCGATGAACCATCCTTCAACTCCAACAATTTACAAACCAATAAAAATTATGAAGTGCCTAATTGATCCCAACATAGCAATAAACAATACATCCAACGTACTCAAGCAATGCTAACACATGACATTATCATCCTATGATTTCATTCAAGTTATCTTCATTTATTCAATCCATAACTTCGTTCATTAATCCAGTTCAACATTTCATTCAATCTAAGTTACATACTTCAGCAAAAATCAACTATTCATTGTTTAACCAAGAGACAAAGCATTCATGGCTAAGCTCTAACCTAATTAAGTAATTAAACAAGCATAGAAGTAGTATAGGAGATCACATAAGGTAGAGAATCATTCCCACTAACCTAATTCTAGAAGAAATCGCAAAATAATTGAAACCCACTTCTCCAAATATCTATTTCAGAAATTCCAAGATTAATGGTTCAATTCTAGGGAAATCCAATTTATGGGTATTGTAGAGGAAGATCTAGTTTGAATTTAAGAGTTTTTTGGGTGATTTTTGGAAAAGGAATGAAGGATTTATGATAAGAGGAAGAAGAGATAGGGCTTGGGGAAGATGAAGGAGAGGAAAAGGGAGGCAAAGTGAAAAATGGGGAAGTGTGGCTCCATATTTCAAAATTGTCTTTTAAAGACTTCCCTCGAACTTATTCACAAGTTTGCCCCTCTTGACTCAATTTCCACTTTTCTCCAATTCCTTTGAGCCTTACATGTTTTCCAAATGTAAACGATATTTTGAACACAACAAAACTAGTTAAGGGTCCTAATTCCACTGTCTTCAAAACATTCGACTTTTACATCCATAATTACTCTAAACTAAATTAAACCTATCTTAACTTATTAAAATGATTTAAACATGTCATCCTATAAAAATAAATCTAGGTTATTGCAGAGATGGAGGAATTGAAGAAGTAGCTATTGGAACTTAAGCATAAGAGTTTCATTAGGCTGATTAGTTCACTGTGGGGAGCATTTGCAGTATTTACGAAGTCCCTATATGTGTATTGATTACCATAAGTTGAATGAGTTAAAAATGAAGAATATTTATCCATTACTCAGGGTGGATGACTTGTTTGATCATTTGAGTGGAGGTAGAATATTTTCACAACTAGATTTGGCAATGAGATTCCATCAACTAGGGGTAGCGGTGGATGGTGTCCCATTGTTTGTGTTTCAGACAAGGTATGGTTCATATGAGTGGTTAATCTTGCCTTTTGGGTTGACCAACACCAATGCATTCTTTTTGGGTCTTATGAACCTCACCTTTCATGATTAGTTGGATACATTTGCATTGGTCTTCATTGATGATAATTTGGTGTACTCCAAAGAAGAGCAAGAACACGAAGTCCGTCTTAGATTGGTGTTGAGGACCCTAAGACAAAATATGTTGTTTCAGAGAATGGATTGCTATGGATCTATCGAAGATAGATTCTATTAATGCTTGGAAGAAACCAACGACGGTTACGGAGATGAGAAGTGTTTGGAATTGACCGACTATTAACATAGATTCATTAAGGATTTCTGCATATAGCAACACTGCTAGCTAAGTTGACTATGAAGAATAAGAAGTTGAAACAGATCGATAAGTGTGAAGGGTCATTTAAGGAGTTAAAGATGTTATTGACAAACGATCCTATCTTGATCGTACTTGAAGGGAATCGAGATTTGGTTGTTTATACTGATGCATATGGAGCCAGATTGGGAGCAGCGTTGGTGCAAAAGGGAAGAGTGATAGAATATGCATTTATGTAGTAAGGCCGCATGAAGTTCACTATCCGACTCATGATTTTGAGTTGACAACAGTGATCTTGCATTGAAGATTTGGATACATTATTTGTTAGGAGAACCGTTCGAGTTGTATAAAGACCATAAGTCTCTTAAGTATTTGTTTTCTTAGAAGGAGTTAAATATGAGGCAATTAAAAGAGTTAGTGGTATGCCCTAGTATTAGTTATGTAATTTATTACTAATATCTTACTTTGTAATCAATCCGGTTCGTAACCAAGGTGTTTGTTTTCTTTCATATACTTTGTTATATTATGATATAATTAATTAAGTAATTAATGTATATAATAAGAAAATCCTTAAATAAAAATGTTAGTGATTGTAGTTGCAAATAGTTGCAATCGTGAGTAATTAACTATAAAATAAGATAACATTTTGCTTTTAAATATTCTCAGTCAAGGTGTTTCGAGAAAGGATATCGATACATTTATTGAGACCAAAGTGCGTAATGCTCTCCAAGTGTTGAGCAATGTATTACTTATAACTAATAGGGGCACTAAGGGTTACGCAATCATAGTTATTAGATAACCATGGAATGACTCGTAAGAGAATTTCATGTTAGTTGACAATATATAGGTCAAATAAGAAATCTCAGTGTGATGATGCTGCACATTTCCCTAAACTTGAGAATACTATGGAACTTCAATGTGGATACTCCACTTTGATTAAGTTGAATCATGGTATGGCGACCCACTGAGCGACTATAATTAGTGTTGAGTTGAAGCATTAGAAGTGAAACATTATCCAATATAGAATTCACCTCATCGGTTGTATGCGGTTAGTATCACGGTCAAATGTACTCAACTCAAAGTCAAAATCTCTAGCCAGATTAGAATGGTTAATAATTAATGTTATTATTGAATCAAGGACTTTGTTTTTAGACTAATCAATTTGAATGGGATAATACTGGAATTTTGAAAAGTACCAAATTCAATACATCTTAATATGATATAGTGTTGACGAAGAGAACATATGTAGATTATTGTAGCTATTGGCACAACTTAAGATAATATAAAATATAATATTTACTAAAAGGGTCTGTAAATGATGAATTCCACCAAAATGCCACACCATTAGCTAAGGTGATGTGTGAACATTAAGATTTAAATTGTTATATATTAATCGTTGACTCTATTCACGCCTCCGAGTCACACAACTGCATTTAAATTCTCTAGAAAACCACATGATTTAATTAGTTTAAAATATTATAATTAATAAAATTAATTGATATTTATGAAATATTACTTATTAATTTATTTGATGTTTTGGGCGTTATTTTATTTGATGTTTTGGAGGTTATTAGTAAATATTTAGATGTTTATGTAATAGCTATATATACGCATATCGATATGTGATATCGATATATATTTAAACAAGCTTTAAATATATTTATTTACCTAATAGACCTTGGTATTTTTTGGTCCACATAGGATAAGATCATGGCTGATCATAGGAAGAAAGAAATGATCTATTGATTTAAATTTGATTGAGGAATTAAATATGAAGGTTATAAATAAGAGAAGGAAAAAGGTTTTCATTCTCTCCATAAAACAAATCTTCCTCATTAATCATTCAATATTTCCTATCTCTTTATCCTCTTTTATGGCTGCCACTTCTTCTTCTTTTTCTCCGATTGCAAAAATTTTCACTCCAAAAAACGTCACAAAAAGAAATAAAAGTGGTTCATTCGATTCTAGCGAGATCGGGTGGTGAATCATGCATTCTAGGAGATGATTTGCAGATCAAGGTGTTACAAAGAGCAAGACTCTCTCATATTCAACTCTATTTTATTTTACTCATTCATGATGTTTAACTATGACTCTAGTTCACATATATTGCCACTTATTGCATTTGATTTGAACTTATTTGTGTATTATCATTTAAACATTAAATCAATTTTATGTTTGATTTTAAATTTGTGTATTATTGGTATTTATTGGATCTAAAACTATTTGTTAATGTGAATTTGATTTTGCTATAATAAATTTTGCAAATTTCCTTACAATTAATTTATTTATAATTGCGATTTTGATATGCAAATAATTGAATTGTATATATATTCATCTTTATGTTATTCAATTAGTAAAACAAACCTATGTTGAATCTTTAGGTTAAGTTAATTTTATTTCAACTAATATATTCAATGTTTTATTATTTAATAAATATATGTATTTGAAATTTAAATTTGAAATTATAATATATATGTGCGTCTATATGGAATGTTTTAATTAATTAGTCATGTTGTTGGAGCAATATTTTAATTATGGCAATGCTTTGTAATAATCTTGTTTACATATGTGTTTATGTGATTTTTCAAATCTGAAATATTATAGCTAAGATAATTTTGATTAAGAATTTGTATAGAATCATTTTTCATATAGAGATTGGATAACGTATTAATTGAGTCTTTATAAAAGGGGAAGGTGGAATCAATTAAATATATCACCTTTTTCTCTTTTCTCTTTAGACTGTCATTTGATTTGATCAAGATCTAATATTTATACCTGATTCCTATCTTCTCTTAAGAACCGAGCATTCACCTATTTTGAAGATATATGATTTTATTATACATATTTGTTTTTACATTTGTGTATGTGCATGAGTGACAATATAGATGTCACACACACACATGTGTGTGTGTGTATGTCTAAACTATATATATACAATACTATAAATATCTGTATAAAGACAATATGCACATATTATATATATACATATATTACACACAGATGTTTAGGCATTTATATTCCCGGTATTCATATGAAATTGTCACATTCATATGTAAGTATAATGTATATGTATATGTTTATATAATAGATATAAATCTTAATATCTATATGTATATACTTATACACATTTTTGTAATTCATTATATTATATTATCTTGTCATGTCATTGAATGTATGCATTATACATTCAAATAAATAATAAATTAATTTAATTAATATATGTAAAATAATTTCAAATAAAATATAATTTTATTTAATAGGTCGATTGGATATAATGCTAGTTAACAGACTTCATAGACCCATTAAGATCCAAATAGGGATTTTTTTTGAAGTTTACCTATTTCACCCACTGTAAAATCGATCAAGTTCCTTCAACAATAAAGATGGTTGGAGTTCTTGGTAACATATGACTTTGGTATGAATATATACTGGGAAAAGGGAACGAGGTTGCTGATTCTTTGGGTAGAAAGCAGCAGATTGGGGTGTTAGCCATGATTGAGGAATGAAAGGCATTAGAGGTCTTAACTTTTGTATGGAGTATATTTTATGCTGAATGCTGGATCAAGCCAAGATTCAGGCATATTTGCAGGTTTGGAAGTTCATACAATACCAATGGATATAATTACCACAAGGTAAAGAAAGGACCCATTGTTTGCTGAGAGAATTAGGTGATTAGAGATGGTGTGGGTATGGAAAACCTAAGAGGATTTGGCATAGACAAAAGGATGACTTAGAATGAAAGGAAGATTGTGTATCTCAAATATGGGAGACATTTGGAAGGAAATCTTGGAAGAAAGTCAATGTACTAAGTTTATGATTCATGCCATAGACATGAAGATGTATCTAGATATGAAGCGTACGTTCTTTCTAGAAGGGAGGAAGAGAGACATTGGTGAAAGTTCGAAGAAGTGTTTCACATGTTAATAAGTAGGCTAGCATCATATGCTAAATCGTTTACTTCAACTTTTGTAAGTACCAACTTGGAAATGAGACTCGATAATTGGGGATTTTGTAGATGTGTAATACCCCATAGAATTTAAATGTTTATTTTGATACTATGGGAAAAATGGTAATTTTACCAACTTTAGAATTAGGTAACGGGACATGTACCATTGCGTAGAGCTCATTTTTCTGGATAAAATAATATATTGGTTTGCTTGGATCAGAGTTCGTATGAAGAAGTCACACGGGTTTAAAGTTGTGGGCTTTTTAATTATTTAAATGGGCCTAAACCTGTTAGGCTAAAACAACGGTTCATAATTTTATATAACGGGTTGAGGAGGATTTAAATTCGAGTTTTCTCATTTCCCGTACGTATTTAGTTTTCCATCTTCTTCCTCCATCTCTCTTTGACATTCCTCTTTCTCTGTCAAATCAAAATGAAACCCAAGACAATTATATATCAAATTGACGAGCGCGGAGAGGACTACAAGAAGATATCCATAGTTTGTGAAATCAAGGAGTTTTAAGAGACACTAATTCTGGACAATGAAGGTTTTGGGGAAAACTAGGCAGATTCCAGGGCTTTGCAATGAAATTCAGTGAGCGGGAATCATTGGCGAAGATATATTGTTGTACGAAAGTAGTATATGTTGTACGATCACTATTTAGGTTAATTAAATAGTTAATTTGCGAAATTTAGATTAGGAATTTTCCACTAAATTGATTATAGAGATTAACGATGTTAATAATAATTGAATTTGGGTTAGTTTCGATTTTGGTTGTGATCTAAATGAAATTGTATATAATGAATTGAATATAGGAATTAAGGAGTGATTATGAATACGATGATGATATGTGGTTATAAAGGGTTAAGATAGTGGAGTATGATGTCTAAGAGAGGTATGCAAGTGCTAAACAGTAATCGATGAAGTTAAGATGAATTGGGAAGAAAATGATCAAAATATGGAATTGTGAAAACTTAAATCGATGTCCATCGGTCCACTGTGGCCTCAACCGGTCCATATGTGAGCATTTTATTTGTCATCTTGAACCGGGACCAGGGCTGGGGCAATTTTACTCCAGCCAGGCCTATACGAAATAGATGTTAAGCAACGTGTTTGTTCTTTTGCAACGTTTGGGTGTGTTTAACGTGTAGATACATACTCCATTGATTGTACATTTTGATAAGTGGTTAAATCGTGTGTAATGGACTCGGGCTATGTTTACCTATCCTTTACGTATACATGAGTTAGACTATGTCTACCTAACTCGTACTCTTGTTTACATTTATGGGAATAGTCTACGTTTAACTATATCCTAGGGTTAGTCTCTATTTAACTAACTCTTACGTGTGTCATCGGGTTGGTCTCTATTTAACTAACTCTTATGTGTATCGTTGGGTTAGTCCATGTTTAACTAACCTCTCATTTATCATTGGGTTAGTCTATGTTTAGCTAACTCTTTTATGTTTCCTCTATTGTGTATAGACAAGCTAGTGTATGTTTAACATATATAGTATACATTAAATGTTAATAAATATAAAATAGTGGTCATCATATTATGTTTATTATGATGGACCAACTTTGGAATGCAGATTGAGGTAAGTAAGTATTAGTATTCATTTTATGTTTATTAAATCGTGTATCAGTGTATAATTGGCAATATTTTTACTCACCAAACATATTTGTTTGACCCCCTCCTCATACACTGTAGGTAAATGAGGTAAACATGATGGTGTGGTCTTCGAAGATGGAAACTATGGAGATGTTTACATATGTTGTCTATTATTTGTATATATTGTATGTATAGTGTGACTAACATTATGTATATGTATAAAAGACTATGTGTAACTTACCTTGTACATAGATGGAATTAGTTTATTTTATCTATATGTTATAATTTGATCCATTCCGCTGTGAGTTTTGAAAATTTTAGTTAGTTAGTTTATATAGCTCTCTGTTTACTATTATATTTTAAGTCATCCGACTTTTCATTTTATGGCAACTTTATTGGCCGTGGAAAGCTAGGTTGTTACAAGATGGGTTTCCAAACTCTAGAAGGTGAATGATAATATATGGGTAATAGTCGATAGATCGACAAAGAGCACCCATGTTATCCTTGTACATACGACAAGGATGACAACTAGTTTAGTGAAGCTATATGTGAAGAATGTTGTGAGAGTCCATGCGATTTCGAGCAACATTGTTAGCAATAGAGATTTGTTATTCACCATTGAATTCAAGAGAAGTTTGCGGAGTACAATAGTATAGAGTTAAACTGGAGTATAGTTTACCACTCGTGGACTGATGGTTAAACAGAAAGGGTAAACCCAGCATTAAAGGATTTTCTTAGAGCATGTGTCCTAGATTTTGGAGGACCTTGGGAAGATCAGTTGCATTTACTAGAGTTTACCTACAATAATAGTTACCTATCGAGTACTGGAATGACACCATTTGAGGTGCTTTATGGTAGACCGTGTAAGTCACATATATGCTAGTTGGACATGAGAGATAGACTCGCGTTATGAATCAATTTGGTAAGAGATGCTACTGAGACAATAGAATTTATTCATGTTAGCATGAAAGTTGGGCGGTTGAGTCAGAAGAGTTATGCCGATAAGAGGCAAAAGGAATTGGAGTTCACAGTAGGCAATTATGTGTTTGTGAAAGTTTAACCGTTGGGAGGTGTTATGTGCTTCGGGAAGGCGAGTAACCTGCGCCTAGATATATGGGACCTTTTCCAATGACCGGGTGGATTGGTAAACTCACTTATCTAATCGAGTTGCCAAATAGTTTAGTAGGCGTGCATAATATTTTTCATATATCGTATTTAAGTAAATGTGTACATGACCCTAGTACGGTAGTGAAACCTAGGGAGACCGAAGATCTATTTGTGAAACCATATTTTATATACGTTAGATGACTAGAAGGGATAGTAGGTCATGATGGAAGGGGTTAAGGAATAAGATTATTAGACTTGTTCGCGTTCGATGGAGTGATGATATAGATAACTGTAACTTGGAGGCAGAGGATAAGATTAGGAATATTTATCCTGTGTTGTTTTAGACATGTATATTTAAGCAGTTTTCTTCGATTTCTATTATATAAATTAGTGTATCTTATGTTTATGATATGATTATGGATTAATAATTGCACTAATGCATTTTGATTGTTGATTTTTGATTTACATTAGTAGGAAACTAGTGTAATGGTCGTACTATATGTACTGATGGCAGCGGCCATTATCCCACCTTATCTAAATTTTGAGGACGAAATTCCTATAAGGAAAGGGGACTATAACATGCCATATTTTAGAGTTCCATAATATGAGAATTTAATTAATAATAAGAACTTATTAAATGATAACTATGTAACAACCCAAAATTTTGGTCATTTGATTTTAAATGTTTAATTAATTTTAAATATTTAAATAATTAAATTTTAGAATTTAATAACTTATAATTCAAATCAAGGGAATAATTAAATAGTTGAATTATGAATTAAATGGATTTAATAATTTTATTTAACTTCTTTTAATTAATAAATAATATTGGTGAATTCAATTTGTAAAATTATTTACAAATATAAATAGATCAAATAAATATCGATAATTAAATATAAAACAATATTTAAATTTGTAAAATTAGCCTTCGGGGCACAGTCTTGGATTTTGACGAAACCAATTTCATTGGATCGGTAACAGTGAATTATATTACGCCGTCAAATTTCGTGGTGATCAGATGAATCGTTTGGTCGTAGGAGATCGAAACGCATTGAAATTAATATCGAAAATTTAATATAATAACTGGGTCTAAAAACCTATCTTCTTCATACGATCAAATTAGGTCTCGAAAAAAGTTCCATTGCATTCAGAATAGGGGTATAACATACAGAACGCCAGGTGGCACGTCTCGTTTGGTGTTCGTGATTGTCGGACATTTAATAGCTTGAAAATTTAAAATCTAAAATAATATATAAATATTATGTACTCAACCATACTTGCTCCATACCCTACTGTTCACACCCCATACCCAAGCTACCTTGTCCATACCAGCCACCATACTCCTTTCTCTTATATAAACATTGTCCGTTCAACAAAATTAGCTTTCCCTTTTACAATCAAAGTTTAAAATTGAAATTAATATCAATACACAACTAAAAATCATGAAACTAGTTTTAGAAATCACATTTTAACTAGAGCTTCCTTCTTATGCTCAAATTTGAAGGTGCTACTTTGGATTACAGTATGTCGAATGGGTTACAGCAACTAGGGTTGGATTTTTGGGAGCTTGTGGTCGACGATATGGCGAGTGAAGCTCGGATTTGAGTTTAGCATTGAAGATAGCAGCTGTAGAAGAGTTTTGAAGTAGTTCGGCGATAAGATGGGTCGCGCGTGCACACGGCCACATGATGCAGCAGGTCGCATCTTAGGGGAGAGGTGCGTTTATAAAGTTAGGGTGACAATCGAGTGGAGATCGAGGAGAGAAAGCCGTTGGTGAAGACGGATTTGATTTCATCGAGGAACAAAGGCATTGGGCCATGCATGTACACGTTCGGGGCAGGCTGTGACATTGTTGTGCACGGTCATGGGAATTGGGGAAGAAAGATGGAGGGGCAATCTTGTAATTATCCTTAAGTAATTTAATTATAAATTTAAATTTTATCGATAATTTATAAAATTCACATCTCACTCATACAAGGTCGGATTCGAACGCTGTTTTTTGCATTGGACTCGTGTCGTCGAGAGCTTCACGACGGAATTGGTTTGGTTGGATTTGGAGTAAGTGAAAATTTAGGCTAAAATCGAACGGCCGTTGGGTTTTAGTCCAAAATCGGGACGATTCGGTGGAAATGAAAATCAATGTGAGTTTAACTCACATTTAATTTTATTGTATTATATCAATGATGTTACAAACGTTTATTGACTGTTTAGATGTTGGTTAAATTGTTTGATTGCTTGTTTGGTTGAATTTCCGTTTGGAAAATGGATAACATATTAAATTGATCGTTATAAACCCATATGATTATATATATATATAATCCATAACCGTTGTTTTGCAGGGAAAATCTGTAGAGAGACCCAAAATGGGTTTCTTGCCAATAATTAGTTATTTAGATCCTTATGCTATTATATTAATGGTTAATTGAAAATAAATCCTGATATTTAATTTAACTTGTTAATTGTCGTTATAGCTATTTCGCTATATCGTCATCTTTTAAATTTCATCCCCAAAACCCTGTTCTATGAACTTGAGCTTGTGTTTCCGGTAAAAAGAACATTGAAAATTTATTACTCATTTTGATTAATGCTAATTTAGATTAATTAATCATTTTAACTAATGATTTTGAGATTAATTAACCAATTTAATAAATAATGTTTTAAAATTGGTTTATCTTTGGATTTAATTAATCATTTTTGCTAAGAATGTTTTATACTTAATTAATCGTTTTAACTAATGATTATTTGAGTTTAATTATTTATTTTAATAAATGACAATGGAGTTTAATTAATTTATTGAACTTAATTAATTATTTTAATTAATGATAATTGAAATGAATAATCATTTTAATTAATAATATTTAAAAACTAATTAATTCCAAGGTAGTGGTCAGAATCAGTACTCTTATCGTATTATTTTTTCCGTTGTGAGTTTAGATTTCTGTCAATATCTGATAATGCTCATGCTTATTTGTAGGTACCAAATCAAAAGATCTATGCTTTAATGGACTTGGGTTTTAATTTTTATCAAAATTTAGGTCCATTAAGGTACAGGTTGTTACATCTGGTATCGGAGCCTGGGTTAGTAAATCAAAGGGATCAGGATAAATTGAGAGAATGTATTCGTACTTTCCTATCTGGTAATATTAAATTCTTATGCTAGATTCTAAGAGTGTCGACTGTAGAAGTAGTTGTAGTTCCAATACGAAGGAACAGGCAAAGTAACCATGGCTTAGAAATATCTTAGAGTTAAGATTCGGAGCTTTGGTGATGCGTAAAGCGCTGTGGATAAAGAGCATGAGTACGACATATGGCTGAATCCCAAAGACTGGATGTGATCAACTTGGTGGTTGAGATTCAGCTACCTTATGATTTTGGATTGTGAGTTCCAGCCGGAGACACACATTTATTCCAAATAAGCGGAAAATTAGCATCTGTATGTCGCAATTGTCCAGAAGCAAGTTTTGCTATCGTGCATTCATTGATCATCTCTTTGATGGCAAACTGGATTTTTTTTGGATAATTAATGTCAAATCCTTAGTCTAAAACATGTGAGAGAATTTTTATAAGTATGTTTTGGAAATGCCTTAGATTTTGGAAAAAGGGTTTTCAAAGGATTTCTTTTATCTAGGATTTATTTTTGAAATTTTGTTTTGGGAAAGTTTTGAAATGTTAATTTTCAAAGAAACATATATACCACTAAGTTGGCCGTGTTAAGAAATTCTTAGTTTAAAAAAGATTAATTCTTTAAATCTTTAAATATGTATATATATAGGTAAAGGCTTGATTTTGACTTTTGGTAAGAAAATAGTTTTCCAATTGGGAAATTTGTACTTTAAAAAGAAGGTTTTTGGAAATGCTGAAATATCTATATATAAAAGTTTGATTTTAAAGGGAGTTTTGGTATGAAATAGTTTCTATTATTTAGAAACAAGTACAAAGGAGCATATACTTAGCTCAATGATTTTTTGGTTTATAAAAATCGAGGTTTTTATATTTTCTCTCTTTAAGGTACGGACAAAATTGGAATGACATCAACTTTATTAAGGTATGTAGTTTGAAATGTTATTGTACCACCAACTACTAGAAGAAATATTTCCGTGCGAAGTAGGTAGGAAATAGAAGCTCGAATATTTTTGAGTTTTTGGAAGTGTTGTTGGTCGCAACAGTTTTGTTGAGGCTATTGAAATCTTGCCAAGGAAGGGTCTATATGGTAAGGTGGATACCGTTATGTGGAAGGTAGAATTTTTCTGGATGGGTTAATCTGAAGATGGTGTGTGGAATAGTCATTAGAACATTAATTAATTTAACCGGCCTTACCGGGTCCAGGTTTAGGCCATGCCCAAATCTGGGCTAGCGGTCGACCAAGCTGTCGACATAGCGATCGACCAATTGACCTAATAGCGGTCGACCGCTAGGTGGATGCGGGCCAAACCCGAACCTGGAACGCAACTATAAGTCGCATCACCATTAGCTGCCGCTTCCACTCACTCTCTTCCTACTCTCCATTTTCAACCGAACCTCATTTCTACCTCCCCCTTCCTCCACTTAACCAAAGCCTCTCTCCTCCATTCCTCCACTAAGCGACGCCAAAATCCTTGCGCCTCAGATCTTGCCCCACCACCACTCCGGATCTAAACCATTTTCTCTCGTTTTCCAACCACCTCTCATCCCATGGCACCGCCACGCACCGGTGGCTCTTCCTCTCGTCATCCCGGCCTCACTCCGCAAAAATCCGCCTGGCTTGGCCGAAGCGAGCGGAAGATCGTTGCTTATCTCGGGAAGGCGGACTTTTATTTTCTCCATAGGTGACCGGTGAAATTCGGAGATTTTGCCGCTCTTGGGCTTGAAGAGCTTTTCGTTGTGGCAGCACTTGCATCGATCCTCTGCTTCGAGACTTATGAGCGGGAATATTGCCCGCCCTGCGTTTATCTTTTCGATGTACAGATGGCGTAGAATTTTGATGTTGGCAATAGCTATATTGAGTCCGATGTGAAGGGAGCTCAAATCGAGATCGCAGATGATGATCTCACTGGGATTTTGAAGATATCTGCAATAGGCACAAATTTGGATGACATAGAAATGACTGATCCTGGGATTCTACGATGGATCTTTTCTGGAAATGTCGGTGATTGGAGGACCGGTAATTTGCACCGGTGGCCCATCTTGTCGTGCAAATAATTCAACACAACATCTTTCCAAAGACGAGAAGCCTCGACCAGATCTATACCTCAGTGCGGAGAGTCGCCCATGCTATATTTGGTGGCATAGCCATCAATTGGGCTTGTTTTGGTCCTCTATACGATTGACTAAGGAGTTGGTACTCCAAGGGTTCACTTTCCATTTTGCCACTTGCTCACTCGAGTGTTTAGGCATTATGAGGTAAATTTGAGCGGCGTGCCAGTAGTGAGGAAAGTCTATCCTGCCATCAACTGGACCACTATTAAGAGGATAAATATTCTCTTACCGCCTGCCGCACCACCTGTACAAGTACTAGAGCAGCAACAGCAGCACCAGCAGAAGGGGATAGCGTAGGACGCCGAAGGATACTTGAGTCCCGAGCTTGTTGCTATCCGTCAGGTTCAGGCAGAGCTCTGAGAGATTAGGGTGGAGCAGCAACACTAGGGGCGTGAGATTGGGTGCATTATCGTCATGCTATGACCATTCCGCGGTCGAGCAAGCTCCGACCATGGAGTGAGACCTTCTCACAGTTCGTAGGCGGTGTTTTATTTAGGATTATTGTATCTTTTTATTTCCAACATTTATTCTTTTCTTTTTGGCTGTTGGGTTATAAAACTGTTAGCTGTCTCTTATAAGAGGAACGCTCGATATTATGAGTTTCTATTCATTTTATGTGTTATTGTTTCTGGATATGCGAACCGCTCCTATGTATTTGCATAGTAGGGAAGCAGTATAATTATGGAAATCTCATAAAGACACTTAACTAATAGTAAATGCGATATAAAACTGGAAGTTTAGAATAGTTGGAAATCTTAGCGAAGGACATGATAAAGTTGTTTCGATATCACGGGTCATTGCTCATATTCCTTAAAAGCTAAAATTATTGAATAATAGTTGTGTTGACATTTTTAGATAAAATGTCAAATTTTTGGGTAAAGGTTAGTTGTAGAATTTTGGAATTTGGTTTATGCACTTGGTGCATAACCGACTTCCGACTACGCTGAAATTATGGCTTGATTTATCAAAATTTTTGAGAAGGAAAATATTTGAAATTTTTTTCCCATAATTTGAAAAGTTCCCTTTTGAAAAAAAGTAAAGTAAGAAAAAGTTTTGTGTTTTAGTTATTTTTTACTCTTAAATTATTTTTAGAGTTTTTGTCCAAAAAATTTATTTCAAGGGAAAATATGTATCTAAGTATTTTGGGAATTTATTTTCCAAATGACGTACAAAATTGAAAATTAAGAAAGATTTTTGTGAAAACTTTGATTTTTAAGGCTAGATGTTTGGCGTAGGGAAGGCAAATAGAGTTAGAATTTGTGAATTTAGGAGTGCATTAGGGTTAATGATGCGATAAATGCAAGTGACAACAAGGGAAAAGATGTTTTAGCCTTTGAATTTCTATTTCCATACTTGTTGACGACGCGCGTAAGTCTATTTTTAGACTTAATTCTGTTTAAACCTTAAAAATAAGTCTCCTTATGCATTTTATGCGTGGAAAATTTGAAGTAAATCCAGGGCTGCGAAGAAATTTCCACTATACTATAGAAATAGAAAGATTATAGAGTGGTAAGAATGTTATATTTTCTGCCTAACTTCCTTTATTAGGCACAGGAGTAAAGTTTAGGAAGCAATTTTTCAATGGTTAGATTATTGGATGGTAGGAAGTGGATATAAAATTGGTTGCTTCATACTTCTATTTGTAGGAGTATAGGGGTTTTTGTTAAAAAGATTTTTCAAAAACTACATACATATAGAACTGCCAGCATATATGTAGATTTTTTGCATCATGTTTCCAAAAATGTTTTCAAAAGAAATGCATTTATATAGGAGGATCCGATTTAAAATCATTCTGTATACATATTTTCTGTGTGTGATACAGTAATACACTATGCACCTATGCATATTTGGTTGCAAAATTTATTGTACACTCATTGATTGTGTAGTTAAGATAATTAGAAGCCAAAATCTTGACTTAGTCATTGGTGAAATTTCGGGGACGAAATTCTTTTTAAGGGGGAAGAATGTAACACCCCGTAATTTGGCGTTGGTTATTTAATTAGTTAGTTAATTAACTAGGCTCCAAAAATGAATTTATGCAAACGATATAATTTGACCGTGAAACTTGCACCATTACGTTTGTAGCGAAATTTTGAACAACTTTCATAGTTGAAGTTTTGTGATCGGAGTCCAAACGAAGAAGTTATGGATGAAAAACGAATTTGAAACGAAAATAATTAAACAATAAAAATTAACGTTTATAATTAATGGCCCAGGCCCACAAACTGACCTGTCATTGGGACCCATCAACCTCTAGCGGTTGACCGGTGCTCCAAGGGCGATCGACTGATCGCCTTCAGGTGGCTAGGGTTAGCCTAGGCCACAACGACACGGATTTAATATTTTAAATGGTGTGGTTCTAGCTGATTATAGCGCCTATAAATTCAGGCCAACCCTCCCTTCTCTTCTCATATTTTTATGGTGGCAGTAGCAAAGCTCTGCCATTTCTTCTTCTCCACTTTCTTTATAAATTATAAAGATAAGATATTTGTATCTATATTCATACAAATCAAAGAAGAATAGAAATCTAATAAAAAAGAGAAGAAAAGAGAATCAACCATATGTGTATTTGAGGTAATTTATATATTTATATCTATTTTTTCTTCCAATCTCAGATCTCTTCTCGGATATGTAATTCTAATGTATGTATATACCCTCTTATACATATCTCTTGGATTAAAAAGGATTTGGAGATGAATCAAAGGTTCTACTTCAGGTCTGGAGATTTGGATCGCTTTTAAAAGGTGAGTGGGAAATTTTATAGATTGTTATAATATGAAAATTATCCCATTGGTGTTTATTTGATTTTTACGTCTAATTGGATAATTGTATATAAGTTGTAGGAAGCGAATTGAATACAATCTGAATATAATAAATATCGCCTACATATTTTTGTCTATGAATTGATTTAGAATTGTGTACAACCTAATATGGAAATCGGTCCTAAAAGTATGAATATATAATATTGATTTGAATGAAATTTATTCCAGATATGAAATAGACATAATAATGTTATAAATTTGGATTATTACCCTAATTGAAACGACCCGAAATTCAATCGCTAAATAAATGAATATTTAAATATATTTTAAATAATAAATAAATGAATTTTTATTAACATATAAAACTATTTTAAATAATAACTAATGATAATAAAATCGTTTTTAAATTTTGTTTACTAATATAAAAAGTTTAGAAAAGAATAGAAAATGTAATTGGAAATTATTTTCCGAAATCTTGATTTTTCATTGGTTAAAAGTTATCTAAAATGTCGTAACACTATTTTAAACACATATGCACACACCACAAACTATTTTAACATGATGAATACATGTGTATATGCATGTATATACTTTTCTTTAAAGTATATACGTATAAAGATAAGAGAAAAGATTTTATTTATAATAAGTATATATACTAACATATACAACTATCATTTTCAACACAAAGTACATGAAGCATGGCATGCATAGTGCGTGATGGAGGGGGGGGGGTGGTACAAGGGGAAGATGGAAATGAGGGGGGAGGAATGGAGATGCATGCATATACTCACACCAGACCCATGTCTGATCCGGTATTTTATTTTCTTTTCCTAAACTCTTAGGTGCTCAAATTTGTATGAGTAGCCAAGTCATCCAGGTTTCTCAAGGAAGCATTTTGAAGGAGCTTGTAACATCCCCCTACTTGGAGGTCCAAAACTAATGGCTACGGATGCTGTAGTCATCCATAGTTATTAATCCTCGGCGACTAAATACGACGGTGTTAGATTAATTGATACATAGAAACACATGAATATGGAAAAAATTTAAACTTCAACTAAAATTATGTTTCATATCAAAACATTTCCAATTCATTACATAATCCCACATTCGCAAATCACGTTTAGAGAAAATATATTTATTACAACATTCGCCCAGAGCGACGTATGTAGATGCCCCCTAGGATGATAGAGTATATACAGGCAATATAACAACTTTGCCATTACAAACAACACAACGGAATCAAAAGAAAGAGAACTCTAAATAGCTATTATGCCTACTGTACGTCTCCGAAAGCTTATTCTTCTTAGAGGTACCTAAAAACGTCAACTCTCAAACTACTCAAAATCAATTTAGTACCCGAGAGTTTAAGGGAAAAACTTAAACTTCGAGTCAGACATAGAGCCTGGTATGAATAATAATATGCAATCTCAAATCATTTAGATATCTAGTGAGACCACGTCGCTTAGCGGAACGGGTTTCCCCTCACTAGTATCCCAAAACCTTTTATAAAACCATACACTGTGCTCCTGCATCCACAATGGTTAAAACAATTCAAAACAGTATATTATGATGATATGCAAAACAAATGAATCAATTCTGTATTACCCATCCCCATTCATTTAGACTATCTGTCTCAATTATAGTTTCTAGGATTACTATTAACCTATTAGTTTTCATGGGCTGACTAATAACCAGTTAAACATTTAAAGACTCCCTGTCCAATTACATAGTTTTCATGGGATCACTATGAACCTACTGGTAACTCCAATATCTTACTCTTATCCTAGCTTTCATGGGTTGACTAGGAACCTATCGGTAACCCCAATATCATTTATTCTTACTCTAGTTTTCAAGGGTTGACTAGGAACCTATTGACAACTGTCAATATTTCATCCGGATATAGTTTTCATGGGCTAACTCAAAACCTACTGGCCCTGCCAGTATCCAATCGTAGTTTTCATGGGCTTACTATGAACTTGTTTATCTGACATCTTCCTTTACACATAGTTTTCATAAGCTAACTATGAACCTGTCTTTCTGACATCTTCATTTATACATAGTTTCCATGGGCTAACTATGAACCTATTGGCCCCTGCCAATATCTTTTCCCATACACAGTTTTCATGGGCTTACTGAGAATCTATTGGCCCTGCCAATATCTTTCTTTTATGTTTTAGCATCCTATATTCTGGTCTTCCTGACCTCCTCGATGCAATTCTATTCATTCAGGAGTTTATTCCATTTATATTCACTACTAGGTTAACCTAATTGGTTCTCCTACCCTTTATCCCCAAAATACAGTTATGGGTCCATTATAAAGTGAATATATTCATATTAGAAGAAGCATTATAACAACATAGAAATACCACTCCTGTGGGTTTATTTTTTTTTATCAAAGATAGCTTCTTCTTGAAACCATTATAACAACTCCTTTAATTTAGACATGGGTTTTTCCTTTAAAAATAGAGTTTGGGTTATAAAATCTTTCGATACCTTCAAAACCTAGTTTTCGACTTTATAGGATGACCTCTTTTGAAAGCATTAAAAATCTATCTTCAAAACATCAGGATTATGCCTTTTAATACTTTAAAATCTACCTTTCAAAACCTTCCGAATACATTAAAGAATCAATATTTAACCTTTAGAAGCTTAGCTTCGAAACCAGGTGAAAGTACCCCTTTCGACACCATTGGAAGTAACCCTTCCGAAAACATTGAAAGTACCCCTTTCGAAAGTATTAGGTTTATACTTAAACATAATTTGGGTCAAAGTGAATATAGGCAAAAGCATCTGTTTCGAAACCATCCTTTATCATATAAAAATATTGGGGAAAACTTGATGGCGTCGGCACTATCCCTTTCGAAAGCATAAAACATCTAGGTAAAACGTTGGATGGTTGGAGTCGAAACCCCTTTTGGAACCATCACCTTCGAAACCCCTAACCCCTTTCAAAATCTTTAGGAACCGGCTTAAACTTTATAAAACAAAGTACTTTCCAACAGCATTGATATCTTCAACACCATCGAAAGGCTATAGAACGACAGCAGGGTTTCGACTAGGTCGGAACCCCTTCTTTCAAAACATTCTTTCATAAATAAAGAACCCATTCGAAAGTAATCTTAAGTTAATGGAAACCGTTTCGAAACCATTTTAAATTTTCTTTCGGAATCAAATGCTTTGACTCTGTCGAAGGCTTAGACCAAAACAAAGGCATGAGCTTTTCATTTTAAAAACAAGCTAAGGTTTCGACCTCTTCGGAAGCTATGCTTTCGACACTTAACCTTTCTCCTACCTCCAATCCACTGCATACCATCATAGTGATACCTTGTGTATTGGATAGTTGGTTTTGGCAAAGATGAAAGCGGAAGCTTCTGTGTCGAAAGGCGCTTTCCTAACTAGGCGGAACCACTTTTCTGAGCAAATTAAGTTTAATTCTTGTTTAAGTTAACTTTTCTCTAACTAATCTGCCACGTGTCAACACTAGATTGGTTGACTTAACTTTTCCAAATTCTTTTTCAAAAGTAACTCCCTCTAATCTAGATCTAAACCATGGTTAAGTTAATCAATCAAGCCCTTCCAATTTTTGCAAAGAAGTCCCTCTTCTAAAACAATTTATTTTGCATAAAAAATCACTTTGGAAAAATCCTCAAAAATTCTAGAAATTCACTTTAATCATGTTATCTAACATATCAAAATTCCAAACCCAAATTCTCAATATATTTTCCAAAATAAATTTATAAACCCAAATAATCGTATTTTTCTTTGAAAATTTATAATAATCTTTACATAGCTTGGAAAATTATAAAAATTGAAACACAACTTCAGAATCATGTTTCTCATAACAAATTTTTTTTTCAATGGCATTTAAACATCATTAGATCTCGGTTGTGACCTTAAACCGTACAAAAACTCTTTTAAACAATCTTGTTTAAGTTAAATAAATCATGAATCAAGCATATCATTATCCAATATATCATAAAAACGAATTTACCCTTAAATCCGAAAATAATGATTTAAAACAAAATAAAGATGGAATTATTATACACTTTGATCTAGATAAGAAGATTGGATTGAGATTAATTTTCCATAAGCTTGATTTTCTAGCTTTAATTTGATTTCTTCTTCTTCCTTAATGGTCGATCGTTCCTTTCACTTTTAATTTGCATTTTCAAATGACGTGAATAAAGGAGTGATGAAATATATATAAGGGTATGGGTCATTTGGCGGCAAATTTCTAATATACCCTTATGTAATTGGATTACCCAAAACCATTCTTAAGCCCGTTGGTTAGTTTATTAGGTAGGACCTTAATTAATTAATTCACGTCTCAGTCCCATTATCACTTATATTTACATTATTCTACTTAATTTATCTAATAAAATCTCCTAAATAATGTTATAAAAAATTAGGGGTGTTACAGGCTCCCCTCCTTAAAGAATTTTGTCCTTGAAATTCAGTAAGGACTAAATACTAAACATAGCAATCATCTGTAACGACTCCTACAACAATACTAGTCTACCCGACTAGGAAATATCTATATAAATCTAATATAGACATACCCTCAAAGCAGATCAGGATAAGTATCTCGAATCTTGTCCTCTATCTCCCAGTACAGTCCTTCTCGTTGTCGCTCTACTAAACTTTCACCAACTTGACTGTCTTGTTCCTTAATCTTTTCTCACCTCTCGCTACAACCCGAATTGGTTGTCTCACAAAAGTCAAATCAGGCTCTACTACCAAGTCCTCCAACTCTGTTTGAGGAATGGTAGCCTCTGGATCATGCACATACTTGCGAAGACGAGACAAATGAAATACATTATGGACACCTGCCATATTTCTTAGCAACTCAACTCTGTATGCGAGCTTTCCAATCCTATCTATAATCTGGAATGGACCAACATATCTCGGGCCAACTTTCTCGACTTTCCAAACCATACCACACCCTTCATCTGTGATATTTTAATGAAAACTCCGTCTCCCACTAAGAACTCTAGGTCTTTACACCTCTTATCTGCATAACTCTTCTATCAGGATTAAGCTTCCTTCATCCATTCTCGGATTAATTCAATCTTCTCTAACGCATCCCTTAGCTAACCTGGACCTAAGACCAATCTGTCTCCAGTCTCCAACCAATGTGCAGGGGATTTGCATGGCCTTCCATACAAAGCTTCAAAATGCGCCATTCCTATGCTAGTCTGGTAACTATTATTATAGGAAAACTCAACCGAATATAGGTGATCCTCCCAAGATCCACCAAAGTCCAACACACAAGCTCTCAACAAATCCTCGAGCACCTTATTAACTCTCTCTATCTACCCATCCGTGTGTGGGTGATATGCGGTACTCATCTTGAGCTTAGTGCCTAACACATCCTGTAGACTTTTCCAGAATTCACTAGTGAATAAAGCATCTCTGTCGTTGATTATGCTACTAGGAACTCCATGAAGTCTAACTATGTTCTTCATGAACAACTTCGCCAAAATAGGTGCCGTCCTGGTCGAATTTACTGGAATGAAATGGGCACTCTTGGTTAATCTGTCCACAATAACCCATATGTTTTCATTTCCTCTCCTTGACCTTGGCAAACCATCTATAAAATCCATAGATATCGAATCCCACTTCCAAACTGGAATCTCTAGAGGCTGAAGTAACCCACTCGGCTTTTGATGTTTGGCCTTCACTTGTTGACAGTTTACACATTGCTTAACCCACAAGCCAACATCCCTCTTCATGCCTTCCCAATAGAAGCTCCACTTCATATCTTGATACATCTTGCTCCCTCCAAGATGAATCGTAAACTTGGATCGATGACATTCCTCAAGAGTTTCTCTCCTCAAGTTCTCCACATCTGGAACACATAACCGTACCTTCTTTCTCAACCATCCTCTTCGGTCAAGACAAAAAGCTTTAAAATCATCGACCTCAGTTCCAACTTTAAGCCTTCTGATCCTCTTGGCTAATATTGGATCCTCCTTCTGCTTAGAAGTAATTCTCTCAATCAACACTGGTCAAACTTCTAAACAGGACAACATGTCAGTACTTTGACTAGAACTAGCTATTGATCTTAACTCCACACCACAACTGGCCAAAGTTTCTAGATCTTTCCACTCTGCCAACATAGTTAACACCACATTCTGATGTCTTCTGCTGAGAGCATCCACTACTTTGTTACCTTTCCCTGGGGTATACTCTATACCAAAATCATAAGCAGCCAAAAACTCCAGCCACCTCCGTTGTCGCATATTCAACTCCTTCTAAGAGAACAGATACTTTAAAGACTTATGATCGGTATATAACTCAAATCTAGTTCGTCAACCCAAATGACATCACTAACCACTCATACGAACCATATCTAGTTCGAAATGCAGTCAAAGGAATACTGTCCTCTGCCACTCTCAACTGATGGAACCCTATCGCCAAATCCAACTGGGAAAACACTTTGGCTCCACTCAACTGATCAAACAGATCATCAATTCTCGGTAAAGTATACTTATTCTTTATCATCCTTTCATTTAGCTTACGATAGTCGATACACATCCTCAACGACCCATCTGGTTTCTTCACGAATACCGCACCCGCTCTCCAAGGCGAACTGCTTGATCTAATAAAATTCCTTCCTTTTAGATCCACTAGCTGCACCTTCAGTTCCTTCATCTCTGTCGGTGTCATCCTACTAGGTTGTCTACTCATAAGTTCGACTCCTGGTGCAAGATCTATTCGAAACTCAATAGCTCGTTTTGGTGTTAACCCTGTGACTGGCTCAAACACATCTGCAAACTCTCTTGCAATCCGAACCTGACTTAACTCTTCACCCACTTCCATTGCACTTAACAAAGCAGAACTACTCCGGTCAGAATTCTCTATTGAGAATATAATTCGGTTGTGACTATCAGGGTGTTTCAAAGATATCTCCCCATCCTGGCAGAATATCTTGGCCTCGTATCTCCTCAACCAATCCATACCCAAAATGATTCTGGAATATACGAAATCGTAAACATACAAACTGCACGCTAACTTATGACTAACAAATCAAGTTCTAACTGGTCACATGTTATCCCCAGAGTTGCATACCCTCCTATTGGATTCGCAACCTGTAACGACCCACTATTTTGGACCATTCAAATCGACAATAAATCCACACATGTCGGACTTGAATAATTCAAAACAGTAGATTGTTAATTTAAATTGGCAAAACTTAGCATATACAATAAATAAATAATCACAGATCACAGACACAGAGTAATATAATAATAATGCAGCGGAAACAAAAGAATAGTAGTTCATGAAGCTACTATATATATAACAGAGTTAAACAAGATACAACATAGGTCTCGAATACATAGATATCTTAATACAATAGTCAAATACAAGATCTGAATACATCACTGGAATCAATTGAATAACTGGAAGCTGGATAGATAGCTGGATCTCCAAGCGAAGCTCCAACTCCAAAGGTGAGTCTCAAATACTGTATCACTCAGTCTGACCCGAGCGTAAAGAAAACACAAAACACTCGAGTCAGGATTAACATTCTTATATCAATAAATCCAACTCAAGTGAAATAACGACTGAAATACAAGTAACTCAAAGGATGTTCGGGATTTCCATCCTCTAAGGATCCGTTAAACTATCTACTATATAATAGAATACGCTATATACAATAATGTCTATCATAAAGTAAAATATCAAACTAGCGTTAAGCCATGGCCCATTCCACCCTTAACACATTTTTATTCCCAAGAGCATATACAAGACTGTAGTTTCCCCAAAACTGGAAGTCACCAGAGGGCAATCCATATACTAAAGGTACAAACCAAACGTAGTGGTCGCGAATAGGATAATCAGTATGACAAGGTACATGAGGCGATACCAACTAGGATACTAGTAGTTGCCTGATCCGGACTGATGTTGGGCATAGCAGCTACTACCCCAACACCGCGAAACAACACTCCCAAATCAAGGGGTGCACCCAAATCGAATCACAAAAGTAATAGATAAGGTATCGAAGAAGTGTGTCCGCTAGAGATGGCGATCCTCAATGGCCCGGCGCGGCTCCTGTTTTAGTCATGTCAGGGGTCATCCAAAATCGTTCTCTTTCTTCAGTCAACGCGTCCACCAAACCATCCACTTCATTCTGGATCAACACTCCGCGTATATTAGTTATTAAAGTGGTTTCGGTATCGACAGAGAGTATGTCCATATCCGATCCCGGTCTCTTTAATAACTACGTATTATTACACCGATAGTCATTTAATAAATTTTCAAAATAGTTATATTTCAAAACCGACGTATCATTGCCATTTCAAAACCATATCAATACGATATCACTTTCACTTCAAATAAATCCATTTCCAAAATAATATCACTTTCCAAAGTTATATTGCTTTCGAAATCATAAGTCTTTTAAAATCATAACACTTTGGAAATCAAAACTTGAAATTCATAACACTTTGAAATCCTAACACTTTCCTCTTAACAGTTTAGATATTAAAATTTGTATATATAGAAAAATAGTTTATAAAATAAAATAGTTATATAAAATAGTTATAAGTTAAAATAAAATAATTTATATTGAAAATGATTTATATTAAATTAATTTATATTAAAATTTATAAAGTAAAATATAAATAGTTTTAGATATAGTTTAAATACTTTATATAAAATAGCTTCCTCAAATTTCACAAATCAATTCACATAAACTCGAATTCCAAAATTAAAATTTAATTAAATCTCAAATCATCAATCTCAATTCAATTTAGTTTCTCAATAAACCCTTTCAAATTATCGATTTCAAATGCCTATTTGAACCATAAATAAACCATTTCAATTTCAATATATTTCAAAGTTTAAATATTCGACATTTCAAACTAAATTCGATAATTCAATTTATGTCCCAATTTAATTTCATTACATTTAGTTTCTGAACTATTTCTTTAATCATTTCAATACATCAAAATACAACTTCAATTTACAAATTTATATAGACAAAATATCCCATTTAAATTTATATAAGTTTGAAATATTCATTAAGCCACTTCTTAATTAATTCAAGTTATAAAACATATCTTAAAATTTCAAATCTAATAGATTTCAAATCAACTTATTTAAGTATAATTCTTAAATAATTAAGAATTCCAAATCAATTCAAATTTATCTTTCAACCTGAAACATTATAAATTCTATATTTAAAAATATAAATTTTACATAAATACTTAAACATATTTCATATTGATTCAAATCAACTTTATTAAATCAACTTTAATAAATCTTTAAAATCATTATTTATTAAAACCATATATTTCTTTCAAAACCGTAGAAATGTTTTTCAAAAACATTTATATATAGACCAACAGTGTCTGTATATAATTTTCTATCCTATGGTCAAGTGATACAGATATTTATCATTTCAATCCGCAATTTAAAATATATTCGGGTATATATCTTTTCAACCCGAAATCCCAAATTCAATTTAATTTGAAAATCGCTTGGGTTTATCATTTCAACCCATAACGATTTTCTCATATTCTAAAGTCCGTTCGGGTATGTATCATTTCAACCCATAGTGATTCTATACTAACAGGGAACTTGCAGAGTGATAACAGATATGATAATAATATAACAACGGTAACAGGCATATATCATCAGTATAAATAATAGATAAGGGTGTCAGATGTCACAGGTGAACAGATACAGATGATGGCATATATATATATATCAATATAAATAACAGATAATGGTGTCAGGTGTCACATGTGAACAAATACAGATGATGGCATAAATATAGCAATATAAATAACTAACAGCAGCATATTTCAATTGTCGTTTCAATTGAAATCAAATTTAATAAATGTAAGAACATTAATCGTGAGTGATTGCTCACCTTTCGAGGCTAGAGATCGAGAATAGACAACGAAGTTGAGTTACGAATTGCAAGCACGACTTCCAAAATAAACTAGATTGGCACGAATCGACGAGCAAAGCTGTTAGATAGGAATTGCCGAAATCAAATCAAAACATTCAACATAGCAACAAATAAAAACATGTCCTGCGTCAAAGTTTAACAATATAATTCTATGTGCTACCGAGATCGAAATGGTCTGAAATTTGGTATGAATAAAGATCAAAACTTGTATCTCAAACTGCAAAAGAATCACTTGATTTGGACAAGAGACCAGGAAGTTACGATGTCACGAACATAGACTTAGGCCATGTTGCGACTGTCAAATGTTCAGGTCTGAAAACCCCTCTGGGTCTGACTTTCAGGTAAGAAACAGAGGACTGAAGCACCTCGTATGAAGCTAAAATTTCATATACAGAAAGTAGAAAACTTTATCTTTTAAACAAAAAGGGAATCACTGTATTCCGACGTAAGACGGAAGAGATACGATGCGTCAAACATGAACTCGGGTCGTGTTTGCAGCAGTGTAAAATAATTTCAAGTACAAAAGAACAACTGCCTGGGTCTAACTTCCAGATCCTCGACCACTAATCAAACGATGTCGGATTTTATTGAAATTTGACAGACATAAACTAGGTAACTTCGACTCCTTTTTAAAAATAGAATCAACCCATTCCGATAAAACATGAGTGAGATATGATATCGTGAACATGAAGTCTAACTGCTGTTCAGAAAGAAAAAAAACATGCAAACATTTACCCAATGAAATTTCACTATTTGTACAATTGCAGATTGTTATGTATGCAAACTTTAAAATAGTGCAAAGAACACATGTATATAACATATACACTTGAATGTATAGGTGGACAACTTCACCTTTATAAAAAAAACCAATGTTTAAGCAATTGAAAAAAAAACATACCGAAAGAATATATTTTATAATATATAAACATACAGTAACTATTCATAGCTTGATAAATTTTTGCTTTATAGTATCAACCAATACAGCCTTTATAACTTACCTGTATAAAGATTTTATATATGTAGATCTCAAAAAAACTAACATATTTCTTTCATACTAAAATATCCACTGTAAACATTAGTTAACCTGGCTTATAAACTGATATTTATAAACTTATATAACTACACTTATAAAAATCTAACTGTGTATATATATTTATTAACACCTTTGCAAATCATATAAGCTGTCACCCTATCTTATAGAAATATATACTCATGAACACATTTGCAATAAACTTGTATCATATTTATATAACTTAAATGTAGACTTAGATTCATAGATATAGATTCACAACAAACATTATAACTTACATATAAACAACAAAACCCATATAACAAACATCTATACACTGCAAACTATTCTTTTAGAAACCATATATTTATAGATCCATATACTTTGACATATATAACTAACAAAACATAACATATATATATACCTTACAGAAAAATGCTCGGCTAGTGTAAGGCACGCTGCTAGAAAAACAAAGGGAGCAGCAAATGGCGTTTGATGAGGAGGTCAGGCTTCATGAGAAGGCGAGCTTCGAGTGATGGGATCGACACTGTCACAGTGGAGGAAAGTTTGAAGAGAAGGTGGAGGAAAAGATGGACTCGGGGTTGCATGGAGGAGGAAGAATAGGGGGTCGGCTGCTGCTTGGTGGGGTCGGGTTATGGTGGGCGGAAGGTGAAGCAAGAGATAGGCGGAGGGGAACTTGGAGAGGGTGTAGGTGGAGAACGTGGGCTGAGGAGTGGAGGTGGTTAGGGACAGACCGTCTAGAAGAGGAGTGTCTAATAGGTGTTGGATTATTTGTTTATATTGTCTGGTATGCCCGAGTTAGCCAAAGGTTAGTAGTTAGCCAAAAAAAACTATAGTGTTCGGACAGATAGTTCATTTGTTACCTGACATGTAAGTTTACATGACATTGCTTTACCATTTTTAACCAGTTTGGTTGCAGGATTATGACTTGCAAAAGATGTGTTTTAAAAGGATATTAGTATGGGGAAACCCGTTCCGCTAAGTGGCGTGGTCTCACTTAATATCAAATAACCAAGATGTATAGTATTATTCACACCTGGCTTTATGTCTGACTCGAAGTTTATGTTTTTCCCCTTAAACTCTCGGGTGCTCAAAATTGATTTGAGTAGCCTAAGGGTTGAGGTTTACAGGTTTTAAGTAGGTTGGCGAATAAAGCTTCCGGAGATGAGCAAGAGGCTGATGGATAGCTATTTAGGAGTTGTCTTGTTGTTTTATTCCGTTGTGTCGTATTATGTCAGTTATGACTATTTAGTACTCTGGTCGTCCAAGGGGGCATCTTTATATGTCGCTCTTGGGGTATTTTGTAATAATTATGTTTGATCTGAACATGGGAAATGATTGGGATTATGTAATGGAATATGAAACATGTTTTGTGAAATGTAATCAGAAAGGTTGTTTTCGAAATCTGTGATTTTGTTTCATATTCATGTGCTTCTAATATTATGAATACCATTAACATTATCGTATTTGGTCACCGGAAGGTAATACTATGGATGATTGCAGCATCTGTAGCGCTTAACTTCGGGCTTCAAGATAGGGGATGTTACAACTTGGTATCAGAGCATAGGTTTATGAAAAACTATAAAGTAAAATGATTTTTGAAAACATAATCCTAAGGAATTAGGGATAAGATCGGGGTATGAGATAACGCTGTAGTAACGTACTTGTATTTGCTATATATAAGTATACACTATATCTCTAGTTTCCTATCTCTCTTAGGCTATTCTTCTGTATCTCATGAGGCTTGAATACAAATATGGATGCTGGAAGTGGAAGAGTAAACCATGGAGGGGGAAGCACCATGACAAATGGAAATGCCA